>CM055116.1:968956068-971356068 GCA_029206835.1 Rana muscosa | reverse complement strand
ATTTTCATTGTGGTACGCAGATTTTATAAGGGGGGAGCCAAGGGGTTTGTTTCTCAATAAATTGGTTTTACAATATTACCCTATGTGGAGATATTTCTTTACCCTTACATATACCTGAGTTACCGCATGAAGTTTATGGTGGAGAAGAAAAGGAAAATTTATCTGATTGTATCATTGCTGAAGGAGGAATGTTGATCTAGGCTTACATTTATCCTGTATCTGGTGAGTGCGCCCCCTGAAGGGGACTTTCAAAAATCCCCCCACGCGGTGTAATACACTACTGGTGAAAGGAGCACTAAGAATTGGATACAACTAGATTCACCATTCACTACTTCATCACCTAGATAAGCGATTATCATAGAAGACGCACATTTGAACTTTTGTTCGTAGCGCTGCTACAGTTTTATTCTGAACTTTTAAACTAAGTTTTATAAAAAGACTGTTTTTATAAATAAAAATAAATACCCGGGACAGTGATCTGACTCCTGATATATATGTATCTATACTTAGAGAGTAGGGATGAGCTTCGTGTTCGAGTCGAACATACGTTCGACTCGAACATCGGCTGTTCGATCGTTCGACGAAGATCGAACAATTTGGGCCGTTCGCGCCAAATTCGAGTGACGCGAACGGCCCACAATGCACTACGCCATCACAGTGTCATCCAGGCGCTGTGATTGGCCAAGCATGCACTGTGACCCCGCATGCTTGGCCAATCACAGCGCCGGCAGCGAGGAGAGCAATGATTGGCCACAGGCAGGATGCCTGTGGCCAATTATTGCTGAGGGGGTTTAGTACACGCCCCACACTATAAAAGGCCGCCAGCGCGGCGGCCTTGTGTAGTGTGTTCCGGAGCAGGGAAAGAGAAGCATAGGCAGGGACAGTGTCATTATTTTTCCTTTACTAATCCTGGATTCCTTGTGTTTAGGGACAAATAAGGATAGGTAGGGAGAGTGTCAGTGACAGTGTGCTATTCTGTGCTAATCCTTGCTTGTAGGGACAGAGCGGTACAGTGAGGGAAAGTGTCAGTGTGCTATTCTGTTCTAAACCAATCTTGCTGAACCATATTTTCAATCCTTGAGTTTAGGGACAGAGAGGTACAGTGAGGGAAAGTGTCAGTGTGCTATTCTGTTCTAAAACTATTTTGCTGAACCATATTTTCAATCCTTGAGTTTAGGGACAGAGAGGTACAGTGAGTGAAACTGACAGTGTGCTATTCTGTTCTAAACCAATTTTGCTGTTCCATATTTTCAATCCTTGAGTTTAGGGACAGAGAAGGACACTCGTAGAAATTATCAGTGTGCTATTCTGTGCTAAATCTTGTTTGTAGGGAGGGACAGAGTAGGACAGTGAGGGAAAGTGTCAGTGTGCTATTCTGTTCTAAAACTATTTTGCTGAACCATATTTTCAATCCTTGTGTTTAGGGACAGAGAAGGATAGGCAGGGGACAGTGTCAGTGTCATTGTTGCTAAGCCTCCTGCACAGTATACACCTGAAGGTAGCCCTTATTGCTCTTTTTCCCATCTCCCTGCAGGCCATCCATTAAAATGTCTGGAAGGCAAACAAGGAGAGGCAGACAGTCAGGAGGAAAAAAAAGAGGGCAAGCAGGCTCTGTGTCTGGGGGCAACAGTGCTGGTCGTGGATGCGGTGCATTGTCATCAGCACATGGCCATGGGACACGCTTGTCCTTCTTTTCGGCAGCTGGACATGTTGAGCCACATCATGCCGAAGACTTGGTAGAGTGGATGACCAAGCCCACCTCATCCTCCTCATCCTCTCTCACCCAGGCTCAGGGTACTGGCAAAGCAGCTGCCAAAGCGTCCTCTTCACTGGTATCATTATCTTCATTAGTCAATCCTTCCCTAGACCCACCATGTCCTCCTCCTGAGGAGTCCCCCGAACTGTTTGAGCACAGTGTTGGGTACATGCTCCAGGAGGATGCCCAGCGTTTGGAAGGATCTGATGATGATACCCAGCTAGAGGAAGGCAGCAGCGTGAGAGCAGAGAGAGGGGATGCTCAAGAAGGACACCAATCTGGCAGTCATGTTCCAGCAGCTGCAGCATACTGCCAGATTGGCTCCAGTGATGAGGAGGGAGGGGTTGATGAGGTCACTGACTCCACGTGGGTGCCTAATAGGAGAGAGGAGGAGGAGGATGAGGAGGAGGCACATCTCCAACGAGGCAGGATGCCCTTGAGTGGCCAGCGTATGGGCAGCACACCGACGGAATCACACCGCAGAGCTCCGCCTGTGCAGGGCGCTGCCTCTGCCCATCATTCAAAAAGTTCTTTGGTGTGGGCCTTTTTTGAGGCGAGTGCATCAGATCGCACAGCTGCTGTTTGCAACATATGTCTCAAGCGTATATTGCGTGGCCAAAACATCAGCCACTTGGGCACCACATGCTTGATCAGACATATGTTGACCTGCCATGCAGCTCGTTGGCAAGCCTACCTTAAAGACCCACACCAAAGAACAAAGCTGACCTCTTCTTGCACCGCATCAGCTGGGATCTCCAACCCCACTATACCTTCACTCCTCTCTGAAACCTGCTCTGAGAGGAATGAAGGTGTAGAATTAGGTGTGTCACAGGCAAGTACTTGCGGGCACTCTGCTAGCAGTACACCAACGTCCGATTCTAGCAGGCAAATTTCCCTGCCCCAGCTGCTGGACCGTCGAAAGAAGTTCACTCCCAGCCATCCACATGCCCAGCGGTTGAATGCTAGCTTGGCTAAATTGCTAGTGCTTCAACTGCTGCCTTTTCAGTTGGTAGACTCGGCCCCCCTTCCGTGAGTTTGTGCAATGTGCGGTTCCTCAATGGCAGGTTCCCAAACGCCACTTTTTCGCACGGAAGGCGATTTCGGCTCTCTACAGGCATGTGGAAGGCAATGTCTTGGCCTCGCTGGACAGGGCGGTCAGCGGTAAGGTGCATATTACCGCTGACTCATGGTCCAGCAGGCATGGACAGGGACGTTACCTTTCTTTCACGGCCCATTGGGTCACTCTTTTGGCAGCTGGGAAGGATGCAGGACAAGGTGAAGTAGTGTTGGAGGTTGTTCCACCGCCACGCCTCCAAAATGCTACTACTGGTTGTGACACACCTCTCTCCTCCACCCCCTCCTCTTCTTCTTCCTCCATGGCCTCTTCCTGTGGTTTGTCCTTGGAACCAGCGGTGCTCTGTAGGCGTTCAAGGGGCTACGCAAGTACGCAGGCAAAAAGATGCCATGCCGTGCTTGCGCTGGTGTGTTTGGGGGACAGGAGCCACACTGGGGCAGAGGTCCTGTCTGCTCTGCAGGGGCAGGCCGAGAGGTGGTTGACGCCACGCCAGCTTAAGCCAGGAATGGTGGTTTGCGACAATGGCACCAACCTCCTCTCCGCCCTCCGACAGGGACAACTGACCCATGTGCCCTGTATGGCTCACGTCCTTAACCTGGTGGTGCAGCGGTTCTTGGGCAGGTACCCGGGCTTACAGGATGTCCTGAGGCAGGCCAGGAAAGTCTGTGTGCATTTCCGCAGATCTTATAATGCCAGTGCTCGCCTGGCTGAGCTTCAAAAGGAGTTGAACCTGCCCAAGAACCGCCTTATATGTGACATGCCCACCAGGTGGAACTCAACGTTGGCCATGCTGCAGCGGCTGCACATGCAGCAGAGGGCCATCAATGAGTACCTGTGTGACTACGGCACCAGGACAGGGTCAGGGGAGCTCGGGTTTTTTTCACCACGCCAGTGGGGCATGATCAGGGATGCATGCACTGTCCTGGCACCATTTGAGGAGGCCACGAGGATGGTGAGCAGTGACAGTGCATGCATCAGTGACACTGTACCTCTTGTCCACCTGTTGGAGCACACGCTGCGTGGAATAATGGACAGGGCACTTGAGGCAGAACAGAGGCAGGAAGAGGAGGACTTCCTTGCCTCTCAAGGCCCCCTTTACCCAGACAGTGTTCCTTCTGTCCCACCCATCGCACAGGAAGAGGAGGAGGAGGAGGAGGAGGATTGTGTCAGCATGGAGGTGGAGGCTGGCACTCAGCATCATCAGCAGCAGTCTTTTAGGGATGATTTACAGTCCCAAGAAACCAGTGGACTTGTACGTGGCTGGGAGGAGGTGGCTGCGGATCATGTCGTCCTTAGTGACCCAGAGGACTCCGGACTGAATGCCTCAGCTAACCTACGCTGCATGGCCTCCCTGATCCTGCAAAGTCTGCGGAAGGATCCTCGTATTCTTCGGATCAAGGAGAGGGACCATTACTGGCTGGCCACTCTCCTTGATCCACGGTACAAGGGTAAGGTTGCGGACCTTATCGTACCGTCGCAGAGGGAGCAGAGGATGAGACAACTCCGGGAGGCCTTGCAGAAAGGTCTGTGCAACGCGTTCCCAGAGACTGGGAGGTTACAAACTCCTGGTCCTGGACAACGAGTTGCTGAGGCTTCGGGCAGTCAAAGAAGGAGCGGTGGGGAAGGTGGCCGTCTGACCGATGCGTTCAGACAATTCTTTAGTCCGCAGCCCCAAAGTATGATCGGTTCCAGCAACCATCGCCAGCGTCTGATATACATGGTCCAGGAATACCTAGGGGCAAGGTCAGACTTGGACACCTTCCCCACCGAAAATCCTCTGGCTTACTGGGTCTTGAGGATGGATCACTGGCCAGAGCTTGCACAGTATGCAATTGAGCTACTGGCCTGTCCTGCATCCAGCGTTCTTTCAGAACGCACATTCAGTGCTGCTGGAGGATTTGTCACGGATCACAGGGTGCGCCTGTCCACCGACTCGGTTGATCGACTGACTTTCATCAAGATGAACCAGTCTTGGATCACCACCAGCTACCACACACCAGATGCTGATATAACAGACTAATTGATTTTAAAATGTCACATCCCTTCAAGACTGATGCTGATGCTGAGTGCCTGTGCTGTTATGTTGACTGGCTATCCTCCTCCTCCTCCTCAATGATACGATTAACGATGATAGCTTGGAAGATCATTTTGGTTTATGGGTGATGCCACCAGTGGCTAAGGCCCATTTTTTCAGCCCCTGTTTAACAGGGGCGTGTAATTAAAATTTTTGATGCAATACTTAGCAACAGGCCTCATTGCTGTGCTCCAAGTACAGTATCTGTGAGGGGTTGCAGTGTTGTGCCACCAGTGCCTAAGGCCCAATTTTTCAGCCCCTGTTCAACAGGGGCATGCAATTATAATTATTGATCTAATAATTCACAGCAGGGCCCATTGCTGCGCCCACCAAGAGTAACTGTCAGGCCTTACAGTGTTGTGGCACCAGCACCACCATCACCACCACCACCACCACCACCACCAAAGGCCCAATTTTTAAGCCCCTGTTCAACAGGGGCATGCAATTATAATTATTGATCTAATAATTCACAGCAGGGCCCATTGCTGCGCCCACCAAGAGTAACTGTCAGGCCTTACAGTGTTGTGGCACCAGCACCACCATCACCACCACCACCACCACCAAAGGCCCAATTTTTCAGCCCCTGTTCAACAGGGGCATGCAATTATAATTATTGATCTAATAATTCACAGCAGGGAGCATTGCTGCGCCCACCAAGAGTAACTGTCAGGCCTTACAGTGTTGTGGCACCAGCACCACCATCACCACCACCACCACCAAAGGCCCAATTTTTCAGCCCCTGTTCAACAGGGGCATGCAATTATAATTATTGATCTAATAATTCACAGCAGGGACCATTGCTGCGCCCACCAAGAGTAACTGTCAGGCCTTACAGTGTTGTGGCACCAGCACCACCATCAAAGGCCCAATTTTTACTACCACTGATCAACAATTATATGTTATTACAATTCCTGATATAATAGTTGACAGCAGGGCGTTCCAGCACCCACCAAGAATAACTGTGAGTGCTTTCAGTGTTGTGCCAACACCAACACCTAAGGGGCCAATTTCTGCAGAGTATATACGGAAGGTCCCTACTTTCAAACATCCAACTTACAAACTACTACTACTTGCAAACGGAAGAAGACAACAGGAAGTGAGAGGAAATCTACCCCTTGGAAGGAAAATTCTCTCCTGTAAGAATTAATATGGGAGAAAGGTGTCTCCTCTCTACTGATGCTTTATCACCAATCCTTGTTTCAATAAAAACACCACATTTCAAAAACAGTTGTCATTGGGACGCAAAGTGAGGTGAAATGTTCTGAACAGGGGCACAGACAGCAAAAAAAATGTGACAGGGGTGATAACCGTTCCCTATGTTTTACAAAAAGCTAAAAAAAAGGAATTTGGCATGGAGCTCCACTTAAACAATGCAGCTGTTCAAAATTACAAACAGATTCTACATAAGAACAAACCTACAGTCCCTGTCTTGTATGCACCGCCTGTATACGGCTGTTCAGAGTATATAGGTCCTTTTTTATTTTGTGTGCGGGGTTCCCCTTAATATCCATACAAGACCCAAAGGGGCTGGTAATGGGCTGGGGTGGGGGGGGGGTTGATGGGGTAGCTATGCCATTTTTCCTCAAGATTTTCATCCATATTACCGGGACCAGACATTGCATTAAAGCCGCAAGCAGTTTTAAATGGCTTTTTTCCTTTAGAAATGTTATTTTGTGCAGGGACAGTTCTAAACACGGGAAACACGTGGCACTTCACAGGCATACTTTAGACACCCCCCAGGTACAATATTTAAAGGAATATTTGACTTTTTTTTTTTCACTTTATGCATCATTAAAATGACTGCTCCCGGAAAACGTCCGTTTTTAAAACTTCTTTTTGCATTGATACATGTCCCCTGGTGCAGAACCCGGGTTCCCAAACTCTGTTTCGGACAATAACATGGATAATAGTCGTTATAATTAGCACTTTAGAATCCGAACGTTCGCATCCATTGTATTTAATAGGGTTCTAATGTTCGTGCGAACTTTCGGTCCGTTCGCGGGTTCTGGTGCGAACCGAACCCGGGGGTGTTCGGCTCATCACTATTAGAGAGATTGTATAGATATTAGTTTGGTAACATCAAAGATTGGTCAAAGTCAGTTCGGAAGTAATGTTTCACCCAGGGCTGCCAAATTTTATGAAATTTGTTTATTTTATTTTCTTCAATAGCTGTCATTTTTGCAAATAACAGTGCTCTATTCATTCTGTGTTTGGCTTCTGCTAAAATTAGAGAGTTTGTTTTCCAGGCTTTGGCAATAGTTTGTTTGGCAGCTGTAGTTAAATAAACTAGTAATTGAAATTGGGTTGGGTAAGTGTGGAAGGTTTAAGATTTAGTAAAGCAGTAGCAGGGTCTGGACGAATTGGAATTTCAAGACTTTTAGATGCCATTGAGAATATTTTTGTCCAAAATTCTTGGACAACTGGGCATTGCCACCAAATGTGGAAATGAGCGCCTGGTAAATCGCATCCTCTAAAACTATTTGGCGAATATGAGGGGACAAATTTTGCAACTCTTGCTGGGACTAGGTACCAGCGTTCTAGAACTTTATAGTTAGTCTCCACTGCATAGCAATTTGGGGAAGAATTTTTAGTAGCTAGCCATATACTTGACCAATCTTTGATATCAAAAGAACGTTTCATATCTTGTGCCCATTTAGTTGCGTATAAAGGTAATGTATCGTTGGGGTTTGTAGTGAGTGATTGATATAGAGTTGAAATGAGGCCTCTTGTATGTGGGTTGCTTATACATATCCGCTCAAACCGAGACATTTGGGTAAGCGATGAATTTATATCAAGAAAAGGTTTGTAGAAATTTTTAATTTGTAAATAGCAGAAATATTCAGTTCTGGAAAGCCCAAATGTTTCAGATAATACTGAGAAAGTGTGAAATTTTGTATTAGACGTTAGTTTGTGTAGACGAATCAAGTTTACAGAGGACCAAGCTGAAAATGAGTTTGGATATTTCCAGGCCAGATAAAAGGCAGGGTTCTTGAGGAAAGAAAGTAAGGGATTATGTGGGGATTGGAGTTTGTGAGTTTCTAAATTTATCCCATATTGCTAAGGAATGTTTTGTTATGGGTTTAGAAAAATTAGATCTGTCTGTGGACTTGAGCCATAGCATGTTAGCCACCGGAATAGGATCAGTATCTATTGATTCAACTGCAATCCATAGAGGTGTTTCTACTGCCGTGTGGTATTTAGAAAGGGATGCGATTTGAGAAGCATTATAATAAGAAGAGAAATTAGGTAATCCTAGTCCACCATTCATTTTATGGAGATAAAGCGTGGATTTAGAAATCCGCGGTTTAGTCGAGCCCCAGATAAAAGACATAACTCTATTTTGGATAAGTCTTAGGAAGTAAGATGGTAATGGAGTGGGAAGCACCCTAAATAAATATAAAAATTTAGGTAATATGGACATTTTTATAGCGTTAATCCTACCAATCCATGACAGTGGTATAGTAGTCCATAATTTCATTAAACCTGAAGTTTGTTTCAGTAGAGTTAAATAATTAGTGGTAAAAATATCTTTAAGAGAGATTGTGAGTTGAACTCCTAAATAAGGTAATTGTTTTGGAACCCAATTGAATGGTAAAGAGGTTTGAGCGAGTCGGAGCTCTGATTGTGGTAGGGAAATGTTTAATGCATTTGATTTTGTATGGTTAACATGAAGTCCTGATATTTGGGCAAAATTATCCAATAATTTCAGTAAATTTGGTGCTGATATGTGAGGATGCGACAGGAAGATGAGAATATCATCTGCAAAGAGACATAATTTATGGTGATGACCTCCCAATTCTATACCCTTTACATCTGGATTAGTTCTAATTAATTGTGCAAGGGGTTCAATTAATAATGCAAAAAGGAAGGAAGAAAGGGGACATCCCTGTCTAGTACCTCTTTGAATATCGAACATTGGCGATTTAAAACCAGCATATTTAATATAGGCTTGCGGGTTATTATATAAGGAAGAGACCCAGGTCAGGAAATGATTACCAAAACCCCATTTTTGAAGAATGTATTGCATATATGGCCATGAGACAGAATCAAATACCTTTTTTAGATCTAAGGACACTAGACAGGCCGGGATTCGTCTGGTTTTGGCTGCATGGATGAGTAGGAGTGCTCATCTAATGTTATCACTGGCTTGGCGTTTCGGTATAAAACCTGTTTGGTCTCTGTGTATTAAGCGGCCAATAATATTATTTAATCTAGTGGCCATAATTTTAGCTATTCATTTAATATCTAAGTTTAGTAGGGAAATGGGTCAATAATTGGCCCAAGAGGTAGAATCGGAGTGTGGTTTAGGTATCATAGCTATAATAGAGGTCAAAGTTTCCGTTTTGAATAAATGTCCAGTCAGGATCGAGTTAAAGGCTCTGGTCAAGACTGGCGCTAAGATGTGTGAAAATTTCCTATAATAAGCTGCTGAAAATCCATCAGGACCCGGTCTCTTGTGAGGTTTTAGAGTTTTTATGGCATTTAAGACTTCTGTGTCTGTTATAGAACTTTCAAGGAGCTCACGTTGTTCTTGGTCAAGAGTTGGAAGGTTGATACTAGAAAATAGAGCATCAGCTTTTGTAGTATCAAAGTTCTGGACTGGGGAGTATAACTTAGCTAGATTAGAATGGAAAATCTCTATAATTTTAACTGGGTTACTGGTATATGCTTCCCGGGATACTTTCAATCTGATGGGTACCTGAGCATGTTGTGTGGATCTAAGACCTCTGGCCATGGGAGTATCGGGTTTGTTAGCTTTAAGATATTGTATATGTTGTCGTTTGCGTATAAGTTTATCAGCTGAATCTTTCAAGAAGAGATCGAGATCAAGACGGGCTTTTTCAGGTTTGGAATTATTATTGGCATTCGGGGTTGTTTGAAAAGCCAAGTGGCATGAGTTGAAAATAGACTCGAGCTTGGCAAATAATAGTTTGCGTTCTCTTTTAAGCTTAGATGCTTGTTGTATCAAACCTCCCCTAATGACAGTTTTATTAGCTTCCCATAGAGTGAGATCAAAAAAGCCATCTGTATCATTCGTTTTCAAGTAGTCGGTAATCATCTTCTCGATTTCAATGCTTTGGGATGGATGAGTCAAAATGGAATCATTAATACACCAAGTTTTATCATGAGCTCTGGGGATAGTGGAGGCCATGGTTGTAAATACTGCGCAATGGTCAGTCCATGGAAAGGGGATGATTTTGGAAGTAATGATTTCAGGTAACATACTAGATAGGATTAGGATGTGATCAATGCGTGAAAAGGATTTGTGTGGATAGGAGTAGTGGGTATAGCGCCTACTGGTAGGATTTATTTCTCGCCATGTGTCAACTAAATTGTGTGTTGTAAGTAAATGTTGAAATGTACGTTTAGACAAATTATCGGTTGGACCTGACGGAGACTTATCATGAAAAGGGAAAACAGTTGCATTAGAATCACCACATAGAATAACAGTGCCAAACTTATGAGCTTCTACCACCTGGAAGAGATGAGAAAGAAAAGCAATTGGACGTTTATTGGGGGCGTAATAAGATACAATTGTGATGAGATTATCAGAAATGTAACCAGAAAGGAGAATATATCTACCCTCAGGATCCGTAATTTATGATATAAGGTTAAACGGAGTGGAACAATGAAAACCAATAAGAGTTCCGCGCTGTTTAACCATCGTTGATGCAGAATAAAATTGTGGATAGGAGGTTGAAAGAAATTTAGGGTGGGATTTATCTGTAAAATGAGTTTCCTGGAGACAAATAATATGGGCTTTTTTAGCCATAAAAGATCGAAGAGCCTTAGTTCGTTTGTGAGGAATATTAAACCCTTGTACATTTAAAGACAATATATTTATAGGAGCCATGAGACCAATGAGACAAGCAGTAATTCATTACAATCATAGCACTTACCAGGAGCCAGAGTCACCGACTGGGGGAAAAAGAAAGAGGAAAAATAGATAAGGAAAAAAGAGAAAAAAATAAGTACCAAATAAAATAATATTTCAAACCCATTATAACAACTGTAGCGGCCTCACCCCATCTCTTTTGTCTAGGGGTATGTCACACGACAGGGTGAGATGCGCTATGGCCCATGTCCTCCCCATAACTGTGGGTGAGGTGAAGGCCAGTACCAGATATTTCCTCGGGCCTATGTGCTTCTGTAAAGGAGTAAGTCCTGTTGCGCCAACACTTCCCTTTGCTCCCATTAACCAGAGTTCCACACACCGATCACAGTCCAACTCTTGTTTTATTGCATGTCTCACAATAAACAGTGCTTCAGTAGCCAACTGGTTGCGACTTGTTAACATTTGGATACAGGGGGTGAGCAGGCCGAGGAACTATCCTAATTCTCAGCTAAACCACTGCGATCTCGCCAGCGGTTACTATAACCATAGCTTGAAAGGACTTAGAGCTTGAGAGTCTCTACCAGCGACTCAAGAGAACATAGATAGGAGTACCTTCGATGCGTTGCGGCCCCTATCAGGGGAAGATGTCCCTCCAAGGGAGTTACCAGAGGCCCATCCGTCACTGGGTTGATGCTGCTCCAGACTCTCCGAATGGGTAACCTCCCCGGCCTCCTCACCTCAGACATGGGCCCCATCCACTTCAGGGACCCTCGGACCTCTCCACCCTCACGGGACCCAGTCGGAGTCACTGGGCCCCAGGCCTCCTGGTTAAGTACCTCACCCCAGGCTGAAGGTGCCTGGGATGGACTCCAACTCCATTCCGGTCAGGCCTAGGGCACCTGAGCCGGAATCCGGAACCGCCCGCACCCAGGCCTAAGGTGCCTGGGCACGTCCTGAAGAACCTCCAGCAGAGCAAGACCTCGTGACCAGGGCGTCTCCCCCTTTTATCCCCTCCAATGATGCCACGGCAGGTTCCCCGCCCTCGCCGTACTATCTCCGAGAAGGGACAAAAAGGACAGCACTGTGGCAGCGAATCTACCTTGAGCCTGTGGACACTCACCACCCACTGGCCAAGGAGATTATTACACCGCCCAATCCTCCACAAATACAAATAGTCATTACTCCCATATCTACACACCTGAACTTCCACCCAGGTGTACCCCACCTAAATTTAAAGACCCCGCTACACAACTTAGCATCATAAAATTATGGAAGAACCATAGGGTGTAGGCACGTCTCAGAAGAGTAATCAAAACCCTCTGAGAAGGTCCATGTCCATCAGGAGAGTCCCACATAACTATGTCAGGAGTCTCCTGGTGGTGTAGGGGGCAGCAAGAAATTCCTACAGGAAGAGCAACACCGGAGAACAACAGGAACCTTCAAAAATATTAACTTAAGAGTATAGTACCGAAAATATGGTAAAAAAACAAACAAAAATAAATTTGCTCTATATCACATACTGTGAACAAACTTAAAAAATCATAAACCATTTCAGTCCAAGAAATATTTTATCAAACAGGTAGCAAGACCATTCAGTAATGCTGGAGACCTGTTAGAAGAGAAAAAAGGAGAAAGAAAAATATCTCTAGTTGAATAAAAAAGAAAAAAAATTATTCAGTCCATAGTGTCCTCATTGACAGGTGATATAGCGTCAAAGCGACCTCACTTATGAAGATTGTGAGGAGTGGTGGAGGATGATCCAGGGCCTGATTTAAATCGTTGCTGGGAAGATTGAGAGGCTGAACGTCTGCGAGGTTGGTCCACATTTATGTCTTTTACTGCAAGACCCATGTCAATCAATGCCGATTGCAAATCCTCAGAGGAGCGACATACATATTTAGTTTCCAGATGGGTGAATCGAGGCAAATGGGAAATCCCCAGTGGTAGGAGATTTGGTTATGCTGGAGCACTTGCAATTGTGGTTTAAGTGCACGTCTCTTGGCAACTGTAAGTGGGGACAGGTCAGTGAACAATTGAAAGGTGTTACCCTGGAAACTGAGAGTTTCTTTGTCTCTAGCAGCTGCTAGAAACTGTTCTTTGGTGCGGTAGAAATGCAGCTTGGCAATAATGTCCCTAGGGGGACCATTTGGTTTTCGTGGAGCTAAAGCTCTGTGCACTCTGTCCATTTCAAGTCTATCAATAGGGGTACCAGGTATCAGTTCCTGGAAAAGTGCTGTTATGGTTGCCTGTAAGTCAAGGACAGTTTCAGGGATACCTCTGATCCTTAAATTTGACCTGCGGTCCCTGTTTTCCTGATCTTCTAAACGTGTTTGTAGAAGTAAATTTTCTTCTTTAATAGATGAGAGTTCAAAGTTTAATAGATGTGGTGTTGTGTAAAGTTATCAATTACATCAACTCTCTGTTCAAGTTCAGCAGTTCTCTGACCAAGTTCTCTAATCTCCCTTGTCAGTTTATTTGTAATATGGTCAGAGGTCGCTTTCTGTAGCATTAATTCAAATTGTTTAAACATGTCAGGCTGGGCCCCAGTTTGTATAGGTGAGTTTTCACAGTCAGTCACATCAACTTTATGAGGTGTTGTTTGACTGAGAGACTGTGGCTTCACTGAGGTGTTTGAAGAGCGCTGTGAGGGGGAGAGAGAAGCTGCCATGTCAGCTGCCAGTGCATAGACTGTTCTTCTAGGTCTGCTCGGTTTAAATTGTGATTTTTTACCTTTCAAAACCATACCAGGAGGACTGGTGTGCTGTTCTGAGCTTTCACAACAAATTTGAGAGAATTCCGGCGCCGCTGGGACCCGTAGTTCTCCATTATTTCTCCAGTGGAGCGGAGCACTAAGGAGACATTACTTTCTCCTCAGGCAGCCGCGCATGCGCCTCGTGCGTTAATATTCGAATAACTTTTACTGGAGTATAAGAATATCTTGTTGCAAGAGGAGGTAATAGATCAACTGAGCTTTGAATAACAATCCTAGTTCAGCAGAAGAATTCCTCTATAATAATACAAGTTAAGGCAGTTTGACAATAACAGAATATTATATATACGCATGTACAATGAAATACTACTTGAACATGACCTAAAAAGATAAGCAAGAGTTAAGCATTAATTCTGGCAATATGTCTAAAGGGAAACCCAGCCATATCTATTTAATCCTAATGAGAGATCAAGCAAACAAGAATGGTATGAGGGCCTTTTAAGTAGTAATGACAGCAATGTCCCAGTTGCAGGCCTGATGGTCTTCACCAGCATTAACTATATCCAATAAGGTGCAGTAACAAGGTAATGGTATTTCTTGAAATAGTTGAAGCTAAAGGCGTCTATGTACAGTGTTCAAATAGAAGTGCAGTAAAGTATTCCCACAGTAAAGCTGTCTGTACACAGTGTCCCAGTGAAGCAACAAATAAAGGTTTGCAAAAGTGGATAATTGCCCTCTCACCAACGACCAGGCCGATTTAATGCCTCCCGAAAAGCGACTCCCGGAGGGGCGTCCTTGCAGCGGATCTGCTTGTGACAACCATCTAATGCGAAGCAGGGATTTTGGGTTGTCGGACTGCCGAGTTGAGGCTGGAAAGATGTCTGACGAACAGCAGCAGTGCTGGGCCCATCTCGGCCGGGTTTGAATGTTGTACACCGCGTGGTAGGCCACGACCTCACACTCTCCCTATACAGAGAGGTTCATCACACACCAGGCCTAGAAGGAAGAGAGCACGGGGCGGGTCTCTGACCTCTTTTATAGCTCTCCCCAGCAATCTCTCTGATGGTAGCAAAGATTCTTGGGGTATGTAGTCCAGGTGTATAATCATGCGGAGGAATAGCCATACAGAGGAACTACTAATCCCACAACACCTTTGGTTTGGCCCACAAATATGATATCAGTTAGTGACGCTGGGCACTAGAGGGAGAATACGATCTAAAGAATGACAGGGAATCGCTGTACTTTGTAATCGTAGTCCACATTGCTACATGTGTAATATTTAACTAGTGGATGTCATGCAGTTTTGTAGCATCATTATTATATTTGACAATTGGTGATTATGTTAATATTTAAAAGCTTTCTGGTCAAAAGTATTGGAAACACAGGAGGAGAACAGGAATTTATTAAGATGCTGAATATTTGCATAGTTTGTTTCCATAGGAAAAAATTCTTCTCACTTCAGATACATTGCCCTCTAATTACACGGCTAATTAGTACACTAAAATCCAGCGAAAATAAAAATCAGAGTTGCCATGGATATTCTTTTTTTTTTCCTTATCCAAATTGGGATAATTCATAATCAGCAAGCATTTGTACTGAACTGAACTTGCTTTTAACAGTATCTATTTGTTTCTAACATCTATGATTTTAGAGCATCTATAATATTGTACTGTATTTGTTTTTCATGAATAGCCTTTTAAAATGTAAAAGATCTTGGGTTACTTTGTTACTGCAATAAGTGAAGTCGTTTAATTATATATTAATAGCTTTGATATCATTCATAATCTAAAGCCCCATTCCAGACTAAAACTATTTTTTTAACGTTCCCTCCACACTTCTATGCATTTTTTTTCTTCTTACTTTAGATGAAGCCAGAGATGCTCACATAAGGCAACCCTCCAGATACTTCGTCACCACCAGTTCCGAGTAGAGGGGCTGCTGATCCAGCGCTGCAATGCCCGTCCTGAGATGGCTGGTTCACTGCTGTCCCTTTGTGATGTTGTCTTCTGGATACAAGGATCAAGAACAACAGGTACCAAGTGGGTAGCAAAACGAAGAGGAGAAGACTCGAAGCTGCAGGCTTAAGGTCAGAAAAAATGGGCATCAGACAGAGGTAGGTGAAGGAAGTGATGTGCAGGGGTAAATATTATATTGGAGTGGGGCTTTGAAGAAATGGGTGCAATTAATAAAAAAGAGAAAAAAATCACCAACAGAAAACCTCACAGTCCTGGGGCACAAGGAACAATTTAACCAAAATTTTCATTCCTAACTGATTCAGTAGGAATCCAGTTTTTGCAAATGCTGATTTAAAGCGGTAGTAAACCACTGGGTGTTTTTTCTAACCGAAAAGGTAAACAAAGCCTTCCTGTGCCGCACTGTCACCACTGCAGGCGCTTCCATCTTCACTCGGTCTTCCTTCCGGTTTCATGGCCTCCGGCTGTGTGCCGAAGCCGCGATGATGTCACTCCCCTGCATGCCCGCGGGAGCCGTTCTTTCAGAGCGCATGCGCCGGGGATGTCACCGGCTGCATGTACAGTAAATTCCTCCTAAACTGTGCCCGTTTAAGAGATATTTACACTACCTATAGGTAAGCCTTATTATAGGGTTACTTATAGGTAATAGTCAGAGATGGGAGTTTACGCCCGCTTTAATAAAAATCAGATCAGTACAGTACATTATTCCCTTTAGTTTCAAGGGTTCCTGATGTATTCTTTAGCCCACCTGAAAATCATGAAGCATTGTTTACTATGTGGATCCGCTTGATTTTAGTAGATACAAATGTGCTTTTTTTCTTTTGAGGTTAAACTCAATAAACATACAATTTATGCAACCTATTTGTTTAACTACCAACTATATACAGGTGGCCTACAGAGGAACTTACAGTGGGTCAGATATACTGTAATGTACACCAATGTGTGCAGTTTTATAGTCTGTATCTTTCAATGCAATGAGTATTGAATTGTCTTAAAACCATCTTCATGTAATACCATGCACATCAATACTCAGACTGGGAAAGGCCAGCACGTGAGCCATTTTGGTGTACTGCATGCATAAGTGTTGACAGTGAACATGTTGACAGGAAGACAGAGCAAAGTGATCAGAAGTTTGACCTCAGCACGTTGGGATTCTGCTGAAGGTGAGATTGAAGATCTGGGAATGCTGTATGGAAAGTGTTTCTAAAGTGGATTTAAAAATGATAAAATATGATGAACAAAGTAGTCGTTTAGAAGTTTTATAATGCATTTACCACATTTTCTGGATCCTGAAAAAGTTAATTTCTTCATCCCTATATTTCTTGCTGGGCATAGGCTAACACCTATGCGCATACGTGCGGACACATATGTGCATGCGCGCCTGGTAGCCATTAATGCTGGCACTAAATAAGGGCAGCAGCTGCACTAGTGCATTGCTGTCTAATCTGCTGATTCACCCCGTATACCTGTTCTTGTGATCTGTGCTGGATTCCTGTGTTTGACCCGGCTTATGCTGACCACGCTTGCTCTCCACCTATCCTGACCTTGGCTTGCCTTTAAGACTTTTTTATATCTACCATCTACCTGTTATCTTGTTACCAACCTCTGCCTGCATCTTAACCATTCTCTGCCTGCTGTTTATGCTTATACCTGATCCTCTGTTGCTAACCTGGCTTGTCTGACCCTGCATCCAGTTATCCATTTTTCCTGCTCTGCATAGTGCCTTGTGACGCTGGTCCTACATCTGCTGGGTGCCTGCATCTGCTGTTCCTGCTGCCATCCTCTGCTTCAGCTATCCAGCCCAGCTCAGGTGACTCACCTGCCAGTGCTGCCACACACTTCTGCAACCAGCAGAAGATCTTGCAGGCACTCTTACCTCACTGTGCTCTCGCTCCCACTGTTGCAACACCAGTGGCCCTTGAGCCAGGGCTGTACGAGAGGTCTCCCTCTACATGTCAAGCTCTTCTACAAGGTACGTGACACTCACAAGATGCAGGGTGCTGCATGCCAAAGTTGCACCAGCAGCCACCAGAGACGTTTGACCCGGGAGCTGTGGGTGAAGGATCCAAAAATGGACCAGCAGATCAAAACAGGACAGATGAAAAATGGGCAAACAGAACTGTCCAGCATGGTCTGCCAGGATGGTGGCCAAAAAAAAAAAGTATATAAAGTTGATGATGTGCACTAATTAAAAAGAAAAAAAAAAAAGATGAAAAGGTAAAAAAAAAAAAAGTGAAAAATATTAAAACAATGATTGAATGGCCAGGAGCAGCCACCTGGTACAATTGGGAATGGTGAAAATGACCTGCACAGCTGAATTTAATGAGAATCCACATGTGAAACTAAGTATATGTATTATAGAGTATAAAATGCAACTTGGTGAAGCAGTGACACCAGTGCATGAGAATACCCCAGTATGCAAGGTCAAAACAGGTTAAAAAAGAAAATGTGTGACAAATAAGAATTTGTACCTACCAGAATCAAAATAATGCTGACCAGAAATAGTGTGTGTCCAACCAACTGGGAGACATTGCATAGACTTGTGTCTGAGCCCTCCTATTTATAGCTCCTCAGATCCATCAAAGGATCCCTCCCAACACTGGATGGGTGACCCCCAGGGAGAGAGTAGGATTTTTTTTTTACCCCACCAGCCCTGGTCGCCATAGCGGAAAGGACAACACAGTAGTGTGAATGCCCTCACAGCATCACGTGACAAACGTCACGTGAGCCGGCGCCATGTCGGCTGGGCTGGTGCCATGCACTGGACACCGTACCTGAGGTCGATGCATCTCACTGGCACCGCCTATCCAGGATGAGACAAGCGGGGACAGTGGATGAGGAAAGAAATGACCGGCACAGCCACCAGAGGGAGCAAGACACGCAGCACACCTGCAATTGAGCAATTCCACATAATACTTACCCTACATACATAATTCACTTACTATGGCTAAAAAAACTTTATAACTTCTTTATGCTGAATTTTTCTTGTACAGTATTTCATTTGAGAAAAAATTGGGGAAAAAAATCTAATGTAGGGTGTAGGGAATGCCAAGGTTTTAGAACCATAGCTAAGGATTAAAGGAGAAGTGGGGTCAATTCTCTTATCGTCCTACTTCTCCTGTAAATTCACTTTGTTCTACACTCCTATGACCTCTATTCAGCCCACAGCAGGCTAAAGCGATCCCAACTTTAATGTAGGTATCCACCCAGATGCCTGGATGTGCCGCCCCAGTGAACACTGACAGTCACCGCTCTCTGCTCACTGAAGACCGATAACCGAGCAGTCTTTGATTGTATGGTCTTAGAGGCAGCAGTGGACAGCACCTAGGTGATTGCTCGGTCTTAGAGGCAGCAGGGGACAGCACCTAGGTGATTGCTCGGTCTTAGAGGCAGCAGGGGACCGCACCTAGGTGATTGCTCGGTCTTAGAGGCAGCAGGGGACCGCACCTAGGTGAGTATGGATTTATTTTTTTAAATTCCCATACTTCTCTTGTAAATCTGACCATACACTAAGTGAATATCAGCAGGTTCCTGTTATTCCTTATATCCCCTCCTCACTGCCTGTTCAGATCACTTTTCAAAGGGCATTTAAATGAAGATCACTTTTCAGAGGACACCACTCGTGTGAAGGAGCCCTAAGGGAGACCCAGATAGCAGTATATTGGTCAAGACAAATCTTTCTATTTTGTTGTAGATGAGATCTGGTGTTAAAAAATAAGTGCCAAAAAGTTGCAACTTCTTTTTATGTGCCATTTAGTTTGATCACTTCAAAGAAAACATGACCATAGTTTTAAAAAACGGTGGAGAACACCATTTTTCTGCCAATTGCAGCAGCTGCGTTTTGTTTTCTCCAGTTATGTTCAGATGTTTTATTTCAGGATCTTGATTTCTATGTAGTAAAACTCACATGGTTGCTAAGGGGGAGGCAGATTTGAGTGTCGGTGTGCCAAATCCATGGATGCCAATTGTACCCAATTCACAAAAGCAGCACTTTTGTAAAGTTCTACCTAGCATTTTGTTTATTCCTGGAAATGTCTAAATAATTATAATAGGAACATGTTTCTTTTTTTATTCTGACATGCCATGCAGTTTCTATGCATCTGTTGTTATTGCTTTGCTGCGTAAGTTCCATTTTATGTCAGATAAGGAATGAGATAGAATTATAGTGTGTCCACCCACAGTGAGCCATAGGTGACATACACTGATGTATCTGCTCAACAGGAAACTGTACTTTGAAACTGTTCTAAGTGATTATCTTAAAGTGAACAAGAGATGTTCTAAGCAGAGTGCATGTCCCTTAGCATTCCACAGCATTACTCTGTTCAAATGTAAACCAGAAAATGTATATAAGATGTAGCCAGGAGCTGGATATATCGACTTATTCCTGCAATAAAGAGGCATTGTATGGCATTGTTCCAGGGGGAGCTGTTTCCCTCTAGTGTTGAGTTGATGCTGACCTGTTACCTTCTTAATCAGAGACAAGCTAAGAGGAAAGCATCTTGGGACATGTAGTCCGTACGGATGGGATTTGCCCTCTGGCTGAGTGATGTGGAACTACAACTTCCAGCTGGCTAATAGGGAAGAGCAGACCACTGGGAGAGACTATAAGAGGGATAGATTGAGGCCTAGTGTGCTCTCTTGGGACCTGGCGTGGATCTGTATGCAGGGAATCCATTGTGATGTGAGCTGCAGCTGAGTTTCGGCCTGCTTTGCAGAGTTATCCAGTGGATATCTGGAGGGACAGCTTCCTTTAGCTGTTCTGGGGCAGCTTGGAGGCCGCTTCAATGCCATCCATCCTGCAGTGGTATCAGATTCGGGAGAACCGTGGTGCGATGCGGTGGAGGCCGGAAGCCATCCCTTAAGCTACATTCCTGAGAGATCATGATCACTGTATATAGACATCTTTGTCTCCTACATTCCTTGACAGCTTTAGAATAAAGGGGTTCGTTTTTTATTTTCTAAATAGGTTCCTTTAAGCTAGTGCATTGTTGGTTCACTTACCTTTTCCTTTGATTTACCTTCTAAATGTTTTTTTTTCTTTGTCTGAATTTCTCACTTCCTGTTTCTCCTCACTGAACTTCACACCATCATCCGAGTGGTGTTGAGTCAGCCAGAACATCTTACTGAACAGCTTACTGAGGAGGAACAGGAAGTGAGAAATTCAGACAACACTACGGCGAGCTGAGAAAAATGAAGTTCAATACTTCCGAGCATGCGTCGACTTGATTCTGAGCATGCATGTTTTTTTCTCCGTTGGAGTTCCATACAGACGAATGGAATATCCAATAGAAATTTTTTCCGTCGGAGAAAAAGAGAACATGTTCTCTTTCTAACTCCGACGGAATTCCTCGGAATTTCCGATGTAAAAAGTCAGATGGGGCATACATATGGTCGGAATATCCAATGGAAAAAGTCCGTCTGACTTTTTCCATCGGAAATTCCGATCGTGTGTACAAGGCATTACTCTGTTTTATCATCCAAAGTTTCTCTGCATGCCATCAAACATTAAAGTGCTAGCTGAAGAGCAACAGGATTACCATACAGCAACTCAGGAGTACTTTCACCTCGCTCCTCACTTCAGGAGGTGACGTTTCTGTGTGAGACAACATTTTGCTGATTTAATCAATTCTGTGTATTTCCTTCTTATTGTTGTCATTTGAAAGGGAAAAAAAAAAGTATGAACCCAGGGTATCCGAGGTAACAGAAGACTCACAAGGTCAGGGCAATCAGGGGGATATTGATTTATCTTGCGACCCACAAGAGGGGAGCGCTACAAATAAATAAATCTTGGCCAAATTTGATGTGATACCATAATTTCAATAATTTGATTAATTCATCTTTATTAGTGAATCGCCTGGATAATATACATGTATGCTGTACTTTGTTTCATCGTAAAGTTTCTCTTTCCTTCAGTGCCTCATTTAATATGTGATGTCCTAATCTTCGGTTTGTCCCTGGAGCACATCCATCAGCATCTTCTTTCAAGTTTCCACCGTGGGCCTTATAGAATACTAAAACAAGTGAAAGCTGTTGACTACAAATTCTATTTTTCCACTTCTATTTACATACATATGCATTTCTGGCTGCTAAAAGTTTTGATAGAAATGGTATTCCAGTACATCCACTTCTGGTCCACCTCTGATGAACACCAAAGTGAAATACAAGGTCAAACAAAATTCTTGTGCCAACCTTCCATATTTGAGGGTTAAGGCATCTTAGCTAGGGCAGCCACCAATCCTCTGTTTTCAGGGCTAAGTACTTTGCTTGTGTGACACTATATATTTACTATATGCAAATAAACTGTGCACTTTGCATGTACAGATGCTCCGGAGTTTAGTAAATGAGGTAAAGCTTCACTTTGTAGAGAATACCCAATCACATCATTATATAAAAAGATCTTGCGCTTGGTGCACCAAAAACAAGGTTTAAATAAAAAGATAATGCGATGGGACTGCTGCAATCTATATATCCCGACACTGGGCAAAAAAAGTTTACAAAAAATATGTGGGCTGTCCCTTTTAAATGAACTAACATATGATCAATACATATATAAATGTAAAAACACTATGCAAATGAACAATGTGCAAAATAAGCAAACACCATGGACCATGAATATTTCCTAATGATAAAGTGCAAATACAAATGTACAAAATATGCAATTTGCAATAGACAAGCACTCTGGACCTTGATTATCTTCTAATAATAAAGTGCAAACAACAAAAATATTGTTCAAAATAATACAATGTGCAAAATAACTAATGCTATGGACCTTAAATGTCCTCTAAGCAAGGTTGTAAACAAAATTAACACAAATATGGAACATCAAATAATAGTTTTTTTTAGGTGAAGGTGCTTAAAGTGCAAAAAATTCCAAAGTGCCCGAGTGCTCAAAGGTTCTCCTTTAAAGAAGATGGCCGCTTACCAAACGGAATGGATCCCAAGTTACAGGGATGTTACCAGCAATAGGTGACACCGATCTCAGAATTGCATCCAGGAAATTACTCCACATATACTCGAGTCACATAGGATCAGCCCTTAAAGCAGAGCTCCACCCAAAAGTGTAACTTCCGCTCATTGTACTCCTCCCCCCCTCCGGTGCCACATTTGTCACCTTTCGGGGGGGGGGGGGCAGGATACCTGTCTTTCACAGGTATGCTGTTCCCACTTTTGGGAGCCTCAGCCGCGTTTATTGACGTCACCGCAGGGCTCCCTCTTCCTCCCTCCTCTTTCCCCGGCCACTGGGCCAGTAGGATAGAGGAGCGGCACCTCGCACATGCACAGTAGGGTTCCCGGCATGAAGCCATTAGGCTACACTGCCGCATTCCCTTTTTTGTAATGGAGGCGGCAGCACCCACGACAGCTGAAGGAAACATCAGCTGCGGTGTCGACATCGCTGGACTCCAGGACAGGCAAGTGTCCAATTATTAAAAGTCAGTATCTGCAGTATGTACAGCTGCTGGATTTAAATTTTTGCAGCGATGGGCGGACCTCCGCTTTAAATCATTCTCAGAATGATCACCATTAGGGATGGTCCCGAAGTTCGAGATGAATGCAAGTAACATGGGGTGTTCGTTTGTTGGTAGAACAAACATATGGGGCATTCGTGGCAAATTTGAGCGCCGTGGAGCACCCCATAATGCTCTGCAAGACCGCAGTGCATTGAAGGCTGTTGATTGGCCAAAGCATGCACCTGACCTGCATGCTTTGGCAAATCACAGCGTAATGCACTGTCAGAGCCATGATTTTCCAAAGACAGGGTGCCTTTGTCCAATCATGGCTCAGGGGCTAAGTCCACGCCCCACACTATGTAAGGTTGCTTACACGGCGGCCGTATGTAGTGTGTTAATGTGGAGAACTTGAGATAGATTAGGCAGGTTAGTTAGTGGGGTGCAGGCAGTGTAATTTATATATTTATATACATACATACATACATACATACTGTGAGGGGGTTAGCTCGGCAGCGGGTGTGTGTGACCCCCGGGATGGGCTCCCCACACAAAAACAGGCCCAGCAGACGGAGGTTGTGGTTTTCAAAATCAAAAAGGTGCCGTTTATTTTCTATTTACAGTGACAAAAACACAGCAAAGCAAAAGAAACAAACAAAATAAATCCTGGTCAACTTGACCTCTGACTAAACATACAGGTTTCCTAACTAACAACTGGGATCAGCCTAGTGCTGTCCTAGTCCCTGGTTTTAAATGTCCAAGCAAAATATAGCCACACAGGCTTTCTCTCACCGCACAGGGGTTCACTCTCCCTAGACAGTCCACACAGGTCTGCTTCCAGGCATGAGCTAACATCTAATGAATCTGGGAGTTTTTATAGAGGCCTTAAACGAACTGACAGGCTTCAGCTGGCCTCATCAACTCCCTGCCTGCACGACGCCCAGCCCTCTCCCTAGAGGTATGAGTCATCAATGAGCCCACTAGTCTCAGCTGGGCTTATACAACTCTCCACCTAGCTGTATAAATCGGCGTAAAGCCTGAATCTGGGCGAAATATATCTACCCCCCTGGATGCAACCAGGTGACTTTACCTTCCTGCTGTCACATACCCCCCCCTCTTGTTTTAACCTCGGGGTTGGAACACCAGCAATCAGGCATTCATGTACTCGAGACAAAGCATCCACATTCCCCATTTGAACGCCAGGGCGATGCTTTACTGTGAAGTTGAATTCCTGGAGGGCCAGGAACCACCTATTCACTCTTCTATTTGTTTCCTTGTTTTGAGCCATCCACTTTAACGGAGCGTGATCCGTAACCATGTCAAAGTGCCTACCTAGCAGGTAGTACCGAAGGGAATCTAGAGCCCACTTCACCGCTAAACACTCCTTTTCAACGGTGGCGTAATTTACCTCATGGGACTTCAACTTCCTGCTGAGGTAAATGACTGGGTGCTCTTCCCCGTTCCAGACCTGGGACAATACTGCTCCTAACCCCACATCTGACGCATCACTTTGTACGACAAAGTCTCTAGAGAAGTCGGGTGAGTACAACACTGGCTGGCTACATAAGGCTTGTTTCAAGAATTGGAATGCTGCCTCAGCCTCGGGGGTCCATTTAATCATGACCGACCCTTTCCCCTTCGTCAGGTTGGTTAGGGGCACAGCCTTAGAAGCAAAGTGGGGAATGAATCGCCGATAATACCCAGCGATTCCCAGAAAGGCTCGTACCTGCTTCTTGCTGTTGGGACGTGGCCAACTCTGGATGGCCTCGACTTTGTTGAGTTGGGGTTTTATTACTCCCCTCCCAATGGTGTACCCAAGATATTTGGCCTCCTCCTGCCCAATGGTACACTTCTTGGGGTTAGCCGTAAACCCTGCTTCCCGAACAGAGTCCAGGACTGCTTGCACTTTTGGCAGATGTGAGGCCCAATCTGTGCTATGGACAATTATGTCATCCAGGTAAGCCGCAGCATACTTCCGATGGGGCCTCAGCATCTGGTCCATTTTCCGCTGGAATGTGGCCGGCGCATTCTGTAACCCGAACGGCATTCTTTTATATTGGAACGCCCCGTCTGGGGTTACAAATGCGGTTTTCTCTTTGGCCGACTTGGCCAGGGGGATTTGCCAATACCCTTTTGTGAGGTCAAGAGTCGTCATGTATCGGGCTGTTCCCAGCCGGTCGATCAACTCATCTATACGTGGCATGGGGTAGGTGTCAAATTTTGTAACTTTGTTCAACTGACGAAAATCGTTACAAAATCGCCAGCTCCCATCCGGTTTAGGCACCAACACAATGGGACTAGACCAATCACTTTGGGACTCCTCTATCACCCCTAAGTTCAGCATTTTCTGTACTTCCTCCCGTATTGCCTCCCGTCGGGCCTCTGGGATCCGATAGGGTTTTAACTTCACCCTTTCACCGGGCGGGGTAATAATGTCATGCTCTACCCCAGATGTTTGTCCCGGCAGCTCAGAGAATACCTCCTTGTTGCGAAGCACAAACTCCTTAACCTCCTGTTGTTGGGGTTGTGACAAGGTGGCTGCGATTCCAACCTCAGGAATCACGCAACCAGTTTGAGCTGGTGACCAAGTGTCTGCGACTAGGGACTCTCTATCCCTCCAGGCTTTCAACAGATTAACGTGATAGATCTGTTCGGGCTTTCGCCTTCCTGGTTGTCTGACCTTGTAATTCACTTCGCTCACTTTTTCCATTATCTCGTAGGGGCCTTGCCATTTGGCAAGGAATTTACTTTCAACCGTAGGGACAAGTACCAATATCCTATCCCCCGGGGAAAAGGTACGGGTCTTGGCTCCACGGTTGTACACTCTCTGCTGTGCCAACTGCGCTTGGGCCAAATGTTCCTTCACGATGGGCATTACCTGTGCAATTCGATCTTGCATCAGGGCGACATGCTCAATCACACTCCTGTGGGGAGAACTCTCACTTTCCCAAGTTTCCTTGGCAATATCCAACAGCCCTCTTGGGTGTCTCCCATACAGTAACTCAAAGGGGGAGAATCCCGTAGAGGATTGGGGCACCTCCCTAATAGCAAACATCAAATAAGGAAGTAGACAGTCCCAATCCCTTCCATCTCTATCCACCACTTTCTTCAACATTTGTTTTAGGGTTTTGTTGAATCTTTCAACCAGCCCATCGGTTTGGGGGTGATACACAGATGTACGCAATTGCGTCACTTTGAACAATTTACACAGCTCTTTCATAACCCGGGACATAAAGGGTGTACCTTGGTCCGTAAGCAGTTCTTTACAAATACCCACCCGGCTAAAAACAAGAGATAGCTCTTTGGCTATGGTTTTGGCCGAGGTATTTCTGAGAGGGATCGCTTCTGGATAACGGGTGGCATAGTCCATTATAACCAATATGTACTGGTGCCCCCTAGCGGACTTGATTATAGGACCTACCAAATCCATTGCGATTCTCTCAAACGGGACCTCAATGATGGGTAGAGGGACCAGCGGGCTACGGAAATGTGGCATCGGGGCCGACCTCTGACACACAGGGCAGGAGGAACAATAATTTTCTATGTCCTTCATCACCCCAGGCCAATAGAATCTCTGTAATACCCTCTCTCGGGTTTTCTCTGTCCCCAGATGACCTCCAAGAATGTGCCCATGGGCCAACTCCAACACCAACTTCCTGTAAGGTTTGGGCACCACAAGCTGCTCAACGGTTTCTTCTGCCCTTTTTGCCACCCGATACAGTAGGTCCTTCTCTACGCTGAAGTATGGGTAAGTGCAGGTATTATCTGGGTTCACTAACTCGCCATCTATTTTCACTACGTTTTCCCGTGCCTTTATTAGGGCGGGGTCTTTCAACTGTTCTGTGGCAAAGTTTTCCCTGTGAACCTCAAGATCAGAAAACTCCACAGACGGTAGGTTTTCGTCTGAGGAGGTGGGCTCCTCTCCAGTTTCTTGAGTCTCCCCTGCCAATACTGACAAGGGAAATTCGGGAGAGTCCTCACCACTCTCAGAGGAGTTCTGGCTATCATATTCCTGGTACATAGGGGCACCAGTGGGGGGCTCAGGATCATCCCACAGTTCCCAGAACTTCGGAAAATCCCTTCCCACAATGGCGTCATGCGGTAACTGAGACACTAAGCCCACTGGATGAGAAAGGGTACCTTTGGGGGTCTCGAAACACACTGTAGTCACTGGATACTCTCGGGTGTCCCCATGCACACAAATAACAGCTACCTTGCTATTCCCAGAGACCTCTGTTTTAACTAATTCAGCCTTTATCAGGGTCACAAGGCTTCCTGAATCCAGCAATACCACAACATTTCTACCATTAATACACATTTTGCATAAATGTTTCTCAGTTCCCCGAATGGCAGTGCATGCGACTGTCGCACACAGAGACTGACGTCTGCCCGTCAGAAAGTCACACTGCATGGGTTCCTCCACAACCGGGCAATTGGCTGCAATATGTCCCGCTTGCCGGCAGCGGTAGCAAACGATCCTTCTTGCCGCCTCTTGAGCCGCTGATTTCCCAGGCTGTTCTCGCCAAACTTGGGGTAGAGCTCCCACCCTCTCACTCTCTCCACCCTTACCCCTTGGAATCATCTTATCCGCCCCTGGGGATGGTCTGGTCTTAGGGTGGAAAGTCCGAGTGTCTCTGGAAGAGGCCGTCAGGTTCTCTGTAGCCAAGTATTTCTCCACACGATCCACAAGACCATCGGCCGTCTCTGGGTCTCCATGGCTTACCCACTTTTGGATGGCAGTAGGAAGAGCTCTCAAAAACCGATCCATTACAACACGTTCCACAATCTTTGGTGCGGACAAAGTCTCTGGCTGTAGCCACTTTCTGCTCAGGTGAATGAGATCATACATTTGAGACCTGGGGGGTTTTCCAAGCTGGAAAGTCCAGTTATGCACACGCTGAGCCCGGACAGCCAGGGTGACACCCAGCCTTGCCAATATTTCAGCTTTTAGCATCACATAGTCTTTTGCTTGGTCAGGCTCTAGGTCATAGTAAGCTTTCTGCGATTCACCCGTTAACAGAGGAGCCACCAGTCCAGCCCACTGCTCCTCAGGCCACTTTTCTCTTTCAGCAGTCCTTTCAAACGTGGTCAAAAATACCTCTGGATCATCCTCTCCAGTCATTTTTGTCAATAAACGACTCACCCCAAAGGACGCGGTATTAGTGGGACGGCTTTCCTCACTGGTCTGCGGACGTTGCTGTATTACTGCTTCCATTTGTTGTAGTCTCTGCTCTTGCTTCTGTAATAGGTCTATGAAGCGGGCCTCAGATCGTTGCTGGGCTTGTTGCTGAGCTTCCAGACTCTGTTGGTGAGCTTGCTGCTGGGCTGCAAGGCTCTGTTGATGAGCTTGCTGCTGGGCTGCGAAGTTCTGTTGTTGAGCTGCAAGGCTCTTTTGCAAACCTGCATTTGTCTGCTGTTGATTGGCATTTGCTAGAGCCAGCTGTTTCAGTATCTCCTCCATGCTGGCTTAAAAAAAAACTGCCACTGGTTCTCCACCAACTGTGAGGGGGTTAGCTCGGCAGCGGGTGTGTGTGACCCCCGGGATGGGCTCCCCACACAAAAACAGGCCCAGCAGACGGAGGTTGTGGTTTTCAAAATCAAAAAGGTGCCGTTTATTTTCTATTTACAGTGACAAAAACACAGCAAAGCAAAAGAAACAAACAAAATAAATCCTGGTCAACTTGACCTCTGACTAAACATACAGGTTTCCTAACTAACAACTGGGATCAGCCTAGTGCTGTCCTAGTCCCTGGTTTTAAATGTCCAAGCAAAATATAGCCACACAGGCTTTCTCTCACCGCACAGGGGTTCACTCTCCCTAGACAGTCCACACAGGTCTGCTTCCAGGCATGAGCTAACATCTAATGAATCTGGGAGTTTTTATAGAGGCCTTAAACGAACTGACAGGCTTCAGCTGGCCTCATCAACTCCCTGCCTGCACGACGCCCAGCCCTCTCCCTAGAGGTATGAGTCATCAATGAGCCCACTAGTCTCAGCTGGGCTTATACAACTCTCCACCTAGCTGTATAAATCGGCGTAAAGCCTGAATCTGGGCGAAATATATCTACCCCCCTGGATGCAACCAGGTGACTTTACCTTCCTGCTGTCACAATACATACATACACACACAGTGCAGGCAGTTTAGAATATACAGTATCTCACAAAAGTGAGTACAACCTTCACATTTTTGTAAATATTTTATTTTATATTTTTTCATGTGACAACACTGAAGACGTGACACTTTGCTACAATGTAAAGTAGTGAGTGTACAGCTTGTATAACAGTGCTCTGGGGAACTCCATGCCCAAGAGGGTTAATAATGGTGGCCACACAAAATATTGACACTTTGGGCCCAATGTGGACATTTTCACTGGAGGAAGAGAGACCTGTATATAAGTTGCCCCAATTGATTATTCTAAAATTCACCAATTGATTGTTCTAAAATTCACTGGGCATCCCATACTTCCTATACCCTATCCGAGTTCAATCCCCTCAATAAAAATAAAAACAAAGCTAATGGATTGTTTTTTGTACAGTGGAGAGTATATAGTGCAATCAATGTAGTATATATAATACAATGGAGAATATATAGTGCAGTCAGTGTAGTATATACAATACAATGCAGGGTATATAGTGCAGTGCAGAGTATATAATACAGTGTATTGAAGTGGTCATGACAAAAAGAAAAAAATGGCGTGGGCTCCCCCCCAAAATCCATAAAAGGCCCTTTGGATCTTCTATAGATTTTAAGGGGAACTCCACACCAACATTTAAAAACAAAACAGTGTGGGGTCCCCCCCAAAATATATACCAGGCCCTTTGGGTCTGGCATAGTTTTTAAGGGGAACTCCACACCAAAATTAAAAAAAATTGACGTGGGGTCCCCCCTAAAATCAATACTAGACCCTTATCCGAGCAAGCAGCCTGGAAGGCCAGGAAAGGGAGACAAGCGAGTCCCCCCTCCTGAACCATACCACGCTTGCCCTCAACATGGGGAGGGTGGACAAGAGCCTCTTCCCGACAACCCTGGCCATTAGTTGTTGGGGTCTGCAAGGGGGAAGCTTATCAGAATCTGGAAGCCCCCCTATGTGAATGGGCATCAGGTACATTGTACCCCTACGCATTCACCAAAAAAAAAAGTGTCAAAAAGTAAAAACCACAACAGACAGTTTGACAATTCCTTTATTAAAAAAGAAGAAAAAAAATGGGCGGCGTGATTGATGATGGATGGACATCGCGGGACACTTTTTTTTTTTAATATAGGAATTGTCAAAAACTGTCCATTGTAGTTTTTACTTGTTGGCACTTTTTTTTGTGAATGGGTAGGAGTATAATGTACCCGAAACCCTTTCATATAGGAGGGGGCGGGATCTAGGGGCCCCCTTGTTAAAGTGGGAGGCAAGAGCATTTGAGAATGGAGTGTGGAGTTTTAAAAGCAAAAACTAGCCCAAAGAAATCATATGCATTAGAGGGGGGAAGGTTAAATGCCCTTTTAGGAGGAGCTAGGAGTATTTTTACATAATTTTAACAAGGTACATGTCACATGTTGGCCACGTAACATGCTAAGAGAATCAACACCCTAAAAATTAATGTGGTACCCAGACTTTTATATATTTTAAATACAGTTCCCATACATCTTCCCCAGATATTTTTTTAAAAAGATACAGAAAGCAATTATATCATTTATATGGAAGGAGGGAAATGCTAGGATAGCATATGAAATTCTATGTAAAAGTAAGGGAGAGGGAGGAGTTGGGCTCCCAGATATTGCATCCTATTATAAAGCGATGGCCCTGGTGCGTATACTGCACTGGTGCCATGATAAAGGTAACAGAGCATGGGTACTAATAGAGGCAAATATGGCGGGGAGAAACTTGGCGGGGGCACCATGGATACCAACAAAGGCCAGGGAATTATCAAAATGGACATCCCCATTAACCCGGAACACACTGGCAGTATGGGACAGGGTAAATCAACTTGGCAAATATGCCCCAAAAACATCCCTATTGGCACCACTGGGGGGGTTACCCATGGTTCCCTCCAGGAGAGGAAAAGGGAAAAAGGAGCATTAGGCCCATGGGAAATGAAAGGTAACACAATGTGCCTGAGGGGATGCCTCAGGCAGATTTTGTATCATCACAAGGAGACATGGTAATGGCAGGATGGAGATATAGCCATATGCAAAGCTTCTTTAGATGATTAGACCCTCAAGAACTCTGAATTCCCTAACTATATTCGAGAAAACATGTACAAAGATTTCAAAACCGGACCATTTACTGTCACAAATGTACAATACGTGGGGAACAGAATAAAACAACCCCTTACGTTATCAAAGAATAGGAAAAAGAACTAGGATGCAGATTCCCTCCATTACAATAAAAAAAAAAAATAATCACAATTACACATGCCACATCCACAAGCTCAGCCATCCAGGAAATGGCATATAACTTCTTGGTTAGATGGTACCGCACCTCGGTGCGATTAGCTCAAATATATCCAACAAGAGATGATCGATGCTGGAGGGGGTGTGGGGAGAGGGGAACATACCTCCACATTTGGTGGGCATGTCCAGGGATAAGAATCTTTTGAGAGGAAGTGGCGCCATGGATCAGGAAAATGTCTGAGGAAACTAGAGTTTACACCATTACAATTCCTGTTCCATGGAACCACAAGAGCTATAAAAAAAACGTATAAAAATAGTATTGTACCGCATTTATTAAATGCGGCCAAAAGATTAATACCAAGGCATTGGAAGCAAGTAACATGTCCCACCCTTCAAGAATGGAAAAAGGGAAGTAGTTATGTAACGACTACCCAAGTATGAAACATAACAAGGCCCAATACACATTATTTTGACACCTCCTAGAAGACAACAGGTTAGCTTTTGTCTCCCAATACCCATCTGACCAGACCCAATTTACATGAGCCAATTAGCTACAGTTGCTGTCTCAGACCCATGACCTTTAGACTAGCCTTGCTGTCTCCCATTTATCAAAAGACTTCACACAATATTTGCATAACGAACTTTCAATACACCTCTCACAATGAAAGGATCTGTAGCCTTTCTGCCTGCTAGTTCCACAACCTATAATTACAGACTTAATTACCACAAGCCACACTAGACAGTAGAATGTAAATCACTCCCCACCTCATCACAGCGATGATTACACAACCCCCACATACAGTATACATCCAATCTATATATAATATATATACACCTGTATACTGCATTGAATCTGATTATCACAGATCATAGTGGGGTTTTCCTTCACCCTGTGCCCCAAGTGACCCCTGTCACACATCTCCCCTTTCAGCAGGAGACTAACACAGGAAGAGACCCCAGACGGGTTGATTCCGAAGTTAGTCCGTAGTTCCATTCTTCTAATGTCTGGATAACCCATCAACATTGCACTAGGAGCCTGGGAGGACGTCTGTTTGCCGGGACAACCCATCAGCATTGCCATTTTGCTTACCGGGTCGGTAGCTGATGGTGAAGTTGTAAGGTTGTAGGGCTAAGCTCCACCGCAGCAACCTGCCATTGTCTCTGGAGACCCGGTTAAGCCAGACCAATGGGTTGTGGTCGGTGACCAGTGAAAATTCTTGTCCGTATAAGTAAGGGTTCAACTTTTTAAGGGCCCAGACCAGGGCCAAACACTCATTCTCCACTGCTGCATAGCTCATTTCCCGGGGTAATAGCTTTCTACTCAGGTATGCGACAGGGTGTTCTCCTCCATCCTCCCCAACTTGGCTCAGCACAGCCCCCAGTCCAAACATGGAAGCATCTGTGTGGACAAGAAAACGTTTGTTAGGTATTGGGGCAGCCAAGACAGGGGCATTTACAAGTGCTTGCTTGAGGGCTAGAAATGCGGTTTCACAAGCTGGAGACCACAGGACCTGCCTAGGTAACTTCTTTTTCGTCAGGTCAGTCAGGGGTTTGGCAATAGCACTATAATTAGGGACAAAACGTCGGTAGTAGCCTGCAGTCCCCAAGAAGGCTAATACCTGGGTCTTAGTACGGGGCGTGGGCCAGTTAGCTACTGCCTCTACCTTGGCTGGCTCTGGTCTCTGGTTCCCACACCCCACTCGGTGTCCCAGGTACTGCACCTCTGCCATACCTAGATGGCACTTGTCTGGTTTCAAGGTCAGGCCTGCAGCCCGAATTTTGTCCAGAACCACCCCTACATGAACCAGGTGCTCCTCCCAAGACCCACTGTAGATCACAATGTCATCCAGGTATGCACATGCAAAATCCTGGAAGCCATCGAGGAGCCTATCCACCATACGTTGAAAGGTGGCCGGGGCATTTTTCATCCCAAATGGCATGACCTTAGACTGGTACAGGCCAAATGGGGTAACAAATGCCAACTTGGGGATAGCATCCTCGGCCAGGGGGATCTGCCAATAACCTTTACACAGGTCTATTGTAGTTAAATAACGTCCCCTGGGTATACGATCTAGCAGTTCGTCTACCCTGGGCATCGGGTAGGCATCGGTGGTGGTCTTCTCATTGAGTCGCATGTAGTCCACGCAGAACCGGGTAGTCCCGTCTTTCTTAGGCACCAGGACTACAGGCGAGGCCCAAGGGCTGTCAGATGGCTCAATGACTCCTAACTGAATCATCTCCTGTATCTCCTTCCGCATTTCTTCTCGGACTGCTTCAGGGATACGATAGGGGGGCTGTCGAAGGGATGCTTGTCCAGGGGTCTCTACCTTATGCACAGCCAGGGTCGTATAGCCCGGTATTTGGGAGAACGTCGCCTGTTTCTCCCACAGAAGCTGCTTAGCCTGTTCCTTCTTTGTGGGGCTTAACCAGTCCCCTAGCTGTACAAGGTTAATGAGGTCAGTCTGGGGCTCTCTAGTAAGTCAGGGAGGGGTAAACCTTCTGGGTCGTCCGCAGCAGGGGCACATACTGCAGCAACATCCTCCTGCCGTTCCTGATACTCCTTCAGCATGTTCACATGAAAGGTTTGCTGGATTCTTTCATCTGCACAGCTGGCAATAACATAGGTAGTATCACATACCTGGGCTACTACTTTATACGGGCCCTGCCAAGATGCCTGCATCTTGTCTGTCTTCACAGGCTTGAGCACTAAGACCTTCTGCCCTACCTGGAAGATACGCTGTCGGGCCCCCCGATCGTACCATCTCTTCTGTCTTCCCTGGGCCGCCTGGAGATTCTCCCTTATCAGAGACAGTTGCTCCATGCGGTCCCTGAGTTCCAGAACATAGGGCACTATGGGGGTCCAAAAAGAAGAAAAACAATGCGCCTACTAAGTGCAATATGTTAGTAATGATTTATTTTAAAAGATTAAAATACAGCCAAGTGGCTACTCACAAGGTAAAAATAAGGTACAGGCATGGATGTTTATCGGTGGTGGTCTGCAGGGGGCATGAGTCCCTCCGTGCGTCTGCGCTATCCCAGTGGTGCAAAGATGTTAGGATCGCACTGTATAATATGCTGCAGCGGTGGACGGATGGCCGACAAGAGATAGATGGTATGCAGAGGCTTGTAGCTATCGTCAGTGTAGAAAGTCAATAGACCGCGGCGTGCGGTTCACGCTGGAGCGCAGCAGGCTTAGGCAACAGGATGTGACATCAATAGCAGGCGATGACTGATCTTTTAAAATAAATCATTACTAACATACTGCACTTAGTAGGCACATTGTTTTTCTTTTTGTATATAGAGTTCACTTCACTCTACAGTGCTGCCAACGGTGCATATGTTTTCAAGATAACAATCACCATCATCATCATATGGACTTTTATTTAATTTTATTTTTATTATACATTTTTTTTTTAGAGATCAGAGAATAGAGACTCTGTAATTGTTATTTCAATTTCTTTTTTTCCTTTATTCATCCACCAGTGGGTTTTTTGTTTTTTTTGTTTCCTTTCCTTGTGTCGTCATTTGTATTATATTACACTATGGGGGTCCCTTCTTGCTCTGTCTCTCCCTCCCAGTGTCCTCTGATTAGATCGAGGAGTCCGAGGACCCTTCTCCCAATAAGCAACTCGAAGGGTGAGAACCCAGTAGATTCCTGGGGTATCTCTCTGTACGCAAATAACAGGTGAGGCAGGAATCGCTCCCAGTCTCTGCAAGCGTCCGAAAAGGTCCTCAGCATTTGCTTGAGGGTCCCGTTAAAGCGTTCGCAGAGACCATTAGTCTGGGGGTGGTAGGGTGAGCTCAGCAAGGGCTTAATATTGCACACCTTCCACAACTGCTGGGTGAGTACCGCGGTAAACTGGGTTCCCTGGTCAGAGAGAATCTCCTTAGGGAACCCCACTCTGGTAAAAATCTTAACCAGGGCATCAGCTACTGTCTCTGCTTCAATGTTAGACATAGCTACTGCCTCTGGGTAACGGGTGGCGTAGTCCACCACGGTGAGAATATACTTCTTCCCGGATGGACTAGGCCTGGCCAGGGGACCCACAATGTCAACAGCTATGCGGTAAAAGGGCTCCCCAATAATAGGCATGGACATGAGTTTAGCCTTAGGGTGGCCCCCCCTCTTACCTATCCGTTGACATGTGTCCCACGTTTTGCAGTATTGTCGCACATCCTGGCTAAAATTGGGCCAGAAGAAATTCTGTGTAATCCTATGGGCCGTGCGACAGAACCCTAGATGTCCTGCTAGCGGCACATCATGCTTGATTCGCAGAATCTCCAGCTGGTATTTCTTAGGTACCACCAGCTGTCGTTTCTGCGAAGGGGCCTTACTTCTCTGAGATGGCTTAGGGATCCTATACAGTCTATCCCCTACCCATTCAAAAAGCTCCCCATCTATTCCCCTTTCCTGAGTATCTGCCTTAGCCCTATACTTGTGTAAGGTCGGGTCCTCCCGAGTTTCCCTCCCAAATGCTTCTGGTGTATCCCTGCCTAGGCGCGCCTGATCTAAGGTACGTGTCGGGGAGGATAGTCTCACCTGGGTCTCAGCAGCAAGCGGGCCAGTTCCAGCAGTACGTGTCTGGGCACGGGTAGTCACAGGGTTGACTTAATCGGGGCCCATCGGGGCGTAAGCAGAAAGGAGGGGGGCCAAATCATTCCCCAGTAGTACATCTGCAGGCAAGTCCTTCATTACCCCCACATTCACGTGTCCCGAACCAACCCCCCAATCCAGGTGAACACGGGCAACGGGTAGCCGGAAGATGGTACCTCCCGCTACTCTTACGGCTACAGTGTCTCCGGTGTGTTGGCTGTCTGGGATGAGGTTCTTCTGTAGTAGGGTCATGGTAGCGCCGCTATCACGTAAGCCCTTGGCTACCGTTCCACTAACCCGGACCATCTGCCTGTGTTGTTGCCTGTTGTCCCGGTTAGCTGCTTGTATTGGATCAGCCTCGTGCAGGACGCCCCAATGTTCCTTCTCCTCAACGCAGTGGGCCGCAGGCATGGGTGTGCGGGGGCTCCCCCTTGCTGGTTGTCTCCATGACTGGGACTGGATGGCTGGATTCAACGGGCAGTCTGGCTTTTTGTGCCCTAGCTGTTTACATCCGAAACACCTGATGGGTTGTGCGTAGTCCTGGGAGTTAAACCTGGGCTGCTGAGGATAAGTGGCCGCTGGGGTTGGTGCTGAAGCTGGGTTAGAGGCTGATAAACTGGGCCGAGATAGTGGATAGCGCTCGCTTCTGCCTGACCTTCGAGAGTCCAGATATTCATCGGCAAAAGTAGCCGCTTGCTGTACAGTCCGTGGTTGCTCATCTCGCACCCAATCCCGTAGTACCGGAGGGGTGTGGTTAAAAACTGTTCTAAGAGTACTAGCTGGGTGATGTCCTCTATGGTATGAGCGTGGGCTCCCTGGAACCAGCCCTTAAGGTTTCGCTGCAGACGATGTGCCCACCCCACGTATGTTATGTGGGTTTGTTTCCGGGATTCTCTAAACTTAATCCGGCTGGCTTCGGGTGTAATGGCAAATCAGGCTAGCAGAGCTTCTTTTACCCGGTCATAGTCTTTAGCGTCCTCATCCTCCAGGGCCCGATATGCATCCGCCGCTCTGCCCGTTAAATTACTTACCAGTAAGGCGACCCAATCTTGGGGCAGTACTTCATGTATCTGGCATAGTCTCTCAAAGTCCTGCAGGAACGCTTCAATTTCCTCCTCTCCTTCCTTAAATAGTTTGAACGCCCGAAAGGGCAACTTACGGAAAGGCGCTGCATCTTTAGGTGTTGTCTCCGATTGCCGTATTTCCGCAATTCTCTGCTCATGTTGCCGCTCTAGTTCTCTCTCTTGTCGCTCTAGTCCTTTCTCTTGTCGCTCTCGTTCTCTCTCTTGTCGCTCATCCTGCAGCTGGATGTCTTTAATGGCTTTCTGTATGGCGGTCTCTGATGGGTTAGCACCATATAATGCCAACCGCTCTCGAAATCGTTGCTGAAACAAGTCTTCAACTGACCGGGGTCCTGCATCACCATCCCTCTGGTCCATCTCGGCTAGCTCCCTGATCAAGGTGGCCTTGTTCTTTGTCCCACTGGTCCCTCCATGGCTCTCAAGTAGGTCTTTCAGCGTGGCTTTCCTGCCGGCTGCATAGCTGGTCATTCACTGTGGTGGTTTGGAGTGTCCCAGGAACTGGAGAGAAAATCCCACAGCTGCCAACAAATGTAGCGACTACCCAAGTATGAAAGGGGTTAACGCCGTTTAGATCTCTTCCCTCTCCTGGACACAAATTCCCTGCCGATCCTCCACACTCAGGCGACCACTTCCCATAGGAATTAATCCTTCCGAAAGAACGAGACGCACTCTGTATCTTTCCAACATGAACTACTTTATTATGAGAAAACGCAGGTCTTTTTATACACTCAACGAATCCTGCATTAATCTACATGAACAATGGTCCAACTCCACCCACAACATAACAAGGCCCAATACACATTATTTTGACACCTCCTAGAAGACAATAGGTTAGCTTTTGTCTCCCAATACCCATCTGACCAGACCCAATTTACATGAGCCAATTAGCTACAGTAGCTGTCTCAGACCCATGACCTTTAGACTAGCCTTACTGTCTCCCAATTATCAAAAGACTTCACACAATATTTGCATAACAAACTTTCAATACACCTCTCACAATGAAAGGATCTGTAGCCTTTCTGTCTGCTAGTTCCACAACCTATAATTACAGACTTAATTGCCACACTAGACAGTAGAATGTAAATCACTCCCCACCTCATCACAGCAATGATTACACAACCCCCACACACAGTATACATCCAATCTATATACAATATATATACTGCATTGAATCTGATTATCACAGATCATAGTGGGGTTTTCCTTCACCCTCTGCCCCAAGTGACCCCTGTCACAAGTTACAATAATGGGAGCAGAAAAATGGATACATGACATCAGGCATGAACAGGAGAAATTTTTAAAAGTTTGGGAAATCTGGGAAAACCATAACCAAGAAATAGATGGATAAAACCAAAAGCCTTATGAAGCTCTGAAAAGGAGATAGGAACTATAAAAATAAAGATGGGGAACAATCTACAGCTTTTATTTGTAATGTGTTTGTATTTATGTATGTTTTGTTAATATGTTAAAGACAAGTAGAGAATGTGACACTAGAAGAATATGGGAAGGTGGCTAATGATCCTCCTCATCTATTTTAAGGGGGGGGGGGGTAAGAAGGGGGGAGAATGTTTTCCTTCTCGCTCTTTTTCTCTCCCCCTTTCGGGGGGGGGGGGGTGGGAGAGATCCGAAAACACATGTTATTTAGAAGGGAACACGACAATTAGAAATAAGACACATATAAATACAACACCTAAAACATAAATTATTATTCCCCCCCCCCCCCCTGAATAAGGGAGGTAAATCTGAATCACGGACAAATAAGTAGAAGAAGGCACATAGGAAACACTATAAATAACACATTTATATAGCACCAGGAATATACATATATTAATATATCCTTTTATAGTCACAAACACTTCTTCTCGCTCTCCCCTCCCCTTTTTTTGGGGAGGAATCGGAGAAACCACCATCTAGTAAAGGAAGTTATCATGGAGCTATCTTTAAGTGTCAAGACTAGGGATGAGCTCGGTGTTCGAGTCGAACATACGTTCGACTCGAACATCGGCTGTTCGCTCGTTCGGCGAACAACGAACGATTTGGGCCGTTCGCGCCGAATTCGAGTGACGCGAACGGCCCACAATACACTGCGCCATTGCAGTGCAATCCCGGCGCTGTGATTGGCCAAGCATGCACTGTGACCCTGCATGCTTGGCCAATCACAGCGCCGGCAGCGAGGAGAGCAATGATTGGCCACAGGCAGGATGCCTGTGGCCAATTATAGCTGAGGGGGTTTAGTACACGCCCCACACTATAAAAGGCCGCCAGCGCAGTGGCCTCGTGTAGTGTGTTCCGGAGCAGGGAAAGAGAAGGATAGGCAGGGACAGTGTCATATCTATTATTTGCTAAACCTTGTGTGTAGGGACAGAGAAGGATAGGCAGGGAGAGTGTCAGTGTCATATTCTTTGCTAAACCTTGTGTGTAGGGAGAGAGAAGGATAGGCAGGGAGAGTGTCAGTGTCATATTCTTTGCTAAACCTTGTGTGCAGGGAGAGAGAAGGATAGGCAGGGGACAGTCTCAGTGTCATTGTTGCTAAGCCTTCTGCACATTATACACCTGAAGCTAGCCCGTATTGCTGTGTTTTCCTGGTGTGTTACACTACCAGGCATTTGCAGCACTTACAGCGGACGTAGTGTGCCTCCTGCACATTATACACCTGAAGCTAGCCCGTATTGCTGTGTTTTCCTGGTGTGTTACACTACCAGGCATTTGCAGCACTAACAGCAGGCGCAGTGTGATTCCTGCAAAATATACTCCTGAAGCTAGGCCGTATTGATGTGTTTTCCTAGTGTGTTACACCAACAGACATTTGCAGCACTTACAGCAAGCGTAGTGTGATTCCTGCAAAATATACTCCTGAAACTAGGCCGTATTGCTGTGTTTTCCTAGTGTGTTACACTAACAGGCATTTGCAGCACTTACAGCAGGGGTAGTGTGATTCCTGCAAAATATACTCCTGAAGCTAGGCCGTATTGCTGTGTTTTCCTAGTGTGTTAAACCAACAGGCATTTGCAGCACTTACAGCAGGCGTAGTGTGATTCCTGCAAAATATACTCCTGATGCTAGGCCGTATTGCTGTGTTTTCCTAGTGTGTTACACCAACAGGCATTTGCAGCACTTACAGCAGGCGTAGTGTGATTCCTGCAAAATATACTCCTGAAGCTAGGCCTTATTGCTGGTTTTCCCATCTCCCTGCAGGCCATTAGAATGTCTGGAAGGCAAACAAGGAGAGGAAGACAGTCAGGAGCCAATAAAAGAGGGCAAGCAGGCTCTGTGTCTAGAGACAACAGTGCTGGTCGTGGACGCGGTGCATCGCCATCAGCACGTGGCCATGGGACACGCTTGTCCTTTTCGGCAGCTGGACGTGTTGAGCCGCATCATGCCGAAGACTTGGTAGAGTGGATGACCAAGCCCTCCTCATCCCCCTCATCCTCTCTCACCCAGGCTCAGGGTACTGGCAAAGCAGCTGCCAAAGCGTCCTCATCCCTGGTATCAATGTCATCATCAGTCACTCCTTCCCTAGACCCATCATGTCCTCCTGAGGAGTCCCCCGAACTGTTTGAGCACAGTGTTGGGTACATGCTCCAGGAGGATGCCCAGCGTTCCAAAGGGTCTGATGATGATACCCAGCTAGAGGAAGGCAGTAGCGTGAGAGCAGAGAGAGGGGATGGTCAAGAAGGACACCAATCTGGCAGTCATGTTCCAGCAGCTGCAGCATACTGCCAGATTGGCTCCAGTGATGAGGAGGGAGGGGATGATGAGGTCACTGACTCCACGTGGGTGCCTAATAGGAGAGAGGAGGAGGAGGAGGAGGATGAGGAGGAGGCACATCTCCAACGAGGCAGGATGCCCTTGGGGGGCCAGCGTAAGGGCAGCACACTGACGGAATCACACCGCAGAGCTCCGCCTGTGCAGGGCGCTGCCTCTGCCCGTTATTCAAAAACTTCTTTGGTGTGGGCCTTTTTTGAGTCGAGTGCATCAGATCGCACAGCTGCTGTTTGCAACATATGTCTCAAGCGTATATCGTGTGGCCAAAACATCAGCCGCTTGGGCACCACATGCTTGACCAGACATATGTTGACCTGCCATGCAGCTCGTTGGCAAGCCTACCTTAAAGAACAAAGCGGACCTCTCCTTGCACCGCATCAGCTGGGATCTCCAACCCCACTAAACCTTCAGTCCTCTCTGAAACCTGCACTGAGAGGAATGAAGGTGTAGAATTAGGTGTGTCACAGCCAAGTACTTGCGGGCACTCTGCTAGCAGTACACCAACGTCCGATTCTAGCAGGCAAATTTCCCAGCCCCAGCTGCTGGACCGTCGAAAGAAGTTCACTCCCAGCCATCCACATGCCCAGCGGTTGAATGCTAGCTTGGCTAAATTGCTAGCGCTTCAACTGCTGCATTTTCAGTTATTAGACTAGGCCCCCTTCCGTGAGTTTGTGCAATGTGCGGTTCCTCAGTGGCAGGTTCCCAAATACCACTTTTTATCACGGAAGGCGATTCCGGCTCTCAACCGGCATGTGGAAGGCAATGTCTTGGCCTCGCTGGACAGGGCGGTCAGCGGTAAGGTGCATATTACCGCTGACTCATGGTCCTGCAGGCATGGACAGGGACGTTACCTTTCTTTCACGGCCCATTGGGTCACTCTTTTGGCAGCTGGGAAGGATGCAGGACAAGGTGCAGTAGTGTTGGAGGTTGTTCCGCCACCACGCCTCCAAAATGCTACTACTGGTTGTGACACACCTCTCTCCTTCACCCCCTCCTCTTCTTCTTCCTCCATGGCCTCTTCCTGTGCTTTGTCCTCGGAACCAGCGGTGCTCCGTAGGCGTTCAAGGGGCTACGCAAGTACGCAGGCAAAAAGATGTCATGCCGTGCTTGCGCTGGTGTGTTTGGGGGACAGGAGCCACACTGGGGCAAAGGTTCTGTCTGCTCTGTAGGGGCCGGCCGAGAGGTGGTTGACGCCACGCCAGCTTAAGCCAGGAATGGTGGTTTGCGACAATGGCACCAACCTCCTCTCCGCCCTCCGACAGGGACAACTGACCCATGTGCTCTGTGTGGCTCACGTCCTTAACCTGGTGGTGCAGCGGTTCTTGGGCAGGTACCCGGGCTTACAGGATGTCCTGAGGCAGGCCAGGAAAGTCTGTGTGCATTTCTGCAGATCTTATAATGCCAGTGCTCGCCTGGCTGAGCTGCAAAAGGAGTTGAACCTGCCCAAGAACCGCCTAATATGTGACATGCCTACCAGGTGGAACTCAACATTGGCCATGTTTCAGCGGCTGCACACGCAGCAGAGGGCCATCAATGAGTACCTGTGCGACTACGGCACCAGGACAGGGTCAGGGGAGCTCGGGTTTTTTTCACCACGCCAGTGGGGCATGATCAGGGATGCATGCACTGTCCTGGCACCATTTGAGGAGGCCACGTGGATGGTGAGCAGTGACAGTGCATGCATCAGTGACACTGTACCTCTTGTCCACCTGTTGGAACATACGCTATGTGGAATAATGGACAGGGCACTTGAGGCAGAACAGAGGCAGGAAGAGGAGGACTTCCTTGCCTCTCAAGGCCCCCTTTACCCAGACAGTGTTCCTTTTGTCCCACCCATCGCACAGGAAGAGGAGGAGGAGGAGGAGGATTGTGTCAGCATGGAGGTGGAGCCTGGCACTCAGCATCATCAGCAGCAGTCTTTTAGGGATGATTTACAGTCCCAAGAAACCCGTGGACTTGTACGTGGCTGGGAGGAGGTGGCTGTGGGTCATGTCGTCCTTAGTGACCCAGAGGACTCCGGACCGAATGCCTCAGCTAACCTACGCTGCATGGCCTCCCTGATCCTGCAAAGTCTACGGAAGGATCCTCGTATTCTTCGGATCAAGGAGAGGGACCATTACTGGCTGGCCACTCTCCTTGATCCACGGTACAAGAGTAAGGTTGCGGACCTTATCTTACCGTCGCAGAGGGAGCAGAGGATGAGACAACTCCGGGAGGCCTTGCAGAAAGGTCTGTGCAACGCGTTCCCAGAGACTGGGAGGTTACAAACTCCTGGTCCTGGACAACGAGTTGCTGAGGCTTCGGTCAGTCAAAGAAGGAGTGATGGGGAAGGTGGCCGTCTGACCGATGCGTTCAGACAATTCTTTAGTCCGCAGCCCCAAGGTATGATCGGTTCCAGCAACCATTGCCAGCGTCTGATATACATGGTGCAGGAATACCTAGGGGCAAGGTCAGACTTGGACACCTTCCCCACCAAAAATCCTCTGGCTTTCTGGGTCTTGAGGATGGATCACTGGCCAGAGCTTGCACAGTATGCAATTGAGCTACTGACCTGTCCTGCATCCAGCGTTCTTTCAGAACGCACATTCAGTGCTGCTGGAGGATTTGTCACGGATCACAGGGTGCGCCTGTCCACCGACTCGGTTGATCAACTGACCTTCATAAAGATGAACCAGTCTTGGATCACCACCAGCTACCAAACACCTGAAGCTGATATAACAGACTAATTTATTTTGAAATGTCACATCCCTTCAAGACTGATGCTGATGCTGAGTGACTGTCCTGTTATGTTGACTGACTATCCTCCTCCTCCATGATCCGATTAATGATGATAGCTTGGAAGAACATTTTTATTTCTGGGTGCCGCCACCAGTGCCTAAGGCCCAATTTTTCAGCCCCTGTTTAACAGGGGTATGTAATTAAAAAATTTTATGCAATGCTTTGCAGCAGGGCTCATTCCTGCACTCCAACTAGAGTATCTGGGAGAGGTTGCAGTGTCGTGGGACCAGCACCAGTGCCTAAGGCCCAATTTTTCAGCCCCTGTTTAACAGGGGCGTGTAATTACAATTTTTGATGCAATACTTTGCAACAGGGCTCATTGCTGTGCTCCAAGTACAGTATCTGTGAGGGGTTGCAGTGTTGTGGCACCAGTGCCTAAGGCCCAATTTTTCTGCCCCTGTTTAACAGGGGCATGTAATTACAATTCTTGATTCTGTAAATCATCCCTGCAATTCTTCACATCAGGGCCCATTCCTGCGCCCACCAAGAGTAACTGTGAGGGCTTACAGTGTTGTGTCAACACCACCAAAGGCCCAATTTTTCAGCCCCTGTTCAACAGGGGCATGCAATTACAATTCTTGATCTAATTCACAGCAGGGCCCATTCATGCGCCCACCAAGAGTAACTGTGAGGGCTTACACAGTGTTGTGGCAACACCAACATGTAAGGGGAAAATTTCAGCAGAGTATATAGGGCAGGCCCCTACTTTCAAACATCCAACTTACAAACGACTCCTACTTGCAAACGGAAGGAGACAACAGGAAGTGAGAGGAAATCTACCCCTAGGAAGGGAAATTCTCTCCTGTAAGAGTTAATATGGGAAAAAGGTGTCTCCTCTCTACTGATGCTTTATCACCAATCCTTGTTTCAATAAAAACCCCACTTTTCAAAAACATTTGTCATTGGGACGGAAAGTGAGGTGAAATGTTCTGAACAGGGGCACAGACAGCAAAACAAATGTTACAGGGGTGATAACCCTTCCCTATGTTTTCCAAAAAGCTTAAAAATAGATTTTTTGGCTGGAGCTACACTTCAACAATGTACCTGTTCAAAATTACAAACAGATTCTACATAAGAACAAACCTACAGTCCCTGTCTTGTATGCACCGCCTGTATACGGCTGTTCAGAGTATATAGGGATTTTCTTATTTTGTGTGCGGGGTTCCCCTTAATATCCATACACGACCCAAAGGGGCTGGTAATGGGCTGGGGGGTGGGGGGGGGGTGATGGGGTAGCTATGCCATTTTTCTCAAAGATTTTCATCCATATTACCGGGACCAGACATGACATTAAAGCCGCAAGCAGTTTTAAATGGCTCTTTTTTCCTTTAGAAATGTCAGTTTGTGCAGGGACAGTTCTAAACACGGGAAACACGTGGCACTTCACAGGCATACTTTAGACACCCCCCAGGTACGATATTTAAAGGAATATTTGACTTTTTTTTTCACTTTATGCATCATTAACTACTTCCCTACCGCCCACCGTCAAATGACGTCAACAGATGGGATCTCCCATCCTGAGTGGACGTCATATGACGTCCTCGGCTTTGAGGGGGGGATATCTGAATGATGCCTGCAGCTAGAGGCATCATTCAGATATCCTTTTGTTTAGCCGGCGATTCTGCACACCATAAGAATGATCATAGCGATGGTTCCGCTGCTTGATCGTTCTTATAGGCGGCGGGAGGGGACATCCCCCTCCCGCCGCCATCAGGTGCTTCTCCGGGCTCTCCCGTGCGATCGGGGACCCGGAGCGAATCTTCCGGCGCCGTTGGTGGGTCACGTGATGAGCATAGAGATAACTGGTGACCAGATGGTCACCAGTCATCTCTATGATCGTCGGAGGCCCGGGCGCGATGTGATGACGTCACGCCTGGGCCTCAAATGTAAACAAAGCCGCCATTGCGGCTGTAAGTATGAGATCAGTGAAAAAAATTTCACTGATCTCATGCTTTCCAGCCTGGAGGAGAGATGTGGGGTCTTATTGACCCCGCATCTCTCAATAAAGAGAACCTGTCACACACATTCCTATTACAAGGGATGTTTACATTCCTTGTAATAGGAATAAAAGTGATCAAAAGAAAAAAAAAAAGTAAAATAAGTGTAAAAAAATATATAAAAATAAGTAAAATAGAAAAAAAAAAAAAAAAAAAAAAAATGAAAACGCCCCTGTCCCCGGTAGCTCGCGATCAGAAGCGAACGGACATGTAAGTCCCGCCCACATATGTAAACGCCGTTCAAACCACATATGTGAGGTATCGCCGCGTGCGTTAGAGCGCGTGCAACAATTCTAGCACTAGACCTCCTCTGTAACTCGAACCTGGTAACCTGTAAAAAAATTTAAAGCGTCGCCTATGGAGATTTTTAAATACCGAAGTTTGGCGCCATTCTATGAGTGTGCGCAATTTTAAAGTGTGACATGTTGGGTATCTATTTACTCGGCGTAACATCATCTTTCATATTTTACAAAAAAATTGGGCTAACTTTACTGTTTTGTTATTTTTTAAATAAAACCTTTTTTCTTCCAAAAAAAAGGCATTTGAAAAATGATTGCGCAAATACCGTGCAAGAAAAAAAGCTGCAATGACCGTCATTTTATTCCCTAGGGTGTCTGCTAGAAAAACATATATAATGTTTGGTGCAACAAAATAGATGAAATTTATAATCTGGAACACCTAAGATTCAGTGACAGGGAGTCAATGGATTCACTGGACACATTCGATGATAAGTGGAAGGGGTGGATAGCTTTTAAAACATACATTGGGATACTCAGAGTTATTGGGTGAATAACATACAACCTAGAATTGGAGATCAAAGTAGTAAATACTATAGAAGAAAAAGATTCAAGGTCAGATAAGAGGTCAGGGGAGGGGGGGGAAGGGGGTGAAGGGGGGGGGGAGGGTACACTAGGAAGGGAGACTCCTTATGTGTTCATATGTACGGATTAAAGAAACAAATTTTAATTGTTGGTAAACCACACATGATGCGAATCCAAGAAGAGACGACTTTAAGGAATAATACCATGAGATAGTCTCTCGGGGTGATTAAGTCTGAGTGGAAAAAAAAAATAATGTTTGGGGGTTCTGAGTAATTTTCTAGCAAAAGAATGATGATTTGTACATGTAGGAGAGAAGTGCCAGAATAGGCCCAGTATTGAGGGGGTAAGAAAAGCCCTGTATTGAAGTAGTTAAAATGACTGCTCCTGAAAAACGGCCGTTTTTAAAACTTCTTTTAGAACCCGGGTTCTTCATACATGTCCCCTGGTGAAGAACCCGGGTTCCCAAACCCTTTTTAGGACAATAACATGCATAATAGTCTTTATAATTAGCACTTTAGATTTCGAACATTCGCATCCATTGTATTTAATAGGGTTCTAACGTTCGTGCGAACTTTCGTCCGTTCGCAGGTTCTGGTGCGAACCGAACCCGGGGGTGTTCGGCTCATCCCTAGTCAAGACATGTTAAATGTTAAGTGTTCTATGTAAAGGAAAATGTAATAAAGAGAGATTAAACAAACAAACAAAAAAACACGCTAACATGACCTGTGTGCAAATATCCCTAAGAAAAATACATAAGTTAACCAGCGTAAAAAAAATAAATAAATAAACCAAGTTTAGAGGTGCGCCCGTTGAACCCACGCAAATGCATTTACGTTGCTTGACATTTACAAGATTTTGGCCGCGCAGTGAACCAATGCATTTGAATCAGTGCAAGAGCCGCTTGCGCATGCACAGTGCTTACATTGATCTCACGCAGTTCTAAACTTACTTGCAGGCACAGCAGGCTTGTTCTGAAAAAGTTACTTTCTCATTCTATTTTGGGAATATTTGTTACTATACTTCCTCTCGTCACCCCACATTACCCCATAATTTTGGCACCTCCATCTTCTGTTATTATTGAATTGAAGATGCCGTGCGCCATGTCCATAGTGGCGCACCGATCGCATTCTCCCGTGCGCCGAGATTACTTTAGTAAATGGGGATTTGCGCTGGCGCAAATGTTTTGTAAATATGAAAATGTACGTTGCACCTCTCGCCGTGCGCCTCAACTCATGGCACAAACGTTTAGTAAATCGGCCCCAAAGTGTAATATAGCAAATAAAATTTAAAATGATAATATCCACTCACAGTTAGGCATAGGATAGCAGGCTTCACAATAAAACACGACGGCAGCGGTATCTCACACCTTGCCGGCACATGGTGACGTCACACACTCTACTTCCCATGCGTTTCTTCAAAACTGGCATCATCTGTGATGTGACCAATCCCAGATGACGCCAGTTTTGTAGACTAACCCAACCACATGCAAGGATAGCATAAAAAACATAATTTTTGCTTGCACATGACTGGATGGTGGAAGTCAACAGAGCTCCCTCTCATTTACTAAGCTCTGCAATGTGCCCATTCTATTTGCACTGTCCTCTTTATCATCTTGCTCTTGTGTTCCTCTATTTGTCTCCTGCCCTGACTTTTCCCCTTCTTACAGTCTTTCTGCAATACTGCCTATTCTAAAGTACATTTGTCTTTCAATTGATCACCTCTATCATCTTTTAGCACCACCATTCTTCTGTTAGAAATATACTGTATGCTGTTTATATCACCATGATGGTAATCTTGGTGGTGAAATAAATTTTCAACAGAAGGATAGTGTACTGGTGAGAATTGCTTTAATCTACAGTGGATTGTGTAAATGATATATTCTTCTACCCTAATTGTTTATAGACTATTGATTTGGTTCAATGCAACAGCCATTGGCTATAAGGTTAGCTGAGGCCAGTAAGACAAATCTAGTAATAAACTATCTCATTGCTGGCTATGAGGATGTCCCGGTCTCCATCTTGTGCCATAGAAGCTGAAGGCCCAACCTTATTTTCAACCTACAGTACAGGTGTTCCCTAACTACTTTTTCTATTACACAATTACTGCTGACAAATCTCCCTAACCTGTGTAGCGGGTATTTAAATTTAGGGGAGCATCTGGGTGGTAGTATGACCCAGATGCACTGATTGTTAGGGAATTTGGGACCCTTTTTATTCGTGGAGGACTCCAGTGGTGTGCAGTTCTCTGCGGCCTGTGGGTAGCGCTGTCACCCTGGGCCGGGGTTGAACCATCACTGCAGCACTGTGCCCTTTTTGTCCTGTTTTGGCAGCCGTGCAGCAGGGCGGGGAACCCGCTGTGCCTGTCGAGAGAGGAGATAAAGGGGAGAGACGCCCTCAACATGAGGTTCAGAGTCGGAGGTCACAGCCGCACCCAGGCACCTTCAGCCTGGGTGCTGGTGTTCCGGAGTTCCAGGCCCAGGTGCCCTTAACCTGGCCGGAGCGGGAGATGGAGTCCATCCCAGGCACCTTCAGCCTGGGCTGAGGTACTACGGAGGAGGCCCGGGGCCCAGTACCTTCGACTGGGTTCCGCAGGGGTGGAAGAGTCCGAGGGGTCCTAAGGTATTGGGCACCCGAATCTGAGACGAGGAGGCCAGGGAGCGTAACCTCTCTGAACAGTCCGGAGCAGCATTTGCCGGTGACGCCGGGGCCTTTGGTAACTCTTGGAAGGATGTCTTCCCTCTGACAGGGGCTGCACTTAGCGAAGGTAATTCTGTTCCTGTTCTACACGGTCGGTGGCAGCGGCTGTGCGCCATAACCGTTGGTGACACTACAATGGTTAGTTCTATTTGAGGATGGTGCCTTGACCTACTCCATTATACTGAACTGTTCTTTGGGTCACAACCTGTCTGCTGTTAAAGGACGATTTATTGCTGTCAGAGAATAAATAAGAGTTGGACCTTTTCAGTGGTGTGGAACTCCAGTTACTGGGAGCAAAGGGGGGTCATCTAAAGAACGGACTTGGCTCTGGGTTATGCACACGACCCGAAGGTAAACAGGTGTTGGCTTTCACCTCTATACATAAGAGGACATAGGCCGTAGTGTACCGCACCCCTCCTCCCTGATCCCCCTAGACCAGACAACAAGCCGAGAAGAAGAAGAAGGGGTGAGAGGGGTGAGTCCGCTATACCTGTATCATCTATCCCTTAACTAGAAGTTCTTTGAATCTGAACTTACATTCCGCTTGATTCAGGTATTTTTGTATGTTTTAATATCCTTATATATCCTATCTGTAGAGCTCTGCAAAACATAATGGCACAGTAAATCAATAATAATTTATTAATAGTAATAAGAGACAATCATTCTTCCTGAATTACTACTGCAGAAATATGCTGAAAATCAATTACAGAATATTTCACAAGGACAGTGTGCTGCATTCCAGGCTTCAGCTATTCTGAGCTGGAGACACTTTGCTTGAGACATTTTTCACAACATAAAAAAAAAAAAGAAAAAAAAAAAAGCTTTTTAATTGAAGCTAGAGACCCACATGAGTCTGTTTCTGTTGACCTGAATCCTCCATGCCACTGGATACTTTCTAATAACTTCCACCTGATCTGCAAATTTTGTATCCCCCCACCACCCAATTACTGCTGCCATGTTGCAAAACAAAACCAGGTTATAGAAAGACACTATCCATAGTTACACAGAGAGACTGACCAGCATTACAGTCCAATCAGTGTCCTAGTTAGAAAGGGGATACCTGATTTACATAGAGACTGCTCAGCTTTACAGATAGATTGCATATATATTAATGTATCGGTATGCATTCAAGTCGGTACTACCATGCAAAGTTGCACAGTGAAATGTGTGAATAGAGCACAAGCATTGAGCACATTGACATTTTTCTTCAGCACATCCCAAACTCAGTATATTAGTCATCTCATCTCAAATATCTTACAGGGGTTGTAAAGGTTTTGTTTTTTTTTCACCTTAATGCATCCTATGCATTAAAGTGAAAAAAAAACCTGGCAATGACGGCCCCCCCAGCCCCCCCCCGTTTTACTTACCCGAGCCCTGAATCTGCTGTGCGCGTCCCCTTCTCCTCTGAGTCTGGCCGTCGATTGGCTAGATTGATAGCAGCGCAGCCATTGGCTCGTGCTGATGTCAATCACTTGCAATGACGTGGCTATGGCCGCCGGCTGTATCAAGGGAGCGCGCCCGCAAGCTAACCCCCTTGGGAGAGCGCTTCCCATGAAGGGGGTTAGCTGATGCGGGGAGGAGCCGAGACAGCCGCCGAGGGACCCCAGAAGACCAGGATCGGGGCCACTGTGTGCAAAACGAGCTGCACAGTGGAGGTAAGTATAACATGTTTGTTTTTTTGTTTTTTAAACGGGAACCTTTAGTGTCCCTTTAATGCAGGGTGTGCATAGAAAAACATCCTTCTGCTTTCCACGAGGCATGTGTGCACAATCTCTTATTTTTTGTTTAGCCCACAGGTAGCCCGCACTAAGCATATCTAGGCATAAACTTATGTTCTGTGTGACCTAAAGAAATGGCACAGTTTTCATACATAAATGACTGGAAGGCGAAAAAGCCCAACTGGTCTTTGAGTCTTTTTTTTGTTTTAATATTATTTATTGAGTTTTCAACAATTTACAGATAGAACATAATCTCTACGTTATGCTCAAAATAACATTGTACATAGGAGACCCTACAAGGCCATTGTGCAACATATTTAGCATTCATAATGTGCACTAGAAGAAAAAATTAAAGGGATATCTCATCTTTGGACTAGGGATTAGGGAACGGAATACCTTGGAAAGGGTCTATCTTATATTGCAGGCAACAGGGAGGGTACATCAACCAGTTAAGACCAACGGGCTTATGAAGGGGGAGACAGAAAAGTATAGCCGGGGGAAAGGGAACATGGGAAACACAAAGCCAGAGGGATGCAAAAGATTGTAAATGCAGAATAGGCTGGAATGTAACCATCAGGTAAAGCTTCCAGATGCATCTCACCCAATAAGGGAAAAGTGGATTTCACAAAAAGGAAAAGAGGGAGACTGCCTCCTTTTCTTAACATTTTTGTCTGAGAATAGACTTTACCCCAAACATGTTTTAACCACTTGCCGCCGCCGCACGCACTTATACGTCGACAGAATATATATACGTCCCCTTTAAGGAAGCGGCATTGTGGACACGCGCGCACCGCGAGCTCCGTGGACGGGGACACCCGCGATCGTCTCACGGAGAGATAGAGTGGGGAGATGCTGATGTAAACAAGCATCTCCCCGCTCTGCCTAGTGACAATGACAGTGATCACAGCTTCCTGTAATCGGAATCAGTGATCACTGTCTTGTCACACACAGCCCATCCCCCCTACAGTTAGAAGCACTCATCAGGGCACACTTAACCCCTGCAGCGCCACCTAGTGGTTATCCCCCTTCACTGCCATTTTCACAGTAATTAGTGCATTTTTATAGCACTGATCGCTGTAAAAATGACAATGGTCCCAAAAATGTGTCAAAAGTGTCCGCCATAATGTCGCAGTCACAATAAAAATCGCTGATCGCCGCCATTACTAGTAAAAAAAAAATATTAATAAAAATGCCATAAAACTACCCCCTGTTTTGTAGACGCTATAACTTTTGCGCAAACCAATCAATAAACGCTTATTGCGATTTTTTTTACCAAAAATATGTAGAAAAATACGTATCGGCCTAAACTGAGGAAAAAAAATTATATATTTTTGGGGGATATTTATTATAGCAAAAAGTAAAAAATATTGAATTTTTTTCAAAATTGTCACTCTATTTTTGTTTAGAGCGCAAAAAACAAAAACCGCAGAGGTGATCAAATACCACCAAAAGAAAGCTCTCGTTGTGGGGAAAAAAAGGACGTCAATTTTGTTTGGGAGCCACGTCGCGTAATTGTCAGTTAAAACGACGCAGTGCCGAATCGCAAAAAGGGGCCTGGTCCTTTAGCAACAAAATGGTCCGGGGCTTAAGTGGTTAAAGAATAAAAATCTAATCACATTAGGAATGTTGTGTTGGGAATGTTTTGTGAAATCGGTACTGTAGATTTCTTTCATTTGTTTGCTATGAAGTTGCTATGGAGAGTGATAAACGGAAATTTGGATCACACATTCCCTAACACCTTGGGAACTGTGAGAAGTACATATACTGTACATCTGTCTGGGGTGTGGAAAGTGAACAGCTTGGGAACTGGCAAACATCTCAGAATTAAAAATGCAAATTGCAAGTGTTCTGGAAAGTACACAGTAACAGCTGTATACAAGCCGTGTAATGCTTTTATCACTGCGCTCTGTCACATGCTACAAATTTACTGGTTGTTTTACACTTCAGAGATGCTACTCCAAAATATTCTGTTAGAACTTCCATGAGGAATGACATAACATAAGTAGGGGAATCTCCAGGACTTTGCCAGAGAAAAAGGTAGGTAAATGCTTAACATGAATAACTTTTAATGTAACTTTTTTTTAATTTATTTTTTTAACTATGTATAACATTCAGTGTCAACTGCAGACAGTACCTGTGCTAGAAAAAAAAAAAAAAAAAAAAAAAAAACTTGCGTACATTTCATATACTGTATCCCTATTTCTGCTTATCAAATGTTGTATAGTACGCTAAATCAGTACTTTCGAATAAGTGCATTTTTTTTCTGGAGTAGAAGAATAATGTGCAGCAGTGATATTTAGGAGTACTTGCAGAGTGCAGACCTTGGCAACCACCCCTGGTCAATAAGTCTAGAGTGAAAAAGTCTACCAAGTTGTATTTTTTCGGCTTAACTATTTGCTATGATAAAAATTTGTCAGGAATTGTGAAATATACAGTGTGATATATATATAGATATATATATATATATATATATATAGATATATATATATATATATATATATATATATATATATATATATATATATAGTTGTAATGAGCCAGGTTCAACTGATATTGGCAGTGGTGAGCTGTGCACAAGACAAGAACACCCAGGAACAGTCTAAACAGGTTTGCCCTGCACTTTTATTCAGCAAGGCTGCAAAGAAAGAAAAAAAAAAAAAAAAAAAACACAATTCCAAAACAGAAGTGCGCTGTACAGCAATAGTATAATGCAAAAAAACAAAACAAAAAAAACTCATCTGAGCAACTAACAAAACTGAAGTCAGTTCCTGAGTAATGTTCAGCACTAAGACCACTTTCACACTGAGGCACTTTCACGCTAAAAAAAGCGCCTGAAAACGTATTTCCATTAAAATCAATGAATGCTTTCACACTGGGGCAGTGCGCTGAAAAAACGTCCCTCTCCATTGAAATGAATTGAAAGCGCTTCAAAAGCGCCTGAAAAGCGCTTCAAAAGCACTCAGTGCTTTACTGGCAGTTTTTCAAGCGCCTCAGTGTGAAAGTGTCCTTAGCCTTTTCATCCAGGAACAGAGCTGGCAGACGGAGGAAAAGCCCTTGGCATAAGTCAGCTCACATATATAAAAGCTTGTGAACAACTGAGACTAATAACGAGGTCTGGCTACCACTAGGTAAGATATGGACCTAGAACTGAAGGCTTTATCCCACCTCTACAAAGGCTCCTGGCTCCAGGTCCTAGAGCAGAACCTATTAAGGTTCTAAAGAAAAAAAAAAAAAAAAAAGGCTTGTTGTCTCCATATCAAACCCAGAGCCCCTCAACGTGTGTAGGTGAGATACCTAGGTGATACATGTACATCGTCCACAATCCTGCCAATCAGTGTAACGAATAATTGCTAAAAGCAAAGTGCACTACACATAACAGTTTTTTTAAAATCTATCTTGCATTATTTTAGTTCAGAAAAATTGATTGTCATTGGTCTTCTGTTTGCTATTGTTTGAAGTTTATTATTGCTACAGTTAACTATAGAAACTGGTGTAATAGCACATATATATTTTTTTTACAATAACTTCTAGCATATGCCCCTGTTAACTGTTTTGACAATGCAATGAAAAATTCTATCAGCGCATGTAAAGATCGATAGGTTTTGTTTAAACTAGATTAGTTAAAGTATCAACAACTTGTGTAATAGTTTTAGAAGGTAAGGTATACTTCAAATCACTTGCCATCTGGGCTCTTTCTGACATTTATAACATAGATGTAAAAATCTATATATTTTTGCTAGAAAATTTAGAACCCCCAAACAATATATATTTTCTGAAAGCTGAATGTCATACGATTTTTGAGCAGTATATCGAATGCAAATTTTCAGGAAAAAATACACTTTAATGATTTTTAGTGCTCAAACACAATTTATTACCCGCAGTAAAATATAAATATTTGGGTAAAATACAAAAGACGATGTTACACCAAAAAAAAATAGATGCCTAACATGTAATGCTTAAAAATTGAGTATGCCCATGGAACAGCGACAAACTACAGTACCTAAATATCACCATAGGCGTCACATTAAAAGCCTTTATAGGTTACCTTACCAGTTTACAGTAAAGCCTCGTACACACGATCAGATATCCTATGGATTCTAATCCAATGGTTTTGTCCATCGGAAATCCGATGAAGCTGACTTCCATCAGTCTTGCCTACACACCATCAGTCAAAAAACCGACCGTTCCTAACGCGGTGACGTAAAACACTCCGATGAGCCGAGAAAAATTAAGTTCAATGCTTCTGAGCATGCGTCGACTTGATTCTGAGCATGCGTGGGTTTTTTATCCGATGGACTTGCCCATAGACGATCGGAATTTGCTATCGGTTTTTGATCCATCGGAAAATTTAAAACATGTTCTATTTTTTAAAACCGATGGAAAAAAGACCGATGGGTCCCATACACGATCGGTTTGTCCGATGAAAAAAGTCCATCGGACTGGTTGCATCGGTAAAACTGATCGTGTGTACACGGCTTTACAGTACATATGAGAACTGGCACTAAAATGCTCTCACACTGACGTTCATTTGTGCGTGAACGCGGGGTTGCGTTTTAAAATATTTTGTTTTATTTTAATATTTATTTTATTTAAATGTATTTTTTTTTAAACTGTACCTTTATTTAATTTTTAATTGAACTTTTTGCAATCACAAGGGATGAACATCCTCCTGTTATAGCATGGTCCATGGCAGGTCCTCTTTATAGACCCCAGTTCTCTCCTCTGCCTTCCAAAGCAACCAATCAAACTGAGGTCGGTTTGATCGGCTGCTCTACAAACTGGTAATGGATTGTAAACAAATGAAATCGGAAGTGACAAAATCAAACCATAACAAAGTGACATCACAAATAAGACGATGGGATTTCTGTTCCTTCCACTCTTCACAGTGCATCCCGGCATAGCACCCAACTGTCCCTGATTTCGAGGGACTGTTCCTGATTTGGAACAAAGTCCCTCTGTCCCTCATCCCTCCTCATTTGTCCCTCATTTTGGTCTGATCTATGTAGTTGTATATAAAATGCACTTTTTATCTTTCAAAAAGTGTTTTCCAGAGCTAAACCTTTCATCTGATTTCTAAATTGCTGCATTTGTAAATTCCCAAAGCCAATATAAAGGAATAGTAGGGGTAAAAAAAGCACTTGTGGGTTTAACAAATCTTGTTATTTTGTACAATTCTCCTTTAAGGGGGCGTGGCAAAGGGTGTGTTCTATGCCTGCATACATTTACTGATAGGTGTCCCTCATTCCCATCTCAAAAATGTGGGGGTTGTGCATCCTGGTAGTATAAGGCAGCCCAGTAAAGGCGGTGGTGGGAGGCGGGACCCCTATCTTCCACCTGTAAAAGTGATTGGGTGGCTGTTTAGGCACTCAGATCACTTTTACAAGAAAGAATCGCCGGGTGTAAATGTTGGATGTGGCAGCTGCAGCCATGACCCAGATATCACCACCAGCTCACGAGGAAGTTTTCATATGTACGGCTGAATGGTAGTGGTAAACAGAATGATTTTCTGACAAGCAGTAGTTCTATTATAATAAGCTCCGATCTTCAGTGACCCACATGTAGCTTTTCTTAGAATAAAAGCAAAAAAGATAACAAAAAGTGCAATATAACAGAGGGAAACAAATGGAATATCAGCAAGAGTGATGTGTACTTAATTAATATTATGAATGATATTTGTTCAAACCTGCAGTTGCAATCTTCCATACAAATGAATTATTTTCAGACTGCACAAAACTGTTGTGCTTTTGCATTGTGAAAACTGAATATAGTTACATTAACGTAGAACTTCAGCCCAAAAAAAGGAACAATAAATAGTCCATTAAAAGATACAATTAAAAAAAAAAAAATTATATTCTTTATCACCACTAGATGTCCTCAGTCTGACAGCCAGCATCATTCAAGCCACTTCTCGATAACCAGGCTGTCTTGGACCCACCCCAGCCGCTGACTGGAGAGTGCAAGGAGCAGAAGCACAGTAATGAGCTCATCTCTCTGTCACTCTGCTTTCTCCTCCTTTTAGCATGCTTCTTGTCAGCCCAAGCTCCTTGAACTCCCGTTTTGCCGTAGAGGGACTGCGAACAGGTGATTCGGGGTTTTTTCACATACTGCCGCTCCTCTGAAAGGGCATTTAATGAACAGTAAGGTGGTGATGTCACCTGTAAGAAAAGAAATAGCTGCACATCCAGGAATTCCGATTGCCTTTTATTGTTCAAAGTGATAACACCAAAGACACCAACACAAGGTCACGTAGACGCGTTTCACACAAACATCTTGTGCTTAATCATTAGGTGATGTCACCTGCTTAATACCTGCTTTAATCTCAAAATGCAGACCCACCGCACTGCAACTGTGTGCGTTGCACATGGTTGTAGGGCAGCTGTGGTGCGGCCCCGATACACTTGAATCCGTCAAGCAACATGCCATTGAATTTTAGCCACAGCTGCAAAACAGCGCATTGTGGCACCAACATTTGTGTAGCCCTGAACGACTACATGCCCTAGTTTAGGTGGGTAGATAGGGGGCTGTAAAACCCTGTCTCAACTGCCTGCTTTTACCACCCTCTGGCCGCTTGTGTGAATGAGCCCTCAAGGTCAAATTCAACTACCTATACTGCTTGCAATTAAAAAAAAAATACATTCAGTGACATATTCACGATTTCAGAGCTGTGCTAATTTGTGTTTTTTTATATCTGCCTAGAGTTACGCTTTTAACTAAAAGCATAATTAATCCTATACTATAATAAAGTCCATGGATAAAATTACAGTGTTTTTTTTTTTTTTACAAAATTGCAAAAGCCTGCTACTGTGTTAGAAGCTACTGAAATTTGTGATTATAACCTACGAGTGATAGCAGGAAGCATCGGACCCATGGGGGTCATGATATAGGCCTGCTGAAATCATTGCATGGGAATGTTGCTGCCTGCTGTGTACAGCAAACTGATATTATTATTACACATTTATGTACTAGTGTTGCATTCTCTGAAGAAGATGCTCTATTAATGGTACACTTTAGCTATATGACCGTGCTTCCCCTGTAACATTTTTGGCAGGGCTTTGCCAGTGCTCAAATCCTCCGTAGACTAATTGTCAGTGTTTACAGTCTTCAATTGCTATTTCCCACCTGCAAGCAGTCAGATTTGGCAAAGGCCATGCCATGTAAACCACATCTGTATTAAAGCGGAGTTCCACCCAAAAGTGGAACTTCCGCTCATTGGATTCCTCCCTCCCTCTGGTGCCACAATTGCCATCTTTCGGGGGGGACGGGACAGGATACCTGTCTAAGACAGGTATCGTTTCCCACTTCTGGGAGTCCGGGGCCTTGGCCCGTGACGTCAGCGCAAGGGTTCCCTCCTCCTCCCTCCTTTTCTCCCGGCCGCCGCCGGGCCAGTAGGAGAGAGGAGCGGACCTTGTGCATGTGCAGTAGGGTTCCTGGCATGAAGCTGAAAGGCTACACTGCCGGGTATCCTTACCCGCAATGGTGGCAGCAGCACCGGACAGCTCATGGAAACATCAGCTGCGGTTGTCGACATCGCTGGACTCCAGGACAGGTAAGTGTCCATTTATTAAAAGCCAGCAGCTGCAGTATGTGTAGCTGGTGATTTTTCATTATTGTTTTTGTCCGGAACCACCGCTTTAAAGTGATTGGAATTTTTTTTGTTTTTTTGTTTTTTCTTTTTATAAATAACAAACATGTCATACTTACTGTACCTGCTTTATGCAATGATTTTGCACAGAACAGCCCTGATCCTCCTTTTCTGCTGCCCCCACCGGCGCTCCTGGCTTCTCCTCCCTTCCTAGTTCCCCCATAACAAGCAGCTTGCAGACTTGATCCTGAGCCGGGCTGTGTGTGTCTGTTGATACACAAAGCAGAGCTCAGCCCCACCTCCCACTCCCTCCTCACTGGGTTTGTTTTACAGCAGCAGGAGCCGATGGCTCCCACTGCTGCCTCCATGTCCAGTAAGGAGAGAGAAAGATTAGTGCTGTTGCTCTCGGGCACAACGCTGAATTGAGATTGGGCTCAAGTATGTGTTTAGGGGGGCTGGGGGGAACTGATCACAGAAGAGTTTAACTTAAGGCCTCTTTCACACAGGCTTTCCGATCAGGTCAGCCTGTCAGAGCCTCCATTTACTCCTATGGGACAGCAGATGTCAGCAGTGACATGACCGTTGACACCCACTGCTATTGGATCCAATCCTGTCCGTGAAATCCAGATGGATGGAGACCCGATTTTCCATCTGTCTGGTGGATGGGTTTAGATGGGTTGGACAGGCGATCCGATTTCCCATAGAGGAGAGCGGGGCTCCGACAGGTCCATCTCTACATAGCGAGCGGAGACGGACCTGTCACCTGTCTGCTCAGCGGGGGTTAGCAGATCGATCCCCCACTAGTCAGAAAATTAAGTCCTGCTAGATCACTTCATGCTGGCCCCTTTTGCAGGTATAGCTTTGTAAAAAAATCAAAGTAAGTGTCTATACTGTTTAAATCCAGGACCAGTAATACACGGTCTCAAAAAACAAAAAAAATGTGTGCCAGTAACTCACAAATGTCTAAACACTGTAAGGCTCAATGTATGAGCCCATGCAGCGTCCTAAATGTTAGCTGACTCACCTGTATATAGGCGCGGTACAAGTAACTAATGAAAGCATATAGAAAAAATTGTGGGGTTAAGCTCACCAAAAAGCAAGTCACAAGAGGACCATGCAGCTTAAACATGGGGTTATTACAAATATATAAAAAACAAAGACTTGGTAAAATTACCTACCACCATCACCCATCCTTAATTAATAAATTATTTTACCAAGTCTTTGTTTTTTATATATTTGTAATAAAAACCCCATGTTTAAACTGCATGGTCTTCTTGTGACTTTCTTTTTGGGGGGGGGCTTTACCCCAGATTTTTTTCTCAATACACTGTCTCACCATGCTCTGCACATGCTCAATTGCTCTGTATTGTTAGGCACTGCTGAATCTGTAGAGGCCGATCTGCTGACAGCCTTAAAGCGTAATTAAACCTTTCTATCCTTTATAGCCAAGGAAGCTGCTTCTGTTTGATCTGCAACTGCCATGATGCTGCACATGTGATCAGTTATGACATCAGCTATTTATTGGTTTGACAGCTTGGTTGAGAACACAAGGAAATGTGACAGTTGGCAATCCTGGCATTTTTTATGAAACCCTTAGATCGATGGGTTCAGTTCCACTTTAGGATTTACTGCTGCTCAGGGCACCTGGGCTTCAGCAAAATGGCAGCTTCCAGCAAGAAAAAACAGGAACAATGTTGGAAGCAATTTACAGCACACACAAATTTTGGTTGCATAATTAATAATGTGGAATGTATGTTTCTTGCTAAAGAACATTATTTTTTATCAAGTTGTTATGGGTAAAGTTCCTTTTTAAAACCTCCTATCCTTTACAGCCATAGAAGCTGCTTCTGTTTGATCTGCAACTGCCATGGTGCTGCACATGTGATCTGTTATGACCCCAGTCATTTGAAGGTTTGACAGTTTGGTTGAGGACACAAGCAAATGGGACAGTTAGCAAATCCCGGCATTCCAGGAATGTAGTTGTTTTAAGCTTTTTTTAAATTGAAAGATTTAGTTCTACCTTATGATTTACTGCTGCCATTTGCTCTTGGGTTCAGCAAAATGGCAGCCTCCACCAAGAAGAAACAGGAGCAATTCTGGAGGCAATTTACAGCACACACTAATTTTGATAGCATCATTATTAATGTGAAATGTATTTTTTTTTGCTACAGAACATTATTTTTTATCAAGTTGTTATTTGTAAAGTTCCGCTTTAAACCGATGGGTTTAGTTCCTCTTTATGGTTTACTGCTGTTCAGGGGCTCTGGGCTTCAGCAAAATTGCAGCCTCCAGCAAGAAGAAACAGGAGCAATGCTGGAGGCAATTTACAGCACAAACTAATTTTGGTAGCATTAATTTGGAATTAATATAAAAATACTGTGCTATACACATAAATAAACAATAGCAGCCAGCACTACAATCTTAACAAAAATTGTCTGAATAAATACAGTGAAAACAGTGCAGAGCTAGGAATCAAATGTTGAGTATTGACATATCAACATACCATGATATACAAAATAAATGTAAGGTACCTGTGATAGGTAGGTGTCCGAAGTGGAGCTTGTGTGCTGAGGATTCAGGCGAAAACTTAGTCAGGCAGATCAGGTCAGCAATAGATCAGGCAAAGCGGTACGCGATCAAAATCCAGAGAGTGGTCAGGCAGGCAAAGGTCATACACGAGCTGGCGGTGAAGTACAAAATCAGCAGGCTAGAGAGTAGTCAGGAATTAAGGCAGCAGTTCATATACGGTATTCAGAGTCACAACACTCAGGGAGCTTGTCCACACAAACGGGCACTGAGAGACCGGAAGTGCAGCTATTTATGGGCTGCTTTGATTGTAGATTGTCCCCAGCTGGCAGCAGGTGGTGCTAGTGAGTCCGTGGTAATGCATCAAACTGAGAGAGCCATAACTCCAGAGCTCCTCCGTGGCACAACAAGTAAGACTGCAGGTGTGGGACCAGGAACATCCCGGTTCAAATACACCCAGGTACATGACAATAAATCGTGATTAGCATATACAAAAAACTCATACCCCAGTTGAAGTCTTTGTAGACGAAACACGGTGGGTTTGATGAGTCCTTTCCATGCCATTGTGCCTTTTTGAATATTATGCTTGAATTTTATGAATTTTATTGGAATCTATGTAAAGCCTTTTTTATTCTAAATAAACCAGTAACCATATGGTTTTTCACTATGTAGAGGCTTGCTGTTGTTTTTTTATGGATGCTCTTATCCATAAACCTATGAAACGGTTCTGTGGTGGAAGGAGAATTTTTCCATCTGGGACATTGCCACCCTGATCCATAATCTCCCATGCCGGGTCGAGGTTGCCTGAGGTGGCTCAGCTGAGGAGGAGGAATTGCACCACTCACTATCCAGAGCTTTGATAACACATGCCTGATTGATGCTACCTTCTGGTAAGCACATTTAATCTTCTCCCCTGGGCGGTGGATGCACACACGGCGGTGACTCCTTTAGTCCTACACTCCTGGATTCCTTCCTATCAATATATATTAATGAATTAATGTTTTAATCACCAATGGGACTATACTACCAATGTTGATTTACAATTTGCACAGTGCATGTTATTTAGAGACACTATCAATCAGATGATGTTTTTTACCTGTAAAAAAATGTGCATTTATCATTTTTTGTTAAAAGGTGAACTTAAGATGATATCAGGTAGGTAAAGAGTTAAGTCAGATGTTCTCTCTCCATTGTTTTACCTCCCACATCCTACCCTAAACCATTTCATTTTTAAATGCTGAAATAACTAGCACTGACAATACAGCTCGCCCACCTTTTCTGGGCAGCCTTCCAGGTTCTTATATACCAATTAACCCCATAATCTGCTGAAGAAACTTGAACCAACATACAGTAAAGCCCATCAAGCTGATAAAACACTAATAAAGAAGAGGCTGTAAAGGTGGGTCACTGTGTCGCTGCTACAATAAGAGCGTATGGAGCAATATATTTTGCCCGTAGGATCAGTTTTAGCAAACCACTGAATAGGCACAGGTGTAGTATTTAAATAGAACCTGTCACAAGCCAAATATATTAATGTATTGTAAGGTGTACAACACCTAGCATCCTGTGTACTCTTGTAAAGGTACACTGTTGGCACGGATGTGCTCTGCCTGATAACTGTTGCAAAATTCTATACAGTGGTATTCTTCACTTTCTGGGCTGAACACTGGGCAATGAAATCACTTACAGCGCTAGAACCAGTGTATGGGACCAAGCTGGTAGAAAATGACATTTACTTCTACATCTGTTAATACACAGATAGCATTGTGAGTCTGACAACAGAAGTAAAAAAACTGAACTTGTTGCTCATAGCAACTAATCAGGATTCTTCTGAAATTTTTCTACTAAATAAAAGGTAGAAACAACTTTAAAGCTGAACTTGAGAACTATTACAAATTCTCCCCTGCAGTGGGACTGTGTCCACACTACAAGGGTTAGCTGCTTGTTTGGGTCCAGGGGCATGCAGAACATTTACTTACCTGATCCTCCACTCCTTTGTGCTGCTACACTGATCCCTGCAGCATTTTCTCCCCCATGCCCCAGCTGTCTAAGGTTCTGAAATCATCAAGACCTGGACATGAGGATGCAAAGTCACAGTCCACCACCAGTGCATGGGCGGGAGCACCATCTGCTGGGGGAAGGGACGATCAGGTAAGTAGAAATGCTTTTCACAGTTCCTATTACAGTGGGGGTGCATCCATAGAGGGCGCAGGAGCGCCGCCCCCTCTCGCTCCTGCACCGCCACTGAAAAACAATACATAGATTCATGCATTGCATGAATCTATGTATTGTCGCCACTGCCGTTGCCGCCAACTATTCAGATGGCCGGCCCCCTGGCGAGCGCCGGCCATCTAAATAACGGCAGCTGGTTGGCTGTGGAAGTGTCTATCAGAGCCAGCGGCTCTGATAGGCTTTCCGATTACAGCCTGAGGGCTGTAATCGGCTTCCAAAGAGTAAACCAGGGGACGCACAGGGGGTGCGTTCCTTGGTTAACACTGACACGCATCTCAGCCAATCAGGTTCACCGGATCTGGTTACCGGTAACCTGATTGGCTGAAGCGACATCGAGGGCGGGACTACATCGAGGGATTGTGAAGGAGGATCCGAGGATGGCTGACATAGAAAGGTAAGTGCCGTCAATCTGGCGGCATTTTAGGGGCAAACTGGCGGCAATTGATGGGCACAGTGGCGACAATGGCATGGCACAGTGGCTGCGTTTGGCATGGCACAGTGGCGACAATTGATGGGCACAGTGGCTGTGTTTGACATGGCACAGTGGCGACAATTGATGGGCACAGTGGCGACAATGGCATGGCACAGTGGCTGCGTTTGCCATGGCACAGTGGCGACAATTGATGGGCACAGTGGCGACAATTGATGGGCACAGTGGCTGTGTTTGGCATGGCACAGTAACGACAATTGATGGCACAGTAGCTGTGTTTGGCATGGCACAGTGGCGACAATTTTATGGCACAGTGGCGACAATTTTATGACACAATGGCTGCGTTTGGTGGGCACAGTGGCTGCATTTGATGGGCACAGTGGCGGAAATTGATGGGCACAGTGGCAGAAATTGATGGGCACAGTGAGGCTGCAATTGATGTTTTTTTTTTTCCTTTGTTTGCGCCCCCCCCCACAAATTTTGAGCACCAGCCGCCACTGGTTCCTAACCTAAATAATTATTTGACTCTTGCAGTGGGCTGACTTGGGGAGAATTTTCAGGTTTCCTGGAGAAGGTTTTAAAGTGGATCTGTGCTTTTCCTATACAGAGAAATGAAACAGGTTGACTTTAATGCAATAAACTTCGCTTCACTTGCCTGCTGGGTTGTTCACCTCTGGAAGCAAAGAAGCATGCTCATACAGGCATACTTTTAAGTACACGATGGGGTTTATTTACTAAAGCTGGAATGTGCAAAATCAGGCTCACTTCTGCATAGGAACCAATGAGCGTCCAGGTTTTATTACCAAAGCTTAATTGAACAAGCTGGGGTTAGAAGCTCATTCGTCTCTATGCAGAAGTGAGCCTGATTTTTTACTTTCCAGCTTTTGTAAAGTGGGGTATGCCTGTATATAGTGGTTTAAGCAGTGGCGGCTGGTGCTCAAATTTTTTGGGGGGGCGCAAACAAACTGAAAAAAAAAATCATCAATTGCCGCCACTGTGCCCAAACGCCACTAGTTTGTCCCCAAATGCAGCCAGTTTCCCCCCCATATAAAGCCAGTTTCCCCCCCATATGCAGCCAGTTTCTCCCCCATATACAGCCAGTTTGTCCCCCATAATGCAGCCAGTTTCTCCCCCATTATGCAGCCAGTTTCTCCCCCATTATGCAGCCAGTTTCTCCCCCATTATGCAGCCAGTTTCTCCCCCATAATACAGCCAGTTTCTCCCCCATAATACAGCCAGTTTGTCCCCCATATGCAGCCAGTTTGTCCCCCATATGCAGCCAGTTTGTCCCCCATATGCAGCCAGTTTGTCCCCCATAATGCAGACAGTTTCTCCCCCATATGCAGCCAGTTTCTCCCCCATATGCAGCCAGTTTCTCCCCCATATGCAGACAGTTTCTCCCCCATATACAGCCAGTTTCTCCCCCATATGCAGTCAGTTTCTCCCCCATAATACAGCCAGTTTCTCCCCCATATGCAGTCAGTTTCTCCCCCATAATACAGACAGTTTCTCCCCCATATGCAGCCAGTTTGTCCACCATATACAGCCAGTTTCTCCCCCATAATACAGCCAGTTTGTCCCCCATATGCAGCCAGTTTCTCCCCCATATGCAGCCAGTTTCTCCCCCATATGCAGCCAGTTTCTCCCCCATATACAGCCAGTTTCTCCCCCATATACAGCCAGTTTCTCCCCCATATACAGTCAGTTTCTCCCCCATAATACAGCCAGTTTCTCCCCCATATGCAGCCAGTTTCTCCCCCATATGCAGCCAGTTTGTCCCCATAATACAGCCAGTTTCTCCCCCATTATGCAACCAGTTTCTCCCCCATTATGCAGCCAGTTTCTCCCCCATTATGCAGCCAGTTTCTCCCCCATAATACAGCCAGTTTCTCCCCCATAATACAGCCAGTTTCTCCCCCATAATACAGCCAGTTTGTCCCCCATAATACAGCCAGTTTGTCCCCCATATACAGCCAGTTTCTCCCCCATAATACAGCCAGTTTCTCCCCCATATGCAGCCAGTTTCTCCCCCATATGCAGCCAGTTTGTCCCCCCAGCCCTGCACTTACCTTCCTCGAGTCAGCGCCGTCCTTCTTCCGTCCTCGATGTCTTCTCCCGCCCTCGATGTCACTTCAGCCAATCAGGTTACCGGTAACCAGACCCGGTGAACCTGATTGGCCAGGGAACGCACCCCTGTGCGTCCTCTCATTAGATATTCAGAAGCCGATTACAGCCCTCAGGCTGTAGTCGGGAAGCCTATCAGAGCCGCTGGCTCTGATAGGCACTTCTAAAGGCCAATCAGACGCTGTGATTCAGATGGCCGGCGCTCAAGGGGCCGGCCATCTGAATAGTGGGCGGCAGCAATACATAGGTTCATGCAATGCATGAACCTATGTATTGTTGTGAGTGACGGCCGGGCGCAGAAGCGAGCGGTAGTGGCGCTTCTGCGCCCACTATGGTCTCGCCGCCATGTGTGAAAAAAAGACATAAAAAAAAAAAAAAAAAAACTCTTAAAGGGCCCGTTTTTTTTTTTTTTTTTTGGTGACCACAGGAGGGGGGGCGGCGCCCGGGCGCCCCCTATGGATGGGCCGCCACTGGGTTTAAGTTACTTAATCACCTGTGTGTGACAGTGCTGGTGCTTGGCAGTTGACTTCTTAGGCACAGAGCTATCATATGGAGGCAGGGAGAAAACCCTCAGCCCTGTATAATCTACAACTGCGATCAACTCAGAGCTTTAGCAAGGCTTCCATTGCTTACTCTTGGTGGAAAACAGAGTGGTGGGGGACCAATGGGTAAGTTAGTATAGTTAGTATGCTGCAGGTTGACTTTAAAACAGAACACAGCTTAGCTTTCAATGCTCCCCGATGTGTGCAGTAATCCAGCATGGAACAAATCCTGTACTTTTCCTCTGTCCTGGAGTTTCTTGTGAGTAAAGACTGGTCTGCTTGCTCTGCTTTCTCTTCTTGTGTGGGGTGACTAGGCTCATGGTGACTTGGCCAATCTGGCCCATGCATCTTGCACATGTCCTCTTCCTGGAGTTTTCTGCAGGCAGCCTATGGTGGGTGGGCTTGCTGGGTCTCCCCCACAATTTTGCTTTTTGTACAGGCTATGGACAGCACATTGATGATGATATCACTGCTACTTTTATAAGGCAATATACAGGTTTTGTGAAGGCATGTGGTGCACACAGAGGGGGTTGATAACCACTAAAGTCATTGTGGAATATATTCAAAATGACTAATCGTTAAGCTTTAAATCAGTTGTAAAGCTTTGAAATGAAAAGTGAACAAAGCACATCCTGATATGAAGTGTATTTGCCTCAACCCATAGCACATAGTGTGGATCCTGGCTACTCTCTTTTACCAGCAAGCTACATGTTACTTCTGACAGTTTTATTCAACTTCAGCCACTCCATGGTAACTGCCCCCAACTCTAGTACAGAGCAAATGATTGACAGCCTCAGATGTTTCTCAATAAGATTGAATAGAGGGGGTGTGTCTTTCCCTCCACTTGCGTGTCAGAATACACTTAGCTCTGTGCTCTGTATTGTGCAGCTTGTGACATCAGATCACTTACCCCGGCCTCCTGAAAGCTGAGACATAACATCTGAATTGTATACTTTGGAAGGCTCTGAGTGAAAGAGGGCTGCAGAGAATCAGGTACAGCTTATGTGGGAGTTTTTGCTTTATCGCTGTACATCACCTGCTAGTCACTTCAGTGGGCTAATATAAGGGCTTATTATAATTTTAAAGCAGGGATCATTAAATGGCGGACAGCATTTTGATCCCGGACCGAGGGACAGTCCTGTCCAGACCACTTAGCAGCTGGGAGTCCTATTCCAGGTTTCCCATCCGGCTGCTGCCTTCATCCTCAAAGCAGGGCAGTGGATTGGAGGTGCTACAGATCTGGGCAGAGAGTGGGAGTCTTTTCAAATTAACAAGGGGGTAATCACCTGCTTCTAAACATTATAAGTTTGTCTGCTTCTACCCTCTGTCCAGACCTGCCTCACCTCCTGACCCCTGCAGCGAGGATATCAGCAGTGGCCGGGTGGGCCGGGTGGGAGACCTGGGAGAGGACACCCAGGACACCCAGGACACCCAGGCTGTTAAGTGCCTCTGTCCTGCTTTGTTACAGTAGGACTGTGCAGGGAAGGCTGCAATTGAAAGGGGGTCTGTGATATAAGATAGGAAAGGGGTGGCTATGACTGCAAGGGGGGTTGTGATAGTAGTGCTGTGATTGCTAGGGGTATTGTGATTTGGGGAGGGGCTGTGATTGCAAGGTGGGCTATGATATGAAGGGGATTGCAATGTAAAGGGAGGCTGTGATGTGAAGGGAAACTGAGGACACTGTGGGACTGCTGTAAGGCCCCTTTCACACTGGGGCGGGAGCGGCGGTGGCGGAAAAGCACCGCCATTTTTAGCAGCGCTTTACCGCAAATTTTTTACCCCCCACTAGTGTCCGAAAAAGGTTTAAAAACCACCGCATAGCGTCTCTGCAGAGGCGCTATGCCGACGGTAAAGCCGCGGTGTCCCATTGCTGATTTCGTACCTGGGGGGTGTCTATAGTATGCCTGTAAAGTGGCACATTTTTCCCGTGTTTAGAACAGTCCCTGCACAAAATTACATTTCTAAATAAAAAAAAGTAATTTAAAACTACTCGCGGCTATAATGAATTGTCGGGTGCCGGCAATACAGATAAAAGTCATTGAAAAAAACGGCATGGGTTCCCCCTCAGTCCATTGCCAGGCCCTTTGGGTCTGGTATGAATATTAAGGGGAACCCGGAACCAAAATTAAAAAAAAAATGCGTGGGGGTCACCCCAAATTAAGGGGAACCCTGAGCCAATTAGGGGTAGGGGTCCCCCTCAAAATCCATACCAGACCTTTCAGGTCTGGAATGGATTTCAGGGGGAACCCTGTGCCAAAATAAAAAAAAATGGAATCCATTCCAGACCCTTATCCGAGCACACAACCTGGCAGGCCGCAGGAAAAGAGGGGGGAGACGAGAGAGTGCCCCCTCCTGAACCGTACCAGGCCACATGCCCTTAGCATGGGGAGGATGTCCCCATGTTGATGGGGACAAGGGCCTCATCCCCACAACTCTTGCCTGGTGGTTGTGGGGGTCTGCGGGCGGGAGCTTATCGGAATCTAGAAGTCCCCTTTAACAAAGGGGACCCCCATATCCCAGCCCCCCATGTGAATTGGTAACGGGGTACATTGTACCCCTACCATTTCACAAAAAAAGTGTAAAAATTTTTAAAAAACACACAGACACAGCTTGGGACAAGTCCTTTATTAAAAAAAAAAAAAAAAATTCCAGCGATGTAATCCATTCTCGAGCGGAGGATACAGAGAAAAATTACATAGGGTTCCCCTTAATATCCATACCAGACCCAAAGGGCCTGGTAATTAAACATGTGCACAACATAAAAATTAGTTTAGCTTGGTTTTGTTTCTGTGCGTTTCCGTGGGTTATCGTATTCGGACTCTTTCGTATTTCCGTAAGGGTTATTTTTCTGTTGATTCGTTGTTCCGTTAGTCTAATTTTCGTTGATTCGAAATTCGTATTTACGTTATATTTTATATTCGGCCGCGTTCGTATTTTCGTAAGAACTATATTTTTGTTGATTTACAATGATTCCTATTTTCGCGTCTAATTTCCGTTGATTGGAAAATCTTACTTTTGTAGATTTAATTACATTTGTACTTTCGTTAGAATACATTTTCCGTTTATTCAAAACACTACTCGTCGTAATTTTGTAATTCGTACTTTCGTGAGATTGACTGGCTCATTTATTCGTACTTTCGTAACATTGTTTTCGTAGATTAGTAATCGGGGCATAATTCGTAATTTTACATGTGTCAGAATAGGAGAAAACCAAAATATGTCAGAGATATTACAAAATACAAATATAGAAATTAGAATCTAGACAGAGTATGCTTAAGAAACAAATAATTTCTCTCTCACAAGTCACAACTTTACTCAAAAATCCAACAGAACAGTGCAACCTACCCAACCACAACCTATCTGGACTGTGGATGGAATGCACTGCAGTCTAACAGAAAAACACACAAGGGAATAAGAAACAAGCTCATTGGGGGAAGAGACAACCTCTTCAGGGGAAGGGACAAGCTTATTGGCCATTGGCCAACGTCCAGAACTAATTCAGAATTAACTAAATAGAATTGAAGTTTTTTCGAATTTTCGTTGTTTTGATTTCCGTTTTCCGAAGATTCGTAAATTTTTTTAGCTCATTTTGATTTTCGTTAATATGGATATTTGTTCGTTATTTTCGTTGTTTTGTTTTACGTTTTACGAATATTCGTAATTTCGCGTTTTCGTTCATTTTGATTTTTGTTATTTTTTGATCTCTGTTCGGTATTTTTGTTGTTTTTATGTTTTCGTTTTTTGCTTTTTCGGATTTTCTAAATTTGTATTTTCGTTGTTTTCCATATTCGTTCTTTTCGATAATTCGTTGTTCGTTTGTAATTTTATCAAACCGTTTGTTTATTCGTATGTTTACGAATCAACGAATATAACAAATTTTGACGAATAACGAATTTGTAACTAAACAAATTGCACATGTCTACTGGTAATGGACTGGGGGGGGGAACCCCTGCCGTTTTTTTCAATGACTTTTATCTCTATTGCCGGGACCCGACAATTCACTATAGCCGCGAGTAGTTTTAAATGACTTTTTTTCCTTTAGAAATGTCATTTTGTGCAGGGACTGTTCTAAACACGGGAAAAATTCGCCACTTTACAGGCATACTATAGACACCCCCCAGGTACGAAATTTAAAGGAATATTTCACTTTTATTGTTTCACTTTAAGCATTATTAAAATCACTGCTCCAGAAAAAACTGCCGTTTTTAAAACTTTTTTTGCATTGATACATGTCCCCTAGGCAGGACCCAGGTCCCCAAACCCTTTTCATGACAATAATTTGCATATTAACCATTAAAATTAGCACTTTTGATTTCTCCCATAGACTTTTAAAAGGTGTTCCGCGGCTTTCGAATTTGCTGCGAACACCCCAAATTGTTTGCTATTCGACTCGAACATCAGGCTCATCCCTACCAAAAAGTACTTATAACAGTCTGGCATAGCTAAACCGCCCTGGGAGGTAGGACGAGTAAGGGTGGAAAATGTGGACTTCGATGGTTGTGAGCTCCACAAAAAGAGATATAAACACTTGGTTGAGCTGCATGAAAAATTTCTTGGGGAGCCTATGCGGAGAATTTAGAAAAGGATATGTGAATTTGGGAAGAATCTTAATTTTTTTATAGATTTAAATGACCAAGTAGAGTGACTGGGAGGTTGCCACATGCCTTCAATTTGCTCTTAACATCCATCAGTACTGAATGCAGATTTAGGGTTTTAAAGTCAGAGACATTTCCCTAAATTAGTGAAGGTATCAACCCATTACAACGGAAGGGTGACAGAGGAAGACTGCCCCCTCATTGACAGGAAATAGTTATGATTTATGCCAGTTAGCCCATAGGCCTGTAAAGGTTGAAAACATATCCAGAGTTCCCTGTAGAGAGGGGCCAGCATCGTTTAGAATGAGAAGATCATCCACATATAGAGCTATCCATTCCTCCAACCAGCCACCCATAGGCCTTTAATGTTAATGGAAATCATGAGAGCCTCAGTAATTGGTTCTATCGCAAGGGCAAACAAGGTTGGAGAGAAGGGGGAAGCCCTGTCTGGTACCCTAATGAAGAGGAAAGGGGGATGAAAGAAGATTATCCAGGTGGATACAGACTGTGGGATTGCTATACAGAGTTTTAACCCAGTCAATGAAGCAGAGCGGTAAGCTCATGCTTCGCAGCACCTCCCAGAAGTGAGGCCATTCTACAGTATCAAAAGCTTTTTCTATGTCAAGCGTAGCAGTTGTTCTAGAGCCTTGGTTCAAATCTTGTGCATAAATGTTTGAGAAGATTCTACGTATGTTGATATCTGTGGATCTGGTGGGCATAAAACCTGTTTGGCTCTGATCTATCAAAGAGCTAACAACTAAGCGCACGCTGGTGTTGAGAATTTTGGTAAGTATCTTAAAGTCACAGTTAGGCAGAGCTATCGGCCTATATCAGGCACAGAAGAGTTGCATGCTTTGCAGGTTTAGGTAAAAGGATGATATGTGCCTCCCGAACGGAAGGAGATAAGTTACAAGAGTTTAAACACTCATTGTATAACAAGGCCAGCTTGGAATCCAAGAACTCAAGGTGAGTTTTATAAAATGTAATAAGAAGGCCATCTGGCCCATGCGATTTGCCATTGGCATAGGAACATTAGGCAGCCATTACACCCCCTGGGGATCTCACAAACTAAATGAGTACGATCAGCATCCATCAACCAGTCCAGCACCAGGGGATCCAAGTAGGAAGCTAGGGACAAGGGATGGAAGTCTGATGGGAGGCAGGATGAGTACAAGGACAGATAGAATTGGTTAAATTCTCCCAAGATATTTTCCCGTGCAGTAACCAAAGTGCCCGCTGACGTACGAATTTCAGGTATAATAGTAAGAGGGAGATCATGCTGAGCTAACATGACTAAGAAGCAACCATTTTTTGTCACCCTGCAAAAAATTTTCTTGTCTACGGTCTTGTAGAGATGACCGGGTATGTTCAGATAAATGTAATTGTAAGTTTCACCTTGTCGACATAAGAAGATCATAAAAATTAGCAGGTGTAGAGGAAGCAGTAGAACATTAAAGACTACAGTCCACTAGTGCAGTACATGATGCTTTTTTGGGCTAGATGGATGCAATTGTGTAGATATACAACCCCCCCAGTGGTTGCCTCAAAGGCATCCCAGGTCATCTCAGGAGAAGAGGACCCAACATCTGTAAGTCAATAAGATTGCAATTTAGAAGACAAGAGTTACAAGATCGTTCTTAAGAGGTAGGGTGGGAAATCCACTGAGGGTGTAGGAGACACTGGGCCCTGTTATGTATTCAAGGGAGTCAAAGGGTCACCAAAAGCGGACTGTGATCAGACAGACCGAAGATAATCAATCCCTTGGACATCACTAAGAAAGGAAGGATTACCAAATGCCAAATCTATGCGGGTGGAAGTTTTATGGGTAATAGAGAAACATGAATACACTCTAGAGTGAGGATTCCTCCAATGTCATATTTCAGTAAGCATGGCTGCTTGAGCCAAAGTATATAAGCCAAGGGTATAGTTAAGTGAGGGGGCATGCCTGTCAATGTCTGGGGACAGGGTGGCATTAAAATGACCCATGAAAAGTATTTTTGCAGGACAATGTGGGGTCAGATTCTCCAGGAGAGTATATAAAATATTTGCTTTAAACGGTGGAGGAAAATATGCATTGACAATGATATATTTGTGATCACATATAGTGAGTACCTAAAGTGCAAATTTCCCTAGAGGATCTGTAACAACCTCATTCACCACACATGAGAGAGATGTAATAATCAAAACCGAAACACCCCTAGAGAATGAGGAGTATGTGGCATGAAATGCTTTCTGAATCTTCAGTGCTAGAATTTTACTGCCAATCAGGTGCGTCTCTTGTAACATAACAGTATGCAGATTATGAAGCTTAAGGTTTGAAACATTAGGGCACACTGATACTTAGAATTAAGACCTCTCACATACCAGGAAAGAACTGAAAGGTGTTGAAAAGTACAGACTGCAAGCTCCCAGTCCTCCTAGGCGTGCCTTCCCAGTCCTCCTGACTGTGCCTCACTCACCAGCCCTCCTGGCTGCGACCAGTTGTCCTCCCTGGAGTCTCTTAGTAGTGCTCTCTCCCGCTGTCCTCTCCTTGCTCTCTCTTGTGCCTCTGGTCCAGGACCTCTTCATGCGTTCCTGAAGGTGGCCCCGACTGCACCCGAGCCCAGGCCCAAGGTCACCCCTACCCAGACTGGGGAGCTCCTTCAAAGGCCCTGACCGCCTCCATACTTCTCACTCCAGCTCTTCCACCCGACAACTCCTCTCCAGCTGGGCTGACCCTGGGTATTTTAGGAAGCCTGTCCCCTGCCAACTCAATTTGGGATTAGTCAGGGCTCCCCAAAACACACCAGGTGGCTCCACCTCTCCTCCCTCCTCTCTTTCCAGATCTTTCTCACAAACTCTGGAAAGAAGAGGAAGGTCTCAGTGATGCTGCCTTTGAGTCACCAGCTGCTACCCTGAGCTACTCCCAGCCCAGATAACAACAAAACAAACAGGCCTGACTACCAGACAGGCCTGCCTAAATTTACCTGTCCTAACAAATATCCTACCTCTAGCACCTACTTACCTAGAGGGTGATATATATAACAGTTTTGCCTTGCATTTCTATTTTAAACTGAATGAGCTGTTTTACAGATAAGGGTTCACATACTGTAGACTTTAAAATTGCCACACTACTGATTTTCTTTTCAGACAGACAGAAAGCAATGCATGTGGAGACTTCACATTAGTGAGAATAATACTGTGTCTTGTTGTTTAATTTGTTCCGTGATCATTGTCAAGCACTGGTACATTCCTATTTGATAGGACCCTGAAGCTCTATTAGTAAACCACAGCTGAAAACGTGTCAAATGTGCTGCACAAAGTAGCCATCTGACACCAGTCTTGGTTCTGCTTTAGTATGTGTTTGGGAAATACTAAGCCATTCCTATCCAGAATATACTGTAGATGTAGAGATTTATTCATCCGCACTTAAATAAGAATGTGAGTGAAGCTGCCCAATGGCCTTAGCTGGTGATACATAGGATGAGTAATCACGATCCAACAGGAACCAACATGAACTCTATGTGGTACTGTATATTAATAAACAAAATTGCTGTGCTGATGTCTCAGCATTTATCCAAAAGTCACAAATAATACCCTTTATGTTTGTAAAATGTGTGAAATGTGGGTTTCTAGATATTGCCTTTCTTTGGGTGAATGTAACATTCCCTAACATTTAATGCTAATGGTCCATACACACGATCAAAAAATCGTTCCAAAAATACTGTTTTCGAAGCAATCGTGCAAAAATCTGATAGTGACAATTCATGCAAAGTTATCTAATGGGACAATCATGAAAATTTTTCTTATACGATACCAGATCGTAGAATTTTTGTTTAATTGTACAGTTGTCCTTCAAAAATACAATACAAATACAACACATTACATCACTTCCGAAATGTTATTCTGTCGTAGCTTTATTAAACTCTTCATAAGAGAAAAAAGCCTTCACAACATTCTGCTAGAAGTTAAAGAACTTTTGACCAAAATAGAGAAAAGCTACTGCTATAGGCTAAAAACATGGGACAAGAAGAGGAAATAATACGAGAGAGACCTCTGCACTGTATACAACATGTATGGAGAGTCCTGCGCTCACCTCTAGCAGTGCAATGAATAAGCTTCTGCTCTGCAGAGTGAACTTTTATATTGAACTGATACAATGTTGCAGATATATAACTCGGAATTTTTACTTTAGGTGATCTGTTTCTCATCTTTAAGGGCTAATTCACACTAATGCAGTGGCTGGCATGTAATGCACTGTAAAACATCCATCACTGCAAGGACACACAAAAAATATTTGTTTTCTATGTGTCCTATTCACAATGAAATGCAGCCTAGAGCTACAGTACACTGCAGTGATCTTCAATAAAATGCAGACCTGCTGCATCTTATCACATCGTACTGGACATGATCACACAGGAATAAAGTTTGTCCAAAAAAAAAAAAGGGAGCTGTGTGATGCATCGAATTGCCCACCAACCATAACGGACAGCTGGTGCACAGTAAACCCGCTGTGATTTAACTGTGAGGCAGCTGTCCGTTCAGTGTGAGTGAGCCCTAATGGGTTTCAGTCCAGTAAACCCATCAAACAACGGAGTTCCCCCTCTGCATCCAGTGTCCCAGATGAGTTAGGCAACACAGGTAAGCGGTGCCTATTTCCCAGTGACAACATTACAACCAGGGCTTAGCCTAAACTTTGCCCTATAAGCGCTTACCCCATACAGAAAGTGTTCAGCAGGGCTGAGGGCCCCTTATACGCAGGAGTTTGTTGTCCAATCCAACTGAAAATGGCTGACCTGTCATCTCATATCTATGATTACCTTTAAAATAAACTTTTCCTGTTTGTGTTAGCAATAGAGAGCTAAGCATTCTATAGGATGAGCTTGGTCATAGTAATATAAGTGCAAAATAACCAGAATGCAAAAAAAAAAAAAGAGATTCATAAAATTTACTTTGTGAAGAATTTTTTTTGTAGATTTCTCACATTCTAAAGCTCATTACGTTGCAATTTGACTGCACAATCTCCTCTAGATCTACCAACTATTAAGTGCAAGAGCCTGGTAGGATAGGATACAAAATAGATAGATGGTTTAGATTTGTTCTTCTGTTACATAGTTTGGGTAATTCTAAAGTAGACTTTACAGTGATTGTACAATCGGACTGTTACATATATGGTGAGCTTTAGTGTTTTATTTTTCATGCTTTAGGTGAAGTTTTAATTAGTTCCGGAGCTTTTATGCTGAAGGGCCTTGCAATAATGCACCTCTAGACCTGCCCCTTCCTCCTTTCCGGATAAAAGACTAATGCTTCCTGGGATATGTGACGTGCATATGCCAGGAGGCACAGCGAGCACTGTGCATATCATTCACCTAGGCAGTTTACACACACAAAAAAAGGTAAATAAAAAACCAAACACAGAGCTGTTTGTGTAGTGGAGGGGAGCAAACTTGCTATAAAGTGTGAAGTATATAGCCTTGTGTAAGCTCTTTAAGGAAGAGAAATTACCTTCTGTCTCCCACTCTGGAAGCTGTGTCCTAACCCTGCACACCTGTGTTGCAGGCACCTGGTAAAGCCCAGACACAGGATTGGAAGTTCTGATCCAGAGCTACAGAATCCAGAGAAAACCAAAAACACAGCTTTCTTTACTCAGAAGATATTCTATTTATCACCAGCCTCTGGATGCACTCCTCTAACCAGTTCTCTATCCTGGTACATACACTATCGTTAATGCCAACAGACCTCAATTTGTAAATTAGGCAGGCGTTTATGGGGTACTGTTTTAAATGCTTTGGTGAAATCCAGGTACACTATTGTATGTCCATAGGCCTTCTTCTATCCAGATTACAGCTCACTTCCTCATATAATGTTAACATGTTGGTCTGGCAAGAATTATTTTTTATAAATTCATGCTGGTTAGTGGTTACTACTAATGATAGTATTTTCATCAGCAAATTCTTGGATATAGTCCCTTATCATCCCCTCTAACAGTGTTGGGCAAACGGTTCTGCCCGAGCATGAGTTTGGGCCGAACATTTGCCTGTGCGACCATTCGCTAAACACCCAAATTTGCAGGGTGTTCGCCGGGTGTTCACCCTGCCAAACACCCTGCAATGCACTGCATTCTGCGCCCCCAAAATCTATACCAGACCCTTATCTGAGCATGGAGCCTGGCAGGTCAGGAAAGGGGGGGATGAACAAGCGCCCCCCCTCTCCTCCTCCTGAACCATACAGACCACATGCCCTCAACATGGGGGGGTTGCTTTGGGGCAGGGGAGTTCTGCTCCTACCCCAAATCACCTTGTCCCTTATAAAGACAGGAGCCAGTTTTTGATAATTCATTTATTTAAAAAAAAACAAAAAAAAAAACAGTGTCCCTCGATGTAAATCCATCTTCAATCACGCCACCCCCAAATCACGGTCACAGACCAGTGCATGCTGGGCCGGTGACGTCACCAGGGGGTGGGGCCACCAGATGACATTGCCAGGTGGCCCCACCCGTACCAATATAAGAACTGTCAAAGCGCAGAATTCGTCAGGCGGCTGACCTAGAAGGCATAGCGTTTTTTTTTTTAGGTCAGCGGTATGGTGGGGGGCATGATTGACAATACATTTACATCGAGGGACACTGTTTTATTTTTCATTTTTCAATAAAGGATTTGTCAAAAACTTGTCTCCTGTTTTAATTTTTTGGGTGAATGGGTAGGGGTACTATGCACCCCATATCCATTCACATAGGGGACTGGGATCTGGGGGGCCCCCTTGTTAACCACTTCAATACAGGGCACTTAAACCCCCTTCTCACCCAGACCAATTTTCAGCTTTCGGTGCTCTCACACTTTGAATGACAATTACTCCGTCATGCAACACTGTACCCAAATTAAATTTGCGTTCTTTTTTTTCACACAAATAGAGCTTTCTTTTGGTGGTATTTAATCACTAGTGGGTTTTTTATTTTTTGTGCTATAAATAAAAAAAGGCCGTAAATTTTGTGAAAAATTGCCTTTTTCTTTGTTTCTGTCATAAAATTTAGCAAATTAGTAATTTTTCTTCATAAATTTTGGCCAAAATTTATACTGCTTCATATCTTTGGTAAAATAACCCAAATTAGTGTATATTATTTGGTCTTTGTGAAAGTTATAGAGTCTACCAACTATGGTGCCAATCACTGAAAATTGATCAATCTGATCACACCTGAAGTACTGACGGCAATTTCTTAAGTCAGAAAAGTACAAATACCCCCCAAATGACCCCTTTTTAGAAAGTAGACATTCCAAGGTATTAAGTAAGTAGCATGGTGAGTTTTTTTAAGTTGTAATTTTTTTCCCACAGTTCTTTGCAAAATTAAGATTTTTTTTTTTTTTTTATACAAAATTGTCATATTAACTGGTTATTTTTCTCACAGAGCATATGCATACAACAAAAAAAAAGGCACTTTATTGTGCTTTTGCTAAAAAGACCCATTTTTGGGCCCCAAAAAAAAAAAAAGGCACTTTATTGTGCTGATGCAAAAAAAAAAAGGCACTTTGTTGTGCGCAAAAAAGACCTATTTTTGGGCAAAAAAAATATTTTGCAGTGTATATCTCTAGTTGTGTGAAATAACCAATTTCTATATATTTTTCTTGTACTATGCTATACTAAAAAAAAACAAAAAACCTTTTTTTTGAATAGCATTCTCTGCAGCTGTGCGATTCAGCGGTTATATACTGTGGTTGTGTTGTGCTCTTCCAAAAAACGCCATTTAGGGCCACAGAAAATATTTTGCAGTGTGAAATACACATGTGGAGGTGTGTAAAATAAACAATTTCTATATATTGTACAGTGCTATACTAAAAAAAGCAACATTTTTTTTGAATAGCATTCTTTGCACTTCTATAGCTGTGCGATTCAGTGGTTAAATACTGTGGTTGTGTTGTGCTCTTGCAAAAAACGCCATTTAGGGCCACAGAAAATAAATTGCAGTGTGAAATACACATGTGGAGGTGTGTAAAATAAACAATTTCTATATATTGTACAGTGCTATACTAAAAAAACAAAATTTTTTTTGAATAGCATTCTCTGCACTTCTATAGCTGTGCGATTCAGTGGTTAAATACTGTGGTTGTGTTGTGCTCTTGCAAAAAACGCCATTTAGGGCCACAGAAAATATTTTGCAGTGTGAAATACACATGTGGAGGTGTGTAAAATAAACAATTTCTATATATTGTACAGTGCTATACTAAAAAAAACAACATTTTTTTTGAATAGCATTCTCTGCACTTCTATAGCTGTGCGATTCAGTGGTTAAATACTGTGGTTGTGTTGTGCTCTTGCAAAAAACGCCATTTAGGGCCACAGAAAATAAATTGCAGTGTGAAATACACATGTGGAGGTGTGTAAAATAAACAATTTCTATATATTGTACAGTGCTATACTAAAAAAAACAACATTTTTTTTGAATAGCATTCTCTGCACTTCTATAGCTGTGCGATTCAGTGGTTAAATACTGTGGTTGTGTTGTGCTCTTGCAAAAAACGCCATTTAGGGCCACAGAAAATATTTTGCAGTGTGAAATACATATCTGGAGGTGTGTGAAAAAACAACATTTTTTTTGAATAGCATTCTCTGCACTTCTATAGCTGTGCGATTCAGTGGTTAAATACTGTGGTTGTGTTGTGCTCTTGCAAAAAACGCCATTTAGGGCCACAGAAAATAAATTGCAGTGTGAAATACACATGTGGAGGTGTGTAAAATAAACAATTTCTATATATTGTACAGTGCTATACTAAAAAAAACAACATTTTTTTTGAATAGCATTCTCTGCACTTCTATAGCTGTGCGATTCAGTGGTTAAATACTGTGGTTGTGTTGTGCTCTTGCAAAAAACGCCATTTAGGGCCACAGAAAATATTTTGCAGTGTGAAATACATATCTGGAGGTGTGTGAAAAAACAACATTTTTTTTGAATAGCATTCTCTGCACTTCTATAGCTGTGCGATTCAGTGGTTAAATACTGTGGTTGTGTTGTGCTCTTGCAAAAAACGCCATTTAGGGCCACAGAAAATAAATTGCAGTGTGAAATACACATGTGGAGGTGTGTAAAATAAACAATTTCTATATATTGTACAGTGCTATACTAAAAAAAACAAAATTTTTTTTGAATAGCATTCTCTGCACTTCTATAGCTGTGCGATTCAGTGGTTAAATACTGTGGTTGTGTTGTGCTCTTGCAAAAAACGCCATTTAGGGCCACAGAAAATATTTTGTAGTGTGAAATACATATCTGGAGGTGTGTGAAAAAACAAAATTTTTTTTGAATAGCATTCTCTGCACTTCTATAGCTGTGCGATTCAGTGGTTAAATACTGTGGTTGTGTTGTGCTCTTGCAAAAAACGCCATTTAGGGCCACAGAAAATAAATTGCAGTGTGAAATACACATGTGGAGGTGTGTAAAATAAACAATTTCTATATATTGTACAGTGCTATACTAAAAAAAAAAACATTTTTTTTGAATAGCATTCTCTGCACTTCTATAGCTGTGCGATTCAGTGGTTAAATACTGTGGTTGTGTTGTGCTCTTGCAAAAAACGCTATTTAGGGCCACAGAAAATAAATTGCAGTGTGAAATACACATGTGGAGGTGTGTAAAATAAACAATTTCTATATATTGTACAGTGCTATACTAAAAAAAACAACATTTTTTTTGAATAGCATTCTCTGCACTTCTATAGCTGTGCGATTCAGTGGTTAAATACTGTGGTTGTGTTTTGCTCTTGCAAAAAACGCCATTTAGGGCCACAGAAAATATTTTGCAGTGTGAAATACATATCTGGAGATGTGTGAAAAAACAAAATTTTTTTTGAATAGCATTCTCTGCACTTCTATAGCTGTGCGATTCAGTGGTTAAATACTGTGGTTGTGTTGTGCTCTTGCAAAAAACGCCATTTAGGGCCACAGAAAATATTTTGCAGTGTGAAATACACATGTGGAGGTGTGTAAAATAAACAATTTCTATATATTTTCCTTGTACTGTGCTATACTAAAAAAAACAACCTTTTTTTTTGAATAGCATTTTCTGTAGCTGTGGGATTCAGCGGTTACGTGCTGTGGGTGTGTTGTGGTCTGGCAAAAAACACCATTTAGGGCCACAGAAAATATTTTGCAGTGTGAAATACACATCTGGAGGTGTGTGTAAAAAAACAATTTCTATATATTTTCCTTGTACTGTGCTATACTAAAAAAAACAACCTTTTTTTTTTTGAATAGCATTTTCTGCAGTTCTGTAGCTGTGCGTTTCAGCCATTACGTACTGTGGGTGTGTTGTGGTCTTCCAAAAAACGCCATTTAGGGCAAGATCCTAAATTTGGAAAATATGAGGGGAAGGTCAAAGGGACGTGGTGGCCCCGGTCGTGGTGCTGCTGGTGGAGCTCCTGTTGCAGGGAGAGGACGTGGTGGATCTGTGCCAGCTACACGCACAAGTGAAACACCTTCCTCAGGTGCGAGTAGGCGACTGAGCCTGCGGCGGTATTTTGTCGCGCCTAATGAGGCTGTACCAATGTTTAGGCCAGGACAAGTACAGGCGATAGTAGATTGGGTTGCTGACAGTGCCTCGGGTTCCTTCACATTGTCTCCCACCCACTCTTCTGCTGAAAGATCAGAGTTGGCACCTGAAGCCCATGTCCATCAGTCTTTCACCTCACCCCCTTGCAAATCAGCCAAGCAGTCTGAGCCCCAAATCATGCAGCAGTCTCTTCTGCTTTTCGATGACTCTGTTAGCAGGGTTTCCCAGGGCCATCCACCTAGCCCTGCCCCAGAAGTGGAAGAGATTGAGTGCACCGATGCCCAACCACTTATGTTTCATGATGGGTACATGGGAGGACCATCGCAGCACGTCTCGGATGATGACGAAACACAGGTGCCAACTGCTGCTGCTTTCGCAATTGTGCAGACAGACATGGAGGGCAGGGGTGAAGACTGGGTGGAAGATGATGTGGAGGACGATGAGGTCCTCGACCCCACATGGAATCAACGTTATGCAGGTGACCAGTGTAGTTCGGAGGAAGAGGCGGTGGTCGCACAGAGCCACCAGCACAGCAGAAGAGGGAGCAGGGTGCAAAAACGGAGCATTCGTCCCCTAGACAGTACATCTGCTACTGCCCAACGCAGCAAGGGACCGAGCACACCAAAGCCAGGTCCAAGGACTTCCCTAGCGTGGCAGTTCTTCACACAGTGTGTTGATGACAAGACACGAGTGGTTTGCACGCTGTGCAATCAGAGCCTGAAGCGAGGCATAAACGTTCTCAACCTGAGCACAAGCTGCATGACCAGGCATCTAAGTGCAAAGCACGAGCTGCAGTGGAGTAGACACCTCAGAAACCAAGAAAGGTCTCTGGCTCCTCCTGCTTCCTCTTCTGCTGCAGTCTCGGCCTCTTCATCCACCTCTGTAGTGACAGTGGCACCTGTCACCCCGCAAACAGAGGATCTGCCAGCAACACTACCACCTGGGTCACCGACCATCTCCACAATGTCCCATGGAAGCGTTCAGCTCTCTATCTCCCAAACATTGGAGCGGAAGAGGAAGTACCCCCCTAGCCACCCGCGATCCCTGGCCCTGAATGCCAGCATTTCAAAATTCCTGGCCTTTGAAATGCTGTCATTCCGTCTGGTGGAGACGCAGAGTTTTAAAAGCCTGATGGCATTGGCTGTCCCGCAGTACGTCGTGCCCAGCCGCCACTACTTTTCCAGGCGAGCCATCCCTTCCCTGCACAACCAGGTGGGGGACAAAATCAGGTGTGCACTGCGCAACGCCATCTGTGGCAAGGTCCACCTAACTACGGATGCGTGGACCAGTAAGCATGGTCAGGGACGTTATATCTCCCTAACAGCACACTGGGTAAATGCAGTGGCTGCTGGGCCTGAGGCAGATAGCGGTTTGGCGCATGTCCTTCCACCACCGAGGATTGCAGGGCGCTTCAGTTTGCCTCCTGTTGCTAACTCCTCCTTCTCCGCTTCCTCATCCTCTACCGCCTCCTCATCCATTCAGCGTAACACCTTCACCACCAACTTCAGCACAGCCAGGGGTAAACGACAGCAGGCAGTTTTAAAACTTTCCTGTTTGGGGGAAAATCCCCACACCGCGCAGGAGTTGTGGAGGGACATGGAACAACAGACCGATGAGTGGTTGCTGTCAGTGAGCCTCAAGCCCGGCCTGGTGGTGTGCGATAATGGGCGAAATCTCGTAGCAGCTCTGGGTCTAGCCGGTTTGACGCACATCCCTTGCCTGGCGCATGTGCTGAACTTGGTGGTCCAGAGGTTCCTTAAAAATTACCCCAATATGCCAGAGCTGCTGCAGAAAGTGCGGGCTGTCTGTGCGCACTTTCGGCGTTCTCACCCTGCTGCTGCTCGCCTGTCAGCGCTGCAGCGTAACTTCGGCCTTCCAGCTCACCGCCTCATATGTGACGTGCCCACAAGGTGGAACTCCACCTTGCACATGCTGGCCAGACTGTGCGAGCAGCAGCAGGCAATAGTGGAGTTTCAGCTGCAGCAATCACGCGTGAGTCGCTCTGCGGAACAGCACCACTTCACCACCAATAACTGGGCCTCCATGCGAGACCTGTGTGCCTTGTTGCGCTGTTTCGAGTACTCCACCAACATGGCCAGTGCCAATGACGCCGTTCTCAGCGTTACTATCCCAGTTCTATGCCTCCTTGAAAAAACGCTTCGTGCGATGATGGAAGAGGATGTGGCACAGGAGGATGAGGAGGAGGAGGAGGAAGCGGGATCATTTCAAAGGCTTTCAGGGCAGTCTTTCACAAGTGGCTACGAGGGTGGGTTCCTGCACCAACAAACGCCAGGTACACAATTGTCCGGCAGAAAGGGCACAGTTCTGGAGGATGACGAGGTGGAGGAGGAGATGGAGGAGGAGGAGGAGGAGGAGGAGGAGGAGCCATGTTCACAGCAGGGTGGCACTCAGACCAGCTCGTGGCCATTACTGGTGCGTGGCTGGGGGGATACAGAGGACACAGACGATACACCTCCCACAGAGGACAGCTTTTCTTTGCCTCTGGGCAGCCTGGCACACATGAGCGATTACATGCTGCAGTGTTTCCGCAACGACAGCCGAGTTGCCCACATTTTAACTGGTGCTGATTACTGGGTGGCCACCCTGCTGGATCCCCGTTACAAGGACAACGTACCGTCCTTAATTCCCTCACTGGAGCGGGATCGTAAGATGCGCGAGTACAAGCGCACGCTGGTAGACGCGCTGCTGGTGGCATTCCCACCTGACAGCGGGCGTACGGTGGAAGCACAAGGCGAAGGCAGAGGAGGAGGAAGAGGTCGCCAACGCAGCCGGGGCACCGGCAGCACCTCAGAAGGCAGGGTTAGCATGGCCGAAATGTGGAAAAGCTTTGTCAGCACGCCACAACAACCAGCACCACCAGCTGAGATGGAACGTCTTAGCAGGAGGCAGCATTTCACCAACATGGTTGAGCAGTATGTGTCCACAGGCCTACACGTACTGGATGACGGGTCTGCCCCCTTTAACTTCTGGGTCTCCAAATTGGGCACATGGCCTGAGCTTGCCGTTTATGCCTTGGAGGTGCTGGCCTGCCCTGCAGCCAGTGTATTATCTGAACGTGTATTTAGCACGGCAGGGGGCGTTATCACAGACAAGCGCAGTCGCCTGTCCAGAGCCAATGTGGACAAGCTCACATTCATTAAAATGAACCAGGCATGGATCCCACAGGACTTGTCCGTACCTTGTGCAGAATAGACATGTATACCGGTGTTGTGACAAAAACTGTCCGGCCATCGGATTGTGCTCGGCCCGTACTGCGCAGGCGCAGCGCTTGCGCAGTACAGAGGACAAGGAGATTCACAAAATCTCCGAAGATGAACGGCGCCTGCGCTGTGAGTGCAGGTTCAAGCCCCACCATCCAAGAGGACATACGGTAGCACATAGTAACAGGGCCCCTCACGGGCTCGCTTCGATCACGGCCTTGCTTGGCTCGGCTTGAACCACGGATGGTGTGGCCTTCACCTGAACTCAACACGCAGGCGCCGTTAGTCTTGGGAGATTTTTGAAATCACCTTGTCCTACATACTCAGCAAGCGCAGTACAGGGCGGACACTATTCGACAGGGGACAGAATTCGACACATCACCGGCCTTACCCAGCCATTGTTGTATTTTTGAACCAGTGTTGGCTACCTCGTCCTCCTCCACCGCCGCTTCCACCTACCACAGCCACATCCACCGCCACCTCAACCTCCTACTCCATATGGACCTCGTCCTGCTAGGCCAAGATTAAAATTTTTATTTTATTTTTTTGTAGCGCACAGATCCTTTCCCCCTTACCTGCCTTTATGTTGTTGGCTCTTCGCAGGAGGGAGAAAGGCACACCGCACTACCAGCCCGTATCCTCCTATATAAAGAGGTTGAGCGGTGTACTTGACGGGCCGTGTCCACAGCCGGAGTCAAAACTCCTCCAGAGGATGATTCTCACCTCTACTGTAGGTAGAGGCAAGTCCTTTAATTGCCAGTAAAGTCAATGTCCACACCAGCTGAAACTCCAACTCTTATTCTCTCATGGCAAAATAAACTGTACTCAGATAGAAAAGGTTAGAGCAAAGAAACAGGACAGCTTAAGGTGTGGAGGAGGTCCAGGCACAAACGTAGCACATTCACTTCACTGCTTAGGTTTCTCAAACAGTTTTTGGCGCACGGTCTCTGCCACAGACATTGAGGTTGGTCTCTGCCACAGACCGGGTGTACAAGGCCCCTGCCACGGGCCTGGAGAACTTTGGTCTCAGCCACAGACCAGGGTGTATAAGGCCCCTGCCACGGGCCGGTTGAATAAGGCCTCTGATACAGTCAAGGTGACCTTGAGCTTCTCCTTCTATGAACCTAGCCCATATCAAGGGGAAGACATCTCTCCAGGGAGTCAACAGACCATTCCTTCACCGTGACTCCCGCATCGGTCCATCAGAATGATCCTCCCTTCCCTGGAACAGGGTCCCCTACACGAGGCGGCTCTGGACTCCAGGCTTTACTCCCGTCCCTAGGCCTCCATACCCAGGGCAGCAAGAACTCCAGGATAGTACCTCACCCCGGGCTAAAGGTGCCCGAGATGGAACAGGAACACATGCACCCAGGCCGAAGGCACCTGGGCGTGGACCCCACTGGACATCAGCCCCCAGGCCAAAGGTCTGCCCCTTTTATATGCTCTCCCGGCATGCACAGCAGGTTCCCCGCCCCGCTGTACTACTGCCAAGAGGGGACACAAAAGGCACCACCTGTAGGCCGCAGGGAACTGCACACCAATACTGTCCCCCGAGGACAAAATGGTCCATGAATCCTACAGAATTAGGGTATTTGAGCCTATTTACCACTCAAACACTTTCCTTAAATTTAGCACTCCGCTACATTTTTATTTCAAAGTATTTTATTTTCCCACTAGCTTATCCATTAAATTAAATAATTTATTCCAGAAAGGGCGTATTCTGGGGCATTCCCACCATATGTGTGGCATCGTGCCGTTGAGTTTCTGAGGTTCTTAATGACTTCCTGTACCTCTTCTGCTGAAAAGGGGGCCTCCAGCATATTTTTTTATTTTTTAAATTTTTTTATGTTCTTTTAAGTTATTTCCTATCCACATTTGTTTGCAGAGCACTTGCCATGTTCTTAACAACATTTTGCTGCCATTTGCAGCCCTCTAGCCCTTTCCATTACTTTTTTAGAGCCTTTTTCGTCGTCAGAAGTCCGGGTCCCCATTGGCTTCAATGGGGTCCGGGTCCGGGTTCGGGTTAAAGTTCGGTCCCGAATCCGAACTTTTTTCCGAAGTTCGGCCGAACCCGCCGGACCCGAATATCCAGCTACCCGCTCAACTCTAAAAATGACCCCATTTTGAAAAGCAAAAAAATTTTGGCGAGGAGTTCCCCCTAAGATCTATATGAGACCTGAAGGGACCCCACGCCGTTTTTTCTTGAATTTTTTAATAGCTGGATGCCGGAAATTGCAACTGCGAGTCAATTTAAATGTGATTTGACTTGTTTTTTTTTTCTTTAAAAATGTAAGTTTTGCATTTTATATACACGGTACAGATGCACCACTTTACAGGCAAACTAAGAGGTCCTCCCAGGCACTATATTTAAAGGAATTTTTTATTTTTATTATTGCACTTTAAGCATCATTAAAATCACTGCACCTGAAAAAAAAAAACGATTGTTTTAAAACCATGTTTTAGCATTGATAAATGTCCCCCAGGGCAGTACCCGGACCCCCATACCCCTTTTATGTCCAACTACTTGCATGTAAGCCTGATTTTTCCTGTTCGGCTCCTATAGACTTCAATGGGGTTTGCCTTTCGGGTTAGAACTTTTCCCCTGTTTGGGAGTTCTGCTGCGAACTGAACAGGGGGTGTCCAGCCCATCTTTAATAATAATTTACATACTATTGATGTTAGACTGAGTGGTCAGTAGTTTCCAGGTATATATCTCAACCCTTTTTTGAATATTGGTACCACGCTAGCTCTTCACCAATCAGCTGTTACTATTCCAGTCAGTAAGATGTCCTTAATAATTAGGAATAATGGTCTGACTATAACAAGGCTCTTTGAAGACTCTTGGGTGTATGCCATCTGGTCCTGGTGATTTATTCACATTAAAGTGATTGTAAAGGCTCATGTTTCAATAAAAAAAAAAAAAAAACATGGTATACATACCTACTCTGTCCAAAGGTTTTGAACAGAACAGCCCCGATCCTCCTTTTCTGGGGTCTCCTGCCAGCGCTCCTGGCTCCTCCGCCTCCATGAGTGCATCCATAGCAGGCCGCAGGCTATGGGGCACTCGTGTGTGCTTGCTCTCAGCCCTGCCCACCCTTGTCACGCCCCAATGGTTCCCACTGCTGTATCTGAGCTAGGGATGAGCCGAACACCCCCGGGTTCGGTTCGCACCAGAACCTTCGAACGGACCGAAAGTTCGCGTGAATTTTCGAACCCTATTCGTTATAATGGACGCGAACGTTCGAAATCAAAATTGCTAATTACAACGGCCAATATGCATGTTAATGTTATAAAACAGGTTTGGGGACCCGGGTCCTGCCCCAGGGGACATATATCAATGCAAAAAGAAATTTTAAAAACTAAAGTTTTTTCGGGAGCAGTCATTTTAATGATGCATAAAGTGAAAAAAAAAAAGTGAAATTTTCCTTTAAATATGGTACCTGGGGGGTGTCTAAAGTATGCCTGTGAAGTGGCATGTGTTTCCCGTGTTTAGAACTGTCCTTGCACAAAATGACATTTGTAAAGGAAAAAAAGAAGCCATTTAAAACCACTTGCGGCTTTAATGTCATGTCTTGTCCTGGCCGCCATATGGCTGAAAATCCTTGAGAAAAATGGCATGGCTACCCCATCACCCCCCCCCCCCCCCACCCCAGCCCCTTTGGGTCTTGTATGGATACTAAGGGGGACCCCGCACCCAAAATAAAACCCTATACCTACAACCCTATATACTCTGAACAGCAGTATATAGGTGGTGCAAACAAGACATGGACTGTAGGTTTGTTCTTAAGTAGAATCTGAACAGGTACATTATGAAGTGTAGCTACATCCCAAAAAAATCAATTTTTAAGCTTTTTGGAGAACATAGGGAGGGGTTATCACCCCTGTAACATTTGCTGTCTTTGCACATCTGTTCAGAACATGTCACCTCACTTTCCGTCCCAATGACAAATGTTTTTGGAAAAGTGGGGTTTTAATTGAAACAAGGATTGGTGATAAAGCATCAGTAGAGAGGAGATACCTTTTTCCCAAATTAAATCTAACAGGATAGAATTTTCCTTCCTAGGGGTAGATTTCCTCTCACTTCCTGTTTTCTCTTGCCGTTTGCAAGTAGGAGTCGTTTGTAAGTTGGATGTTTGAAAGTAGGGGCCTGCCGTATATACTCTGCAGAAATTTGCCCTATTAGATGTTGGTGTAGCCACAAGACTGGTGGGCACAGGAATGGGCCCTGCTGTGAGTTAATAGATCAAGATTTGTACTTGCATGCACCTGTTGAACCGGGCAGAAAAATTGGGCCTTTGGTGGTGGTGGTGGTGGTGGTGGACGGTGTTGCCACAAGACTGTAAGCCCTCACAGTTACTCTTGGTGGGTGCAGGAATGGGCCCTGCTGTGAGTTATTAGATCAAGATTTGTAATTGCATGCACCTGTTGAACAGGGCAGAAAAATTGGGCCTTTGGTGGTGGTGGTGGTGGTGGACGGTGTTGCCACAAGACTGTAGGCCCTCATAGTTACTCTTGGTGGGCGCAGGAATGGGCCCTGCTGTGAACTATTAGATCAAGATTTGTAATTACACGCCCCTGTTAAACAGGGGCTGAAAAATTGTGCCTTAGGCATTGGTGCTGGTGCCACAACACTGCAACCCCTCACAGATACTGTACTTGGAGCACAGCAGTCACACCTGTTGCGAAGCATCTTTTTAAAAAATTGTAATTACACGCCCCTGTTATACAGGGGCTGAAAAATTGTGCCTTAGGCACTGGTGCTGGTGCCACAACACTGCAACCCCTCACAGATACTGTACTCTGAGCACAGCAATGAGACCTGTTGCAAAGCATTGCCTAAAAATTGTAATTACACGCCCCAACAGGGGCTGAAAAATTGTGCCTTAGGCACTGGTGCTGGTGCCACAACACTGCAACCCCTCACAGATACTGTACTCTAAGCACAGCAGTCACACCTGTTGCGAAGCATCTTTTTAAAAAAATTTAATTACACGCCCCTGTTATACAGGGGCTGAAAAATTGTGCCTTAGGCACTGGTGCTGGTGCCACAACACTGCAACCCCTCACAGATACTGTACTCTGAGCACAGCAATGAGACCTGTTGCAAAGCATTGCCTAAAAATTGTAATTACACGCCCCAACAGGGGCTGAAAAATTGTGCCTTAGGCACTGGTGCTGGTGCCACAACACTGCAACCCCTCACAGATACTGTACTCTGAGCACAGCAGTCACACCTGTTGCGAAGCATCTTTTTAAAAAATTGTAATTACACGCCCCTGTTATACAGGGGCTGAAAAATTGTGCCTTAGGCACTGGTGTGGTGGCATGGATCATTGAGGAGGAGGAAGAGGATAGTCAGTGAACATAACAGGACAGTCACTCAGCATCAGCATAGGCAGTCTTGAAGGGATGTGACATTATAAATTATTCCGTTATATCCGCTTCAGGTGTCTGGTAGCTGGTGGTGATCCAAGACTGATTCATTTTTATGAAGGTCAGTCAATCAACCGAGTCGGTGGACAGGCGCACCCTATGATCGGTGACAAATCCTCCAGCAGCACTGAATGTGCGTTCGGAAAGAACGCTGGATGCAGGACAGGCCAGTAGCTCAATTGCATACTGTGCAAGCTCTGGCCAGTGATCCATCCTCAGGACCCAGTAAGCCAGAGGATTTTCGGTGGGAAAGGTGTCCAAGTCTGACCTTGCCCCTAGGTATTCCTGCACCATGTATATCAGACGCTGGCGATGGTTGCTGGAACCGATCATACCTTGGGGCTGCGGACTAAAAAATTGTCTGAACGCATCGGTCAGACGTCCACCTTCCCCACCGCTCCTTCTGCTACTGACCGAAGCCTCAGCAACTTGTCGTCCAGGACCAGGAGTTTGTAACCTCCCAGTTTCTGGGAACGCGTTGCACAGACCTTTCTGCAAGGCCTCCCTGAGATGTCTCATCCTCTGCTCCCTCTGCGACGGCAAGATAAGGTCCGCAACCTTACCCTTGTACCGTGGATCAAGGAGAGTGGCCAGCCAGTAATGGTCACTCTCCTTGATCCGAAGAACACGAGGATCTTTCCGCAGGCTTTGCAGGATCAGGGAGGCCATGCAGCGTAGGTTAGCTGAGGCATTCGGTCCGGAGTCTTCTGGGTCACTGAGGATGACATGATCGCCAGCCACCTCCTCCCAGCCACGTACAAGTCCACTGGTTTGTTGGGACTGTACATCATCCCTAAAAGACTGCTGCTGCTGATGCTGAGTGCCAGGCTCCACCTCCATGCTCACACAATCCTCCTCCTCCTCCTCCTCCTCCTCCTCTTCCTGTGTGATGGGTGGGACAGAAGGAACATTGTCTGGATAAAGGGGGCCTTGAGAGACAAGGAAGTCCTCCTCTTCCTGCCTCTGTTCTGCCTCAAGTGCCCTGTCCATTATCCCACGCAGCGTATGCTCCAACAGGTGGACAAGAGGTACAGTGTCACTGATGCATGCACTGTCACTGCTCACCATCCTCGTGGCCTCCTCAAATGGTGAGAGGACAGTGCATGCATCCCTGATCATGCTCCACTGGCGTGGGGAAAAAAAGCCAAGCTCCCCTGACCCTGTCCTGGTGCCGTAGTCGCAAAGGTACTCATTGATGGCCCTCTGCTGCGTGTGCAGTCGCTGCAGCATGGCCAACGTTGAGTTCCACCTGGTGGGCATGTCACATATTAGGCGGTTCTTGGGCAGGTTCAGCTCCTTTTGCAGCTCAGTCAGCCGAGCACTGGCATTATAAGATCGGCGGAAATGCACACAGACTTTCCTGGCCTGCCTCAGGACATCCTGTAAGCCTGGGAACCTGCCCAAGAACCGCTGCACCACCAGGTTGAGGACGTGAGCCATACAGGGCACATGGGTGAGCTGCCCCTGTCGCAGGGCGGAGAGGAGGTTGGTGCCATTATCAGAAACGACCATTCCTGGCTTAAGCTGGCGTGGCGTCAACCACCTCTCGGCCTGCCCCTGCAGAGCTGCCAGAACCTCTGGCCCAGTGTGGCTCCTGTCCCCCAAACACACCAGCGCAAGCACGGCATGGCATCTTTTTGCCTGCGTACTCGCGTAGCCCCTTGTACGCCTACGGAGCACCGCTGGTTCCGAGGACAGAGCACTCGAAGAGGACATGGAGGAAGAAGAAGAGGAGGGGGTGGAGGAGAGAGGTGTGTCACAACCAGTAGTAGCATTTTGGAGGCGTGGTGGCGGAACAACCTCCAACACTACTGCACCTTGTCCTGCATCCCTCCCAGCTGCCAATAGAGTGACCCAATGGGCCGTGAAAGAAAGATAACGTCCCTGTCCATGCCTGCTGGACCATGAGTCAGCGGTAATATGCACCTTACCGCTGACCGCCCTGTCCAGCGAGGCATGGACATTGCCTTCCACATGCCAGTAGAGAGACGGAATCGCCTTCCGTGAGAAAAAGTGGCGTTTGGGAACCTGCCACTGAGGAACCGCACATTGAACAAACTCACGGAAGGGGGCCGAGTCTATCAACTGAAAAGGCAGCAGTTGAAGTGCTAGCAATTTAGCCAAGCTAGCATTCAACCGCTGGGCATGTGGATGGCTGGGAGTATACTTCTTTCGACGGTCCAGCAGCTGGGGCAGGGAAATTTGCCTGCTACAATCGGACGTCGGTGTACTGCAAGTACTTGGTTGTGACACACCTAATTCTACACCTTCAGTCCTCTCAGAGCAGCTTTCAGAGAGGACTGAAGATATAGTGGGGATGGAGATCCCAGCTGATGAGGAGCAAGGAGAGGTCCGCTTTGTTCTTTGGTGTGGGTCTTTTATGTGTGCTTGCCAACGAGCTGCATGGCAGGTCGACATATGTCTGCTCATGCTTGTGGTGCCCAAGCGGCTGATGTTTTGGCCACGCGAGATACGCTTGAGACAAATATTGCAAATAGCAGTGGTGCGATCTGATGCACTCGTCTCAAAAAAGGCCCACACCAAAGAACTTTTGTGATAATGTGCAGAGGCAGCGCCCTGCACAGGCGGAGCTCTGCGGTGTGGTACAGTTGCTGTGCTGGCCTCTAGCTGGCCTCCAGGGGGCATCCTGCCTCGTTGGACATGTGACGCTGCATCCTCCTCCTCCTCCTCCTCTCTCCCTTCAGGCACCCACGTGGAGTCAGTGACCTCATCATCCCCTCCCTCTTCACCACTAGAGCAAACCTGGCAGTAAGCTGCAGCTGGTGGAACACTACTGCCAGATTGCTGTCCTTCAGCATCCCCTCTCTCTGCGCGCACACTACTGACTTCCTCAAGCTGGGTATCATCATCCGAGCCTTCGAATCGTTGGGCATCCTCCTGGAGCATGTACCCAACACTGTGCTCAAACAGTTCGGGGGACTCCTCAGGAGGACATGGTGGGTCTAGGGAAGGGGTGGCTGATGATGCCATTGAGTACGCGTTGGCAGCTGCTCTGCCAGTACCCTGAGCCTGGGTGAGAGAGGATGAGGAGGATGAGGAGGGCTTGGTCATCCATTCTACCAAGCCTTCGGCATGATGCGGCTCCACATGTCCAGCTGCCGAAAACAAAGACAAGCGTGTCCCATGGCCACGTGCTGATGACGATGCACGACCACGTCCACGGCCAGCACTGTTGTCTCTAGAAACAGAGCCTGCCTGCCCTGTGTTCTTGCCTCGGCACGCTCTGCCTCTCCTTGGCGGTCTTCCAGCCATTGTAGTCGGTAGTGTATATAGTATAAAAAATAGAACTCCTATGTGTGCTCACAACACACTGTAGGTCCTATGGGTGCTGACACTAACACACTATAGGTACTATGTGTGCTGCTGACAAGAAAATATAGGAGCTCTGTTTGCTGCCACTAACACACTAGAAGTCCTATGGGTGCTGCTGAGAAGAAAATATAGGAGCTCTGTTTGCTGCCACTAACACACTAGAAGTCCTATGGGTGCTGCTGAGAAGAAAATATAGGAGCTCTGTGTGATGCCACTAACACACTAGAAGTCCTATGGGTGCTGCTGAGAAGAAAATATAGGAGCTCTGTGTGATGCCACTAACACACTAGAAGTCCTATGGGTGCTGCTGAGAAGAAAATATAGGAGCTCTGTTTGCTGCCACTAACACACTAGAAGTCCTATGGGTGATGCTGAGAAGAAAATATAGGAGCTCTGTTTGCTGCCACTAACACACTAGAAGTCCTATGGGTGCTGCTGAGAAGAAAATATAGGAGCTCTGTGTGATGCCACTAACACACTAGAAGTCCTATGGGTGCTGCTGAGAAGAAAATATAGGAGCTCTGTTTGCTGCCACTAACACACTAGAAGTCCTATGGGTGCTGCTGAGAAGAAAATATAGGAGCTCTGTTTGCTGCCACTAACACACTAGAAGTCCTATGGGTGCTGCTGAGAAGAAAATATAGGAGCTCTGTGTGATGCCACTAACACACTAGAAGTCCTATGGGTGCTGCTGAGAAGAAAATATAGGAGCTCTGTTTGCTGCCACTAACACACTAGAAGTCCTATGGGTGCTGCTGAGAAGAAAATATAGGAGCTCTGTTTGCTGCCACTAACACACTAGAAGTCCTATGGGTGCTGCTGAGAAGAAAATATAGGAGCTCTGTTTGCTGCCACTAACACACTAGAAGTCCTATGGGTGCTGCTGAGAAGAAAATATAGGAGCTCTGTGTGATGCCACTAACACACTAGAAGTCCTATGGGTGCTGCTGAGAAGAAAATATAGGAGCTCTGTTTGCTGCCACTAACACACTAGAAGTCCTATGGGTGCTGCTGAGAAGAAAATATAGGAGCTCTGTTTGCTGCCACTAACACACTAGAAGTCCTATGGGTGCTGCTGAGAAGAAAATATAGGAGCTCTGTGTGATGCCACTAACACACTAGAAGTCCTATGGGTGCTGCTGAGAAGAAAATATAGGAGCTCTGTTTGCTGCCACTAACACACTAGAAGTCCTATGGGTGCTGCTGAGAAGAAAATATAGGAGCTCTGTTTGCTGCCACTAACACACTAGAAGTCCTATGGGTGCTGCTGAGAAGAAAATATAGGAGCTCTGTTTGCTGCCACTAACACACTAGAAGTCCTATGGGTGCTGCTGAGAAGAAAATATAGGAGCTCTGTTTGCTGCCACTAACACACTAGAAGTCCTATGGGTGCTGCTGAGAAGAAAATATAGGAGCTCTGTTTGCTGCCACTAACACACTAGAAGTCCTATGGGTGCTGCTGAGAAGAAAATATAGGAGCTCTGTTTGCTGCCACTAACACACTAGAAGTCCTATGGGTGCTGCTGAGAAGAAAATATAGGAGCTCTGTTTGCTGCCACTAACACACTAGAAGTCCTATGGGTGCTGCTGAGAAGAAAATATAGGAGCTCTGTGTGATGCCACTAACACACTAGAAGTCCTATGGGTGCTGCTGAGAAGAAAATATAGGAGCTCTGTTTGCTGCCACTAACACACTAGAAGTCCTATGGGTGCTGCTGAGAAGAAAATATAGGAGCTCTGTGTGATGCCACTAACACACTAGAAGTCCTATGGGTGCTGCTGAGAAGAAAATATAGGAGCTCTGTTTGCTGCCACTAACACACTAGAAGTCCTATGGGTGCTGCTGAGAAGAAAATATAGGAGCTCTGTTTGCTGCCACTAACACACTAGAAGTCCTATGGGTGCTGCTGAGAAGAAAATATAGGAGCTCTGTTTGCTGCCACTAACACACTAGAAGTCCTATGGGTGCTGCTGAGAAGAAAATATAGGAGCTCTGTGTGATGCCACTAACACACTAGAAGTCCTATGGGTGCTGCTGAGAAGAAAATATAGGAGCTCTGTTTGCTGCCACTAACACACTAGAAGTCCTATGGGTGCTGCTGAGAAGAAAATATAGGAGCTCTGTTTGCTGCCACTAACACACTAGAAGTCCTATGGGTGCTGCTGAGAAGAAAATATAGGAGCTCTGTGTGATGCCACTAACACACTAGAAGTCCTATGGGTGCTGCTGAGAAGAAAATATAGGAGCTCTGTTTGCTGCCACTAACACACTAGAAGTCCTATGGGTGCTGCTGAGAAGAAAATATAGGAGCTCTGTGTGATGCCACTAACACACTAGAAGTCCTATGGGTGCTGCTGAGAAGAAAATATAGGAGCTCTGTTTGCTGCCACTAACACACTAGAAGTCCTATGGGTGCTGCTGAGAAGAAAATATAGGAGCTCTGTTTGCTGCCACTAACACACTAGAAGTCCTATGGGTGCTGCTGAGAAGAAAATATAGGAGCTCTGTTTGCTGCCACTAACACACTAGAAGTCCTATGGGTGCTGCTGAGAAGAAAATATAGGAGCTCTGTGTGATGCCACTAACACACTAGAAGTCCTATGGGTGCTGCTGAGAAGAAAATATAGGAGCTCTGTTTGCTGCCACTAACACACTAGAAGTCCTATGGGTGCTGCTGAGAAGAAAATATAGGAGCTCTGTTTGCTGCCACTAACACACTAGAAGTCCTATGGGTGCTGCTGAGAAGAAAATATAGGAGCTCTGTGTGATGCCACTAACACACTAGAAGTCCTATGGGTGCTGCTGAGAAGAAAATATAGGAGCTCTGTTTGCTGCCACTAACACACTAGAAGTCCTATGGGTGCTGCTGAGAAGAAAATATAGGAGCTCTGTTTGCTGCCACTAACACACTAGAAGTCCTATGGGTGCTGCTGAGAAGAAAATATAGGAGCTCTGTTTGCTGCCACTAACACACTAGAAGTCCTATGGGTGCTGCTGAGAAGAAAATATAGGAGCTCTGTTTGCTGCCACTAACACACTAGAAGTCCTATGGGTGCTGCTGAGAAGAAAATATAGGAGCTATGTGTGATGCCACTAACACACTAGAAGTCCTATGGGTGCTGCTGAGAAGAAAATATAGGAGCTCTGTTTGCTGCCACTAACACACTAGAAGTCCTATGGGTGCTGCTGAGAAGAAAATATAGGAGCTCTGTTTGCTGCCACTAACACACTAGAAGTCCTATGGGTGCTGCTGAGAAGAAAATATAGGAGCTCTGTGTGATGCCACTAACACACTAGAAGTCCTATGGGTGCTGCTGAGAAGAAAATATAGGAGCTCTGTTTGCTGCCACTAACACACTAGAAGTCCTATGGGTGCTGCTGAGAAGAAAATATAGGAGCTCTGTTTGCTGCCACTAACACACTAGAAGTCCTATGGGTGCTGCTGAGAAGAAAATATAGGAGCTCTGTTTGCTGCCACTAACACACTAGAAGTCCTATGGGTGCTGCTGAGAAGAAAATATAGGAGCTCTGTTTGCTGCCACTAACACACTAGAAGTCCTATGGGTGCTGCTGAGAAGAAAATATAGGAGCTCTGTTTGCTGCCACTAACACACTAGAAGTCCTATGGGTGCTGCTGAGAAGAAAATATAGGAGCTCTGTTTGCTGCCACTAACACACTAGAAGTCCTATGGGTGCTGCTGAGAAGAAAATATAGGAGCTCTGTTTGCTGCCACTAACACACTAGAAGTCCTATGGGTGCTGCTGAGAAGAAAATATAGGAGCTCTGTTTGCTGCCACTAACACACTAGAAGTCCTATGGGTGCTGCTGAGAAGAAAATATAGGAGCTCTGTTTGCTGCCACTAACACACTAGAAGTCCTATGGGTGCTGCTGAGAAGAAAATATAGGAGCTCTGTGTGATGCCACTAACACACTAGAAGTCCTATGGGTGCTGCTGAGAAGAAAATATAGGAGCTCTGTTTGCTGCCACTAACACACTAGAAGTCCTATGGGTGCTGTTGGGGTGCAATGCTGTGCTAACAGCACTGCGGTTGGTACTACTGCAATACTGTACTAACAGTAAGCACGCACCAGACTAATCCCCAGCAGCAGCTAATAACACACTAACTGTGCAATCAGCAGCAATGAACGATCAATGACTTAGGTAGCAATGGTTTAGCAAAGAAATAGCCAATGGTTTAGCAAAGAAGAGCAAATCTTTCAGTATCAAGCAAAGACAGAATCAGCAGACTAATCTCTCCTAAAGCCGGAACTCATGTGACCGGGGCCGATGGCGTGGCGGCCTTTTAAATGGTGGGGCGTGTACTAAAGCCCCTGAGCTGTAATTGGCTACAGCCGTCCTGCCTGTAGCCAATTATTGCTCTCCGAGTTTCGGGCGCTGTGATTGGCCAAGCATGCGGGGTCACAGTGCATGCTTGGCCAATCATCAGCCAGCAATGCACTGCGCCGGCCGCGCCGGCCGCAATGCATTGCGGGGCCGCTCGCATCACACGAATGTGATGCGAACGGCCCAAATAGTTCTGGGCTCGACGAGCGAGCGGACGCCCGATGCTCGATTCGAACATGGGTTCGAATCGAGCACCGGGCCCATCCCTAATCTGAGCCAAAGAGAAACACAAAAAAGCCTTGGCTGGATCGAGAACAGGCTCAGATATGTATATAGGGGTGCCTGCAGGGGAAGCTGCATGCAGGTTTTTTACCCTACTGCATACATTGCAGTAGGGTAGAAAAAGCCTTCCGCCTTTAATTTTACTTTAAAGAGGTTGTAAACCTCTCTGTGGAAGTTGTACCTATAGGTAAGCCTAGAATAAGGCTTACCTATAGGTACTGTAAACATTGCCTAAACGTGCGCCGTTTAGGAGGTATTTACTGTATACTGCACTGATGATACCTTCACGAGCGAGTGCCATGACTGGTGGCTCCCGCACGCATATGTGGGAGTGAGGTCACAGAGCCGGAGTCTGCGACCCCCAAAGGAAGAGGGGCGAACATGGATGTGGCTTGCAGTGGGGACGGCGCAGGCTTCACTTGCAGGTAAGTGTCACATAATGTGCTAGTATGCGATGCATACCAGCACATTATGCTTTTACTTTGCAGGGGCAAAGGAAGGAAGTAAAACCCATCAGGGTTTACTTCCTCTAAGTTTTTCAAGTCTTTTTTTGAACACTGGCTTCTTTTAGATAGACATTAGGGATGAGCTTCGTGTTCGAGTCGAACATACGTTCGACTCGAACATCGGCTGTTCGATCGTTCGACGAAGATCGAACGATTTGGGCCGTTCGCGCCAAATTCGAGTGACGCGAACGGCCCACAATGCACTACGCCATCGCAGTGTCATCCAGGCGCTGTGATTGGCCAAGCATGCACTGTGACCCCGCATGCTTGGCCAATCACAGCGCCGGCAGCGAGGAGAGCAATGATTGGCCACAGGCAGGATGCCTGTGGCCAATTATTGCTGAGGGTGTTTAGTACACGCCCCACACTATAAAAGGCCGCCAGCACGGCGGCCTAGTGTAGTGTGTTCCGGAGCAGGGATAGAGCAGCATAGGCAGGGACAGTGACTTTTATTTCTTTCTTGCTTAACCTGGATTCCTTTAGTTTAGGGAAAGAGAAGGATAGGTAGGGAGAGTGTCAGTGTGTTTTGTGCTTGTGCTATATTGTGCTTAAAAAAAACATTTTTTCTAGGGACAGAAAACTGTAGGTAGGGAGAGTGTGTCAGTTTCTTTCACTGTCAAAGTCCTTGTTTCCAGGGACCTGGAAGGACAGTGAGTGAATTCTCCTTGTGCTAAATTGTGCTTAAAAAAAAACATTTTTTCTAGGGACAGAAAACTGTAGGTAGGGAGAGTGTGTCAGTTTCTTTCACTGTCAAAGTCCTTGTTTCCAGGGACCTGGAAGGACAGTGAGTGAATTCTCCTTGTGCTAAATTGTGCTTAAAAAAAACATTTTTTCTAGGGACAGAAAACTGTAGGTAGGGAGAGTGTGTCAGTTTCTTTCACTGTCAAAGTCCTTGTTTCCAGGGACCTGGAAGGACAGTGAGTGAATTCTCCTTGTGCTAAATTGTGCTTAAAAAAAACATTTTTTCTAGGGACAGAAAATTGTAGGTAGGGAGAGTGTGTCAGTTTCTTTCACTGTCAAAGTCCTTGTTTCCAGGGACCTGGAAGGACAGTGAGTGAATTCTCCTTGTGCTAAATTGTGCTTAAAAAAAACATTTTTTCTAGGGACAGAAAACTGTAGGTAGGGAGAGTGTGTCAGTTTCTTTCACTGTCAAAGTCCTTGTTTCCAGGGACCTGGAAGGACAGTGAGTGAATTCTCCTTGTGCTAAATTGTGCTTAAAAAAAACATTTTTTCTAGGGACAGAAAACTGTAGGTAGGGAGAGTGTGTCAGTTTCTTTCACTGTCAAAGTCCTTGTTTCCAGGGACCTGGAAGGACAGTGAGTGAATTCTCCTTGTGCTAAAATGTGCTTAAAAAAAACATTTTTTCTAGGGACAGAAAACTGTAGGTAGGGAGAGTGTGTCAGTTTCTTTCACTGTCAAAGTCCTTGTTTCCAGGGACCTGGAAGGACAGTGAGTGAATTCTCCTTGTGCTAAATTGTGCTTAAAAAAAACATTTTTTCTAGGGACAGAAAACTGTAGGTAGGGAGAGTGTGTCAGTTTCTTTCACTGTCAAAGTCCTTGTTTCCAGGGACCTGGAAGGACAGTAAGTGAATTCTCCTTGTGCTATATTGTGCTTAAAAAAAACATTTTTTCTAGGGACAGAAAACTGTAGGTAGGGAGAGTGTGTCAGTTTCTTTCACTGTCAAAGTCCTTGTTTCCAGGGACCTGGAAGGACAGTGAGTGAATTCTCCTTGTGCTAAATTGTGCTTAAAAAAAAACATTTTTTCTAGGGACAGAAAACTGTAGGTAGGGAGAGTGTGTCAGTTTCTTTCACTGTCAAAGTCCTTGTTTCCAGGGACCTGGAAGGACAGTGAGTGAATTCTCCTTGTGCTAAATTGTGCTTAAAAAAAACATTTTTTCTAGGGACAGAAAACTGTAGGTAGGGAGAGTGTGTCAGTTTCTTTCACTGTCAAAGTCCTTGTTTCCAGGGACCTGGAAGGACAGTGAGTGAATTCTCCTTGTGCTAAATTGTGCTTAAAAAAAACATTTTTTCTAGGGACAGAAAACTGTAGGTAGGGAGAGTGTGTCAGTTTCTTTCACTGTCAAAGTCCTTGTTTCCAGGGACCTGGAAGGACAGTGAGTGAATTCTCCTTGTGCTAAATTGTGCTTAAAAAAAACATTTTTTCTAGGGACAGAAAACTGTAGGTAGGGAGAGTGTGTCAGTTTCTTTCACTGTCAAAGTCCTTGTTTCCAGGGACCTGGAAGGACAGTGAGTGAATTCTCCTTGTGCTAAATTGTGCTTAAAAAAAACATTTTTTCTAGGGACAGAAAACTGTAGGTAGGGAGAGTGTGTCAGTTTCTTTCACTGTCAAAGTCCTTGTTTCCAGGGACCTGGAAGGACAGTGAGTGAATTCTCCTTGTGCTAAATTGTGCTTAAAAAAAACATTTTTTCTAGGGACAGAAAACTGTAGGTAGGGAGAGTGTGTCAGTTTCTTTCACTGTCAAAGTCCTTGTTTCCAGGGACCTGGAAGGACAGTGAGTGAATTCTCCTTGTGCTAAATTGTGCTTAAAAAAAACATTTTTTCTAGGGACAGAAAACTGTAGGTAGGGAGAGTGTGTCAGTTTCTTTCACTGTCAAAGTCCTTGTTTCCAGGGACCTGGAAGGACAGTGAGTGAATTCTCCTTGTGCTAAATTGTGCTTAAAAAAAACATTTTTTCTAGGGACAGAAAACTGTAGGTACGGAGAGTGTGTCAGTTTCTTTCACTGTCAAAGTCCTTGTTTCCAGGGACCTGGAAGGACAGTGAGTGAATTCTCCTTGTGCTAAATTGTGCTTAAAAAAACATTTTTTCTAGGGACAGAAAACTGTAGGTAGGGAGAGTGTGTCAGTTTCTTTCACTGTCAAAGTCCTTGTTTCCAGGGACCTGGAAGGACAGTGAGTGAATTCTCCTTGTGCTAAATTGTGCTTAAAAAAAACATTTTTTCTTGGGACAGAAAACTGTAGGTAGGGAGAGTGTGTCAGTTTCTTTCACTGTCAAAGTCCTTGTTTCCAGGGACAGAGAAGGACACCTGAAGGTAGCCCTTATTGCTTTTTTCCCATCTCCCTGCAGGCCATCTATTAGAATGTCTGGAAGGCAAACAAGGAGAGGCAGACAGTCAGGAGGCAATAAAAGAGGGCAAGCAGGCTCTGTGTCTGGGGGCAACAGTGCTGGTCGTGGACGCGGTGCATTGTCATCAGCACATGGCCATGGGACACGCTTGTCCTTCTTTTCGGCAGCTGGACATGTTGAGCCACATCATGCCGAAGACTTGGTAGAGTGGATGACCAAGCCCTCCTCCTCCTCCTCATCCTCTCTCACCCAGGCTCAGGGTACTGGAAAAGCAGCTGCCAAAGCGTCCTCTTCCCTGGTATCAATGTCAGACTCATCATCAGTCACTCCTTCCCTAGACCCACCATGTCCTCCTCCTGAGGAGTCCCCCGAACTGTTTCAGCACAGTGTTGGGTACATGCTCCAGGAGGATGCCCAGCGTTTCGAAGGGTCTGATGATGAAACCCAGCTAGAGGAAGGCAGTAGCGTGAGAGCAGACAGAGGGGATGCTCAAGAAGGACACCAATCTGGCAGTCATGTTCCAGCAGCTGCAGCATACTGCCAGATTGGCTCCAGTGATGAGGAGGGAGGTGATGATGAGGTCACTGACTCCACGTGGGTGCCTAATAGGAGAGAGGAGGAGGAGGAGGATGAGGAGGAGGCACATCTCCAACGAGGCAGGATGCCCTTTGGTGGCCAGCGTAAGGGCAGTACACCGACGGAATCACACCGCAGAGCTCCGCCTGTGCAGGGCGCTGCCTCTGCCCGTCATTCAAAAAGTTCTTTGGTGTGGGCCTTTTTTGAGGCTAGTGCATCAGATCGCACAGCTGCTGTTTGCAACATATGTCTCAAGCGTATATCGCGTGGCCAAAACATCAGCCGCTTGGGTACCACATGCCTGACCAGACATATGTTGACCTGCCATGCAGCTCGTTGGCAAGCCTACCTCAAAGACCCACACCAAAGAACAAAGCGGACCTCTCCTTGCACCGCATCAGCTGGGATCTCCAACCCCACTATAACTTCAGTCCTCTCTGAAACATGCACTGAGAGGAATGAAGGTGTAGAATTAGGTGTGTCACAGCCAAGTACTTGCGGCCAATCTGCTAGCAGTACACCGACGTCCGATTCTAGCAGGCAAATTTCCCTGCCCCAGCTGCTGGACCGTCGAAAGAAGTTCACTCCCAGCCATTCACATGCCCAGCGGTTGAATGCTAGCTTGGCTAAATTGCTAGCGCTTCAACTGCTGCCTTTTCAGTTGGTAGACTCGGCCCCCTTCCGTGAGTTTGTGCAATGTGCGGTTCCTCAGTGGCAGGTTCCCAAACGCCACTTTTTCTCACGGAAGGCTATTCCGGCTCTCTACCGGCATGTGGAAGGCAATGTCTTGGCCTCGCTGGACAGGGCGGTCAGCGGTAAGGTGCATATTACCGCTGACTCATGGTCCAGCAGGCATGGACAGGGACGTTACCTTTCTTTCACGGCCCATTGGGTCACTCTTTTGGCAGCTGGGAAGGATGCAGGACAAGGTGCAGTAGTGTTGGAGGTTGTCCCACCGCCACGCCTCCAAAATGCTACTACTGGTTGTGACACACCTCTCTCCTCCACCCCCTCCTCTTCTTCTTCCTCCATGGCCTCTTCCTGTGGTTTGTCCTATGAACCAGCGGTGCTCCGTAGCCGTTCACGGGGCTACGCAAGTACGCAGGCAAAAAGATGCCATGCCGTGCTTGCGCTGGTGTGTTTGGGGGACAGAAGCCACACTGGGGCAGAGGTCCTGTCTGCTCTGCAGGGCCAGGCCGAGAGGTGGTTGACGCCACGCCAGCTTAAGCCAGGAATGGTGGTTTGCGACAATGGCACCAACCTCCTCTCCGCCCTCCGACAGGGACGTCCTGAGGCAGGCCAGGAAAGTCTGTGTGCATTTCCGCAGATCTTATAATGCCAGTGCTCGCCTGGCTGAGCTGCAAAAGGAGTTGAACCTGCCCAAGAACCGCCTTATATGTGACATGCCCACCAGGTGGAACTCAACGTTGGCCATGCTGCAGCGGCTGCACACGCAGCAGAGGGCCATCAATGAGTACCTGTGCGACTACGGCACCAGGACAGGGTCAGGGGAGCTTGGTTTTTTTTCTCCACGCCAGTGGGGCATGATCAGGGATGCATGCACTGTCCTGGCACCATTTGAGGAGGCCACGAGGATGGTGAGCAGTGACAGTGCATGCATCAGTGACACTGTACCTCTTGTCCACCTGTTGGAGCACACGCTGCGTGGAATAATGGACAGGGCACTTGAGGCAGAACAGAGGCAGGAAGAGGAGGACTTCCTTGCCTCTCAAGGCCCCCTTTACCCAGACAGTGTTCCTTCTGTCCCACCCATCGCACAGGAAGAGGAGGAGGAGGAGGAGGAGGAGGAGGAGGAGGATTGTGTCAGCATGGAGGTGGAGGCTGGCACTCAGCATCATCAGCAGCAGTCTTTTAGGGATGATTTACAGTCCCAAGAAACCAGTGGACTTGTACGTGGCTGGGAGGAGGTGGCTGCGGATCATGTCGTCCTTAGTGACCCAGAGGACTCCGGAGCGAATGCCTCAGCAAACCTACGCTGCATGGCCTCCCTGATCCTGCAAAGTCTGCGGAAGGATCCTCGTATTCTTCGGATCAAGGAGAGGGACCATTACTGGCTGGCCACTCTCCTTGATCCACGGTACAAGGGTAAGGTTGCGGACCTTATGTTACCGTCGCAGAGGGAGCAGAGGATGAGACAACTCCGGGAGGCCTTGCAGAAAGGTCTGTGCAACGCGTTCCCAGAGACTGGGAGGTTACAAACTCCTGGTCCTGGACAACGAGTTGCTGAGGCTTCGGCCAGTCAAAGAAGGAGCGGTGGGGAAGGTGGCCGTCTGACCGATGCGTTCAGACAATTCTTTAGTCCGCAGCCCCAAAGTATGATCGGTTCCAGCAACCATCGCCAGCGTCTGATAAACATGGTGCAGGAATATCTAGGGGCAAGGTCAGACTTGGACACCTTCCCCACCGAAAATCCTCTGGCTTACTGGGTCTTGAGGATGGATCACTGGCCAGAGCTTGCACAGTATGCAATTGAGCTACTGGCCTGTCCTGCATCCAGCGTTCTTTCGGAACGCACATTCAGTGCTGCTGGAGGATTTGTCACGGATCACAGGGTGCGCCTGTCCACCGACTCGGTTGATCGACTGACTTTCATCAAGATGAACCAGTCTTGGATCACCACCAGCTACCACACACCTGATGCTGATATAACAGACTAATTGATTTTAACATGTCACATCCCTTCAAGACTGATGCTGATGCTGAGTGCCTGTGCTGTTATGTTGACTGGCTATCCTCCTCCTCCGAGTCCTCAATGATACGATTGATGATGATAGCTTGGAAGATCATTTTTGTTTATGGGTGCCGCCACCAGTGGCTAAGGCCCAATTTTTCAGCCCCTGTTTTACAGGGGCGTGTAATTACAATTTTTTTAGCAATAATTTGCCATAGGGCTCATTGCTGTGCTCCAAGTACAGTATCTGTGAGGGGTTGGAGTGTTGTGGCACCAGTGCCTAAGGCCCAATTTTTCAGCCCCTGTTTAACAGGGGCGTGTCATTACAATTTTTGAAGCAATACTTTGCAACAGGGCTCATTGCTGTGCTCCAAGTACAGTATCTGTGAGGGGTTGTAGTGTTGTGCCACCAGTGCCTAAGGCCCAATTTTTCAGCCCCTGTTCAACAGGGGCATTCAATTACAATTCTTGATCTAATAATTCACAGCAGGGTCCATTGCTGCACCCACCAAGAGTAACTCTGAGGGCTTACAGTCTTGTGGCAACGCCACCACCCCCACCACCACGAAAGGCCCAATTTTTCAGCCCCTGTTCAAAAGGGGCATGTAATTACAATTCTTGATCTAATAATTCACAGCAGGGCCCATTGCTGCACCCACCAAGAGTAACTGTCAGGGCTTACAGTGTTGTGGCACCAGCACCACCATCAAAGCCCCAATTTTTACTACCACTGTTCAACAATTATATGTAATTAAAATTCCTGATATAATAGTTGACAGCAGGGCGTTCCAGCACCAACCAAGAGTAACTGAGTGCTTACAGTGTTGTGCCAACACCAACAACTAAGGGGCCTATTTCTGCAGAGTATATACGGCAGGTCCCTACTTTCAAACATCCAACTTACAAACGACTCCTACTTGCAAACGAAAGAAGACAACAGGAAGTGAGAGGAAATCTACCCCTAGAAAGGAAAATTCTCTCCTGTAAGAATAAATATGGGAGAAAGGGGTCTCATCTGTACTGATGCTTTATCAGCAATCCTTGTTTCAAGAAAAACACCACATTTCAAAAACAGTTGTCATTGGGACGGAAAGTGAGGTGAAATGTTCTGAACAGGGGCACAGACAGCAAAACAAATGTTACAGGGGTGATAACCCTTACCTATGTTTCCCAAAAAGTTTAAAAATAGATTTTTGGGCTGGAGCTACACTTCAACAATGTACCTGTTCAAAATTACAAACAGATTCTACATAAGAACAAACCTACAGTCCCTGTCTTGTATGCACCGCCTGTATACGGCTGTTCAGAGTATATAGGGCCTTTTTTATTTTATGTGCGGGGTTCCCCTTAATATCCATACAAGACCCAAAGGGGCTGGTAATGGGCTGGGGTGGGGGGGGGGGGGGGGTCATGGGGTAGCTATGCCATTTTTCTTAAAGAATTTCATCCATATTACCGGGACCAGACATTACATTAAAGCCGCAAGCAGTTTTAAATGGCTTTTTTTTCCTTTAGAAGTGTCATTTTGTGCAGGGACAGTTCTAAACACGGGAAACACGTGGCACTTCACAGGCATACTTTAGACACCCCCCAGGTACGATATTTAAAGGAATATTTGACTTTTTTTTTTTCACTTTATGCATCATTAAAATGACTGCTCCCGAAAAACGACCGTTTTTAAAACTTCTTTTTGCATTGATACATGTCCCCTGGTGCAGAACCCGGGTTCCCAAACCCTATTTATGACAATAACATGCATAATAGTTGTTATAATTAGCACTTTAGAATTCGAACGTTCGCATCCATTGTATTTAATAGGGTTCTAATGTTCGTTCGAACTTTCGGTCCGTTCGCGGGTTCTGGTGCGAACCGAACCCGGGGGTGTTCGGCTCATCACTAATAGACATGTGCAAATGGAAAAAATGTGTTTAGTTTCGTTTCGTTTTAATTAGTTAATTAATTAATTTAGTTTAGTTAGATTCGTTAAATCCGTTAAATTCGTTTTCGGATTTCGTTCCGTTTTCGACCGAATTCGTAAAAACATTCGGATTCGAAAATATTTTGACCGGATTCGAAAATATTTCTACCGGATTCGAAATTATTTCAACGTGATTCGAAATCATTTCAACTGCATTCGAAAACAATTAGAATAGAATCGAAAATATTTGAAATAGAACAGCATCTATTTATTTATTTTTCAGATCTCCTGCAGACTATTAGTAATCTGCAAAAAAAATAAAAAAAATAAATAGATGCTAATAGTCTGCAGGAGATCTTATGGAAACAAATAGTAATCTTCAAAAAAAAAAAAATAGATAGTATCTATACTCTATTCTGTTCTATTGTTTTTCTAGTCTATTTTCTATTTCTATTCTAATCTTTTCTATTCAAATTAGAATTCATTCTATACAAAATTCGAATGTCGGAAAAAAATGATATATATATATATATATATATATATATATATATATATATATATATATATAACCATCTTCCGAAATTCGAATTTAGTATATAATGATTTTGAGTTTATAGAAAAGATTTGAATAGAATATAAAATAATAGACTTGAAAAAAAATAGAACAGAATAGAATAAAATATAATATATTCTGTCCAATTGTTTTTCTAGTCTATTATCTGTTTTTCTATTTTATTATAATCTTTTCTATTCGGTTGAAATAATTTAAAATCCGGTTGAAATATCGAATTTGGTTGAAATATTAACGAATGCGGATGAAATATTATCGAATCCGGTAGATATATTTTCGAATTTGGTTGAAATATTTTCGAATGCGACCGTTTTTTCAAATTCCAATTAGAAAAGATTAGAATTGAAATAGAAAATAGACTAGAAAAAAAATAGAACAGAATAGAATAAAATATAATATATATATTGTATTTTATTCTATTCTGTTCTATTGTTTTTCTATTTGATTATTTCCAATATTTTCGATTCTATTCTAATTGTTTTCAAATTCGATTTGACTAAAATTCTTTTTGAATTCGATTCGAATTTCGTCCGTGGTTTTTCGATTTGAAACGTTCGGATTCGGTTGAATTCGTTAGCATTGTAATTCGTTAATTCGGATGCATCCGAACGTCCGAATAATGAAAATTCATCCGATTTTCGATTCGGAACGAAACGAAATGCACATGCCTACTTTTAGATACAATGGTACATTCCATGTTGTGTTACTTGTAGTATAGTATATCTAGCCACTATACTATTTCACTACATTACTAACAATGTCTTGTTTATTATACCCCATCCATTTCCTTTGTAATTGCTGAGGAGAACAGTGTATTTAGTAGTTTCCTTCTTCTTGTAATTTGTAACCAACTTCCCCTGATTATCTTTGGGCCAATATGTTTTGACCTTGTCTTTTTACTATTTGAAGCTGGGGAGGGTAGCGGCTTAGTGGAAAACAGGTCCCCACACCACAGAGTTCTACAATATTTGTACAATCAACTTTAGATTTACCAAAGCCATGTATTTTGATGACTTTCCTAAACTATCCTATCCAATCAATATGTATTCAATCAGGCAGGCCCTTGCATACTTGTTGGTAGATCTATAGAAAATTGTACCACCAGATTGTACCATTGGCTGTTGGTCAATTGGTCCAATTCCGCCTTGATTCTTTTAGATGGATTTGTTTGTCCAGCACTACCCTCCTTCTGTTCCGGTATAGGTAGTATAGTCATACCTAGGAGTTACGATTATCCACAATCGACTTGACAACTGTCGCCTAAACATTCTGCCATTGCTCTCTCAATTTAAGGACAATCCTAAGCTCTGGAACAAATGAAGAATATCCTTGATTGGTAGAACCAGCCTGGTCAGAATGATTTTTAGGCCCCAGTTATTATGTTTTTTACATAATACATCTGTCATTAATCCAGTTAAAGTATTTCGCAATGTGAACTTGATTTTTCAGACATTATTATGGAAAAGAGTCTCCCAGGATTAAGCTAGAACATCTACAATGTCCAAAAGATAGGGGAGATGTAGCACTACCGAACTCTTGGTTATACTTTCTGTTAGCACAATTGCAGCACATAGTATGTGGCCTAGTTAAGGATGCCCTGGAATACAGTAGCCCTGCTACACTGCAGTCTACACTGTAGTCTGTGCTGTGTATTGTTCTGCACCAAACTAAGTCCCAAACGATGTTGGAGGGTCTACAATCACACTGCTTGTGCAAATCTAATAAAATATTTCCCACGTATAGGCTAGTGCAAAATATACATAAAATATGGTCTAAGGGGAAACAGATGCAGCCGGGTTACTGGGTTTACCAAGTATAGCTCCATCTGGCGGAATGATTTCTATTGTAACTTGTGTGGTGAGCCTAAAGCCCTGTACACACGATCGGATTTCCTATGGTTTTTAAACTGATGGATTTTTCCATCGGAAAACTGATGAAGCTGACTTCCATCAGTCTTGCCTACACACCATCAGTCAAAAAGCCGACCGTTCCAAACGCTGTGACGTAAAACACTCCGATGAGCCAAGAAAAATGAAGTTCAATGCTTCTGAGCATGCGCCGACTTAATTCTGAGCATGTGTGGGTTTTTTATCCGATGAAGTTCCCCACAGACGATAGTAATTTGCTATCAGTTTTTTAACCATCGGATAAATTTAAAACATGTTCTATTTTTAAACACCGATGGAAAAAAGACTGATGGGGCCCATACACGATCGGTTTGTCCGATGAAAAAAGTCCGTCATACTGTTTTCATCGGTAAAACCTATCGTGTGTTCACGGCTTAAACGAAATTGTGCCATCATATTTGTTGGAAATTTTTTTGCTTCTACTGAAAGAATTAAAATTCCATGGTTTCTAAGAAACATTGCAATTGTAGCAAAGTCATAATTTCCAATTAACCTGAGTTTTACACAATGTCTTATTTCTCTACTAGTATTCTCACTGTTGCTAGTTGTGCAGTTTCTGTCACATGATACTGTGCTGTGTAGGTTCCTTGTTCCTCTCTGTGTGAGAGACAGCACAGAGTCTACAGTGGATAAAACAAGGAAGACCACACAACGTGAAAAGCAGAAAAGAACATTCAAGGGAGTTTGACACAAGATAACCATGGATGCTGTCATAACTGATCATTTCTGAAGATGCTAGTTAGCCGGTTTTCCTGCTAACCCCCTTGCTTCAATATTTTTAATTGATAGCCCAGAACAAAAGTGGCCAGTGGTTATAACAACCAGGAATCCAACGTTCAGAAGAAAGTTAGCAATGGCAGCCCTATAATTCTCCTATGACAAGCTTACTTTAAAGTGATTGTAAAGTAATTTTTTTTTCTTTCCTATAGAAATAACAAACATGTTATACTTACCTGCTTTGTTGCAGTGGATTTGAACAGAGCAGCCTGGATCCTCCTCTTCTTAGGTCCTGCTGCACACAGAAGGCTTTTTATCTTACTGCATAGAATGCATTAAGATAAAAAAAAAAACCTTCTGCCTTTTCATCCCCTTTAACTGCAATAAGGTGATATTTAACTTTGGGTTGGCCTTGTACATTATAATTATGACCGGAGTAAAACTGGAAGTACCAGTCATCTTAGCAGGTCCTCCTATATGGATGACCAGAGTTAAGAGTCACTTTAAGTTTAAGGCCAATTCCTGCATCTGATTGGCTTGAGGGTGTCATTTAAAGAGGGTATAGCCTCGTACACAGGGCCGAAAATCTCGTCAAGAGACGAGATTCTTGGACAAGAAACTTGTCCCGGCCGAGTGTACACACGCTCGATTCAAAGAACCCGCGGTTCTTTGAATGGAGGGAACGCGGTGACGTCATCGACTACGACGAGCGTGCGCTTGTCACATTCGATGCCGTCGCCGCCATCTTGCTACACCCTATCTATGCCTAGGAAGCTACCGCGCATGCGTCAAAGTCATTTTGAGCATGCGCGGGCTTCCCGGAGGACAGGTAAGTGTACACACACACAATTTTCTCGTCGAGAAACAGGCTGACGAGAATCTCAATGAGAAAATAGAGAGCAGGTTCTCTATATTTCTCGTCTAGATTCTTGTCGGTTTTCTTGATGAGAAACCATACACACGAACGATTTTCTCGGCAAGAAAGCTATCTCGGCAGTTTTCTTGTCGTTTCTTGCCGAGAAACTCGTTCGTGTGTACGAGGCTTGAGTGTGGGAGAACCTGTGTTGGTGGAATAGAGGCAGCAGAAGCAAGTATGTTGTTGGAGCTTAATGCTATGAATACAGGTTCAGTGTACTTTGTGGAGAGTATGAACAAGAGGCTTCCAACTAGCAGCAGACCATGCTCCTTGCAGAAGCCTGTCTCATTAAAGATTGTGATAAAAAAAAAATATATATATAATTTGCGCTAATTCTGTTACTGGAAAACTTTGCAGCATTTTTTAGCCACTAAGCATGTGTGCGTAGGCTTTGTCTTTTATCATCAAATATCAGCATACTGTGTTTGAAGAAAATCTGTAATTATGGGGGAGCTACCATTCCCAACCTCTTGGCTTGCAATCATTGGATTCAATATTTTGGGTCACTGATCCAGAAAAAAACATGCAAGTCAAAACTAGCAATCTGTATACTAGCTTTGGATCAGTAGTAAAGTGAAAGGGTCAGCATAATAGCCAGGCAACTAGAATTATCAGAAAGAGATGAGAAATATACCCCTTTTTGCTCTTCCAATCTCCATGAACAATTGGCAGCTATGATTGGTGAAGAGGAAGAATAGTTAACATGTAAAATCCTTCCACGTCAGCTATTAAACAAGATTCCTGATTGCTTACAATGGGCAACAACTCCAAATGTATACAACCATATGTGTGCTGTGATACCCAAAAATTAAGTGCTAATGCACAAATACATCATATAACATCCAATCAAAAGATGATATGCTTCAGTGCTTAGAAAAAGATAAATCCATCATTAATAGGTGCAAATAAATAAAACTCCAGAGAAAGTCCATCATAGAGAAAAAAGTGCTCAGTGCAAACAGTCCGTCAGAAAACAAATATTGCCAGAATCCAGTGATCCAGTGTGAATATACAGCACTCCACATCCGGGTGCACATCCCACTCACAAGCCGCTTACCTGCAGGTGAGAGCTCAAAGATGGAGGTCTGGCTGCATTTTTGGAAATATCCCACTGGGATGGATGGATGGAACAGTCCAAGATTCAAAAGAGAGGTTTCCAGACAGCCAGGGCAGTCCACACATATAGCTCAGTAAAAGATAAAGGCAAAGGAGGAACATAAAGGGGGTTATTTACTAAAGGCAAATCCACTTTGCACTACAAGTGCAAACTACAAGTGAAAAGTGCACTTGAAATTGCACTGAAAGTACACTTGGAAGTGCAGTCACTGTAGATCCGAGGGGACATGCAAGGAAAATAAAAAACAGCATTTTAGCTTGCACATGATTGGATGATAAAATCAGCAGAGCTTCCCTCATTTCAGATCTATCCCTCAGATTTACAGAGACTGCACTTCCAAGTGCACTTTCAGTGCAATTTCAAGTGCTCTTTACACTTGTAGTTTGCGCTTGTAGTGCAAAGTGGATTTGCCTTTAGAAAAAAAAAAACCATAGTGTAGTCGTTTAAAAATTCCAGCATTTAATACAGTTAAAACTACTTACAAAATACAGATATGAAATCACATTTATCACAGAGAAGCACAATCTATACCCTGGCAGGCGTAATGACATCACCGCTGTAGATCCACTCCAAATGTATGCTTGTTTTCCTTTTTTTTTGTTTTGTTTCAATGAATCAGGCCCTACACTTTTAACTGCAAATTGACTGTTCTTTTGTAAGTACACTGAAATGTTGTTATGTGCTACATTTATATATATATATATATTCCTGGCAAAGTCTTTTTTATATTATTTCCTGGCAGGAACAAGTAGCTGTAAATACTCTAATAGTGACAATGACAGTATTGTTAATATTACAGGAAACTTGCAGTGATGAGAATGCATGAAAAAACAACCATGAAATTGAATTTGCAAAGCATTTCAAACTTTTAGACCATTTGAAAAAGTAAACAATTTTTCAGTAAATAAAGCAAGTTTCACAAGCGAAGTTCCTGACTGATTTTTCTTAGCAAGCTGTTTGTACTGTCTGTATAGATTGATATGTGACTTTATGTTTGTTCATGCTGTTTTGCTATTTCATTGTCTTCCCTCCAGTTGTATATAGTCAGCAGTCACGTTTGAACTGTAGAAGGGCTAGAGAAAGGAAAGGGGAATTTGTGTCAGAAAGATTGTCAATAAGGAATATAGAAACCACACAGAGATTTAAAATAATGCACCTGCTCTTTGTAGAGAACTTTTTATTTTTAACTTTTCTTTTCATTTTGTGGTAGTTAGGGCACTTTACCAAAACATTTGAGTGATACTGGACATAAAACAAATTCCAAAAATGTACACTAAATCTGACTATACACTTTAAAGAGGATATGTACAGTGGAAGACAAGCATAGTGCAAAAGACTTATCACCAGAATTACTTGTAGACTCTCTGCCGCTAACCTTTCCTCATTTCTAACTTCCTATGCCCCCTTCTGCACTGTGTCTTTGTGTGGAGATGGCAATCTTGTTATGCACAGGCATTTAGCAACGATATGAATCTCAGCAGGAGGACTCTACTGATTTATGTTGCTGGGTTTGACAGCTGTGTGCAGATAACAGTGGCCACCAGGTCTGTACACTGCAATGGCTGGCTGTCCAGCTGCGAATTTCGTAATTGGCTGTACGAACAGGAATAGCTTTAGTCACAGACAACCTATCATTGGAGTGTATGGACACAGTGGTTGAAGCTCACAACCAGGGCCTGATTTACCATTGGGCTTAACTTCCCCCGCCCAATAGGGGACCCCGCGCTTGCGCACATTAGCCCCTCTAAACCGGCATTTAAAGCTTGCCAGAATGCAGTCTGTGAGAACTTCCCCTCTGTCCGGCACAGAGAAGAAGTCTTGCGGTGTTTAGCTCCTTCCACTCTTCCTGATACTCCCCCATGTGACTAAAGAAGACGTCACAAAAGGGGAGTGAAAGAAAACAGCAGCCGCAGACACAGCAATGAATGGTTACGGCGCAACGGCGCATGCGCGAGATTACAGACAGGGACACAGTAAGGGCAGAAGCGACGTCATAATTTTAATCACATAACAGCAGTACGAATGGCGATTGAGATACCCAGAAATACAGAGAACGAAACCATCCTAAAAAAGGTATTTGCAGGCCTCGTTTTTGGGGGAGATATATATATATATATATATATATATATATATATATATATGTATTGTATTTCGATGAGCTGTTATAACGTAATAATTGAAAAACTGCAAAAATCGGCCAGGGTTTACTTCCTCTTTAATTTTTCATTGAATTGTTCTATTTAAAGTAATGTATAGAAGGTAGGGCCCGAAAGTGACTCAAGCCCAGGGGCCCCCACCACCCTAAGTCCTGCCCTGCTCACAACTCATAGCTGCTGTCAAACCCAGCAGCAGAAATCAGTAAATTCCTGCTGCTGTCATATACACTGTGGCTGAACACCCATGTGACTGTAGCCTTAGAAGACCGCATGTCAAATCTGTCTGTCTAAGCTGGAGAGGCTCAAAAAGTGCAGAATGAAGCAGAAGTAGGGAAATCCTTTAATTTCAGGTCTTCAGGCACAGCTTCCTCTCCAGGAAGAACAGTGAGCAGCACATTGGTAACATTACCGAATGTAACTGCAAATATTTTAAGTCAGAGGCAGCAGTGCCTTAGATCTCACATGGCAGATATACAGCTATGAGGGTCAAGGCACAAGAACTCCTAGTGCACTGCTGTTTTTCATGATAGATTGAAGAGAAATGTAAAACCTTCAGGGTACTCCATAGGCTTAAGCAACCTTTTTAGTTTTTCCTTTAACAAACTCTTACCTTGTAAATTCAAGTCTACTTAAAGAGATGACTCTTGACTAAACTTCGAAGAGATTAGATATGCACACACTGTGTATTGTCATATTTGAAGAATACAGTTGTCAACTTCAGAAGTCAGTAGTAACTGAAGGATCACCCCATATTCCCATTCTTTAACTTAATTTCAGAATCTTGAAGAATACAAGCACAAATCCTTGGATGTGTGGTGTGCTTCATTTAATTCTTCTAAAAGGAACCTGCCATGATATGGGAGCTGCAATTGCTAAATCATTTTGGAATTTTAAATTTTTCAGATTAATTTTACTTAGTTAGTCTGGACCTCTGATTCACTAGCTGTAGATTTATTTGGGTCAGTGAAGCTGGAGAATTAACATTAAATAAATATAATAATACTGTAATAATAATAATAATAATAATAGTTAATTGAGGATGCACCACTCAGTGCAGGGTTAAGACTACCTTGGTTAGCAGTCTCAATTGCTGTATCTATTACTATCTTAATGGTTAGTTTGTAACTGTATTCAGCCAATGAGTATAGATTTATTGAGAATGACTGCAATACAGAAACAGAATCCCTCTAGTGGGACTTTGAAGGGCAAAAACTCCAATTTAAACGTAAACCAGATAATTATATAAAAAAATATAATTTTAATCATACAAAAGGTAAAATAGGACAGGACACATACCGTATATACTCGAGTATAAGCCGACCCAAGTATAAGCCGAGGTACCTAATGTTACCACAAAAACCTGGGAAAACTTACTGACTCGAGTATAAGCCGAGGGTCAACAATGCCCATTTGCACGCCTCACTGTGTCCATTGCAACTTCACTAAGCCCATTGCCACCTTACTGTTCCCATCCTCACTGTTCCCATCCTCACTGTTCCCATCCTCACATGTGCCCATCCTCACATGTGCCTATCGTCACTGTGCCCATCCTCACTGTGCCCATCCTCACTGTGCCCCTAGAATTAAAATTGAACATTGTAAATTGTACCTGAAGGCTGCGGCGTCCATCGTTTAAAACTCACAGTCTCTTCCTGGTCTCTTCCGTGATAGGCGGAACTGTGTCTGCTGAGAATCGCCTATTACGAGCGTTCTCTCATCCTCACCCATCCCAGCAGACAATGTGTTCAGTTTCCGCCAATCACGGTCGTCTGCTGGGAAACTGAGGATGAGAGAACGTTTGTGATAGGCGATTCTCAGCAGACACAGTTCCGACTATCACGGAAGAGACCAGGAAGAGACCGCGAGTTTTAAACGATGGATGCCGCAGCCTTCAGGTACAATTTACAATGTTCAATTTCGCTGACTCGAGTATAAGCCGAGGGGGGGGACTTTCAGCTCCAAAAAAAGGACTGAAAATCTCGGCTTATACGCGAGTATAAACGGTAATTGACTGTGTCAGACAAAATACATTACGACAATACATAAATGATGTGAAAAATAGTAGGGATGAAATCACAGCCACTGTTTGAAACCACTCTTGTTGTAATGAACAAGGTGGTACCCAATGCGTTTCAAGGTCATGCGTTTGTCCTCTTCATCAGGGGAAAGTGGTGGTATTATCTATGATATCTACAATATGTAGAGCAGAGAAAAACCAATGAGTAAAAAGCACATAAATACATGTAATACATATAAGTCTATATACTTATATTTACATGTATGTATTACATGTATTTATTTACACATTGGTTTTGGTATATACTGTTAGAATAATAAAATGTATATATTTTAATTCAATGTAAGCACTAAAAAACAATATTCATGATTCAAAAATAAACAGGATAAAGTGTTTCCACTGTTCTTTGTAAATCATAATTGACCCTAAACCTGCTGGCAGTATAGAAGCTTTCCTCCATTACCAGTACCGATGAGTGAACTGACAAGGCAAGCCGAACAAAATGAGAAGTGTGCATTTGTGATTGAAGACATTATAATAAACTGAATAAAAGCATGCAGTGAACAGTAAAAGCAATTTCTACAAATTATATCCAAAAGGCCCATCACACAGCAGTCGCTAGGTGAAAAGTGCATTTTGTTGCACAATAAGAACAACATGCAGCATTCAGAAATAAAGATATGGCCCCTATCCTCCAATAAGAAACAGCAATAAGTAAAGTTAATTTAGACATAACTGCTGTAAACACCGTGGTCAGATTGTTGCAATTCTATTGCTGTTATAGCTGTTATTATCAGTAAAATAATATCACAGCCAGAATGCATGAAAAATCACTCATGAAATTGACTCAGAGAGGAGTTTTGTAGGCTTTTCAAAAACTCTATTTAATGCCATTTTATTCCCAAAGATGCCTCACTAAATAGAGATTCTTAGTGATTTTTCACGCATTCATTCAAGCTACTGTGTTTTGTTAATGCAAATGTGGATCTGTATGGTCTTTGTAATCTGTAGTTTCCACTATCAACAAAAAAGCTGGCAAAGGAAAAAGCATGAAGAAATTATTGCTAAATAAGCCTTTTGATGCTTCTTAAAGCAAACTTGTGAGGACTATCCGGTGTACTAGGAACAAGAATGCAAATAAAGTTCTGACTTTCCTGATCCATGTACTTTATTACAGATCAGAGAACCAGAACATAATGAAGCCATGGGCAGTCAGAATTTTCAGAAAGGGCTTAGCAATGCCAGCCACCATTTTTTTTCTGAGAACACATTTTGTTTCATTTGAAGAAGAACTCAGTCAGTACATTCATTCTGCATGTGAGTTAGCAGCCAGCTTAGGCAAAGCATTGTCTTCTTTTCCTTTTATATCATGTATTTAACCTACTAGACACCCCATTATTCATCATATAATTTTGCTGATTTACTAAAAGAGTTTTAAGCGCTACCCCTGTAAGAGCTGCTGGTTGGGTCTTCTGCTCTCATGCCGCGTACACACGATCATTATTCACGGCGGTTAAAAAACCGCTGTGAATAATGTCATTTAAAACGGGGGAACAGCTTGTTCCCCACACACGGTCGTTTTTCACGTCATTTTTTCTCTTGACGAGAAAAACGACCGTCTGTGGGCTCCGCGGCAGTGTTTCCCTATGGGAAACACTGCCGCGGAAAACATGACGAGAAAAATTAGAACATGTTCTAATTTTTCTCGTCGTTTTTAATGCCATTTTTCTCGTCGAAAAAAACGACAGAAAGCCCACAGACTATCGTTTTTCTCGTCGAATGGGAAAAATTTCATTTTTTTCGACGAGAAAAACGGCCGTGTGTACGCGGCATAAGCCTTGACCTTAAAGTGGATGTAAACCCACTCTCATCCTTTCTAAACTACTGCCATAGTGCTGATCTATAAGGATACAGATGCCTCCTGCATGTATCCTTACCTGTCAAATGTCTCCCCTCTGTCTGTTATAAGAAATGAAAAACTGCAGATTCTGTGGGTGGGTCTGTTGTCTGGAGCTCGGTGGGTGGAGTTGTGATGTCAGTAGACTCCCCGCCCACCTCTACACTCCCCTTGTCAACATGCATTTTTTCATGTGTATTCCTGACACTGAACTTCTGCTATGATCACTAACATCTAGTCAAAATCCAGAAAAGTGACCACATGACTTCAGAAAAGGCGTGGAGGGTGGGAATTAAAAAAATAATGCCTGTCTTAGGCTTAGTGCATGAGATATGTAAATAACCTGTCATTCACAGCAAGTGGGCGGAACGGACAAAAGTTCTCCTGTTTGTCCGTTTATCTTACTGAAAAAAGAAAAGAGGATTGCTCAGAGTTGGATTAACTCTTTGTGGCAAGACTGGGCACAGATGATAGGAAATCTTATACACTACATTATGACAGCAAAAAAATAAAATAAATAAATTCGGGTTTACATCCACTTTAAAGTGTTACTAAACCCAGGAGCCTGCATTCACTATATCTGGTCTCCCACAGTACACAGAACATGGGAAGGCAAAACTTTTAGTATAAACTAGGCTTGTGCAATTCGTTTCGTAACGAATTGAAATTCGTCCGAATTTAGCAACTTTCGGACATTCGGAAGCATTCGAATTTCCGAACAAAGCAATTACGAATAAGACCGAATCCGAAATAAATTATACCGCAAATAGCGAATGCCCGAATGTCTTCGGCATAATTCGTTATGAAAAAGTTCCGAATGTACAAATCCATACGAAGCACAATAACACTCACTCTGCTCTGCTCTCTGCTTCTCCCACACCGTGCTGAACTCCCTCTCAAAATGGTGTACAGGGGCGGAGGCTATAGCCGCATGTAAAAAACGAAAGTAAAATACGAGATTTCGAATCCATTCGAAGCACAATAACACTCACTCTGCTCTGCTCTCTGCTTCTCCCTCACCGTGCTGAACCCTCTCAAAATGGTGTACAGGGGCGGAGCCTATAGCCGCATGTTAAAAACGAAAGTAAAATACGAGATTTCGAATCGTTACAAATAACCGCAATGTATTTAGAAAAGTACAAATCCATTCGAAGCACATTAGGCATAATAGGCAGCGTCGTTGTGAGAGAGACACGGAAAATTACGAATCAACGAACCCAAAAAAAGTTACGAAAGTAGGAGTTGTGTCCAGAATCAACGAAAAACAACGTACTCTACCGAAAGTACGAATTATAAAGCAACAAAAAATTCAACGAAAAATGTCGCTTGCAAAAATACGAATGAGTCCGAACACGAAAAATTCCGTCTAGCAAAATTACGAATGATTACGAATCAACAGGACCGGAAAGAAACGAACCGAAACGGAACAAATTTTTCCGTTGTGCACAAGTCTAGTATAAACTGCTAAATACCCATTCTCATCAGTAGTACAGTATATACAGTGGTAGTCTTGTGACTTCCATCAATGCCTGGTTAAAGCTTGTAGGAGGAGTTTTCATAATGCACTGGCTGACCTATCAGGATGCAGGACCCCTGATCCTTTGTCTGGACAGTGCTGATTGGCCCTGTGCTGATCACATGCACTCTCCCAAGAAAACAAAAACTCTCTAGCAATACTGAGCATGTGCAACCTGACTCCAGTAACTCTCTCCCAGGAAAACAAAAACTCTCTAACAAACTGATCATGTGCAGCCTTACTCCAGTCTTATCCGGAGAAGTTTTGGAGACGGTGCAAAAAGAGGAGGATCTGTGCATACAGGATCAAAAAGCCTTTTTACACAATGCAGAGAACTAGCCCCTTAGGTTCCACAGTGATTATAATAAGTGTAGCGCCCTGCTAATGTGGACCAGGCGCGTGCATGTAAATATAGTGGGTTATCTGTTCTGTATACAGTTCAGATTTAATATTATGGCTAAATTAGCCTCTGCTCCAGCATTGGCTGTGTCGTGTGCAGTTCCACACTGTTGCCTGTAGGTGTCGTTGTCACCACCAGCTAGTGATAGAAGGATGACAGGCTAAGGTGTATTGGGTGTCTCCTTCCCCAGAAGCAGCCCAGCGGGAGTGGTCTCTCCGCTGTGCATTCTGGGAGAGGATACTTAAGCGGCAGATGCCATCTTTTCGCTCTCTCACCTCATGGCCTGCCTGGCCTAAGGCATAGTTACCAACAGTCCCGAATTTCCCGGGACAAGCACGATTTTTGGACCCTTGTCCCGAATTGGGCTTGTCCCGATTCGGGACAAGCCCAGTTCTTTTTGTCCCGTTTTGTCCCGGTAAATTCGGGAATGCTTTAGCTAAAAACGGCAGCGGCTACACAAAAATGGCCGCTGCCGCCACCATATTTGTTTACGTTTTCCCCTTGTGTTCAGTGCAGAGCCTGGGGCAGCCAATCGGCTTCGGATTGGCGACTCCTCCCCGCTCTCCACTGAACGCAAGGAGAGGCACAAGGAAGCAGCATGCTTCACCCGCTGCCGCTAACGACCCTCTGCCCAGCCCCCGTGTGTCCGACAAGGAGCGGGGACATGGATGTAAGGACCGGGGCTCCACTGGCTGGGGACACTGATGCCTATCAGCACCCGGCGCCGCCGCTGCCAACAACCCTCCGCCCCGCCCCCGTGTGTCCGACGAGTGGGGACACTGATGGAAGGACCGGGGCACAGCTGGCTGGGGACACTGTGATGGTCCTGGCTCACTCCATTTGGCAGACCCCTCGGACCACCAGCACATCCTCACGCACCGCAGGTACCGTACTATTGCACTGTAGTGTAGTGGGTGGTGGGGTAATTGTAGTGTAGTGGGTGGTGGGGTAATTAGTGTAGTGTAGTGGGTGGCGGGGTAATTTAGTGTAGTGGGTGGTGGGGTAATCACAGTGTAGTGTAGTGGGTGGCGGGGTAATCACAGTGTAGTGTAGTGGGTGGCGGGGTAATCAGTGTAGTGGGTGGCGGGGTAATCAGTGTAGTGGGTGGCGGGGTAATCAGTGTAGTGGGTGGCGGGGTAATTAGTGTAGTGGGTGGCGGGGTAATTAGTGTAGTGGGTGGCGGGGTAATTAGTGTAGTGGGTGGCGGGGTAATTAGTGTAGTGGGTGGCGGGGTAATTAGTGTAGTGGGTGGCAGGGTAATCAGTGTAGTGTAGTGGGTGGCGGGGTAATTAGTGTAGTGGGTGGCAGGGTAATCTGTGTAGTGTAGTGGGTGGTGGGGTAATCAGTGTGGGGTAATCAGTGTAGTGGGTGGCAGGGTAATCTGTGTAGTGTAGTGGGTGGTGGGATAATCAGTGTAGTGGGTGGCAGGGTAATCAGTGTAGTGTAGTGGGTGGCGGGTTAATCAGTGTAGTGGGTGGCAGGGTAATCAGTGTAGTGTAGTGGGTGGCGGGGTAATCAGTGTAGTGGGTGGCGGGGTAATCAGTGTAGTGGGTGGCAGGGTAATCAGTGTAGTGGGTGGCGGGGTAATCAGTGTAGTGCATAGTTGCCAAACAGTCCCGAATTTCCCGGGACAATCATGATTTTTGGACCCTTGTCCACAAGTGTGGAGGGGGCTCTGCTGGGGAGGCACCTGATGCAAGGACGGACTGCTGGGGAGGCACCTGATGCAAGGACGGACTGCTGGGGAGGCACCTGATGCAAGGACGGACTGCTGGGGAGGCACCTGATGCAAGGACGGACTGCTGGGGAGGCCATCTGGTGGCAGGCGACGTGGCAGGTAACACGCTCAGGGCTTCCACTGATTCGGCATTATGGTGAGTTGAATGATTTCATTTTATATTACAATGTAAAAATAGAAATAATGCACTTCAATCATCCTGACACCGTAACAACAATGGTGCCGGGATGATTGAAGCGCCAACAGGTGTTTTGGAGTATCCTTATCTGCCAATTTTGTTACACATTACTATTGTGGTGTAGGATCTGGCTTCTTTCTTTCTATTTCTTTCTCTCTCTTTCTCTCACCTTGGACTCTAGCCACACCCCTTTGAACCACGCCCATTTAAACCACACCCACTACCGTGCGTAAACCACGCCCATTTTTCGGCGCGGCGCGCTTAGCGCGCCGCATTTTTCACTACGGCATGACACGCCTACAAACAAATGCCCCGCCCCCTGATTATAGCAAGGCTCCGCCTCAATACAAAAAAAGTGTCCCAGATGTTTTTTTTGCAATGTTGGCAACTATGCCTAAGGTATGTGACAGCTCCTCTTCTGGCCTCAGGGCCCTGTTGGCCCAAGGCTCCGTGACTGCAAGTAGGCCCAGAAGCTGTCTGGGGCCTACTGGTTCAGAGGTGGTCCTGTTCTGTCTGTCCTGCGGGAAGAAGCCGAGCAATTGAAAGATCCGGGGGAGGACTCGTCTTGGAGAGGACCAAGCGCAATGCTGGTATCTCTAGAAGTGCCTGGTGACTCAATTGGAGGATGCATCCTAACCAATCTACCTCACAGTACTGCCGGATGGCTTAAAGGAACTTTAGTACAGTGTTGCTGTGTTCGCTATTAATATCCTGTGGCAGAGGATTGTTCAACTGATACTGAATCCTATGGCAGAGGATTGTTCAACAGTTATTGTTCTCATCAAGTCTGTGGCAGAGACTTTTGTTCCGTGCATCATTCCGGCTGCTAGGTCAGTGAGAGAGGCCTATCCGGGTGAGCAAAATCCGTTGACTGAAGTGTACTTGTCTCCGGGATCTCAAGTTCCTCAGTGATCTGCACCAGGTATCTGAACCTTCCCCTAACCCTCCATCCATCTACTGCTCAAGTTGTTCAATAAAAAGCATTGGAAAATAAATAAGTGACTGTGCATACATCTATGGGCGCAAGGCCCAGTATAGACTCTAAAGCCTCGAACACACGACCGTTTTTCTCTGCAAGAAACGACAAGAAAACTGCTGGCAGAGCTTTTTGCCGAGAAAACCATTTGTGTGTGTGGTTTTTCGTTGAGAAAACTGCCGGGAATCTCGACGAAAAAAATTGAGAACCTGCTCTTTATTTTCTCGTCAGGATTTTAGTTTTTCTCGTCGGGTTTCTCGTAGGCCTGTTTCCAGACGAGAAAACCGGTCGTGTGTATGCTTTTCCGAGTCTTAAAAAAACGCGCATGTTTAGAATCAAGTATGAGACGGGAGCGCTCCTTCTGGTAAAACTAGCGTTCGTAATTGAGAATTTGAGATAGCACATTCGTCACACTGTAAATGATTGCATCGTTTAAATGGTGCACAATAAAATCTTCTTTTAGAATGGTACAATAATGAACAATAATGAACTTGTTTTGCTGCTGATATTCACAGAGTTCTGACAAACTTTTTGCAACATTTTTAATGCTGATCTCATGAATATTTTTTATTATTATATAGAGCAAGATCTCCTTAATATATATATATATATATATATATATATATATATATATTTTCATTTTGAATACAGATCTTCATTTTAAATGATTATTTCATTTCTAGTGATCTCCATGATTAGATTTTTTATTTTGTTGTGTCAAGTTACCACAATTAACATTATTATCTTGTATTTTTTGACCTTCAAGGAGATTGGTTGGTGTTATCTGTCCCTTTTTAATTAAACATTTTTTTTTTAAATGTATCTGCCTACTCAAAAGCAAAATGTTTTAGTTTAATAAAAACACATAGTTAAGTATTAACTGTAAAAAAAAAAACAATTTTTTTATGGTATATAAGAAAATAAATATAAGGCAGCGCTGGAGAACCTGCTGCAATTTGTGCATCCTTGGGACCCCAGAGCACACATCAACTCTATGTGGACACTAAAATTGGGACCTTGAGAAGCCCATCCAGTTGTGAGCACAATCTGGTCCGGGACTCCCAGAGGTCAGGAACAGCAGCAGGTAAGATATATGTCCCAAGTCTGTGGTACTACAACAGCCTGCCTTCTGTCAGACCACATTGAAGCAAGGCCATCACTTCCTGGTCTTCTTGGTAGCCTTCTTTGCAGACTTCCCTGCAGCCTTCTCTGCAGCCTTCTCTGCAGCCTTCCATGTGCGTGTGTTTGGCGCCTGTGGCACTGGAGGTGTACTCGTGTCAGGAGGAGGAGAAGGAGGTGGAGGAGAAGGAGGTGGAGGAGGAGGAGAAGGAGAAGGAGGTGGAGGAGGAGGAGGAGGTGGAGACGGCTGGGCGACCTCACAAATGGCAATATTGGTGGTTATTGTCCCCATCAACCCCTTATTAAGCAAGCTGAGAAGCAGGGACTCACATAGTAGGCGTTGGTCCATCGCCATCTGTTTCATTTTTGCCCCAACTAGGGCGGCATAGGCCTCTTCTGTTGTGGTTGGCTCTTGTAGTGTGGCATGTGCCTCTCTTATCAGGGCCATTGCTGCAATGCTTGTGCTCCTCTCCCTCCTGGTCCTTCTGGTTGTAAGGCGGATGGGAGGCACCTGACATCTTGTTCTGCCACTTGGCCCGGCCACCTCCTGTCTGCCACTGGGCCCTGCCTCCTCCTGTGTGCCACTGGGCCCTGCCTCCTCCTGGCTCACAAAATGAAGAGAAAAGGATACTGCTCCAGGTGAGTGCAATTGGTAATCAATGCCCTCCCAGGAACTACGGGTGCTGGCATTGCTTGAAGCAGGAAAAATTAGAACATATGGACAGCCGCACTCCCAAAAAAGGTTGCCTTTTATTGGTAAAAAACATGGAGCACTACAGGTCACAGCAAAAAGTGGGGTACAGCCGACGCGTTTCACACTACGATCTAGTGCATAGTCATGGCCATGACTAAGCACTAGATCGTAGTGCGAAATGCGTCGGCTGTACCCCACTTTTTGCTGTGACCTGTAGTGCTCCATGTTTTTTTACCAATAAAAGGCAACCTTTATGTTTTTTTGGGAGTGCAGCTGTCCATATGATCTAATTTTTCCTCCTCCTGGCTCACAGTGGGCCCTGCCTCCTCCTGGCTCACAGTGGGCCCTGCCTCCTCCTGCCTGACACTTTCCTGTCTCTCATCCTGGCTGATTTCATCCTGTGTATGAAAAAGGGACATCATTTGAGTTTTTGGTTCATCAATCACACACAATTTTAAGCTCATGACTGTTACAAATTGAATGTAAATAAATAGAAAAGACTATCATTATGACTCCAGCAGTTTTCATTCTTCTCCCCAACTTTTTGAGCCACTACTGTCTATTAATATGTCAAACACTTTTTGATCAAACATTTTTGTTTTCTTTCCATATTAACATCTTTTTTCCAGCATTAATTTTATCACAATAAATTTTAGAAAAATACTATACCTGGCTCCAGATGTCCAAATCTGGTTCTTCCAGGATGGAAGGCTCTTCTTGCTCCAGAGAAGGCTCAGCTTGACTGCAGGGAAGTCTGGAGGGAAGACTAGAGAGTGATGGCCTTGCCTCAAGTTGGCCGTTCAGAAATGACAATCTGCTGTAGTACCACAACTTCGGGACATATACATCCGCTGCTGCTGCTCCTGACCTCTGAGAAGCCAGAACCTTAAAGCGCTCACTCCTGTATATCCCTCTCAAGGTCCCAATTTTAGTATCCACCTGTTGGATGGTTGCTGTGGGCATCCTGGTGTGCACAAATAGGAGCAGGGTCTCCAGCGCTGCTGTCCTTACCCCTTTTTTTCTATGAATGGGGTTTTTTGTCTCCCACAGAGCGGGCAGCTCCCTTAATCTATCAATAAATTTGCTAAGAAACTCTTTATTCAGAAATGAATTCATTATTTCTGCCAGACAAAACACAAGACAAAAATAGTAATGTTAGTCACAGTCTAAACTCTAGTTATCTTTATCCCTATATATATCCTCAATCAATCTCTATGCAGTATAGGCTACTGATGTCCCAAGTTAAAAATCATACCTTCGGTCTGACGTTCGTTGCTTTTCCTCCTATCTTCGCACACAGAACGTAGTAACGTCACATGTGTGATAGCTTTATATACACTACGCATGCGTGAAACTCCGCACACATCGCCCGCCCATGACGTTCATTCGCGACTCTTCCCCGCCCCTTCTCTTTCGGCACGCAGACGGCATAGCGGAGTCACAGCAGGTGTCTGCTAATTCCTCTAACGTCGAGACAAGCCCAGAGCGTGAAACGTCATGATCAAGGAGGAGATACAAGGCATCTAATATGTCCTTCGCGGAGATGGCGGAGATGGTGGACATATTTAAAAAGGCGGATTATGATGGCAAGCATGGGCCGTATACCCACCCTAATCTAAGGAAGTCCAAAATTATTAAGAAAGTAGGCAAAAGTCTGAAGAAGAATTTCGGGGTACGCAGATCAAAGGAGCAGCTTAGAAAGAGGTGATCTGACCTGAACCTGAGGGAGCCGGAGCAGTTAAGGAGTATTAAGAGAATGCTAGAAAAAAGTAAGTACTTCTCATGTGTTCCTATTATTTTATTTCAGAACTTGCATGTTGCTCCATGTTGTTGCTTTTTACTATTGGACCTTAGAAAATGCCATCTCTAAAAATTTAGTGGGCACAGTAATCGGTCGTTAAAGACACATCGTTCACCCACTACATACGATGTTTTTGTAAGCTACAGGGTTAAAATTATTTTGACATGCCTGTTTGTATTCCATAAATGTTATTACATTGTTGTCTAGATGATGTGTTTGTAACTAGAATGAAATGCAAACTTGATTCACAGTGTAAAAGCAGAGGACACTCAGCAGCTGTTTACACATCTGCACTCTGGAGCACTATAGTGTGGGCCACCAGAACAACCTTTTTAGGGTGTCCCACACAGGTGCTCCAGTGGATTCTTGGGGTGTCTCCATGTGTGAAACTTGTCCCAAAAAGGTGAGTAGTCAAGATTTGTGTTTTGAAAAATAATGTCTTCAGCTTGTAACTCTGCCCAAACAGACACTTGTACCCCACTTCCAAGCAATGTATCATGTTCCTATTTTTCCCCTGAAATATCTGTGTGCTAAGTATACCTTTTCTTTCATTCTCATAGGGGAGAGAAGACTGGGAGGACACCACTCCAGGGAGCACAGGAACCCCACACCTCAGCAAGAACCCCAAAACCAGGATGTGGAGGAAGGAGAAGTGGAGGAAGGAGAGGTGGATGACGTGGTGAAAATTGTCACCACAACAGGTCAGTGTCTTTCACCACAGCTTCAGGTAAGAGATATAGGCCTTCAGAGTTATAATACTTTTTTTATTTTTTATTTAGGGGATGAACATGTTGTTGAGGAAGAAAGTCCTCGTTTCTCAAGTGATAGTGCACAAAGAATCATCCAGCAAGTAATGGAGTGTAGTAGTGAACTCAACATAATGAAGAAAAGGATGAATGTTATGGAGCAAACATTTAAGGGCATCATTGATTTTTTGGGGCGAATTGAATGAAACACAAACCCCCCCTTTTTCTATTTTTGAAGTTTTAAAAATAAAAATTAGCACTTTTTCAATCAAGCCAAATTTTGAAGATGCACACAATGTGTCAACATGTGCTATCTGCCATCAGGGGATATCCATGTATGTGTTTTGTGGGTGCAACCCCTTCCTCGCAACTCAAGTAGATGAAAGGAAGAAAGGGTTACACCCCCAAAACACGTCCATTGATCACCCATGATGGCAGATAGCACATGTTGACAATAGGGATCAGGAGGGAAATACCCCTTTTTAAAAACACTAAAATTGTTTGCATCTTCAAATTTTGGCTTGTTCAGGGGTGACAACACCCTATATTATGAAGGGCAGATAGAGACATTTTATAAAAAACTATAATGTCTGATATTGCCTAGAGGTTTACAATGTTGTGTTTTGTTGTATGTTAATGTAAGTTGTGTATTTTCTTATAAAAAAAAAAACATGCCTGTTTATGGGCAAAAAAAATAAAAAATGTATCTTTTATACCACAAAAAATGTTATAAAGACCATGTGTGAATGTGCACAGAGTAAAAATTTTGAACAACAACAAAGTGTGGCTTCTTTATCAAATCCGCTATAACCTTTTTTGTGTTTAGTTTTGGTGTTATCAGTGAAATGGTTGATATTTACTAAAGAAAAATACACTTGGCACTACAAGTGCACTAGGAAAAACTAGGAGACAGCTAAAAGAAACACAAGCAACACATCCAAAAAAAATTTAAGCAGATTTTTATTTTTTTGGTTTATAAAAGGATTAAACATTGCCTGGCATAGGAATGGCCCCCCTACCCATGAAATATTCGACATATTGCTGCCGAACCTCACAGGCGTTTTGGAGGGGCAGGCCAGGACGGCCAGATTCAAGGCCCGGCAAGGTATTGTCACCTGAAAGTCCGGCCTCAGGCCCAATTGAGGCCATATAAGTTGGCGCATTTCTCTGCAAGAAATTGTGGAGAATGCAGCAGCAAAAAACGATGCCGTTTATTTTGTACTCCGCCATGTTGATCGAAGTCATAAACATCCGGAACCGGCTGGCCATTATCCCGAAGGCATTCTCCACAACTCTTCGGGCTCTGGCCAGCCGGTAATTGAATTCCCTCCTTTCCGGGGTGAGGGTCCCAGTCCAAAGGCTTCATCAGCCAAAAACACAAAGGGGAGTCCTTCCACTTTCCCTGCATCCGGTGGCAATGCAAGGTCATCACTCTGTAGACGAAGAGCAAACTCCGTCTGGGCGAAGGCTCCCTCATCCGACATCCGGCCATTCTTCCCCACATCAACATAGAGGAACTCATACTTAGCTGACACCACCACTATCAGCACGATGCTATGAAACCCCTTGTAATTGAAGAAAAACGAACCCGAACGGGATAGTGGCACGATGCGGACGTGCTTCCCATCTATTGCCCCTCCGCAGTTGGGGAAGTCCCACCGCGTGGCAAAATGGGATGCCACAGTCTGCCATTCCTGTGGCGTGGAAGGAAGCTGAGGAGTCAAACAAGATAAAAAAATATTAGTACTCTTGCACATAACATTGCTAGTAGATTACACAAAAAAACATTCTTGGCCAACATCATTATAACTTTTATTTTAAGGAGTATTTAAAAACAAAAATAGAAGGCCCAATTATCAGATTCATAACCCCCTCTGATGGCCCATTGTAAAAATTTGAGGGGGGGGGGGCTTGATGAGTTTGGGAACCAAAATAATAAAAAAAAAACGCTCAGAATTTTATGGGAAAATATACATTTGTAGACATTTTAGGGGGTGTTTAGGGAGGGGGAAGGTAAAGCACTACAATGGAGCTGACAAAATACATTGGGAAGTGACTAGGCTAGGTGTGTATGGGCCCAGGATAGCATGCTGGAGAGGTTAGTGAAGGGAAATATGCATGTAGGCCAAAAAAGGAGCATTAAAAGCTTACAGCATGCATGGGGACAAATGGGACATTCACAGCATATTACAATCATGGTAATTAGGGAAGGATGAAAGAAATACAATGCATTAGCATACATTAAATACATATGTAGCGGGTATGTACTTTCCCGGGTGTAAATTTGAACCTGACAGAGACATTGGTGATGTGTAATTCCCTGCAGCCCAGCGGGTGGCGCTGTTGCCCTGGGCTGGGGTTGAATCATTGCTGTGTGTCGTGCCTCCTTTTTGTCCTTCCTCGGCAGCGGTATGGTGGGAACCCGCCGTGCTTGCTGGGAGAGGGCATAAAGGGGCCGGCCATCTTTGTCACGGGGTGGAGTCCGAGGCACCTTCAGCCTGTGGACGGTGGTTCGTGTCGGTTCTCTAGGCAGGTCTAGGCCTAGAGGACAGCCGGAGGTCGTGTTCCATCCCAGGCACCTTTAGCCTGGGGTGAGGTACTCAGATGGAGGTCTGGAGCTCAGTGCCCAACACTGAGTTCCGCGAGGGAAGGAGATCCTAGGGAACCCCGGGAGTGGGTACCCGAATCCGGAAGGCGTAATGGACCGGGGGGAGCTCCTCACTCGAAGACCTGGTGCAGCAGATTGCCAGTGACGGGTGAGCCTCTCATCGGAGACCGCCTGGAAGGAAATTCCCCCTCGCTCTGAGATCTCAACCCACTTTCAGGAAGGAAAGTGGAGAATACATTGTGTCTGGGCCTACTCGCATCCACACCTCCTTTTCTGTTCTGTCCTCCAAGGGAGTTCAACTGATTGTGTTCATTCGAGAAGAATAAAGAAGTGTTGAACTTTAATGGTGTGGGGCTCATTTCCTGACAGACATTGTTCAAGGTGACTCTTGGAGGGAGGATCCAGGTGCACAGCACTGACCCGAAGGTAAAAGAACTTTGCTTATATCACACTGACACCTGTGGTGAAAGCCAGGCGTGGTGTCCCCGCTCCCTTCCCCTCTGAAAGGTACCCCTAGACAAGAGACAGACGAGCTGAAGAAAGAGAGTGGAGTGAGGAGGGCGCTACACATAGAATGTGATGTTAAAGGAGAAAAATTACCTTAATATAGTCCTTCTGCAGGACTTGGATGATGGCAGAACAGGTGTCTGGGATAATGAGTCCCAGAGCCTGCGGGGAGATGCCTGTCGTGAACTTGAGGTCCTGCAGACTTCTCCCAGTCGCCAAGTATCACAACTTGGCAATGAGCCTCTGCTCAGCAGTGATGGCTTCCCGCATAACGGTGTCCTGCCTGGTAATATAGGGGGACACCAAAGCCAACAGATGCTGAAAAACGGGGTCAGACATCCGGAGAAAATTCCTGTAGTCATCAAGATTATTCTCCTGGATCTCCCGCAGCAAAGGCATGTGAGAGAATTGGTCCCGCTGGAGCAACCAATTCTTGGTCCATAAACTCCTCCTCACCCTGTTCATAGACTGGTCTTGGTCCAAGATAAGAAGACCAACACCAAGCGCCCGCACAGCACAAACTCTACGACGAGAACGTAACATGGCTAGAAAACGGTCGTTTGATCAGAACGTACTAAACAGAACGCACTTAAGAACAGCAAGGCCTATGAAGAACGACCTGAAAATCAGAAACGAGCGGACAAGAACGCACTGAAAAACAGATACGACCTGACTACACGCCCTGAAAGACAAGATACGAACCCACAAACACAAACTGAACTGCAGAAAACAAACTGAAAGCATGAAGACTGAAAAGCGAGAATCGTCTCTCCCCAAACTTTTACTAACACGCAGTAACACAAGATCAGCAAAAGCAGCCCAAGGGGTGGCGCCATTGGAATTGAACTTCCCCTTTATACTGCCGTCATACGTGTTGTACGTCACCGCGCTTTACTGACGAGATTTTTGATTGACAGTGTGTATGCAAGGAAAGCTTGGCAAGAATCCCGTCAAGCTTGATAAGAATCTCGTCGAGAAAACCAACGTTTTTTTAAGACGGGATTCTCAGCCGTGTGTACAGGGCTTAAGTTTCTAACCTGGTGAATTGTGTTATGGGGTAACGGCAAAGACCCAAAAATATAACCAGCAGCTCCTACGGGGGTAGTGCTACACAAGCATGCCTTATTGCAGATACTGTACACACTGATTTTACTGTTGTGGGTTTAGTAACACTTTAAGAAATTCAGCCCCTCTGACGCATTTGGTTGAGTGTACAATTCATGCAATATCACAAAGAAAAATCAGTAATACTTAGCACCCAGTAGTAATACTATATTGTTAGAGAACCTTAGTGAACAAACAGCATCATGAAGGCCAAGGAACACACCAAACTAGTCAGGGATAAAGTTGTGGAGAAGTTTTAATCAGGGTTAGGAGCACTGTTCAATTTATCATCCGAAAATGGAGTACGGCACAACTGCAAACCTACCAAGACATGGCCGTCCACCTAAACTGACAGGCTTGGCAAGGAGAGCATTAATCAGAGAAGCAGGACAATGATCCTAAACATACAGCAAGAGCTACAATGGCATGGTTTAGATTAAAGCATATCCATGTGTTATACGATCGAAAATTCCGACAAGAAAAGTTTGACCGTGTGTAAGCTCCATCGGAAATTTTCTGTCGGAATTTCTGACAACAAAAATTTGAGAGCTGGTTCTCAAACTTTCTGACCAGAAAAGTTCTTTTTGAAAATTCCGATCGTCTGTATGCAATTCCGACGCACAAAAAAACACGCAAGCTCAGAATCAAGCAGAAAAGCCAAACTGCCTATTGAACTTCATTGATCTCGGCTCGTCGTACGTCTTGTACGTCACCGCATTCTTGATGGTCGGAATTTCCGACAACATTTGTGTGACTGTGTGTATGCAACACAAGTTTGAGCCAACATTCCGTCGGAAAAAAATCCACGGTTTTCTTGTCGGAATTTCCGATCGTGTGTACACGGCATTAGAATGGCCCAGTCAAAGTCCAGACCTAAATACAATTGAGAATCTGTGGCAATACTTGAAAATTGCTGTTCACAGACACTCTCCATCCGATCTGAAAGCACTTGAGCTATTTTGCAAAGAAGAATGGGCAAAAATGTCACTCTCTAGTAGTGATGAGCCGAACACCCCCGGGTTCGGTTCGCACCAGAACCCGCGAACGGACCGAAAGTTCGAACGAACATTAGAACCCTATTAAATACAATGGATGCGAACGTTCGAATTCTAAAGTGCTAATTATAACAACTATTATGCATGTTATTGTCCTAAAAAGGGTTTGGGAACCCGGGTTCTGCACCAGGGGACATGTATCAATGCAAAAAGAAGTTTTAAAAACGGTCGTTTTTCGGGAGCAGTCATTTTAATGATGCATAAAGTGAAAAAAAAAAAGTCAAATATTCCTTTAAATATCGTACCTGGGGGGTGTCTAAAGTATGCCTGTGAAGTGCCACGTGTTTCCCGTGTTTAGAACTGTCCCTGCACAAAATGACACTTCTAAAGGAAAAAAAAGCCATTTAAAACTGCTTGCGGCTTTAATGTAATGTCTGGTCCCGGTAATATGGATGAAATTCTGTAAGAAAAATGGCATAGCTACCCCATGACCCCCCCCCCCCTACCCCAGCCCATTACCAGCCCCTTTGGGTCTTGTATGGATATTAAGGGGAACCCCGCACATAAAATAAAAAAGGCCCTATATACTCTGAACAGCCCTATACAGGCGGTGCATACAAGACAGGGACTGTAGGTTTGTTCTTATGTAGAGTCTGTTTGTAATTTTGAACAGGTACATTGTTGAAGTGTAGCTCCAGACCAAAAATCTATTTTTAAACTTTTTGGAAAACATAGGTAAGGGTTATCACCCCTGTAACATTTGTTTTGCTGTCTGTGCCCCTGTTCAGAACATTTCACCTCACTTTCCGTCCCAATGACAACTGTTTTTGAAATGTGGTGTTTTTCTTGAAACAAGGATTGCTGATAAAGCATCAGTACAGAGGAGACACCTTTCTCCCATATTTATTCTTACAGGAGAGAATTTTCCTTCCTAGTGGTAGATTTCCTCTCACTTCCTGTTGTCTTCTTGCGTTTGCAAGTAGGAGTCGTTTGTAAGTTGGATGTTTGAAAGTAGGGACCTGCCGTATATACTCTGCAGAAATAGGCCCCTTAGTTGTTGGTGTTGGCACAACACTGTAAGCACTCACAGTTACTCTTGGTTGGTGCTGGAACGCCCTGCTGTCAACTATTATATCAGGAATTTTAATTACATATAATTGTTGAACAGTGGTAGTAAAAATTGGGCCTTTGATGGTGGTGCTGGTGCCACAACACTGTAAGCCCTGACAGTTACTCTTGGTGGGTGCAGCAATGGGCCCTGCTGTGAATTATTAGATCAAGAATTGTAATTACATGCCCCTGTTGAACAGGGGCTGAAAAATTGGGCCTTAGGCACTGGTGGCACAACACTGCAACCCCTCACAGATACTGTACTTGGAGCACAGCAATGAGCCCTGTTGCAAAGTATTGCTTCAAAAATTGTAATGACACGCCCCTGTTAAACAGGGGCTGAAAAATTGGGCCTTAGGCACTGGTGGCACAACACTGCAACTCCTCACAGATACTGTACTTGGAGCACACCAATGAGCCCTGTTGCAAAGTATTGCTTCAAAAATTGTAATGACACGCCCCTGTTAAACAGGGGCTGAAAAATTGGGCCTTAGGCACTGGTGGCACAACACTGCAACTCCTCACAGATACTGTACTTGGAGCACAGCAATGAGCCCTGTTGCAAAGTATTGCTTCAAAAATTGTAATGACACGCCCCTGTTAAACAGGGGCTGAAAAATTGGGCCTTAGGCACTGGTGGCACAACACTGCAACTCCTCACAGATACTGTACTTGGAGCACACCAATGAGCCCTGTTGCAAAGTATTGCTTCAAAAATTGTAATGACACGCCCCTGTTAAACAGGGGCTGAAAAATTGGGCCTTAGGCACTGGTGGCACAACACTGCAACTCCTCACAGATACTGTACTTGGAGCACAGCAATGAGCCCTGTTGCAAAGTATTGCTTCAAAAATTGTAATTACACGCCCCTGTTAAACAGGGGCTGAAAAATTGGGCGTTAGGCACTGGTGGCGGCACCCATAAACAAAAATGATCTTACAAGCTATCATCATCAATCGTATCATTGAGGACTCGGAGGAGGAGGATAGCCAGTCAACATAACAGCACAGGCACTCAGCATCAGCATCAGTCTTGAAGGGATGTGACATGTTAAAATCAATTAGTCTGTTATATCAGCATCAGGTGTGTGGTAGCTGGTGGTGATCCAAGACTGGTTCATCTTGATGAAAGTCAGTCGATCAACCGAGTCGGTGGACAGGCGCACCCTGTGATCCGTGACAAATCCTCCAGCAGCACTGAATGTGCGTTCCGAAAGAACGCTGGATGCAGGACAGGCCAGTAGCTCAATTGCATACTGTGCAAGCTCTGGCCAGTGATCCATCCTCAAGACCCAGTAAGCCAGAGGATTTTCGGTGGGGAAGGTGTCCAAGTCTGACCTTGCCCCTAGATATTCCTGCACCATGTTTATCAGACGCTGGCGATGGTTGCTGGAACCGATCATACTTTGGGGCTGCGGACTAAAGAATTGTCTGAACGCATCGGTCAGACGGCCACCTTCCCCACCGCTCCTTCTTTGACTGGCCGAAGCCTCAGCAACTCGTTGTCCAGGACCAGGAGTTTGCAACCTCCCAGTCTCTGGGAACGCGTTGCACAGACCTTTCTGCAAGGCCTCCCGGAGTTGTCTCATCCTCTGCTCCCTCTGCGACGGTAACATAAGGTCCGCAACCTTACCCTTGTACCGTGGATCAAGGAGAGTGGCCAGCCAGTAATGGTCCCTCTCCTTGATCCGAAGAATACGAGGATCCTTCCGCAGACTTTGCAGGATCAGGGAGGCCATGCAGCGTAGTTTTGCTGAGGCATTCGCTCCGGAGTCCTCTGGGTCACTAAGGACGACATGATCCGCAGCCACCTCCTCCCAGCCACGTACAAGTCCACTGGTTTCTTGGGACTGTAAATCATCCCTAAAAGACTGCTGCTGATGATGCTGAGTGCCAGCCTCCACCTCCATGCTGACACAATCCTCCTCCTCCTCCTCCTCCTCCTCCTCCTCTTCCTGTGCGATGGGTGGGACAGAAGGAACACTGTCTGGGTAAAGGGGGCCTTGAGAGGCAAGGAAGTCCTCCTCTTCCTGCCTCTGTTCTGCCTCAAGTGCCCTGTCCATTATTCCACGCAGCGTGTGCTCCAACAGGTGGACAAGAGGTACAGTGTCACTGATGCATGCACTGTCACTGCTCACCATCCTCGTGGCCTCCTCAAATGGTGCCAGGACAGTGCATGCATCCCTGATCATGCCCCACTGGCGTGGAGAAAAAAAACCAAGCTCCCCTGACCCTGTCCTGGTGCCGTAGTCGCACAGGTACTCATTGATGGCCCTCTGCTGCGTGTGCAGCCGCTGCAGCATGGCCAACGTTGAGTTCCACCTGGTGGGCATGTCACATATAAGGCGGTTCTTGGGCAGGTTCAACTCCTTTTGCAGCTCAGCCAGGCGAGCACTGGCATTATAAGATCTGCGGAAATGCACACAGACTTTCCTGGCCTGCCTCAGGACATCCTGTAAGCCCGGGTACCTGCCCAAGAAGCGCTGCACCACCAGGTTAAGGACGTGAGCCACACAGGGCACATGGGTCAGTTGTCCCTGTCGGAGGGCGGAGAGGAGGTTGGTGCCATTGTCGCAAACCACCATTCCTGGCTTAAGCTGGCGTGGCGTCAACCACCTCTCGGCCTGGCCCTGCAGAGCAGACAGGACCTCTGCCCCAGTGTGGCTTCTGTCCCCCAAACACACCAGCGCAAGCACGGCATGGCATCTTTTTGCCTGCGTACTTGCGTAGCCCCGTGAACGGCTACGGAGCACCGCTGGTTCATAGGACAAACCACAGGAAGAGGCCATGGAGGAAGAAGAAGAGGAGGGGGTGGAGGAGAGAGGTGTGTCACAACCAGTAGTAGCATTTTGGAGGCGTGGCGGTGGGACAACCTCCAACACTACTGCACCTTGTCCTGAATCCTTCCCAGCTGCCAAAAGAGTGACCCAATGGGCCGTGAAAGAAAGGTAACGTCCCTGTCCATGCCTGCTGGACCATGAGTCAGCGGTAATATGCACCTTACCGCTGACCGCCCTGTCCAGCGAGGCCAAGACATTGCCTTCCACATGCCGGTAGAGAGCCGGAATAGCCTTCCGTGAGAAAAAGTGGCGTTTGGGAACCTGCCACTGAGGAACTGCACATTGCACAAACTCACGGAAGGGGGCCGAGTCTACCAACTGAAAAGGCAGCAGTTGAAGCGCTAGCAATTTAGCCAAGCTAGCATTCAACCGCTGGGCATGTGGATGGCTGGGAGTGAACTTCTTTCGACGGTCCAGCAGCTGGGGCAGGGAAATTTGCCTGCTAGAATCGGACATCGGTGTACTGCTAGCAGAGTGGGCGCAAGTACTTGGCTGTGACACACCTAATTCTACACCTTCATTCCTCTCAGTGCATGTTTCAGAGAGGACTGAAGTTATAGTGGGGTTGGAGATCCCAGCTGATGCGGTGCAAGGAGAGGTCCGCTTTGTTCTTTGGTGTGGGTCTTTGAGGTAGGCTTGCCAACGAGCTGCATGGCAGGTCAACATATGTCTGGTCAGGCATGTGGTACCCAAGCGGCTGATGTTTTGGCCACGCGATATACGCTTGAGACATATGTTGCAAACAGCAGCTGTGCGATCTGATGCACTAGCCTCAAAAAAGGCCCACACCAAAGAACTTTTTGAATGACGGGCAGAGGCAGCGCCCTGCACAGGCGGAGCTCTGCGGTGTGATTCCGTCGGTGTACTGCCCTTACGCTGGCCACCAAAGGGCATCCTGCCTCGTTGGAGATGTGCCTCCTCCTCATCCTCCTCCTCCTCCTCTCTCCTATTAGGCACCCACGTGGAGTCAGTGACCTCATCATCCCCTCCCTCCTCATCACTGGAGCCAATCTGGCAGTATGCTGCAGCTGCTGGAACATGACTGCCAGATTGGTGTCCTTCTTGAGCATCCCCTCTGTCTGCTCTCACGCTACTGCCTTCCTCTAGCTGGGTTTCATCATCAGACCCTTCGAAACGCTGGGCATCCTCCTGGAGCATGTACCCAACACTGTGCTGAAACAGTTCGGGGGACTCCTCAGGAGGAGGACATGGTGGGTCTAGGGAAGGAGTGACTGATGATTTGTCTGACATTGATACCAGGGAAGACGACGCTTTGGCAGCTGCTTTTCCAGTACCCTGAGCCTGGGTGAGAGAGGATGAGGAGGAGGAGGAGGGCTTGGTCATCCACTCTACCAAGTCTTCGGCATGATGTGGCTCAACATGTCCAGCTGCCGAAAAGAAGGACAAGCGTGTCCCATGGCCATGTGCTGATGACAATGCACCGCGTCCACGACCAGCACTGTTGCCCCCAGACACAGAGCCTGCTTGCCCTCTTTTATTGCCTCCTGACTGTCTGCCTCTCCTTGTTTGCCTTCCAGACATTCTAATAGATGGCCTGCAGGGAGATGGGAAAAAAGCAATAAGGGCTACCTTCAGGTGTCCTTCTCTGTCCCTTGAAACAAGGACTTTCACAGTGAAAGAAACTGACACTCTCCCTACCTACAGTTTTCTGTCCCTAGAATAAATGTTTTTTTTAAGCACAATATAGCACAAGGACAATTCACTCACTGTCCTTCCAGGTCCCTGGAAACAAGGACTTGCAGAGTGAAATAAACTGACACTCTCCCTACCTACAGTTTTCTGTCCCTAGAATAAATGTTTTTTTTAAGCACAATATAGCACAAGGACAATTCACTCACTGTCCTTACAGGTCCCTGGAAACAAGGACTTGCAGAGTGAAAGAAAAAAAACACTCTCCCTACCTACAGTTTTCTGTCCCTAGAAAAAATGTTTTTTTTAATCACAATATAACACAAGGACAATTCACTCACTGTCCTTCCAGGTCCCTGGAAACAAGGACTTGCAGAGTGAAATAAACTGACACTCTCCCTACCTACAGTTTTCTGTCCCTAGAATAAATGTTTTTTTTAAGCACAATATAGCACAAGGACAATTCACTCACTGTCCTTACAGGTCCCTGGAAACAAGGACTTGCAGAGTGAAAGAAAAAAAACACTCTCCCTACCTACAGTTTTCTGTCCCTAGAAAAAATGTTTTTTTTAATCACAATATAGCACAAGGACAATTCACTCACTGTCCTTACAGGTCCCTGGAAACAAGGACTTGCAGAGTGAAATAAACTGACACTCTCCCTACCTACAGTTTTCTGTCCCTAGAATAAATGTTTTTTTTAATCACAATATAGCACAAGGACAATTCACTCACTGTCCTTCCAGGTCCCTGGAAACAAGGACTTGCAGAGTGAAATAAACTGACACTCTCCCTACCTACAGTTTTCTGTCCCTAGAATAAATGTTTTTTTTAAGCACAATATAGCACAAGGAGAATTCACTCACTGTCCTTCCAGGTCCCTGGAAACAAGGACTTGCAGAGTGAAAGAAAAAAAACACTCTCCCTACCTACAGTTTTCTGTCCCTAGAAAAAATGTTTTTTTTAATCACAATATAGCACAAGGACAATTCACTCACTGTCCTTCCAGGTCCCTGGAAACAAGGACTTGCAGAGTGAAATAAACTGACACTCTCCCTACCTACAGTTTTCTGTCCCTAGAATAAATGTTTTTTTTAAGCACAATATAGCACAAGGAGAATTCACTCACTGTCCTTCCAGGTCCCTGGAAACAAGGACTTGCAGAGTGAAAGAAAAAAAACACTCTCCCTACCTACAGTTTTCTGTCCCTAGAAAAAATGTTTTTTTTAATCACAATATAGCACAAGGACAATTCACTCACTGTCCTTCCAGGTCCCTGGAAACAAGGACTTGCAGAGTGAAATAAACTGACACTCTCCCTACCTACAGTTTTCTGTCCCTAGAATAAATGTTTTTTTTAAGCACAATATAGCACAAGGACAATTCACTCACTGTCCTTACAGGTCCCTGGAAACAAGGACTTGCAGAGTGAAAGAAAAAAAACACTCTCCCTACCTACAGTTTTCTGTCCCTAGAAAAAATGTTTTTTTTAATCACAATATAGCACAAGGACAATTCACTCACTGTCCTTCCAGGTCCCTGGAAACAAGGACTTGCAGAGTGAAATAAACTGACACTCTCCCTACCTACAGTTTTCTGTCCCTAGAATAAATGTTTTTTTTAAGCACAATATAGCACAAGGACAATTCACTCACTGTCCTTACAGGTCCCTGGAAACAAGGACTTGCAGAGTGAAAGAAAAAAAACACTCTCCCTACCTACAGTTTTCTGTCCCTAGAAAAAATGTTTTTTTTAATCACAATATAGCACAAGGACAATTCACTCACTGTCCTTACAGGTCCCTGGAAACAAGGACTTGCAGAGTGAAAGAAAAAAAACACTCTCCCTACCTACAGTTTTCTGTCCCTAGAAAAAATGTTTTTTTTAATCACAATATAGCACAAGGACAATTCACTCACTGTCCTTCCAGGTCCCTGGAAACAAGGACTTGCAGAGTGAAATAAACTGACACTCTCCCTACCTACAGTTTTCTGTCCCTAGAATAAATGTTTTTTTTAAGCACAATATAGCACAAGGACAATTCACTCACTGTCCTTACAGGTCCCTGGAAATAAGGACTTGCAGAGTGAAAGAAAAAAAACACTCTCCCTACCTACAGTTTTCTGTCCCTAGAAAAAATGTTTTTTTTAATCACAATATAGCACAAGGACAATTCACTCACTGTCCTTCCAGGTCCCTGGAAACAAGGACTTGCAGAGTGAAATAAACTGACACTCTCCCTACCTACAGTTTTCTGTCCCTAGAATAAATGTTTTTTTTAAGCACAATATAGCACAAGGACAATTCACTCACTGTCCTTACAGGTCCCTGGAAACAAGGACTTGCAGAGTGAAAGAAAAAAAACACTCTCCCTACCTACAGTTTTCTGTCCCTAGAAAAAATGTTTTTTTTAATCACAATATAGCACAAGGACAATTCACTCACTGTCCTTACAGGTCCCTGGAAACAAGGACTTGCAGAGTGAAAGAAAAAAAACACTCTCCCTACCTACAGTTTTCTGTCCCTAGAAAAAATGTTTTTTTTAATCACAATATAGCACAAGGACAATTCACTCACTGTCCTTCCAGGTCCCTGGAAACAAGGACTTGCAGAGTGAAATAAACTGACACTCTCCCTACCTACAGTTTTCTGTCCCTAGAATAAATGTTTTTTTAAGCACAATATAGCACAAGGACAATTCACTCACTGTCCTTACAGGTCCCTGGAAACAAGGACTTGCAGAGTGAAAGAAAAAAAACACTCTCCCTACCTACAGTTTTCTGTCCCTAGAAAAAATGTTTTTTTTAATCACAATATAGCACAAGGACAATTCACTCACTGTCCTTCCAGGTCCCTGGAAACAAGGACTTGCAGAGTGAAATAAACTGACACTCTCCCTACCTACAGTTTTCTGTCCCTAGAATAAATGTTTTTTTTAAGCACAATATAGCACAAGGACAATTCACTCACTGTCCTTACAGGTCCCTGGAAACAAGGACTTGCAGAGTGAAAGAAAAAAAACACTCTCCCTACCTACAGTTTTCTGTCCCTAGAAAAAATGTTTTTTTTAATCACAATATAGCACAAGGACAATTCACTCACTGTCCTTCCAGGTCCCTGGAAACAAGGACTTGCAGAGTGAAATAAACTGACACTCTCCCTACCTACAGTTTTCTGTCCCTAGAATAAATGTTTTTTTTAAGCACAATATAGCACAAGGACAATTCACTCACTGTCCTTACAGGTCCCTGGAAACAAGGACTTGCAGAGTGAAAGAAAAAAAACACTCTCCCTACCTACAGTTTTCTGTCCCTAGAAAAAATGTTTTTTTTAATCACAATATAGCACAAGGACAATTCACTCACTGTCCTTACAGGTCCCTGGAAACAAGGACTTGCAGAGTGAAAGAAAAAAAACACTCTCCCTACCTACAGTTTTCTGTCCCTAGAAAAAATGTTTTTTTTAATCACAATATAACACAAGGACAATTCACTCACTGTCCTTCCAGGTCCCTGGAAACAAGGACTTGCAGAGTGAAATAAACTGACACTCTCCCTACCTACAGTTTTCTGTCCCTAGAATAAATGTTTTTTTTAAGCACAATATAGCACAAGGACAATTCACTCACTGTCCTTACAGGTCCCTGGAAACAAGGACTTGCAGAGTGAAAGAAAAAAAACACTCTCCCTACCTACAGTTTTCTGTCCCTAGAAAAAATGTTTTTTTTAATCACAATATAGCACAAGGACAATTCACTCACTGTCCTTCCAGGTCCCTGGAAACAAGGACTTGCAGAGTGAAATAAACTGACACTCTCCCTACCTACAGTTTTCTGTCCCTAGAATAAATGTTTTTTTTAAGCACAATATAGCACAAGGACAATTCACTCACTGTCCTTACAGGTCCCTGGAAACAAGGACTTGCAGAGTGAAAGAAAAAAAACACTCTCCCTACCTACAGTTTTCTGTCCCTAGAAAAAATGTTTTTTTTAATCACAATATAGCACAAGGACAATTCACTCACTGTCCTTACAGGTCCCTGGAAACAAGGACTTGCAGAGTGAAAGAAAAAAAACACTCTCCCTACCTACAGTTTTCTGTCCCTAGAAAAAATGTTTTTTTTAATCACAATATAACACAAGGACAATTCACTCACTGTCCTTCCAGGTCCCTGGAAACAAGGACTTGCAGAGTGAAATAAACTGACACTCTCCCTACCTACAGTTTTCTGTCCCTAGAATAAATGTTTTTTTTAAGCACAATATAGCACAAGAACAATTCACTCACTGTCCTTACAGGTCCCTGGAAACAAGGACTTGCAGAGTGAAAGAAAAAAAACACTCTCCCTACCTACAGTTTTCTGTCCCTAGAAAAAATGTTTTTTTTAATCACAATATAGCACAAGGACAATTCACTCACTGTCCTTACAGGTCCCTGGAAACAAGGACTTGCAGAGTGAAATAAACTGACACTCTCCCTACCTACAGTTTTCTGTCCCTAGAATAAATGTTTTTTTTAATCACAATATAGCACAAGGACAATTCACTCACTGTCCTTCCAGGTCCCTGGAAACAAGGACTTGCAGAGTGAAATAAACTGACACTCTCCCTACCTACAGTTTTCTGTCCCTAGAATAAATGTTTTTTTTAAGCACAATATAGCACAAGGACAATTCACTCACTGTCCTTACAGGTCCCTGGAAACAAGGACTTGCAGAGTGAAAGAAAAAAAACACTCTCCCTACCTACAGTTTTCTGTCCCTAGAAAAAATGTTTTTTTTTAAGCACAATATAGCACAAGGACAATTCACTCACTGTCCTTACAGGTCCCTGGAAACAAGGACTTGCAGAGTGAAAGAAAAAAAACACTCTCCCTACCTACAGTTTTCTGTCCCTAGAAAAAATGTTTTTTTTAATCACAATATAGCACAAGGACAATTCACTCACTGTCCTTACAGGTCCCTGCAAACAAGGACTTGCAGAGTGAAAGAAACTGACACTGTCCCTACCTACAGTTTTCTGTCCCTAGAATAAATGTTTTTTTTAAGCACAATATAGCACAAGGAGAATTCACTCACTGTCCTTCCAGGTCCCTGGAAACAAGGACTTGCAGAGTGAAATAAACTGACACTCTCCCTACCTACAGTTTTCTGTCCCTAGAATAAATTTTTTTTTTAAGCACAATATAGCACAAGGACAATTCACTCACTGTCCTTACAGGTCCCTGGAAACAAGGACTTGCAGAGTGAAAGAAACTGACACTCTCCCTACCTACAGTTTTCTGTCCCTAGAATAAATGTTTTTTTAAGCACAATATAGCACAAGGACAATTCACTCACTGTCCTTCCAGGTCCCTGGAAACAAGGACTTGCAGAGTGAAAGAAACTGACACTGTCCCTACCTACAGTTTTCTGTCCCTAGAATAAATGTTTTTTTTAAGCACACTATAGCACAAGCACAAAACACACTGACACTCTCCCTACCTATCCTTCTCTTTCCCTAAACTAAAGGAATCCAGGTTAAGCAAGAAAGAAATAACAGTCACTGTCCCTGACTATGCTGCTCTATCCCTGCTCCGGAACACACTACACTAGGCCGCCGTGCTGGCGGCCTTTTATAGTGTGGGGCGTGTACTAAACACCCTCAGCAATAATTGGCCACAGGCATCCTGCCTGTGGCAAATCATTGCTCTCCTCGCTGCCGGCGCTGTGATTGGCCAAGCATGCGGGGTCACAGTGCATGCTTGGCCAATCACAGCGCCTGGATGACACTGCGATGGCGTAGTGCATTGTGGGCCGTTCGCGTCACTCGAATTTGGCGCGAACGGCCCAAATCGTTCGATCTTCGTCGAACGATCGAACAGCCGATGTTCGAGTCGAACGTATGTTCGACTCGAACACGAAGCTCATCCCTACTCTCTAGATGTGCAAAGTTGGTAGAGACATCCCCAAAAAGACTTGCAGCTGTAATTGCAGCAAAAGGTGGTTCTACAAAGTATTGACTCAGGGGGGCTAAAAACAAATGCACACCACACTTTTCACATATTTATTTATAAAAAATGTTGAAAAACATTTATCATTTGCCTTCCACTTCACACCTATGTGCCACTTTGTGTTGGTCTATTACATAAAGTCCTAATAAAATAAATTTACCTGTTTGGTTGCAACATTACAAAATGTGGAAAATGTCAAGGAGTATGAATACATTTCCAAGGCACTGTTGTTCTCCCATTGCTAACTGGAGGGGATAGTGCAACACAACATTCAGTATAACAGCATAATAGAATAATATTCAGGAGGTTTCTGTAGTTCAGCTCCTGACTACAAGTTGATAGTCTTCATACAATAAATTATGTGATTACTCAAATATCGAAGCATGTTTTCTCTTTACTTTGAATGTAGATGGAATAAGTAAACAGGAAATGCTTTTTTACATGCATATTCATACATATGTAGCACCCTCCTCACTCATAGTTGCCAACAGTCACGGATTGGCCGGGACATTCCCGGGATTCAAACCCTTTTCCCGGATTTATTTTGTCCCGGCCAATGTCCCGGCCAATCCGATTTTTCCCGTTTTCCCCGAATTTGGACGCCGCAGGCCACCGCCGCTAGAGGTCCACGGCTGGCGGAGACAATGTCTCCGCCGGCCGCCATGTTCAAGAAGACCAAAACACGGATGTAGTACAATAGAAAATAAAGCCGCTGCGGCGCCGCCCACACCCCGCACCTCCCCGGGGGTGGGCGGCGCCGCAGCAGCTTTATCTTCTATTGTACTACATCTGTGTTTTGGCTGGCCGGCAGGCCACCCCCCCGCCCCGCCCCGCCCCGCTGCAGGTCTGTCTGTAATGGAAAGGGGCGGGGGTCGGCAGCGCCACAGTTTAATTTTTTTTTTTTCAGCCACACTGTCGGCTCCGCCTCTATTTTGTTCCCCTTCGGGGAAGGGGAAGCAATAATGGCGGCCGAGACAGGAGACACCTGTGGTTAAGGTGGGACTCCGCTGGGGATGCCTGTGGTAAGGAGGGACTCCGCTGGGGACGGCTGAGGTAAGGGGGGACTCCGCTGGGGACGCCTGATGTAAGGGGGGACTCCGCTGGGGACGCCTGATGTAAGGGGGGACTCCGATGGGGATGCCTGATGTAAGGGGGGACTCCGCTGGGGACGCCTGAGGTAAGGGGGGACTCCGCTGGGGACGCCTGAGGTAAGGGGGGACTCCGCTGGGGACACTTGATGTAAGGGGGACTCCACTGGGGATGCCTGATGTAAGGGGGACTCCGCTGGGGATGCCTGATGTAAGGGGGGACTCCGCTGGGGACGCCTGATGTAAGGGGGGACTCCGCTGGGGACGCCTGATGTAAGGGGGGACTCTGCTGGGGACGCCTGATGTAAGGGGGACTCCTCTGGGTACACCTGATGTAAGAAAGGACTCCGCTGGGTACGCCTGAGGTAAGGAGGGACTCCTCTGGGGACGCCTGATGTAAGGAGGGACTCCGCTGGGGACGCCTGATGTAAGGAGGGACTCCTCTGGGGACACTTGATGTAAGGGGGGACTCCACTGGGGACGCCTGATGTAAGGGGGGACTCCACTGGGGACGCCTGCATAGTTACCAACAGTCCCGAATTTCCTGGGACAATCATGATTTTTGGACCCTTGTCCACAAGTGTGGAGGGGGCTCTGCTGGGGAGGCACCTGATGCAAGGACGGACTGCTGGGGAGGCACCTGATGCAAGGACGGACTGCTGGGGAGGCACCTGATGCAAGGACGGACTGCTGGGGAGGCACCTGATGCAAGGACGGACTGCTGGGGAGGCACCTGATGCAAGTACGGACTGCTGGGGAGGCCATCTGGTGGCAGGCGACGTGGCAGGTAACACGCTCAGGGCTTCCACTGATTCGGCATTATGGTGAGTTGAATGATTTCATTTTATATTACAATGTAAAAATAGAAATAATGCACTTCAATCATCCTGACACCGTAACAACCATGGTGCCGGGATGATTGAAGCGCCAACAGGTGTTTTGGAGTATCCTTATCTGCCAATTTTGTTACACATTACTATTGTGGTGTAGGATCTGGCTTCTTTCTTTCTATTTCTTTCTCTCTCTTTCTCGCACCTCGGACTCTAGCCACACCCCTTTGAACCACGCCCATTTAAACCACACCCACTATAGTGTGTAAACCACGCCCATTTTTCGCGCGCCACATTTTTCACTCCAGCATGACACGCCTACAAACGAATGCCCCGCCCCCTGATTATAGCAAGGCTCCGCCTCAATACAAAAAAAGTGTCCCAGATGTTTTTTTTGCAATGTTGGCAACTATGCTCACTCCCCTCTTTCTCTTCAGCTCGTCTCTCTCTTGTCTAGGAGTATCTTTTAGAGGGGAAGGGAGCGGGGACACTACGCCAGGCCTTTGTCACAGGTGTCAGTGTGATACAAGCAAAGTTCTTTTACCTTCGGGTCAGTGCTGTGCACCTGGAGCCTCCACCAAGAGTTACCTTGAACAATGTCTGTCAGGAAATGAGCCCCACACCATTAAAGTTCAACACTCCTTTATTCTTCTCGAATGAACACAATCAGTTGAACTCCCTTGGTAGAAACAGAGCAGGAAAGGAGGTGTGGATGCGAATAGGACCAGACACAATGTATCCTCCACTTTCCTTCCTGAAAGTGGGTTGCAGTCTCCGAACGAGGGGGGATTTCCTTCCAAGCGGTCTCCGGTGAGAGACTCACCCGTCACTGGCAATCTGCTGCACCAGGTCTTTGAATGAGGAGCTCCCCCCAGTCCATTACGCCTTCCGGATTCAGGTACCCACTCCCGGGGTTCCCTAGGATCTCCTTCCCTTGCGGAACTCAGTGGTGGGTACTGAGCTCCGGACCTCCATCTGAGTACCTCACCCCAGGCTAAAGGTGCCTGGGATGGAACACGACCTCCGGACGTCCTCTAGGCCTAGGCCCGCCTAGAGAACCGACACGAACCACCGTCCACAGGCTGAAGGTGCCCTGGACTCCGACCGTGACAAAGATGGCCGGCCCTTTATACCCTCTCCCAGCAAGCACGGCGGGTTCCCCGCCCCACCATACCGCTGCTGAGGTAGGACAAAAAGGAGGCACGACACACAGCAATGATTCAACCCCAGCCCAGGGCGACAGCGCCACCCGCTGGGCTGCAGGGAATTACACATCACTAATGTCTCTGTCAAGTTCAAATTTACACCCGGGAAAGTACATACCCGCTACACATATTATCATGTGAAGATTCTCAAAATGATATGATAAATAATTGGGTGTCTAGTAGGCTAAACACTTGAAACAAAGGAAAAATAGACAGTGCTCTACCTGAGCTGACTGCCAACTCGCATGCAGGATGAATGTACTGACTGAGTTTAACTGCAAATGAAACAAAATGTGTTCTCAGAAAAATATAGAGGTTAAAGCAGTGCACAGGTTGCTATAGTTTCTGCTTAAAATCGCTTTAGAGAGGATCATAGAGATAGATGGTGTGACATGATGATAACCGACCACAGTTCTTAGGAAGTGGTTTATATGTTATGTCTTTACAGCTTTGCATAATCATATGTGCATCTTGAAGCAGCAGTTTTGGAACTTTTTTATTTCTTCAATATATGCCCTATGCTGGCCATAGATGGGTAGATGACTGCCAGAGAAAGATAGGCAAGAAGAAACCTGTGTTTTCTTGAGAATTTTGAGATCTTCTGCAATGAACTGTGTGATTTGGCCAAGAGCTCCCCTTTCATGAGGTTCTCGACTCATTATTCTCAGTGATAGAGGGGAAGGATTAAGCTGTCATGAAGCTCCCCAGCGGTGAGACTCTCCCCTTCTTCACAATGATATAGGGGGAGGATTCCCCTGTCAGGAAGCTCCCCTGTCATGAGGTTCTCCCCGCCTTTTTCTCAGTAATAGAAGGAAAGATCTTTCAACATGCTTTCTATTACTTTAGACGTTTAATAACACTTGTTTCTACTTCTAGGGAAATTCAAAATAGCCTTAAATTTCCCAAGCATTACATAGGACTGTTGAATTAGGGGCAGGGTCAAACAGTTTATGGCCTAAGGAAAAAAAAATTCTTTATCCTTCTTAGCTTAGCTTCTTGCACGTAATGTGCAATCAAAATAATACGCAAATATATTTACTACACACACAAAAATTGTTTAATTATGTCGTGCTTACCCACAAAGGAGACGCTGAATGTATCAGGTTCTCTGTTCTGGAGTTACGACTCTGCAAACAGTTTTCCCTTTCTGACACACCTGGCTGAGTGGAGCCTAGCTGCAAACACCTGTACATGCACAAATGCAAGTATCCTGCACACAATTAGAAAAGGACATCAGAAAATAAACCATGCTGCTTAAATGATTTTGTCAGAAATTAAGAGAAAGCAACCGTGCAAAAATATATGAGTTGGTGACACAAAGAGTTATCACTCTAAACAGGTCAGCAGTTATAGGCATATTATGTTATGTTATGGTGACTCACACTTTTCCCCTATACAACGGGGATGTATTAGGTAACAAGCAATATTAGCAATCGCAATACCCTTGCACAGTGACCCATAGCAAAAGGAGGGGGGCAGTGGGACAGGTGGGGGCAGTGTAACAGATGGAGACAATGAGACAGGAGGGGGACAGTGTGACAGGTGGGGGAAATGTGACAAGAGGGGGACAGTGTAACAGGAGGGAAGCACTGGAGCAGGAGAAGAGCAGAGTAGCAGGAGGGGGGCACCCTCTGCATCGGGTCGGCACTGAAGAAGCTCTGTCCAGCACATGCCCTGCTAAAAGGGCTAGCAGGATGCCATAGATGAAGAATTTCAGGTGGACCTGGATGCCAGCATTGATCAGGTTAATTGGGAAGCCTGGTGCCTGCTCTCAAAGATCTCTACTTCAGACAGCTGCTTTTCCACCATGTGCTTGTTATCCTCTCGTGGGCTGGCAGGGGCTGAGGGGAGGCTGGGAGCATTTTGCTGATCTGAGCATGAAGTAGGCGTCCCAGAGTGACTATCCTGCAGGGATCACCCAGCCGCACCCCTGTAGAGTTACTACTGCTTCTCTGCAGTCCTCATAGTGTCCCTTCTGCCTAGGGGCAGCACTGCCCCCCCCCTGAAAAATGGCGACCAAGGCAAATGCTTTGTTTGCCACGCAGTTGATATGCCCCTGTCTTCCCTTACAGGCCTCCCTGGAAATTGTAGTCTGTCTCCTCATCCACTTTCTCTTCAGCAAACTACATCTGCCATAGTTCAGCGCAATCTACATCAAAGTCTTTCTTGTCACATAGGCTCCTACTAGTGTGCAAAGGTGAAACGGTATTGACTATGTCAACATGGGACTCCTATATAAGCATAGAGGGCAAATGCAGCACAGTGTATATGTATTTGCCTCCTCTTGGGAGAGCTAAGCACCACTCTACAATTATTTGCCTTGTGTCTTAACTAACACTGCAAACCAACTTGTTGCTCTCTCATCAGTCATTGCTGAGCTTTGGAAGGCTAGTTGTTCTTCAAGTACAACCGAGGTTCCCTACTGTGAGATTTACACCACCTTTCCACACTGCAAACCAAAATCGTAAATTGGGGTGCCGCTGCAGGCTCCTTATCTGTCCAGGTCTGGTGACTTCCACTAAAGAGTGCAGGCTGGGGGATAGCTTGTCTCGGTTCAATGTGTAAACATGTAGGAAGAAAAGATCCCAGGTGCTATACATCCAGCAAAACCCAGTGTTTATAGTAAAAGCAGCCCCAGGCAAGGCTCTGCCCAGACCACACCCCCAATATGTTTTTCCCCATCCATGGTGCTTACACCACCTTTTTACACAGTACAGCCATTCTGGTAACCCTCATTTTCTGTACTGCACTTAAGCAATATATTTTAGTCACCCCCTCTCTCCTAGCTTTTGATGATACAGCAAAGATGCAGCAGCAAACATATAAATTCATCTCTCCTTCCTCCTGTCAGCATGTTCTTTGTCTGCAATTGCATGTGCTCATGCAGCAGAGCCTCATTCGCTCAAAGAACTGACCGCGCCCCTCTTAGAATAGAGGGTGATATCGGGAAAAGATTTATTCACTTTAATTAATTGCATTCAAAACTTTATTTCTTTAATTGAATACATATTTATCATTTTGTCAAGTTTACAAAGAAGGAACATACAGTAAACAGTGGGGTTTGCAAATCCCGGGTTAAAAATAGGGTTGTATACTGTGACAGCAGGAAGGTAAAGTCACCTGGTTGCATCCAGGGGGGTAGATATATTTCGCCCAGATTCAGGCTTTACGCCGACTTATACAACTAGGTGGAGAGTTGTATAAGCCCAGCTAAGGCTAGTGGGCTCATGGATGACTCATACCTCTAGGGAGAGTGCTGGGCGTCGTGCAGACAGGGAGTTGATGAGACCAGCTGAAGCTTGTCAGCTCATTTAGGCCTCTATAAGAACTCCCAGCTTCATTAGATGTTAGCTCATGCCTGGAACCAGACCTGTGTGGACTGTCTAGGGAGAGTGAACCCCTGTGCGGTGAGACAAAGCCTGTGTGGCTATTTGCTTGGACATTTAAAACCAGGGACTTAGGGACTAGGACAGCACTAGGCTGATCCCAGTTGTTAGTTAGGAAACCTGTATGTTTAGTCAGAGGTCAAGTTGACCAGGATTTATTTTGTTTATGTTTCTTTTGCTTTGCTGTGTTTTGTCACTGTAAACAGAAAATAAACCGCACCTTTTTGATTTTAAAAACCACAACCTCCGTTTGCTGGGCCTGTTTTGTGTGGGGAGCCCATCCCGGGGGTCACACACACCCGCTGCCGAGCTAACCCCCTCACAGTTGGTGGAGAACCAGTGGCAGTTTTTTTTAAGCCAGCATGGAGGAGATACTGAAACAGCTGGCTCTAGCAAATGCCAATCAACAGCAGACAAATGCAGGTTTGCAAAGGAGCCTTGCAGCTCAGCAACAAGCCCAGCAGCAATCTGAGGCCCGCTTCATAGACCTGTTACAGAAGCAAGAGCGGAGACTACAACAAATGGAAGCAGTAATGCAGCAACGTCCGCAGACCAGTGAGGAAAGCCGTCCCACTAATACCGCGTCCTTTGGGGTGAGTCGTTTATTGACAAAAATGACTGGAGAGGATGATCCAGAGGTATTTTTGACCACATTTGAAAGGACCGCTGAAAGAGAAAAGTGGCCTGAGGAGCAGTGGGCTGGACTGGTGGCTCCTCTGTTAACTGGTGAATCGCAAAAAGCTTACTATGACCTAGAGCCTAACCAAGCAAAAGACTATGTGATGCTAAAAGCTGAAATTTTGGCAAGGCTGGGTGTCACCCAGGCTGTCCGGGCTCAGCGTGTGCATAACTGGACTTTCCAGCTTGGAAAACCCCCCAGGTCTCAAATGTATGATCTCATTCACCTGAGCAGAAAGTGGCTACAGCCAGAGACTTTGTCCGCACCAAAGATTGTGGAACGTGTTGTAATGGATCGGTTTTTGAGAGCTCTTCCTACTGCCATCCAAAAGTGGGTAAGCCATGGAGACCCAGAGACGGCCGATGGTCTTGTGGATCGTGTGGAGAAATACTTGGCTACAGAGAACCTGACGGCCTCTTCCAGAGACACTCGGACTTTCCACCCTAAGACCAGACCATCCCCAGGGGCGGATAAGAGGATTCCAAGGGGTGAGGGTGGAGAGAGTGAGAGGGTGGGAGCTCTACCCCAAGTTTGGCGAGAACAGCCTGGGAAATCAGCGGCTCAAGAGGCGGCAAGAAGGATCGTTTGCTACCGCTGCCGGCAAGCGGGACATATTGCAGCCAATTGCCCGGTTGTGGAGGAACCCATGCAGTGTGACTTTCAGACTGCCATTCGAGGAACTGAGAAACATTTATGCAAAATGTGTGTTAATGGTAGAAATGTTGTGGTATTGCTGGATTCAGGTAGCCTTGTGACCCTGATAAAGGCTGAGTTAGTTAAAATAGAGGTCTTTGGGAATAGCAAGGTAGCTGTTATTTGTGTGCATGGGGACACCCGAGAGTATCCAGTGACTACAGTGTGTTTCGAGACCCCCAAAGGTACCCTCTCTCATCCAGTGGGCTTAGTATCTCAGTTACCGCATGACGCCATTGTGGGAAGGGATTTTCCGAAGTTCTGGGAACTGTGGGATGATCCTGAGCCCCCCACTGGTGCCCCTATGTACCAGGAATGTGATAGCCAGAACTCCCCTGAGAGTGGTGAGGACTCTCCGGAATTTCCCTTATCAGTATTGGCAGGGGAGACTCAAGAAACTGGAGAGGAGCCCACCTCCTCAGACGAAAACCTACCGTCTGTGGAGTTTTCTGATCTTGAGGTTCACAGGGAAAACTTTGCCACAGAACAGTTGAAAGACCCCGCCCTAATAAAGGCACGGGAAAACGTAGTGAAAATAGATGGCGAGTTAGTGAACCCAGATAATACCTGCACTTACCCATACTTCAGCGTAGAGAAGGACCTACTGTATCGGGTGGCAAAAAGGGCAGAAGAAACCGTTGAGCAGCTTGTGGTGCCCAAACCTTACAGGAAGTTGGTGTTGGAGTTGGCCCATGGGCACATTCTTGGAGGTCATCTGGGGACAGAGAAAACCCGAGAGAGGGTATTACAGAGATTCTATTGGCCGGGGGTGATGAAGGACATGGAAAATTATTGTTCCTCCTGCCCTGTGTGTCAGAGGTCGGCCCCAATGCCACATTTCCGTAGCCCGCTGGTCCCTCTACCCATCATTGAGGTCCCGTTTGAGAGGATCGCCATGGATTTGGTAGGGCCTATAATCAAGTCCGCTAGGGGGCACCAGTACATATTAGTTATAATGGACTATGCCACCCGTTATCCAGAAGCGATCCCTCTCCGAAATACCTCGGCCAAAACCATAGCCAAAGAGCTATCTCTTGTGTTTAGCCGGGTGGGTATTTGTAAAGAACTGCTTACGGACCAAGGTACACCCTTTATGTCCCGGGTTATGAAGGAGCTGTGTAAATTGTTCAAAGTGACGCAATTACGTACATCTGTGTATCACCCCCAAACCGATGGGCTGGTTGAAAGATTCAACAAAACCCTAAAACAAATGTTGAAGAAAGTGGTGGCTAGAGATGGAAAGGATTGGGACTGTCTACTTCCTTATCTGATGTTTGCTATTAGGGAGGTGCCCCAATCCTCTACGGGATTCTCCCCCTTTGAGTTACTGTATGGGAGACACCCAAGAGGGCTGTTGGATATTGCCAAGGAAACTTGGGAAAGTGAGAGTTCTCCCCACAGGAGTGTGATTGAGCATGTCGCCCTGATGCAAGACCGAATTGCACAGGTAATGCCCATCGTGAAGGAACATTTGGCCCAAGCGCAGTTAGCACAGCAGAGAGTGTACAACCGTGGAGCCAAGACCCGCACCTTTTCCCCGGGGGATAGGATACTGGTACTTGTCCCTACGGTTGAAAGTAAATTCCTTGCCAAATGGCAAGGCCCCTATGAGATAATGGAAAAAGTGAGCGAAGTGAATTACAAGGTCAGACAACCAGGAAGGCGAAAGCCCGAACAGATCTATCACGTTAATCTGTTGAAAGCCTGGAGGGATAGAGAGTCCCTAGTCGCAGACACTTGGTCACCAGCTCAAACTGGTTGCGTGATTCCTGAGGTTGGAATAGCAGCCACCTTGTCACAACCCCAACAACAGGAGGTTAAGGAGTTTGTGCTTCGCAACAAGGAGGTATTCTCTGAGCTGCCGGGACAAACATCTGGGGTAGAGCATGACATCATTACCCCGCCCGGTGAAAGGGTGAAGTTAAAACCCTATCGGATCCCAGAGGCCCGACGGGAGGCAATACGGGAGGAAGTACAGAAAATGCTGAACTTAGGGGTGATAGAGGAGTCCCAAAGTGATTGGTCTAGTCCCATTGTGTTGGTGCCTAAACCGGATGGGAGCTGGCGATTTTGTAACGATTTTCGTCAGTTGAACAAAGTTACAAAATTTGACACCTACCCCATGCCACGTATAGATGAGTTGATCGACCGGCTGGGAACAGCCCGATACATGACGACTCTTGACCTCACAAAAGGGTATTGGCAAATCCCCCTGGCCAAGTCGGCCAAAGAGAAAACCGCATTTGTAACCCCAGACGGGGCGTTCCAATATAAAAGAATGCCGTTCGGGTTACAGAATGCGCCGGCCACATTCCAGCGGAAAATGGACCAGATGCTGAGGCCCCATCGGAAGTATGCTGCGGCTTACCTGGATGACGTAATTGTCCATAGCACAGATTGGGCCTCACATCTGCCAAAAGTGCAAGCAGTCCTGGACTCTGTTCGGGAAGCGGGGTTTACGGCTAACCCCAAGAAGTGTACCATTGGGCAGGAGGAGGCCAAATATCTTGGGTACACCATTGGGAGGGGAGTAATAAAACCCCAACTCAACAAAGTCGAAGCCATCCAGAGTTGGCCACGTCCCAACAGCAAGAAGCAGGTACGAGCCTTTCTGGGAATCGCTGGGTATTATCGGCGATTCATTCCCCACTTTGCTTCTAAGGCTGTGCCCCTAACCAACCTGACGAAGGGGAAAGGGTCGGTCATGATTAAATGGACCCCCGAGGCTGAGGCAGCATTCCAATTCTTGAAACAAGCCTTATGTAGCCAGCCAGTGTTGTACTCACCCGACTTCTCTAAAGACTTTGTCGTACAAAGTGATGCGTCAGATGTGGGGTTAGGAGCAGTATTGTCCCAGGTCTGGAACGGGGAAGAGCACCCAGTCATTTACCTCAGCAGGAAGTTGAAGTCCCATGAGGTAAATTACGCCACCGTTGAAAAGGAGTGTTTAGCGGTGAAGTGGGCTCTAGATTCCCTTCGGTACTACCTGCTAGGTAGGCACTTTGACATGGTTACGGATCACGCTCCGTTAAAGTGGATGGCTCAAAACAAGGAAACAAATAGAAGAGTGAATAGGTGGTTCCTGGCCCTCCAGGAATTCAACTTCACAGTAAAGCATCGCCCTGGCGTTCAAATGGGGAATGTGGATGCTTTGTCTCGAGTACATGAATGCCTGATTGCTGGTGTTCCAACCCCAAGGTTAAAACAAGAGGGGGGGGTATGTGACAGCAGGAAGGTAAAGTCACCTGGTTGCATCCAGGGGGGTAGATATATTTCGCCCAGATTCAGGCTTTACGCCGACTTATACAACTAGGTGGAGAGTTGTATAAGCCCAGCTAAGGCTAGTGGGCTCATGGATGACTCATACCTCTAGGGAGAGTGCTGGGCGTCGTGCAGACAGGGAGTTGATGAGACCAGCTGAAGCTTGTCAGCTCATTTAGGCCTCTATAAGAACTCCCAGCTTCATTAGATGTTAGCTCATGCCTGGAACCAGACCTGTGTGGACTGTCTAGGGAGAGTGAACCCCTGTGCGGTGAGACAAAGCCTGTGTGGCTATTTGCTTGGACATTTAAAACCAGGGACTTAGGGACTAGGACAGCACTAGGCTGATCCCAGTTGTTAGTTAGGAAACCTGTATGTTTAGTCAGAGGTCAAGTTGACCAGGATTTATTTTGTTTATGTTTCTTTTGCTTTGCTGTGTTTTGTCACTGTAAACAGAAAATAAACCGCACCTTTTTGATTTTGAAAACCACAACCTCCGTTTGCTGGGCCTGTTTTGTGTGGGGAGCCCATCCCGGGGGTCACACACACCCGCTGCCGAGCTAACCCCCTCACAATACCAACAGTATACTTGATGTCATCAAATTTTTTTTAAAAAGTTTTGGCCATGATAAGCTTAAAATTTGTTTCTGCCTACAAGGAGGCAACCACAAAAGGTTATTAGAGAAATAAGGGCAAGGTCTCCATGGGGTTTAGTGCAAAACATAACTGATTGGGATACCCTTGTCTGTGGTTTTGTAGGGTTCATATACACTGACAGTACTCTGCTACAGCTATTCTGCCAATCTATGAGCTTTTAAGGTCATTCCAGGTTTTTAGTATGAAGAATGGGGGGGGGGGGTAATTGGTATGGTAAAGGGTGTCATAGGTGCTGGTTAAGAAATTACCATAATAAATGTAGTTTTGTAGACGGGAGTGAGTCACTTTGGGAGGGGGCTGGTGGAACCCAGAATCCCTTTGGAGAGGTTGGGAAACCAATGTTTCAGTTCCCATGCACCTCCTATGTCAAAGTCACCCTGTGTCTATTAGGGGCACAGGGTGACTAAAAAAATAATGGATATTAAGAATGTGGCTTGGATTACTTAAAATGGAACAGTAATATTTATCCACAATATCTCCCAGGAAATATACAGACTGTTCCTGGTTTGTTTAATTCTGAACTATACATGTTAATTAAAAGAGCTGGTCACCTTGGCCTCTGGAGGCAGACCGTGTGCTACTGGGGACTCCTGCTATAATCTGTTGCCTACTAGGCAGAGAAGGGGGAGATTTCTGTTTGTATTGTTAATTGTAATTAGGTCTTCTGCTATTGTTTGAAGGTTTGATTGTGCTTATGCTTATGATAATGTGTATTGTCTGCAGTTAGCTTGAAGTCGGCAAGGCTGGTTTGCAATGAGTCATCCAGGTGAATGGGATTAGCCATGAGTCAGTCCTACCTCGTTAGCTAAACCATTGTGTGATGTTTTGGGTAAATATTTGGGTTATTGTGTATGTGGGGACTGACATACTTTTCAAGTGTATAAAAAGGCTGTATACTTGCCCAATATTTGCTCCGGTTTGCCTGGAGTTCCGCTTAAGCCTCATACACACGATCAGACTTCCATCTGACTTTTCCGTGGATTTTTGTCCGAAGGGCGTTGGCCGTGAACTTGGACCCTACCTGTTTCTCTGAGTCTGCCTTCTGGAACGTGTGACGGGTACATCCAAGGATACATCTGTGAGGCTAGGGTTACATCAACAGTACCTCAAGAAACCAGGAAGTGGAAAAACAGTAATTGATGTAAACCTCACAACTTGGATAGATAAGGGTATTTCCTTCTTAGAAGACTTGCAGGATTTCTATGTGAGCCATTTCCATCATTTATTGGGCTTGGATATTTGGTGCTATCCTCGAGTTTGGATCTCGGATACATATGTGTGCAGTGCCGGCTGGGATTTCATGTGTACGGATACATATACACTAAGCCTGTTTGACCCTCTACACATACGTGCATTGGGTTCATTCCATCTGGTAAGCCTCCCTTTCATACGGTGGTGGTCACGTCACATGTCACTTCTTTATTTTGGAAGATTCACCATTTGGAATTGAAAGTCACAACCATATTTATGTTTTGGTCATTCAAAGACTCTTCGTAATTTGGACTTTTTTATATATTTGGACATATCACTAGATCCATTGTGATCCAGCCACTTCGAGCACTTGGGTGTTATGATTTAGTGTTATTACGTATAGCGCTACATTTTTGTATATTATTAGGTGAATGGGATTAGCCATGAGTCATTCCTACCTCGTTAGCTAAACCATTGTGTGATGTTTTGGGTAAATATTTGGGTTATTGTGTATGTGGGGACTGACATACTTTTCAAGTGTATAAAAAGGCTGTATACTTGCCCAATAAATCATTCCATGTTCCTACAAGCTAGTGTCGGCTAGTATTGTACGTTTGGCTGGAATGTCTGATATCTGATGTTCAGACTGGAGGAGGCTGTATACTGATGGAAGCACTCAAGCGGTATGCGACAGGCTACCATGATGTTTGTGGCAGTCTGGGACATCCAAACCTGCACCTGGATCCAAGGTTCGGATAGCAGGAGAGGAGAGGTACAGATACCAGCCGCCATGAAAGAGGAATTCGGAATGAGGTTGCGAGAGATGCAGATACAGCAAAGAGGACCAGTGTCAAAGCAGGTCCTGCTGTGATGGTATGATTCTGTCCAATGGGAACTCTGGAAGGAAGCACTAGCCTGTGATCATCGACACCAGGGACAAATTCTCTCCTCCTTCCAGGAAAGGTACTGGTCGCAGTACAACGTGTGAATTGTGTTTTTGGGGAGACAACGGCACAAGGAATGGAAAACTGAGCTAACCAGGCTGGTCCAGGCGGAGATGCGGTTGGACAAGAGCCCCCCGCTGGTATGTAGCCCAAGTGTACCCATGGACAGTGGATGACACCCCAATAGAAGGCTTTGACTACGGCGGCTTGGGGCTGTTATTGGAGAGGCTGTCTGAGGACCCTGACTTTGGATTTGATTTGGAGTGGCGTTTGGAAGAAATTTTGGAATACAGAGAGAACGGATGCTGAATGTCTCAGAAGTTCCCTGGGCACTGGATGATTTGGAGTTTCTAGCCAATCAGGAATGGGAGCTGGAGATGCCTACAGACGGCTACTATATTCTGATTAGAAGCAGGTCTGGGCTCCCTTTACCTGGTACTATCCAGAAGTACCAGTCGACAGTCCTGAAATTTTGGCTGAAGTGTCAGCAATGGGGCAGAGTAAAAGCGTGCTTTGTCCATCTCCGCCCACAGCTATGGAAGCGGAGGTCTTATGTCGGATGCAGCAAGTGTTTACTGACCTTGACAAACCTGTTTCTTCACAGGATGAGCTTGAATGGAGAAATGTGTCTGTCCAACAGCAGTTCAAGGGCTTAGGAGAAGAGGAAGCTGTCCTCACTCCCCAGACATGGATCACAGAAAGAATGGATTTTTTTTCTTTTCATCAGAGGATGTTATGGATGATGAGTCATCTGCCAAAGTGTTGGCACTGGGCCCAAGGGCCACCAGCCCATGCCCTGGACTTTTGGCAATTCCAGAGACTGGGGATCTAATATACTTTTTTGTAGAGGAGGAACCACCTAGCGAACCCCCAGCAGAAGTGCTGGCAGTAGGACAGAGTACTGCAGACCCCTGCTTCACACTCATGGCAGTTTCAAAGGCCCAAGGTGAGAAGGTGGTGGTTCTTCTTCCCTAGTGGATTTCAGAGATGCAGGGAGGGGAAGCAGCCATTCCCCTCCCCAACAAAGATTTGTGCACCTGGGAGACAGTACCAAAGAAAGGGCGTCCCAGCAGCAGACGCCGCCCCAGAATGATAACACCAACCCAGCTGAAGTGCTGGCAACCGGACAGAGGGTCCAAGACCTCTGCCCCACACCTGCGGCAGTTCTGGGGGCCCAGGGTGAGGAGGTGGCAGTCACTCCCGAGCAGCAGATCAGGATCCATGGGGAGAAGGGAGAGGAGGTTGTCGTCTTCCCTTCCCAACAGTCAACCAGGATGGAGGAAACTGTCTTCACTCCCCAACAGTTAGCCAAAATGGATGATGTGAGCGCTGAAGCACTAACAGGGCAGAAGACTACTGGCCTCTGTGCACAACAATCCGTTCCGCAGGAGCTCCAGGGAGAGAATGCAATCAGCACCTTACAACGGCAGCTTGAGCTGGTGTCGTGGATGGGTCTGCGGTCTCCACTAACAGAAACCCAGCAGAAGTGCTGGCAACAGGGCAGAGTGCTTCCAACCTCCCTGCAGAGTTTCGGGGAGCGGGGGAAGTCGGCCTAGCTCTCCAGCGACAAACTGATGTAGTGAAGCTCCTACGCCCAGCTGAACCGCTGACAACAGGACAGAGCCCTGCTGGACTCTGCCCTCCACTAACAAAGGATGGAATGGACTACGGTCTCCACTTGTATACCCCAGGGATGCTGGTCTGTCGGCCCAGATCCCCAACAGCATGACGAAGTGTGCCTGGCCACTCTGTCTTTTCTCTCCAGCGGCTGAAGGGACTCCAGCGGGAAGGACCAGTCCACACTTTCCCCCAGCAGCGGGTATGTTCTACGAGAGAGACAAAGATTGGCTGGGTTAGTAATGCTCTGTTGGGAACAATTTGTTTGGGGTATTGTGTGGGTACAGGCATTGGGGGACTGGAACTACAAACTAAGTTTGGACTCAACCCGTCTGGGGTCTCCTCCTGTGTTAGTCTGCTGCCGAAAGGGGAGAGATGAATAGAAGATAGAATTTCCTTTTAAATTTGGCTGTTAGTGAACATAACGAATACGAATTTATCCAACGAATGCCACATCTAAACAAATGGAACTAATTAATAATAAATAATAATGATAAAAAGTTTTTATTATTATTATTGTTGCTATTTATTATTATTAATTTGTTACGTTCCATTCGTTTAGATACGACATTCGTTATTTCGGGTTAATTTATAACTTCGGTTAAATTTATATTCGTTACGTTCACTAACAGCCAAATTTGAAAGGAAATTCCAATACCTATAATTTAATAGTTATTATTTCTGATTTTCAAATCTTTGGGTTTTCGCATTTTAGAATTTACGAATTTTCCAAAATTCGTATTTACGAATATTCGGGAAAATTTGGTAAATGGTTTTTCATTAATTTGGAGTTAACAAATTTGTGGAAATTCGTTAAAAAAATAATTCAGAGCAAAACGAATTGCACATGTCTACTATACTGACGAAAGCACTCAAGCGGAGAGCGACGGAGTTCCATGACATAGATTTGCAAAGATAGTTATTAAAAGGGAGACTTTAAATGCTTTTGATTTGAGCAAACTAACCTGGAAGCAAGAGATGGATCCAAATTCTGATAAGAGCAGCATGAGGATAGTGGGGGACACAGCGAGGTTAGTAATGCTGAGTACAACATAATTTGCAAAGTCTGTGATGATGTCCTATTACTTCCATTCCTCTGATGTTTGGGGGAGTCCTAAGTAAATGGTCTCTGAAGACTAGTGATGAGCCGAACACCCCCGGGTTTGGTTCGCACCAGAACCCGCGAACGGACCGAAAGTTCGTACGAACATTAGAACCCTATTAAATACAATGGATGCGAACGTTCGAATTCTAAAGTGCTAATTATAACAACTATTATGCATGTTATTGTCCTAAAAAGGGTTTGGGAACCCGGGTTCTGCACCAGGGGACATGTATCAATGCAAAAAGAAGTTTTAAAAACGGTCGTTTTTCGGGAGCAGTCATTTTAATGATGCATAAAGTGAAAAAAAAAAAGTCAAATATTCCTTTAAATATCGTACCTGGGGGGTGTCTAAAGTATGCCTGTGAAGTGCCACGTGTTTCCCGTGTTTAGAACTGTCCCTGCACAAAATGACACTTCTAAAGGAAAAAAAAGCCATTTAAAACTGCTTGCGGCTTTAATGTAATGTCTGGTCCCGGTAATATGGATGAAAATCTTTAAGAAAAATGGCATAGCTACCCCATGACCCCCCCCCTACCCCAGCCCATTACCAGCCCCTTTGGGTCTTGTATGGATATTAAGGGGAACCCCGCACATAAAATAAAAAAGGCCCTATATACTCTGAACAGCCGTATACAGGCGGTGCATACAAGACAGGGGTTGTAGGTTTGTTCTTATGTAGAATCTGTTTGTAATTTTGAACAGGTACATTGTTTAAGTGTAGCTCCAGCCAAAAAATCTATTTTTAAGCTTTTTGGAAAACATAGGGAAGGGTTATCACCCCTGTAACATTTGTTTTGCTGTCTGTGCAGTGTGCACCTGTTCAGAACAGTTCACCTCACTTTCCGTCCTAATGACTAATGTGTTTTGAAAATTTGGGGTTTTTATTGAAACAAGAATTGGTGATAAAGCATCAGTGGAGAGGAGACACTTTTTTTCCCATATTAACTCTTACAGGAGAAAATTTCCCTTCCTAGGGGTAGATTTCCTCTCACTTCCTGTTGTCTTCTTGCGTTTGCAAGTAGGAGTCGTTTGTAAGTTGGATGTTTGAAAGTAGGGACCTGCCGTATATACTCTGCAGAAATAGGCCCCTTAGTTGTTGGTGTTGGCACAACACTGTAAGCACTCACAGTTACTCTTGGTTGGTGCTGGAACGCCCTGCTGTCAACTATTATATCAGGAATTTTAATTACATATAATTGTTGAACAGTGGTAGTAAAAATTGGGCCTTTGATGGTGGTGCTGGTGCCACAACACTGTAAACCCTGACAGTTACTCTTGGTGGGTGCAGCAATGGGCCCTGCTGTGAATTATTAGATCAAGAATTGTAATTGCATGCCCCTGTTGAACAGGGGCTGAAAAATTGGGCCTTTCGTGGTGGTGGTGGTGGTGGTGGTGTTGCCACAACACTGTAAGCCCTCAGAGTTACTCTTGGTGGGTGCAGCAATGGGCCCTGCTGTGAATTATTAGATCAAGAATTGTAATTGCATGCCCCTGTTGAACAGGGGCTGAAAAATTGGGCCTTAGGCACTGGTGGCACAACACTACAACCCCTCACAGATACTGTACTTGGAGCACAGCAATGAGCCCTGTTGCAAAGTATTGCTTCAAAAATTGTAATGACACGCCCCTGTTAAACAGGGGCTGAAAAATTGGGCCTTAGGCACTGGTGGCACAACACTACAATCCCTCACAGATACTGTACTTGGAGCACAGCAATGAGCCCTGTTGCAAAGTATTGCTTCAAAAATTGTAATGACACGCCCCTTTTAAACAGGGGCTGAAAAATTGGGCCTTAGGCACTGGTGCCACAACACTCCAACCCCTCACAGATACTGTACTTGGAGCACAGCAATGAGCCCTATGGCAAATTATTGCTAAAAAAATTGTAATTACACGCCCCTGTAAAACAGGGGCTGAAAAATTGGGCCTTAGCCACTGGTGGCGGCACCCATAAACAAAAATGATCTTCCAAGCTATCATCATCAATCGTATCATTGAGGACTCGGAGGAGGAGGATAGCCAGTCAACATAACAGCACAGGCACTCAGCATCAGCATCAGTCTTGAAGGGATGTGACATGTTAAAATCAATTAGTCTGTTATATCAGCATCAGGTGTGTGGTAGCTGGTGGTGATCCAAGACTGGTTCATCTTGATGAAAGTCAGTCGATCAACCGAGTCGGTGGACAGGCGCACCCTGTGATCCGTGACAAATCCTCCAGCAGCACTGAATGTGCGTTCCGAAAGAACGCTGGATGCAGGACAGGCCAGTAGCTCAATTGCATACTGTGCAAGCTCTGGCCAGTGATCCATCCTCAAGACCCAGTAAGCCAGAGGATTTTCGGTGGGGAAGGTGTCCAAGTCTGACCTTGCCCCTAGATATTCCTGCACCATGTTTATCAGACGCTGGCGATGGTTGCTGGAACCGATCATACTTTGGGGCTGCGGACTAAAGAATTGTCTGAACGCATCGGTCAGACGGCCACCTTCCCCACCGCTCCTTCTTTGACTGGCCGAAGCCTCAGCAACTCGTTGTCCAGGACCAGGAGTTTGTAACCTCCCAGTCTCTGGGAACGCGTTGCACAGACCTTTCTGCAAGGCCTCCCGGAGTTGTCTCATCCTCTGCTCCCTCTGCGAAGGTAACATAAGGTCCGCAACCTTACCCTTGTACCGTGGATCAAGGAGAGTGGCCAGCCAGTAATGGTCCCTCTCCTTGATCCGAAGAATACGAGGATCCTTCCGCAGACTTTGCAGGATCAGGGAGGCCATGCAGCGTAGGTTTGCTGAGGCATTCGCTCCGGAGTCCTCTGGGTCACTAAGGACGACATGATCCGCAGCCACCTCCTCCCAGCCACGTACAAGTCCACTGGTTTCTTGGGGCTGTAAATCATCCCTAAAAGACTGCTGATGATGATGCTGAGTGCCAGCCTCCACCTCCATGCTGACACAATCCTCCTCCTCCTCCTCCTCCTCTTCCTGTGCGATGGGTGGGACAGAAGGAACACTGTCTGGGTAAAGGGGGCCTTGAGAGGCAAGGAAGTCCTCCTCTTCCTGCCTCTGTTCTGCCTCAAGTGCCCTGTCCATTATTCCACGCAGCGTGTGCTCCAACAGGTGGACAAGAGGTACAGTGTCACTGATGCATGCACTGTCACTGCTCACCATCCTCGTGGCCTCCTCAAATGGTGCCAGGACAGTGCATGCATCCCTGATCATGCCCCACTGGCGTGGAGAAAAAAAACCAAGCTCCCCTGACCCTGTCCTGGTGCCGTAGTCGCACAGGTACTCATTGATGGCCCTCTGCTGCGTGTGCAGCCGCTGCAGCATGGCCAACGTTGAGTTCCACCTGGTGGGCATGTCACATATAAGGCGGTTCTTGGGCAGGTTCAACTCCTTTTGCAGCTCAGCCAGGCGAGCACTGGCATTATAAGATCTGCGGAAATGCACACAGACTTTCCTGGCCTGCCTCAGGACATCCTGTAAGCCCGGGTACCTGCCCAAGAACAGCTGCACCACCAGGTTAAGGACGTGAGCCACACAGGGCACATGGGTCAGTTGTCCCTGTCGGAGGGCGGAGAGGAGGTTGGTGCCATTGTCGCAAACCACCATTCCTGGCTTAAGCTGGCGTGGCGTCAACCACCTCTCGGCCTGGCCCTGCAGAGCAGACAGGACCTCTGCCCCAGTGTGGCTTCTGTCCCCCAAACACACCAGCGCAAGCACGGCATGGCATCTTTTTGCCTGCGTACTTGTGTAGCCCCGTGAACGGCTACGGAGCACCGCTGGTTCATAGGACAAACCACAGGAAGAGGCCATGGAGGAAGAAGAAGAGGAGGGGGTGGAGGAGAGAGGTGTGTCACAACCAGTAGTAGCATTTTGGAGGCGTGGCGGTGGAACAACCTCCAACACTACTGCACCTTGTCCTGCATCCTTCCCAGCTGCCAAAAGAGTGACCCAATGGGCCGTGAAAGAAAGGTAACGTCCCTGTCCATGCCTGCTGGACCATGAGTCAGCGGTAATATGCACCTTACCGCTGACCGCCCTGTCCAGCGAGGCCAAGACATTGCCTTCCACATGCCGGTAGAGAGCCGGAATAGCCTTCCGTGAGAAAAAGTGGCATTTGGGAACCTGCCACTGAGGAACCGCACATTGCACAAACTCACGGAAGGGGGCCGAGTCTACCAACTGAAAAGGCAGCAGTTGAAGCGCTAGCAATTTAGCCAAGCTAGCATTCAACCGCTGGGCATGTGGATGGCTGGGAGTGAACTTCTTTCGACGGTCCAGCAGCTGGGGCAGGGAAATTTGCCTGCTAGAATCGGACGTCGGTGTACTGCTAGCAGAGTGGCCGCAAGTACTTGGCTGTGACACACCTAATTCTACACCTTCATTCCTCTCAGTGCATGTTTCAGAGAGGACTGAAGTTATAGTGGGGTTGGAGATCCCAGCTGATGCGGTGCAAGGAGAGGTCCGCTTTGTTCTTTGGTGTGGGTCTTTGAGGTAGGCTTGCCAACGAGCTGCATGGCAGGTCAACATATGTCTGGTCAGGCATGTGGTACCCAAGCGGCTGATGTTTTGGCCACGCGCTATATACGCTTGAGACATATGTTGCAAACAGCAGCTGTGCGATCTGATGCACTAGCCTCAAAAAAGGCCCACACCAAGGAACTTTTTGAATGACGGGCAGAGGCAGCGCCCTGCACAGGCGGAGCTCTGCGGTGTGATTCCGTCGGTGTACTGCCCTTACGCTGGCCACCAAAGGGCATCCTGCCTCGTTGGAGATGTGCCTCCTCCTCATCCTCCTCCTCCTCCTCTCTCCTATTAGGCACCCACGTGGAGTCAGTGACCTCATCATCCCCTCCCTCCTCATCACTGGAGCCAATCTGGCAGTATGCTGCAGCTGCTGGAACATGACTGCCAGATTGGTGTCCTTCTTGAGCATCCCCTCTGTCTGCTCTCACGCTACTGCCTTCCTGTAGCTGGGTTTCATCATCAGACCCTTCGAAACGCTGGGCATCCTCCTGGAGCATGTACCCAACACTGTGCTCAAACAGTTCGGGGGACTCCTCAGGAGGAGGACATGGTGGGTCTAGGGAAGGAGTGACTGATGATGAGTCTGACATTGATACCAGGGAAGAGGACGCTTTGGCAGCTGCTTTGCCAGTACCCTGAGCCTGGGTGAGAGAGGATGAGGAGGAGGAGGGCTTGGTCATCCACTCTACCAAGTCTTCGGCATGATGTGGCTCAACATGTCCAGCTGCCGAAAAGAAGGACAAGCGTGTCCCATGGCCATGTGCTGATGAGGATGCACCGCGTCCACGACCAGCACTGTTGCCCCCAGACACAGAGCCTGCTTGCCCTCTTTTATTGCCTCCTGACTGTCTGCCTCTCCTTGTTTGCCTTCCAGACATTCTAATAGATGGCCTGCAGGGAGATGGGAAAAAAGCAATAAGGGCTACCTTCAGGTGTCCTTCTCTGTCCCTTTACTTAAGGATTTCTAAATATGGTTGAGGATGATTGCTTTTGCACAGAATAGCACAACGACAATTTCCCTGACTGTCCAAAAAACAAGGATTTCAAAGATGGTTGATGAGGAATGCTTTAGCACACTATAGCACAAGGAGAATTCCCCTCACTTTCCTTCTTTGTCCCTAGAAACAAGGACTCGCACAGTGAAAGAAACTGACACTCTCCCTACCTAGAGTTTTCTGTCCCTAGAAAAAATGTTTTTTTAAAGCACACTATAGCACAAGGAGAATTCCCCTCACTTTCCTTCTTTGTCCCTAGAAACAAGGACTCGCACAGTGAAAGAAACTGACACTCTCCCTACCTAGAGTTTTCTGTCCCTAGAAAAAATGTTTTTTTAAAGCACACTATAGCACAAGGAGAATTCCCCTCACTTTCCTTCTTTGTCCCTAGAAACAAGGACTCGCACAGTGAAAGAAACTGACACTCTCCCTACCTAGAGTTTTCTGTCCCTAGAAAAAATGTTTTTTTAAAGCACACTATAGCACAAGGAGAATTCCCCTCACTTTCCTTCTTTGTCCCTAGAAACAAGGACTCGCACAGTGAAAGAAACTGACACTCTCCCTACCTAGAGTTTTCTGTCCCTAGAAAAAATGTTTTTTTAAAGCACACTATAGCACAAGGAGAATTCCCCTCACTTTCCTTCTTTGTCCCTAGAAACAAGGACTCACACAGTGAAAGAAACTGACACTCTCCCTACCTAGAGTTTTCTGTCCCTAGAAAAAATGTTTTTTAAAGCACACTATAGCACAAGGAGAATTCCCCTCACTTTCCTTCTTTGTCCCTAGAAACAAGGACTCGCACAGTGAAAGAAACTGACACTCTCCCTACCTAGAGTTTTCTGTCCCTAGAAAAAATGTTTTTTTAAAGCACACTATAGCACAAGGAGAATTCCCCTCACTTTCCTTCTTTGTCCCTAGAAACAAGGACTCGCACAGTGAAAGAAACTGACACTCTCCCTACCTAGAGTTTTCTGTCCCTAGAAAAAATGTTTTTTTAAAGCACACTATAGCACAAGGAGAATTCCCCTCACTTTCCTTCTTTGTCCCTAGAAACAAGGACTCGCACAGTGAAAGAAACTGACACTCTCCCTACCTAGAGTTTTCTGTCCCTAGAAAAAATGTTTTTTTAAAGCACACTATAGCACAAGGAGAATTCCCCTCACTTTCCTTCTTTGTCCCTAGAAACAAGGACTCGCACAGTGAAAGAAACTGACACTCTCCCTACCTAGAGTTTTCTGTCCCTAGAAAAAATGTTTTTTTAAAGCACACTATAGCACAAGGAGAATTCCCCTCACTTTCCTTCTTTGTCCCTAGAAACAAGGACTCACACAGTGAAAGAAACTGACACTCTCCCTACCTAGAGTTTTCTGTCCCTAGAAAAAATGTTTTTTAAAGCACACTATAGCACAAGGAGAATTCCCCTCACTTTCCTTCTTTGTCCCTAGAAACAAGGACTCGCACAGTGAAAGAAACTGACACTCTCCCTACCTAGAGTTTTCTGTCCCTAGAAAAAATGTTTTTTTAAAGCACACTATAGCACAAGGAGAATTCCCCTCACTTTCCTTCTTTGTCCCTAGAAACAAGGACTCGCACAGTGAAAGAAACTGACACTCTCCCTACCTAGAGTTTTCTGTCCCTAGAAAAAATGTTTTTTTAAAGCACACTATAGCACAAGGAGAATTCCCCTCACTTTCCTTCTTTGTCCCTAGAAACAAGGACTCGCACAGTGAAAGAAACTGACACTCTCCCTACCTAGAGTTTTCTGTCCCTAGAAAAAATGTTTTTTTAAAGCACACTATAGCACAAGGAGAATTCCCCTCACTTTCCTTCTTTGTCCCTAGAAACAAGGACTCGCACAGTGAAAGAAACTGACACTCTCCCTACCTAGAGTTTTCTGTCCCTAGAAAAAATGTTTTTTTAAAGCACACTATAGCACAAGGAGAATTCCCCTCACTTTCCTTCTTTGTCCCTAGAAACAAGGACTCGCACAGTGAAAGAAACTGACACTCTCCCTACCTAGAGTTTTCTGTCCCTAGAAAAAATGTTTTTTTAAAGCACACTATAGCACAAGGAGAATTCCCCTCACTTTCCTTCTTTGTCCCTAGAAACAAGGACTCGCACAGTGAAAGAAACTGACACTCTCCCTACCTAGAGTTTTCTGTCCCTAGAAAAAATGTTTTTTTAAAGCACACTATAGCACAAGGAGAATTCCCCTCACTTTCCTTCTTTGTCCCTAGAAACAAGGACTCGCACAGTGAAAGAAACTGACACTCTCCCTACCTAGAGTTTTCTGTCCCTAGAAAAAATGTTTTTTTAAAGCACACTATAGCACAAGGAGAATTCCCCTCACTTTCCTTCTTTGTCCCTAGAAACAAGGACTCGCACAGTGAAAGAAACTGACACTCTCCCTACCTAGAGTTTTCTGTCCCTAGAAAAAATGTTTTTTTAAAGCACACTATAGCACAAGGAGAATTCCCCTCACTTTCCTTCTTTGTCCCTAGAAACAAGGACTCGCACAGTGAAAGAAACTGACACTCTCCCTACCTAGAGTTTTCTGTCCCTAGAAAAAATGTTTTTTTAAAGCACACTATAGCACAAGGAGAATTCCCCTCACTTTCCTTCTTTGTCCCTAGAAACAAGGACTCGCACAGTGAAAGAAACTGACACTCTCCCTACCTAGAGTTTTCTGTCCCTAGAAAAAATGTTTTTTTAAAGCACACTATAGCACAAGGAGAATTCCCCTCACTTTCCTTCTTTGTCCCTAGAAACAAGGACTCGCACAGTGAAAGAAACTGACACTCTCCCTACCTAGAGTTTTCTGTCCCTAGAAAAAATGTTTTTTTAAAGCACACTATAGCACAAGGAGAATTCCCCTCACTTTCCTTCTTTGTCCCTAGAAACAAGGACTCGCACAGTGAAAGAAACTGACACTCTCCCTACCTAGAGTTTTCTGTCCCTAGAAAAAATGTTTTTTTAAAGCACACTATAGCACAAGGAGAATTCCCCTCACTTTCCTTCTTTGTCCCTAGAAACAAGGATTCGCACAGTAAAACACACTGACACTCTCCCTACCTATCCTTCTCTTTCCCTAAACTAAAGGAATCCAGGTTAAGCAAGAAAGAAATAAATGTCACTGTCCCTGCCTATGCTTGTCTTTCCCTGCTCCGGAACACACTACACTAGGCCGCCGTGCTGGCGGCCTTTTATAGTGTGGGGCGTGTACTAAACACCCTCAGCAATAATTGGCCACAGGCATCCTGCCTGTGGCCAATCATTGCTCTCCTCGCTGCCGGCGCTGTGATTGGCCAAGCATGCGGGGTCACAGTGCATGCTTGGCCAATCACAGCGCCTGGATGACACTGCGATGGCGTAGTGCATTGTGGGCCGTTCGCGTCACTCGAATTTGGCGCGAACGGCCCAAATCGTTCGATCTTCGTCGAACGATCGAACAGCCGATGTTCGAGTCGAACGTATGTTCGACTCGAACACGAAGCTCATCCCTACTGAAGACAAGCAGTGGCAAGCCTCTTTCATTGGTGCTCAGTGACAGTAACAATTAAATCTCACCCTTTCATTGGTGATAAATGTTTTTTATTATGTGATCACATGCACCTGAAATTTTGTCCTTTTCCTTAGCATGTTGAACTGAGACTGCAATTTTTCTGTTGGGTGGAGATCACTCTTGACAGTACCACAGTTCTTTCAGTGTCTGGTTCTGGAAAGCAAAGGATATTCCTGCATGTGGTACTCCGCTGCCACAGTGCACTGGTGGCAAGTGTCCTGAGTCCTGTCAGGACACGGACACTGTGGGATAGTGCCCTAAATCCCAGGACTGTCCCGCAGGATCTGGGACACTTGACAACTATGCCAATGCATTAAAAGTGAAGGCACCATGATCCTGGCTTCACAATCAAGTGAGTCACTGTTATGGAACAAATATGCCACACGAGAATCGTTTAGATGTTTAATGCATCTCCGGCTGCATACTTGTTCCATGCCAGGCCTAGTGTCTGCCTCTTTAAAAAAGCCAGTCTAGTGGTGGTTCTTATATTTCTGTCCTCTCAAGTTCAATATAAAGAGTTTTTATCTTACTAAGAAGACTGCAAGATGCATTTTGTTTTTGTTTTTATATTACTTACATTCCTATACAGTATTATCTGCTTCTACACATACTGTAGAGGCTAAATGCATGAAAATGAAGTAATAAAACATTTTATTGATTTTGATTATATCTTTTTCTAAGTAAAATGGGAAACTAATTTCATTCTCTGTGGTAATTTAATTTGTACAGAAAGGAAACCATTTGAAGGAAAGTTGTAAAATAGGGTATTCTTTATGCAGCCTAAGAGTGACAGGATAATAAAACAACCATAGCATGCAGTGATAAAAACAAAAAACAAAATGTAAAATCAAGATCAATAGAAAATACTGAACTTTTCTACAGCCCGGGCCTCCATAGTCCATTAATTTATAACAATCTCATGTGATTACGTGATCATGTTATATGTGTAGCCCACATAATGAACAGCTATAGAGTTTGGCTTGACTGTTTTTAGATATATTTGTTTGCATATGGTGATTTGTGTTTGGTGTCTGTTGTTGGCACATTTATGTATAGCGGTATTTATGTAACTGCTCTGATGAGAAGGCACTTTTAAATATGTTTGATACAAACAAAAAAACATATAGCTATGACATGCTCAGATGATTGCGGTGCATTCATTTCCTTACCTAGGTTGGGACCTACTCTTTTTTTATCGTTAAATATATGATAAAGTAATCTCAAGCAATTTTAAGCCTAGTACACATGGGTCGAATGTCGGGTGGCATTGGCCAGTTCAATAGAAACCGGCAGACATTCGGCCAGTGTGTAAGGCAGCTTCTGTCTAATGGGCATGATAAAAAATGGACTGCTGACCGGATTCAGGCAATGGCTGAGAGTGCCATTCACCTTTCCCCTGTCAGAAGTTCAGAACACAATAGCTCAGCAGGGGAGATCGCTGTACTATCATTGGATTGATAGTACAGTGGCTGTCAGGTTTTTTAAATGAAAACAAAATGATAGTGTGTAGGGTAGGCTTTAACCTTTAAAGAAGAGGTCCACCAAAATTTTTTTTTTTAAAAAGTCAGCAGCTACAAATACTGCAGCTGCTGACTTTTAAAAAAATGGACACTTACCTGTCCTGGAGTCCAGCAATTTTGGCAGCCAAAAGGCAAACAATCGCTCGTCTCTCGGCTACCCCCGTCGCCATCCTCGGTGAGGGAATCGGGAAGTGAAGCATTGTGGCTTCACTGCCCGGTTCCCTACCGCGCATGCGCGAGTCGCGCTACGCTATCCTACTGGTTCCCAGCTGTGTTCTGGGAGCCGTGTGTTTCCCAGAACACAGCGGGGGGGGGGGGGGAGTGGCGTGACTCCCACGGGAGTAACTGCCCGGAAGTGGGTGCAAATACCTGTATTATACAGGTATCTGCACCCCCTCCCCCCTGAAAGGTGCCAAATGTGACACCGGAGGGGGGGAGGTTTACGAAAAGTGGAAGTTCCATTTTTGGGTGGAACTCAGCTTTAAGCACTGTGAGATAAGCAATCAATGAATGATATAGCACTTACAATGGGTATTCTGGAGCTGATATTTTGCCTAGGCCTACTATTTCTTCTGCAGAACTCATCTATACAACAGTGTCTCTGTAGAAGAACTCTTTTGCCCCATACACACGATCGTTTTTCATGCCATTAAAAATGCTATTTTTAAAAATGGCCATTAAAACTGATCGTGTGTATGCTCCAGAGTAGGGATGAGCTTAGTGTTCGAGTCGAACATACGTTCGACTCGAACATCGGCTGTTCGATCGTTCGACGAAGATCGAACGATTTGGGCCGTTCGCGCCAAATTCGAGTGACGCGAACGGCCCACAATGCACTACGCCATCGCAGTGTCATCCAGGCGCTGTGATTGGCCAAGCATGCACTGTGACCCCGCATGCTTGGCCAATCACAGCGCCGGCAGCGAGGAGAGCAATGATTGGCCACAGGCAGGATGCCTGTGGCCAATTATTGCTGAGGGTGTTTAGTACACGCCCCACACTATAAAAGGCCGCCAGCACGGCGGCCTAGTGTAGTGTGTTCCGGAGCAGGGATAGAGCAGCATAGGCAGGGACAGTGACTTTTATTTCTTTCTTGCTTAACCTGGATTCCTTTAGTTTAGGGAAAGAGAAGGATAGGTAGGGAGAGTGTCAGTGTGTTTTGTGCTTGTGCTATATTGTGCTTAAAAAAAACATTTTTTCTAGGGACAGAAAACTGTAGGTAGGGAGAGTGTGTCAGTTTCTTTCACTGTCAAAGTCCTTGTTTCCAGGGACCTGGAAGGACAGTGAGTGAATTCTCCTTGTGCTAAATTGTGCTTAAAAAAAACATTTTTTCTAGGGACAGAAAACTGTAGGTAGGGAGAGTGTGTCAGTTTCTTTCACTGTCAAAGTCCTTGTTTCCAGGGACCTGGAAGGACAGTGAGTGAATTCTCCTTGTGCTAAATTGTGCTTAAAAAAAACATTTTTTCTAGGGACAGAAAACTGTAGGTAGGGAGAGTGTGTCAGTTTCTTTCACTGTCAAAGTCCTTGTTTCCAGGGACCTGGAAGGACAGTGAGTGAATTCTCCTTGTGCTAAATTGTGCTTAAAAAAAACATTTTTTCTAGGGACAGAAAACTGTAGGTAGGGAGAGTGTGTCAGTTTCTTTCACTGTCAAAGTCCTTGTTTCCAGGGACCTGGAAGGACAGTGAGTGAATTCTCCTTGTGCTAAATTGTGCTTAAAAAAAACATTTTTTCTAGGGACAGAAAACTGTAGGTAGGGAGAGTGTGTCAGTTTCTTTCACTGTCAAAGTCCTTGTTTCCAGGGACCTGGAAGGACAGTGAGTGAATTCTCCTTGTGCTAAATTGTGCTTAAAAAAAACATTTTTTCTAGGGACAGAAAACTGTAGGTAGGGAGAGTGTGTCAGTTTCTTTCACTGTCAAAGTCCTTGTTTCCAGGGACCTGGAAGGACAGTGAGTGAATTCTCCTTGTGCTAAATTGTGCTTAAAAAAAACATTTTTTCTAGGGACAGAAAACTGTAGGTAGGGAGAGTGTGTCAGTTTCTTTCACTGTCAAAGTCCTTGTTTCCAGGGACCTGGAAGGACAGTGAGTGAATTCTCCTTGTGCTAAATTGTGCTTAAAAAAAACATTTTTTCTAGGGACAGAAAACTGTAGGTAGGGAGAGTGTGTCAGTTTCTTTCACTGTCAAAGTCCTTGTTTCCAGGGACCTGGAAGGACAGTGAGTGAATTCTCCTTGTGCTAAATTGTGCTTAAAAAAAACATTTTTTCTAGGGACAGAAAACTGTAGGTAGGGAGAGTGTGTCAGTTTCTTTCACTGTCAAAGTCCTTGTTTCCAGGGACCTGGAAGGACAGTGAGTGAATTCTCCTTGTGCTAAATTGTGCTTAAAAAAAACATTTTTTCTAGGGACAGAAAACTGTAGGTAGGGAGAGTGTGTCAGTTTCTTTCACTGTCAAAGTCCTTGTTTCCAGGGACCTGGAAGGACAGTGAGTGAATTCTCCTTGTGCTAAATTGTGCTTAAAAAAAATATTTTTTCTAGGGACAGAAAACTGTAGGTAGGGAGAGTGTGTCAGTTTCTTTCACTGTCAAAGTCCTTGTTTCCAGGGACCTGGAAGGACAGTGAGTGAATTCTCCTTGTGCTAAATTGTGCTTAAAAAAAACATTTTTTCTAGGGACAGAAAACTGTAGGTAGGGAGAGTGTGTCAGTTTCTTTCACTGTCAAAGTCCTTGTTTCCAGGGACCTGGAAGGACAGTGAGTGAATTCTCCTTGTGCTAAATTGTGCTTAAAAAAAACATTTTTTCTAGGGACAGAAAACTGTAGGTAGGGAGAGTGTGTCAGTTTCTTTCACTGTCAAAGTCCTTGTTTCCAGGGACCTGGAAGGACAGTGAGTGAATTCTCCTTGTGCTAAATTGTGCTTAAAAAAAACATTTTTTCTAGGGACAGAAAACTGTAGGTAGGGAGAGTGTGTCAGTTTCTTTCACTGTCAAAGTCCTTGTTTCCAGGGACCTGGAAGGACAGTGAGTGAATTCTCCTTGTGCTAAATTGTGCTTAAAAAAAAACATTTTTTCTAGGGACAGAAAACTGTAGGTAGGGAGAGTGTGTCAGTTTCTTTCACTGTCAAAGTTCTTGTTTCCAGGGACCTGGAAGGACAGTGAGTGAATTCTCCTTGTGCTAAATTGTGCTTAAAAAAAACATTTTTTCTAGGGACAGAAAACTGTAGGTAGGGAGAGTGTGTCAGTTTCTTTCACTGTCAAAGTCCTTGTTTCCAGGGACCTGGAAGGACAGTGAGTGAATTCTCCTTGTGCTAAATTGTGCTTAAAAAAAACATTTTTTCTAGGGACAGAAAACTGTAGGTAGGGAGAGTGTGTCAGTTTCTTTCACTGTCAAAGTCCTTGTTTCCAGGGACCTGGAAGGACAGTGAGTGAATTCTCCTTGTGCTAAATTGTGCTTAAAAAAAACATTTTTTCTAGGGACAGAAAACTGTAGGTAGGGAGAGTGTGTCAGTTTCTTTCACTGTCAAAGTCCTTGTTTCCAGGGACCTGGAAGGACAGTGAGTGAATTCTCCTTGTGCTAAATTGTGCTTAAAAAAAACATTTTTTCTAGGGACAGAAAACTGTAGGTAGGGAGAGTGTGTCAGTTTCTTTCACTGTCAAAGTCCTTGTTTCAAGGGACAGAGAAGGACACCTGAAGGTAGCCCTTATTGCTTTTTTCCCATCTCCCTGCAGGCCATCTATTAGAATGTCTGGAAGGCAAACAAGGAGAGGCAGACAGTCAGGAGGCAATAAAAGAGGGCAAGCAGGCTCTGTGTCTGGGGGCAACAGTGCTGGTCGTGGACGCGGTGCATTGTCATCAGCACATGGCCATGGGACACGCTTGTCCTTCTTTTCGGCAGCTGGACATGTTGAGCCACATCATGCCGAAGACTTGGTAGAGTGGATGACCAAGCCCTCCTCCTCCTCCTCATCCTCTCTCACCCAGGCTCAGGGTACTGGAAAAGCAGCTGCCAAAGCGTCCTCTTCCCTGGTATCAATGTCAGACTCATCATCAGTCACTCCTTCCCTAGACCCACCATGTCCTCCTCCTGAGGAGTCCCCCGAACTGTTTCAGCACAGTGTTGGGTACATGCTCCAGGAGGATGCCCAGCGTTTCGAAGGGTCTGATGATGAAACCCAGCTAGAGGAAGGCAGTAGCGTGAGAGCAGACAGAGGGGATGCTCAAGAAGGACACCAATCTGGCAGTCATGTTCCAGCAGCTGCAGCATACTGCCAGATTGGCTCTAGTGATGAGGAGGGAGGTGATGATGAGGTCACTGACTCCACGTGGGTGCCTAATAGGAGAGAGGAGGAGGAGGAGGATGAGGAGGAGGCACATCTCCAACGAGGCAGGATGCCCTTTGGTGGCCAGCGTAAGGGCAGTACACCGACGGAATCACACCGCAGAGCTCCGCCTGTGCAGGGCGCTGCCTCTGCCCGTCATTCAAAAAGTTCTTTGGTGTGGGCCTTTTTTGAGGCTAGTGCATCAGATCGCACAGCTGCTGTTTGCAACATATGTCTCAAGCGTATATCGCGTGGCCAAAACATCAGCCGCTTGGGTACCACATGCCTGACCAGACATATGTTGACCTGCCATGCAGCTCGTTGGCAAGCCTACCTGAAAGACCCACACCAAAGAACAAAGCGGACCTCTCCTTGCACCGCATCAGCTGGGATCTCCAACCCCACTATAACTTCAGTCCTCTCTGAAACATGCACTGAGAGGAATGAAGGTGTAGAATTAGGTGTGTCACAGCCAAGTACTTGCGCCCACTCTGCTAGCAGTACACCGACGTCCGATTCTAGCAGGCAAATTTCCCTGCCCCAGCTGCTGGACCGTCGAAAGAAGTTCACTCCCAGCCATCCACATGCCCAGCGGTTGAATGCTAGCTTGGCTAAATTGCTAGCGCTTCAACTGCTGCCTTTTCAGTTGGTAGACTCGGCCCCCTTCCGTGAGTTTGTGCAATGTGCGGTTCCTCAGTGGCAGGTTCCCAAACGCCACTTTTTCTCACGGAAGGCTATTCCGGCTCTCTACCGGCATGTGGAAGGCAATGTCTTGGCCTCGCTGGACAGGGCGGTCAGCGGTAAGGTGCATATTACCGCTGACTCATGGTCCAGCAGGCATGGACAGGGACGTTACCTTTCTTTCACGGCCCATTGGGTCACTCTTTTGGCAGCTGGGAAGGATGCAGGACAAGGTGCAGTAGTGTTGGAGGTTGTCCCACCGCCACGCCTCCAAAATGCTACTACTGGTTGTGACACACCTCTCTCCTCCACCCCCTCCTCTTCTTCTTCCTCCATGGCCTCTTCCTGTGGTTTGTCCTATGAACCAGCGGTGCTCCGTAGCCGTTCACGGGGCTACGCAAGTACGCAGGCAAAAAGATGCCATGCCGTGCTTGCGCTGGTGTGTTTGGGGGACAGAAGCCACACTGGGGCAGAGGTCCTGTCTGCTTTGCAGGGCCAGGCCGAGAGGTGGTTGACGCCACGCCAGCTTAAGCCAGGAATGGTGGTTTGCGACAATGGCACCAACCTCCTCTCCGCCCTCCGACAGGGACAACTGACCCATGTGCCCTGTGTGGCTCACGTCCTTAACCTGGTGGTGCAGCGGTTCTTGGGCAGGTACCCGGGCTTACAGGATGTCCTGAGGCAGGCCAGGAAAGTCTGTGTGCATTTCCGCAGATCTTATAATGCCAGTGCTCGCCTGGCTGAGCTGCAAAAGGAGTTGAACCTGCCCAAGAACCGCCTTATATGTGACATGCCCACCAGGTGGAACTCAACGTTGGCCATGCTGCAGCGGCTGCACACGCAGCAGAGGGCCATCAATGAGTACCTGTGCGACTACGGCACCAGGACAGGGTCAGGGGAGCTTGGTTTTTTTTCTCCACGCCAGTGGGGCATGATCAGGGATGCATGCACTGTCCTGGCACCATTTGAGGAGGCCACGAGGATGGTGAGCAGTGACAGTGCATGCATCAGTGACACTGTACCTCTTGTCCACCTGTTGGAGCACACGCTGCGTGGAATAATGGACAGGGCACTTGAGGCAGAACAGAGGCAGGAAGAGGAGGACTTCCTTGCCTCTCAAGGCCCCCTTTACCCAGACAGTGTTCCTTCTGTCCCACCCATCGCACAGGAAGAGGAGGAGGAGGAGGAGGAGGAGGAGGATTGTGTCAGCATGGAGGTGGAGGCTGGCACTCAGCATCATCAGCAGCAGTCTTTTAGGGATGATTTACAGTCCCAAGAAACCAGTGGACTTGTACGTGGCTGGGAGGAGGTGGCTGCGGATCATGTCGTCCTTAGTGACCCAGAGGACTCCAGAGCGAATGCCTCAGCAAACCTACGCTGCATGGCCTCCCTGATCCTGCAAAGTCTGCGGAAGGATCCTCGTATTCTTCGGATCAAGGAGAGGGACCATTACTGGCTGGCCACTCTCCTTGATCCACGGTACAAGGGTAAGGTTGCGGACCTTATGTTACCGTCGCAGAGGGAGCAGAGGATGAGACAACTCCGGGAGGCCTTGCAGAAAGGTCTGTGCAACGCGTTCCCAGAGACTGGGAGGTTACAAACTCCTGGTCCTGGACAACGAGTTGCTGAGGCTTCGGCCAGTCAAAGAAGGAGCGGTGGGGAAGGTGGCCGTCTGACCGATGCGTTCAGACAATTCTTTAGTCCGCAGCCCCAAAGTATGATCGGTTCCAGCAACCATCGCCAGCGTCTGATAAACATGGTGCAGGAATATCTAGGGGCAAGGTCAGACTTGGACACCTTCCCCACCGAAAATCCTCTGGCTTACTGGGTCTTGAGGATGGATCACTGGCCAGAGCTTGCACAGTATGCAATTGAGCTACTGGCCTGTCCTGCATCCAGCGTTCTTTCGGAACGCACATTCAGTGCTGCTGGAGGATTTGTCACGGATCACAGGGTGCGCCTGTCCACCGACTCGGTTGATCGACTGACTTTCATCAAGATGAACCAGTCTTGGATCACCACCAGCTACCACACACCTGATGCTGATATAACATACTAATTGATTTTAACATGTCACATCCCTTCAAGACTGATGCTGATGCTGAGTGCCTGTGCTGTTATGTTGACTGGCTATCCTCCTCCTCCGAGTCCTCAATGATACGATTGATGATGATAGCTTGGAAGATCATTTTTGTTTATGGGTGCCGCCACCAGTGGCTAAGGCCCAATTTTTCAGCCCCTGTTTTACAGGGGCGTGTAATTACAATTTTTTTTAGCAATAATTTGCCATAGGGCTCATTGCTGTGCTCCAAGTACAGTATCTGTGAGGGGTTGGAGTGTTGTGGCACCAGTGCCTAAGGCCCAATTTTTCAGCCCCTGTTTAACAGGGGCGTGTCATTACAATTTTTGAAGCAATACTTTGCAACAGGGCTCATTGCTGTGCTCCAAGTACAGTATCTGTGAGGGGTTGTAGTGTTGTGCCACCAGTGCCTAAGGCCCAATTTTTCAGCCCCTGTTCAACAGGGGCATGCAATTACAATTCTTGATCTAATAATTCACAGCAGGGTCCATTGCTGCACCCACCAAGAGTAACTCTGAGGGCTTACAGTCTTGTGGCAACGCCACCACCACCACCACCACGAAAGGCCCAATTTTTCAGCCCCTGTTCAAAAGGGTCATGTAATTACAATTCTTGATCTAATAATTCACAGCAGGGCCCATTGCTGCACCCACCAAGAGTAACTGTCAGGGCTTACAGTGTTGTGGCACCAGCACCACCATCAAAGCCCCAATTTTTACTACCACTGTTCAACAATTATATGTAATTAAAATTCCTGATATAATAGTTGACAGCAGGGCGTTCCAGCACCAACCAAGAGTAACTGAGTGCTTACAGTGTTGTGCCAACACCAACAACTAAGGGGCCTATTTCTGCAGAGTATATACGGCAGGTCCCTACTTTCAAACATCCAACTTACAAACGACTCCTACTTGCAAACGAAAGAAGACAACAGGAAGTGAGAGGAAATCTACCCCTAGAAAGGAAAATTCTCTCCTGTAAGAATAAATATGGGAGAAAGGGGTCTCATCTGTACTGATGCTTTATCAGCAATCCTTGTTTCAAGAAAAACACCACATTTCAAAAACAGTTGTCATTGGGACGGAAAGTGAGGTGAAATGTTCTGAACAGGGGCACAGACAGCAAAACAAATGTTACAGGGGTGATAACCCTTACCTATGTTTCCCAAAAAGTTTAAAAATAGATTTTTGGGCTGGAGCTACACTTCAACAATGTACCTGTTCAAAATTACAAACAGATTCTACATAAGAACAAACCTACAGTCCCTGTCTTGTATGCACCGCCTGTATACGGCTGTTCAGAGTATATAGGGCCTTTTTTATTTTATGTGCGGGGTTCCCCTTAATATCCATACAAGACCCAAAGGGGCTGGTAATGGGCTGGGGTAGGGGGGGGGGTCATGGGGTAGCTATGCCATTTTTCTTAAAGAATTTCATCCATATTACCGGGACCAGACATTACATTAAAGCCGCAAGCAGTTTTAAATGGCTTTTTTTTCCTTTAGAAGTGTCATTTTGTGCAGGGACAGTTCTAAACACGGGAAACACGTGGCACTTCACAGGCATACTTTAGACACCCCCCAGGTACGATATTTAAAGGAATATTTGACTCTTTTTTTTTTCACTTTATGCATCATTAAAATGACTGCTCCCGAAAAACCACTGTTTTTAAAACTTCTTTTTGCATTGATACATGTCCCCTGGTGCAGAACCCGGGTTCCCAAACCTTATTTATGACAATAACATGCATAATAGTTGTTATAATTAGCACTTTAGAATTCGAACGTTCGCATCCATTGTATTTAATAGGGTTCTAATGTTCGTTCAAACTTTCGGTCCGTTCGCGGGTTCTGGTGCGAACCGAACCCGGGGGTGTTCATCACTACTCCAGAGCATTCTTAACGACGTGAAAAACGGGCATTAAAAATTTCGAACGTGCTCTCTTTTTTCACGTCGTTTTTCATGTCGTTTTTTTTAACGACATGAAAAACGATAGTGTGTATGCTTTAACGACGTGAAAAAAAATGCGCATGCTCAGAATCAAGTATGAGACGGGAGCGCTCGTTCTGGTAAAACTAGCGTTCGTAATAGAGATAGCACATTCATCACGCTGTAACGGACTGAAAAGCATGAGGCTGAAAAGCGTGAATCGTCGCTCAACAAACTTTACTAACATGAAGGGTGGCGTCATTAGAATGGAACTTCCCCTTTATAGTGTCGTCGTACGTGTTGTACGTCACTGCGCTTTGCTTGAACATTTTTTAAAATGATGGTGTGCACGCAAGACAGGCTTGAGAGGAAACAAGAAAAAAAATGACGAGAAAAACGTCAGTTTTAAAAATGGCATGAAAAACGATCGTGTGTATGGGGCATTTCTGTTCCTAGATTTCTCTGAGTACACCATTAGTATAATCCAGTGACCGGAGGCAAGATTTTGGAAAAGTGATCCTCTGTGATCATCTGATAATGAAAATTCCAGATAGGCTTTGGTGATATTAGCAGAATGGAAGATGTCTAGGAACTGTGCTTTGTTGCTTCTAATCAGGGAATTTTCTGATAAAGGTTCATTTTCTAATTGTTGCTGTGCCAAATTAAACTATACTAATAAATTCATGCTAGAAATATAAACTTTAGATTTTTAATTAACCTCCCTAGCGGTAATCCCGAGTCAGGCTCGGGGTGAGTTTTCAATGCATGGAGTGGTAACCCCGAGCCAGACTCGGGCTGCATCGCAGTATCCAGGGGAAGTAACTTACCTTGTTCCCTGGATCCTGCGATGTCCTCCCGCAGTGTCAGCGAGCCGTGTCTCGCTCGATCCTCACTGCCGAGTGCCGAGCTCCGTTCCCTGCGACGTTGCGGCGCACGGGGGTGGAGTTCGGCGCCAAATTCAAAAAAGTAAACAAATAGTATACATACAGTATACTGTAATCTTACAGATTACAGTACTGTATCAAATAATTACACACACCCCCTTTGTCCCTAGTGGTCTGTCCAGTGTCCTGCATGCACTTTTATATAATAAAAACTTTTCTTTCTGCCTGGAAACTGAAGATTGTCCATAGAAACCAAAAGGTGTCCCTTTATGTCAAAAGTGATTTTAGACCAGCTAAAAAACAGCGATAATAAATTACAATCACTCGCAGAACTGAGCGATAGCGTTTTGTGGGGAAATTCATCATCAAACAAAAAATCTAATGACAGCGACAATTCTGCAACTGAGCAAATTTCAGTGTTTTTGATTTGATTACATTATTGAATAATTTTTTATTATAATTACATTACTATTTGTTATTATTATTTATAGTTATTTATTATATTATAATTTATTATTTTGTGTTTCAAACTTTATCATACCCGGGATGTCTACTAGACTCTTGTTTGGTCAGGTTTAAGTAAGTAATTACTAAGAATCGCAGGCCTACAATACATAACACCAAATTTCCATGCAAAATAATTGTACCGCTTTTGGTACATAATTCCAGACAGAATCATACCGCCAGGGAGGTTAAAGATCCAGTTTACTGACATCACCCCAAGATCACATAATCACATCAGACTCTTAGAAACCAATGAGCTATGAGGGCTTGGGCTGCAGAAAATTCAGTATTTTCTACTGATTTCTAACAGATGGAATGTTCCCCTGATTGTGGGGGGACAACATGTAATTAAACAATGTTAAATTGAATTAACAATATGCACACTTTTTGAGTGTCAACTGTGTCCTAATCAAAAGATTTTCCATTTTTCCCTGTCCTGTAGACACATCAGAAGTAAAATCTCACCAAAGTAAGGTAAATTCATTTTTAGACTTTTGTCACTGGAACAAGTGTCCCCACTGGCAGATTTCCTCCCTGCTCTTCCACTGGTAATGGTCACCAGGACAAATAGAGATGGCATATCTCCGTAGCAAGGACACTGACAGCTATACAAGGGTGTGGGATGCAGCATGCTGCACCAAAACATATGTAACATTCTATCCCGCAGTAAAATATGGGTCTGAAAGTGATGTGGAAAGAGACGACCTGGCATCATATGAGAAAGAAATGCCCCTGTGTTGATGGTGTCACTTAAAGGTAGAAAGGCCTCTGCATCTGTGATGTCACAAAAAAAGGCCCTGCACCAGTGACATCACAAGAAGAAAACATGTCCTTAAGGACTGATTTGGTGGTGGTATGAAGCGGGGAGGCTCTGTGGCGTGCATTTAACAAAGGGATCCTGTTAGGGAGAAAGAAGCTCTGGTGCTAATATGCTGCCCTTACCCTCTGTTATATTTCAGACCTCATCACTGTTGCACCTGCCCAGAAGTGAGGACTTCTCTTTCTTTTTCCTGTTTTTGGTCATTTAATATGTCACATGAGAAGGGGAGAGAGGGAGAACACACAGGCTGACTTTCTTGTAGGAGCCCCTACTGAGGAGGTGGTGTGTTGCCAGCAGGTGGCCACCTTGCCTGCTCCCTCCCACTCCCATTAGACTGTTTTTGGAATGGGTAGAGAGCAGCCCATTCATATGAATGGGCTGCCAAATTGCACTACAGGGGAACACAGACTGCATTCCTGTGCAATTCTGATGTGAAGTAGCCCTTTAGGGGGCTTAGATATTTCTGATTTTAAACAAATATTTCTTTCTCAGACTTGGAATATCACTGTTTCTTCTATGGAGGTATTTGAATAATGTGCTGCACTTTATTGGATGTAATAAAGAGTGCTGTATTTTTAAGTTACTGTCTGGACGTCCCCAGTGCATGTTACTTTGCTGGGATACTAAACATTAAAACGGAACTGAAGTTCCACTGTAAAAAACAGTGAGCAGGCAGGTTTTTATTGCAGAAGACACATGCACTGTCACTTAATAAAATGCCCCTACTTGCCAGCTCCCTGTCTTCTCCAGCTCCATAAACTGAGCTGCGGACTGGTCTCTGAGTGCTGGGATAACTAGTGCACTGCTCTCTGCAGAGGAGCTTCCTGCAGAAAGAAGAACATTGCAACTGGCCAGGACTGCTAGCCAAAAGAGCAGATGGACAGTGTCATAAACAGCAAGAGGAGGAGCATAAGCTCACAAATGTGACATTGATACTGCCCATCTTGGACAACTGCTTAGCAGTTTAGAGCTTTGACTTTCCTTTTGAAAAAGCAGTCTTTTAGTGTTGATGTAAGGAATCCGATCTGAATCCACGATCTCTACTGCATCTGGCATTAGCTTTCCGTACTGTGCCACGTGAATCCCTTACTCCTACAATGAACATCCTATTTAAGCCTTGTGTCTGCACTTCCTGTTTGCCAGATTCCTATGCTCTTCCCAAGCCAATATCTGCCTACCTCTACTTTAGACAATTAACATATGCTAAAAATACAGTCTTTTAAACAGCACCTGAAAAGGTATTTCTAGGAAGCTTATTGTTTCTAGGTACTGAAGAAGATGGGAGTACGGCTAAGAGTGGGGACAATGAGTAATAAAGTTTACAACAGATATTTGTAATTTACCATATACAATCCTTTCCTTGTATGCCTTCCATAATATTACATTATTTATTAAGTTTTTTAATGAAATAAACCAATACATTGTTTTTGGTTTGTACCATATTGTAGTCCTGAATGTCACTTGCTATAGCTGGGATAGGCAGGCAGAGTGACACTTTTTCAGGGAATGAAAATGGAGAACAAGGCTACGATGAAGCAAGAAGGTACAGGTGGAAGGCTAGGGGGAAAGGGGAAGTGTGTGAGCCAATAGGAGCAGGAGTAGAGTGCATTGGTGTCCCCAGTGCAAGGTAAACAAGAAGGAAAATACATCTAAACGTTAGGATATAGTTGTACATCCTAATGTAACTGCCAAATTGTCTATGAAACTTGTCCAATTATCTTAAAAAAAACTTTGCAACAGGAATTACACCCAGGCTGACATACAGAAAGCCAAGGTGGAGGTTCTAAATATCTGTATAGCAAGCATTTAAAATGTAAAAGTCCCAACAAAATGGATTTTTAGTTAAATGCTACAATAATAATTGTAAAATGCATACGTTGTGATAATGTACTATATTTTTTTCTAAACCAATCTTATGGTATGTAAGATAAAGTAATATGTAGTACCGAGATATTCTTACTGCATTCATAGTAATCTTACAGAGGTACCTGGAGGATAGGGATGAGCTTTGAGTTCGAGTCGAACATGAATTAGAGCGGCGCGTCACGGCCTATAATGCACTGCGTCATCGCAGTGCATTGCTGGCTGATGATTGGCCAAGTATGCACTATGACCCCCATGCTTTGGCCAATCACAGCGCCATCAGCACAGAGAGCCATAATTGGCCAAAGGCAGGGTGCCTTTGGCCAATCATGGCTCAGGGGGACTAAGTACATGCCCCAAACGATATAAGGCCGCCTGCGCGTCGGCCTTGTGTAGTGTGTTCCGGCCTTGTGTAGTGTGTTCCGGCGTTCATAGAGAGAGAGAGAGTGTCATTTTATTTCAGTTAGCTAGATTGAGCAGGCAGTAGATTCAGTTAGATCAGAATATTTAGTATATATATATATATATATATATATATATGCATTCCAGGCTTTATATATATATATATATACTGTATACAGTTTAGCTAGATCTCACTGCAGAGTGTTCCTGGTGTACTGTTCCTAATATACTACAGGCAGGCAGTTGATTCAGTTAGCTCCAGTATATTCAGTCAGTATACTGTATCCTGTGCAGCTAGATCAGTGCAGAGCGTTCCTGTTCTCTTCCTAATATACTACAGGCAGGCAGTTGATTTAGGTAGCTGTAGTATATTCAGTCAGTAAACTGTATCCTGGGCACAGTGTGCAGCTAAACCTCACTGCAGAGCGTTCCTGTTCTCTTCCTAATATACTACAGGCAGGCAGTTGATTCAGGTAGCTGCAGTATATTCAGTCAGTAAACTATATCCTGGGCACAGTGTGCAGCTAAACCTCACTGCAGAGCGTTCCCGTTCTCTTCCTAATATACTACAGGCAGGCAGTTGATTCAGGTAGCTGCAGTATATTCAGTCAGTATACTGTATCCTGGGCACAGTGTGCAGCTAAACCTCACTGCAGAGCGTTCCTGTTCTCTTCCTAATATACTACAGGCAGGCAGCTGATTCAGGTAGCTGCAGTATATTCAGTCAGTATACTGTATCCTGGGCACAGTGTGCAGCTAAACCTCACTGCAGAGCGTTCCTATTCTCTTCCTAATATACTACAGGCAGGCAGTTGATTCAGGTAGCTGCAGTATATTCAGTCAGTATACTGTATCCTGGGCACAGTGTGCAGCTAAACCTGACTGCAGAGCGTTCCTGTTGTTCTCTTCCTAATATAGTACAGGCAGGCAGTTGATTCAGGTAGCTGCAGTATATTTATTACAAATATATACATCCCAGCTTTGTGCAGCTACATCTCACTGCAGGCCATTCCTGGTGTAACTATTCAAATACATCGAATACAGTATGTCTGGAAGGCCACCAAGGAGAGGCAGAGGCAGAGGCAGACACTCACAGGCCACTAAAAGAGGGCAAGCAGGCTCTGTGTCTAGAGCCAACAGTGCTGGTTGTGGACACGGTGCATCCTCAGCACGCGGCCGTGGGGCACGCTTGTCCTTTTTTCCGGCAGCTGGCCGTGTTGAGCCACAACATGCAGAAGAGTTGGTAGAGTGGATGACCAAGCCGTCCTCATCCTCCTCATGCTCTGTCACCCAGGCTCAGAGTTCCTTGGCTGCCAATGAAGGTGCCAAAGCGGCCTATTCCATTGGCTCAAGGTCATCAGTTACTCCTTCCCTAGCCCCACCATCATGCTCTGAGGAGTCCCACGAACTGTTCGACCACAGTGTGGGGTACATGCTGCAGGAGGATGCACAGCATTTTGAAGGCTCTAATGATGGTACCCAGGTTGCGGATGAAGGCAGTAACGTGAGCCCAGGGAGAGGGGGTGCTCAAGAAGGACAAAAAACTGGCAGTCATGTTTCCCCAGCTGCAGCATACTTCCAGGTTTGCTCCAGTGATGAGGAGGGAGGGAATGATGAGGTCACTGACTCTACGTAGGTGCCTGATAGGAGAGAGGAGGAGGAGGAGGAGGCACATCTCCAATGAGGCAGGATGCCCTCCAGGGGTCAGCTTAAGGACAGCCAACCGACTGCATCACACCGCAGAGCTCCGCATTTGCAGGGCCCTGCTGACTCTGCGCATTTTTCTAAAAGTTCTTTGGTGTGGGACTTTTTTGAGACGTGTGCAGCAGATCACACCGTTGCTATTTGCAACATATGTCTGAAGCGTATCAAGCGTGGCCAAAACACCAGCCGCTTGGGCACTGCATGCTTGACCAGACATATGTCGAACTCCCATGCAGTCTGTTGGCAAGCATACTTAAAAGAAAAAGGCGGACCTCTTCTTGCTCCTCATCAGCTGGGATCTCCAATCCCACTAAGCCTTCATGTCTCTCAGAAACCTGAACTGAGAGGAATGAAGGTGTAGAATTAGGTGTGGCAAGTACTTGCGGGCAATCTTCTATCGCTACACCAACGTCCGATTGTAGCAGGCAAATTTCCCTACCTCAGTTGCTAAACCGGCGAAAGAAATTTGCTCCCAGCCATCCACATGCCCAGCCGTTGAATGCTAGCTTGGCTAAATTGCTAGCACTCCAACTGCTGCCTTTTCAGCTGGTAGACTCTGCCCCCTTTCGTGAGTTTGTGGAATGTGTGGTACCTCAGTGGCAGGTTCCCAAACACCACTTTTTTTCACGGAAGGCAATTCCGGCTCTCTACCGGCATGTGGAAGGCAATGTCTTGGCCTCACTGGACAGGGCGGTCAGTGGTAAGGTGCATATTACCACTGACTCATGGTCCAGCAGGCATGGACAGGGATGTTTCCTATCTTTCACGGTGCACTGGGTGACTCTTCTGGCAGTTGGGAAGGATGTAGGACAGGGTGCAGTCTTGTTGGAGGTTGTTCCACCTTGCCTCAAAAATGCTTCTAGTGGTGATTCTGCCACACCTCTCTCCTCCACCCCCACCTCTTCTTCTTCCTCCATGGCCTTTTCCTGTGCTGATTTGTCCTCGGAACCAGCGGTGCTCCGTAGGCGTTCAAGGGCCTACGCAAGCACTCAGGCAAAGAGATGCCATGCGGTGCTTGAGCTGGTGTGCTTAGGGGACAGGAGCCACACTGGGGCAGAGATTCTGTCAGCTCTGCAGGGGCAGGCTCAGACGTGGTTGACGCCAGGCCAGCTTAAGCCAGGAATGGTGGTTTGCGACAATGGCACCAACCTCCTCTCCACCCTCCGACAGGGACAACTGACCAATGTGCCCTGTTTGGCTCACGTCCTTAACTTGGTGGTGCAGCGGTTCTTGTGCAGGTACCCGGGCTTACAGGATCTCCTGAGGCAGGCCAGGAAAGTCTGTGTGCATATCTGCTGGTCATATAATGCCAGTACTCGGCTGGCTGACCTCCAAAAGAACCCCAAATTTTCAAAATCCAATTGTCATTGGGACAGAAAGTAAGGTGAAATCTTCTCAACAGGGGCACAGACAGAAAAACAAATGTTACAAACAGATTCTACTTAAGAACAAACCTACAGTCCCTGTCTTGTTTGCACCGCCTGTATACTGCTGTTCAGAGTATATAGGGCCTGGGGGCCCCACGCATTTTATTTTTTTAATTTGGGTGCAGGGTTCCCCTTAATATCCATACAAGACCCAAAGGGCCTGGTAATGGGCTGGGGGGAGGTGGGTACCCATGCAGTTTTTCTCAATGATTTTCATCTATATTGCCGGGACCAGACATTACATTAAAGCCGCAAGCAGTTTTAAATGACTTTTATTCCTTTAGAAATTAAATTTTGTGCAGGGACAGTTGTAAACATGGGAAACACGCGCCACTTTACAGGCATACTATAGACACCTGGAAAGAAATTGCTAAATTGTGCATCACCACAGGGTGACACTGTGGATGCACCAGTACAAATGCGCCAACGTCCCGATAAACAGTGGGGAAACATTATTTTAACTAAAGATGGACTTTAAACGGCACATGGGTAAGTATTGTAAAAATTCTAAAGGTTTTATTATTAGTAGAAAAATTATAATTGAATTTAAGTAAAAAAATACATTAATACATTTCAGAAAAATGACATTATATGACAATCATCAATAATCGGTATAGGATCCCAATTACAAGACTCAACAACCACCCAGAGATTACATTAGCATGTAAAATACAAAATAAAGTAATATATGGCCAACAAAACAATTAAGGAGTTGGACGATATACACAAGAGATGGCTGGTCTTATTGGTAGATCCGAAAAATTCAAAGATAAAAATCTTGCTTTCGCTCGACTAGTTTCGCGTTCCGAGACGCTTCGTCGGGAGCATAGTATTAGACAGGGCCGTGTTAGATAATGAAACAGGCCTGGGTATTTTTAGCTGGCGGTCCGTGTATCACAGAGGGCCAGTAATCTGTAGACACATTCATAATGGACAGTAATGCGTTATTAGATAGAGGGGTAAATTACACAGGCTACTGATAAGTAGAGCGAGAGCGTTCCTCCAGGTGTAGCAAGCCAGAAGGCATAAAGTAGTGTATGTCAATCAAAGACAATTGCTCGGGCCGAACAGTGGTATTCTGTCTAGGTGACCCCAAACGACTGTCTACAGGAGAGGCTCCATCCAGGTCCATTAGCGAACGATCTACCTCAAGTCATAAGCTGGGTTATTCCATCGTTTGGGGTCACCTAGACAGAATACCACTGTTCGGCCCGAGCAATTGTCTTTGATTGACATACACTACTTTATGCCTTCTGGCTTGCTACACCTGGAGGAACGCTCTCGCTCTACTTATCAGTAGCCTGTGTAATTTACCCCTCTATCTAATCACGCATTACTGTCCATTACGAATGTGTCTACACATTACTGGCCCTCTGTGATACACGGACCGCCAGCTAAAAATACCCAGGCCTGTTTCATTATCTAACACGGCCCTGTCTAATACTATGCTCCCGACGAAGCGTCTCGGAACGCGAAACTAGTCGAGCGAAAGCAAGATTTTTATATTTGAATTTTTCGGATCTATCAATAAGACCAGCCATCTCTTGTGTATATCGTCCAACTCCTTAATTGTTTTGTTGGCCATATATTACTTTATTTTGTATTTTACATGCTAATGTAATCTCTGGGAGGTTGTTGAGTCTTGTAATTGGGATCCTATACCGATTATTGATGATTGTCATATAATGTCATTTTTCTGAAATGTATTAATGTATTTTTTTACTTAAATTCAATTATAATTTTTCTACTAATAATAAAACCTTTAGAATTTTTACAATACTTACCCATGTGCCATTTAAAGTCCATCTTTAGTTAAAATAATATTTCCATACTATAGACACCACCAGGCATGATATTTAAAGGAATATTTCACTTTTATTTTTTCACTTTAAGCATCAATAAAATCACTGCTCCCGAAAAAACGTCAGTTTTTAAAACTTGTTTTTGCATTGATACATGTCCCCTGGGGCAGGACCCGGGTCCCCAAACCCTTTTTATGACAATAACTTGCATATTAGCTTTTAAAATTCACACTTTTGATTTCTCACATTCGAGTCCCATAGACTTTAACGGTGTTCGAAAGTTTGCGCGAACTTTCGGTCCGTTCGCATGTTCTGGATGCGAACTGAACCGGGGGGTGTTCGGCTCATCCCTACTGGAGGATATAAAAGTGTATTTATTTTTTTATTTATACAAAGTTTATTGTTGCCTGGAAAAATCCCTAACCACTACTACAATAATGAAGTATTTTACCTTGGTTCTGATTAGTACTTTAAAGTTACCATTACAACAATTCACAAGCCCTGAAATTTAAACAGGTAAAAAAGAACTACCTGTTAGGTTGATAAACCTGTATACTATGTAGCATACTTTTCAATTTGTCCTCCTTTTCCCTTTTTAATATGCTAGGCTGGCCACACATCAGTCATAAAATGACTTTTCTGGTTTTCCTTGAACTTTAGTCAATCCCACATATCTTTGTTCTATAATCTCCATACTAATTGTGTGATTGGTTTGCTTATCTTACATGAACCACACTGCCTCAATAATATGTTTTACATCAGGCCAATGACACATGTTGATTGAGGGCACCATCATTGCAATGCTTAATAACTGGAATGTAATTGGGAGATAAAGTTCCATTGCATAATATATCTACAATTCTGCACAAACAGTGGTGGGGACAATCCGCTGTGCAACATCTAAATCAGTGGAAGTAATCACACGATAGGGAGATTTATGCATAATGCTTTGGAAAAGTAATTATCATTCCACATGGAGACACAATACTCAGTCACCACCAGGAAAGTGGAACTGATGGGATTCTTATCAATGCTTAGAGATATATTGCTGTGTATACAGCAATTCACAAAAAAAAAAAGAACAAAGCAAATACAAATATTTTAGAAATAAAATAAATAATAAATAATAAACACCCCAAATTAATCATTTAATATAATTTGAAGGTAATCTAAGAAAATATTATTTAAGTGAATTAATAACAGTGATGTCATGTAAATGTATCATTCAAAGAGAATGACAAGACAGAAAGGCAACATTAAACTGGCATGAAAAGATTTAGCACATTCCCACCTAAACTGAAGAAAACAAATTTAATACGACAGCTTTTCTTTCATTTACTTTTACATGTTGATCCAGACAGTAACACACTTCCTGCCCTAGAGTTACTAGATCTATGCAGGGGCAGAAAAGAAGAAGGCCTTCTATTTTCTTCATCTCTATATTTTCTATAATATAGGGGAGGAGTTCTGTTACACACTTCCTAACATTGTTTGAGATACACTGGACAGCCCTGGCTTTTTGGCAGGTATTTTTGCCCTTATCAAACTAATGTGGCAAAACCCTTTTAATGGTATTTTTAATAAACCAAAAGACAGAAAATATGAGAAGTTTATTGTTAAGAATTACCTATTATGGTCCGCCCTAAAGCAGTTTTACTGCTACCGGGTGGCACCTGTGTGGCGGATAACATAAATATACATGATCCGACTCTCCTGGGTAGGGGGCGCAAATGTTTGCCGGCGGTGGCTCGCTTCCACTGTGATTACACACAGCGGAAGCTGGCCGGCAGGTGCACGGTACGCAATGTCCTCCGGTGCCCACCGATTGTTAGGCAGAGAGACAGAATTGCAATCTGCCTATGTAAACAAGGCAGATCGCCGTTCTGACAGGAGTGAAGGGATGGAATTTGTGTCCGTCCAAAGCAGGAAATAAATTCCATCTCTTCCCCTGTAAAAGCACTGGCTAGACTCACAGATAACCCTTTGATCGCCCCTGGTGTTAAGCCTTTCCCTGCTAGTGTTATTAGTACACTGACAGTGCATTTTTTTAGCACTGATCACTGTATTAGTGTCACTGGTCCCCAAAAAGTGTAATTTAGTGTCAGAATCACTGATCGCTACCATTACTAGTAAAAAGATAAATGCAAATAAATTTAAATATCCCATAGTTTGTAGATGCTATAACTTTTGCGCAAACCAATCAATATACGCTTACTTAGATTTTTTGCAAAAATATGTAGCAGAATACATACTGGCCTAAATTTATGGAAATATTTTTTATTTATTTCTTTTTTTGATAGGTTTTATAGCAGAAAGTAAAAAATATCTATATTTCTTTCTAAATTGTCAGTCTTTTTTTGTTTATAGCGCAAAAAAATAAAACATGCAGTGGTCACCAAAAGAAAGCTCCATTTGTGTGAAAAAATTACATACATTTTATTTGGGTAAAGCATTGCATGACCGTGCAATTGTCAGTTAAAGTAACGCAGTGCTGTATCAAAAAAATAGCCTGGCCATGAAGGAGGGTAAATCTTCTGGAGGCGAAGTGGTTAAGTGAACCTGACATTTGCAAATCTTTTACAGGCTGTGGGGGAGATTTACTAAAACTGGTGCACCCAGAATCTGGTGCAGCTGTGCATGCTAGCCAATCAGCTTTTGTCTTCAGCTTGTTCCGTTAAGCTTTCACAATAAAACCTGGAAGCTGATTGGTTTCTATGCAGAGCTGCACCACATTTTGCACCATGAAGGTTTAGTAAATAACCCCCTGTGTGTTTAAAACTTTCCACTTGACAACAGGCTCCGCTTAACAGTCCCTCTGTTCAGCTTCACATATTACTCTTCCTTTTGCTTACCTACCACTGTTTGGGCTATGAGCAGAAAAAATAAGAAGCCCTATGAAGGCTCCAATCACGACTCGAAGACTACATAGGGCATTTAGTCTCAGATTGTCCAATTGCCAAGTATCAGTGCTGTCATTTATGTCATTTTGGAAAAAGAGGAGTGAGTTCTAATCACCAAAAAAAAATTAGTATCTCTCTTCACTCTTGGGAACAAAGGGAGCTACTGTACAGAGGAATGAAGGGAAGGTAGGTAGGAGGTGGGTATGTGCTACTAGGAAGGAAGGCAGCTAATTGAACACAATTCTTTGTATCTCATAGCCATTTCCTGCATGCCATGTTTTGTGTGGTCACAACAGTCCATTCATTTGAACAGGCTGCATTAAATGCAGGAAAAAGATCTCTGCATCTTATCAAACTGTAGGCACAGTGAGACTGCATGGTGCTTTTACACTATGTGTTTTCATGCACCCGAAAACATGCTGCATTTCCAGAGGTGTGGGGGCACCATCACCATTAACCACTTCAGCCACGCAAGAATTTACCCACTTCCTGACCAGGCCATTTTTTGCAATTACGGCACTGCGTCGCTTTAACTGACGATTGCGTGGTCGTGCGATATTGTACCCAAACAAAATTGACGTCCTTTTTTTCCCCACAAATAGAGCTTTCTTTCGGTGGTATTTGATCACCTCTGCGTTTTTTATTTTTTGCGCTATAAACAAAAGAAGAGTGACAATTTTGAAAAAAACACTATATTTTTTACTTTTTGCTATAATAAATATCCCACATTTTAAAACAAACAAACACATTTCTTCATCAGTTTAGGCCAATATGTTTTCCTCTACATATTTTTAGTAAAGAGAATTGCAATAAGCATATATTGATTGGTTTGCGCAAAAGTTATAGAGTCTACAAAATAGGGGATAGATTTATACTAGTAATGGTGGCGATCAGTGATTTTTTATCAGGACTGCGACATTTCATCGGACAGATCGGACACTTTTGACACTTTTTTGGGATCATTGACATTTATACAGCGATCAGAGCTAAAAAATATCCACCGATTACTGTATAAATGTCACTGGCAGGAAAGGGGTTAACACTAGGGGGCGATCCATGGGTTAAGTGTGTTCCCTAGGAGTGTTTCCAACTGTGAGGGGGATGTGACTGACTAGAGGAGGAGCCAGATCGTTGTTCCTACTTAGCTAGAACTATCTGTTTCTCCTCCCCTGTCAGAACAGGGATTTGTGTGTTTACACACACAAATCCCTGTTCCTGCTCTCATGCCTGCGATCACAGGTGGCTGGCGGCGATCGCACCAGCCGGCCATGCGCTCTTAAAGTAGTCACCTTATATATACAGCAATTCGCATAGGAGAGCCATTCTGCCGCCGTATATATACAGGAGCAGGTAGGGAAGCAGTTAAGAAATAATGGCACCCCTGTGTATCTGCTAAAGAGCAGTGCGTTTTGCCTGTGGGTGTGGCAAAGTGCGCAATTACAAGCGTTCCCATACCCACATAAGTGTCACTCTATCTTTAGTTAAAGAAATATATGGTTTTAGTACTATTACCATACTTTTAGCCTATAGCTGCATGTGTTTAAAGGCTAATTCCACTTTTAAAAACTATGTATCAAAAAGGAACTTGAAAACTTTTACCTATTTAACCATAAAACATGTGTAACAGACACTTATGTATTGGAGTCAGCACTTCTGAAGACCTGCACATGCTTTGTGATCTGCCAGTCTATGCCCAGACCCCAGAGTAGCAGGAAATTCTAATGAAGAAACAGTTACCAATTTAGTCATTGGCTCTAGTTAAAAAAAAGCAATGGGTGAGCTGGTCTCTGTTTCCTTGTTAGCGCGTACTACTTTTCTAGGTTCTGCCCCACAACAGACAGCTTATTCAGGCACCCAGTAACCCTTATGCAAGTGTATTTGGGTTTTTTCACACAGACCTACTAATATGTGATTTCCCCACTTTAGTACCTACCTAGATAGAAAGAATAACTTGCCACAAATTTGTGGAAGTGATGAATTGTAAGTCTGTAACTTGCTTCACATTTTCACTGGCAAGTTGTACACTTGCAGAGCACTTTAAAGCACAAGTTCTAGTTGACACTTTTCCAATTTGTAGAAAATTTGCCTGGCAAGTCTCTAGCAAGACTCCAGCATGAAAATTCAGCCACAGTGCCCCCTGTGGTGGGATGACTGTTGCACAACATAACTGAACCAGAACTTGCAGCAGACTTGCAGAATGTTTGCAAAGAAAGTTGATCTGGAGTCATGCAATGTGGACTTGCTGCAATTTTGCAACAATTGCTTGCTCTCTGGGTAGTAATGATGTTTATTGTCTGTACGTACAGTATTCAAAATGTATATGTTTACTAGGAAACTAGTGAATTTAAGACAGTTGATTTATTTTTTTAAATAGCCTTTTTCAGTCTTTTTTCACAGTATTTGTAGTACAGTGAACTGTTAATAGAAGTAGAGGAGCTCTCTAGCTGTTTATTGGGTAGGAGAATGCATATTTATGGCAAAAATATCTCAACCCATTGCTGCAAGGACTCAATATTAAAAAAGCCTTTTTTTTTTTGGAGGGCATGTAGGCTGGAACTAGCACACATCTAGAACTAGAACTCCAACTTGTATGCCTTGTGTGTCAGAATGCTACCTCTTGAGAGGGGCACTCAATCTATTCTTGTAATTTTACTTAAAATTCTGTATGGAGTTAAACTAATTTAAAAATGTTATGGGGTCTTTAAAAAATACAAATATGTATCTCTGTTGACAACCGGACAGAAGTTGCCTTCTAGAAGCCTTATGTATTGCAAGAGAAGGAGAATTATGAGAATAAAGTAGACTCCATTTGAAGAAGAATACACTAAGCACTTGTTGCACCCAAAGTGTTTGCATAACATATTCCCATCATAAGTTCAAAAAAAAATGTGTGAGGAGAAAAAAGGGAAACACTTAGGCTGGCATTACACTGTAAGATTTCTCTCTTTCAGCCCCGGAGGCTGAATAAGAGAAATGTGTTGATTTCTCCAAACCTGCTAAACAGCATGGATAGAGGAGTCTACACTGATGCCCATTGCATTCTGACAGCTGGCACCTGCAGTTGTCAGAATATCTGAACAGTGGTTTCATGGAAATTTTCTGCGGGTCTTGCTCGGTTTGCAGATCGAAGGATATTGGGCGAGAGGGTGCCAACAGGGCCACCCATAGATCAAATTTCAGCTGATTCATCAGGAACTGACTGCAGTTTGTAGATGTCTGGCAAACTTTACATTTTATATTATCTAGAAGGTCAGGTACATCTGAATTTAATATATAAGAAACAATGTGTAACTCCTTCTCCTTACTGGTAGGGACAAAGCATACCCACCATTTTTGTGTCCACGCATTCCTACTGGCCATTTAGACAGAGTCAATTGCAAGGTACGAACAGACAATACATTGGTTTCGAAAATTAAGTAATTTTCATTTAGGCAATTTCTCTAGCTGACACAGTTTTTTTTTTAATAGTTAATATTTCTGTCATCATAACAATTTTGCTTAAATCTGATTTTTTTTGTTAAGCATTCTAAAAAGTGCCCTTTTAAGACTATACTATTGATCCAAACTCTGAGTTTGGAAAATATACAGTCAATTTTTTTTCATTCTAACTGTATTATATTTATTTCAATGCCTAACAGATTTTACCCATATATTATTCAAAGGTCTCCAGCAGCATAAAACCAAATACCTGCATTTCCAAGTAGCATGACTTCAGGAGATTATGGTAATGCTTGTAATCTGCTATATAATCGATGGTTATGTCTGTGTTCCAGTCACATGCTGGCTTCAACAAAGACATCATTCTGTTACAGCCTGATCATTGTCAATACACAGGCTGACATCAATGAGACCGTACAGTGGAACGATGCAGAAAGCATTTGGAATTTGCACAGATAAGCAACTCCAGAAAACTTTCTGGGGCAGTAATCTGCAGTGCAAGGAAAACATAATTGATTCTCAGTCCATAGGTCTGTTATCTACAGTAATATGTATAACCTTAATTGGCTATGACTAAAGCCCTGTACACTCGATAGATTTAACCGATGAAAACAGTCCGATGGTCAACCGATCGTGTATGGGCCCCATCGGTCTTTTTTCCATCGTGTTTAAAAATAGAACATGTTTTAAATGTATCCGATAATTAAAAAACAGATAGCAAATTACTATCGTCTGTGGGGATCTCCATCGGATAAAAAACCCAGGCATGCTCAGAATCAAGTCGACACATGCTCAGAAGCATTGAACTTCATTTTTCTCAGCTCATTTTAGTGTTTTACGTCACTGCGTTTGGAACGGTCGGTTTTTTGACTGATGGTGTGTAGGCAAGACAGATGAAAGTCAGCTTCATCGGTTTTCCGAAGGAAAAATCCATCGGTTAAAAAACCATAGGAAATCCGATCGTGTGTACAGGGCTTTAGAATAAAATATGAACATATTGTGGAACAATATCAAATTTATTTTTAATTATATACTGTAATTATACTCAATTTTTTTAAACATTATCTCATTGACCCTTGTTAGTATGATATTGTTTTATTTTCTCATTCTAGCCCCAGTCAAAATCTAATTTGAGAGTCTATGTAACAGTGGTCCTATACACATCTAAGTATATACAGTATTTGTTCTTTTGGGAATGTGTATAGCATAATTTTCCTTACTATTCAGAATACACTAGAGATGCATGATGGAAAATTTTGTTTTGTTTTGGATTCGTTTATTAAGTTAATAATTTTGTTTCGTCATATTCCTTATGTAAGAATGAATCATTTTTAGAAATCGCTTCGCCTATTCGGATTCCTTTATATATATTAATTTTTTTCAAATCGATTCCAAATTCGCATTTATTCAAAATTCTAATTTCAGAAGACGGCTATATTTGTTCTATTCTATTCTAGTCTATTCTATTTTATTTTATTCTTATCTCTTGTATTCTGTTCTATTTTATTATTCTATTCTATTCTGTTTTATTCCATTCTATTATTTTATATTTTATTATTTTCCATTCTATTCTATTCTGGAGAGCAGTCATATTGTCATTGTATTGGAAACTGTTGTAGGGAAAGGGTAGGGAAAGATGGCAAAATGCACTGATAGAGATTAGGGTAAATTAGAAAACTGTGCTTTAACCACTTAAGCCCCGGACCATTTCGGGCCATTAGGACCAAGCCTGTTTTTGGGATTCGGCACTGCGCTGCTTTAACTGTAAATTGTGCGGACATGCAATGTTGTACCCAAATGAAATTTGCGTCCTTTTCTTCCCACAAATAGAGCTTTCTTTTAATGGTATTTGATTGCCTCTGCGATTTTTATTTTTTGCGATATAAACAGAAAAAGACCGAAAATTTTGAAAAAAAATGATATTTTCTACTTTTTGTTATAAGAGAAATCGAATAAACTCAATTTTAGTCATACATTTAGGCCAAAATGTATTCAGCCACATGTCTTTAGTAAAAAAAATGTCAATAAGCGTATATTTATTGGTTTGCGCAAAAGTTATAGCGTTTACAAACTAGGGTACATTTTCTGAAATTTACACAGCTTTAAATTTATGACTGCCTATCTCATTTCTTGAGGTGCTAAAATGGCAGGGCAGTACAAAACCCCCCCAAATGACCCTATTTTGGAAAGTAGACACCCCAAGGAAATTGCTGAGAGGCATGTTGAGCCCATTGAATATTTTTTTTTTTTGTCCCAAGTGATTGAATAATGACAAAAAAAAAAAAAAATTACAAAAAGTTGTCACTAAATGATATATTGCTCACACATGCCATGGTTATATGTGGAATTGCACCCCAAAATACATTCTGCTGCTTCTCCTGAGTACGGGGATACCACATGTGTGGGACTTTTTAGGAGCCTAGCCACGTACGGGACCCCGGAAACCAAGCACCGCCTTCAGGATTTCTAAGGGCGCAAATTTTTGATTTCACTCCTCACTACCTATCACAGTTTCGAAGGCCATAAAATGCCAAAATAGCACAAAACCCCCCCAAATGACCACATTTTGGAAAGTAGACACCCCAAGCTATTTACTGAGAGGCATGTTCAGTCCATGGAATATTTTATATTTTGCCACAAGTTGCGGGAATATGACAAACTTTTTTTTTTTTGCACAAAGTTGTCACTAAATGATATATTGCTCACACATGCCATGGGCATATGTGAAATTACACCCCAAAATACATTCTGCTGCTTCTCTTGAGTACGGGGATACCACATGTGTGGGACTTTTTGGGAGCCTAGCCGCGTACGGGACCCCAAAAACCAAGCACCGCCTTCAAGGTTTCTAAGGGCATAAATTTTTGATTTCACTCCTCACTACCTATCACAGTTTTGAAGGCCATAAAATGCCAAGATGGCACAAACCCCCCCCAAATGACCCCATTTTGGAAAGTAGACACCCCAAGCTATTTGCTGAGAGGCATGTTGACCCCATTGAATATTTTTTTTTTGTCCCAAATGATTGAATAATGACAAAAAGAAAAAAAAAAATGTACAAAAAGTTGTCACTAAATGATATATTGCTCATACATGCCATGGTTATATGTGGAATTGCACCCCAAAATACATTCTGCTGCTTTTCCTGAGTACGGGGATACCACATGTGTGGGACTTTTTGGGAGCCTAGCCGCGTACAGGGCCCCAAAAACCAAGCACCGCCTTCAGGATTTCTAAGGGCGTAAATTTTTGATTTCACTCCTCACTACCTATCACAGTTTCGAAGGCCATAAAAAGCCAAAATAGCACAAAACCCCCCCAAATTACCCCATTTTGGAAAGTAGACACCCCAAGCTATTTGCTGAGAGGCATGTTGAGTCCATGGAATATTTTATATTTTGCCACAGGTTGCGGGAATATGACAAACTGTTTTTTTTTGCACAAAGTTGTCACTAAATGATATATTGCTCACACATGCCATGGGCATATGTGAAATTACACCCCAAAATACATTCTGCTGCTTCTCCTGAGTACGGGGATACCACATGTGTGGGACTTTTTGGGAGCCTAGCCGCGTACGGGACCCCAAAAACCAAGCACCGCCTTCAAGGTTTCTAAGGGCATAAATTTTTGATTTCGCTCCTCACTACCTATCACAGTTTTGAAGGCCATAAAATGCCAAGATGGCACAAAACCCCCCCAAATGACCCCATTTTGGAAAGTAGACACCCCAAGCTATTTGCTGAGAGGCATGTTGAGCCCATTGAATATTTTTTTTTTGTCCCAAATGATTGAATAATGACAAAAAGAAAAAAAAAATGTACAAAAAGTTGTCACTAAATGATATATTACTCACACATGCCATGGTTATATGTGAAATTACACCCCAAAATACATTCTGCTGCTTCTCCTGAGTACGAGGATACCACATGTGTGGGACTTTTTGGGAGCCTAGCCGCGTACGGGACCCCAAAAACCAAGCACCGCCTTCAAGGTTTCTAAGGGCATAAATTTTTGATTTCACTCCTCACTACCTATCACAGTTTTGAAGGCCATAAAATGTCAAAATAGCCCAAAACCCCCACAAATGACCCCATTTTGGAAAGTAGACACCCCAAGCTATTTGCTGAGAGGCATGGTGAGTATTTTACAGCTCTCATTTGTTTTTGAAAATTAAGAAAGACATTTTTTTTTCTTTTTTTTTTCTTTTTTTACATTTTCAAAACTTTGTGACAAAAAGCGAGATCTGCAAAATACTCAACATACCTCTCAGCAAATAGCTTGGGGTGTCTACTTTCCAAAATGGGGTCATTTGGGGGGGTTTTGTGCCATCTGGGCATTCCATGGCCTCCGAAACTGTGATAGGCAGTGAGGAGTGAAATCAAAAATTTACACCCATAGAAATCCTGAAGGCGGTGCTTGGTTTTTGGGGTCCCGTACGCGACTAGGCTCCCAAAAAGTCCCACACATGTGGTATCCCCGTACTCAGGAGAAGCAACAGAATGTATTTTGGGGTGTAATTCCACATATGCCCATGGCATGTTTGAGCAATATATAATTTAGTGACAACTTTTTGTACATTTTTTTTTTTTGGTCATTATTCAATCACTTGGGACAAAAAAAAAAAAATATTCAATGGGCTCAACATGCCTCTCAGCAAATAGCTTGAGGTGTCTACTTTACAAAATGGGGTCATTTGGGGGGGTTTTGAACTGTCCTGGCATTTTATGCACAACATTAGGAAGCTTATGTCACACATCATCCACTCTTCTAACCACTTGAAGACAAAGCCCTTTCTGACACTTTTTGTTTACATGAAAGAAAAATTTTTTTTGCAAGAAAATTATGTTGAACCCCCAAACATTATATATTTTTTTAAAGCAAAGGCCCTACAGATTAAAATAGTGGGTGTTGCATTTTTTTTTTCCACACAGTATTTGCGCAGCGATTTTTCAAACGCATTTTTTGGGGGAAAAACACACTTTTTTTTATTTTTAATGCACTAAAAAACACTATATTGCCCAAATGTTTGATGAAATAAAAAAGATGATCATAGGCCGAGTACATGGATACCAAACACGACATGCTTTAAAATTGCGCACAAACGCGCAGCGGCGACAAAACTACATTCATTTTTAAAAGCATTTAAAAGCCTTTACAGGTTACCACGTTAGATTTACAGAGGAGGTCTACTGCTAAAATGACTGCCCTCGATCTGACCTTCGCGGTGATACCTCACATGCATGATGCAATTGCTGTTTACATATGACGCTAGACCGACGCTTGCGTTCGCCTTTGCGCAATAGCAGGGGGGGACAGCGGTGCTTTTTTTTTTTTTTTTATTATTATTTATTTGGCTTTTTTATTTTATTTTTAAACTGTGCCTTCCATATTTAATTTTTTTACCATTTTTATCGTTATCTAAGGGAATGTAAATATCCCCTATGATAGCAATAGGTAGTGACAGGTACTCTTTTTTTGAAAAAAATTGGGGGGTTAGACCCTAGATCTTTCCTCTGCCCTCAAAGCATCTGACCACACCAAGATCGGTGTGATAAAATGCTTTCCCAATTTCCCAATGGCGCTTTTTATATCCGGGGGGGGGGGACATTCCCTCCCACTGCTTGTAAAAGCAGTCTAGAGGCTAATTATCTGCTAGAATTGCTTTTACATGAAAGCCGGCTGCTGGCTGAAAAGAATGATACCAAGATGATACCTAAACCCGCAGGCATCATTCTGGTATAAACATTCAAAGTCCAGCAACATACCAGTACGTTGCTGGTCCTTGTTGGACATGTATTGTAATCTTTTTTTTCATACAGCCTATTGGCTGAACGAAAAAAAGAGATTGATTGGTGGGTATGCCCACCATTAGAATACCTCCCTTCATCCACCCACTTCTAATGATGGGCATATATGCCGAAGCATGGGGGCATCCTCCCGCAAAAAAGTTATGCCGCGTACACACGGTCAAGCCTTCGTCGGAATTTCGACCGTATGTACGCGGCATAAAAGGTTATGCCGCGTACACACGGTCGGACTTTTCCACGGATAAGCCTCCGTTGGAATTTCAACCGTATATACGCGGCATTAGGAGCAAAATCGCTCCTCCGCCCCTGCTGCCCCCATGCTTCGGCATATATGCTCTTTTTTTAACTGTGGTGGTGAAATCACCTCCTACAGCGTTGGAGTCACGGCTTTCTGTATCGTGGGAGCAAACGCTGTTGCTGTCAAGATAAATAGATCCGCGCTGCAACTGAATGGCGTACCTGCTAAGCAAATGGTGGTTAACATTAAAACAAAGTAACATTACAGTACAACAGTAGGACCTTACCATGCCATACCTGCAAAGCAAATACCAAAACAAAACCTAGTAAAAAATAAAAAAATGTTTTAACGCAACCTGTGCCTAAAATATATATATGCCGAAGCATGGGGGCATCCTCCCGCAAAAAAGTTATGCCGCGTACACACGGTCGGAATTTCGACCGTATGTACGCGGCATTAGGAGCAAAATCGCTCCTCCGCCCCTGCTGCCCCCATGCTTCGGCATATATGCTCTTTTTTTTTAACTGTGGTGGTGAAATCACCTCCTACAGCGTTGGAGTCACGGCTTTATGTATCGTGGGAGCAAACGCTGTTGCTGTCAAGATAAATAGATCCGCGCTGCAACTGAATGGCGTACCTGCTAAGCAAATGGTGGTTAACATTAAAACAAAGTAACATTACAGTACAACAGTAAGACCTTACCATGCCATACCTGCAAAGCAAATACCAAAACAAAACCTAGTAAAAAATAAAAAAATGTTTTAACGCAACCTGTGCCTAAAATATATATATGCCGAAGCATGGGGGCATCCTCCCGCAAAAAAGTTATGCCGCGTACACACGGTCGGAATTTTGACCGTATGTACGCGGCATTAGGAGCAAAATCGCTCCTCCGCCCCTGCTGCCCCCATGCTTCGGCATATATGCTCTTTTTTTTAACTGTGGTGGTGAAATCACCTCCTACAGCACTGGAGTCACGGCTTTATGTATCGTGGGAGCAAACGCTGTTGCTGTCAAGATAAATAATTCCGCGCTGCAGTTGAATGGCGCACCTGAAAACAAAAAATTACATACCTGAAAAGCAAGCATGATAAAACATTGCAGAATAGAATACAGTAAAAAAGAGCAGAACAATAGAGAGAAAATAGAGAGAGAGAGAACAATAAAACGACAACTATTTTTGGTTTTTTTATTTTATATTTTTTTTGTGTTTTGTTTTTTACGTTTTTTTTTTTCTTTTTTACACTTTTTTTTGTAACTTTACAACTGTAATGTTCGGGTCTCTCAAAATGTAATGGCATCTTGGGAGACCCTGTGTAAGTGTGTCCTTGTCTGTGAAATGCTGTACCCTACGCTAAAACTTCACTTTTGAGTGGTAGCGTTCAAAACATTCACCTTGGCAAAGACCAGGCTTGTCAGGACAGAGTGGACAAAAACTACGGGTGTCACGCCTAAATCCGCGCTTGCTACAGACACGACATCTTTTTTGGGGGTGGCTTTGGGTAGGGGTACTCGGGAGGACATACGAATAATGCCTCTCATGCAGCCGGCTTACTGCATTTGGTTGGGGATGGTGAGGTGCAGAACCGCCTGGATACAGGAGTTCTGTGACTATCTCATTCTGGAATTTTAGAAGAGATAACGTCCCGCCTGAAGCTCTGTATAGCACATGAGCGTTCAGCAAAGCCAATTGGAATAATGATAGAGACACTTTTTTGTACCAGCGTCTCGCCTTACGGTCAATTAGATACGGCGCCATCAACTGGTCGTTGAGGTCCACCCCTCCCATATTTTGGTTATATTCGTGGACACAGAGGGGTTTCTCCACAACACCAGTCGCCGTACGAATTTGGACTGTCGTGTCTGCATGAAGGGAGGTAAGAAGGAAAACATTCTTATTGTCCCTCCACTTCATAGCGAGCAAGTTATTACACTTCAAGCAGGCTCTCTCCCCCAGCCTAAGACGGGCATCTACAAGCCGCTGGGGAAAGCCCCGGCGATTAGGTCGCACGGTGCCACATGCTCCAATCTTATGATCAAACAAGTGACTAAACAGTGGCACGCTCGTGTAATAATTGTCCACATACAAGTGGTACCCCTTTCCGAATAAGGGTGACACCAAGCTCCACACTATCTTGCCAGCGCTCCCTATGTAATCCGGGCAGTTGACCGACTCAATCTGACTGTCTTTTCCCTCATAAACCGTAAAGTTCACTACATAGCCTGTTGCCCTGTCACAGAACTTGTAGAGCTTGACCCCGTATCTGGCACGCTTGCTGGGAAGGTACTGCTTGAAAGACAAGCGGCCAGAAAATTTAATCAGGGACTCATCAACGCAGACAACTTGATCGGGAGTAAACAAGGCTGCAAAACGTTCGTTGAAGTGGTTTATGAGGGGCCGAATTTTATAGAGCCGGTCGTATTCAGGGTCCCCACGTGGACGACAAAGTTCATTGTCATTGAAGTGCATGAACCGCAAAATCTGCTCGTATCGTGCCCTGGACATGGAGGCAGAGAACACGGGCATGTGGTCAATTGGGTGCGTGGACCAATAAGCACGCAATGACGGAAATTTATGTGTGCCCATGTTGAGGGAAAGGCCCAGAAAGGTCTTAAATTCGGAAACCGTAATTGGTTTCCAATTTCTGGCAATTTTAGGCAACTGGGGGTTAGCGGCGATAAATTGACCAGCATATAAATTACTCTGGTCCACAATAGATCTATAGAGATCTTCCGTGAAAAACAGCAAATAAAAATCGATTGGCATAAAATCAGCTGTTTCCACCTGAATACCGGGTTGGGCAGTGAATGGGGGAAGTACGGGTTCTGCAGAAGTGGTGGGGACCCAATCAGGATAGGCGAATTCTGCAGGAAGGGCAGTATGGGCACGACGGGCCTGCCTTTGTCTTCTTGGTGGCAGCGGGACACTACTTGTGCTTGCCACCTCGCCGGCTTGAACTGCACTTATGGGACTCGCCACGTCACCAAGTGTTACTGCAGTGCTGGATGTACGTCCAGGCTGTACTAGGCCGCTGGTGCTTGCCAGTTCACCAGAAGGAATAGCGGCGCTAGTACTACTCTGCTCCATGATACGAGAGACCTGCGGTTCTTGCTCCTCAACAACCTCAGAAGATCGGGATCGGGTACGCCTGACCTTAGCAGGGACCTCAACTTCGTCGTCAGAGCTATCTGACGTGGGGCCGCTGACGTCACTGTCTTCTACGGGAAGATATTCTGAGCCTGAATCTGACAGATACGTGACCTCCTCTTCACTATCTGTCATGCTCAGAATCTCGTAGGCCTCTTTACTAGTGTACCTTCGTCTTGCCATTTTGGGCTCTAAATTTAGGGGTACACTAGTAAGATTCACAGGAAAAAAAGCACCTGACTGTCGTCAGCAAATATATCAAACGCTACAAAAAAACTGTTAGCGATCGCAGGGATCAGGCCTGTCTCTGCGAACGCTGCAGTTATGTGTGTTGTGTTTGGTAAGTGACAGTGATCGATCGATACTGCACTTGGGTGGGCTGGGCTGGGCTGGGCGGAGGGGCTAAACGCAGGTACTAGCAGGTATCTGGGCTGATCCCGCTAACACTGCGTTTTTGGGAACCCTAAACCGCTGGGGATGCTAGTATAGATCTGATCAGATACTATACCACTAAGGGGGGTGTATGCTTTGCGCGTGGGTGTTAGCGTTACTGGCACTAACCTAACACTGCCTGGGGCGACGCAGACCCTCTCTGGCGCTAAAACCTAATTGATCTCACCCGCCGGGCGATCAGGGGGGTTAAACCTTTATTGGGTTATATACGGCGGGTGCCCTGATGCTATAAAAAGCAAACTAATCAACCAGCGTCACCCGTAACCTTTATATGGTGATCACTGGTGAAAGGGTTAACTAGGGGCAATCAGGGGGTTAAAACCTTTATTAGGTTAAATATGGGGGTACCTGACACCAATAAAAACCTGCGGCGAACCTAAAAAAAAAATAACTGCCTATCTAAAACACCAGCGACACGAATACAGCGATCGGAAAAACAATCGCTTAGTGACGCTGAAGTTAGGGGGTGAAAGGGTTACCTGGGGGGTGATCAAGGGGTTAAACCTTTATTAGGGGGGGTTAGGGGGCTACCCTGGACCTAAAGGGGCCTAATCCTAACTGCCTTGCAACTTTTTACAATCACAGATGACACTAAATGCAGTGATCAGTAAAATAAATGATCACTGCAATCAGTGACACTGTGATTGGGGGCTTTGGGGTGACCTGGGGGGTGATCTGGGGGTGACTGGGGGGTGATTTGTGTGCCTATGTGTACCTACGTGTCAGTGGACTGTTGGAGCACTAACCTCTGTCTTCACTCCTCGGCGCCGGGAACGAAAAGACCGCGGCGAGGGAGATGACATCACTTCCTCCAGCCTGTGTTTACATCACATGGCGGAGGAAGCAATTTCATTGGCCGGGAGCGATCGCGAGGGGGGGGGGGCGGAATCGAGCGGCCGCCCCCTCATGCCTGATCGCTCCCGAACACTTAACGGCCGCTCACTGCAGTGAAGGGGGGTCCGGATGGACCCCCCAACTGCACAAAGGCGATCACGTAGATCTACGTGATTCTGCCTGTCCGTGCCATTCTGCCGACGTAAATCGGCGGTGGGCGGTCGTTAAGTGGTTAATTGTGATTGTTAGCTATTTGGGAAATCAACCCTTTTGCTGCCTTTTTTGTCCTTATTATTGCTGGATTTATTTGAATTTAATTTTATATTCGGGGTGATTTGAGGTTAGTGGTAATTTTTAGCTACTATCCCCTTCATATCATTTTTTTTCCATTCAGAAAAAAATGTCTATTTGTTTCAGGGTGGTGGTATTTTGGGGTTTTCATTTATTTTGAGGGTATATAAAAAATGTTTTATGTTAATGTTTTTTTGCTGTAAGTCTTCCCTTTTAAAAAAAGTGGGGTTTTGTTTTAAGGGTGGTAATTTAGAGTTCTGATTTCTAATGCATTTTGTTTTATTTATTTTATACGGATTCGATTTTTTTTAAGTTTGGGGTGCTTAAAGTGATTAAAACTGTCCTGTTATTGGCCTATTTTACACTTGTTTGCTCTGCAGTATCTTATTTCTTGTAGTAAAGTTCATGTCTGTGCTTGTTGGGCCTGGACTTGCTATTTAACACTGTCCCGCTACTGCCTCATTTTACATTTGTAGTTTTTACTCTTTATTTTTTTAGCAACAATGTGTATAAAAAATAAAGGTGCACTTAGCAGGCATCAGTAGATCAGGCCTGACCTCAAATAGACAGGTCAAACAATAAACGAGGCGTGGTTTAACAAAGTAAAGGAAAAGTCAACAATAGGTACAACCAAGCTAGTAAATTTGCTGAAAGCAGGGTGACCCATAAAGTTCTGTAAATTAAAAAGAAAATGTGATGGCCAACAGGAAAAAAAAGTTGCAGATAGGGAGGAGAATCCAACTTTATGCCAAATAGGGAGAGAGAGAGAGAGACGGCTACTTAAAGCAAAGTTCCAGTCACCTGTGGAAAAAATAATAGTCAGCAGCCACAAGAACTGCAGCTGCTGACTTTTAAAAAGCGGGCACTCACCTGTCCCAGGATCCAGTGGTGTGCTCACCCCAGTCACTCTCACCCTCTTTCTTCGGCCCCCAGCACCAGCATCTTGGGCACTATGGGCACCTGGCTGTGACAGCTTGCGGCTTTACAGCTGGGTGCCCACTGTACATGTGCGAGTCGCGCTGCGCATCATGAATGGTGGATGCAGTCTTGCGGGTCCTGGCAGTGTCCCAGAAGACTGCAAGGGGGAGGGAGGGAGGAGAACTGCCGCTTCTGAGGAACGGAAGTGGGAAGCGGGTACCTCCCCCCCCCCTGCCAATTGTTCAAGAGAAGCAGCAAATGAGTCCCTAAAGAGAAACTTCCTTTGGGTGGAGCTCCGCTTTAATTGTAATTAAAGTAAGTATATTGTCACAAGGCAAAGTAATTGGCAATGCCCAAATAATAATGAACAGGTAAAAGAATCAGCCTGCATGCAGTAAACTAAGTAGCACAATTACTAGGCTATAGCTTAGCAGTGATTAAATCATTGTTACACTATGCTAGGTTAACCTAGTAACAGCAGCACCAGTAATAAGCAGTGAACCGCATAAACAATGAACAGTATAGTCAATGAACAGGATACAACAGTAACAAAAAGTCCCACAGTAACTCTTCTGCAATTACAGGTGTCTCAGAGTGCACGCTGTATATCCCCTTGAGTGTAGGTATGAAAATGTATCGGTATGAAAATACAGTAAATTAAGAATGCTTCCAGATATAAAAGTGTAAATGGTTTATTTTTTTCAATGAACAAAATGCAAAAAAAACAGAAGAGAAATCCAAATCAATATTTAGTGTCCCCACCCTTTGCAATCAAAACAGCATTAATTATTTTAAGTACACTTGCACACAGTTTGGGAAAGAACTCAGCAGGTAGGTTGCCCCAAAGATCTTGGAGAACTAACCACAGATCCTCTGTGGATGTAGGCTGCCTGAAATCCTTCTGCCTCTTCATAATCCCAGACAGACTCAATGGTGTTGAGTTCAGGACTCTGTGAAGGCCAAACTATAACTTCCAGGACTTCTTGTTCTTCTTTAAGCTGAAGATAGTTCATAATGACATTGGCTTTATGTTCGGGGTCATTGGCCTGCTACTGAATACATTTGGGGCCAATCACATTCCTTCCTGATGGTATGGCATGATGGATAAGTATCTGCCTGTGTTCCTCTACATCCTTCAAAAATGCTGTACAAGTTTACTTAGAAGAATTGATGCTGTTAAATAATTAAAGGACTTTTTAAGATGTTGGTGTGTTTATTTTAGATGTGATGCTTTGTGGGAATGAGTTATAAGGGGTACAAATGTACCCTTGTACTCATTCCTCTGGGTGGGAGCAGATATTGGGGCCCCCTTATTATGAAGGGGTTTCCAGATTCCACTTTATTCCACCCCCTCACCCCCTCCTTCCCAAAACTCCCACATCCTTTTCAGGCAATAGATTTGGTGAATAAGTTCTTGTCCCTTACCATTGGGTCAAGCTGTCCTTGCAAAGGAAGGGGGCGGGGATGGGCATGTGCCTTTGAACAATGGGGGGGTACCTTGGCGATGGCAGTGCTTCCCTGCCCCATGCAATTCATCTTCTCCCAGTGCTGTGTGTTTTCATTACTGCAGCACTGGGAATCTGTTGTTTAGCGTGAGGAGTTTATAAATTTTATAAATATAACGTTTAAATGCCCGTACACCTAACAGAAAATACAATTTACCCAAACCACTGTTTACGACATTATCATACAGAATTCATAAGGAATCTGCACACTATTAAAACTGCAAAATATATATACCGTACTGTGTTGTATCAGTTAAATACATATCTCAAACTCTATCTAATGTGAAAACCAAACACACTTAATGTGGTTTGAAAAAATAGATAATGAGTAAAGGCATGCATATGTTTATGTGGAGATGGTAAACCACATAATTTCATTCTGAGTTGTAACTAGGCTAGTGTTCTTAGTAATATGGGTAACAATAGAATCAAGCTAGAATCTGTTAAAATGTAATTCACACTTCAAATAAAAATTAAGGACATCCACTCCAGCCTGAACTACGCTACCTCTAGGGTTGAGGACCTAAAGCATGCTTACACTACTTTATAGCGGCAGATGCAAGAATTTACAGAATCTCAGGCCTCTCTACAACACTGTTTTTTCATCTACCAACTACATTTGGACATAATGGAGAACTGCAGCAGATAGAATCATTTAAAAATCAGGGGCATACCCGGATCTATTTCCAGGAAATACCTGAAGCCCAAAGTATTCTCCGTCCTCAACACCTTTCTCAGTAAGCCTGTAGGTACATAGATCCTTGTGGCCTATGCTGCCTGACCCCACCAGACCGACCCAGACATGTCTTGTGTTGTATTCACTTTTTTTTATAAAAGTAAGCTATAATGCATCCGGAGTAGGAGAAAGGAGCACTGGACATTGGAAGGGGCACAGATCAGTATCCTGCCTGACCTTTAAGAAAGAACTATCCATATGAAAAAAATTCTGTGACCCCTTCATTACACCTGTAGTACCCTTCCCAACTTTCAGCAGCTATCCAACTGGTGGGGTAATGAACCCCTGCCAATCCCAGACTTGTTCTCCAGCACCCTACAAGCCCTGTTTGCCTCAAATTATCCCCCGATATTCCTGCTCTGCAGAAGAGTAATGAGATCACAGAATTACGTCTCACACATAAAGGATTCCGAAGGGACATCCAGAAATCCCCCCCCCCTTGAGACAGCAAACACATTTCAAAAATGTAATTGTATACTCTACCCACTCAGTCCTGTGACAATTACCTTTACACTTCTTCCCACTTCCCACTGGAAATTACTCTCCGTAACTGTGTGACAGAGCTTAAAAGATTTAGCCTGCTTTTCAATTACAAAATAAACTATAAAAAAATCGAAGGCCTTAGGCACCTCAATCTCACGTGATACTGCTTAAAGAACCCAGAAGAACTGTACTCAGATACCTAGGAGACAATATTTTAACAGATCCCACCAAACTTGACTTCAAACCTTATCTACAGACATTCAAAAAGACCTTGGCATGAAGGCACAGTCACATGGTTGGGACAAAGCAACACAATTAAATGGAATGTTTTCCTGAGACTAATATACCTACTACAAACTCTCCCTATTGCCATTTTATTCATGTTCCTCATGGACATACATGCCGCCTTCCTTCATTTTATCTGGGTCTTAAAAAATTCTAGAATTAAATTTACCACACTTAAGAGAAAGGTGTAGGTGGCTTGGGATTTGCAGACCTGATCCAATACTATGAGGCGATACACCCTGCGAGCCTGCTAGAATAGTGCTTTTATCACACTTCAATGGAAGTAACAGTACATAGCACACCTCCTTGTTCACCACCTTGTATATTGAAATGGAAACGGGATCTTGGTTGCACTTATCCTCAACCTTAAACTGCATCCTTTCGTTCAATCGGAAATCTTCTATTTTTATTAAGAATCAAGAATCTGGATATAACCTATTAACCAGATGGTACAAGACTCCAGCCTTTATGCACACAATGGGGGTTATTTACGAAAGGCAAATCCACTTTGTACTACAAGTGCAAACTACAAGTGAAAAGTGCACTTGAAATTGCACTGAAAGTGCAAAGTGCGCTTGGAAGTGCAGTCACTGTAAATTTGAGGGGTAGATCTGAAATGAGGGGAAGCTCTGCTGATTTTATTATCCAATCATGTGCAAGCTAAAATGCTGTTTTTTTTCCTTGCATGTCCCCCTTGGATCTTCAGAGACTGCACTTCCAAGTGCACTTTCAGTGCAATTTCAAGTGCACTTTGCACTTGTAGTTTGCACTTGTAGTGCAAAGTGGATTTGCCTTTAGTAAATAACCCCCAATGTATGCATAATAATTGTCAGAGTCCAGTAAACTTCAACAAAATTGTGACTATACACAGACACTGACTCCCTGTTGCATAAATATGAATGATATACATAAAAGATGGCTTCAGCTCCTGTTCTCCACCTATCGAGAACACCACAGACACATTTCGAACATGGCAAAACATGTCAGAGGAGTTCTCTACAGATGGAGGACAGAAGCTGAAGCCATCTTTTATCCATCTCATTTACGTTATGCAACAGGGAATCCGTGTCTGTGTGCAGACGGTCACCATTTTGTTAAAACATAATAACTAGGGATGAGCTTCGTGTTCGAGTCGAACCCATGTTCGACTCGAACATCGGCTGTTCAATCGTTCGACGAAGATCAAACATTATGGGCCGTTCGTGACAAATTTGAGTGGTGCGTCATGGCCCATAATTCACTGTAGCATCGCAGTGCATTGCTGGCTGATGATTGGCCAAGCCTGCACTATGACCCGCATGCTTGGCCAATCACAGCGCCATCTATACAGAGAGCCGTAATTGGCCAAAGCCAGGGTGGCTTTGGCCAATCATGGCTCAGAGGAGTAGGTACACGCCCCACACTATATAAGGCTGTCTGGAAGTCGGCCTTGTGTAGTGTGTTGGCGTTTGTGAAAGAGAGAGTTACAAAGAGAGACAGTGTCATTTATATTGAGTTAGATAGAGCAGGCAGGCGAGTCAGTTAGCTGCTGTTACAGTGTCTAGAGGATATATATGCATCCTAGGTGTTGAATATATATATATTTATACACTGTATTGAGTTTAGCTAGATCCGTTCCTGTTAGTCTCTATACTGTGACAGGCAGGCAGGTGATTGTGCTAGCTGCAGTCAGTCAGTGTTTCACTTAGTGTACTACTGTATGCTTTGCATATTTTTCACATAATGCTCACCTGAATACAGTTATTCTCTATACTGTGACAGGCAGGCCGGTGATTGTGCTAGCTGCAGACAGTCAGTGTTTCACTTAGTGTGCTACTGTGTGCTTTGCATAGCGTTCACCTAAAGCTCACCTGAATACAGTTATTCTCTATACTGTGACAGGCAGGCCGGTGATTGTGCTAGCTGCAGACAGTCAGTGTTTCACTTAGTGTGCTACTGTGTGCTTTGCATAGCGTTCACCTAAAGCTCACCTGAATACAGTTATTCTCTATACTGTGACAGGCAGGCCGGTGATTGTGCAAGCTGCAGACAGTCAGTGTTTCACTTAGTGTACTTCTGTGTGCTTTGCATAGCGTTCACCTAAAGCTCACCTGAATACAGTTATTCTCTATACTGTGAGAGGCAGGCCAGTGATTGTGGAAGCTGCAGACAGTCAGTGTTCCACTTAGTGTACTACTGTATGCTTTGCATATTTTTCACATAAAGCTCACCTGAATACAGTTATTCTCTATACTGTGACAGGCAGACCGGTGATTGTGCTAGCTGCAGACAGTCAGTGTTTCACTTAGTGTGCTACTGTGTGCTTTGCATAGCGTTCACCTAAAGCTCACCTGAATACAGTTATTCTCTATACTGTGACAGGCAGGCCGGTGATTGTGGAAGCTGCAGACAGTCAGTGTTCCACTTAGTGTACTACTGTGTGCTTTGCATAGCGTTAACCTAAAGCTCACCTGAATACAGTTATTCTCTATACTGTGACAGGCAGGCCGGTGATTGTGCTAGCTGCAGACAGTCAGTGTTTCACTTAGTGTACTACTGTATGATTTGCATATTTTTCACATAAAGCTCACCTGAATACAGTTATTCTCTATACTGTGACAGGCAGGCCGGTGATTGTGCTAGCTGCAGACAGTCAGTGTTTCACTTAGCGTACCACTGTGTGCTTTGCATAGCGTTCACCTAAAGCTCACCTGAATACAGTTATTCTCTATACTGTGACAGGCAGGCCGGTGATTGTGGAAGCTGCAGACAGTCAGTGTTCCACTTAGTGTACCACTGTGTGCTTTGCATAGCGCTCACCTAAAGCTCACCTGAATACAGTTATTCTCTATACTGTGACAGGCAGGCCGGTGATTGTGCAAGCTGCAGACAGTCAGTGTTTCACTTAGTGTACTACTGTGTGCTTTGCATAGCGTTCACCTAAAGCTCACCTGAATACAGTTATTCTCTATACTGTGAGAGGCAGGCCGGGGATTGTGGAAGCTGCAGACAGTCAGTGTTCCACTTAGTGTACTACTGTGTGCTTTGCATAGCGTTCACCTAAAGCTCACCTGAATGCAGTTATTCTCTATACTGTGACAGGCAGGCCGGTGATTGTGCAAGCTGCAGACAGTCAGTGTTTCACTTAGTGTACTACTGTGTGCTTTGCATAGCATTCACCTAAAGCTCACCTGAAAACAGTTAGTGACTATTATAGTGGTGTTCTCATAATAAAACCACAAGCAGAGAGCTGCAAGTATTTTCAGTGTACTGTGTCCTCTGCACAGTTTTCACCTAAAACTAACTGAAAACAATTGCTGCTTTTCCCATACTAACACCACAGCAGGCCATTAGTATGTCTGGAAGGCAAACAATGAGAGGCAGACAGTCATGAGGCAATAAAAGAGGGCAAGCAGGCTCTGTGTCTAGAGGCAACAGTGCTGCTGGTCGTGGACATGGTGCATCCTCATCAGCACGTGGCCGTGTGACACGCTTGTCCTTCTTTTCGGCAGCTGGCCATGTTGAACCGCAACATGCCCAAGCCGTCCTCCTCATCATCTCTCACCCAGGCTCAGGGTCTGGCAAAGCAGCTGCCAAAGCGGCCTCTTCCCTCGGCTTAATGGCATCAGTCACTCCTTCCCTAGCCCCACCATGTCCTCCTGAGGAGTCCAGCGAACTGTTTGAGCACAGTGTTGGGTACATGCTCCAAGAGGATGCCCAGCGTTTTGAAGGCTCCGATGATGGAACCCAGCTGGAGGAAGGCAGTAACGTGATCTCAGAGAGAGGGGGTAGTAACGTGAGCCCAGAGAGAGGGAGTGCCCAACAAGGTCAGCTATCTGGCATGTTCCCCCAGCTGCAGCATACTGCCAGATTGGCTCCAGTGATGAGTAGGGAGGGGATGATGAAGTCACTGACTCCACGTGGGTGCCTGATAGGAGAGAGGAGAAGGAGGAGGCACAATTCCAACGAGGCAGGATGCCCTCCAGGGGCCAGCTTAACCACTTCAATACCCAGCCATAGTAATATGACGTCCACAGATGGGATCTCCCATCCTGGGTGGACGTCATATGACGTCCTGGGTTTGAAGGGGGATATCTGAATGATGCCTGCAGCTAGAGGCATCATTCAGATATCCATTTGATGTGCCAGCGATTCTGTGCACCATAAGAATGAACATAGCGGCAGTTCCACCACTTGATCATTCTTATAGGCGGCGGGAGGGGACAACCCCCCCTCCCGCCGCCATCTGGTGCTCCTCCGGGCTCTCCCGTGCGATCGGGGACCCGGAGAGAATCGTCCGGCGCCGGTGGTTGGTCACGTGACGAGCATAGGGATGACTGGTGACCAGATGGTCACCAGTCATCTCTATGATCGTCGGAGGCCCGGGCGCATTGTGATGACGTCACGCCCGGGTCCTCAAATGTAAACAAAGCCGCCATTGCGGCTAGTAAGTATGAGATCAGTGAAAAAAAAATCACGATCACATGCTTTCCAGCCTGGAGGAGAGATGTGGGGTCTTATTGACCCCGCATCTCTCAATAAAGAGGACATGTCACACACATTCCTATTACAAGGGATGTTTACATTCCTTGTAAAAGGAATAAATGTGATCAAAAAATAAATAAAAAATAAGTGTAAAAAAATAAATAAAAATAAGTAAAAAAAAATAAAAAATAATAAACATTTTTTTTTTAAACGCCCCTGTCGGTATCTATTTACTCGGCGTAACATCATCTTTCATATTTTCCCAAAAAATTGGGCTAACTTTACAGTTTTGTTATTTTTAATTCATGAAACCATTTTTTTTAAAAAAGAAAGGCGTTTGAAAAATTATTGCGCAAATACCGTGCAAGAAAAGAAAAAAAGTTCCAATAACCGTCATTTTATTCCCTAGGGTGTCTGCTAAAAAAACCATATATAATGTTTCGGGGTTCTGAGTAATTTTCTAGCAAAAGAATGATGATTTGTACATGTAGGAGAGAAGTGCTAGAATAGGCCCGGTATGGAAGTGGTATAAAAAGCCCTGTATTGAAGTGGTTAAGGGCAGCACACAGACTGCATCACACCGCAGAGCTCCGCATGAGCAGGGTGTTGCTGTCTCTTTGCGTTATTCAAAAAGTTCTTTGGTGTGGGACTTTTTTCAGACGTGTGCAGCAGATCGCACCATTACCATTTGCAACATATGTCTAAAGCATATCTCGCGTGGCCAAAACATCAGCCGCTTGGGCACCACATGCTTGACCAGACATATGTCGATCTGCCATGCAGTCCGTTGGCAAGCACACCTAAAAGACCCACACCAAAGAACAAGGCGGACCTCTCCTTGCTCCTCATCAGCTGGGATCTCCAACCCCACTATACCTTCAGTCCTCTCTTAAACCTGCACTGAGAGGAATGAAGGTGTAGAATTAGGTGTGTCACAGCCAAGTACTTGCGGGCAATCTGCTATCGGTACACCGACGTCCGATTGTACCAGGCAAATTTCCCTGCTCCAGCTGCTGCACCGCCAAAAGAAGTTCGCTCCCAGCCATCCACATGCCCAGCGGTTGAATGCTAGCTTGGCTAAATTGCTAGCACTTCAACTGCTGCCTTTTTAGTTGGTAGACTCTGCCCCCTTCCGTGAGTTTGTGGAATGTGCGGTTCCTCAGTGGCAGGTTCCCAAACCCCACTTTTTCTCACAGAAGGAGATTCCGGCTCTCTACCGGCATGTGGAAGGCAATGTCTTGGCCTCGCTTGGCAGAGCGGTCAGCGGTAAGGTGCATATTACCGCTGACTCATGGTCCGCAGGCATGGACAGGGACGTTACCTATCTATCACGGCGCATTGGGTAACTCTGCTGGCAGCTGGGAAGGATGCAGGACAAGGTGCAGTAGTGTTGGAGGTTGTTCTGCCACCACGCCTCCAAAATGTTACTACTGGTGATTCTGACACACCTCTCTCCTCCACCCCCTCCTCTTCTTCTTCCTCCATGGCATCTTCCTGTGCTGATTTGTCCTCGGAACCAGCGGTGCTCCGTAGGCGTTCAAGGGGCTACGCCAGTACGCAGGCAAAAAGATGCCATGCGGTGCTTGAACTGGTGTGCTTGGGGCACCAGGACAGGGTCAGGGGAGCTTGGATTTTTTTCCCCACGCCAGTGGGCCATGATCAGGGATGCATGCACTGTCCTGGCACCCTTTGAGGAGGCCACGAGGATGGTGAGCAGTGACAGTGCATGCATCATTGACACTCCCTCTTGTCCACCTGTTGGAGCACACGCTGCGTTTGAATAATGGACAGGGCACTTGAGGCAGAACAGAGGCAGGCAGAGGAGGACTTCCTTACCTCTCAGGGCCCCCTTTATCCAGACAGTGTTCCTGCTGGCCCGGCTATCACACAGGAAGTGGAGGAGGAGGAGGAGGAGGATTGTGTCAGCATGGAGGTGGAGACTAGCACTCAGCATCAGCAGCAGTCTTCAAGGGATCAATTACAGTCCCAAGACACCCATGGACTTGTACGTGGCTGGGAGGAGGTGGCTGCGGATCATGTCGTCCTCAGTGACCCAGAGGACTCCGCACCAAATGCCTCAGCAAACCTACGCTGCATGGCCTCCCTGATCCTGCAAAGCCTGTGTAAGGATCCTCGTATTTGTGCGATCAAGGAGAGGGATCATTACTGACTGGCAACCCTCCTTGATCCACATTACAAGGGTAAGGTTGCGGACCTTAACTTGCCGTCGCAGAGGGAGCAGAGGATGGGGCATCTTCGGGAGGCCTTGCAGAAAGGTCTGTGCAACGCGTTCCCAGAGACTGGGAGGTTACAAATTCCTGGTCCTGGACAACGTGTTGCTGAGGCTTCGGTCAGTCAAAGAAGGAGCGGTGGAGAAGGTGGCCGTCTGACCGATGCGTTCAGACAATTTTTTAGTCCGCAGCCCCATGGTATGATCGGTTCCAGCAACCATCGCCAGCGTCTGGTTTACATGGTGCAGGAATACCTAGGGTCAAGATCAGACTTGGACACCTTTCCCACCGAAAATACTCTGGGTTACTGGGTCCTGAGGATGGATCACTGGCCAGAGCTTGCACAGTATGCAATTGAGATACTGGCCTGTCCTGCATCCAGCGTTCTTTCGGAAGGGACATTCAGTGCTGCTGGAGGCTTTGTAACCGATCACAGGGTGCGCCTGTCAATCGACTCGGTCGATCGACTGACCTTCATAAAAATGAATCAGTCTTGGATCACCACCAGCTACCAAGCACCTGATGCTGATGTAAGAATAATTTTCTTTGAAATGTCAGATCCCTTCAAGACTGCCTATGCTGATGCACAGTGACTATCCTGTTATGTTGAGTGACTATCCTCTTCCTCCCCAATAATCATGCTGATAGCTTGAAAGAACATTTTTGGTTCTGGGCACCGCCACCAGTGGCTAAGGCCCAATTTTTCAGCCCCTGTTTAACAGGGGCGTGTATTTAAACATTTTGATGCAATGCTTTGCAGCAGGGCTCATTGCTGTGCTCCAACTACAGTATCTGTGAGGGGTTGCAGTGTTGTGGCACCAGCACCAGTGCCTAAGGCCCAATTTTTCAGCCCCATGTTTAACAGGGGCGTGTAATTACAATTTTTGATGCAATACTTTGCAGCAGGGCTCATTGCTGCGCTCCAAGTACAGTATCTGTGAGGGGTTCCAGTGTTGTGGCACCAGCACCAGTGCCTAAGGCCCAATTTTTCAGCCCCTGTTTAAGAGGGGCGTGTATTTACAATTTGTTATGCAATGCTTTGCAGCAGGGCTCATTGCTGTGCTCCAAGTACAGTATCTGTGAGGGGTTGCAGTGTTGTGGCACCAGTGCCTAAGGCCCAATTTTTCTGCCCCTGTTTAACAGGAGCATGTAATTACAATTCTTGATCTAGTATTTCACAGCAGGGCCCATTCCTGCGCCCACCAAGAGTAACTATGAGGGCTTACAGTGTTGTGGCACCAGCACCACCACCACCACCAAAGGCCCAATTTTTCAGCCCCTGTTCAACAGGGGCATGCAATTACAATTCTTGATCTAATAATTCACAGCAGGGCCCATTCCTGCGCCCACCAAGAGTAACTGTGAGGCCTTACAGTGTTGTGGCACCAGCACCACCACCAAAGGCCCAATTTTTCCAACCACTGTTCAACAATGGCATGTAGACAGATGGGCGTGTCCGGATGTGAGCGGCGGCGGATGTGTTTGTGAGGAGCTCCGGAATTCCTAAACTCCATCCTTTGCCATCCGTGCCTCTAAACCCCTTAAAAAGACCAGCTAGCCTGCCTGACTGTTCCTCTCTGTCCCCTGCTGCATTTGGAGCCACTATTGTGCGGAGGATCGGCCAGTGGAGCCTCGGCCATTGCACACATGCGGCCGCCGCCATCTTCCCAGCCTGTGCCCTGCTGAGTGAGCTGATTCCGGCCTGGTCGAGAGGTAGGGGACTCCCAATCCTCATCCTGCCTGCCCTTCCACCTGCCTGGAGTGTTCCGGTTGTCCACAGGGCCGTGGATAGGGCTCCTGGCGGCAGTGGCCCGGTGCGGCCTAGTGAGGCCTGCCGATCCCCGCAGTTTCCTGAGCCGCCGCCCCACGGGAGTGCGCTACAGCCGGCCTGTCCTGGAATCGGAAGCACGGCCTTGTTGTTCCACCTGCCACAGCATCCATCCACCTCCCGGTCATATCCTGCTGTGCGGGGATCCGGCGCCATATTGCGGCCTACGGACCCGGCTGAAGTCGCCCCCCTCAGGTATTGTGACTCCTTGGCTGCCTCACCGCTCCTCGCCCTCACCCCCGAGCTAATCCCGGTGCTGCCATCCCTACCCTGCCTGCTGGGATCTGTCCCCTATCTTTTGCAGTGAAACTGCGGCCCGAGCGGATCGGAGCGTCCACGCCGCTCTCAGGAAAGTCCGCGGCTTCGGCCTACTCCCGGAGCACGGCGGCCATCTTGGTACACCCAGGAGCTTAAACTCCCCACAACTCCAGCTTTCCTGCATCCCAGCTCCATTCTTTCACATCACAGTGGCCTGCTCTTTTATCTCCTCCCCACGGACATTGTAGAAGTGCCCTTCTCAATAGGCAAGAGAGCATAGCAAGTGATCAGCGGACATTTTGCTACACCCTGGAATTTATTCACAGCACCTATACCTCTCCACTGTTTAACCTCCACATCTTCCTTGGTGCCGGGGTGCCTGGGCTCAAAGGGCCATTCCCCCCACTACATTTACGCCATCTACACGTCCCCCCCAGGGCAGCTAGCCTACACATGGCGCTAAAAAGCAGCACTTGAAATGCTCTCCGTCTAGCTGCCGGCCTTACAGTAACAAGCAATGCCATCCAAAGGTTCTTCCTCCCGTTCAACACTAAGAAAGCGTTCTGCAAAAACCTCAAAACTGCATCAAACCAGTGCGGGGACCATTAAAAGATTCCTAGCCGCGGAAGGAGAAAGCCCCAGTACTAGGATCAACAAAACCAGAGCCTCGAGATCACTTATCTCCCCAGCTTCACACGCCGCTTCTACCCGTGAGAGTTCTCCGGCCTCTTCCTGCGGCTCGGAGTTAATGGAGGAGCCCGGGTCCCCCACGGGTTCCGACATGTCTTCCTTGATGAATGAACTTAAAAAGGAGATGGCGAGTATGTTTCACAGTATGGAAAAATCCATCAAAAAGGAGATTTCCGCGGTTAGAGCGGATGTAGCGCACTTACTCGTCAGAATAGAGGAAACAGAACAGCGTCAAGACTCACATGAGGTTGCCATTAAAGAATTGCAGGATACCGTCACTCAATTAGCGTATGCAAATAGGGCCTCGCTATACAAACTCGAAGATCTCGAGAATCGCAACCGCAGAAACAATTTGCGTATACGCGGACTGCCAGAAGCAACCAGAGATAATGATCTAGAACCCTCGGTTCGAGGTATCTTTAATATTATCCTGGGCAATCCTGCTACGGATCCTTTGCGATTCGACAGAGTGCACCGCGCTCTGAGACCTCGCAACTTCTCGTCTGATCAACCTAGAGATGTGATTTGCCGTTTCAATTATTTCGAAGACAAAAACGCCATCATGACCAAGATGCGGAACACCCCCAACATTGACTTCGATGGTGCTACTCTTAACATCTTTCCAGATCTATCTAAGGAGACTCTTGATCGCCGCAGGGCTTTAAAGCCCCTCTTGGAGCAACTAAGAGGTGATGGAACTAACTACCGTTGGGGTTTTCCCGCATGCTTAATTGCTACTAAGAATGGCCGCTCCTCCACTTTGCGGTTCCCTGAGGATCTCCCCACCTTCCTCCGAGACCTGAACCTGCCGCACGTGGAGCTGCCAGGCTGGCAGAACCCCTTACCCACTTTCTCTGCTCTGCAATCCTCCCAGTGGTGGAAAACCCCAGCCAAGCAAAGGCGTGTTTCAACTCCATGTTCATCTCAGAAGAATGGTTGAGGTACTCTGCTGAACACAATCATCCCTCTTGATAGTTTTCCTCCTTATCTGGATGACAACCTACACTTCGATTTCAATTATTTCTCTCCCATACGAAAAGTTTGACTTGCCTTACTAAACTCTCTTAGTTATACTCCTACAGTACTGTTATTATGCTCACATTGGGTCTGTTAGTTGACCTGATGATTGGAGAGCGTTGCATTCATGCTTTGACCATTGCTTGTCTTTATAAATGTTAATTTCCTTTTTTTTCCAGGCCGATAGCTGACGGAGCTTAATGCTCCACATTGATGCCCCCACAAAGGCGTTTGCTCCCTGCCCCTATTCTCTTGGGGTTGATGGGAGTTGGCAGTCTTTATTTTCTCCTTGTTACTTCCCTCTGGGAAACCTTTTTGGCTGCCTGCTCCCCTCATCCCCACTGGGAACACCGCAGACTTCTGCGTGACTCTTTTTTCAATCCCATTTGTTCTATAGATTGTTCTAATGTTTTTCATATATCTCTCTCTTTTTTCTTTTCCCTTTCTTCTTCCTTCCTGGATTCTCCTCTCCCCCCTCTTCTGGTCCCTCTCTCCCCTCCCCCTTTGTATTACTGGCATACAAGGTTAAATGAAGTAGTGGTCTACCTCTTGCTGATGACATGGCTAACCTAAAGCTCCTTTCTTATAATGTAAGAAGCCTCAGTGTATCCGCTAAGAGACATCAAGTGTTACGAGAATTAAGGGACTCCGCATGTTCTATTGCTTTCCTTCAGGAAACCTATTTGACTCATACTACTTCAGTGAAATTATACTCGCAACACTTCCCTCAATGGTACTATAGTCTATCGGACACTAACAAGGCCAAGGGAGTGGCCATTGGACTCAGCAGAGGTACGTCATTCCGTTTTACTGACATGTTAGCGGATGATCATGGTCGCTTTCTTTTTGTCAAAGGATATATTGGCAATACTTGTTGCACCCTAGCTAATGTTTACTGTCCCAATCGTAATCAACCTACTTTTTTTACCCAAACCCTCACAAAACTTTCACAATTCGCTGAGGGAATGTTAGTCCTGGCGGGGGACATAAATATGCCTCTAGATCCCACTATAGATACATCCCACGGCCGCTCCAGTATCCCATTTAAAAGATTAGCACAAGTGAAAAAAAAACTACTAGATCTACAACTTATGGACGCTTGGCGTCTCCTACACCCTAAAGGAAGAGACTACTCCCACTTTTCAAAAACGCACAACTCATACTCCAGAATAGACAATATTTTCCTAGATCACTTCCACCTTCCTCTCCTGAGCTCAGCCAACATAGGGAAGGCTACTCTCTCTGACCATGCACCTGTTTCTGTCAGCTTGACCGTACCCGATTTATCTCCCCGCCCCAACAGCTGGAAGCTTAATGACTCTCTCATCACTAACCCAACAGAGGTTTCCATCCTCTCTACTACCTTATCCCAATACTTCAAAGAAAACTCTGCCTCGGACACCTCCCCCTCTGTTTTCTATGGGAGGCACATAAGGCCTTAATGAGAGGTAGCCTTATCGAACTTGGTGCAAGGAGAAAGAGAGAACATGGCCAGCAGCTTAAACAGGTCCTACAACAAATTGCTGAATTAGATAAAAAGCACAAGCTCTCGTTGCACGTCTCTCACCTCGAAGCGCTCACTCTTAAAAGAGAAGAACTTAAAACTCTCCTCGCCCTAGAAACTAAGCGGAAATTTCACTACGTATCTCAGAAAGTGTATGAATGGGGTAACAAACCAGGTAAACAATTGGCTAGATCCCTTACTGCTAAGAAAACTTTATCCTTTATACCCAAAATCAAATTGCCATCAGGGGACCTAGTGCACACTACCCCGCAAATCTCAAAGGCCTTCAGGGAATTTTATGCTGATTTATATAATGTGGAGGGAGGTTTGGCTTCTCTATCAGTACCAGAAAAACGTAAGCGTATCCTCAAATACCTTAGAGACGCTGGCCTCCCAAAACTGTCAAAATCGGCCCTTAATGACCTAGAAGCAGATTTCTCCGTAGAAGAATTCCAATGTGTGCTAAAATCCTCTCCTTCCGGTAAGGCTCCTGGCCCGGACGGTTTCACCCTTTTATATTATAAAACCTTCAGAGACATTTTACTCCCCCATCTCACAACTTATGCTAATTCAATCTCCCACAAATCTGGCCTCCGTCCGGAATCCTTATCTGCCCACATTACCGTTATTCCCAAACCCGACAAGGACCCCACACTTTGTGGTAGCTATAGACCCATATCTCTCCTAAACGTCGACACCAAATTATATGCCAAGGTAATGGCAAATAGACTGCTTCCCCTTTTACCTAAATGGGTCTCGGCTGACCAAACTGGGTTCATTCCTAATAGAGAGGCCAGAGATAATTCTCTCCGCACTCTGTCCTTGATCCACTATGTTCGCAGGTGCTCCCAGTCCACCCTCCTTCTCTCTACTGATGCAGAGAAGGCGTTTGATAGGGTGGATTGGGACTACCTTAAAACTACCCTTAGGTATTTTGGCCTTGGTCCTAAAATGTTCCACCGTATTTCCTCTCTCTACTATAACCCCACCGCGCAAATACGCATAAACGGCTTCTTGAGCGACCCCTTCACATTACATAACGGAACCAGACAGGGCTGCCCTTTATCTCCTCTCTTATTTGCCATTTCCCTTGAACCCTTTCTAGCTACTATTAGACACAATAGGAATATTAATGGCATCCAGGTCGGTAATAGACTTCATAAATATGCAGCATACGCTGACGATATTTTGTTTTACATTCAACAACCGCGCATTTCACTGCCGAATCTAATGTCTGAATTCTCCACCTTCCAAACCTTATCTAACTTTAAAATCAATCTAGCTAAGTCTGAAATTTTAAACATCACAGTACCCCAACCAATAGCTGATCAATTGACACCCTTATTCCCCTTCCGTTGGGTATCCTCACGAATGAAATATCTGGGCATGTACCTTACCCCCCGCCTGCATTCCCTTTTTAGGCATAATTACATACCTCTCCTCAATAATATTAGAGCTGATCTCAGGAAGTGGTCTTCCCTCTCACATTCATGGCTAGGCAAGGTTAATATAATCAAAATGAACATACTCCCCTGTATCCTCTTTATTCTTCAAATGATCCCCTTGAAGGTCCCCATAGGCTTCTTTACTCTTCTGCAGACCATGATCGCTCGCTTTGTTTGGAGAGACGGCCATCCCAGGATCTCTCGGGAAGTCCTCTATCGAGCCAAGCGTTCTGGGGGACTGTCTCTTCCTAACTTTAAAGCCTATTATAACGCTGTTATTTTATCACGTATAGCAGACTGGAAGTATGCCGTTGCTACTAAACTCTGGGTACAATTAGAATACTCCTTAAGCGGCTCAGATCTCTCCACGGCCCAGTGGATTCCACATTCTTCTAGAAAACTCTCCCACAACACCTCGCCTCTCACCACATCCTCATTGGGCGTATGGGATGGTCTCCATAAAAAATTTGCATGGTCTTATGACTCTCCACTGACCCCCTTGCTGCAGCATAAATACTTCATGCCAGGCTCCATTGACCCAGGATTTCAATCCTGGTCACCCGGCGGCCCTCTCCTGCTACACCATGTCCTATCCCCCAATGCCCTTAAACCTTTGCCAGAAATTTTGGGCCATAAACCAATTACATTTATGGACACATGGAGATATAACCAACTGAAACGCTTCCTTCAGACTCTTCCCCAGCCATTACGGGGACTCCAAGATCTAAATGGTATTGAACAGCTCTTTCTCCATAAAGACCCCCCTCTACACAGTATCTCCCAGTTCTACAAAGCAATCACAAATTTGCAGAGTCCTGCGTACCCAAACTACCTGCCCAGATGGGAGACCGATCTGGATGTTATTATCACGGACAAGACAAAAGACAAAATTCTCCAACTTACTCATGTCTCCTCCTTGGCATCTTCCATGGCTGAGTCTAACTTTAAACTTCTTACTAGATGGCACCACACGCCTGTCAAACTCAACCGCATGTTCCCTGTTAACTCCCCGCTATGTTGGAGGAATTGTGGTCAGAATGCCACTCATGCCCACATATGGTGGTCTTGCCCCCTTATTCGACCTTACTGGTCTAAAGTGCTAGACCTGATTCATCAAGTCACCAATGTTAGATTGCCTATGGATCCGTGGGTAGTCCTCTTTCACGCTACCTTGATGTCCATAGGTAGATATAAACGTTCACTCACGCCACATCTCCTTAATACTGCTAAAGCCCTCATACCTACCCTCTGGGGCCAACCCACAACTCCAACCATAAAGTCCTGGATACAAAAAGTTTCGGAAGTATGTCTCATGGAGGAACTCACCCACATTGCGAGAGACACTACTACACAACATATCCTAACCTGGGCACCTTGGTCCTCCTTCCTCTCCACCCAATGCTACAAAGACATTATCTCCTCGTCCACTTAAGCTACCCAAGCTTCTTGCATAACTTGACCGCTATTCCTGGTACCATTTTTGGTACATCTATATTGACTGTAGAGGCACTATCCTCCAGTTAAGACCTCCCTACTCTAAATGTATTTGATATCTGCTCATTGTGACTGCCAGGTATGCCAGTTTCCCCTCTCCCCTTCCTGCTCCCTCCTCCCTTACCCCCCCTCTCTCCTAGCCCCCTCCTACCTTCCTTTTTCTTCTTCCTCTTTCCCCTCTTTTTCCTATCTGTTAATCAAGCTATTGTTCATTTCATTGTACTCGGGTTGCTCAAGATGTTTTTCATTCTAAAACGGGCCGTCTCTTCTTTGTTTGCTAACCCGACGTACCATTTACTTTGTATCTGTTTCTATTGTTGTATCTACATAGCTTCTCAATAAAAATATATTAAACAAAAAAACAATGGCATGTAATTACAATTCCTGATATAATAGTTCACAGCAGGGCGTTCCAGTGCCCACCAAGAGTAACTGTGAGGGCTTGCAGTGTTGTGGCAACACCAACACCTAAGGGCCAAATTTCTGCAGAGTATATACGGCAGGCCCCTACTTTCAAACATCCAACTTACAAATGACTCCTACTTGCAAACGGAAGGAGACAACAGGAAGTGAGAGGAAATCTACCCCTAGGAAGGGAAATTCTCTCCTGTAAGAGTTAATATGGGAAAAAGGTGTCTCCTCTCTACTGATGCTTTATCACCAATCCTTGTTTCAATAAAAAACCCAAATTTTCCAAAAACATTTGTCATTGGGACGGAAAGTGAGGTGAAATGTTCTGAACAGGTGCACAGACAGCAAAACAAATGTTACAGGGGTGATAACCCTTCCCTATGTTGCGCCCCTTTACTTTCAGGGGAGCTAGGTACCTAAATTTAGGGGTTGATCTGGGTTGGTAGCCAGACCCAGATCGCTTAATTGTTAGGTTTTGATTCTTTTGCTTTTGCCAAGTGGTGTTTCTGGTGTACAGTTCCCTGTGGCCTGTGGGTGGCGCTGTCATGACAGGTCAGGGTTGAACCGCTGGTGACATTACTGTACCTTTGGGTGTCCTCTCCAGGCAGCTGTACGGGGGCGTGGTTGGCCCACTGTGCATGCTGGGAGAGGATACAAAAGGGGCAGATGCCATCTTAGAGGAGGAGAGAGAAGGAGGGGTACTGAGGAGCAGTACTGCCTGCGTCTCGTGGCCCTCCTGGCCATGGGAGTGCGCAGGGGAAGATCAGTCTCAGGCACCTTTAGCCTGGGGCTGCAACTTTTCATGTAGGTCCAGCACCTTTAGCTGGCCTACCATCTAAAGAGGAATTCCAGGGGCACTCGAGGGTGACCTGTTCTGGAGAGGGAGCCAGAGTTACCGGTGAAGGAAGTCACCGCCTCGGATGAGGCCTGGTCACCTACAGAGGGATTCCACAAGTCTGCCACAGGCATTGTAGCGTGCTTCAACTTGCACCTAGGTCCTTATGCTACAAGTGCTGGGAAGTTTGGAACTAGGCAAATGGGTTCTGATTGTATCCCTAAGACAGTGAAGTAAAGTTTGTGCATCACTCCGGCTGCTAGGACCGTGAGAGGGAACTATCCGGGTGAGCAGAGTCCACTTGGGATTGACTGGTGATATTAAGTGCCTGAACCTGCCTCCTGTTATTCTATTCTTCACTTTCAACTTTCCTGTCCGGTTTCAAGCATAAAGAAAATAAACCTTCAGCCATTGAGGTTTAACCTTGTCTGGACATTGGCTTCATTGGTACACAGGCAACAGACTTTTCCCCACACTCTAGGGAAAGGAACCAGCCCAGGAGAGGTAACTCGCTGCGGAACCCAACAATTTCTGAACACCGCTCACCCTCTTATTCAAGAAGGAACCTGGGCATTGTGGTATGGTGTGTCCCGCCTTGTGGAGGTAAGGCCAGTGATCCGTGTGCTACACCTATGTTCTCCAAAAAGCTTAAAAATAGATTTTTTGGCTAGAGCTACACTTAAAAAATTTACCTGTTCCAAATTACAAACAGATTCTACTTAAGAACAAACCTGTCTGTACTGCTGTTCAGAGTATATAGGGCCTTTTTTTATTTTGGGTGTGGGGTTCCCCTTAATATCCATACAAGACCCAAAGGGGCTGGTAATGGGCTGGGGTGGGGTGGGGGTTGATGGGGTAGCCATGCCATTTTTCTCAATGATTTTCATCCATATTGCCGGGACTAGACATTATATTAAATCCGCAAGCAGTTTTAAATAGCTTTTTTTCCTTTAGAAATGTCATTTTGTGCAGGGACAGTTCTAAACACGGGAATCACGTGTCACTTCACAGGCATACTTTAGACACCCACCAGGTATGATATTTAAAGGAATATTTCACTTTTTTTTTCACTTTATGCATCATTAAAATCACTGCTCCCGAAAAAACGGACGTTTTAAAAATTGTATTTAATAGGGTTCTAAAGTTCGCGCAAACTTTTGGTCCGTTCGCAGGTTCTGGTGCGAACCGAACCGGGGGGTGTTCGGCTCATCCCTAATAATAACCAGTGGTTCAACTCTCACAAGAGTATGACCCTTCAAATGTCTCCTCTTACATGGTTTCTGAAAAGTGGTTCAATGTATTTTCCATATATTCACAGACATAAATCAAGGGTGATCTATCTTTTTTCATGTCAACCCTCTTTTCATCAAAAACTGCAAGAGCTCCTTTCTGATTCATTTGTTGAATACTGCAAGAGCATACATTCCAATTCTATGGAAAGGGACCCAGGGCTGGTGCAAGGATCTTTGACACCCTAGGCGAAACCTAATTTTGTCGCCCCCCCCCCCCCCGGCTGCGCCCCTGACTCCACTTTACCCTGCCCTTGCAACACATGTGACCTATCTGACCCCTACACTGACCCACCTGACAATTACACTGACCTGACACATACACTGACCCCCCCTTACCTGAAACATACACTGACCCCCTTACCTGAAACATACACTGACCCCCCCTTACCTGACACATACACTGACCCCCCCTTACCTGATACACTGACCCCCCTTACCTGACACATACACTAACCCCCCTTACCTGACACATACCCTGCCCCCCCTTACCTGAAACATACACTGACCCCCCTTACCTGACACATACACTGACCCCCCCCTTACCTGACACATACACTGACCCCCCCTTACCTGACACATACACTGACCCCCCTTACCTGACAAATACACTGACCCCCCCTTACCTGACACACACTCTGACCCCCCCTTACCTGAAACATACACTGACCCCCCTTACCTGACACATACACTGACCCCCCCTTACCTGACAAATACACTGACCCCCCTTACCTGACACACACACTGACCCCCCCTTACCTGAAACATACACTGACCCCCCCTTACCTGACACACTGACCCCCCCTTACCTGACACATACAGTGACCCCCCTTACCTGACACATACAGTGACCCCCTTACCTGACACATACAGTGACCCCCCTTACCTGACACATACAGTAACCCCCCCTTACCTGACACATACAGTGACCCCCCCCTTACCTGACACATACAGTGACCCCCCTTACCTGACACATACAGTGACCCCCCTTACCTGACACATACAGTAACCCCCCTTACCTGACACATACAGTGACCCCCCCTTACCTAACACATACACTGACCCCCCCTTACCTGACACATACAGTGACCCCCCCTTACCTGACACACTGACCCCCCCTTACCTGACACATACAGTAACCCCCCCTTACCTGACACATACAGTGACCCCCCCCTTACCTAACACATACACTGACCCCCCTTACCTGACACATACAGTGACCCCCCCTTACCTGACACACTGACCCCCCCTTACCTGACACATACAGTGACCCCCCCTTACCTGACACATACACTGACCCCCCCTTACCTGACACATACAGTGACCCCCCTGACTACTACTTCCTGCACTACTCAAACACACACACACCCCCTCCCCTCATACAGCTCAATGTAGATCAGGGACGGGGAGGATCCGTCCTCCTCCTTACCTCTGCTCATGGGTCAGGCCAGCGCCATCCATCCGCTCCACAGTGTCCCTGGGTCAGGCCAGTGCCATGTCATCCACCCGCTCTACGGAGTCCTTCGCTGGGCGGGAGGTCAGCTGCTCCTCTTAATGCTCCCATCTTGGTCGAGCCCTGCCCCTCCGCTGCACACACAGACACACAGCGCCGCACCAGAGGGACAGGCTGGAGCAAAGGAGTCCCGGAGCAGCGCTGTGTGATACCTGTCTGAGGAGGTGTGACAGCGCAGGGGGGGGGGGGGCGCGCTTAGCGCTACACATGGGGGATTGGCGGCGATACTGAATGGGGTGAGTGATCAGGAGAGGAGAGCCGATCTCACCCAGGACAAAGGCTGTGGTTGCGCCCTAGGTGGTAGTGCGCCCCCAGGCGGCTGCCTACTTCGCCTAGTGGTAGCGCCGGCCCTGAAGGGACCTTCCTGCCCTCTGTTGAACAGTGATTTTTCAAAATCAACAAAACTATAAAGCCCCGTACACACGATCGCATAACCTATGGATTTTCGTCCGATGGATTTGTCCATCGGAAATCCGATGAAACTGTTTTTCATCAGTCTTGGCCACACACCATCAATCAAAAAACCGACCGTTCCAAACGCGGTGACGTAAAACACTCCGATGAGCCGAGAAAAATTAACTTTAATGCTTCTGAGCATGCGTCGACTTGATTCTAAGCATGCGTGGGTTTTTTAACCGATGGACTTGCCCATAGACGATCGGAAATTCCCATCGGTTTTTTATCCATCGGAAAATTTTAAAACAAGTTCTATTTTTTACAACCGATGGAAAAAAGACCGATGGGTACCATACACGATCGGTTGGTCTGATGAAAACCATCCATCGGACGGTTTTCATCAGTCAAACCGATCGTGTGTACGGGGCTTAAGGCAAATTTCCTAAAGGCAAATCCACTTTGCACTACGAGTGCACTTGGAAGTGCAGTTGGAAGTGCAGTCGCTGTAGATCTGAGGGGGACATGCAAGGAAAATAAAAATCAGCACTTTTGCTTGTACATGATTGGATGATAAAATCAGCAGAGCTTCCCCTCATTTCAGATCTTCCCCTCAGATCTAAAGGGACTACACTTCCAAGTGCACTTGCAGTGCAAAGTAGATTTGCCTTTAGTAAATCAACCCCACGTGTACTCCATAATCGAGAAGAAAAAAAAATAGTTTTATTTGCTGGATTTCCAATATACCCCAGAATATCACTCATTCCCAATCTATATTACCACTTAAGATGTGATTCCGCATACCCAACAGTTTTCCCTCACCACACCCCACCTAGGCTGTTCCTCTTTATTACCTCTTCCTCACTCTCTCCCTGCTCTGCGTCTCCTTCACACCCTCTTTTCCAACCCCCCTTCTTTTGCAATCCCCACCTCCCATCCCCCCCAGCCCCCCCACCTCCAATACTAACTGACCTCTTCATCTCGCAGGGTCAGTACTATAACTATCTTCCGCTCCATGGATATTCTAATGTGATTGAGTCTATATAATATTCTTAGGTGTTTTATGACACTGTATTCTATTTCCTGCCCTATGACATTAGCTGCATGTTTAGGACTATTATTAGGCTCCCAAGTTTTGAATATGTCATAAAGTATGATTTAACCACATTTCCGTTATTTCTTACTGTAACCATAGCTACTCTATGACAGTATGTGTATATTGGAACACGCCTGGGTAAACCTCTTCCAATAAAAATAAAACGTGTCCTTGGTCAGTGACTCAGACAGAATTGATGTCAATGTATCTACAAAACAGCCAGGAAACAGTATTTTCAGAATGAGAAATCAAAAGCATTTTCAGAATTAGAGATCCCGAACGTATTTCTTTTAGTGTGTCATAAATGTCAAACAATACAGCGTTTTGCAACTTTTCTTCCTGGCAGCTTCATCCTATACTTCCTTTTTAATGTATTGTCAAAAAAAAGTTAATGTGGCCTTTTACTAAAATCACTTTTGATGTATGTCAGCAGTACTAAACAGCATTGTATTTTGAATATACAAAGTACTTCTTACCTGTGTAGCGGCCACCTCCACTCCCCTCTTTCTCTCGTCTCGTCTTTCTCTTGTCTAGGGGTATCTTAGAGGGGAGGGAGCGGAGACACCATGCCTGGCTTCCACCACATGTGTCAGTGCGGTATAAGCAACGTTCTTGTATTACCTTCGGGTCAGTGCTGTGCACCTGGATCCTCCCTCCAAGAGTCACCTTGAACAATGTCTGTCAGGAAATGAGCCCCACACCATTAAAGTTCAACACTCCTTTATTCTTCTCGAATGAACACACTCAGTTGAACTCCCTTGGTGGTAGAAACAGAACAGGAAAGGAGGTGTGGATGCGAATAGGCCCAGACACAATGTAGTTCTCCACTTTCCTTCCTGAAAGTGGGTTACGGTCTCCACACGAGGGGAATTTCCTTCCAGGCGGTCTCCGACAAGAGGCTCATCTGTCACCGGCAATATGCTGCACCGGTTCTTCAAGTGAGGAGCTCCCCCCGGTCCATTGCGCCTTCACGGATTCGGGTACCCACTCCCGGGGTTCCCTAGGATCTTCTTCCCTCGCGGAACTCAGTGTTGGGCACTGAGCTCCGGACCTCCATCCGAGTACCTCACCCCAGGCTAAAGGTGCCTGGGATGGAACACGACCTCCGGCTGTCCTCTAGGCCTAGGCCACCCAGAGGACCGACACGAACCCCCGTCCGCAAGCTGAAGGTGCCTGGGACTTCGACCCCGCGACAAAGATGGCCGGCCCCTTTATACCCTCTCCCAGCAAGCACGGCGGGTTCCCCGCCCCACCATACCGCTGCCGAGGGAGGACAAAAAGGAGGCACAGAACACAGCAATGATTCAACCCCAGCCCAGGGCAACAGCGCCACCTACTGGGCTGCAGGGAATTACACATCACTAATGTCTCTGTCAAATTCAAATTTACACCCGGGAAAGTACATACCCGCTACACCTGTGTTTATTAAAGCTTAAAGTGTTACTAAACCCACAACAGTAAAACCAGTCTGTAGTTGCAGTAAAACATGCTTGTTATACTTACTGTGGAACCTAATGGGGTTAATCCTCTGTATTGTGAATAAAGGCTGTGTGATCCTGTCTGATCCTCTGATTCTCCTCTGCTTTAGCTGACTCCAATCCATCTCATGATAGAACAGAGCCTCTGGAGTCAGGCAGCACATGCTCAGTTTGGTGTGTATTGCTAGAGAGTTTTTCTTTTTTCTTTGGTAGAGTGCATGTGATCAGGACAGGGCCGATCAGCATTGTCCAGACAGAGGATCAGGGGATAATGAAAACTCCTCCTACAAGCTTTACTAGGAACTGATTTAAGTCACAGGACTGCTATATACTGCTGATGAAAAATGGTATTTAGCAGTTTATATTTACTAAAATAATTGCATTGCCATGTTCTGTGTACTGCTGGAGACCAGATATAAAATGACTGTAGGTTCTGGGTTTAGTAACACTTTAACTCTAGGTAGATGTAAAATACTCAAATATATACAGCTATTCATTAATACAGCCTGAAAACTAGTACATACGGGCCAAATGTCGTGTGGCATCGGACAATTCAATAGAAACCGGCTGACATTTGACCCGTGTGTATGGCAGATGGTCTGAACGACAGGCTTCTGTTGACGACTTATGACCGAAAAATGTCTGCCGACCAACTCCCGATCAGTGCTCTCAGCCAATGGCTGAGAGTGCTGATCGGACTGTTCTGGCAGGGGGGGCGTCCACCTGTCAGAACACAATAGAACAGCAGGGAAAGTTGCTTTACTAACATTGGATAGTTAGTACAGCGGCTTCGAGCTGATCTGTCAGGTTTTTATTTTTGTTCAACCCGCTGGGTTGAATGAAAGAAAAACTAGTGGTGTGTACGAGGCTTTAAAACTTACAGTCTCTGTACAGCACTGCTCAGAGAGAATAAGGGAGAAGCAACATAATAAACCAATCAGTTTCTCAAGAAGAATGCTCATAGGAGGAAAGGTAATAAATGCACAACCGTGTAAGTGGCAACCAACGTGCCAAAAGTGGTATATATATGAGCAAACACACAAAAAAATGTATATAATTTTTTTTTATATATATTAACTACTAAGTGAATGTGTAAAAACACACTAAGGAAGTCCATATGCTTCAACTGCCTAACTCTCACGGCAGTAGGAGAAGCAGTAACCTCATAAGCAAAAAAGAAATGTCTATTGATGATGCAAAGCCAGCCAGCATATATCAAGGGATGACAGATCTGCAAAGGTCAAATTTTACTTCAATCAAAATGTATAGACAGGAGGCTTACCAGACCAGGTGGGTCCCTATTACGGGGACCAAAAGGGCTCAGCAACTACACCGGATAAGATGTCAGCGATGCAATCCTCTGAGTCCTCACTCCACTCACCGAAACTCTGACTCCTGGTACACCTTGAGACCGCAGGAACGCTCGTACGGTGTAATGGATACCAATTAAAAGAAGAAATAAAAAGACTTCATGGTGCAGTAGATACGTAAAAAAACGGGATACCCTTTATTCTTAGAGCGGGTAGACTGTATGAGTGAGATTGAGTACAAATCAGTCCTGAACGGCTCCAGTGCTGCATTGCCAGGAGCCGTTCAGGACTGATTTGTACTCAATCTCACTCATACAGTCTACCCGCTCTAAGAATAAAGGGTATCCTCTGATGAAGTCATGTGATATGACGACACGCGTCAGGACGTAGCACAGACACACCGCCAGCAGATCCGAGAGGAGACAAGCTCGCCGCTCGTAAGGATTCAATACCCGGTTTTTACTTCCAAATGTGAGGTTTTTACTCTAGTTTTAATAAACGTTTAGCGGTTTCAGACCCACACTATTTCTCCTTCCTTTATTTTCTCCACATTCCAACTCTGTGATTGCCGCTGCCGATACCTGATACCTGAGGGTTGCATCGGATGCACCATAGATGCCACAATCTTTCCCACTGGCACGAGCTCGGCGCTCGTTTGGATTGAGGTCCATGCTCACTCCATCACAAGTGAGTGTGTGAATGTATGCATCAGCTACTCCTCTTGCTGCACTCACAGAGTTGCGCTATTGATGTGCCCTCTGTTTTTGTTTTCTCTTATATACTCCAATGAGTAACGGTGCCATAAAGACCAGGCCATAAGGACGTGATACCCCCCTTTACTACAGAGAACTGCTGTATACTGTCCCCCCTTCCAATAGGGAGGTAAGCCAGGTGTGATCACAGGGTGGACGTCACAGGATTTTCTCCAAGCACTTCATTGGTGACGGGACTTTATCCACATATGACTTATCCATATACTATTTTGGAAGCATTGGGAAGTCATCACCAGGATTTATTTGGGACTGCCTTTCCTTACTAGTATAGTTCACCCATGCACTGAGTGTGTGATTCCATTTATCCCATCCATCTCACTTTTCCCATTCATGGATTTGTTTGTGGATTATTAATATGTTTAAGTGGTTTAATCTTTATCACGTGGTGCATATCTTGACCATTTGGATATTGGTTTTATATGTCACATTTTTTTGTTTGTTTATCATTCACTGTGTTACATATTTTTCTGATTATTATTGATCAGTCTTTTATTAGTGTATTTTCATTTGTGTCACTGTGCACATTGCACATCATTGCCAGTTAGCCTAGTACTAGCCCATTACTTACCCACTTCGTCTCTCAGTTTACCCTTTTCACCTCCCCTCCTCCCTCTTTTCCACACCTTCCACACCCTACCCTTCTTAGCCACATCCCCTCCGAGTTTATTTTTTCTCTCCCTTCCCATCATCCTATCTGACACACTACAGCGCAGTCACCATCACGTTTTATATATATTCCAGCTATTGTTTTTTATTTGCAGCACCATCATTCTTTTACTTCATTGCACAATTAATATATACATACATTTTTTGGCTTAGTGTGTTAGCACTTGGGTATCCATACAGCCTTGGGAGATAGCGCGGATTTTCCACATTACAATCATAGGAGGAAAGAACAGAGTGGTAGAGAGGTGAGGTCATCAGTGCACTGAATTTCCTTTCACTATGCAGTCACAGGGTAGAGCAGGGTTCCATGGGACCCTAGGGTTCCCCCAGAGGTTATTCAGGGTTCCTTGAGCAATGAGCAACTTCTGTCTTTCAGATAAGTTTCCACTGACATCATTGATTTGTATAGCTCTAAAGGGGTAATATTTCCCAGTGACTACAAGTGTAAGGAGCATTCTTCCCACGGACCATCACACTATCTATCATGAGTTGCAGATATAGTAATGTTTAGCAGGGGTTCCCTGAGACCAGAAAGTTTTTTAAAGGGTTCCTCTGTGTTGAAAAGGTTAAGAAGGACTGGGGTAGAGGGTGGAGAGTAGATCTGTAAGTAAAAGTGGATCTACAGCAGAAAAAAAATTATGCCTCTCCTGCCAGGCAGGGCAGTATTTTGTGCTAGAGTTGTGTAAACCTCATAACTAGACGGACAAGAATACAAACCCTTTGACAGATAAAACAGCTTTTTTTTATATGTATTTCATCTGTGTATTTAGCTGTTTGCCTGGAGTTCAGCTTTAAACACAAAAAAAAACTCCACAATTTATACCCCAATTTTTTTGTAAAATGTGAAAGATGATGTTACAGCGAGTAAATAGATACCCAACATGTCACGCTTTAAAATTGCGCACGCTCATGGAATGGTGACAAACTATGATACTTAAAAATCTATGTAGGCGACGCTTTAAATGCCTTTACAGGTTACCTGTTTACAGTTACAGAGAAGGTCTAATACTAGAATTATTGCTGCTGCTCTAATGATTGCTGCGCTACCTCACATGTATGAGGTATCTGGGCCCCTCCCCCTTGCTGAATCCTCCCATAGCAAGGTGCTTGCATGCTCACTCCCGAGCCAGCTCTCTGTATACAAAAGACACAGAGAGGCTGGCTCAGCCCTGCCCCACCCCTGCCTCACTGACTGTGATTGACTGCAGCGGGAGCCAATGGCTCTTGTTGCTGCAGCTCAGGCAATCATGAGGAAGAGCCTTGCGTCTTGTGCATATCGCTGAATCGATGTTGGGCTTAGGTAAGTATTAGGTGGGCTGAGGGGGGAGCTGCACACTGAAGGTTTTTTACTTTCATGCACAGAATGTAAAAAACCTTCAGCCTTTACAACCACTTTAAAAAAAAAATACTTTTAAAGGGCTGTGAGGCAGCAGTGGCAAGGGGTTAAAGTAGAACTGAAGGGAGCTACACTTACCTTTCCTTCAATGGTTCTTGCCCCTCGCTGGTGTCAGAATCTTCTTCTTCGCTCATCCTCACTGGCCTGGCGCAGGAGGCCATCATCCCGGCACACAGGGACAGTGCCAGCAATGTAAACTGAGCTTCACTTGCGCAGCTAAGTTTATATTTCTTGAGAAGACAGCAATCAGGCAGGTAGGTGTATTTTAATGCAGAAGAGATATCGCATGTCTCTTCTGCAATAAAAATCCTGCCCGCTCACTGTTTCTGATAGTTTAAGCAGTTGCAGTTTTTTTCCTTTTGGGATAAAGGTTTAAACTCAATGTCTAAAAGCTGACCATTGTAGGCACCGATGTCAGTGTTAAATGGTTTGTCTCAACCCTCTAACTGCTTGGTCTGTTAAAGAAAGTTGAAAAGTAAATAGACTTACTGGCCGGACCACTTGGTGAAAAATAAAGATAAAAAAAGTCTTAAAAAGAAAATTAATTCCGCCACCACATGCAATGATTGTTAAACTGAAATACGGTATGTACAATTTTTGCTTTTGAGTTTAAATGTGCTTTATAGTAAAATCAGCTTTATTTTATTTTCTAATCTAGGGGAATAGTCTTCAGTCTTCAACCCCAATTAACTCTAAATTATAAATGCCAACTAGAATTCTCTTCCCTGTTGACAGCTTACCTCTTCTACGATCATTTGGCAGAGGCAGATTACTTCCTGACAATTGTCAGTAAAAGAAAACAAGTTTGTTTACAGTACAGCATTGGCACTAGAATCCTGCTTTAAAGGCTTTTTTCGCCTTGGAACACGGATGCAATTAGGTTAAAAGGGAAATGAAACTTACATACTGTGACTTTGCTTTGAAGAAATAGCAGTGTCAAAAAGAAAAAACCCTAGACTATACCATGACCGCTGATGTCAAGAAGAGATAGTAGCTTGGTGAAATGCAGTGCTGTAGTCATTGACAACTTTCAAGACATTAAAATAAGTTTTGCACAATACAAGGTAATTTTTTACAATAATTACAGTAATGAAGTATATTTAAATATTGGCAAATGTGCTATGTTAACCTGTGGATTGACATATATTGAACAATCTGATTTTTATTATTATATGCACAATAATTTGGGGGAAAGACTACAAAATTTGAGTGGGTCAGATTACTTATTCCATTGAGGCTTTAAAAAGCTAAGTACAAATTAATATCTGTGTCTGATATTAATGGGTTCAGTCAGCAATATTTCAGATTTCTTCAGGTACGGTTATGCATCAATGCCTCTTAGTAAGTGCCACTAATTATATCCATTTTTGATACTAGGCTGGTAACTTTGTTAATTCTGTCACTGACTTGTTTGCATCAGCTGCTGATTACTAAATAATTGTGTCAGTCTTTATAAACCTAAATGTTGTGTATTTTGGTTTAGGAGCTAAAACTTTTGTCCAAGTTTACCATAACAATTCCCTAGCCCCTTACATGATTTTTGCTGTATTCTTTATTGAAACACACAGGGGGGTTGATTTACTAAAGGAATAGAGACTAAAAAACTAGTAAAATTTATGTTCACTTTTGCAAAGTTATTGTTTGCTGAAGTTGTGTTTATTTTGAACATTGCGTGCTTGAAAAAAAAAAAAAAAACTGCTTTTCTTGTAATTACCCTTGATTTTGTAATTACCCTTGATTGGCTATTCAATATAAATACTGTATTTACAAAAAGTAACTTTAAAAATTAGTGTACACTTTCCAAAGTCAACATCAACTTCTCTAGGTAAACAACATTTATTTAATAGCGATTAATCGTACATTTTGCTTTTACTAACTCAAAAGTTGCTTATGGTAGCACTGTCTCTTAAGATTTACTGAAAGCTAATCTTTAGCAATACATATTTTCCCATCAAGCCAATTGCCAGAAGGAACCCTTGGAAGATTCTAGTAGTTTCAGGTGTAGGGAGGCATGTGATCCTATACTTATACCTTCTACAATGCAGTATTCAACATCCAAGCGGTCAATTACTAAGCTCAAGAACAGTCACATAGGGTTGAGAAAGGTCCTTAGCCCTGGGTAAGCTCCCACACAATGCTTGCACAGAGCTTTTTACGAAGGGCTATTGTAGAAGAGCACAGGGAAGGTGCAGGAGAGGAATGGCTATTTAGAGTTGAGAGGTATCTTGATATAGCGCGGTCTTACCCCGAAGGGTCCCGATGCGCTTGACTAGGGCCAATTTAGACGGAAGATAATTAACTTACCAACATGTCTTTAGAGTATGGGAGGAAACTGGAGTAAACCCACGCAGGCACAGGGAGCACATGCAAACTCCAGGCAGATGGGGTCGTGGTCGGGATTCGAACCAGCGACCCTTTGGCTACTAGGTGAAAGTGCTAACCACTACACAGCTAACACCACTGTGCTGCCCTCTGAGAGCCCTATAGTCTTCCAAATAGCCAAAGATGTACATAATGGAGGATACCCATGGATAGCATTATTGACAGTGAGCATAAATCACTAATATGTGCTCGTTTATCTCTGCAGTCACATGTGATATGGCCCTTATTAGAAATTCAGAATTCACATTGTATTAGAGATTTTCCAAAGATGTCCTAACTCTTTTTGGGAAAATTAGGTGTTTTGTCTGTACATAAATTACCTATGACAAAGCTAGGCAGCAAGACCCCTGCACATACAGTAACTGCAGCATTGCCAGTCCATAGTGGAAAGATGCAAAGAGGTATTATGTACCAGACCCCTCACTTTGATGCCCACAAGCTGGGCTTTAATTAATTTCAGCAGTTTTCCAAATGTGGTAAAAAATATAGTAGTCATTCATATCAAAATGATACCTAATAATATTTCTTAAAATAATTGTCTTATCATGTATATACTTTAAAAATAGACATCTATTCTGTTTCTAATTATTTCTCTGTATTTATTTATTTTTTTTAAATTGATTGCGCTGATGGTGAATTAAGCAATTTAAACAGTTCCTATTAATTAAATCAAAACATTTTTAGCACCAGCTGCTGCCATGAAAACAGCATGTGTCTTGACAGCTCTTGTCTAGAAAAAAAAAGTAACTGTAAAAAACATGGTGTCATGGACATCCTAGACAAGAAAATCAGAGCTTATTTTAACGTTCAGTAAATCTAAATTTCAAATGAAGAAGCTGGCTGTTATAAAAGCTTTTTTTATGATGTATAGAGATTCAGATGTTTATTAAAACATTTTACATGATGCTGCAATTGTTAATAGGGAGGGCCAGGGGCGTACCTAGAGCATTTGGCACCCGGGGCGGATCCAATATCTGGCACCCCCCCCCCACGTTAAAATTTAAAAACACCCCACTGTGCCCTCTGCATACCTCTGCATCCTTCAATATCTCTTTGTTAATACTGTGTACCCCCTCTCCACAACCGCACCTCTGGACCCCTTTACATTACAAGCCGCCTGCACCCCTTTACATTACACAGCCCCCTGCACCTCTGCATCCCTTTACATTACACAGCCCCCCGCACCTCTGGACCCCTTTACATTACACAGCACCCTGCATCCCTTTACATTACACATCCCACTGCACCTCTGGACCCCTTTACATTACACAGCCCCCTGCACCTCTGGACCCCTTTACATTACACAGCACCCTGCACCTCTGCATCCCTTTAGATTACACAGCCCCCTGCACCTCTGGACCCCTTTACATTACACAGCACCCTGCACCTCTGCACCCCTTTACATTACACAGCCCCCTGCACCTCTGCACCCCTTTACATTACACAGCCCCCCCACCTCTGGACTCCTTTACATTACACAGCAACCTGCACCCCTTTACATTACACAGCACCCTGCACCCCTTTACATTACACAGCCCCCTGCACCTCTGGACCCCTTTACATTCCACAGCGCCCTGCACCTCTGCATCCCTTTACATTACACAGCATCCTGCACCTCTGCGTCCCTTTACATTACACAGCACCTTGCACCTCTGCACCCCTTTACATTACACAGCCCCCTGCACCTCTGGACCCCTTTACATTACACAGCACACTGCACCTCTGCACCCCTTTACATTACACAGCCCCTGCACCTCTGCACCCCTTTACATTACACAGCACCCTGCACCCCTTTACATTACACAGCCCCCTGCACCTCTGGACCCCTTTACATTACACAGCACACTGCACCTCTGCACCCCTTTACATTACACAGCCCCTGCACCTCTGCACCCCTTTACATTACACAGCACCCTGCACCCCTTTACATTACACAGCACCCTGCACCTCTGGACCCCTTTACATTCCACAGCAAGCTGCACCTCTGCATCCCTTTACATTACACAGCACCCTGCACTTATGCGTCCCTTTACATTACACAGCCCCCTGCACCTCTGGACCCCTTTACATTATACAGCCTCCTGAACCTCTGGACCCCTTTACATTACACAGCCCCCTACACCTCTGGACCCCTTTACATTACACAGCACCCTGCACCTCTGGACCCCTTTACATTACACAGCCCCCCGCACCTCTGGACCCCTTGACATTACACAGCCCCCCGCACCTCTGGACCCCTTGACAGTACACAGCACCCTGCACCTCTGGACCCTTTTACATTACACAGCCCCCCACAGCTCTGGACCCCCTGCATGTTACACAGATCCCCTTGAGTGCAGACCCCACTTCAGTTCACACCCCCCCTTCAGTGCAGACCCCCTCAGTGCAAACCTCCCACCCTCAGTGCAAACCTCCCCCCTCAGTGCAGACCCCCCCAGTGCAACCCCCCCTCAATGCAAACCCCCCTCAGTGCAAACCCCCCCTCAGTGCAAACCCCCCAGTGCAAACCCTCCTCAGTGCAACCCCTCCTCCCAGTGCAAACCCCGCTCCCATTCAGAACCTCAGATCAGCACGCGGCGGCACATGCACAGAAGGTCCCCTCCCCCTCTGTACACATAAACAGAAAGGAGGGGGAGGCGGCTTCACTCGGCTGTGCCTGTGTGACATCAGGTGTTCTGTGAGAAGTGCCGAACACCGTTAATCGAGACCGCTCAGCCGCGGCCGTGAGAGGAGGGGGTGGATGGTGCAGCGATGTCACCCCGCACCCCCCTCCCCCTTTGTATCGCGGTATCTGCCTGTGCCTGGAGTCTCCCTGCAGCTCTTTATTGCCACGGCGCTACCTAAAGTCATGGAGCGGCGGCGGCGCTGTCACCGCTTAAGTCACGGAGGGGGGGGGGGGCGCCGGCCTGACACCCCCCAGTGTGTGGCACCCCGGTGCGGCCCTCCCCCCACTTTTTTTTTTAACAGAAAAGTTTGTTTTATTGACGCATCAGCATTACAGTAGGTCCAACATTCGACAATCAGGGGTTTCTCAGTACATAGTCAGTCCAATATATTCAGTACATATATAACATCATGCAAATCCAGTAGGGCTGCTGCCCACCATTTCTCCAACAGAGGCATCTAAGTTAATAAACCTATAAGTTAATAAACCTATGTTTGTTCAAAATATGGTGGGCTACTATAAATGTAAACGATGTCCTGTCTGCAGTATCAATTGCATTACGGAACGCAAAACCCTCAATTTTGTCTCCAATAGTACCTCCCAGGAGTTCAATATTAAAACGTTTATTACGTGTTCTACCACTCATGTAGTATATCTCCTCACCTGCCCATGTGGATTACAATATATAGGAAGGACAGTTCGGGCCTTTCATGTTAGGCTTAACGAACACATTGGAAACATTAGAAGAGGTTTCAGAGGACATTCCGTCTCTAGACACTACAGGGAGGTCCACAATAGGGACCCTAGAGGGACATCCTTTGTGGCTATAGACAAGTTGAAGAGCCACTGGAGGGGGGGTCCTAAGAGGAGAGCAATATCCAAACTCGAAATGAGTTGGATATATAAGTTAAAATGTCTCAGACCTCTTGGATTGAATGTTGACATTGAAATTAATGCGTTTATAGACAACTCTTGATTTTTCTCAATTCTTTTGGTACCCCTTCCTACCAAGTGGCTTCCCCCCCCCCCAATTATAATGTGGCATATGGTCATACCTTTTGTATTGAATTAAATATAATTCTAATTCAATCAATGAAGCTTAGAAGTGGTTTTGGGTATTTATTCTACTACCAGTATGTACCACCATTTCCAGCCTAATTCATTTTTTGCATCTGGGTACATAGTGTTGTATTTTTATTAACCTATTCAGTATCATTACATATATGGTTTTCCTAACTTTGCGGGTTTTATCCGTCATAGGGATATCCCTCTAAGCCATTCTTGTGGCTATTCACTATGGGTAATAGTTTACTTTAGTATTTTTAAATTTACATTGTTAGCTGCCATATGAATAATGATCTTTTGTTATTTTACAATTTAATAGTTTGAATAATGGCATATAGATCTCATGTGTGCTAATGTGTTTTAGTTTATCTTTGGCTGTATATTTTATTTATTTTTTATACATATGCAGTCCAATATCTTTTAGGGTCATCTCTATGTTCGCTATGATGAATGCAGACAGCTGCGATATGTTATTTTCCCCTTGTTAATGGGATGTCTGTAATATTTGGGCGAACATATTGAAGTTATGTCATGCAATGCTGATTCTTAGGATGTATGTAAAAAGGGATTTTTAGTTTCAGCTGTTGCACTAGCGTCGCCTAACATTCATGTGGGCGGCGCGTTCTTCGCTGTTATTTCGTTTTTGTTTTTAATGGTGAATCTTATGGGACGCTTGCCGTCACTTTATTGTTATGGCAACTGTTCTGAAAACGAGGCGTGAATGCGCTTCATTATTTCACCTGCAATGGTGTTGATATGAAAATGAGGCGTGGATGAGCCTCTTACGTATATATAGAGTGACGTTTCAGTGCGTCGCCCGTGCCCTTTGAGAACGTTTACAGGAAACAAAACTAGTCAGGGCGGTGCAACGCACTGACGTCACTACTACGTGACCCCGCCAGCACGGGCAAACGCTTTTATTATTTTATGCCGGCTTTTTTTTTAAATTTTGTACTTTGGAATTTGTATGCCTCGCGAGTGTGGAATAAAACGTTTCTGGAGGTAATACACTACTCGAGTCCCCTCTTCTTTCCTTCATGTGCCTGCATTCGATCTTGGAGGCCTGCTTCGTGTCAGCTGAAGTGACAGTTTGTACTAGGAGCTAGTACCAGGATTGCGGTTTGGTGATATCTTCTGGATTTCAGGAACCATCATCTGTACCCCGCAGAGGGTGGTATCTGCAGGCTCTTTAGACCTTGCCACAGAGGAGGTCCAACACTTCTGGTAAAGTAACCATCTTCTAACCATTCTCACCGTGGTGGATGTGATTATTCCTCTTGGTCTGTGTGGACTTTCCTGGGATATTTCTTCTGTCTTTAACATCTTTAGAAGAGCCCTCCATTTCTCCTCTGTGAAACATTGATTACATTGGACAAGTTTTTTTCCCCTCCCCTTCTTTTTTGTTTTTCTTTTTTCTGATTCTTTTTCTTTTTTCATTTTTTGGTGTTGTAAATAAGTTTATCAAGGACTTTTTTTATATTATTGTATGTCACTTCATTGTGACTTTATGGTTACTTTTTAATAATCACTGATTTCCTTGATTTCTACTTCACCCTGATTCTCACTTAGGGTGGTTGTGGACTAAGACACTACAGTGGATGTTTATTCTATGAGTTTTGTTTTATTGTATTCTTTTTAAATATTTCACATTAGAATAATTTATTATTATTATTCTTTTTCATTTATATTGGGCGCGATAATTTTTTGCACTTTCTGATATTTTTGTATGGTTTCACATATTTACTTGTCGCAGCCTAGGTGGTAACTAGCACCATTAGTTTCATCAATCCATTTTCACATTAGCGCAGTAATCCCCCCTTTTTTCTTCCAACTATTTATTGACACAATATTATTTGCTGCTTTTGTAAGTTTTTCATCCATTTTTTCTTTTGGTCCTCATCCTATTTCACTATGGACGTATTTGAGTATCGTTCCACCAGGGTGATTAGGAAGGAGGGTGTGTTTGAAATTAATGGAGAAACGGAAGGAGACCTGGGTGGTCTCTTTATGCGACTTAAGAATTTAATGATTTCTGAAGTCCACACCCAATGGGACATAGCTTTTTTAGATCAATATGTAACTGACAACATGGTCCCTAGGAGCCTACGGTGGGAAGTGGGCCCCCAGAAAGGTGAACTTGAAGTGTTGGAATGGTTCAAGTATTTCAATAATGCAGGGGTCAGATTTTTGGAATTTCTGACGCAAAGGAAGAAATGTAAATTGGCCCGTCTAGATATTGAAATCAAAACTATTAAAGAGAAATTAATGCCCCATGTTAATAGTGAAGAGTATAAAGAACGATCTACTAGCCTGAAAAAAACTTTAGAGAAAGAGGAAATTGAGCAAAAAAACTAAAAGAAAAAGAAGTTTAGCAGAGATGTAGGAGACTATAACTCTGGAACCGTTTTTGAGTGGCAAAGTAAACTATTGACAAACGAGGGTTAACCTATGGAGGCAAGTACTGGACCAGGGACAGGACAGCCTTCTGGCCAACCCTCTAGATCTGGTGTTCAAAATCAGGGCTCTAGAGCAGGGAGCCGTGCATCTAGAAGAGTCTCTTATAGATCACCTAATAGGGATTCTCGAGTACCCCCTCCCCCCTTTTCTAAAATCAAACCAGGCCGTGTGCACCCTAAGGGTGTCCCCCTAAAATCTCCCACGTGGAGAAATAAAAATAAAACACAGAGACCTCAACCTGTTCATAATGATGATAGGGGTTATGGTGGTCCACTTGCGACTCCCTTTGGTAGGGAGCCCTATTCGGGGTACCAAGTACCCGCACAAAACAGATTCCAACCGCTTCATGAGGGTTATTATCCATATGGTGATTGGGATCACTATCAGGATACTCGTGTCTCCAATAGGGACACCTGGAATGATGGACCATCTAGACAGTACCTACCTCCTGCACCCCCTCTCCCCCCTAGGGGCGATCGTCCCCGTGACTTAGGATATCAGCATGAATCATGGCGACAGGGACCTTATTCGCAATACGGATACGGGGATTTTCCCAGGGCAGACCAAAATCAAAGACCCAGAGAAAGAAGAGAGGAACTAGAGGAGGAAGGAGATCGAGGCAACAAAAGAAAAAGGGTATAGTAGGCCAGGGTATTTACAACCTTAGCTCGGCCATCCTTTCCTCTGATGAAATGTCTATATTAGACAAAGGATTGAAGTTTGCTCCCCCATGTAGGCTGAATAAATTTCAGACCTACATGGATATACATAAGTACAGTAGAAAATTAAGCGTGAAGAGATATATTATGTCTAACCCTATCAAACCTAATTCAATTGGGACTGATGGTATCCTTCATTCAAATCTGGCTAATGCTTCTCTCTTTAATCCCCCAGGAGGACTAACACCAACGGTTAGAGTGTTTAGGGATGTCCTTCTCAGAGATTTAGACAAAATTAGATCCAAAAATGTCAAATTAAATAATTCTCTTCAGACAGGTTTGGATCTCTTGTGTGAGAACAAACAAATCATCATCCGCCCTGCGGACAAGGGGGGAGGAATAGTCATCTTAAATAAATCAGACTATTTAGATGAGTTAAACTCCCTGGTTGGAGACATAAATACATATGTCCCTCTATCAGGTGATCCACGCCCATCATATAGGAGAACTCTTGTGAAATTGGTTGAGGAGGGTTTCAATTCAGGAATTTTGAATAAAAAAGAAAAAGCCTTTTTGGTCCCGACTTCTTCTAGAATACCCGTCATATACTACTTGCCTAAAATACACAAAAATCTCACAAATCCACCAGGTCGTCCCATTATAAGTGGAATTGACTCGATCACTTCTAGAGCAGGCAAGTACATTGACGGGTATTTACAGCCCTTGGTTAAGTCATTGCCGGCCTACCTTAGGGATAGTAAACAGGTTATTAATATGTTGGGTGAAATTCCGTATGAGGACGATTTATGGATGGTCACCGCTGATGTGACATCCTTATATACAGTCATACCCCATGAATGGGGAATCTCCTCTGTTAAACACTTTTTGGATAGAGATTCAGGATTACCAAGGAAACATAGGAAGTTTATTTTGGAACTTTTAATATTTGCAACCACTCACAATTTTTTTTGGTTCAGCAACAAGTTTTTCTTACAGCATAGGGGGGTAGCCATGGGGGCTAAATTCGCCCCAAGCCTGGCTAACCTCTTTATGGGGAAGTGGGAGGAGGACGTCATCTATGCTGTCGATAGGCCCCAATTGGCCCTATGGGCTAGATACATTGATGACGTCCTCCTCCTATGGAGGGGCTCTAGGGAGTCCCTTGATTCCTTTATGGAATCTCTCAACATGAACGAGAGGGGTATTGAATTTAAATATGAAGCAGACCAGAATTCAATACATTTCTTGGACCTCCAGATTAAAGTGGAGGAGGGACGTTTTATCACTTCCACGTACTTTAAAACTACGGATAGGAACACTTTTATACCCCAAGACAGCTGCCATCACCAATCATGGCTTAATGCTGTCCCCAAAAGCCAATATGTGCGCTTAAGGCGCAACTGCACGAAACTTAGTGACTATCGAGAACAGGCCGATATCCTGACTAGGCGATTCCTTGAGAAAGGATATTCTGCTAGTGACCTCGAACACAGGTCCCTGGAAGTGGAACATCTTGATAGGGAACAACTTCTGGGCGATAAAGTGGCCAATGGAGGTAAGAATTCCTTGATTGTGCCATTTATCACAGGTTTCTCTAATCAGCATTATCTGGTGAAGAATTTGATCTATAAACATTGGCACATTATCAAGGATGATGTGGTGTTGGGACCCATATTACCCGACCGCCCGCAGGTGGTGTTTAGGGGTGTACCCTCTTTGAGAGACTCATTGGCTCCAAATGTATGTGACCCTCCTGTTAATAAACCTATGTTTTTTCAAAATATGGTGGGCTACTATAAATGTAAACGATGTCCTGTCTGCAGTATCAATTGCATTACGGAACGCAAAACCCTCAATTTTATCTCCAATAGTACCTCCCAGGAGTTCAATAATAAAACGTTTATTACGTGTTCTACCACTCATGTAGTATATCTCCTCACCTGCCCATGTGGATTACAATATATAGGAAGGACAGTTCGGGCCTTTCATGTTAGGCTTAACGAACACATTGGAAACATTAGAAGAGGTTTCAGAGGACATTCCGTCTCTAGACACTACAGGGAGGTCCACAATAGGGACCCTAGAGGGACATCCTTTGTGGCTATAGACAAGTTGAAGAGCCACTGGAGGGGGGTCCTAAGAGGAGAGCAATATCCAAACTCGAAATGAGTTGGATATATAAGTTAAAATGTCTCAGACCTCTTGGATTGAATGTTGACATTGAAATTAATGCGTTTATAGACAACTCTTGATTTTTCTCAATTCTTTTGGTACCCCTTCCTACCAAGTGGCTTTCCCCCCCCCCCCAATTATAATGTGGCATATGGTCATACCTTTTGTATTGAATTAAATATAATTCTAATTCAATCAATGAAGCTTAGAAGTGGTTTTGGGTATTTATTCTACTACCAGTATGTACCACCATTTCCAGCCTAATTCATTTTTTGCATCTGGGTACATAGTGTTGTATTTTTATTAACCTATTCAGTATCATTACATATATGGTTTTCCTAACTTTGCGGGTTTTATCCGTCATAGGGATATCCCTCTAAGCCATTCTTGTGGCTATTCACTATGGGTAATAGTTTACTTTAGTATTTTTAAATTTACATTGTTAGCTGCCATATGAATAATGATCTTTTGTTATTTTACAATTTAATAGTTTGAATAATGGCATATAGATCTCATGTGTGCTAATGTGTTTTAGTTTATCTTTGGCTGTATATTTTATTTATTTTTTATACATATGCAGTCCAATATCTTTTAGGGTCATCTCTATGTTCGCTATGATGAATGCAGACAGCTGCGATATGTTATTTTCCCCTTGTTAATGGGATGTCTGTAATATTTGGGCGAACATATTGAAGTTATGTCATGCAATGCTGATTCTTAGGATGTATGTAAAAAAGGATTTTTAGTTTCAGCTGTTGCACTAGCGTCGCCTAACATTCATGTGGGTGGCGCGTTCTTCGCTGTTATTTTGTTTTTGTTTTTAATGGTGAATCTTATGGGACGCTTGCCGTCACTTTATTGTTATGGCAACTGTTCTGAAAACGAGGCGTGAATGCGCTTCATTATTTCACCTGCAATGGTGTTGATACGAAAATGAGGCGTGGATGCGCCTCTTACGTATATATAGAGTGACGTTTCAGTGCGTCGCCCGTGCCCTTTGAGAACGTTTGCAGGAAACGAAACTAGTCAGGGCGGTGCAACGCACTGACGTCACTACTATGTGACCACGCCAGCACGGGCGAACGCTTTTATTATTTTATGCCGGCTTTTTTTTAAATTTGTACTTTGGAATTTGTATGCCTCGCGAGTGTGGAATAAAACGTTTCTGGAGGTAATACACTACTCGAGTCCCCTCTTCTTTCCTTCATGTGCCTGCATTCGATCTTGGAGGCCTGCTTCGTGTCAGCTGAAGTGACAGTTTGTACTACGAGCTAGTACCAGGATTGCGGTTTGGTGATATCTTCTGGATTTCAGGAACCATCATCTGTACCCCGCAGAGGGTGGTATCTGCAGGCTCTTTAGACCTTGCCACAGAGGAGGTCCAACACTTCTGGTAAAGTAACCATCTTCTAACCATTCTCACCGTGGTGGATGTGATTATTCCTCTTGGTCTGTGTGGACTTTCCTGGGATATTTCTTCTGTCTTTAACATCTTTAGAAGAGCCCTCCATTTCTCCTCTGTGAAACATTGATTACATTGGACACGTTTTTTTCCCCTCCCCTTCTTTTTTGTTTTTCTTTTTTCTGATTCTTTTTCTTTTTTCATTTTTTGGTGTTGTAAATAAGTTTATCAAGGACTTTTTTTATATTATTGTATGTCACTTCATTGTGACTTTATGGTTACTTTTTAATAATCACTGATTTCCTTGATTTCTACTTCACCCTGATTCTCACTTAGGGTGGTTGTGGACTAAGACACTACAGTGGATGTTTATTCTATGAGTTTTGTTTTATTGTATTCTTTTTAAATATTTCACATTAGAATAATTTATTATTATTATTCTTTTTCATTTATATTGGGCGCAATAATTTTTTGCACTTTCTGATATTTTTGTATGGTTTCACATATTTATTTGTCGCAGCCTAGGTGGTAACTAGCACCATTAGTTTCATCAATCCATTTTCACATTAGCGCAGTAATCCCCCCCTTTTTTCTTCCATCTAAGTATAATCCCCTCCAAAACCCACCCTCAAGAAAATAAAACAAAAAACAAAAAAAGAGAAAAAACAGTAGGATGCACCATCACTTTCCCGTTTCACCTAATGAGAATAACACACTCTTCCCTGGGTGCGGTCGGGCAGGGTCCGGCGCGGGGCCAGAGGGGGGGGCGAAAGGCCCCCAGGCCGAGCAGGGGGGGAGTCCAACACTTGGTCCCCCACCTCCCGGGCACCTCATCCACGCGCATCCACCCACGCCGACCAAACCTTATCAAATTTAGCCGGGCATTGTCTACTTTCGTAGGTAAGCTTGTACATGGGTAACACCGAGTCCACTGCCTTTTTCCAGGCCGTGAGTGTAGGGGGTTCGGCTGATTTCCAGTGCAACAGTATTTCTCTCCTAGCGTAAAACAGTGTGAAAGTGATACAAAGCTTAGTGTATCTGTCCCCTTCCACCTCGCCTAAGTAACTCAATAGGAGCACCATGGGGTCCACTGGAACCCTGGTCCCCCCTATTTCTCCAAGCACTTCCGCCACCCCAGCCCAGTTCGCTCTGAGTCTGGGGCATGCCCAGACCATATGCCAGAACGTTCCCTCCTCGGTCCCGCACATAGGACAGTTTGGGTCAGCCTGAGGATAAATTCTTGCTAGATTGACTCTCCCCACCGGTGTAAACGGGAGGGAACGCCACGCTGTACACTTGACTGCAAGATGAGAGAGAAGAGGCTGCACATTCTTCTCTATGTATTCTTGTGTGGTATTGCTGACTTTAATGCCCAGGTAGGTGAATTCCCCCACCCATTGAAGTGAGGTTCCGGTATCCGTTCTAGGGACCGAGGGGTGCAGTGGAAACAGGACCGACTTGCCCCAGTTTATGCGGATGCCAGAGAATCGGGCAAAGTAGTCAAATAGTTCCAGTGCCTTTTGCAACGATTGTGAGTAGGGATGAGCTTCGTGTTCGAGTCGAACATACGTTCGACTCGAACATCGGCTGTTCGATCGTTCGACGAAGATCGAACGATTTGGGCCGTTCGCGCCAAATTCGAGTGACGCGAACGGCCCACAATGCACTACGCCATCGCAGTGTCATCCAGGCGCTGTGATTGGCCAAGCATGCACTGTGACCCCGCATGCTTGGCCAATCACAGCGCCGGCAGCGAGGAGAGCAATGATTGGCCACAGGCAGGATGCCTGTGGCCAATTATTGCTGAGGGTGTTTAGTACACGCCCCACACTATAAAAGGCCGCCAGCACGGCGGCCTAGTGTAGTGTGTTCCGGAGCAGGGATAGAGCAGCATAGGCAGGGACAGTGACTTTTATTTCTTTCTTGCTTAACCTGGATTCCTTTAGTTTAGGGAAAGAGAAGGATAGGTAGGGAGAGTGTCAGTGTGTTTTGTGCTTGTGCTATATTGTGCTTAAAAAAAACATTTTTTCTAGGGACAGAAAACTGTAGGTAGGGAGAGTGTCAGTTTCTTTCACTGTCAAAGTCCTTGTTTCCAGGGACCTGGAAGGACAGTGAGTGAATTCTCCTTGTGCTAAATTGTGCTTAAAAAAAACATTTTTTCTAGGGACAGAAAACTGTAGGTAGGGAGAGTGTCAGTTTCTTTCACTGTGAAAGTCCTTGTTTCCAGGGACCTGGAAGGACAGTGAGTGAATTCTCCTTGTGCTAAATTGTGCTTAAAAAAAACATTTTTTCTAGGGACAGAAAACTGTAGGTAGGGAGAGTGTCAGTTTCTTTCACTGTGAAAGTCCTTGTTTCCAGGGACCTGGAAGGACAGTGAGTGAATTCTCCTTGTGCTAAATTGTGCTTAAAAAAAACATTTTTTCTAGGGACAGAAAACTGTAGGTAGGGAGAGTGTCAGTTTCTTTCACTGTGAAAGTCCTTGTTTCCAGGGACCTGGAAGGACAGTGAGTGAATTCTCCTTGTGCTAAATTGTGCTTAAAAAAAACATTTTTTCTAGGGACAGAAAACTGTAGGTAGGGAGAGTGTCAGTTTCTTTCACTGTCAAAGTCCTTGTTTCCAGGGACCTGGAAGGACAGTGAGTGAATTCTCCTTGTGCTAAATTGTGCTTAAAAAAAACATTTTTTCTAGGGACAGAAAACTGTAGGTAGGGAGAGTGTCAGTTTCTTTCACTGTGAAAGTCCTTGTTTCCAGGGACCTGGAAGGACAGTGAGTGAATTCTCCTTGTGCTAAATTGTGCTTAAAAAAAACATTTTTTCTAGGGACAGAAAACTGTAGGTAGGGAGAGTGTCAGTTTCTTTCACTGTGAAAGTCCTTGTTTCCAGGGACCTGGAAGGACAGTGAGTGAATTCTCCTTGTGCTAAATTGTGCTTAAAAAAAACATTTTTTCTAGGGACAGAAAACTGTAGGTAGGGAGAGTGTCAGTTTCTTTCACTGTGAAAGTCCTTGTTTCCAGGGACCTGGAAGGACAGTGAGTGAATTCTCCTTGTGCTAAATTGTGCTTAAAAAAAACATTTTTTCTAGGGACAGAAAACTGTAGGTAGGGAGAGTGTCAGTTTCTTTCACTGTCAAAGTCCTTGTTTCCAGGGACCTGGAAGGACAGTGAGTGAATTCTCCTTGTGCTAAATTGTGCTTAAAAAAAACATTTTTTCTAGGGACAGAAAACTGTAGGTAGGGAGAGTGTCAGTTTCTTTCACTGTCAAAGTCCTTGTTTCCAGGGACCTGGAAGGACAGTGAGTGAATTCTCCTTGTGCTAAATTGTGCTTAAAAAAACCATTTTTTCTAGGGACAGAAAACTGTAGGTAGGGAGAGTGTCAGTTTCTTTCACTGTGAAAGTCCTTGTTTCCAGGGACCTGGAAGGACAGTGAGTGAATTCTCCTTGTGCTAAATTGTGCTTAAAAAAAACATTTTTTCTAGGGACAGAAAACTGTAGGTAGGGAGAGTGTCAGTTTCTTTCACTGTGAAAGTCCTTGTTTCCAGGGACCTGGAAGGACAGTGAGTGAATTCTCCTTGTGCTAAATTGTGCTTAAAAAAAACATTTTTTCTAGGGACAGAAAACTGTAGGTAGGGAGAGTGTCAGTTTCTTTCACTGTCAAAGTCCTTGTTTCCAGGGACCTGGAAGGACAGTGAGTGAATTCTCCTTGTGCTAAATTGTGCTTAAAAAAAACATTTTTTCTAGGGACAGAAAACTGTAGGTAGGGAGAGTGTCAGTTTCTTTCACTGTGAAAGTCCTTGTTTCCAGGGACCTGGAAGGACAGTGAGTGAATTCTCCTTGTGCTAAATTGTGCTTAAAAAAAACATTTTTTCTAGGGACAGAAAACTGTAGGTAGGGAGAGTGTCAGTTTCTTTCACTGTCAAAGTCCTTGTTTCCAGGGACCTGGAAGGACAGTGAGTGAATTCTCCTTGTGCTAAATTGTGCTTAAAAAAAACATTTTTTCTAGGGACAGAAAACTGTAGGTAGGGAGAGTGTCAGTTTCTTTCACTGTGAAAGTCCTTGTTTCCAGGGACCTGGAAGGACAGTGAGTGAATTCTCCTTGTGCTAAATTGTGCTTAAAAAAAACATTTTTTCTAGGGACAGAAAACTGTAGGTAGGGAGAGTGTCAGTTTCTTTCACTGTCAAAGTCCTTGTTTCCAGGGACCTGGAAGGACAGTGAGTGAATTCTCCTTGTGCTAAATTGTGCTTAAAAAAAACATTTTTTCTAGGGACAGAAAACTGTAGGTAGGGAGAGTGTCAGTTTCTTTCACTGTCAAAGTCCTTGTTTCCAGGGACCTGGAAGGACAGTGAGTGAATTCTCCTTGTGCTAAATTGTGCTTAAAAAAAACATTTTTTCTAGGGACAGAAAACTGTAGGTAGGGAGAGTGTCAGTTTCTTTCACTGTCAAAGTCCTTGTTTCCAGGGACCTGGAAGGACAGTGAGTGAATTCTCCTTGTGCTAAATTGTGCTTAAAAAAACATTTTTTCTAGGGACAGAAAACTGTAGGTAGGGAGAGTGTCAGTTTCTTTCACTGTCAAAGTCCTTGTTTCAAGGGACAGAGAAGGACACCTGAAGGTAGCCCTTATTGCTTTTTTCCCATCTCCCTGCAGGCCATCTATTAGAATGTCTGGAAGGCAAACAAGGAGAGGCAGACAGTCAGGAGGCAATAAAAGAGGGCAAGCAGGCTCTGTGTCTGGGGGCAACAGTGCTGGTCGTGGACGCGGTGCATTGTCATCAGCACATGGCCATGGGACACGCTTGTCCTTCTTTTCGGCAGCTGGACATGTTGAGCCACATCATGCCGAAGACTTGGTAGAGTGGATGACCAAGCCCTCCTCCTCCTCCTCATCCTCTCTCACCCAGGCTCAGGGTACTGGAAAAGCAGCTGCCAAAGCGTCCTCTTCCCTGGTATCAATGTCAGACTCATCATCAGTCACTCCTTCCCTAGACCCACCATGTCCTCCTCCTGAGGAGTCCCCCGAACTGTTTCAGCACAGTGTTGGGTACATGCTCCAGGAGGATGCCCAGCGTTTCGAAGGGTCTGATGATGAAACCCAGCTAGAGGAAGGCAGTAGCGTGAGAGCAGACAGAGGGGATGCTCAAGAAGGACACCAATCTGGCAGTCATGTTCCAGCAGCTGCAGCATACTGCCAGATTGGCTCCAGTGATGAGGAGGGAGGTGATGATGAGGTCACTGACTCCACGTGGGTGCCTAATAGGAGAGAGGAGGAGGAGGAGGATGAGGAGGAGGCACATCTCCAACGAGGCAGGATGCCCTTTGGTGGCCAGCGTAAGGGCAGTACACCGACGGAATCACACCGCAGAGCTCCGCCTGTGCAGGGCGCTGCCTCTGCCCGTCATTCAAAAAGTTCTTTGGTGTGGGCCTTTTTTAAGGCTAGTGCATCAGATCGCACAGCTGCTGTTTGCAACATATGTCTCAAGCGTATATCGCGTGGCCAAAACATCAGCCGCTTGGGTACCACATGCCTGACCAGACATATGTTGACCTGCCATGCAGCTCGTTGGCAAGCCTACCTCAAAGACCCACACCAAAGAACAAAGCGGACCTCTCCTTGCACCGCATCAGCTGGGATCTCCAACCCCACTATAACTTCAGTCCTCTCTGAAACATGCACTGAGAGGAATGAAGGTGTAGAATTAGGTGTGTCACAGCCAAGTACTTGCGGCCACTCTGCTAGCAGTACACCGACGTCCGATTCTAGCAGGCAAATTTCCCTGCCCCAGCTGCTGGACCGTCGAAAGAAGTTCACTCCCAGCCATCCACATGCCCAGCGGTTGAATGCTAGCTTGGCTAAATTGCTAGCGCTTCAACTGCTGCCTTTTCAGTTGGTAGACTCGGCCCCCTTCCGTGAGTTTGTGCAATGTGCGGTTCCTCAGTGGCAGGTTCCCAAACGCCACTTTTTCTCACGGAAGGCTATTCCGGCTCTCTACCGGCATGTGGAAGGCAATGTCTTGGCCTCGCTGGACAGGGCGGTCAGCGGTAAGGTGCATATTACCGCTGACTCATGGTCCAGCAGGCATGGACAGGGACGTTACCTTTCTTTCACGGCCCATTGGGTCACTCTTTTGGCAGCTGGGAAGGATGCAGGACAAGGTGCAGTAGTGTTGGAGGTTGTCCCACCGCCACGCCTCCAAAATGCTACTACTGGTTGTGACACACCTCTCTCCTCCACCCCCTCCTCTTCTTCTTCCTCCATGGCCTCTTCCTGTGGTTTGTCCTATGAACCAGTGGTGCTCCGTAGCCGTTCACGGGGCTATGCAAGTACGCAGGCAAAAAGATGCCATGCCGTGCTTGCGCTGGTGTGTTTGGGGGACAGAAGCCACACTGGGGCAGAGGTCCTGTCTGCTCTGCAGGGCCAGGCCGAGAGGTGGTTGACGCCACGCCAGCTTAAGCCAGGAATGGTGGTTTGCGACAATGGCACCAACCTCCTCTCCGCCCTCCGACAGGGACAACTGACCCATGTGCCCTGTGTGGCTCACGTCCTTAACCTGGTGGTGCAGCGGTTCTTGGGCAGGTACCCGGGCTTACAGGATGTCCTGAGGCAGGCCAGGAAAGTCTGTGTGCATTTCCGCAGATCTTATAATGCCAGTGCTCGCCTGGCTGAGCTGCAAAAGGAGTTGAACCTGCCCAAGAACCGCCTTATATGTGACATGCCCACCAGGTGGAACTCAACGTTGGCCATGCTGCAGCGGCTGCACACGCAGCAGAGGGCCATCAATGAGTACCTGTGCGACTACGGCACCAGGACAGGGTCAGGGGAGCTTGGTTTTTTTTCTCCACGCCAGTGGGGCATGATCAGGGATGCATGCACTGTCCTGGCACCATTTGAGGAGGCCACGAGGATGGTGAGCAGTGACAGTGCATGCATCAGTGACACTGTACCTCTTGTCCACCTGTTGGAGCACACGCTGCGTGGAATAATGAACAGGGCACTTGAGGCAGAACAGAGGCAGGAAGAGGAGGACTTCCTTGCCTCTCAAGGCCCCCTTTACCCAGACAGTGTTCCTTCTGTCCCACCCATCGCACAGGAAGAGGAGGAGGAGGAGGAGGAGGAGGAGGAGGAGGAGGAGGAGGATTGTGTCAGCATGGAGGTGGAGGCTGGCACTCAGCATCATCAGCAGCAGTCTTTTAGGGATGATTTACAGTCCCAAGAAACCAGTGGACTTGTACGTGGCTGGGAGGAGGTGGCTGCGGATCATGTCGTCCTTAGTGACCCAGAGGACTCCGGAGCGAATGCCTCAGCAAACCTACGCTGCATGGCCTCCCTGATCCTGCAAAGTCTGCGGAAGGATCCTCGTATTCTTCGGATCAAGGAGAGGGACCATTACTGGCTGGCCACTCTCCTTGATCCACGGTACAAGGGTAAGGTTGCGGACCTTATGTTACCGTCGCAGAGGGAGCAGAGGATGAGACAACTCCGGGAGGCCTTGCAGAAAGGTCTGTGCAACGCGTTCCCAGAGACTGGGAGGTTACAAACTCCTGGTCCTGGACAACGAGTTGCTGAGGCTTCGGCCAGTCAAAGAAGGAGCGGTGGGGAAGGTGGCCGTCTGACCGATGCGTTCAGACAATTCTTTAGTCCGCAGCCCCAAAGTATGATCGGTTCCAGCAACCATCGCCAGCGTCTGATAAACATGGTGCAGGAATATCTAGGGGCAAGGTCAGACTTGGACACCTTCCCCACCGAAAATCCTCTGGCTTACTGGGTCTTGAGGATGGATCACTGGCCAGAGCTTGCACAGTATGCAATTGAGCTACTGGCCTGTCCTGCATCCAGCGTTCTTTCGGAACGCACATTCAGTGCTGCTGGAGGATTTGTCACGGATCACAGGGTGCGCCTGTCCACCGACTCGGTTGATCGACTGACTTTCATCAAGATGAACCAGTCTTGGATCACCACCAGCTACCACACACCTGATGCTGATATAACAGACTAATTGATTTTAACATGTCACATCCCTTCAAGACTGATGCTGATGCTGAGTGCCTGTGCTGTTATGTTGACTGGCTATCCTCCTCCTCCGAGTCCTCAATGATACGATTGATGATGATAGCTTGGAAGATCATTTTTGTTTATGGGTGCCGCCACCAGTGGCTAAGGCCCAATTTTTCAGCCCCTGTTTTACAGGGGCGTGTAATTACAATTTTTTTTGCAATAATTTGCCATAGGGCTCATTGCTGTGCTCCAAGTACAGTATCTGTGAGGGGTTGGAGTGTTGTGGCACCAGTGCCTAAGGCCCAATTTTTCAGCCCCTGTTTAACAGGGGCGTGTCATTACAATTTTTGAAGCAATACTTTGCAACAGGGCTCATTGCTGTGCTCCAAGTACAGTATCTGTGAGGGGTTGTAGTGTTGTGCCACCAGTGCCTAAGGCCCAATTTTTCAGCCCCTGTTCAACAGGGGCATGCAATTACAATTCTTGATCTAATAATTCACAGCAGGGTCCATTGCTGCACCCACCAAGAGTAACTCTGAGGGCTTACAGTCTTGTGGCAACGCCACCACCACCACCACCACGAAAGGCCCAATTTTTCAGCCCCTGTTCAAAAGGGGCATGTAATTACAATTCTTGATCTAATAATTCACAGCAGGGCCCATTGCTGCACCCACCAAGAGTAACTGTCAGGGCTTACAGTGTTGTGGCACCAGCACCACCATCAAAGCCCCAATTTTTACTACCACTGTTCAACAATTATATGTAATTAAAATTCCTGATATAATAGTTGACAGCAGGGCGTTCCAGCACCAACCAAGAGTAACTGAGTGCTTACAGTGTTGTGCCAACACCAACAACTAAGGGGCCTATTTCTGCAGAGTATATACGGCAGGTCCCTACTTTCAAACATCCAACTTACAAACGACTCCTACTTGCAAACGAAAGAAGACAACAGGAAGTGAGAGGAAATCTACCCCTAGAAAGGAAAATTCTCTCCTGTAAGAATAAATATGGGAGAAAGGGGTCTCATCTGTACTGATGCTTTATCAGCAATCCTTGTTTCAAGAAAAACACCACATTTCAAAAACAGTTGTCATTGGGACGGAAAGTGAGGTGAAATGTTCTGAACAGGGGCACAGACAGCAAAACAAATGTTACAGGGGTGATAACCCTTACCTATGTTTCCCAAAAAGTTTAAAAATAGATTTTTGGGCTGGAGCTACACTTCAACAATGTACCTGTTCAAAATTACAAACACATTCTACATAAGAACAAACCTACAGTCCCTGTCTTGTATGCACCGCCTGTATACGGCTGTTCAGAGTATATAGGGCCTTTTTTATTTTATGTGCGGGGTTCCCCTTAATATCCATACAAGACCCAAAGGGGCTGGTAATGGGCTGGGGTAGGGGGGGGTGTTGATGGGGTAGCTATGCCATTTTTCCTAAAGATTTTCATCCATATTACCGGGACCAGACATTGCATTAAAGCCGCAAGCAGTTTTAAATGACTTTTTTCCCTTTAGAAATGTTATTTTGTGCAGGGACAGTTCTAAACACGGGAAACACGTGGCACTTCACAGGCATACTTTAGACACCCCCCAGGTACGATATTTAAAGGAATATTTGACTTTTTTTTTTCACTTTATGCATCATTAAAATGACTGCTCCCGAAAAACGACCGTTTTTAAAACTTCTTTTTGCATTGATACATGTCCCCTGGTGCAGAACCCGGGTTCCCAAACCCTTTTTAGGACAATAACATGCATAATAGTTGTTATAATTAGCACTTTAGAATTCGAACGTTCGCATCCATTGTATTTAATAGGGTTCTAATGTTCGTTCGAACTTTCGGTCCGTTCGCGGGTTCTGGTGCGAACCGAACCCGGGGGTGTTCGGCTCATCACTAATTGTGAGGCATCCGCAAGGTAAAGTAGGGTGTCGTCGGCATACAGGGATACTTTCTCTTCTATCTCCCCAACTACTATGCCCTTCACCCCTGTCTCGGCCCTCAAAGCAATGGCAAGAGGTTCCACCGTCAGGGCAAATAGTCCCGGCGATAGAGGGCATCCCTGTCGAGTACCCCTACCCAAGGGAAAGGTGTCCGAGAGAGCACCATTCGTGCGGACCCTCGCCCTTGGTTCGGCGTAGAGCATCTGCAGCCAGGACATACATTTTTGCCCAAAACCGAATTGCCTAAGTACTCTCCACAAGAACTCCCATTCCACCGAATCAAAGGCCTTTTCGGCGTCAAGTGACGCCACCACCCCTGCTGATTCCAGCTGTGCCCTGGCCATGTGCGTGAAAAGTCTTCTTATGTTGATGTCCGTCCCCCTCCCCGGCATAAATGGCCCTCCCCCACTTAGTATGCCTCTGGGGAGGGCATATCACTTTGGATTGTGTAGACCCACAAGAGTTTTTGAGGCCATGGCACACATTTCTTATAGTGTGAAAGCAAAACATTTTTGTTTGTTTTTTAGTTTTGGACAGAATGGACATGGATTAGAACACCTAATAGGTTTTTATTGCTAAAGCGGACCCCCCCCCCCCCCCCCCACCCTCCGTTAGGTAGATTCACCCTCTTTATTTGTTCTGTTTACTGATATAAGGAAAAGTGAAAGTAAAAGAAAATGATGCAAGTTTTGGATTAGACCAAGAACAGTAAGGCCCCTTTCAGATGGGCGTTCCATTTAGGTCCGCCATCAAAATTGGAAGTAAAGGAAAATCCCAAATTTTGGGTTGTCTCCAGAACAGTAAGGTCTCTTTTACACTGGAGTTCTGATAAGGTCTGCCTGTCAGTTTTTCATGTGGACCTTATCAGGAGGTCAATTCATTCCTATGGACAGGCGGGTTAAATTGGATTTGTGTCCATTTACACCTGCCTATCTCCGGGTCCAGTCAGGCTTGCTAAAAAAAAACAAAAAAACAGGAAAGGACTCCATCTTCTTCTGTTTAGGCAGAGCAGATCGAAGGTAGCGGAACATAAATTGACAACCCATAAAGCAAAGTGGGCTCTGTCCCTGTCCGCTCAGTATTGCAGAGCAGACACGGGCAGAGCCCACTCTGCCCTATGGGCAGGCAGGAGTAAACAGGCTCTGCTGTCCAATAGTAGGTACATTTTTGAGTTAAGAATACTTAAATAGATTTTCTTTTTTATAAACCAGAGTTTAGTGTCACTTTAAGTTCAGATTTAACACAAGTTGCCTGGGTGAGATAAATATAGCAATTGCAGCACCTACCTGTAATGCAAAGATAAAGCGGTAGCAACTATAGACATGCGGTAAACCCTGTCTCTAGGCTCTCCTGCAGCAAGCACAGACAAACTCAATACAATCTTCCATATTGCAGCAAGTTTTTTTTTTTATTCTTAGAATTTATGATAGCTCCTTGGCTGACAGGTGATATGATCATCTGTCAGTTTGACATTTACTGCATTTTCTTTTCTCCTTCACTTAACTGCAGTCTGCAAGCCAGGAAAGGGATATGGATGCACAAAAAACAGGATTGAAAGTTTATTATGCTTATAAATGGGCAATTATACACCTCACAAGGAAGGAAAAGTAGTAAGAACCTGTTTTACAACTTTGGCCAACACAGAGTAATTAGGAGCAGACTGTGTCTCTGACTGCATTACTTTGGGCTTCATATGAGGTTTATAGAACTGGGCTGATGTCTTTCTCGATAAAAGAATAAATAGCAAAAAACAAATTAGAGCCAGAAAAGCAGTGAAACCAACAAAACAGTTCAGACCGCAGGGTGAGAGAGCATTGGAATTCTATATTTACTTTAGCACTCAATTAGGGATGAGCCGAACACCCCCCCCCCCCCGGTTCGGTTCGCACCAGAACCTGCGAACGGACCGAAAGTTTGAGCAAACTTTAGAACCCCATTAAAGTCTATGGACTCGAACGTTCAAAATCAAAAGTGCTAATTATAAAGGCTAATATGCAAGTTATTGTCCTAAAAAGGGTTTGGGGACCCAGGTCCTGCCCCAGGGGACATGTATCAATGCAAAAAAAAGTTTTAAAAACGTCAGTTTTTTCGGCAGCATTGATTTTAATGATGCTTAAAGTGACAAAAAAAAGTGAAATATTCCTTTAAATATCATTCCCGGGGGGTGTCTATAGTATTCCTGTGAAGTGGCATGTGTTTCCCGTGTTTAGAACTGTCCCTGCACAAAATGACATTTCTAAAGGAAAAAAAGTCATTTAAAACTGCTTGCGGCTTTAAGGTAATGTCTGGTCCCGGCAAAACGGATGAAAGTCATTGAGAAAAATGGCATGGGTACCCCCCCCCAGGCCATTACCAGCCCCTTTGGGTCTTGTATGGATATTATGGGGAACCCCGCACCCAAATTAAAAAAAGGAAAGGCGTGGGGCCCCCAGGCCCTATATACTCTGAACAGCAGTATACAGGCGGTGCAAACAAGACAGGGACTGTAGGTTTGTTGTTACGTAGAATCGTTTTGTAATTTTGAACTGGTACATTTTTAAAGTGTATCTCCAGCCAAAAAATTCTATTTTTAAGCTTTTTGGAAAACATAGGGAAGGGTTATCACCCCTGTAACATTTGTTTTGCTGTCTGTGCACCTGTTCAGAACATTTCACCTCACTTTCCGTTCCAATGACAATTTTTTATTTTTATTTGGGGTATTTATTGAAACAAGGATTGCTGAGAAATCATCAGTGGAGAGGAGACACCTTTTTCCCATATTAACTCTTACAGGAGAGAATTTCCCTTCCTAGGGGTAGATTTCCTCTCACTTCCTGTTGTCTCCTTCCGGTTTGCAAGTAGGAGTCGTTTGTAAGTTGGATATTTGAAAGTAGGGGCCTGCCGTATATACTCTGCAGAAATTTTGGCCCTTAGGTGTTGGTGTTGCCACAACACTGTATGTCCTCACAGTGACTCTTGGTGGGCGCTGGAATGCCCTGTTGTGAACTATTATATCAAGAATTGTAATTACATGCCATTGTTGAACAGTGGTAGGAAAAATTGGGCCTTTGGTGGTGGTGCTGGTGCCACAACACTGTAAGTCCTCACAGTTACTCTTGGTGGGGGCAGGAATGGGCCCAGCTGTGAAATTTTAGATCAAGAATTGTAATAAAATGCCCCTGTTGAACGGGGGCAGAAAAATTGGGCCTTTGGTGGTAGTGGTGGTGTTGCCACAACACTGTAAGCCCTCACAGTTACTCTTGGTGGGTGCAGGAATGGGCCCTTCTGTGAAATATTAGATCAAGAATTGTAATTACATGCCCCTGTTGAACAGGGGCAGAAAAATTGGGCCTTAGGCACTGGTGCCACAACACTGCACCCCCTCACAGATACTCTAGTTGGAGCACAGGAATGAGCCCTGCTGCAAAGTATTGCATCTAAAATTGTAATTACACGCCCCTGTTAAACAGGGGCTGAAAAATTGGGCCTTAGCCACTGGTGGCGGTGCCCAGAACCAAAAATGTTCTTACAAGCTATCAGCATGATCATTGAGGAGGAAGAGGATAGTCACTCAACATAACAGGATAGTCACTCAGCATCAGCATAGGCAGTCTTGAAGGGATCTGACATTTCAAAAAAAAATATTCGGTTACATCAGCATCAGGTGCTTGGTAGCTGGTGGTGATCCAAGACTGATTCATTTTTATGAAGGTCAGTCGATCGACCGAGTCGGTGGACAGGCGCACCCTGTGATCGGTTACAAAGCCTACAGCAGCACTGAATGTGCGTTCTGAAAGAACGCTGGATGCAGGACAGGCCAGTAGCTTAATTGCATACTGTGCAAGCTCTGGCCAGTGATCCATCCTCAAGACCCAGTAACCCAGAGGATCTTCGGTGGGAAAGGTGTCCAAGTCTGATCTTGCCCCTAGGTATTCCTGCACCATGTAAACCAGACGCTGGTGATGGTTGCTGGAACCGATCATACCATGGGGCTGCGGACTAAAAAATTGTCTGAACGCATCGGTCACACTGCCACCTTCTCCACCGCTCCTTCTTTGACTGACCGAAGCCTCAGCAACACGTTGTCCAGGACCAGGAATTTGTAACCTCCCAGTCTCTGGGAACGCGTTGCACAGACCTTTCTGCAAGGCCTCCCGAAGATCCTGTCTTGGGCCATTGATGGCCCTCTGCTGCGTGTGCAGCCGCTGCAGCATGGCCAACGTTGAGTTCCACCTGGTGGGCATGTCACAGATTAGCCGGTTCTTGGGCAGGTTAAATTCCTTTTGCAGGTCAGCCAGCCGAGCACTGGCATTATTTGACCGGCGGAAATGCGCACAGACTTTCCATGCCTGCCTCAGGACATCCTGTAAGCCCGGGTACCTGCCCAAGAACCGCTGCACCACCAAGTTAAGGACGTGAGCCAAACAGGGCAAGTGGGTCAGGTGTCCCTGTCGGAGGGCGGAGAGGAGGTTGATGCCATTGTCGGAAACCACCATTCCTGGCTTAAGCTGGCGTGGCGTCAACCACCTCTGAGCCTGCCCCTGCAGAGCTGACAGAATCTCTGCCCCAGTGTGGCTCCTGTCCCCCAAGCACACCAGCTCAAGCACCGCATGGCATCTCTTTGCCTGCGTACTTGCAGAGCCCCTTGAACGCCTACGGAGCACCGCTGGTTCTGAGGACAAAGCACAGGAAGAGGCCATGGAGGAAGAAGAAGAGGAGGGGGTGGAGGAGAGAGGTGTGTCAGAATCACCAGTAGTAGCATTTTGGAGGCGTGGTGGCCGAACAACCTCCAACACTACTGCACCCTGTCCTGCATCCTTCCCAGCTGCCAGCAGAGTCACCCAATGCGCCGTGAAAGATAGGTAACGTCCCTGTCCATGCCCGCTGGACCATGAGTCAGCGTTAATATGCACCTTACCGCTGTCCAGTGAGGCCAAGACATTGCCTTCCACATGCCGGTAGAGAGCCGGAATCGCCTTCTGTGAGAAAAAGTGTCGTTTGGGAACCTGCCACTGAGGAACCGCACATTCCACAAACTCACGGAAGGGGGCAGAGTCTACCAACTGAAAAGGCAGCAGTTGAAGTGCTAGCAATTTAGCCAAGCTAGCATTCAACCGCTGGGCATGTGGATGGCTGGGAGCGAACTTCTTTCGGCGGTGCAGCAGCTGGGGCAGGGAAATTTGCCTGGTACAATCTGACATCGGTGTACCGATAGCAGATTGCCCGCAAGTACTTGGCTGTGACAAACCTAATTCTACACCTTCATTCCTCTCAGTGCAGGTTTCAGAGAGGACTGAAGGTATAGTGGGGTTGGAGATCCCAGCTGATGAGGAGCAAGGAGAGGTCCGCTTTGTTCTTTGGTGTGGGTCTTTTAGGTGTGCTTGCCAACGAACTGCATGGTAGGTCGACATATGTCTGATGAAGCCTGTGGTGTCCATGCGGGTGATGTTTTGGCCATGCGAGATACGCCTGAGACATATGTTGCACATAGCAGTGCTGCGATCTGATGCACTTGTCTCAAAAAAGGCCCACACCAAAGAACTTTTAGAATAACGCGCAGAGACAGCAGCGGCCTGCACATGCGGAGCTCTGCGGTGTTATGCTGTCGGTGTTCTGCCCTTAAGCTGGCCCCTGGAGGGCATCCTGCCTCGTTGGAGATGTGCCTCCTCCTCCTCTCTCCTATTAGACACCCACGTAGAGTCAGTGACATCATCATCCCCTCCCTCCTCATCACTGTAGCAAACCTGGCAGTATGCTGCAGCTGGGGGACCATGACTGCCAGATTGCTGTCCTTGTTGGGCACCCCCTCTCTCTGGGCTCACGTTACTGCCCTGTCTCTCTGGGCTCACGTTACTGCCTTCTTCTAGCTGGGTTCCATTATCAGAGCCATCAAAACGCTGGTCATCCTCCTGGAGCATGTACCCAACACTGTGGTCAAATAGTTCGGGGGACTCCCCAGGAGGACATGGTGGGGCTAGGGAAGGAGTGACTGATGCCATTAAGCCGAGGGAAGAGGCCGCGTTGGCAGCTGCTTTGCCAGACAAAGTACCCTGAGCCTGGGTGAGAGAGGATGAGGAGGATGAGGACGGCTTGGTCATCCACTCTACAAAGTCTTGGGCATGTTGCGGCTCAACATGGCCAGCTGCCAAAAAGAAGGACAAGCGTGTCCCACGGCCACGTGCTGATGAGGATGCACCGTGTCCACGACCAGCACTGTTGCCTCTAGACACAGAGCCTGCTTGCCCTCTTTTATTGGCTTGTGACTGTCTGCCTCTCCTTGTTTGCCTTTCAGACATACTAATGGCCTGCAGTGAGATGTAGCTGCACAACGGTGGGATGTATATATATATATCTATACTGATTATACTGCAGCTAGCAGAATCAACTGCCTGCTGTGGTATTAGTATGAGAACACCAGCAATTGTCTTCAGTTAGTTTTAGGTGCACACTGTGCAGAGGACACAGTACACTAACTGAAAATACTTGCAGCTCCCTGCCTGTGGTATTAGTATGAGAACACCACCAATTGTATTCAGGTACCTTTAGGTGCATGCTGTGCAAAGGACACAGGACACTAAGTGAAAATAATGCAGCTCCCTGCCTGTGGTATTAGTATGAGAACATCACCAATTGTATTCAGGTACCTTTAGGTGCACGCTGTGCAAAGGACACAGTACACTAAGTGAAAAAAATGCAGCTCCCTGCCTGTGGTATTAGTATGAGAACACCACCAATTGTATTAAGCTACCTTTAGGTGCACGCTGTGCAAAGGACACAGTACACTAAGTGAAAATACTTGCAGCTCCCTGCCTATGGTATTAGTATGAGAACACCACCAATTGTATTCAGGTACCTTTAGGTGCACGCTGTGCAAAGGACACAGTACACTAAGTGAAAATAATGCAGCTCCCTGCCTGTAGTATTAATATGAGAACACCACCAATTGTATTAAGCTACCTTTAGGTGCACGCTGTGCAAAGGACACAGTACACTAAGTGAAAATACTTGCAGCTCCCTGCCTATGGTATTAGTATGAGAACACCACCAATTGTATTCAGGTACCTTAAGGTGCACCCTGTACAAAGGACACAGTACACTAAGTGAAAATACTTGCAGCTCCCTGCCTGTGGTATTAGTATGAGAACACCACCAATTGTATTCAGGTACCTTAAGGTGCACCCTGTGTAAAGGACACAGTACACTAAGTGAAAATACTTGCAGCTCCCTGCCTGTGGTATTAGTATGAGAACACCACCAATTGTATTCAGGTACCTTAAGGTGCACCCTGTGCAAAGGACACAGTACACTAAGTGAAAATACTTGCAGCTCCCTGCCTGTGGTATTAGTATGAGAACACCACCAATTGTATTGAGGTACCTTTAGGTGAACGCTGTGCAAAGGACACAGTACACTAAATGAAAATACTGCAGCTAGCACAATCACCTGCCTGCCTGTCAGTATAGAGAATAACAGGAACGGATCTAGCTAAACTGAATACAGTGTGTAAATATATACACAACACCTAGGATGCATATATATCGTCTACACACTGTAACTGCAGATAACTGACTCGCCTGCCTGCTCTATCTAACTCAAATCAAATTACACTGTCTCTCTCTCTCTCTCTCTTCCTTTTAACCAACGCCGTAACACACAACACAAGGCCGCCAAGCCGGCGGCCTTATATAGTGTGGGGCGTGTACTAAACCCCTGAGACATAATTGGCCAAAGCCACCCTGGCTTTGGCCAATTATGGCTCTCCGTTTTTTCCACGCTGTGATTGGCCAAAGCATGCGGGTCATAGTGCATGCCTGGCCAATCATCAGCCAGCAATGCACTGCGCTGCCGCAGTGAATTATGGGCCGTGACGCGTCACTCGAATTTGGTGCGAACGGCCCATAATGTTCGAAATTCGTCAAACAGCCGAACAGGTGATGTTTGAGTCGAACATGGGTTCGACTCGAACTCAAAGCTCATCCCTACACTCAATCACTGTGCATACAACCAGCACCACTAATACAGTCAAAGATGCAAGATGATTAGCAATGCTTTAAAGAAAACACTGAAATTCCCTACCCACTTGGTTAAAATGTATCCTGAAGTCTCTTTGTTGTGCTTCCGCAGATGTGGGCATGTGGGATAAGGGATGGACGAACATCTCCCGGGACGGTTCGCGAACGCGATCGCGGGTAAATGTTCGCGAACCGCGGGTTCGCGGCGGGCCCCATTCATTTCAATGGGAGGCGAACATTAAAAACTTCTAGGTCATATTTGCAGCCACAAAATAATTACTAGCTGTGCACACATAGTCCCACAACATGGACAATGACATAACAGAAGTATTAAGCAAATTTGAGATCGACAACGACAAGCATTCTTTTTTTATCTGAATTTTTTTGTCAATTCAGGAGCGCATGAAGGCCATGGAAGAGACGCAAGGCCAGGCTATGAAGGGGGTGCAGGAGATGATCCTGCTATTGGAAAAGTTGCCATAAATGTTTTTGTTTTTTTTTATAAGTTATATAAATCGTTTATACAGTTATAACGTTTATTTCGTTTTTTTGTAATATTGCTCGGTTTTATTAGGAATAGCTCGGCCTAAATCAGCCAGAACTGGCAGCAGCCGGTAAATACATATCAAATACATATAGGGTCCATTCACACGTCTGTAAAATGGGTCCGCATCCGTTCCACAATTTAGCGGAATTGATTTTCAATTCCAGTCTGAAAAATTAGGCATTCACAGCCTGGATAAAGAAGTAAGTGTCGGCCAGTACAGGCCCCAAAAATTAGCCAACAGGCATTCATCTGACAGCAAAGAACTTTGTATTCTGTGGCTGGAGGTACATTAGGCATTCACAGGATAAATACGTTTCGGGCACTACAGGCCCCAAAAATTAGGCATTCAACAGGACATAAAAGGCCTTTTATGCCGCTGTATTTACCCAAGAAGACAGGGACCATGAATAACTGTTATATGTGGTGGTGGATATTTGTGGCCTGTCATGAGGAATTTGAATGAAACATGGTCTACTGGTCACATGTGTTGAATTCCTGAGAGATCCATGGCTCATTAATTTTTATAAATGTGAGGTAGTCAACACTGTCGTGAGCTAGGCGAGTGCGCTTATCGTGTGCGCTGAACGTCCTTTCGGACAGGACACTGGACGAGGGGCAAGCCAACAGTTCCATTGCAAATTGTGCAAGCTCTGGCCAGAGGTCAAGCCTGCCCACCCAGTAGTCCAGGGGTTCATCACTTCTCAGAGCGTCCACATCGGTTGTTAATCCGATGTAGTCGGACACCTGTCGGTCTAGGCGTTCGCTGATGCTGGATCCGGATGAGACCTGTCGATGGGTCGGCTGAAAGGATGATCTCATATCAGAAGTGACCAAGACATCTTCAAACCACCCTCTTCTTGCAGGCGCTGTTGGATTGGTATCCACAACTGTTCCTCTGGTAGTGGAAATTCCTCTGCCAGCGCACGCAAAAGCAGAATGCAGCATTTCTCGAAGCAAGGCCTGGAAGTGCTCCATTCTGACAGCCCTCTGTGATGGTGGTAACATTTCTGCCATTTTTTGTTTCTACCGGGGGTCCAAGCACGTTGCCACCCAGTAATGGTCCTTGCCCTTTATGCTTTTTATACGGGGGTCCCTCTTAAAACACTGGAGCATGAAGGCCCCCATTTGCACTAAACTGGAAGCAGTGCGGTGGCCTGGCTCCTGCTCGTCTTCATCCAGGATAATGTCGTCCTCGATCTCCTCCCCCCATCCACGAACAACAACAGCAGGGATCCCAGAAAGGTTTAAAGCATGCTCTTCTTGCTGCTCCTCATCTGCCCCAGCACCATCCTCCTCTGACTCCTCTTCAGACTCCTGTTGTTGACTTGTCTCAGATAGAGTAGCCCCCCCCTGGGAATTCATCCAGCATTGTGACTTCCTCATCTTCCTGCTCCTGCTCCTCGACGGCTTGATCAATGACACAACGCAATGCACGCTCCATAAAGAAGGCATAAGGTACAATGTCACTGATGGCACCATGGCTGCGACTGACCAGTTTGGTGATCTCATCAAATGGCCGCAAAAGTCTGCATGCGTCGCGCATGAGCAGCCACTGACGCAGTGAAAAAAAAACAGATCCCCAGAACCTGTTCTGGCGCAGAGTTCGTACAGGTAGTCGTTAACTGCACGTTTCTGCTGGAGCAGCCTATCAAGCATATACAAGGTTGAGTTCTATCGCGTTGGGCAGTCACAAATAAGACGTCTGACCGGCAGATTGTGTCGCCGCTGAATTTCAGCAAGGCGAGCCATGGCCGTGTAAGATCTTCTGAAATGGGCCGAGATTTTCCTTGCCTGCCGCAAGACGTCCTGGACCCCAGGGTATTTGACAACGAATCGCTGCACGACCAAGTTCAAGACGTGTGCCAGGCATGGCACGTGTGTAATTTTGCCCTGTTTCAACGCACTCAGCAGATTGGCAACGTTGTCGCACACCACTTTACCAACTGTCAAATTGAGCGGTGTTAGCCACTGATCTGCCTGTGAACACAAAGCTGAAAGGAGTGCAGGGCCAGTGTGGCTCTTGGCTTCCAGGCACAACAGACGCAGCACAGCATGGCAACGTCTCACCTGGCATGTCGAATAGGTTCTGGGGATCTTGGGAGGCGCAGTGGAAGAGATGGTAGCAGCGGAAGAGGAGGAGTCAGCCGAGGAGGAGAGGGAGGATGGAGTAGGAGGAGGAGGAGAAGAAGAGGCATGCCTGCATGCAATCCGTGGCGGTAAAACCAAATCTACACGGGTGCCACGGGTTACATGCTTGACGGCCGTCAGCAGGTTCACCCAGTGGGCAGTAAAAGTAATATACCTTCCCTGCCCGTGTTTGCTAGACCACGTGTCTGTGGTCAGATGTATCTTGGCACCGACACTGTGTGCCAGAGATACATTCACTTGCCGCTGAACATGGCCATATAGCTCTGGGATGCCCTTCTGGGAGAAATATTTCCTTCCTGGGACCTTCCATTGTGGTGTTCCAATGGCCACAAATTTTCGAAAGGCCTCCGAGTCCACCAGTTTATATGGCAGTAGTTGGCAGGCTAGGAGTTCTGACAAGTCAGCGGTCAACCGTTGGGCAAGAGGGTTATCCGGCGTCATCATTCTTTTACGCTCGAACATTTGGCCCACGGAAGCCTGCCTTTTTCCAAATAAACTTGGGGACGGGATGATGGAAGGTGGAGTGGAGGACAACTGTGAAGAGAGAGGAGAAGTAGTAGAAGAGGTTGGACGGTGAGAGCCTGGAGTTTGGCTTTGTGGGTTCTGACGGCGTTGCTCCCACTGGGCTCAGTGATGGGAGTTCATGTGCCTTCTTAAGGCGGTCGTCCCTAGGTGAGTGTTGGGCTTACCGCGACTTATGCGTTGACTGCAAAGGCTGCAGATGGCAACACTATTGTCAGCAGCGGACACGTTAAAAAAAGCCCACACTGCGGAGCCATGTGCCGGCGTCCTGGGAGCGCCAGATGTGACCGTACATGGTTGATGGCTCGCTCTGAGTCCTGATACATTAGCAGTCTTGTTTGTCCCTCCTGTGCAATGTAAGTTCCGCCTGCCTCTCCTCCCTATCTGCTGGTCCATCTCTCCCTCTGAACTCCCCTCCTGGTCCTCTCTTGTGGGCACCCACGTGACGTCCATAGACACATCATCATCTACATCACCTTCCCCACCACTAACATTAGAGATCTCGGAGTAGGCAGCAACAGCGGGGACCAACATCCTTGGGCTGATCTGGGTACTGTCGTCAGACTGCTGAGTGGCGGTTGTTGCTACCTCCTCTTCCTGATCCAATGTCAAGAATGCCTGCGCATCAGAGAAGTCTTGTGATGGATCGGAAAATAATTCCTGTGACTCAAGCGGAGGGTATATGGTGGCGGTGGTGTTGGTGGTAGTGTCTTTGGGGGTGCACACAGCAGAGAGTGAAGAGGGTGCAGATAGAGAGGATGAGGAGGGTGCAGAAGAGTAAGGCTGAGTGAGCAACTCAACCAAGTCTGGTGTGTCCTTTGACGTAATCGAACGCACCTTCTGCAACTTCCCACTTTGGCTCCGGCCTGGTGCTCCTGCCCTACCCCTACCACCCCTGCGGAAGGGCCTGCCTCTTCCTCTGCCTGTCATCTTTTTAAATGACCCTGTGACAAAAGGCTGTAGAGAAGGGCAGTATATGTTAAAGAAGGTATATAACACCCTGCTTCAAACTGTCGTTTTCGGGGGCCACTGGTCTATCACAGCAGTTATAATACTTTTTTCTAATTGCGTTTGTCACTCTTTGTAGTATCGCTGCAGAAACTCTCAGCAGTCACAATGCTGCACAGTAGAAATGCACTATACTATTCTTCCTATATGTGAAAGTTTTTTATGCGTGTATTAGACCCCTATATACTGCACACCAAATAGTACACCTATACCAGTCCTTAAAATGAACTTTTGTGGAGCTTTATTGGTTAGCGATTTTAGTCGCTAGTCTGTGCCTGCGACACACAGCGGCAAATTCTACCTAAACCGAGAAAAGAGCTGCAGCAGAACCGCTCAGAAGCTACACAGTAGAAATGCTGCACAGTTGAAATGCACTATATATTATATAGTATAGTATATATTATATAGTATGTTTGAAAGTTTTTTATGCGTGTATTAGACCCCTATATACTGCACACCAAATAGTACACCTATACCAGTCCTTAAAATGAACTTTTGTGGAGCTTTATTGGTTAGCGATTTTAGTCGCTAGTCTGTGCCTGCGACACACAGCGGCAACTTCTACCTAAACCGAGAAAAGAGCTGCAGCAGAACCGCTCAGAAGCTGCACAGTAGAACCGCGCTATACTATTCTTCCTAGAGTATTTTATGCGTGTAGTACACCCCTATTTACTGCACACAAAATAGTACACCTATACCAGTCCGTAAAAGGACTTTTGTGGACTGTACACCTATACCAGTCCTTAGAAGGACTTTTGTTTTAGTAGAGTCTGTCCCTGCTAGTACACACACAGCAACCTTCCTACACTGACTAAAGACAGCTGCAGAACCGCTCAGCACTGCAGTCCCAATGCTGCACAATTGAAATGAACTAAAAGTGTATTACACCCCTATATACTGCACACAAAACAATTGTACACCTTTTGTTTTAGTAGAGTCTGTCCCTGCTAGTACACACACAGCAACCTTCCTACACTGACTAAAGACAGCTGCAGAACCGCACTATACTATTCTTCCTAGAGTATTTTATGCGTGTAGTACACCCCTATTTACTGCACACAAAATAGTACACCTATACCAGTCCTTAAAAGGACTTTTGTGGACTGTACACCTATACCGGTCTTTAGAAGGACTTTTGTTTTAGTAGAGTCTGTCCCTGCTAGTACACACACAGCAACCTTCCTACACTGACTAAAGACAGCTGCAGAACCGCTCAGCACTGCAGTCCCAATGCTGCACAATTGAAATGAACTAAAAGTGTATTACACCCCTATATACTGCACACAAAACAATTGTACACCTATACCAGTCCTTAAAAGGACTTTTGTGGACCTAATAGCTAGGATTACAGTCTGTTCCTGCTCCACACAGCAACCTGTCCCTACGCTGACAAATAACAGAATGTAAAATGGCAGCCAGATCAGGTCTATTTATAAGGTAGGGGGTATGTCCATCTGCTGAAATGTCTCATTGGCTGTCCTGTACCACATGATGGATGTGTCATAGGTCAAAGTTCCACAAAGTAAAAGAATATGGTGGCCGCGAACTGGCCGCGAATAGCGCCATATGTCCGCCGGTTTCGCGAACCGCGAATGCGCAAAACTTGCCGCGAACCGACCGCGGGGCGAACCGCAAGGCCATCTCTATGTGGGATACTTGCACCACATTTTGTGGCTATGCCCTAGAATCTGGGGCTTCTGGAACCAAATTTTTCATCTGATTTGAAAAATTTCTCGGGTTGCTCTGACCCAATCCTCACAGATTGTCCTTTCCTGTTAAAGAGTAAAAAAGATTCCTAAATGCACCCAAGAGCTGATCTTTTTCATCATATTAGGGGCTAAAATTGTTTGCTCGTGCTTGTAGGAGCCCTTCTATCAAATTTAACTTAGCCAAATGTAAAATCTCATGGATAATATCTCAAGAAAAAATTGCCAGTGTGACCTAGAACACCGGCAACAAATTTGGCGCTATTTGGGAACCCTGGGCCAGCTATAATAAAGTTTCCTTGAGGCCCTGACTGGTTTCCTTTCGAGTTTTGATATATATGTATGTATATACAGTATCACACAAAAGTGAGTACACCCGTCACATTTTTGTAAACATTTTATTATATCTTTTCATGTGACAACACTGAAGAAATTACACTTTGCTACAATCTAAAGTGGTGAGTGCACAGCTTGTATAATGCCCCATACACACGATCGCTTTTCATGCTGTTAAAAATGCCATTTTTAAAAATGGCCATTAAAAATGATCGTGTGTATGCTCCAGAGCATTTTTAACGACGTGAAAAATGGGCATTAAAAATTTCGAACATGCTCTCTTTTTTCACGTCGTTTTTCATGTCGTTTTTTTTAACAACGTGAAAAACGATAGTGTGTATGCTTTAACGACGTGAAAAAAAACGCGCATGCTCAGAATCAAGTATGAGACGGGAGCGCTCGTTCTGGTAAAACTAGTGTTCGTAATGGAGATAGCACATTCGTCACGCAGTAACGGACTGAAAAGCACGAGGCTGAAAAGCGCGAATCGTTGCTCAACAAACTTTACTAACATGAAGGGTGGCGCCATTCGAACTGAACTTCCCCTTTATAGTGCCGTTGTACGTGCTGTACGTCACTGCGCTTTGCTCAAGCGTTTTTTTTAATGATCGTGTGTACGCAAGACAGGCTTGAGAGGAAACATAAAAAAAATGACAAGAAAAACGTCGGTTTAAAAAATGGCATGAAAAATGATCATGTGTATGGGGCATTACAGTGTAAATTTGCTGTCCCCTCAAAATAACTCAACACACAGCCATTATTGTCTAAACTGCTGGCAACAAAAGTGAATACACCCCTAAGTGAAAATGTCCAAATTGGGCTCAATTAGCCATTTTCACGTGAATAGCTGTGTCCAATCACAGCCGATCACAGTGTAAACAGGAAGAGCCGTGTATCGGCTTTCCCTTATTCGCGTCTGACAGATGCGAGTAGAGGAGAGCTGATCAACTGCTCTCCTGACAGGGGGGTCTCCGCTGATTGATTATTAGTGCAGCCCCCCCCAGAGGATGCCCACCCAGGACCACCAGGGATGCCACAGGACCACCAGGGATGACCACCGTTGATGACCACCAGGTATGCCACCCATGGCCACCAGGGATGCCAATCTGTGCCCAAAAATTATGCCAATCTGTGCCCAAAAATAATACCAATCAGTGCACATCAGTAATGGCTGCCAGTGCCTCCTTTACAGTGATGTTCATCAGTGCCACCAATCAGTGTCCATCAGAGCCACCTATCAGTGCCTATCCGTGCCCATCAGTGCTACCTATCAGTGCCCATCAGTGCCACCTATCAGTGACAATCAGTGACACCCATAAGTACCCATCAGTGTTGCCTATCAGTGCCACCTATGAGTGCCCATCAGTGCCGCCTATCAATGCCCATCAGTGCCGCATATCAGTGCCACCTATCAGTGCCGCCTATCAGTGCCCATCAGTGCTGCATACTAGTGCCCATCATCAGTGCCCATCAGTGCCACCTCATCAGTGCCCATCAGTGCTGCCTTATCAGTGCCGTAAGTGCAGCCTCATCAGTGCCCATCAGTGAAGGAGAAAACTTACTTATTTACAACATTTTAACACAGAAGCAAAGAAAAACTTTGTTTTTCAAAAATGTGGGTCTTTTTTTATTTGTTTAGCAAAAAATAAAAACCCCAGAGGTGATCAAATACTACCAAAAGAAAGCTCTATTTGTCGGAAAAAAATGATAAAAAATTTAGTTTGGGTACAATGTTGCATGACCACGCAATTTTCATTTAAAAAGTGACAGCGCTGAAAGCTGAAAATTGGCTTGGGCAGGAATGGGGGAAAGTGCCTGGTATTGAAGTGGTTAAAGGGTAGGCATGAGCTTCGAGTTTGAGTCGAACATGAGTTAGAACAGCCGAACAGCGAACAATTTGGGGTGTTCGTGGCAAATTCGAAAAGCCACGGAACACCCTGTAATAGTCTATGGGAGAAATCTAAAGTGCTAATTTTAAAGGCTTATATGCAAGTTATTGTCATAAAAAGTGTTTGGGGACCCGGGTCCTGCCCCTGGGGACATGTATCAATGCAAAAAAAAGTTTTAAAAACAGACGTTTTTTCGGGAGCAGTGATTTTAATAATGCTTAAAGTGAAACAATAAAAGTGAAATATTCCTTTAAATTTCGTACCGGGGGGGGGGGTATATTATGCCTGTAAAGCAGCGCTTGTTTCCCGTGCCTATAACTGTCCCTGCACAAAGTGTCATTTATGAAGGAAAAAAAGTAATTTAAAAGCACTCGCGGCTATTATGAATTGTCGGCTCCCGGCAATACAGAGAAAAGTCATTGATAAAAATAAAAAAAATGCGTGGGGGTCCCCCCAAATTCAATTACCAGGCCCTTCAGGTCTGGTATGGATATTAAGGGTACAAAATTAGGAAAATGTGCGCTAGTCTTAAAATGGTGAACACAAACAGCTGCTGCAAAATACTGTGACTAACATACAAATACAATTGGAAAAAGAAAATGAAGCGCTAAGTGTCCAAAAAATCTGGGGAGAACCCACATTTCATGTGTGCAAAAAAAACAAAATGAATATAGAACCAATTACAGTCCTTATAAGTGTAATATATGACTAAAAATTGTCCATAACACAAAATGTGCAATCCATAAATAATAAACTGAGTTGGAACCCAAATCGATCATACACAGCTTCTTCAAAGTTACAAATGCATAGGGTACTCTTATCAGAGCCGGTGCACCCACTTGTCAGCGACAGTGGGTCGTAAAGGCATGAGAACTCAACGGGGCAAACTCTGCAACTTGTCTGGAGATTTTCCACCTCTGGGATCCTGGATCGAAGTCCGAACTCAAGCGGTGTTGATCGCGATCACCATATCCCGAATCAAGGCAGAACTGTCTGAGGAACTCACCACCACGGTGATGCCACCGATGTTGTAAAATGGACCCGTAAAACAAAGATTGTTCAGATCCTAGAAAGGGCCAATAGGCCAAAAACTTCCCAATGATGGATTCACCGTGCATAGGAGAAAAAGGGAAGAAAAGGGAGGGAGGACTCCAATCGTGTAAATAAGTTTATGAAGGTTTATTGTATAAAACCATCAATAAAAAGTGATCACATAACAATTCAATAAAATAAGGCAATAAATTAAGTGGTAAAATACCAGCCCTACTAGTTTCGTATAATAATACTTCTACAGGGGCATCAAAGTTTTTGGCCTATTGGCCCTTTCTAGGATCTGAACAATCTTTGTTTTACGGGTCCATTTTACAACATCAGTGGCATCACCGTAGTGGTAAGTTCCTCAGAGAGTTCTGCCTTGATTCGGGATATGGTGATCGCGATCAACACTGCTTGAGTTCGGACTTCGATCCAGGATCCCAGAGGTGGAAAATCTCCAGACAAGTTGCAGAGTTTTCCCCGTTGAGTTCTCATGCCTTTACGACCCACTGTCGCTGACAAGTGGGTCCACCGGCTCTGGTAAGAGTACCCTATGCATTTATAACTTTGAAGAAGCTGTGTATGATCGATTTGGGTTCCAACTCAGTTTATTATTTATGGATTGCACATTTTGTGTTATGGACAATTTTTAGTCATATATTACACTTATAAGGACTGTAATTGGTTCTATATTCATTTTTTTTTTTTGCACACATGAAATGTGGGTTCTCCCCAGATTTTTTGGACACTTAGCGCTTCATTTTCTTTTTCCAATGGATATTAAGGGGAACCCTGCGTCAAATTTAAAAAAAAAATGACGTGGGGTTCCCCCAAATATCCTTACCAGACCCTTCAGGTCTGGTATGGATTTTAAGGGGAACTCCAAGCCAAATAAAAAAAAAAAATGGCGTGGAGTTCCCCCCAAAAATCCATACCAGACCCTTTATCTGAGCACGCAACCTGGCAGGCCACAGGAAAAGAGGGGGAGACGAGAGAGCGCCCCCCTCCTGAACCGTACCAGGCCACATGCCCTCAACATGGCGAAATTTAAAGGAATATTTCACTTCTATTGTTTCACTTCAAGCATTATTAAAATCACTGCTCCCGAAAAAACGTCCGTTTTTAAAAAAAATTTTTGCATTGATAAATGTCCCCTGGGGCAGGACCCGGGTCCCAAACCCTTTTTTAGGACAATAACTTGCATATTAGCCTTGATAATTAGCACTTTTGATTTCGAACATTCAAGTCCATTGTATTTAATAGGGTTCTAAAGTTAGCGCAAACTTTAGGTCTGTTCGCAGATTCTTGTGTGAACCGAACCGGGGGGTGTTCGGCTCATCCCTATTAAAGGGTATCTGAACCCAAAAATAAAAAAGTTACATATTGCAGCTTACCAATTCCTGAATGTCATGGCTGCCTTAGCTTTCTGTTTTATTTTTCTTTCTTTATTTTCATCTGGTGATCTGGTTGGTAACACACTGTCCTGTCTATATCTATGTCCTATCTTTGTCTCAACCTATGAAGGATCAATTGAGACACCTGTGGACAACAGAATTGTCTAAAGAGGTTGTGTTAGATGGACCAGTAGATTTACACTGACTTTACATTTAGGTTATTAACAAATTAATGCCTAATTCCAGCTAACACTGTATAAGCAGCTTTAGCAACATTTTATTTTCCCTTTTGGGATCTTTAACTAAATGAATACACATTGACCATTGTAAGCACCCCTGTCAGTGGAAAATAGTTTGTCTCGACCCTCTAACTATCACTTTCACTGCTTGTCTTCTTCATCAGGAGTCTTTGTGACAGGGTGACAACCCAGGAGCACAACTGAAAGTTAAAAAAGAGCATTGTCACCTTATAACAGGAAGTGATTGAACAAGGGTTTTTATAGCAGGATAACCTGTTAATTTTTTGATGAACGATTTAAAAATATTGACAATTACTGAGAGTACCTAAACGTATATATACTAGCTAATGTAGCTATAGTAAAGTCTGATTGGTTGTTATAAGCTATTGTACCTCATGGAACACATTCTTTTTTGCACCATCCACAATTTCCAGTTATGAGCAGTAAGGCTTAATTTAGAATAAATATGCATTGGGCAGTTCACATTAAAACTCACTGAAAATACACTGCTTATATCTCTGGAATTTCTTGACTGCTGGCAAGTTTAGAGTAGGGCAATGTTAACAAAAGTGGTAACTTATTGATTTTGACATTTTAATTAAGTGCTGTATTATTTCTTCTATTTCCAGTTATCCTCAATTTTTCACAAACTATTAAGACTGCCTATTACATTTTTAGACAGAACCCAATTTACTGTTCAGTTTATTTATCTCTAAATTACATTTTGGGTAGTATAAAGCATGGGACTGCTATAATTAAGATACTTACTGAAAAGAGAAAATAAAGTAATTGAAGGCAGAAACTTTAGAAATGAGCAAGGCATAGTTAAAAAATAAAAATAAAATTGAAACTGTTTACTTTTATTTTGTGCACTCTTTCAGTTGTGGCATCATTGGACTATGTACATGAAAACATAAGAATTTGAATGTATGTGATTATTACAAATGTACAGTATAAGTTCTATAGAAAACCATGCCTATAACTGAATAATAACACTGGACAACAAAGATTTTCAAAAGATTTTCTGAAAAACTTTTGGTGATTATGATAGATCCCTTCAAACTGAACAAAACCTAATGACTATATCATGTAGGAGAAATCTTGAGAAATATGAAATTAGCTTTTAATGACTATGATGTGTTTAATTGCATAATGTTTCTGACATTAGTTCAATAGGGTTCAATGGGGCTAAAAAAAAAAATTGCTGCTGATTTTTTTTATTTTTTTGTATTCAGTGTCAGGTGCACTCACTACAGTGTCCAACAATCTGTGGACCAACAAAATGCCTTCCTTAATATTAGCATTAGTTATTATTAAACAATATCAGAAGCCCTTCACCCTTCACCTTCCTTGTTCATCGCTTTCACAAACGTTTTCAACAGTCTGAGTTTTATGTGAAGCAGAGGCAAAAATATCTTTGTCAGATCAACAAGTGGTTTATTTGCCACATTTTTCTTCCCTGGATACAAATTCTTTTGGATTGTCCATTTCTTTTTAATGTAATGTGACCCTCTTGCACAGCTGTCCAATTTGCATATGTAACAACAGTACTTGTAATATCCGATCTGCATTTCTTGTTCAATATTTTTATTGAAACGTTTCATCATTAAAACAAAACATCATAATAACAAATATCCCCATCCGGGAGCCAACATGGCCCTTCGGTAGGGTTTAATAAAAACAAAATTTAACAAAATGACAATCTATCCACGTAATAATAAATATATAACATACATCAGTGAAACCTGATCCCCTGAAGGCATCTGGGCATTTGAGCGACAATATACTCTTTGCGTGCCCTAGATCTGTACGGTTGAGCAGGGGTCGGCAGTGGACCAATGTCTGATTTTGTTCCAGTCGGTTAAAGGGAGTACACGCTAGCCACCCCAACAGGGATCATGCTGTGGTCCGTACGTGCTCTGCCTGCCCCTCCTGGATATTTTGGTTCTGACCTCCACCCCCTCCCTGCCTTTCCATTTCAATTTAGTGTGGACTGCCTAGTGACAGTGCTTCAAAAGATATGGTTACTGATATATGACTGTGATCATATGGCACGTAAGAAAAGCTAACAAAAAAATAATACAGGGAAACGAAAACTGTAATTGAACTTCACTTTTAAAAAACTCAGCCGTTCAGGGGATAGGTATGCTGAGCTCGACAGGGTAGACCCTGTGGAGTCATCTTGTTACCACAATAGATAATAATTTAAAAAAAGGAGAAATAGAAAAGACAGAGGAAGAGAAAGAGAAAGTCCATCTGTGGTGTGATTGTCAAAGAAGAGTGGGGGAGGGAGCCTAGTACCTGAGTCAATCATTAAGAGAAGGCAAGTGGCCCCCGATCTGCATTTCAAGCAGGAGAGCTACTGATTTTAGAACTTCATAGAAATTCCAGTTGTACTTGATGTACTGGATGTGCTTCAACAACAGTTTTATATTTTCATATGTTTCTATTGTGTGTGTAGCATAGCCAACAAGTATTGCATATAGAAAATTAAAATAAACTTAAGATTTTTATAACACTGTACATGATAGGTTAAATTACAGGTTATTTTTGTTATGAGTGCTAAATATCTATAAGCTACACCTAAACGTTTTCAGGAAGCAAAAGCTTTGCTGTCCAGTGCAAGCGTTAATTAAAAATAAGAAAAATATGTCAGGACTGTTTTGAAACACCTCCTTTGATTGTGATGGCTGCCTCCATTTTGAGAGCAACTCTGGATGCCTGAACATACTTACATCAACCTTCCGTTTCCTATCAGTAGGCCTAAATGCCAGGCCAATATGATAGGTAGAACTCTTTCACGTCTCATTAGTGTTGAAGATTACTTGTCCTTCTTGCCTCCTGTACATTTATATTTGCCAGTGAGGCAGCCAAACCTAGCAGTGGACCAATAGGAACATGTGGGAGACAGTAGGGTACAAGCAAGCTTGAAAACTACTTGAAAGTATAGGAGCCTTGTGTATCAGCATTTGGAAGATTGTGACTTTATTTAGAAGATTTAATCATCCAACCAAGAAGAAGCCTGCCCAGGAGATGCAAATATTAAGACAGGGAACTGTGGGGCTGTTGAGGCTGTTGTAAGAGGTGATGAAGAACATTTTTTTAACAGGCCACAATGCTGTAGGTGGAAAATTATAAAATATAACTGCAGAACATTGATTAAACATTTTACCTTTATTAAATCTAAACGACAAAATCTTAATGAACAAAATATAATCGAAATGTTTTGTATTGCATTACCCAATATTCAGCATAGATCACTAATATTTTTAATACTATGATAACTTGAATACATGGAACATAGTACATTCAGCTTGTATATTAGCTGGATTATAAAATGCAGGAAATCAGACTGATGACCTCCATCACATGGCCTGCGAAACATTTTATGAGATTGAGATATTAAATTGATGATCCATTGGAAGTAACTATATCAGCAAGTTTAGGCTCCCCAAATAGCTGATATATAATGTTCTTGCTTAATGATCCTTTATGAATGGTTCTAGTAATGTCATACTGGTTTTACAGTTGAAGCTCACAAATGTTTTTTTTCACAGACCAAAGGAAATATGAACAACACACCCTGGTTTTAGATGCTGAGAAAAAGAATATTAATGTATCCTGAAAATTTAATATTAATAAGGCAGCTTGATATGAATGTAAAAATTGGAGCTGTTTCTTTTTATGAAGAAACATGTTTTCACTTCCCTAAATGTATTTCTATGTTCAATCTAGAAAGTGTCAACAGGAAGTGCCTTGAGTTTTCTCCCCATTGAGCTTTGAAACTATTAAAATTATTCTTCCCTTTTATATGAAAAACATAAAACTGAAAAGGTTTACCAATATGTTGGTGAAAATCTCTGTGTGCAACATACACTTCTTTTAAGTTGATTGCACTTGAGAATTTATGAATAGTCATTGTTAATAGTTGCATCCTGAGCTCATTAACTTCCTGTTGTTTCCATGGGGCAAAAAGCAACGAAAAGCTCTCCCATCGGACACCGATTGCAAAAAAATCCTGACTTCTTTTAACCTTTTTCCTCTGTATCCAAGACTAAAAAAGCCTGGCTTTGAATTAATTTTAATTGTATAAAAGAAAGACCACTTTAATATAAATTATCTCCCAAGCCCAAGTTAATATCTAGTATCTTTTGCCATATAATCCCATCCTGTATAGCTACAAAGTTGGGCAAAAAATGCATAATGAATAAATAAATAATAATAACAAAAAAAGCTCACTGTGACTGCAGGGTTAGCATTTTAAGACAGTGTAGGGTTTATATTGGCTTTATATTCATAAGCAGTCTTGTTATTTGTTCTATGCTGCTGTGTAAAATATTTTTGCTCATTAAATTGATATCAGACATGGGATTCTACATGCAGCAATCTTTGAGAAACCCACCTAAGTTTAATATCTCAGTAGCTTTCTTAATCCCAATTTTTTTTCATTTGGGGGCTTACCCTCAACTACCATAAGTCTATATATCAGTTAGATTAGGTGGTCTGTGGGATGATAGTGAAGTTTGAAGAACAATAAACTGGGAAGAATGGGGAAGTCATGCTGAACACAACACTACCCTTATTCATTCAATGTCAAAGTCAATGTCAAAAACAGTCAGATTTAAATCTCCTGTCTGTGCTAGGCATTCATCAGATGTTATACATTTGACAAAGGCAAACATTTCAGTTTAAAGGATAAAAAGGGATATGCCTGTAAAGCAATGCACCAGCAAACAACAGATCGCTGGTGCCATGCAGGTCTCTTGCAGATCTGTGAGTGTATCTGTGTGCCCGTACATCCCTTACGGGCAAGCAGATACAATCTGACAGGAAGAATCAATGAACTACCACGGTGCTTCACAGGCCCGTGGTAGTTCATTGAGAACTACAAGCCGACAGCCACAAAGGATGTGGGGGCTTGTAGTACATTCACACACAGAGCTGTGTGAATGAATGATGTGGCTGTGTGAGCAGAGCACCACAGGGCCACACTGATTTTAAAAAGTGACAGCTAGTATGGGGAACTTCTCCCCATACTGCTGTCACGGGGGTAGGGGAGGGGTAAATCAGGCAGCGGCTGCAGCATTGGGAACATGTTACATGTTCCACCCTAAAAAATTGTAAACTTAAACTTTAAAACATAAATAATAAATAACAGTTAGATGGAAAGCAGAGAAACTTAGATGGCGGGTAGGAGATCATAAATCTTCTAACAGTATCATACCCACTATTTAGTTGAGCCTGGAAAGCCTCCTAATGCAGCGTTGTGGTAAATAACCTGTCTAGGAAAAAACATACACTGCTGTGAATGTAAATTTTGATCTGAGATTGAACTATCAGAGCCAAACCATTTGCAATTTCCAAAATTCTGGCTATAATGGAGTTAAATTCATAAAACATGGTTATGCTAATGTATGAAAAAAAAAAACAATCAGACACCAACTAAAACAATATAACGAGAAGCAGAAGGCTAATAAAATATACTAGATCTTCTAAACAAAATTTGCATAGGATTGTTATCAAGTTTGATTTATTCTATGAAATAACATTTTGGTTGTTATATTTCAAAGCATTGTCAGATGGAATTGGAATTAATGGTGTGTCTGCTGAACCTCATAAAACACTTCAACACCCCTTGGACAATAAATATCTGGGTTACGCTCTATGAAGGTTATATACTGTCTGGGAAGCTGATAATGAGAAATCATCCTCAAACATCAAACTGCTTTTCTTCACCAAGAATCACTGGTATATAATTGTCTAAGAGAGAGATTAGGGGTGGGGAGAGAGGCACCAAGCCACAAATAGTGCAACATGTTTTATTAGTAGAAAGCCACGGCAGGTTTGGTTTGGCCCCTGAAATGTGTCCTGATTGGTCACAGCACCCTCGTTGGTCGACAGCTTCCTGACAGCTCCATGACAGATCGAGTCTCCCGTGAAGGCTTGCTTGGAATCCTGCCCTCCTGGTTTCACAGTGCTCCTGTCAGTGGCTCTGGTGTGGACTGGATTTGGAACTGATGACTTTTACATGGAGCTTATTTCAATGCTTAATACCAGCGATGTCTGTGAGTGCATAAGCTTTTTATTTTGTAAAGCTGTCAGTGGGGAAGCCCATTGACAGCTGATGACTCATTGGTTGTTAAGGATACCACTGTGGGCTTGCCGACCCCGCACCTTAACAAACAGCTTTTACTGCACCCTGATTGCCCAATTAGGGCGCAGAATGCACTATGCAGCATGAAGTGTATTGCGGAGTGTTTGCCGGTGTGAACACCCGCCGAACACCCTGAAAATTTGTATGTTTCCCGAACAAAATGAACAGCCAATGTAAGGCCCGAACTGATCGCCCCACTCTATATACATATATACTATATTACCAAAAGTATTGGGACACCTGCCTTTACATGCACATGAACTTTAATGGAATCCCAGTCTTAGTCGGTAGGGTTCAATATTGAGTTGGCCCACCCATTGCAGCTATAACAGCTTCAACTTTTCTGGGAAGGCTGTCCAGAAGGTTTAGGAGTTACATAGTTACGTAGTTAGTCAGGTTGAAAAAAGTCACAAGTCCATCCAGTTCAACCATAAAAAAAAAAAAAAAATATCGTACAATCCCATATACCCAATTCTATACCCACAGTTGATCCAGAGAAGGCAAAAAAAACCAGCAGAGCATGTTCCAATTTGCTACAGAAGGGGAAAAAATTCCATCCTGATCCCCCGAGAGGCAATCGGATATTCCCTGGATCAACTTTACCTATAAATGTCAGTACCCAGTTATATTATGTACATTTAAGAAAGAATCCAGGCTTTTCTTAAAGCAATCTACTGAGCTGGCCAGAACCACCTCTGCAGGGAGTCTATTCCACATTTTCACAGCTCTTACTGTGAAGAAACCTTTCCGTATTTGGAGGTGAAATCTCTTTTCCTCTAGACACAAAGAGTGCCCCCTTGTCCTTTGTGTTGACTGTAAAGTGAATAACTCAACACCAAGTTCTCTATATGAACCCCTTATATATTTGTACATGTTGATCATATCCCCCCTTAATCTCCTCTTCTCAAGAGTGAATAAATTCAGTTCCTCTAATCTTTCCTCATAGCTGAGCTCCTCCATGCCTCTTATCAGTTTGGTTGCCCTTCTCTGCACTTTCTCCAGTTCCCCAATATCATTTTTGAGAACTGGGGCCCAAAACTGAACTGCATATTCCAGATGAGGTCTTACTAATGATTTGAACAGGGGCAAAATGATATCTCTCTCTCTGGAGTCCACACCTCTCTTAATACAAGAAAAGACTTTGCTGGCTTTGGAAACTGCAGCTTGGCATTGCATGACATTATTGAGCTTATGATCTACCAAAACCCCCAGATCCTTCTCCACTACGGATCCCCCCAGTTATACTCCCCCTAGCATGTATGATGCATTCATATTCTTAGCCCCCAAGTGCATAATTTTACATTTATCAACATTAAACCTCATCTGCCACATAGTCGCCCAATTAGACAGAGCATTGAGGTCGGCTTGTAAATTGGCAACATCCTGTAAGGACGTTATTCCACTGCATAGCTTGGTGTCATCTGCAAAGACAGAAATTTTACTTTTGATCTCAGACCCAATATCATTTATAAAGATATTAAAAAGTAAGGGTCCCAGCACTGAACCTTGGGGTACACCACTGATAACCTTGGACCATTCAGAGTAAGTGTGTGTAAGGAGTGTGTCTATGGGAATGTTTGACCATTTTTCCAGAAGTGCATTTGTGAGGTCAGGCATTGATGTGGACGAGAATGCCTGGGTCGCAGTCTCCACTCTAATACATCCCAAAGGTGTTCTATCGGGTTGAGGTCAGGACTTTGTGCAGGCCAGTCAAGTTCCTCCACCCCAAACTCGATCATCCATGTCTTTATGGACCTTGTTTGTGCACTGGTGCGCAGTCATGTTGGAACAGAAAGGGGCCATCCTCAAACTGGAGTCCCAGTCTATGCCTCCTAAGGGGAAACACGTCGGGTGCAGCTACTATCTGTGACGTCACCACGCACTAGCCTGCAGGACAAGGTCTGCGGCTGTTTTTTGTCTGAATCTTTTGTTTTTCTTGTAAAGTGCAATGGAACTGTTCAATAAACGTCCATTTACATATTGCACTATGAAGCTTCTCCCTTCTTAATATGCCCTTGTGCTGGAGAGCACTCAGCAGGATAATCGGTGGAACGGGGAATATATTGGGATTAATCCCATATCCAAGCGAAGCTACCAGTACTACCTGGTCTTTTGTAGTTGAAGGAGTGGAATATTACAGCTGGTCTTAATTAAACCGAACGTGTTTGGTCCCTATAACCTGAGATCCATCCTTTCTGGTACGAGGCTTTGTTTGTCATCAATTGTGAAAGAACATATTGTACATATTCACAATTCCACACTATGGACACATTTTTTGGAATAACTTTTTGATCACTAAAGTGGACATTTTTTTTTTGAATGCTAATTTTTTTTTGTCAAATATTTTATTAACATCCTTATTGGAAGGTTTCCCCTCTATTACTGTTCTGGGGACAACCCAAAATATGAGGTTTTCTTTTACTTTCACTTTCAGTGATAATGGTAAACAGGACAAATAGTGAGAGTTATTCTCCCTATTGGGGGCATAGACAGCAATGAAAACCTGACAAGTGTTTTAATCCCTCTCCACTCCATATAAAACAAACAAAAAAAAAGTTGTGCCTTTAGTTATGCTTTAAGGATAATACTGATCTAGTTTCTGTGTTTTCTAGAGATATTTGTACATGTAAAAAAGTACTGTATATACTCGAGTATAAGCCGACCCGAATATAAGCCCAGGCACCTAATTTTACCACAAAAAAATGGGAAAACATATTGACTCGAGTATAAGCCTAGGGTGTCCATCTGCATGCCTCACTTTCCTCACTTTGCCTCACTGTGTCCATGTGCATGCCTCACTGTGCCCATGCCTCACTGTGCCCATGCCTCACTGTGCCTCACTGTGTCCATGCCTCACTGTGTCCATGCCTCACTGTGCCCATGGCTCACTGTGTCCATGCCTCACTGTGCCCATGCCTCACTGTGCCCATGCCTCACTGGGCCCATGCCTCAGTGTGCCCATGCCTCACTGTCACTGTGCCCATGCCTCACTGTGCCCAATCTCCCTTCCTGATCTCCGGCGCTGTGTGATCAGACTGACGTTTAACATGGGAGTCTAGGGAAGGGATGCCCGGATTTGAAAAATCGGTGCTCCCCGGCCGTAGGTCCTCTGGACGACAAACATTGCACACTTGTAGATAAAGAGTGGGGCTACATGTGTGACAGGTTTGGAGTCAAGGAGACCTAGGGCCGGCCAGTATCGGGTCCTCAAAATCACCGGAGAAATTACCATTTAACATGGGAGTCTATGGAAGGGGTGCCCAGCTTTGAAAAATCGGTGCTCCCCGGCCGTAGGTCTCCCGGACAACAAGCTTTGCACATTTGTAGAGCAAGAATTTGGCTACATGTGTGCCAAGTGTGGGGTCCAGGGGACCTACGGCATGCCAGGATCAGGTGCACAAAGTTGAAGATGGACACAGACTCGAGTATAAGCCGAGGGGGGCATTTTGAGCACAAAAAAAGGTATGCTGAATTTTAAGGGTTGTAGATTTATTAGGCATAAAATATGCCTGATCAGGAATTATAACTGTATTTATTACTGTAATAAAACAGATTGCCATCATATTGGCCATTCATTTTATATCTACTTTCAGCAATGATATCAGCAAATCAGAATATGGGTAACCAAATTCACCTGGTTTCAACATAGCCATCATATATGGATACTAGCAATGAAATGAGCTCAAAAGTAGACATGTGCACACTGAAATATTTTGTTTCGGAATTTCGTTTTCGTCCGAAACATTAATTTATTTAGTTACTCCCGAAATTTGTTTTTATTTATTTTGTTTTGTTAAAAAATGCATTAGTCCGAAAATCCCAATTAATTAAGGTCGAATCTGTCATTGAAGGCTAATGGTTAGGGTTGAGCGAACCCGAACTGTAAAGTCCGGGTTCGTACCGGACTTTTGGGTTTTTGGTACCCGGACCCGAACCCGAACAATTTACTGTATATTTCGGGTTCGAGTTCGGTGTTCGGCAAGGTAATGGCACATTTTAAAAAGCTGCAGGGCAGCCAATCAACATTTGTTTAACTCGTGTGCCCTTAGAAGCCATCACAGCCATGCCTACTAATGGCATGGCTGTGATTGGCCAGTGCAGCATGTGACCCAGCCTCTATATAAGCTAGAGGCACATAGCACAGCATGTCACTCTGCTTTAGATAGTGTAGGGAAAGGTTGCTGCTGCTGCTTTGAGGGAGAGAATTAGATAGGAGTCCTGATTCAGAAATCAATTTACTCAGCGATCTACCTTGATTTTGTTGTGTGGGTGCAGTGCACAATCTTTTTATCCTGCCCTGAGCCCAGTGCCAGAGAAAAGATAACTTTTACCGTCTGTTAGTTAGGTTGGCGTCGGCGGGCATTTTATGCAAGCTCAGTGCACCAGCACTGCATATGTTACTGTGAGATACACCCTTTAGATACTGTTGGTCTATTCTGCTATTCTAAAAACACCCATTTAGGGCAAAAAATATATATTTTGCTGTGTTTCCTGCATATCTGTATTTAGTGAGATACACACTTTTGATACTGTTGCTTTATTCTGCTATTCAAAAAATAATAATTTGGACAAAAAATTTTTTAGCAACGTTTTCTGCATATCTGTACGTGTGAGATACACACTTTAGATACTGTTGTTTTATTCTGCTATTCAAAAAAAAAATTTTGGGCAAAAAAACATTTTGGGCAATGTTTTCTGCATATCTGTATGTGTGAGATACACACTTTAGATACTGTTCTTCTATTCTGCTATTCAAAAAAATAATAATTTAGGGCAAAAAACATTTTTTTGGTGCGTTTTCAGCATATCTGTACCTGTGAGATACACCCTTTAGATACTGTTGCTCTATTCTGCTATTCAAAAAAAAAACATTTAGGGGAAAAATCTTAAATTGCGGCCTAGTCTGTATCTGTACGTGTGAGGTACACCCTTTAGATACTGTTGCTCTATTCTGATATTCCGAAAAAACAAATTTAGGGCAAAAAAAAAATTATTTGCAGCATTTCCTGCATATCTGTACGTGTGAGATACCCGCTTTAGATACTGTTGCTCTAATTTGCTATTCAAAAAAACACATTTAGGTGAAAAATCTTAAATTGCGGCCTAGTCTGTATTTGTACGTGTGAGATACACCCTTTAGATACTGTTGTTCTATTCTGCTATTCTTAAAACACCCATTTAGGGCAAAAAATAATAATTTTGCAGCGTTTGCTGCATATCTGTACATGTGAGATACACCCTTTAGATACTGTTGTTCTATTCTGCTATTCAAAAAACACCCATTTAGGGCAAGATCCTAAATTTGAGAAATATGAGGGAACGTCAAATAAGGGACGTGGCCCCGGTCGTGGTGTTGCTGGTGCAGGGAGAGGACGTGGTCCATCTGTGCCAGCTACACGCACAAGTGAAACACCTTCCTCAGGTGCGAGTAGGCGACAGAGCCTGCAGCAGTATTTGGTCGGGCCTAATGCGGCTCTACGAATGTTGAGGCCAGGACAAGTACAGGCGATAGTAGATTGGGTTGCTGACAGTGCCTCCAGTTCCTTCACATTGTCTCCTACCCATGTTATTTTAAGTTATTTCCCTATCCACATTTGTTTGCTGAGCACTTGCCATGCTCTTAACAACATTTTACTGCCATTTGCAGCCCTCTAGCCCTTTCCATTACTTTTTTAGAGCCATTTTAGTCCTCAAAAGTTCGGGTCCCCATTGACTTCAATGGTGTTCGGGGTCAAGTTCGGATCAAGTTCGGGTCCTGAACTCAAACTTTTTTGCGAAGTTCGGCCGAACCCGTCAAACCCGAACATCCAGGTGTCCGCTCAACTCTACTTATGGTGTCTGTCGAATCTTCTAAGAAGATTTGATGGAGCAGCGAAACTGTACGACGCCGCAATCGTACATTTCCCGTCGAATGTTCCACCTACAAACTATAGAAGAATTCTAATGTTGTATGACACTAGTAATAATTATATTTATAAATCATTATTACTAGTCAACCAACATTCGAATTCTTCTATAGCCTATGGGCCGAGCATTTGACCGGAAATGTACGATTGCGGCGTCGTAGAGTTTAGCTGCTTGTCGAATCTTCTTAGAACTTTCGACAGACACCATAAGCCTTCAATGACAGATTCAACGTTTGTATGTTTTTCGCTGCTTCTTTGAATCTTCATCGTTCATGTCGAATGGTCTACCCCAACACTGTCTCTATAATGTTGAATCTTTTCTCTCTATGTCAGATCTTTCCTCTGTATGTAGAATAATCTTGGACTAATAGAGTTAAGGTTAGGCACATTCGACCACAGGTTCGATAGACACAGATTGTTATTGACAGCGTCATGTCGAATCTCCTATCTATATCGAACTGTTGTAGCAACGAAAACAAAAATAAAGCATTTTTTTATGTGGGATTTTTCGGATTTCGGATTCTGCGCATACATTTTCGTTTGTTAAAACGATAATGAAAATACCCGAAATTTGGACGAAAATGTCTACTCAAAAGATGCATTGATGGCAGAAGAATCCTTACATGTCTTATATACCTCAATCAGAATACCATTGACCCCCTAGGAGCCTTATAATTAGGAGGCTTCTCCAATGCTGTTTACAACTACACCCTTAAAGGAGAGTCCAAGTGATTTGTGTCCCCCAACTCTTAACCTGGTAGGGTCTTTTGCAAGTACTTCTATAATTGTAAGTTTGTACATAAAGGTTTGCTGTAGCTACTAGAAGTGACCAGCTCTGTCTTCCTTTTCAAAGCAATACTACTTAGTACTTAGTAGACTTGTGCACAACGGAAAAATTCGTTCCGTTTCGGTTCGTTTCTTTCCGGTCCTGTTGATTCGTAATCATTCGTAATTTTGCTAGACGGGATTTTTCGTGTTCGGACTCATTCGTATTTTTGCAAGCGACATTTTTCGTTGAATTTTTTGTTGCTTTATAATTCGTACTTTCGGTAGAGTACGTTGTTTTTCGTTGATTCTGGACACAACTCCTACTTTCGTAACTTTTTTTGGGTTCGTACTTTCGGTAGAGTACGTTGTTTTTCGTTGATTCTGGACACAACTCCTACTTTCGTAACTTTTTTTGGGTTCGTTGATTCGTAATTTTCCGTGTCTCTCTCACAACGACGCTGCCTATTATGCCTAATGTGCTTCGAATGGATTTGTACTTTTCTAAATACATTGCGGTTATTTGTAACGATTCGAAATCTCGTATTTTACTTTCGTTTTTTACATGCGGCTATAGCCTCTGCCCCTGTACACCATTTTGAGAGGGTTCAGCACGGTGAGGGAGAAGCAGAGAGCAGAGCAGAGTGTTATTGTGCTTCAAATGGATTCGAAATCTCGTATTTTACTTTCGTTTTTTACATGCGGCTATAACCTCCGCCCCTGTACACCATTTTGAGAGGGAGTTCAGCACGGTGTGGGAGAAGCAGAGAGCAGAGCAGAGTGAGTGTTATTGTGCTTCGTATGGATTCGTACATTCGTAACTTTTCATAACGAATTATGCCGAAGACATTCGGGCATTCGCTATTTGCGGTATAATTTATTTCGGATTCGGTCTTATTCGTAATTGCTTTGTTCGGAAATTCGAATGCTTCCGAATGTCCGAAAGTTGCTAAATTCGGACGAATTTCAATTCGTTACGAAACGAATTGCACAAGCCTAGTACTTAGGTATTGACCCAGAATATGTATGCAACAGGTGAAGGTGTTACTTTTGACCTACAGCTGTATGCACTTTTTTTAAATGAATCAGTACGTGGTAAAGCAGCGGGATCAGTATGACATCCCCAGAATTTTCAGAAGATAGTTAGTTGACAATAGCAACACACATATTTCTCTCACAACATGTTCTCTTCAAAATAATGTAAATCTTGTTGTCAATTTATCTTAAAATGCACTTGCATTAATTTTATTATTACTACTGTATACTATTTAGTGGTTGGTTTATGCAATAAATTTGGTACTTTGTCTTGTTTAAGCCTAAGATCTTTAAGGCCCCATTCACACCTTCATATTTTAACGCACTGTTATTCACTGAGGCTAGGTTCATACCTATGTGCTTTGCAGAAACGCAGTGCAAGCCATTTAACATGATTTCCCAGTGGTAATGTTCACATGAATGCAGTTCTTGGGGTGCGTTTTTTAGAAAGGGTCAGGGACTTGTTTCCCCACAGCGGTTTGCTTTTTTTTGGTCAAATAGACTTCAATGGACCCAAATCCAAACGTTCGTCCTGCGTTTTGCCAGCATTTTTAGGCATTTTCCAGCTTGTGTTTTTGAACATGCTTGAATATAAACACCTCCCATTGACAACGGACTTCCCATGCTGCCCTGCAAAACAGGAAGTCAGATCCAACGCAGCAGTTAAGATGGTGAAAACAGAGGTGCTGATACAGCTGACGAGAACCCGTGTTTATCTATACGATCCATCCGACCCAGACCATAAGATCAAGGTAAAGCAGCAGCAGGGATGACAGGACATTGCCCAAGAAATTTATCTGAAATGGGATTCCGTCACCAGGAGACAGAAAGAAAACAAAAGTGAGTACTATGGATGTATCTGTGACAAAACTGTATGTATTCTGTTGATTGATGGTGCTGTATAGATGTATTTGTCAGAAAACAACACTGACCTCCAAACTGCAGCTAGGGGACACATGCAGCCTCTTCTGACCCATGTGTTTTGTAGAGCCTTGCACAGTATGCAGAGTGTTGCTGACAAGTAGGGATGAGCCGAACACCCCCGGGTTCGGTTCGCACCAGAACCTTCGAACGGACCGAAAGTTCGCTCGAATTTTCGAACCCTATTCGTTATAATGGACGCGAACGTTCGAAATCAAAATTGCTAATTACAACGGCCAATATGCATGTTAATGTTATAAAACAGGTTTGGGGACCCGGGTCCTGCCCCAGGGGACATATATCAATGCAAAAAGAAATTTTAAAAACTAAAGTTTTTTCGGGAGCAGTCATTTTAATGATGCATAAAGTGAAAAAAAAAAAGTGAAATTTTCCTTTAAATATGGTACCTGGGGGGTGTCTAAAGTATGCCTGTGAAGTGGCATGTGTTTCCCGTGTTTAGAACTGTCCTTGCACAAAATGACATTTGTAAAGGAAAAAAAGAAGCCATTTAAAACCACTTGCGGCTTTAATGTCATGTCTTGTCCTGGCCGCCATATGGCTGAAAATCCTTGAGAAAAATGGCATGGCTACCCCATCAACCCCCCCCCCCCACCCCAGCCCCTTTGGGTCTTGTATGGATACTAAGGGGGACCCCGCACCCAAAATAAAACCCTATACCTACAACCCTATATACTCTGAACAGCAGTATATAGGTGGTGCAAACAAGACATGGACTGTAGGTTTGTTCTTAAGTAGAATCTGAACAGGTACATTATGAAGTGTAGCTACATCCCAAAAAAATCAATTTTTAAGCTTTTTGGAGAACATAGGGAGGGGTTATCACCCCTGTAACATTTGCTGTCTTTGCACATCTGTTCAGAACATGTCACCTCACTTTCCGTCCCAATGACAAATGTTTTTGGAAAAGTGGGGTTTTAATTGAAACAAGGATTGGTGATAAAGCATCAGTAGAGAGGAGATACCTTTTTCCCAAATTAAATCTAACAGGATAGAATTTTCCTTCCTAGGGGTAGATTTCCTCTCACTTCCTGTTTTCTCTTGCCGTTTGCAAGTAGGAGTCGTTTGTAAGTTGGATGTTTGAAAGTAGGGGCCTGCCGTATATACTCTGCAGAAATTTGCCCTATTAGATGTTGGTGTAGCCACAAGACTGGTGGGCACAGGAATGGGCCCTGCTGTGAGTTAATAGATCAAGATTTGTACTTGCATGCACCTGTTGAACCGGGCAGAAAAATTGGGCCTTTGGTGGTGGTGGTGGTGGTGGTGGACGGTGTTGCCACAAGACTGTAAGCCCTCACAGTTACTCTTGGTGGGTGCAGGAATGGGCCCTGCTGTGAGTTATTAGATCAAGATTTGTAATTGCATGCACCTGTTGAACAGGGCAGAAAAATTGGGCCTTTGGTGGTGGTGGTGGTGGTGGACGGTGTTGCCACAAGACTGTAGGCCCTCATAGTTACTCTTGGTGGGCGCAGGAATGGGCCCTGCTGTGAACTATTAGATCAAGATTTGTAATTACACGCCCCTGTTAAACAGGGGCTGAAAAATTGTGCCTTAGGCATTGGTGCTGGTGCCACAACACTGCAACCCCTCACAGATACTGTACTTGGAGCACAGCAGTCACACCTGTTGCGAAGCATCTTTTTAAAAAATTGTAATTACACGCCCCTGTTATACAGGGGCTGAAAAATTGTGCCTTAGGCACTGGTGCTGGTGCCACAACACTGCAACCCCTCACAGATACTGTACTCTGAGCACAGCAATGAGACCTGTTGCAAAGCATTGCCTAAAAATTGTAATTACACGCCCCAACAGGGGCTGAAAAATTGGGCCTTAGGCACTGGTGCTGGTGCCACAACACTGCAACCCCTCACAGATACTGTACTCTGAGCACAGCAGTCACACCTGTTGCGAAGCATCTTTTTAAAAAAATTTAATTACACGCCCCTGTTATACAGGGGCTGAAAAATTGTGCCTTAGGCACTGGTGCTGGTGCCACAACACTGCAACCCCTCACAGATACTGTACTCTGAGCACAGCAATGAGACCTGTTGCAAAGCATTGCCTAAAAATTGTAATTACACGCCCCAACAGGGGCTGAAAAATTGTGCCTTAGGCACTGGTGCTGGTGCCACAACACTGCAACCCCTCACAGATACTGTACTCTGAGCACAGCAGTCACACCTGTTGCGAAGCATCTTTTTAAAAAATTGTAATTACACGCCCCTGTTATACAGGGGCTGAAAAATTGTGCCTTAGGCACTGGTGTGGTGGCATGGATCATTGAGGAGGAGGAAGAGGATAGTCAGTGAACATAACAGGACAGTCACTCAGCATCAGCATAGGCAGTCTTGAAGGGATGTGACATTATAAATTATTCCGTTATATCCGCTTCAGGTGTCTGGTAGCTGGTGGTGATCCAAGACTGATTCATTTTTATGAAGGTCAGTCGATCAACCGAGTCGGTGGACAGGCGCACCCTATGATCGGTGACAAATCCTCCAGCAGCACTGAATGTGCGTTCGGAAAGAACGCTGGATGCAGGACAGGCCAGTAGCTCAATTGCATACTGTGCAAGCTCTGGCCAGTGATCCATCCTCAGGACCCAGTAAGCCAGAGGATTTTCGGTGGGAAAGGTGTCCAAGTCTGACCTTGCCCCTAGGTATTCCTGCACCATGTATATCAGACGCTGGCGATGGTTGCTGGAACCGATCATACCTTGGGGCTGCGGACTAAAAAATTGTCTGAACGCATCGGTCAGACGTCCACCTTCCCCACCGCTCCTTCTGCTACTGACCGAAGCCTCAGCAACTTGTCGTCCAGGACCAGGAGTTTGTAACCTCCCAGTTTCTGGGAACGCGTTGCACAGACCTTTCTGCAAGGCCTCCCTGAGATGTCTCATCCTCTGCTCCCTCTGCGACGGCAAGATAAGGTCCGCAACCTTACCCTTGTACCGTGGATCAAGGAGAGTGGCCAGCCAGTAATGGTCACTCTCCTTGATCCGAAGAACACGAGGATCCTTCCGCAGGCTTTGCAGGATCAAGGAGGCCATGCAGCGTAGGTTAGCTGAGGCATTCGGTCCGGAGTCTTCTGGGTCACTGAGGATGACATGATCGCCAGCCACCTCCTCCCAGCCACGTACAAGTCCACTGGTTTGTTGGGACTGTACATCATCCCTAAAAGACTGCTGCTGCTGATGCTGAGTGCCAGGCTCCACCTCCATGCTCACACAATCCTCCTCCTCCTCCTCCTCCTCCTCCTCTTCCTGTGCGATGGGTGGGACAGAAGGAACACTGTCTGGGTAAAGGGGGCCTTGAGAGGCAAGGAAGTCCTCCTCTTCCTGCCTCTGTTCTGCCTCAAGTGCCCTGTCCATTATCCCACGCAGCGTATGCTCCAACAGGTGGACAAGAGGTACAGTGTCACTGATGCATGCACTGTCACTGCTCACCATCCTCGTGGCCTCCTCAAATGGTGAGAGGACAGTGCATGCATCCCTGATCATGCTCCACTGGCGTGGGGAAAAAAAGCCAAGCTCCCCTGACCCTGTCCTGGTGCCGTAGTCGCAAAGGTACTCATTGATGGCCCTCTGCTGCGTGTGCAGTCGCTGCAGCATGGCCAACGTTGAGTTCCACCTGGTGGGCATGTCACATATTAGGCGGTTCTTGGGCAGGTTCAGCTCCTTTTGCAGCTCAGTCAGCCGAGCACTGGCATTATAAGATCGGCGGAAATGCACACAGACTTTCCTGGCCTGCCTCAGGACATCCTGTAAGCCTGGGAACCTGCCCAAGAACCGCTGCACCACCAGGTTGAGGACGTGAGCCATACAGGGCACATGGGTGAGCTGCCCCTGTCGCAGGGCGGAGAGGAGGTTGGTGCCATTATCAGAAACGACCATTCCTGGCTTAAGCTGGCGTGGCGTCAACCACCTCTCGGCCTGCCCCTGCAGAGCTGCCAGAACCTCTGGCCCAGTGTGGCTCCTGTCCCCCAAACACACCAGCGCAAGCACGGCATGGCATCTTTTTGCCTGCGTACTCGCGTAGCCCCTTGTACGCCTACGGAGCACCGCTGGTTCCGAGGACAGAGCACTCGAAGAGGACATGGAGGAAGAAGAAGAGGAGGGGGTGGAGGAGAGAGGTGTGTCACAACCAGTAGTAGCATTTTGGAGGCGTGGTGGCGGAACAACCTCCAACACTACTGCACCTTGTCCTGCATCCCTCCCAGCTACCAATAGAGTGACCCAATGGGCCGTGAAAGAAAGATAACGTCCCTGTCCATGCCTGCTGGACCATGAGTCAGCGGTAATATGCACCTTACCGCTGACCGCCCTGTCCAGCGAAGCATGGACATTGCCTTCCACATGCCAGTAGAGAGACGGAATCGCCTTCCGTGAGAAAAAGTGGCGTTTGGGAACCTGCCACTGAGGAACCGCACATTGAACAAACTCACGGAAGGGGGCCGAGTCTATCAACTGAAAAGGCAGCAGTTGAAGTGCTAGCAATTTAGCCAAGCTAGCATTCAACCGCTGGGCATGTGGATGGCTGGGAGTATACTTCTTTCGACGGTCCAGCAGCTGGGGCAGGGAAATTTGCCTGCTACAATCGGACGTCGGTGTACTGCAAGTACTTGGTTGTGACACACCTAATTCTACACCTTCAGTCCTCTCAGAGCAGCTTTCAGAGAGGACTGAAGATATAGTGGGGATGGAGATCCCAGCTGATGAGGAGCAAGGAGAGGTCCGCTTTGTTCTTTGGTGTGGGTCTTTTATGTGTGCTTGCCAACGAGCTGCATGGCAGGTCGACATATGTCTGCTCATGCTTGTGGTGCCCAAGCGGCTGATGTTTTGGCCACGCGAGATACGCTTGAGACAAATATTGCAAATAGCAGTGGTGCGATCTGATGCACTCGTCTCAAAAAAGGCCCACACCAAAGAACTTTTGTGATAACGTGCAGAGGCAGCGCCCTGCACAGGCGGAGCTCTGCGGTGTGGTACAGTTGCTGTGCTGGCCTCTAGCTGGCCTCCAGGGGGCATCCTGCCTCGTTGGACATGTGACGCTGCATCCTCCTCCTCCTCCTCCTCTCTCCCTTCAGGCACCCACGTGGAGTCAGTGACCTCATCATCCCCTCCCTCTTCACCACTAGAGCAAACCTGGCAGTAAGCTGCAGCTGGTGGAACACTACTGCCAGATTGCTGTCCTTCAGCATCCCCTCTCTCTGCGCGCACACTACTGACTTCCTCAAGCTGGGTATCATCATCCGAGCCTTCGAATCGTTGGGCATCCTCCTGGAGCATGTACCCAACACTGTGCTCAAACAGTTCGGGGGACTCCTCAGGAGGACATGGTGGGTCTAGGGAAGGGGTGGCTGATGATGCCATTGAGTACGTGTTGGCAGCTGCTCTGCCAGTACCCTGAGCCTGGGTGAGAGAGGATGAGGAGGATGAGGAGGGCTTGGTCATCCATTCTACCAAGCCTTCGGCATGATGCGGCTCCACATGTCCAGCTGCCGAAAACAAAGACAAGCGTGTCCCATGGCCACGTGCTGATGACGATGCACGACCACGTCCACGGCCAGCACTGTTGTCTCTAGAAACAGAGCCTGCCTGCCCTGTGTTCTTGCCTCGGCACGCTCTGCCTCTCCTTGGCGGTCTTCCAGCCATTGTAGTCGGTAGTGTATATAGTATAAAAAATAGAACTCCTATGTGTGCTCACAACACACTGTAGGTCCTATGGGTGCTGACACTAACACACTATAGGTACTATGTGTGCTGCTGACAAGAAAATATAGGAGCTCTGTTTGCTGCCACTAACACACTAGAAGTCCTATGGGTGCTGCTGAGAAGAAAATATAGGAGCTCTGTTTGCTGCCACTAACACACTAGAAGTCCTATGGGTGCTGCTGAGAAGAAAATATAGGAGCTCTGTTTGCTGCCACTAACACACTAGAAGTCCTATGGGTGCTGCTGAGAAGAAAATATAGGAGCTCTGTTTGCTGCCACTAACACACTAGAAGTCCTATGGGTGCTGCTGAGAAGAAAATATAGGAGCTCTGTTTGCTGCCACTAACACACTAGAAGTCCTATGGGTGCTGCTGAGAAGAAAATATAGGAGCTCTGTTTGCTGCCACTAACACACTAGAAGTCCTATGGGTGCTGCTGAGAAGAAAATATAGGAGCTCTGTGTGATGCCACTAACACACTAGAAGTCCTATGGGTGCTGCTGAGAAGAAAATATAGGAGCTCTGTTTGCTGCCACTAACACACTAGAAGTCCTATGGGTGCTGCTGAGAAGAAAATATAGGAGCTCTGTTTGCTGCCACTAACACACTAGAAGTCCTATGGGTGCTGCTGAGAAGAAAATATAGGAGCTCTGTGTGATGCCACTAACACACTAGAAGTCCTATGGGTGCTGCTGAGAAGAAAATATAGGAGCTCTGTTTGCTGCCACTAACACACTAGAAGTCCTATGGGTGCTGTTGGGGTGCAATGCTGTGCTAACAGCACTGCGGTTGGTACTACTGCAATACTGTACTAACAGTAAGCACGCACCAGACTAATCCCCAGCAGCAGCTAATAACACACTAACTGTGCAATCAGCAGCAATGAACGATCAATGACTTAGGTAGCAATGGTTTAGCAAAGAAATAGCCAATGGTTTAGCAAAGAAGAGCAAATCTTTCAGTATCAAGCAAAGACAGAATCAGCAGACTAATCTCTCCTAAAGCCGGAACTCATGTGACCGGGGCCGATGGCGTGGCGGCCTTTTAAATGGTGGGGCGTGTACTAAAGCCCCTGAGCTGTAATTGGCTACAGCCGTCCTGCCTGTAGCCAATTATTGCTCTCCGAGTTTCGGGCGCTGTGATTGGCCAAGCATGCGGGGTCACAGTGCATGCTTGGCCAATCATCAGCCAGCAATGCACTGCGCCGGCCGCGCCGGCCGCAATGCATTGCGGGGCCGCTCGCATCACACGAATGTGATGCGAACGGCCCAAATAGTTCTGGGCTCGACGAGCGAGCGAACGCCCGATGCTCGATTCGAACATGGGTTCGAATCGAGCACCGGGCCCATCCCTACTGACAAGTGACAAGAGGAGACAAATTGTGTGCAGTGCAGATAAACCCATTATCATTACTTATGTTCAGATCTTTTTTTTTTTTTCATCACTCAAAAAAACAAACAAATAAATACACACAACCCCAAAAATATGATGGAATTGTTTTTAATACCTTAATTTCAGGCAAAAAAATAAAAATAATATATATCTATATATATATATATATATATATAGATATATATATCTATCTATATATATATATATATATATATATATATATATATATATATAGATAGATATATATATCTATATATATATATTATAAGCAAAAGAACCACAAAATAGAACAAGAACAATAATAATGTAAATAATGCAGAAAAAGGAAATGTGGATGTTAACATTTTAAAAAGCCTCAAGTTGTCATAGCACCTGATCATTGGGAGACATAAAGTAGGCACAAAATGCATCCCTGATAACTCCACCACTCCTGCTGCCATGCGTTTCTGTTATATCTGCACTGGTCAGGTTAATGGAGTTGGTGGCCTCCAACTGAAATCCATCCCATTTGCAAACAAATTAATGGAGGGCACATGCTGCTTTGACAGCTCGGATAGCATTCTGTATCTTCAGATGGATGGAAGTGTGCTGTAGGCGTCTTTTATTTGCCAGAATGTCAAAAGCACACTCCACAACTCTACGTGCTCTAGTAAGACAGTAATTAAACACCCTCCTCTCAACGTCCATAGATTGACTTTAATAGGGCATTTGTAGTTGTTTACTGAGGGCGAAAGCCTCATCACCAACAAAAACGTATGGTAGAAATGGAGCACCTTGTTCCTGGTAGTCAAATAGAGAGAACAATTACCCCAATGGGGACTTTAAAGGCAGACTAATGGAGGGTATGACAAGGGAGTAATGGAGGGTATGACAAGAGGTATAAAATATAACACAATTATATTAGTTTACTTATCGAAAAAGTATAGCCCAAAGAGGGCAAATTACATCACATGATAAAAACATAGCATGATGATACATAAATAAACAAAAAAGCACCCAGATTATCAGATATGCTGGAGCACTGAGCTGGCCAAGATTAAATGAAGGCCAGATTGCTACAAGGTGTCCATTGCAGTGTTCACGAAACACAGCAGCTATGTTGCACCAGTCTTCCACTGTAGGTTTCCTGAAGACCTCATCCTTGAGTACCTCCCATATGATGAAGTACGTGTCATGTACAATGTAGCTTGCAGTAGCTTTTCCCACTATGAACTGGAAATGTAGACTAGATAGGGAATGTCCTGTTGCAAGGTACCTGAAATAGTAATAGTAAAAAAAATATGTTTTGCAGTTAAGGAGTAGCGTGCAAGATGGAGGAGCCAAGGACCCCTACAACAAGTAGCTGTGGAAAGAACAGAAAGCAAGGAGTGGGTCTGGTGCCAAATTTGTTAAGCCCCACACATTTACAAAGGACCTGGAATTTCTCAAACTGGTCCTAGAGAGGAGAAGGTAAGCTAGGTTCATAGCATTATTTCAAACAGTTGTGTTTTAAATCCAATTTTTTTTTTTTACATTTTTTTATTTTGCTTTTTTCTGTGTTTACAGCACTGAGAGCAGCTGGGATTCTCAGCCAGCATGTGCAGAAAATCCTGGGGAGGGACCATCAACACCGCTGTACACTCCAAACACTGGCTCACCAGTATCCAGGGTGACAGAGGAGATAAGGGTGGAGGAGTTTGAGGAAGCGTTCCAGAGGCCTTCTGCACCACCAAGTGATACATCTTGGAGGGGAGGAGCATCAAAGAGAATGACTGCGCGTTAAAGCGAGAAGATGATGGAGACATTAAGTGAGCCAGTAGCTCTTTTTAAAAAACAGATGTCTCTATTACAGCATTATGTGAACACACTGGTCCCCTTTGTAGAGCAGGTGCCTCTGGATAAACAGGGGCTTTCTATGATGCAGTGCCTGACCTCCTTTATTCCCTTAGCGATGAGCGGATGCACCCAGAATCTCCATCTTTTCCGCTGTTCTTCTTCTTCCTCCTCCTCCTGCAGTACTGTCACAGTGGCAATTTCCAGAAACAGGGAGATAGCAGCCATGGTGCTGAGCAATGCAGCATGCACTGACTACAGGCCAGAAATCCAGCAGTAAAAATGCTATCTGACACCCTGTGTCATAAAACCTGTGTCTTTTTTCCTATTGGTCAACCCCCCCCCCCCAAAAAAAAAAAAAAAAAAAGCAAAACACATGTAAAAGACAACAAAACTGCAGGTCAAAAATTCAAGCCACACCACAAAAAGCTAATGGAAAATGAATCAACTGCAAACCGCATAGATGTGAACCTAGCCTGGGACTGTTCAAATCTACTGTATGTAACGCAGTGCAGTTTGAAAAATTATCCATTTCCATTTTTCTGTGCATTTGCATGCACTGTGATGCCAAATAAACGAATGAAAATACCGGTACATGGAAATGTGCTACGATGGACATTAAAAACACGTACTAAAAAATGGTCTAAAGCAAACAGATAACTGTAAAACTGTCCTAAGTCTTTTATGATGTAGGGTTATATATATTTTCATGTACAGGCTGTCATCAAGCTGTGTACTGAATACAGCAAGTATGTGTAATGCAGGGCATTTATCTTCTTAGGGAGGTCAAGCAAAACTCTGCAGCACAAGTACGCATTATTTTTCTCATAGATCACAATTACTGCTAGTCCATCAGTGTCTTTGGGACATTTATATAAATAATTCTTTACCATCTAAACTATGAGTGAAAAGCATTTATATCTGTTTATTGGGATTGATGGGTACTGTACCAAACAAATGGCTTCTTCAGTGCAATACAAAGTGGTAACTTTGATCCACTTTTTTCTTGTTTTTAAGGCCAGCTGAAGAATGCATGGCTGTGTAGTATAAGTGCATGGCAAAGAATGATTTATTTTTATTTAAGGGAAGAATGTAGTTTCACTGCTGACTGATCGGTGTTCAGTAACCCTTGGAAGGAATAAAAAAATTTAAAGCGTTATTGTGGTGTGAAGCATTACTATAGCTTTGAAACTGCCAGTTATTTATCACCAGACATGGCTTTCTGTGTGTGCTTAAAGGAAATACTTTGTCTATTCATTGTTATGTGTGTTAATGCTGGTTTATATTTGCTCTGTCTTTCAAAAGGAGTGCTAAATGGGAGATTCTACCATTATTAACTGCTTGTCGACCGTATAACTTACATATACGGCAGCAAGGTGGCTCTCCTTTGCCAGACTGCATACTAGGTACATGATCTGACACTGCCAGGTAGAGGGCGCATGTGCATGCCGCTGGCTACCCAGCTCTGCTGTGATTATGCACAGCAGATGCTGATCAGCGTGTGCCAGCCAATAGATTATGGCTGGCACCTGTTGATCGCCGAGAAGCCACACAAGACAGGGCTCTGCCTATGTAAACAAGGCAGAGCTCTTTCCTGTCAGCTGGGGGGAGGAAAGGATTGTATTTCCCCACAGTAAGTTCCTGTAGCACCACCCCAGTGGGGGCCACTAAGTATTGATTATCCTCCTGTACTGCTCTGACCCTGGGAACTTCCCAGCCCATCTGACACTCTAGGTTCTGACATGGTGTATACCCCTTTAAATGAAACACAAACACAATGCAAACTGGGTTCAACAGTCTTTTGTATTAACTGAACAGCAAAAGGGGGTGTGTAGAAGCGTCAATCAACCAAATCCTGGGAAAACTTCCCAAAAACTGGTTGAATTGTAGTAACACTCAGTGTACTGTTATGTACAAAATAGCCATTAAACAGTGAATGACAACAGCACTCCAGTGTACAAAGCAATAACAGTCACTTAACATTGAGATTATCAGAGTGACTTTGGCAGATTATGCTACTACTAAAAGGGGAAAAGGGTCGGCCTACAGTGACTCTAATCCTAATGAGAGATTGAACTGTATAGGAACCAGACACACTTCCCTTTAAAGGCAAGAAGAGTAGTAGTCCAAATGTTAGGTCTGAGGCCTGTCTTCACCAGCAGCTGAAGATGTGAACAGGGATTCCTTAGGGGATAACAAAAGGGTTCAATAATCAGCAGGAGAATGCTAGGTATGGCAAAATGACAGGTCCACTTGACAACTCAGGTTATGTTGTCTGCATGCAGTGCATGTATGTTACTAGCAGGCAGTGGAGGGTTTGGGCATAAGCCCGCTCACCAGATCCTGAGGACAGCTGGCCAGTGGCGGTTGGTGAAGTTTTAAGATGGGGGGTGCCAGACCCCACCCTTCCTTTTTGACCCCTCCCACTTATCATAAGTCCCACCCCTTATATAATCCATCTACTCCATCCCCTGTATTCCACTTGCTTCCACCCATAGTGTCAAGAGTATACAGCCCCAGAATCACAGGACAGAGTATACAGCTCAGCATCACAGGACAGAGTATATAGCTATATAGCTCAGCATCAAAGGACAGAGTATATAGCTCAGCCTCACAGATCAGGGTATATAGCTCAGCCTCACAGAGTATGCAGGTATACATAATCTGTCCTGTATACAGCTAGCCAGGAGCGGACTGACAACTCATGGGGCCCACTGGGCAATAGAAGATTATGGGGCCTCCTGTGTCCTCGCCCACATTCAAGTCACACCCACACAAAGGGAAATAACTGGAACCAATATTTTGTGGCTCTCACTGCAGCAGCTAGAGCAGGAGATGTCATCTTTCAGCTGCTGCATTGAGAGCCACAAAAGATTGGTTCCAGTTTCTTCCCCCACCTGCTGCACTTATCACCTGCTCTAGTCACACACCATCCCCCTGTTGAAAGGGGGAGGAGAACTGCAAGGCTTCACCATGCATCTGGGGCCAAAAAGAAAGGAGAGAAGTAATTTGGCACGCTTTAGCGCGCCATGGTGAAAAAGGGTGTGGCCAGATTGCAATAACAAATGGGAGGGGCTTACGGGGCATAATTAATGAAAGCCCAGGGTCACCTGCACCTGTAAATGTGCTTTGATTGCTGTGCCACAAGCAAGAGTCCCACAGACACATATAAATCTCAGCACAATTAGTAAAAAAAAATACTATCTATACAGAACAAGGACTGACTCTATATATATAACAAGGACCATCTCTAAAGGAGAAGGACTGTATTTACATAACAATCTCTATAGAACAATGACCATTTCTATATAACAAGGACCATCTCTACAAAACAAGGACTGTCTATATAAAAAGGACCATCTCTATATAACAGAGACTGTTTCTATATAACAGGGACCCTCTCTATATAACAAGGAATGTCTCTGTAACAAGGACCATCTCTATATAACCGGGACCATCTCTGTATAACAAGGACTCTCTATATAACAAGGACCGTCTCTACAGAACAAGGACTATCCTTACCAAACAGGGATTAAAACTATGCACTTGGTCTGACACTTCCAGTCTGGGGCACGTGTGCACGCTGCTGGCGACCTACTCCCGCTGTGTTTGGCCACAGCAGAAACCAATCAACGGATCCGATGTCCGCCGGGACCCACGATCGTTCACGGGAGAGGCAGAATTTTTTTACAGAAAACATGTAGCAGGATACAAAATATGATTTTATTTTTATAGCAGAAAGTAAAAAAATATGTTTTAGTTTTTTTTCAAAATTGTCGGTCTTTTTTTGTTAATAGCACAAAATATAAAAACCGCAGAGGTGATCAAATACCACCAAAAGAAAGCTCTATTTGTGGGAAAAACAGGACATCAATTTTATTTGGGTACAGCCTCACACGACCGCGCAATTATCAGTTAAAATAACGTAGTGCCGTATCGCAAAAAATGGCCTGGTCAGGAAGGGGGTAAATCATCCGAAGCTGAAGTGGTAAACAGGGACATGGACAATGCCATACACAGTTGTGGTGAAGAAGGACTGGTCTCCAGGTCAGGGACTGTCTATCTATCAGGGTCCCTGTGTACTGTGATATGCTGTGTATACAGTGGGAGAGGGGTCTCTCAGTGGGGAGCCAGTGTTCTCCCATGTCTCAGTGTAGCACACACACACACACAGGCAGTAGACATGTACAAACACACATTGACAGGTAAACAACCCCCCCTCCCCTCCTAAGGACTTGTTCATGGACCCCTCACCTCCCTTCAGAGCCTGAGCCAGGTATGATTTTTCCAGAACAGCCACACATTTCAATCAGGCAGGTTAAAGAGAGGGTGGAAGTGGAGAAAGTAAGTGAGAAAGTAGGAAGCTGCACACTCATTGTCTCACGCCTCTCACACGAGTGTGAGTGATAGGCGAGCAGGGAAGTGTGTGCGGAGTGGAGAGGAGGATCGCAAACACCAGAGTCAGGCAGTGTCAGTCAGGAGAGAAAAACTGAGTCTTACAGCACACTTAAATCAGCCTTACCTTGCCGGGAATCACGCCGCTCAGCGTTCCTAATCCACCACGATGGAAACTCGCACAGTCAGTCGGACTCAGCCACAGCACAGTGAGCCGGGAAAGCGGAAGTGACACCTCAAAAAACACCACCCACCTCCTCCGGTCTACGACAATAAAAATAAAGCACAGGAGGCCAGAGACAAATGATTGGAGAGTAGGAGAGTTTGTGGGCGCATCGCTTGCGCCCCGAAAACTCCCTAAAGACAGGCAAATCAGCTTCCCAGCTTGCAATCAGGTGATTGCAAGCTGGGAAGCTTACCATAGACTGCTGTGTGTCCAGCACCTGGGCACCCTTAAAGTGACCACTTTTTTTGTGAATAGCTTGGGGGGGCGGCGCCCGTTCGCCCCCTATGGACAGGCCACCACTGCAGCTGGTGTTTACATAGGAAGTGATGCTGGATCTGTTCATTATCCAGCAGGGAGCTAAATGTGGATGATCAGTCAGTTGTGGATCCAGCGGTCTAAACTGTCACCCATTGTGCTGTCCCCTAATCATCAGCAAAAGGCACAGGAGATCTCCAGCGTGGTGATGTGCGGCAGATCCTCTTGGGTAGTGTTGTGGAATTCCAGGCTGCTGTTTACAGAGCACACAGCCTATAATTCCTGTGCTACCTAAGCACACATCAGATTTCATCTTTCTGCAATAATGCTATCTTTAAGTTTGCTAAAGTCCACTCACCGTTCATTCCATCATTCATCCAAGAAAGTCAGCACCACAAAAGCTTATCTTCTTATCAGGCCATTCCAGCAAAAGACTGTCTAGCCGACGCCTAATCATAGGCTTTTATTAAACTCAAAAGATCTCACACAGGAGGTGATTGGCTGCAGCAACCACCCCCTCCCCCATGGGCGGGAACCTCACAGGATGTTCCCTCCTCACAGGAAAATGACAATACCTGGACATTCCTTCCAACAGGAGATGTCATACATGAATACAATAACGTAGAATGGCTAAAGTTACCGTTGATAGGAGTTCTTATTCTGCGCTATTCCATAGAATAACGCATATTAAGATTATACTATTATTGAATGGGGGAGGGAGGCTATCTGCAGACGCACGCTACGAATTCCAACCAATGTTGATCAGACATAGCAGAGACAAGAGCGCCCATCCGCCTATAACCAATGATGTCATTGCAGAGCGAGCATATCCCCCCCTTAACGATCGTCCATGCTAATGCACAGAGGGCCCCCGTTGGTGGACATATCCGCACCCTGCAAACATCACACTCCAACCTCAAAACGTTTTCCCCTATCAGACGGGATTCAACCAGCCTCAGACTACCCCAATCAGCTCTTTTAGAGCGGGTTGCGGAAGTACTAACACTGGGTGACACTATGACAATACATATTAAATACATCTCCATAAAAATCTCCACAACAGTCCTCCCTTTTTTGTCATATGCACCCCATGTGTCCCTCGATGAGAGTTGATATGCTTCTTACACCTGGAAATGAATCAGTTCTTAGTCCATAAAAAGGAAAACACGGCTTGACATGTAGACTCTACTCTTCAGGGGCATGACTTATAAAGGAGGACACGACATGCTGAGCTGTAGTAATCGCCGATCCGTCTGTGATTCTCTGTCTTGTATGTGGGTCCGGCTTCGGGGCATCTCATCAAGGAAACTCTGGTCATGCGTCAAATCAGGCAACAGGAGCCTCTCGTCACGACATAGAAAGAATAGAAATAAAAACGACATGAGTATATATTCCCACTTCCTTTAACCACGATCCGCTGTAAAATAAAAAATTAGATCCCCAAAGATTCCCAGACCCTTAAAAAGGACTCCCAACCTTCACTTAGCTACAGCTCTGGGGGCGTGACCAGGATGTGAGAGTGGTAGGCGGACGTCTCTCCCCCTCCGCTCGTATCTCATGTTCATCATGCCGAAAAAAGGAGCAGAAGCGTGCGATGTGTAATGCGGCTAGAGAAACTACTCCTGTCTGCTGGATGTGACGAGACGAGACTCCTCTGCCTACATCCCCCAGAACCGCCAGCGTGGAACACATGACGTCCTAACCAGGAAGTGAAGGCGGCCCGAGACGCGGAAGGACTGAGGCACGGGAGCGGTGCAATGTTTTTGTGTACCAACGTGGGGGGTGAGTGAGGTCGGGGCTGAGCCGCAATAGTTTGCCATCTCATACCGAGGAGTCTGAGGAGCCCATTGGCAGTCGAGGGGCGGACGCCGGGGTGAGAGGTCCCCCCCTGCAGGAAAAGCAGTAAGCAGCAAGCAGTCTAGAGGAACTCCCTGCCTCCCCTAGTAGGGGGCGATTTGTGATCTCCAACCCCCCCCCCGCATCAAGGGTCCACCTGTGCCAGCTCTGTGGGAGTTCTGTGGGAGCTTCAAGCAACCCTCCCCCACACACCGACTCCAGAGGCCAGAGAGATCTCCTGCTTTCTATCTTTTCACAACTGCCACCTCCATATCCCGGGAGAATAATCCGTCGGATGGGTGAGAGACTTCCAATATGTTATTATTGTTTATTCTCATATTGACATTTAATCCTATTAAGGGGGATATAGTATTCGGCTAGAGAACTTTCTTAAAGGAAAGGGGAGGACTTTTTTTTTTTCCATTTCCTCTACAATCTAGCTGTGATATAGCGGGTAGGGTAAAAACAGCAGGAAAATATAAAACCTGTGGTAGCAATCCAGGCCTTATAATGGCAACACAAAGGACTACAAAAGCAAGTATAGCAGCAAGCCAGGTGGCAGCAAAGCTAGGAAGATACTCCCATAATCCAGACCAACCCGTAGTTCAGACCCCCCCCAAAAAATAATCAGCAATCACAACTTAAGCAACAACCTGGTGCCACGGGGATAAGGAAAAGCCAGGGACAAGCACAGACACTCTTAGAAGCAAGTGAGACGGAGAGGAGACTCTCGGGGACCAACGAGAAAAAAGGGACACTTGGACTCCTTGCTGAGGACGGAAGTGAGGGGGACACAGAGCCATCATTAAAGGAGGTGTTGGCAGCAATTAATTTTTGCAAAACCTCTTTATGCGCAGTAACTACCCAGCTTAGCTCCATACAGGAAGAACTCTCTTTGGCTAGATACGACTTGCAAAAAGCAAATGAGAGAACAACAGCCTTGGAGGTGAGGGTCAGCCTCGTGGAGGACGAACTAGCCCCCCTCAGAAGAGAAATGAGAGAGATGAGGGAACAAGTAGCCAAACAAGAGATGAAGATGGATGAAATCGAAAATAGAATGAGGAGGAAGAATATTAGAATTGTGGGTCTTTCGGAGCAGAGCGAGGGAGTAGACCCAGTAGCATTTGTGGAAAAATGGCTTAGAGAAACATTTGGCCAGCAAGTCTTCTCCCCGTTTCTAGCGATTGAAAGAGCGCATAGGGTTCCAGCTAGACCTCTCAGATCGGGTGGTCCACCCCGCCCCCTTCTAGTTAAAATGTTTTACTATAAAGACAAAATGTTAATCATCCAGAAATCCAGAGAACTGGGCAACATTTTATACAATGGATCCAGGATATCTATATATCCCGACTTCTCACTGGAATTACAAAAGAAAAGAGCCAGATTCGGAGAAATAAAGCGCAAGCTACAACAGATAAAAACTACATACGCACTATTATACCCAGCAAGACTAAGGGTGAATGCAACAGAAGGAATAAAGTTCTTTGATACGCCTGAGGAAGCAACGGAGTGGTTACAATCTTATAAAGAATCCACATAGAAGACAGGACATGGATAGTCGTTTGTTACATTTTTCACAAAAAAAACAACAATTTTTTTTCTCTGTGTTTCACATCTTAAACACGGGTTTTTTTTATTTTTTTATTTATTTTTTTTAGAAATTTTTTAATAATTTTCCCTTTTTCTTTTTTTTTTTTTTTTTTGCCCTCTCTCCCCCTCTCCCACTTTGGGGGTAACCCCAGTGGCTGTAAGGGAGGTGAAGGGGAAGAGACGAGTAGACACGCATAGAAGTAATTGGGAATAAGTAACACAATTTAAAATGCATGAATTTTTTTTTTTTTTTGGGGACGGCATGAGGGAGATACGGGGGGGTGGGGGAGAGGGGGGTAAGGGGAGAGATCAAACTGAAGGGAGGGAGACGCATATTGCCCCCTTTTATAAGGGGGAGATGCGTGGAACTCCTTAAGTTAAAGGGTAAGCAAAGTATTTTATTAAGTACTGAGTGTATGAGGTATAGGGGTATGAGAAACCCCCATAGGGGTATAGATGTATTTTGTTTTGGAGGGGAGGGTGGGAGGGAGGGTGGGAGAGGGAGTGAGAAAGATTTCAAACACTGGCAGGGTGAATGGTTGTTGAAAGAAGTGAGCGAGGGTCACAATAGGAAGCCCCAACCCAAGCCACGGAAGGCGGTGAGAAGGGTATTTGAGAGAGGGTGTGGGTATGTTTGGGATATATGGAGTGGTAGAACTACGATGACACTTACACAAAGAAATCACATAAAGAAAAAATTAAAAGAAGAAGTAAATAAGCACGTTTTAGTAACTAAAGGATCCACTATAAAATTCTGGTATTTTTTACTGTATATGAATGAATAGTAGAGCACAAGTGAAAAATTTGACAATATGTTCATGGAATGTCCGGGAATTGGGAGAACCAGGGAAAAGAGCAGCAGTAATCTCACTGATGAGAACATATGGTTCTTCAATAATATGTCTCCAGGAGACCCATCTCTCGAGTATATCTATACCCCAACTGGGGTGGCGAGATTATCAAACACAATTTCATTCGGTTCATACCTCATACTCTAGAGGGGTAGGCATATTCATTAAAACTGGTATAATGTTTAATTGTATTCAGAGTAGGTGCGACGAACGGGGGCACTATGTCTTTTTACACTGTAAGGTAGAAGATAGAACTTGTATCTTGGTTAATTTGTATATTCCTCCCCCCTTTAACACCTCGATATTGGGCAGTCTGATGGAGTTTGTTCTGGAGAGGCCGGGAATACCGGTGCTCGTAATGGGCGATTTTAATATGGTCCTAGATTGAGATAAAGATAGATTTCCTAGTCAGTTGCTTCAGGGTAAAACAAGAGATGCTAGATTAGTTAAATTTTTGGAAGAAATAGGGTTAAGGGATATATGGAGATTACACAACCCTTCAGCCCGGCAATACTCCTGCCTCTCCAGGACACACTCCACGCTCTCTAGAATAGATTTAGTATTGGGCAATGAGGAAGCAATACCAATAATAAAAAAGGTGAACTATATGCCGAGAAGCCTCTCTGACCATTCCCCAATGCTGGTTGTTCTTGATACAGGAGTAGCAAGGCACCAGAGAGAGGGGAGAATTAACCCGCATTGGATGGAATTAATGAATGACACACAAGAGATATCGGGGGAGATTAGGGAATTTATAGAAATAAATCAAGGTACTGCCTCAGAACGAGTGGTATGGGACACACTGAAAGCCTTTTTCAGGGGCATATTGATACAAAAAATATCTAGATTAAAAAGACAATCCAGTCAGGAAGAGAGAACCGCTAGTGAATTAGTAAGCGAAAAAGAAGCGCAATACATTAAAGACCCAACACCTAAAAAATCCAGTGTATGGATGCAAGCACAACAGAACTACCGCCTAATAATGCTGAAGAAAGTAGAAAATAAGCAAATTTTTCAAAGCCAAGCAGCGTTTGCGGAGGGGGAAAGTGCAGGCAGGATGCTAGCTCATTTAATTAAAACTAACACACCTAGCTCAGGGGTGCCAGCAATAAGGGTAAATGTAGATAGGGTGGCCCACCAAACATCAGAAATAGCACAAAGATTCCGTGATTTCTATGCAGACTTGTATAGTTCAAGTCAAGAGGAAAGGAGAGAAGAACTGGACACATTCTTTGGAAGCCTAGTGTTGCCCTCGCTCTCTGAGCTGGATAGACAGGATTTAGACAAACCCCTGACCTTAGAAGAACTACAGTTGACCGTACAGGAGATGGCGGGGCATAAAACCCCAGGCCCGGATGGCCTCCCAGCAGAGACCTACCGGCATTTCGGGAAGGAGTTACTCCCGGAACTCACTAGGGTTCTAAACTGCTCACTAGCTAAAGGAGAACTCCCTATGTCCATGATGGACTCCACAATAATAGTTATTCACAAAGAGGGTAAGGACCCACTTGAAACCGCCTCGTATAGACCTATCTCCTTACTCAACACCGACATAAAAATACTGTTGAAGCTCTTGGCAGCTAGATTAAACAAAATAGTTGAGAAACTGGTACATCCCGATCAATCGGGTTTTATACCAGGGAGGGCCACCTCCACAAATATAAGAAGAGTTTTTCTGAACCTCCAGATTCCAACAGAGGAAGATGGAAAAAGAGCAATTGTTTCGTTGGATGCTGCCAAGGCCTTCGACAGTATAGAGTGGCAATATCTATGGAGAGCCTTAAAAGAGTTTGGGGTTGGCCCTATTTTTATGAAATGGGTCAAGATGCTGTATAGCACCCCAGAGGCCAGAGTGAAAGTGAACAATGTGTATTCCGAGAGGTTCAGGTTGCAGAGGGGTACGAGACAGGGGTGCCCTTTGTCCCCCCTTCTCTTCGCCCTCGCAATTGAGCCCCTTGCGATTGCACTTAGGTCGGACTCTGAGATAAGAGGATTTATAAGAGGTGAGGTAGAGGAGAAAGTGGTATTATACGCGGATGATCTCCTCTTGTTACTGGGAGATACACAGCACTCCCTTGGTAAGGCCATGAAACAAATAGAGATTTTTAGACGCTTTTCAGGCCTTAATATAAACTGGGGAAAATCTATGCTGCTACCGGTGGACCCTCTGTCAAACCAACTCCCGCAAGAGGCTTCTCAAATTCAAATAACAGCACAAATTAAATATTTGGGGGTGTATATATCTAGAGACCCTAACCATTATATTTTAGATAATCTGATTCCTCTGCTTAAAAAATACAAAGGGAAAATCAAGGTGTGGAAATCCCTCCCATTGTCAGTAGCAGGCCGCTGCAATTTAATACAAATGGTGTGGATGCCACAGCTCCTATATGTCTTACAAAACTCACCAGTTTGGATATACAACAAATGGTTCCAGAAAATAGACACTACGTTTAGGGAGTTGATTTGGAAAGGAGGTGTAGCTAGAATAAAATTAAATACCTTACAGAGGACAAAACAAGAGGGGGGAGTGGCACTCCCACATCCATTTAGATACTTTTTGGCGGCACAGATTCAATACATGAAGGGTAGTAACATGCAGGGAGAAGAGATAAGGAAGAGAATATTACTACAACATTCTATACATGACTCTATAGTAGAAGCCATGGAAGCAGGTTCTCTCCCACGGAAATTACCTACCCTTGACCTTATGATCAGAATATGGAAAGCAGTGAAGATAGCGTTGGGATATGATGGCATCACGGAGTATACCCCCCTATGGGAGAATGACAATCTAAAGGAGGTACAGAAGATGGGGACAGTTAAGGAATGGCAAAGACAGGGGATTAAATATATCTCCCAGCTGTATCAAGATGGCACACTAAAAACCTTTCAGACATTAAAAGAACAATATAATCTTTCAAATAAATCCTTTTATAAATATTTGCAGATCAGACATGCCTTAACAAAACAATATAAAGGAATAGTAATGACCTGGAGCAAGACCCCCCTGTTAAAAGAAATCATCAACACTAAAACAACTAAGGGCTCAATAACAAAAATATACTTAAATTTACATAAGAGGAGCCTAAGGGAATCCCAGGGCCAGGTACAAAAGAGGAAGTGGGAAAGAGATATTGCTAACTTATCTAACGAACAGTGGAAAATAATTTTGGAACTTGCTTCGTCAGTCTCACTGTCTCCCTCGCAGAGGATGTCTCACCTGTTTTTGCTAAATAGAGCATATTATACTCCGTATAAACTTTTCCGCTTTGGCTGTAGAAGAGACGCCAGTTGTCCCAGATGTGGTGGAGTAAACGGTGATATAATCCATATGTTCTGGCGATGCCCAAAGTTATTCCGGTATTGGAGGGAGGTAGTGAGAATAATTGAGCAAGTTTTTGAGGTTGACATAGAGCTGGAACCCCTACAATGTGTTCTGGGCTGGGTAAAGGGCGAGGGGATAAATGCCTACACTCAGTTAGCAATAACAAGATGCTTATTTCAAGCAAGGAGGCTGATTGCACAGAGATGGCAATCAATCTCCCCTCCCCTTAGTAAGGATTGGGAGCAAAATATGAACATAACTATCCTAAAGGAAAGGACAACCTACGTTAGACAAGGAGCCCTAAAAAAATTTGATAAGATTTGGAAACCGTGGCAAGAAAAAAAGAGGAAAGAAAATTGTATATAATAAGTAAAGCAGTCGTAGAAGGGAATGGATGTTTTGGAGGAAGGAAGTGTGAGTGTGGTCTAGGTCAATTAGTGGCTGGATGAGAGATGTAGAAGGGAGAGTGAGATAAGAAGTATCGGGGTAGAGGAGTTTTGGATTGAAATGGTTTTAATGTGAAACGATGTTCTGATTAATTTTTTTTTTTTTTGTATGGGAGACAGGGGGGGAGGGAAGGAGGGAATGTATGTATTGTTGGAAAATGGAAAATGTTTAATAAAGCTACAGCTCTGGCTTCAACAATTACATGAAGAACCCTATCCTTAACGGATGAGAATTGTTCAATCGTATCCCAAGCCCGAGCCCCCCCCACCTTGTACATGCAGGACCCCATGCCCAGACCTGGTCGGGATTGGTGAACAAATCCCTTCTAGCTGTCCCTGCCATTCTTAATTTCCTGCGCCATCAGATCCTCGCGATCGGCCGCGACCTAAAATGTTGGGACAGCTTCACCATCGCGCATGAACCTCTTGCTTTTGGGGAATTACCTTTATAAGCTGCAGATCCACATAAACACCAAACTAAAGTTCAAACACACTTGTGGGCTGCCTAGATACCCAAACCGACAAGAGACAGAGCCATTAAAACTAAAACCAATTTTACCCTCTAAAAATACATTGTTAGGTTCCATTGACAAGTGTCTGTCTGGAGTCTTCACTAGTTTGTCAAAAACTCCTCATACCCATAATATCATCATAAATGTCATGTACCGCTGTCATCGCTGGGGACTAAAACTCCTCATACCCATAATAACATCATAAATGTCATGTACTGCTGTCATCGTTGGGGACTAAAACTCGGTGAAGACTCAGAACAGACCATCGGTCCTGTTTGCTTTCTGAGCTAGTCAGGACATACACTTACCCTCGCTAAAATTTACTAAACAACAAAAATATAAATAAACAAAGATACTCCTCATTCTTTGGTGTGGTTGAGCCGTTTCTTGCAGTGGCTGGCGTGGTCTCATCCCTCAAGCTTCTTTACAACGACCCAGTCACCTGGTTGGAAAGAATGTAAACTGATTATTGAGTCGGGTCCAGGAGGGACTCGTGAAAACCTTTTGGTGGACATTTTGAAGTTCATGTCACAACGATCGCACCCACCCCATCAGCCGAGATTATAAGTGACAGCTAATGAGGAGAGTACGACCCTGATTTTGATTGACCTCCAAACAACCCTCATATGACAATAACCCAGACATCGGGACTGTGGTCACTGCATAACCTGTGCGTGGCTTACAATACCTGAAACCATTGACAAAAGGTTCTTAGCCTCTGGGATGGGAACCTACTTCACCAGACTGCTGCTTGCCGATTCAAATTCTATTAAAGAAAGACAGTCTTGGCACAAACTTGGTTAGAATTACAGAGGTTATTATTAGTTTGACAAAAAAAAAACGTCACTCTTACATTTATCATTCTCCCCCCTTTTCTTCCTCATTACAGACTGAAGGAAGAAATGCGTGGTGCAGGAAAAAAGAAACAATGAAATAGCCTGTGATACTTTTACCTCCCTTAGATTTATCCATATGTACAGCTGTCTACATACACCTGTTCTCTGTGTACAAACTCCTTGGACCTGAAAAATACTTATAAGCAAAATCATTACTCTATTCTTCATATTTAACCTGCAAAGAATGGTAAAATAATAATGACATTCCTGTACATTGGTAAATTGTCAATGTTATTCTTTCAAAACCGATTCAAACAAAACCCTCTGTAACCCTTACTTTTCCCGTTCCTACAAAAATACAACAGCCGCGACGCATCGGAGGATCGCCGCGGTAAGTTCGAACATATTCACGTTACTACATACAAACATTCCGATACAAACGTGGGGGAAATACTTCCCAGTTTCCAAAACCACAAATGAAAAAAAACAAAAACAGCCAGAATTCTACCTTCACTCTTTCAGCAATAGAAAAAAAATACAATGGGACAACCATGAGAGCAGCTCGAGAACCTTCCATGTACCAGCCATACAAGGTTCAAACAAACGGGCATGAGCCACCGTTCCTCATCATTACAGATTTCTGAAGCCGCAGCTCAACTACATCCATTCCAGAGGGATACCCAAAATAGTATCCTTGGACCACCTATGTTAATCTTTTTGGGGTTCAAAGGCCTTTGCCCCAAAACTAGGCTTCGTGCACTGTGTGACCGTCTGACTATGGGAAGCCTCCATTCCTTCCCTTTTCACAGACCTCCTTGTGTCCATGGCGATTCGAATCGGCTTATCATCTTAAACCTGCGTCCAGGTTAAACCGTTGCACCCTTTCGGAGATCACCGCCCAGTGTCTTCTTATATGGTGAATTGCAGAACTACAACCACTATATGGTCAAGTCCTCCAACTAGAAACCCTAACCGAGGCGTCAACTCTATGGCTTGTTGTCCCAACACTTTTGGAACTACAGCAACAACCACAGATCAACCCCCGAATTAGGCCTCTACCCCTCACAGTGCATGCATACACAAGCATTTTCCGCTATACACCCATACACTGCGTTGTCAGACTAAACCTCACAGAACACTTACGCCAGTTTACCACCTGCAGAACAATGTGGCTTCTCTCTGTATCTAGATGATAAAATAATGGTGATACCCCCTGTTTTTCTCTCTACCCAAAACTGTATTACAGTACAAAACTTCACAAAACTGGAACGAAATATAAAACACTTTTAAACGCCAAAATGCTTTCCGTTTTCCTTCCAAGCACAAATCTCATTCAGACAACCCCAAGCTCCTCCCACCAACTTTCTGCTGATATATAAATGCTGAAAAGAAACTTCCGGTTATGCTCAGCTCTTAAAAAAACCAAACTGGTTTATTTACATATCAATTGTTCAGGAAGAGGGAGGGGGAGGGGAGGCGTTAGCCATAATCGCCTTGTCTATCAAGACTCCAAAAAAAAATCCATGGCTACACATTATATATTTCAACCATTTAAAACCTTGTCAAGGAAATGATGGAGTAAACCCCCCTTTGCAAATGGGAGGGAATCCCCCCTGACCCACATTCCATGGAAGTCAAACCATAAGTTGGGACTCAAAATACAAACTCCTGCCAAAAGATGGCTATACAGTACAAGATCCAAAAAAATTAATTGCCCTCTGGGAAACTCCCAAATATTTAAACATAAAAACACATCATTGTACAAAAACTCTGTTAGTCTTACAATCTATCAAAATTCAGTGTGAAAGTGAAGTTTTTTCTTAAAACCAAAATCCAAAACCCCAAACCCCTGCTCATATACTGCTAAGTCAGCCGATCCTGCAATAGCTTACATTCACTTAAATGAAAACAGAGAAATCCCCAACCTAACATCATGTGCATGGAGTTTGCATGTCCTCCCTGTGTCTGTGTTGGCCTCCCCCCACACTCCAACTGCTGGTAGGCCAGCCAGATCCCATCCATAAATAGGCGCCAGCTTGTGCGTGTGTCCGCAAGCACGTTGTGGCCCCTCGGGGTAAAACCGCGCTATTTTAAGATACCTCTCAACTCACCTCAAAAGGTGATGCTTAGAAAAATAATTTAAACCAGCAAATTCGTTAAACAAAAACCAGTCTCTCAGTATGTCCCCCTGGTGTCTCACTACTCTTCCCAGCAGTGCACAGGTCAAACTGTAAACGCATAAAACATAAGAAAACTGCGCCGATCAACAAATGCCAATACAGCATATTCAGGAGTCGTGTTTGCTAAACTGGAACTTCCTATCTCAAGCTGTAAACGTCTCTCAAAATGGCCGACAAGCCAGGACTACAAAATGGTGGATGACCCACCACAGCACCTCATGGACAACAAAAATTGCGCCATTGACGCATGCAATTTTTCCCGCCAAAACCAGCATCTTTTTAAAAGAAAATCAAAAATGTTTTTCTCCACAAAGACTGACTACACCATTAAAACTTTTCTAAATTATCATCAAAATCCACTGAAAAAGGTGTCAGCTACACTCTACAAGGACCACATGTACACTTACAAACTTAGCCTCCCTTTTGCCAACTAAACAGCACATTCAATAAATGTTAGTTACGTGACAATATTAAAAACATATTCATTTCTCTAAGTCCATATACTCTGAGATATTCACCACTTTTCTCTACCTAAAGTTCACACACACAGTGGCCTCAGCTTCCATAACAAAGCCATTGCAGAGACATACTATGTCTGCCTTCTAGCAATGCCTGGCCATTAGGATATGCGGCGGGAACTTTCAACTCAAAAACCAAACACTTTACTTAAAATATTTTTACACTTATGGGGACATGTGTCTTTGTCCCCTATAAAGGCAAAAATCACAATTTATCCATTTCTATTTTTCATAGAAATCACAAACACCACACACATACAGTATATTGTTGCTTGTAACATTTGCTTAGAGTTTCTTTCCCTCAGGGCACAGCCCCTGCAACACAAAACAGTGGGCAAGCCCTTCCCCCATTCAAGCACATATCTCACAAACAAACCTCTGAGAAATACAAAAAGCTCACCCAAACACACACATTGCAGACTGAATAATCCCACATCTATACCTTCATTTCATACACAATATACAGTTTCCATCAGCATTCACACAGGCACAAACACTACACACAACTTTGTAATGAAAATTGGAAAGTCAATAGATACACAACTTTCAAACATGTTGGCAGTGATGAGTGAGTGAGTGAGTGAGTAACTTGTATAGCGCTGCAATTGCGAACTAAATCGCCTCAAGGCGCTTTGCATCCAGTGTCGTTGAGATCATTAGAAGAGATGGGTCTTTAGTATTTTCCGGAAGGCCCGATGGTTTTCTTCCATGCGGATATTCGTGGGTAGCGCATTCCATAGCCTTGGTCCTTGGACAGCAAACCTTCGTTCTCCCTTGGCTTTGTAGCGGGTCTTGGGGATGTGGAGGAGGTTTTGGTTAGTTGATCGAAGGTCACGAGTAGTGGTGTAGTGTTTTATTTTCTCGCATAAATATTCAGGAGCGTTTCCTTGTGCGCATTTGTGGGTGAGGCAGAGGGTCTTGAATGTGATCCGATCCTTTACGGCTAGCCAATGGAGGCTTTTCAGGGATGGTGCGATTGATTCCCAGGGTTTTTTCCCTGTTACCAGTCTGGCCGCTGTGTTTTGGACGACTTGTAGACGTGCAACTTGGTATTTGGGTAGTCCTAGGTAAAGTGAGTTAGCGTAGTCAAGCCGTGAATTGATAATGGTTCCGACTACTACTGCTCTGTCTTTTTCCGGGATGAACGGGATGAGTCTTCGTAGCAGGCGGAGAAGGTGGTGGGATCCACTGACTACTGATCCTATTTGTGCGTCCATAGTCATGTCTGAGTCAAAGATAACTCCCAGGCTTTTAACTTTGGTGCTTGGGGTTATGTTTTGTCCCAGGATGGTGGGTGGCGTCCATGTGGTCCTGGCGTTTTTCTTTCGGTTAGCGTGGAAAATGAGCAGTTCTGTTTTGGATCCATTAAGCTTGAGGGAGCTCTCTGTCATCCAATTGTTGATCAATGTAAGGCATTTTTCCAGTCCGTAATATTGATCTTTTTTGTTGTTGATGCGAAAGTATAGTTGAGTGTCATCTGCATAGGAGTGATAACGCATGTCCTGTTCACTGATGATTTTGAGGAGTGGCCGAAGGTAGATGTTGAAGAGTACCGGTGACAGGGGTGATCCTTGAGGTACTCCGCATGTATTTGTGCGTGGTGCCGAGGTAAAGGCTCCCAGTTTCACTGTCTGGGATCGGTTTTCTAAGAAGGATGCGAACCATGGTAGGTCCGTGTCTGCGACTCCTGCTACTTCGGTGAGACGCGTAAGTAGGATTTTGTGATCTACTGTGTCAAAGGCTGCACTGAGGTCCAGCAGCACCAGGAGACATGATTCTCCGTCATCTGCTGCTTCTAGTACGTCGTCCCATATTTTGAGAAGTGCCGTTTCCGTCCCATGGCCTGGGCGGAACCCCGATTGAAGTGGGTCCAGGAGATTGTGGGTATCCAAATGAAGTTGTAGCTGTTGTGTTACAACTTTCTCGATAATCTTGGAGATGGTGTTCAGGCTTGTTACCGGTCTTCTAAAATTTGGGTCATTCGGGTCAAGGTTAGGTTTCTTTAGGAGGGGTTTGATTATTCCTTGTTTAAGGGAAGTCGGCACAATACCTTCTTTGAACGATTGGTTGATGAAGTGTGTTATGTGGGGTGCCAAGATGTCGGTACATTCTTTCAGCAGTTTTGCCGGAATGATGTCGTTCGGTGAAGTGCTATCTCGGAGGCTTCTTATGATGTTTTTAGTAGTGTCGATTGTAATTGGGACCAGAGTAAATTTCTTTGATTGCAGAATATTTATCTGGTTCTTTTCTTCCTTTGGCTGTGTGGGGTTGTTTGATTTTTCCTGCTGAATTATTTTCCTAATGTTATCAATTTTGTCGATGAAAAAATTGGATAGTTCATTGCAGAATTCCTGTGTTTCGTTTGCTGAAGACTCCAAACAGGTGGGATTCATGGTCTGAGCTACTAGTTTGAAGAGTTCGCGGGGGCGGTTTAGGGCTTTTGCGATGGTGTTTGCGAAATGGTCTCTTTTTGCTTTGAAGATTGCTTTATGATATTTCCTAGTGAGTGCTTTGTAGATTGTGTAGTTCTCCTTTGTTGCATTTCTTCTCCAGGCTCCTTCTGCTCTTCTGCGTTCTTGTTTCAGTAAAGTAAGAGCGTCATTGAACCAGCCTGCATTGTTTTTGCGGATGAGTGCTCTGCGTCTTGGAGCAACCGTATCTGCTGTCTGTAGCAAAGCATTGTTCAGGAAGTTGAGTGTTTCTTCTGTTGAGTGGTTTTGGTTTAGCATTTCCATATTGTTCAATAGCGTGGTTTTGAAAAGCTCAGAGTATAGTTTCTTCTGTGATCTTGTCCAGTGAGTTGTTGCTGATTGTATTGATTTTTGGAGGGCCGTGTTGGTCGTTATAGTAAACTTGATGGCATGATGGTCTGTCCATGGTAGAGGCTGGTTGTCCAGTGTGTTGATGTCCATATCTTGTTTGAAGATTAGGTCAAGAGTGTGACCTGATACATGAGTGGGAGTATTTATCAATTGTTGCAAGCCTAGTTTTTCTAGTTGGTCGATGCAGGCAGTGGCGATAGGGTCTTCGGGGGAGTTGGCCCAAAGGTTGAAGTCTCCAAGTAGCAGCAGATTTTTGGTTTTCATGGTGTATGTCGAGAAAAATTCATTTAAATGTGTGAGGAGGTGTGTCTTGGGTCCCGGTGGTCTGTAGCAGAGCAGTATGTGGATGGTATCCTGGGGTGTAGTTTGTAGTTGCAGAGTGAGTGTTTCCATGAAAGGCAATGAGTTCTGTAGAGTTGGTTTGATGAACGTAAGGTGGTCTTTGTAAATTACTGCTAGGCCCCCTCCTCTTTGTCCTGTTCTATGCTCCGTTAGGATGCGGTAGTTCTCCGGCACTAGTTCTGCTAGGATGGTATTGCAGTCGGGTGTTAGCCAGCTTTCCGTGATGAAGAGGCAGTCTATGTTGTGTTGGGTTATGAAATCATGGATTTCCTGTCTGTGTTTGACTGCAGATCTGGTGTTGATTAGGGCACTTGATAGATGTTGTAGATGCCATGGTGCTCTGTTTTTTCCTGTTGATAGTCGACTGATTCTTACGATTCGTTCCTTTTGTAATTTTTTTTGGATGGGTGTTGGTAGTGTTGTGGCAAAGTTCTTTAGGCTTTGGATGGTGTCGGCTGAGTATATAATGTTAACCATGTTGAAAAAGTGCTGATAATGATGAGGCGATGAGATGATGTTGATAACGATGATGATCCTGATGTTGATGATGATGATGATGAGCGATGCGATGAGAGAGCTGCTGAGGTGTGCTAATGCTTGAAGTTGGTGTTTGATGTTGACAAGGATGATGATCCGATAGTGATGAATGATCCGATAGTGATGATGATCCGCTAGTGATGATGATCCGATAGTGGTGATGATCCGAATAGTGATGATGATCCGATAGTGATGATGATCCAATGCTGATGATGATCCAATGCTGATGATGATCCTAGTGATGATGATTCCTTCCTAATCCCTGGTGGCGGTTGGAGCTACCCTAACCTTCCCGCTAATGGAAGGAGTCCGATATACTTACCTGGTTATCAGGTTTGATGGACGACTGATGATGATGATGATGATGATCCTGGTGTAGACGGCGCTGCTCCCCAACTATCTAATCCCCCCGTTAATCCAGAGGAAGGCGAAAAACCCCAGCCAAGCATGGGCCAATAGTGCTAGAGCGGGGGAAAAAATTCCTTCCTGATCCCTCTAGAGGCGATCGGGTCTGCCCTGGATCAGCTAGCTAATGGAGGAGCCCGGTATACTTACCTAGTTGTCAGGTTTGCCAGGACAACTGGTGGTGATGCTGAGAGGAGGATGAGGATGATGATGTGAATGAGGATGAGGATGATGATGAGGAAGATGCTGCTGATGAGGATACCGATGAGGATGATGATGATGAGGGTGAAGATGATGGTGCTGAGAATGAGTATTGTCATGAGAATGAGGATAAGGATGAAGATGATGGTATTTGCAGAGTATATTTCCTGCTATACTTTTCTTGGTACTGTCAGGGTCCTGATAGATATGGGCCCAGGTGTACCAAGATGGCCACTGGTGCCTAGATTGAGTCAGGAAGTGCTGAGGCCGGGCGGGTGTACCAAGATGGCCGCCGCGGCTGGAAGTTAGGCCGGAGCCGCAGACTGTCCTAAAAAGGACAGGCGGTGGTGGTTGCGGCTTCGGGCCGCTTGGGGGAGCTCCGATGCGGGAGACACGGCTTGCCCGCTAAGGATGGGGGAGAGGGGGGACGATGCTGGGCTGGAGGAGGCCGGAACTAGGCCTCAGCCACGGACTATCTTGCCGGCAGTTGCCGGTCAATGGCGAATGGCGGCCCGGATGGCGTCTTCCGATGGCGAGTGGACGAGCAGTGCTCCGCTCTGGGAGCAGCTGTGGAAGGATAGGGCCGGGTGCCAGGGGCCGTGGCCTGTTAGGCAGCCCCTGTATGGGAGGAAGAACCGCGGAATGTGCCCTGGAAGGCAGACGGCAGGAGCTCCTGCAACACACGTCCGTTCTCAACTGACAGGTAAAGCCATGTTGCCTGCCCCTTCCCCGCTAAACCTCATGGGGGCAGCCATTTTCAGCTTCTCTCACACAAACATCCAGGCACACCCAGGCATACCCACACACAATCAAATTCACAGGCATACGATCCATGACAAAATCACACACACACATGCACACGCTGCAAACTTAAAGCATGATTTCAAAAAGACAATTTTTTTTTTTCGTTTCAAAGTACAGCCTCTTTACGCATCAATCACATCGCAGGTCCACTCTCCTCCTCTGCTGATCTGATGCTCAAAGAGGCCGCAATTGGTCCCAACCGTGAGTCGCCATTACTGTTGTGGAATTCCAGGCTGCTGTTTACAGAGCACACAGCCTATAATTCCTGTGCTATCTAAGCACACATCAGATTTCATCTTTCTGCAATAATGCTATCTTTAAGTTTGCTAAAGTCCACTCACCGTTCATTCCATCATTCATCCAAGAAAGGCAGCACCACAAAAGCTTATCTTCTTATCAGGCCATTCCAGCAAAAGACTGTCTAGCCGACGCCTAATCATAGGCTTTTATTAAACTCAAAAGATCTCACACAGGAGGTGATTGGCTGCAGCAACCAATCCCCTCCCCCATGGGCGGGAACCTCACAGGATGTTCCCTCCTCACAGGAAAATGACAATACCTGGACATTCCTTCCAACAGGAGATGTCATACATGAATACAATAACGTAGGATGGCTAAAGTTACCGTTGATAGGAATTCTTATTCTGCGCTATTCCATAGAATAACGCATATTAAAATTATACTATTATTGAATGGGGGAGGGAGGCTATCTGCAGACGCACGCTACGAATTCCAACCAATGTTGATCAGACATAGCAGAGACAAGAGCGCCCATCCGCCTATAACCAATGATGTCATTGCAGAGCGAGCATATCCCCCCTTAACGATCGTCCATGCTAATGCACAGAGGGCCCCCGTTGGTGGACATATCCGCACCCTGCAAACATCACACTCCAACCTCAAAACGTTTTCCCCTATCAGACGGGATTCAACCAGCCTCAGACTACCCCAATCAGCTCTTTTAGAGCGGGTTGCGGAAGTACTAACACTGGGTGACACTATGACAATACATATTAAATACATCTCCATAAAAATCTCCACAACAGTAGGAACAGCGGTGACTCCTGGTGCTGCGGTAGCCGCAATCCCCACTGCTGGGCAGCTGGACTGGTGCTCACTCAATTGATCCCGGGAAGAAGAGAGCCCGGGCCTGCTGGGAGGTTCCTTTTATAGCTTCTCCCATAATTCTCCCATGGAGAGGATGGCTTGCTGGAAGGTATAATTTGCAAAGGGTTCAGCAATTCAGTAATGGCTGGGCAGGAGACTACTAATCCCACAATGCTCTCCTTTAGGGCTAAGGAGAGTGATGCAGGTGATCTGAGCCCAGCACTGGAGGGAAACAGGAGTAGCATGCAGTGATGGAGATAAAGTCTGCTACTTCATATTACAGTAGTCCACTCCTGGATAAATTCCCTTAGTGAAAGCATCTCACATAGTACACCAAAAGACACACATTTAACCCTTTGATCACCCTAGATGTTTAACCTCATCCCAGCCTGTGTCATTTGTACAGTGACAGTGCATATTTTTAGCACTGATCACTGTATTAGTGTCACTGGTCACCAAAAAGTGTCAAAGTTTCAGTTAGTGTCTGATTGTCTGCCGCAACATCACAGTCCCACTATAAGTCACTGATCGCTGCCAATTTTTAAAGATATTTAATTATTTCAATTTTTTTTTGGATATGTTTTATAGCAGAAAGTGAAAAATATGTTTTTTTTTTTTATAGCGCAAACAAATTAAAAACGTAGAGGTGATCAAAGACCACCAAAATAAAGTTCTATTTGTGGTAAAAAAAAGTCTATGATTTTTATCATAGGTGTATTTTAAATGATAGAAACAGAATATCAACCAAAAATTCAGAAAAAACACATAAAACAAATGTTATAAATTGAGTTTCAGTTCATTGAGTAAAATAAGTATTTGATCCCCAAGCAAAACATGACTAATGCCCCGTACACACGACCGGGTTGTCCAACGGAAAAACTGCGAGGAGAGCTTTTGGCTGGGAATCCCGGCCGCGAGTATGCTCCATCGCAGTTTTTCCGATGGGAAAACTGCCGGAAAAGACCGGGAAAAAAAAAGAGAACCAGCTCTCTTTTTTACCGTCGGATAACCCAGCCGTGTGTAGCAGAAAACTGAAGTTTTTGGCAGTTTTCCTGTGGGGAAAAGGTCAGATGGAGCATACACACGGTGGGGATTCCCGAGGAAAAGCTCTCATCTGAGTTTTCCCGACGGGAAAACCGAACATGTGTACGGGGGAAAAGTAGAGAACAGGTTCTCGGTTTTCCCCTTGGGATTTCCGACGGACCTTTTGCCATTGGGAATCCCGGTCACGTGTACAGGGCATTAGTACTTGGTGGAGAAACCCTTGTTGGCAAGCACAGAGGTAAGACATTTATTGTAGTTAGTGACCACGTTTGCACACATCTCAGGAGGGATTTTGGTCCACTCTTTTTTTACAGATCTTCTCTAAATCCTTATGGTTTCTTGGCTGTCGCTTGACAACTCTGAGTTTCAGCTCCCGCCATAAATTTTCTATAGGATTAAGGTCTGGATACTAGCTAGGCCACTTCATGACTTTAATGTGCTTCTTTTTGAGACACTCCTTTGTTGCCTTGGTATTATGTTTTGGGTCATTGTCATGCTGAAAAACCCATCCATGACCCATCCTCAGTGTTTTGGCTGAGGGAAGATCCAAGATTTTACAATACATGGCCCCATCCATTGGTTCCTCAATGTTTTAACATTCTCAATACCTGCATGTTTCTTTACTTCTAAAAAAAATTGTGGCAAAAAATGAAATAATCTTGGGATGTTTACTTTCCAAAAAAGTTAGGTTCAGGGTTTTCATACTGACCTGGCATTTTTATTTGCTATGTTTTATAATCAAAAGTAAAAAATACAGATTTATTTTCCAAAATGTTTGGTCTTTTTTGCTTTTCATAGAAAAAAATGTCATTTTGTTTATTAAATATCACCAAAAGAACGCTCTGTCTCAATAATGATATAAAAGTAATTTATGTACAGTGTTGCATGAGTGAATAATTGTTAGCCAAACTATCATAGCACAGAAAACCATATATGACCTGGTACACAAGTGGTTGAAGCTACAGTATTTTAATGGGACTGCAGGCAGAACCATATAGAATATAATAACAACCTGCACACATTTTGGAATAATTGGCCATGACCCTTTATTATTAGTAATAAATAAAATTGTTTATTCAATAACCATAAACCATAGCACAAGAAATATACAAAACCAAAATGAGACTCAATTTATCCAAAACACACATAGGCCCCTTTCCCACGGGCTTTCCGATCAGGTCCGCCCTGTCAGTTTTTCAGGCGGGCCTGATTAGACACTTCATTCACCTCTATAGAGTGGCGGATGTCAGTGGTGACATGTCCGCTGACATCCGCCATCATCCGAACCGATCCTTTCCGTGAAATACAGATGGATGGTGACCCTATTTTCTATAGTCTGGAGCAGTGTTTCTCAACTCCAGTCCTCAAGGCGCCCCAACAGATCATGTTTTCAGGATTTCCCTCAGATGAAATGGCTGTGGTAATTACTAAGGCAGTGAAAGTGATCAAATCACCTGTGCAAAATAATGGAGATCCTGAAAACATGACCTGTTGGGGCGCCTTGAGGACTGGAGTTGAGAAACACTGGACTCTGGAGGATTGGATCGGACTGGCTTCCTTTTATGGACCAGTAGTCACCAGTGTTTAAGCTGGGCTATAAATAATAAATTGTGTGCGTCAGGCGTCCGTTGTCAGTAATAGAAAAAAAACATCAGCTACAAAAGCATCTCAACATACCCCCCCCCCCCCCCCACTAACACACTCTTTGTCAGAGCTCATATTATGTGGTTTGCATCCCTGCTCCAATAAAGGTGACAGTTAAGATTAGTTCTTGTTGGTAGACAGGTGCACACTGAAATATTTTTTTTCGGAATTTAGTTTTTGGCCGAAAATTAAGTTTATTTAGTTACTCCCAAAATTTGTTTTTATTTATTTTGTTTTGTTAAAAAAATCGTCAGAAAATCCAAATTAAGGTCAAATCTGTCAATTGGAGGCTTATGGTGTCCGTCGAAAGTTCTAAGAAGATTTGACGAAACAGCTAAACTGTACGACGTCATAATTGTACATTTTTGGTCGAATGCTCCTGTCAGAAACGAGGATGGAGATCAAGATGCCAAGAGGGCTCCCCTTGCGGCTGAGTGCAGCGCGACCCTGGAGTTGGGGACAGGGAGTGCGGTGCCCACAGAAGCACAGTTGGCCAGGTGCAAGCTTGTAGTCTGATGGGCTTAGCCACTGAGGGATGGCTGCAGCAGGCAGAACTGAGCTTCGTTGTGCTTAGATGAGCGGAGATACCAGAAGCCAGGCCGGGGGTCGTACACAGGTAGGTCAGTCCAGAGCAGTTACAGGGGCGAGCCAAGGTCATACACGAGCAAGGTCCAGGTACAAGACGAGGGTCAAGCCAGGTGATCAGGAAGCAGGGTCCAGAAGCAGGCCAAGGGTCAAGACGAGGAGAACAGGAAGCGAGGTCAAGGCAAGCCGGTTCACAACAGATAGGCACGGATCAAAGAGCAATGTCTAGGAACACAGGAAACTGAAGAGATAATCCAGCACCATCCAGCAGTCACAGGCTGACTTAAATAGGGCCATTGGTGCCAGCGTCAGTCAGGCCACTTGCGCGCCGTTGTGCACGCGCCGCTCCATGCATGTGCGTGCGCCGATGCGCGTCAATGCACGCTGATGCACGGCGCGCGCTCGTGCACATCTCGAAACCCTCCGTGAGCATCCATGGAGGTTCTGGGCAACATTGCCAGTACTGTGACAGCCATGTCCCTGACAGCTCCGTCCACAAGCTATAGTAGAATTCTAAAGTTGTATGACTAGTAATAATTATATTTATAAATTATTATTACTAGTCAACCAACATTAGAATTCTTCTATAGCCTATGGGCGGAGCATTGGACCATAAATGTCCGCTATGTTTTTAGCTGCTTCATAGAATCTTCATGTCTCTAAAATGTTGAATCTTTTCTCTCTATGTCGATAATCTTGGACTAATGGAGTTAGGTTAGGCACATTCGACCACAGGTTCGATAGACACAAATCGCTATTGCCACCGTCATGTCGAATCTTCTATCCATATCGAACTGTTGTCGCAACAAAAGGAAAATAAAGCATTTTTTATGTCGGATCTTTCGGATTTCGGATTCTGTGCGTTCGTTAACGTTTGTTAAAACCAACGCGAAAATCCCTGAAAATCTGACGAAAATGCACATGTCTACTTGTTGGTTAAATTTAGTTATTTCAAGCTGTAATGGCTATGGGCTCATATAAACGGGCGGTCCGCCCGACGGACTCAACTTTGCTCAGCGGGGATCGTTCCGCTGATCCCTGCTGAGCAGGCAGATGACAGGTCCATCTCTGTCTCTGCACAGTGAGCGGAGATGGACCTGTCATCCACCTGCTCAGCGGTGAGCAAAGCAGAGTCCGTCGGGCAGACCGCCAGTTTGAAAGAGCCCATAGCCATTACAGGTTAAAATAATGACATTTAACCAACAAGAACTAAACTTAACTGTAACCTTCATTGGAGCAGGGATGCAAACCACATAATATGAGCCCTGACAACGTGTGTGTGTGTGGGGGGATGTTGATATTCTTTTGTAGCTGATGTTTTTTCTGTTACGGACAAATGGCACACATAATTCATTATTTATAGCCCAGTTTAAACACTGGATTCAAGTAAGTAAGCAACTTTTAGTACCCACTGTACCAAAAACCCTGGGCTTGCCATAATTCAATGGATGTGTGGGTATGGGGCACCTCCACACCTTTCATTCTCAGTTGTAGCAGTCAAAATGGCAATTGGCAGTTGGAATAGACTTCAAGCATATTTTATGCATAATTCACATGATGTTGAAAATAATAGTATTAAATTGTTTCTCACAAGGTATTTTTGTAAGTGTCATTGACTGATTGGATTAATAAACTTGCCCAAATAGCACTTGAAAGAAGGCACATGGCAATTGCTATTCCAAACATCTCTCTACCTTATGTATAGATCGATGTTGATGGAACACAGGATTATTAGACATCTGAGTCCAAGGCAATTGTTAAATGACTTGACCTGAAAGCAATTTTCACATTTTACATGCTCATTGTGCCACATTGCCATGAGTGTATTTTTATATTCTCCCCATTAGTGGCAATCTCTTATAAGGCAACTCAGCCAGCATCCTTGCTTACTGACTGTCGAGAGCAATTCAAACGATCACAATCAATTACAGAACAAGCCATCTAGGGAGTGTATTGCTTTCTATCTGTCGGAAGCACTACTTGTGTTAGCAATAGCTTTTTTTTCCCCCAGTGTATAGTGCAAAGGCTCTATTACAAAAATATATGTTACCATTGAGGTACCCACTGGAGGCTTTAGAGCAGTGGTTCTCAACTCCTGTCCTCAGGACCCACTAACAGGCCAGATTTTAAGTATTGCCTTGGTGAGATGCAGACTAGAATACTGCAATCCCTGGGCAGCAAATTATATCACCTGTGATGCATTTCAGTTATCTTGCAAACCTGGCCTGTTGGTGGGCCCTGAGGACTGGAGTTGAGAACCACTGCTTTAGGCCTGGTTCACACTGGGGCGACAAACGCTCCGACATTGGGAGCTCATGTCGCATGACGTGTGAAAATCAATGATTCCATATGGGAGCCGTCTTAACTGGTCCGACACATGTCGGTCCGACTTTGAGAATGCTCCCTGTACTACTTTGGTCCGACTTTGATCCGACTTCAGACCATTGACTATCATTGAAGTCGGATCAAAGTCGGACCGCAGTCTTGCATGATCCGACTTTGGCATGCGACTTGTGCTCTGCTGCTCTTGAGGGGGAACTCCAGGCCAAATTTTAAATAAAAAACCGGAATGGGTTCCCCCTCCAGGAGCATACCAGGCCCTTGGGTCTGGTCTGGATTTGAAGGGGCGCCCCAACGCCGGAAAAACGGCGTGGAGGTCCCCTCAAAATCCAAACCAGACCCTTATCCGAGCACACAACCTGGCAGGCCGCAGGGGAAGAGGGGGGATGAGAGAGCGGCCCCCCTCCCTCCTGAACCGTACCAGGCCACATGCCCTCAACATGGGGGGGTTTGGTGCTCTGGGGCAGGGGGGCGACCTGCGGCCCCCCCACCCCAGAGCACCCTGCCCCCATGTTGATGAGGACAGGGCCTCTTCCCGACAACCCTGGCCGTTGGTTGTCGGGGTCTGCGGGCGGGGGGCTTATCGGAATCCGGGAGCCCCCTTTAATAAAGTGGCCCCTGGATCCCGGCCCCCCCACCCTATGTGAATGAGTATGGGGTACATCGTACCCCTACCCATTCACCTGGTGAAAAAAAATTGCAATAAAAAAACCACACAGCTTTTTAAAGTATTTTATTGCACAGCTCCGGGGGTCTTCTTCCGACTTCGGGGGTCTCCGGTGTCGTCGCCGCACTCTCCGGTTCTTTCTTCCGCCGGGCCTCTGCTAACTTCTTTTTAGCTCTTTTGCTAGCGGGGCCCGGTCTTCTTCGGCACCTTCTTCTCCCGCTCTCCGGTTCTTTTCCCGCTCTCCGGTTCTTTCTTCCGCCGGGCCTCCGCTAACTTCTTTTTAGCTCTTTTGCTAATGGAGGCCCGGTCTTCTCCGTCGTCTCGTCCGGCTCTCCGTTGTCCTTCTGCCGGCCCCTCCACTAACTTCTTGGTAGCTCTTTCGCTAGTGGAGGAGCCGGTCTTCCTGTCGCCGCCTTCAGCGTCTTCTTCCCTCTTCTCCTCCTCGATGTTGACGCGTCGCTTCCTCCCGCTGTAATACTGGCTCTCCGCTCCGCTCCGCATTAATATAGGCTTCTCATGACGTCACAGTCACATGTTCCGGGGCACATGGCCCCGGAGCATGTGACTGTGACGTCATGGGAACATGTGACTGTGACGTCATGAGAAGCCTATATTAATGCGGAGCGGAGAGCCAGTATTACAGCGGGAGGAAGCGACGCGTCAACATCGAGGAGGAGAAGAGGGAAGAAGACGCCGACGGCGACGACGGGAAGACCGGCCCTTCCACTAGCAAAAGAGCTAAAGAAGTTAGTGGAGGGTCGGCAGAAGGACAACGGAGAGCCGGACGAGACGACGGGAAGACCGGGCCTCCGCTAGCAAAAGAGCTAAAAAGAAGTTAGCGGAGGCCCGGCAGAAGAAAGAACCGGAGAGCGCGGCGACGTTACCGGAGACCCCCGAAGTCGGAAGAAGACCCCCTGAGCTGTGCAATAAAATACTTTAAAAAGCTGTGTGGTTTTTTTTATTGCAATTTTTTTCCACCAGGTGAATGGGTAGGGGTACGATGTACCCCATACTCATTCACATAGGGTGGGGGGCCGGGTTCTGGGGGCCCCCTTGATAAAGGGGGCTCCCGGATTCCGATAAGCCCCCCGCCTGCAGACCCCGACAACCAATGGCCAGGGTTGTCGGGAAGAGGCCCTGTCCTCATCAACATGGGGGCAGGGTGCTCTGGGGTGGGGGGGCCACAGGTCACCCCCCTGCCCCAGAGCACCAAACCCCCCCATGTTGAGGGCATGCGGCCTGGTACGGTTCAGGAGGGAGGGGGGGCCGCTCTCTCGTTCCCCCCTCTTCCCCTGCGGCCTGCCAGGTTGTGTGCTTGGATAAGGGTCTGGTTTGGATTTTGGGGGGGACCCCCACGCCGTTTTTTCAGCGTAGGGGCGCCCCTTCAAATCCAGACCAGACCCAAGGGCCTGGTATGCCTCTGGAGGGGGAACCCATGCCGTTTTTTTATTTAAAATTTGGCCTGGAGTTCCCCCTCAAGATTCATACCAAACACAGTGCCTGATATTGGCGGGGATCCAAGTCGGATCCCCGTTCATTGAAAGTCGGACATATGTCGGCTTCATGTCGCAGGGCAAAGTCGGATCCAAAGTAGGACAGATGTCGTGTCGCACTAGTGTGAACCCAGCCTTAGAGTATACAGTACACACTAGAAAACACAGAGTTGTCTGCTTTTTTAAGTATTTAACAAACAGAAAAAAAAATAGGAGTAATAATACTTTAAGTAATTATGAATGACAGACTAACCTGGCCTGACATTTGTAAACGTAAAATGGATCCATGGGCAAAATAAAAATGGCATATACAGTATCTCCCAAAAGTGAGTACACCCCTCATTTTTTTTTATATTTTATTATATCTTTTCATGTGACAACACTGAAGAAATTACACTTTTCTATTATGTAAAGTAGTGAGTGTACAACTTGTATAACAGTGTACATTTGTTGTCCCCTCAAAATAACTCAACACACAGCCATTAATGTCTAAACTGCTGGCAACAAAAGTGAGTACACCCTTAAGTGAAAATATCCAAATTGGGCCCAAAGTGTCAATACTTTGTGTGACCACCATTATTTTCCATCACTGCCTTAACCCTCTTGGGCATGGAGTTCACCAGAGCTTCACAGGTTGCCACTGGAGTCCTCTTCCACTCCTCCATGACAACACGAGGGGACAGCAAATTTACACTGTTATACAAGCTGTACACTCACTACTTTACATTGTAGCAAAGTGTTATTTCTTCAATGTTGTCACATGAAAAGATATAATAAAATATTTACAAAAAATGTGAGGGGTGCACTCACTTTTGGGAGATACTGTATGTTGCAAACTGTCTACAGCATTAAAAAAACAGTTTTTGTCTCACCATAACATAGTTTTATCACCTGTTAATCTGACCAAAATGGCTGCTATCTGTCTACTTTCTTTAAGAGGTTGTTTGTTTATTATAGGTATTTATATAGCGCCGTCAATTTACGCAGTGCTTTACACATATATATTGTACATTGACATCAGTCACTGCCCTTAAGGAGCTTACAGTCTAATTGTATTTGAACTTACATTCATATACAATACTAGGGTCAATTTAGACAGGAGCCAATTAACCTACCAGCAAGTCTTTGGAATGTGGGAGGAAACTGGAGTACCTGGAAAAAGGCCACACAGACACCGGGAGAACAATGCAAACTCCAGGCAGGTAGAGCCATGGTTGGGATTTGAACAAATGGCCCCAGTGCTGCTAGGCAGAATTCCTAACCACTTAACCACTGCTCTGTTCTGTGCAGGGAAGTCATTTAGCAAAGTTGTCACCCTGTGGTATAGGTAGGCCTAAAGCATAATAATAAAAGCTAACTGTTGTGACCACCCTGGTCAGTGTTATACTGTTTTTCTCAACTACATAAACTGACACTTATTGCTGGAGAGGAAGTGATCCAGTGGTCCAGGAAGTGGTCCAGTAATGGATCGACTGGCTGGATCAACAGGTAATAAAACTGAACAAGGGGACTCATAAAAGCAAAAACTGCTGTATTAACACTAGTGACAGACTGAACCATTTATGTATTTTTTAAATTTTGTTCATAGTTATTCTTTAAGCATTGAGTCCATCAGTTAATACAAGATAGGTAGAGCATACTTATATACAGTAAAAGTAACTGTGGGAGTACTGTAGTGAAGTGTTGAGGCATCAAAAGGATTTTTTTTTTTTATAAATATGTAAAACCAAATGAGTTATGTCTGTCTCTTCTGTCTCTACTCTGTTTTAAAAAAATAAATAAAAAATAATAATAAAAAAAAGATCCTAGAAAAGTTTTACTAAATGAGAATGTGCACAGGCAAGATTAAATCACAATTTTGATCAATCAAAACAGCTTAGCAAACATGTATACCCCTATGTCTATATATGATTACAAACAATACACAAGAAGGTTTTTACAGTATCACACTTTAATAAGATTATTTACATCAGTCTGAGCACTTTCATGGGTATATCTAAACAGTATTTAAAAAAAGTCTATACATTCCCTTTAAGAATGTATTCCACTTTGCTTTACATATATTACTTACCTACTGTCCTTAGTTCCAGAAAGGTTGACATCAGTAAAGTAACAAGTAAAAATCAAACCAGATTTGAAGGTCAGAACTTGAAAGGATAGGAACTATGTCTTCATCGTGCTGCATTAAAAGAAATTGCATTACTTATACCTTGAAATAAATAGTGTGTCTCTTTCCTGCCTATTTGTTCTCTCATCTGTCATCTTTTTTTTCTTCCTTTTTTTTTCCCAAGGACGCACTTTTCTCAATCAGTGCAATTCAAAGGATCATAAAAAAGGAGCAGTTGTTCTCAATGGGGAAAAATATTTTATGTGAATTAAAATGACAAGTAGAAGGCCAAAATGTAATCAATGTAGTATGAACTTTTTTAAAGGCTACACGATGGCTACCAGAGCATTATAATTACCTTGGCTGTATAGATTTTCTTCTGCAGTCACTTGTCTAAGGCAGACATTTAACACATGCTATCCATTGCCTTTCTTTCTAAACATACAATGGACATTACAAATGTTTAAAGGGAATGTATAATATTTTTTTTTGTTTTGTTATACATGAAAAAGAGATCTTAAAGGAGAAGTCTGGGTTTTGGGTTTTTTGGCTAGTCATACTTATCTCGGTGGATGGAGCATCAGACTCATGCTCCATCTGTCCTCCGCCGTCTGTGCACTGAGAACCGAGCCACCGAACATCGCCGCTGGCTCGGTTCTCAAAGATCCGTGAGAGGAAAGCCGCTGACTATCAGTCAGCGGCTTTCCTCTCTGCTTCTCCACGCTCATTGGAGCGCCGAGCAGTGGAGGGGTGGGGAGAGGGGGTCTCAGCATCACATTGGCTCACTGATACGCTGCGACTGCCATCAATCAGGGCAGCTGGCGGATCCTGACTTGGGAAGTCGTGATGATGTGCTGCCCCGACTGATGGCAGTGACGTCAGCGGAGAGCGGACTTCAGACCGCTCTCCACTGAAAACGGGTAACAGGAGTGCAAAACGAATTGCACTCCTGTGATCCTTAGGAGAAGCCCAGCCTAAAAACCAGTCATGTGTACGAGGCTTTAGACTGGGGTGACTTGAGACTGAAAATACTTTTTAAGCGCACCGTGACTGGAAGAAGGTTAAGAAACACTGGTCCAGAGTAAGGCCAACTATTGGAAACAAACTCCCTGTATGACCATTGTCATATCGCAACACTTGTTAAATTAGACCTAGCACCAGTTACTTTTTTTCATCTTAGGTACATGCAAAGTAGCATGTCAGTGTAACACTTGGAGGCATTTATTTCCTCTCACAGAGATCACAGTACTTTCCCATGACAATGCTTAATTTGCTTTCTCATCAAAATGGCAGAACGAACCTTGTTTTGCCATCCTTCAGGGTCAGCATCTTTGATTCATTTATAAATATCTATACTGCATTTTGCAGTAAAAGAAGATAACCTGGAAGATATTTTATGTACAGTATATCAACATTTCTGTTCAAATTAATGATTTGGATTATTACTTAAATTAGGACTTCAGGCCCCACACCTCCAAAAATGAAAAGTCAGCAGTAGGGACGAGCTTCGAGTCCGAGTCGAACTCATGTTCGACTCGAACATTGCCTGTTCGCCCATTCGCCGAACAACGAACAATTTGGGGTGTTCGCGGCAAATTTGAAAAGTCTATGGGAGAAATCTAAAGTGCTAATTATAAAGGCTTATATGCAAGTTATTGTCATAAAAAGTGTTTGGGGACCTGGGTCCTGCCCCAGGGGATATATATCAATGCAAAAAAAAGTTTTAAAAACGGCCGTTTTTTTAGGAGCAGTGATTTTAATAATGCTTAAAGTGAAACAATAAAAGTGAAATATTCCTTTAAATTTCGTACCTGGGGGGTGTGTATGATATGCATGTAAAGTCGCACATGTTTCCCGTGCTTAGAACTGTCCCTGCACAAAGTGTCATTTTTGAAGAAAAAAAGTCATTTAAAACTCACTCGTGGCTATTAATGAGTTGTCGGCTTTTATCAATACATAGAAAAGTCATTGATAAAAAAAAAAAAAAAGCGTGGGGGTTCCCCCAAATTCAATTACCAGGCCCTTCAGGTCTGGAATGGATATTAAGGGGAACCCCGCCGCAAATTAAAAAAAAAATGGCGTGCGGTTCCCCCTAAATATCCATACCAGGCCCTTCAGATCTGGCATGGATTTTAAGGGGAACTTCACCCCAAATTTAAAAAAAAAGTTTTAAATGACTTTTTTTCCTTCAAAAATTACACTTTGTGCAGGGACAGTTCTAAACACAGGAAACATGCGCGACTTTACATGCATATCATACACACCCCCCAGGTATGAAATTTAAAGGAAAATTTCACTTTTATTTTTTCATTTTAAGCATTATTAAAATCACCGCTCCTGTAAAAACGTCTATTTTTTAAACCTTTTTTTGCATTGATACATGTCCCCTGGGGCAGGACCCGAGTCCCCAAACACTTTTTAGGACAATAAATTGCATATAAGCCTTTATAATTTTAACCACTTAACGACCGCCCACCGCCGATTTACGTCGGCAGAATGGCACGGACAGGCAGAATCACGTAGATCTACGTGATCGCCTTTGTGCAGTTGGGGGGTCCATCCGGACCCCCCTTCACTGCAGTGAGCGGCCGTTAAGTGTTCGGGAGCGATCAGGCATGAGGGGGCGGCCGCTCGATTCCGCCCCCCCCCTCGCGATCACTCCCGGCCAATGAAATTGCTTCCTCCGCCATGTGATGTAAACACAGGCTGGAGGAAGTGATGTCATCTCCCTCGCCGCGGTCTTTTCGTTCCCGGCGCCGAGGAGTGAAGACAGAGGTTAGTGCTCCAACAGTCCACTGACACGTAGGTACACATAGGCACACAAATCACCCCCCAGTCACCCCCAGATCACCCCCCAGGTCACCCCAAAGCCCCCAATCACAGTGTCACTGATTGCAGTGATCATTTATTTTACTGATCACTGCATTTAGTGTCATCTGTGATTGTAAAAAGTTGCAAGGCAGTTAGGATTAGGCCCCTTTAGGTCCAGGGTAGCCCCCTAACCCCCCCCTAATAAAGGTTTAACCCCTTGATCACCCCCCAGGTAACCCTTTCACCCCCTAACTTCAGCGTCACTAAGCGATTGTTTTTCTGATCGCTGTATTCGTGTCGCTGGTGTTTTAGATAGGCAGTTATTATTTTTTTAGGTTCGCCGCAGGTTTTTATTGGTGTCAGGTACCCCCATATTTAACCTAATAAAGGTTTTAACCCCCTGATTGCCCCTAGTTAACCCTTTCACCAGTGACCACCATATAAAGGTTACGGGTGACGCTGGTTGATTAGTTTGCTTTTTATAGCATCAGGGCACCCGCCGTATATAACCCAATAAAGGTTTAACCCCCTGATCGCCCGGCGGGTGAGATCAATTAGGTTTTAGCGCCAGAGAGGGTCTGCGTCACCCCAGGCAGTGTTAGGTTAGTGCCAGTAACGCTAACACCCACGCGCAAAGCATACACCCCCCTTAGTGGTATAGTATCTGATCAGATCTATACTAGCATCCCCAGCGGTTTAGGGTTCCCAAAAACGCAGTGTTAGCGGGATCAGCCCAGATACCTGCTAGTACCTGCGTTTAGCCCCTCCGCCCAGCCCAGCCCAGCCCACCCAAGTGGAGTATCGATCGATCACTGTCACTTACCAAACACAACACACATAACTGCAGCGTTCGCAGAGACAGGCCTGATCCCTGCGATCGCTAACAGTTTTTTTGTAGCGTTTGATATATTTGCTGACGACAGTCAGGTGCTTTTTTTCCTGTGAATCTTACTAGTGTACCCCTAAATTTAGAGCCCAAAATGGCAAGTCGAAGGTACACTAGTAAAGAGGCCTACGAGATTCTGAGCATGACAGATAGTGAAGAGGAGGTCACGTATCTGTCAGATTCAGGCTCAGAATATCTTCCCGTAGAAGACAGTGACGTCAGCGGCCCCACGTCAGATAGCTCTGACGACGAAGTTGAGGTCCCTGCTAAGGTCAGGCGTACCCGATCCCGATCTTCTGAGGTTGTTGAGGAGCAAGAACCGCAGGTCTCTCGTATCATGGAGCAGAGTAGTACTAGCGCCGCTATTCCTTCTGGTGAACTGGCAAGCACCAGCGGCCTAGTACAGCCTGGACGTACATCCAGCACTGCAGTAACACTTGGTGACGTGGCGAGTCCCATAAGTGCAGTTCAAGCTGGCGAGGTGGCAAGCACAAGTAGTGTCCCGCTGCCACCAAGAAGACAAAGGCAGGCCCGTCGTGCCCATACTGCCCTTCCTGCAGAATTCGCCTATCCTGATTGGGTCCCCACCACTTCTGCAGAACCCGTACTTCCCCCATTCACTGCCCAACCCGGTATTCAGGTGGAAACAGCTGATTTTATGCCAATCGATTTTTATTCGCTGTTTTTCACGGAAGATCTCTATAGATCTATTGTGGACCAGAGTAATTTGTATGCTGGTCAATTTATCGCCGCTAACCCCCAGTTGCCTAAAATTGCCAGAAATTGGAAACCAATTACGGTTTCCGAATTTAAGACCTTTCTGGGCCTTTCCCTCAACATGGGCACACATAAATTTCCGTCATTGCGTGCTTATTGGTCCACGCACCCAATTGACCACATGCCCGTGTTCTCTGCCTCCATGTCCAGGGCACGATACGAGCAGATTTTGCGGTTCATGCACTTCAACGACAATGAACTTTGTCGTCCACGTGGGGACCCTGAATATGACCGGCTCTATAAAATTCGGCCCCTCATAAACCACTTCAACGAACGTTTTGCAGCCTTGTTTACTCCCGATCAAGTTGTCTGCGTTGATGAGTCCCTGATTAAATTTTCTGGCCGCTTGTCTTTCAAGCAGTACCTTCCCAGCAAGCGTGCCAGATACGGGGTCAAGCTCTACAAGTTCTGTGACAGGGCAACAGGCTATGTAGTGAACTTTACGGTTTATGAGGGAAAAGACAGTCAGATTGAGTCGGTCAACTGCCCGGATTACATAGGGAGCGCTGGCAAGATAGTGTGGAACTTGGTGTCACCCTTATTCGGAAAGGGGTACCACTTGTATGTGGACAATTATTACACGAGCGTGCCACTGTTTAGTCACTTGTTTGATCATAAGATTGGAGCATGTGGCACCGTGCGACCTAATCGCCGGGGCTTTCCCCAGCGGCTTGTAGATGCCCGTCTTAGGCTGGGGGAGAGAGCCTGCTTGAAGTGTAATAACTTGCTCGCTATGAAGTGGAGGGACAATTAGAATGTTTTCCTTCTTACCTCCCTTCATGCAGACACGACAGTCCAAATTCGTACGGCGACTGGTGTTGTGGAGAAACCCCTCTGTGTCCACGAATATAACCAAAATATGGGAGGGGTGGACCTCAACGACCAGTTGATGGCGCCGTATCTAATTGACCGTAAGGCGAGACGCTGGTACAAAAAAGTGTCTCTATCATTATTCCAATTGGCTTTGCTGAACGCTCATGTGCTATACAGAGCTTCAGGCGGGACGTTATCTCTTCTAAAATTCCAGAATGAGATAGTCACAGAACTCCTGTATCCAGGCGGTTCTGCACCTCACCATCCCCAACCAAATGCAGTAAGCCGGCTGCATGAGAGGCATTATTCGTATGTCCTCCCGAGTACCCCTACCCAAAGCCACCCCCAAAAAAGATGTCGTGTCTGTAGCAAGCGCGGATTTAGGCGTGACACCCGTAGTTTTTGTCCACTCTGTCCTGACAAGCCTGGTCTTTGCCAAGGTGAATGTTTTGAACGCTACCACTCAAAAGTGAAGTTTTAGCGTAGGGTACAGCATTTCACAGACTAGGACACACTTACACAGGGTCTCCCAAGATGCCATTACATTTTGAGAGACCCGAACCATTACAGTTGTAAAGTTACAAAAAAAAGTGTAAAAAAGAAAAAAAAAACGTAAAAAACAAAACACAAAAAAATATAAAATAAAAAAACCAAAAATAGTTGTCGTTTTATTGTTCTCTCTCTCTCTATTTTCTCTCTATTGTTCTGCTCTTTTTTTACTGTATTCTATTCTGCAATGTTTTATCATGCTTGCTTTTCAGGTATGTAATTTTTTGTTTTCAGGTGCGCCATTCAACTGCAGCGCGGAATTATTTATCTTGACAGCAACAGCGTTTGCTCCCACGATACATAAAGCCGTGACTCCAGTGCTGTAGGAGGTGATTTCACCACCACAGTTAAAAAAAAGAGCATATATGCCGAAGCATGGGGGCAGCAGGGGCGGAGGAGCGATTTTGCTCCTAATGCCGCGTACATACGGTCGAAATTCCGACCGTGTGTACGCGGCATAACTTTTTTGCGGGAGGATGCCCCCATGCTTCGGCATATATATATTTTAGGCACAGGTTGCGTTAAAACATTTTTTTATTTTTTACTAGGTTTTGTTTTGGTATTTGCTTTGCAGGTATGGCATGGTAAGGTCTTACTGTTGTACTGTAATGTTACTTTGTTTTAATGTTAACCACCATTTGCTTAGCAGGTACGCCATTCAGTTGCAGCGCGGATCTATTTATCTTGACAGCAACAGCGTTTGCTCCCACGATACATAAAGCCGTGACTCCAACGCTGTAGGAGGTGATTTCACCACCACAGTTAAAAAAAAGAGCATATATGCCGAAGCATGGGGGCAGCAGGGGCGGAGGAGCGATTTTGCTCCTAATGCCGCGTACATACGGTCGAAATTCCGACCGTGTGTACGCGGCATAACTTTTTTGCGGGAGGATGCCCCCATGCTTCGGCATATATATATTTTAGGCACAGGTTGCGTTAAAACATTTTTTTATTTTTTACTAGGTTTTGTTTTGGTATTTGCTTTGCAGGTATGGCATGGTAAGGTCTTACTGTTGTACTGTAATGTTACTTTGTTTTAATGTTAACCACCATTTGCTTAGCAGGTACGCCATTCAGTTGCAGCGCGGATCTATTTATCTTGACAGCAACAGCGTTTGCTCCCACGATACATAAAGCCGTGACTCCAACGCTGTAGGAGGTGATTTCACCACCACAGTTAAAAAAAAGAGCATATATGCCGAAGCATGGGGGCAGCAGGGGCGGAGGAGCGATTTTGCTCCTAATGCCGCGTACATACGGTCGAAATTCCGACCGTGTGTACGCGGCATAACTTTTTTGCGGGAGGATGCCCCCATGCTTCGGCATATATATATTTTAGGCACAGGTTGCGTTAAAACATTTTTTTATTTTTTACTAGGTTTTGTTTTGGTATTTGCTTTGCAGGTATGGCATGGTAAGGTCTTACTGTTGTACTGTAATGTTACTTTGTTTTAATGTTAACCACCATTTGCTTAGCAGGTACGCCATTCAGTTGCAGCGCGGATCTATTTATCTTGACAGCAACAGCGTTTGCTCCCACGATACATAAAGCCGTGACTCCAACGCTGTAGGAGGTGATTTCACCACCACAGTTAAAAAAAAGAGCATATATGCCGAAGCATGGGGGCAGCAGGGGCGGAGGAGCGATTTTGCTCCTAATGCCGCGTACATACGGTCGAAATTCCGACCGTGTGTACGCGGCATAACTTTTTTGCGGGAGGATGCCCCCATGCTTCGGCATATATATATTTTAGGCACAGGTTGCGTTAAAACATTTTTTTATTTTTTACTAGGTTTTGTTTTGGTATTTGCTTTGCAGGTATGGCATGGTAAGGTCTTACTGTTGTACTGTAATGTTACTTTGTTTTAATGTTAACCACCATTTGCTTAGCAGGTACGCCATTCAGTTGCAGTGCGGATCTATTTATCTTGACAGCAACAGCGTTTGCTCCCACGATACATAAAGCCGTGACTCCAACGCTGTAGGAGGTGATTTCACCACCACAGTTAAAAAAAAGAGCATATATGCCGAAGCATGGGGGCAGCAGGGGCGGAGGAGCGATTTTGCTCCTAATGCCGCGTATATACGGTCGAAATTCCAACGGAGGCTTATCCGTGGAAAAGTCCGACCGTGTGTACGCGGCATAACCTTTTATGCCGCGTACATACGGTCGAAATTCCGACGAAGGCTTGACCGTGTGTACGCGGCATAACTTTTTTGCGGGAGGATGCCCCCATGCTTCGGCATATATGCCCATCATTAGAAGTGGGTGGATGAAGGGAGGTATTCTAATGGTGGGCATACCCACCAATCAATCTCTTTTTTTCGTTCAGCCAATAGGCTGTATGAAAAAAAAGATTACAATACATGTCCAACAAGGACCAGCAACGTACTGGTATGTTGCTGGACTTTGAATGTTTATACCAGAATGATGCCTGCGGGTTTAGGTATCATCTTGGTATCATTCTTTTCAGCCAGCAGCCGGCTTTCATGTAAAAGCAATTCTAGCAGATAATTAGCCTCTAGACTGCTTTTACAAGCAGTGGGAGGGAATGTCCCCCCCCTGGATATAAAAAGCGCCATTGGGAAATTGGGAAAGCATTTTATCACACCGATCTTGGTGTGGTCAGATGCTTTGAGGGCAGAGGAAAGATCTAGGGTCTAACCCCCCAATTTTTTTCAAAAAAAGAGTACCTGTCACTACCTATTGCTATCATAGGGGATATTTACATTCCCTGAGATAACGATAAAAATGGTAAAAAAATAAAATATGGAAGGCACGGTTTAAAAATAAAATAAAAAAGCCAAATAAATAATAAAAAAAAAAAATAAAAAAAAAAAGCACCGCTGTCCCCCCCTGCTATTGCGCAAAGGCGAACGCAAGCGTCGGTCTAGCGTCATATGTAAACAGCAATTGCATCATGCATGTGAGGTATCACCGCGAAGGTCAGATCGAGGGCAGTCATTTTAGCAGTAGACCTCCTCTGTAAATCTAACGTGGTAACCTGTAAAGGCTTTTAAATGCTTTTAAAAATGAATGTAGTTTTGTCGCCGCTGCGCGTTTGTGCGCAATTTTAAAGCATGTCGTGTTTGGTATCCATGTACTCGGCCTATGATCATATTTTTTATTTCATCAAACATTTGGGCAATATAGTGTTTTTTAGTGCATTAAAAATAAAAAAAAGTGTGTTTTTCCCCCAAAAAATGCGTTTGAAAAATCGCTGCGCAAATACTGTGTGGAAAAAAAAAATGCAACACCCACTATTTTAATCTGTAGGGCCTTTGCCTTAAAAAAATATATAATGTTTGGGGGTTCAACATAATTTTCTTGCAAAAAAAAATTTTCTTTCATGTAAACAAAAAGTGTCAGAAAGGGCTTTGTCTTCAAGTGGTTAGAAGAGTGGATGATGTGTGACATAAGCTTCCTAATGTTGTGCATAAAATGCCAGGACAGTTCAAAACCCGCCCAAATGACCCCATTTTGGAAAGTAGACACCCCAAGCTATTTGCTGAGAGGCATGTTGAGCCCATTGAATATTTTTTTTTTTTGTCCCAAGTGATTGAATAATGACCAAAAAAAAAAAAATGTACAAAAAGTTGTCACTAAATTATATATTGCTCAAACATGCCATGGGCATATGTGGAATTACACCCCAAAATACATTCTGTTGCTTCTCCTGAGTACGGGGATACCACATGTGTGGGACTTTTTGGGAGCCTAGTCGCGTACGGGACCCCAAAAACCAAGCACCGCCTTCAGGATTTCTATGGGTGTAAATTTTTGATTTCACTCCTCACTGCCTATCACAGTTTCGGAGGCCATGGAATGCCCAGATGGCACAAAACCCCCCCAAATGACCCCATTTTGGAAAGTAGACACCCCAAGCTATTTGCTGAGAGGTATGTTGAGTATTTTGCAGATCTCGCTTTTTGTCACAAAGTTTTGAAAATGTAAAAAAAGAAAAAAAAAAAGAAAAAAAAATGTCTTTCTTAATTTTCAAAAACAAATGAGAGCTGTAAAATACTCACCATGCCTCTCAGCAAATAGCTTGGGGTGTCTACTTTCCAAAATGGGGTCATTTGTGGGGGTTTTGGGCTATTTTGACATTTTATGGCCTTCAAAACTGTGATAGGTAGTGAGGAGTGAAATCAAAAATTTATGCCCTTAGAAACCTTGAAGGCGGTGCTTGGTTTTTGGGGCCCTGTACGCGGCTAGGCTCCCAAAAAGTCCCACACATGTGGTATCCCCGTACTCAGGAAAAGCAGCAGAATGTATTTTGGGGTGCAATTCCACATATAACCATGGCATGTGTGAGCAATATATCATTTAGTGACAACTTTTTGTACATTTTTTTTTTTTCTTTTTGTCATTATTCAATCATTTGGGACAAAAAAAAAAAATATTCAATGGGCTCAACATGCCTCTCAGCAAATAGCTTGGGGTGTCTACTTTCCAAAATGGGGTCATTTGGGGGGGTTTTGTGCCATCTTGGCATTTTATGGCCTTCAAAACTGTGATAGGTAGTGAGGAGTGAAATCAAAAATGTATGCCCTTAGAAACCTTGAAGGCGGTGCTTGGTTTTGGGGTCCCGTACGCGGCTAGGCTCCCAAAAAGTCCCACACATGTGGTATCCCCGTACTCAGGAGAAGCAGCAGAATGTATTTTGGGGTGTAATTTCACATATGCCCATGGCATGTGTGAGCAATATATCATTTAGTGACAACTTTGTGCAAAAAAAAAAAAGTTTGTCATATTCCCGCAACTTGTGGCAAAATATAAAATATTCCATGGACTGAACATGCCTCTCAGTAAATAGCTTGGGGTGTCTACTTTCCAAAATGGGGTCATTTGGGGGGGTTTTGTGCTATTTTGGCATTTTATGGCCTTCGAAACTGTGATAGGTAGTGAGGAGTGAAATCAAAAATTTGCGCCCTTAGAAATCCTGAAGGCGGTGCTTGGTTTCCGGGGTCCCGTACGTGGCTAGGCTCCTAAAAAGTCCCACATTTTTTTTTTTTCTTTTTGTCATTATTCAATCACTTGGGACGAAAAAAAAAAATATTCAATGGGCTCAACATGCCTCTCAGCAATTTCCTTGGGGTGTCTACTTTCCAAAATGGGGTCATTTGGGGGGGTTTTGTACTGCCCTGCCATTTTAGCACCTCAAGAAATGAGATAGGCAGTCATAAATTTAAAGCTGTGTAAATTTCAGAAAATGTACCCTAGTTTGTAAACGCTATAACTTTTGCGCAAACCAATAAATATACGCTTATTGACATTTTTTTTACTAAAGACATGTGGCTGAATACATTTTGGCCTAAATGTATGACTAAAATTGAGTTTATTCGATTTTTCTTATAACAAAAAGTAGAAAATATCATTTTTTTTCAAAATTTTCGGTCTTTTTCTGTTTATATCGCAAAAAATAAAAATCGCAGAGGCAATCAAATACCATTAAAAGAAAGCTCTATTTGTGGGAAGAAAAGGACACAAATTTCATTTGGGTACAACATTGCATGTCCGCACAATTTACAGTTAAAGCAGCGCAGTGCCGAATCCCAAAAACAGGCTTGGTCCTAATGGCCCGAAATGGTCCGGGGCTTAAGTGGTTAAGCACTTTAGATTTCGAACGTTCGAGTCCATTGTATTTAATAGGGTTCTAAAGTTCACACGAACATTTTGTCTGTTCGCAGGTTCTGGTGCGAACCGAACAGGGGGGTGTTCGGCTCATCCCTGGTCAGCAGCTACAAACATTGTAGCTGCTGACTTTTACTATTAGGACACTTATGCCCTGTACACACGATCGGTTTTACCGATGAAAACAGTCCGATGGACTTTTTTAATCGGACAAACCGATCGTGTATGGGCCCCATCGGTCTCTTTTCCATCGGGGGAAAAAAATAGATCATGTTTTAAATTTATCCGATGGAAAAAAAAAACGATAGCAAATTCCGATTATCTGTGTGGAACTCCATCGTAGAAAAAACACACGCATGCTCAGAATCAAGTCGACGCATGCTCAGAAGCATTGAACTTAATTTTTCTCGGCTCGTCTGAGTGTTTTACGTCACAGCGTTTGGGACGGTCGGATTTTTGACTGATGGTGTGTAGGCAAGACTGATGGAAGTCAGCTTCATCGGAATTGCGATGGAATGGAAAAATCCATAGGAAATCCGATCGTATGTACAGGTCTTTACCTGTCCAGGCATCGAGCGGTGTCCTCACCCAAGCTGATTTTTGAATTGGCTTTCAGGTGCTGGCGCCTTTATCTTGGCTAAGGGAAACTGTCAGTGTAGCCTTGCGACTTCACAGCCGGTTTTCCTACTGCGTATGCACGAATCCCACTGTGCTTGTGAATGGGCCCGGCTGAAAGGGGGAGGAGGAGGGGGCCTAACTTCTGGCTCACTTTGCCGCTGCGAAGTGAGCCGAAAGTGGGAGTGAGTACCTGTCAAAAGTGAACAGTCTATTTTCCTTTAGTAAATTAACCCCTATATCTCAACAGTAGTGATGGGCGAATGCGCTTGATTTGTGGGATGTTCTGTGAAATCATAATCCCACAGAAGTCAATGGGAGAATCTTGAAAATAAATTCTGCCCATTTTCAAGGCTAATAGGCAAGGCATCGTCAAACTAAGGACAGAGGGACCTGAACACTGTGGGGCGGGGGGTTAAGCGTAATGTTCCACGCAGATCAAGTCTTTTAATAAGGCTTAAAAAAAAAAAAAACAGAAATGCACAATTCCTTTAAATAACATGCTTGGGGGATGCCCTAAACCTGTCTATGAATTGGTGCACCTGTAGGATGTACTAAGGCAAAAATAAAGTAAATAATGCAAAAATAACTTAATATATGTGCTCACTAAAAAAAGACTGTAAATTGTCTGTAAGAATGGATAGAAAACAAAATTCTTTGAATATGATTGCTTTGACGTCAATAATCAGCTGAAACAACACAGAAATAATAATATATAGAATAGAATGTGTGCTGAATCATGCCACCTGACTTGCAAATTTCTGTATCTACAAACTGCTGATAGAATGACAAAAATATTTCTAGAGGTTGGATTTCATTCATTTTCGGTCTTCCATACCACATTGATTTGCCTACCACCCACTCCATTTCATACCTACCCTTTCCCAAGCCAATAAGTATGATATATGTTACCCTCATATAAAACATAGCAGGATCACAGTTATTATTTTCAGGGTGGACTGGATGCATCTCTGGTTTTACATGGAGCCTGCACCTGTCAAAGCTACAGTAAGCACTACAGTGAGCACTGAGTACCTGTCTCAATTATTTAAACTTGACATAGGTGGTACAGTTGTTAAATTGCCAATGCTCACTACAAGTTGTCAATGTTGTCAATGATCCTTCTCACTTCCCACTCAGTGCTTTAAATGCCATAATTTTTCAGTCACAGACTTGCTAATTGCCAGTGATCACTACAAGATGTCAGTAATTCTTCCCACTTCTTCTTAGTGCCAGATGGTTTCTGCCATTGTCATAGCCTCTGAAACACACAGGCTAATAGGACTTCACTATAAATCATCGAGGAATATCATTAATGGGCTAAATTGAAAGTAATAGGGACATGGGAGTTTTGGGGCTTATTCTTTCTAATTATGTGTGTGGTACTTAAGAATAAATAGTCCCAAGATATTAAGGAAATGAGACCTGACATCATAGACATTTTCTGCTGTTGACTCCTGTGTAGCCCGATACCAACAATTGGGGTAGCAACAATAGTCATATAATACAGAATTTACCTTTCACAATCTTTTCGGTCAACCTGGTACCCATCAGTTATGATACTCAACTACACAGGAATTGTACCTGGTAACATCACCAGAAATGTCCAGGTCAGACTACAGACCAGATGTTTATCTTTTCCCTTGTCATCCTCCTAAAATAAATGACAATGTGAAGAAGGAATCCAAGTTCAGTATCTGACTCACTGCTGTGTAGCAATTGGTGGCCCTTGTTGGTGGCAAAACTGTGTAGAAGAAAGTAGAGCAGTATACAGCGGGCCATCATTTATTGGGTTTTGAGGAGGAGGTAGTGTTGCCAAACTGCACCTTGGGTTTCAAGTTGACCTTCAGGCTAGCAGACATTATAGCAATGGACATGGTTAAGATGACCACTAAGAATTCCAGTTAAGATATTTGTTTACAGTGACCTGAGCTGACTAGGTCTAACCTCAGGTGGTTGTCAACCCCAATTTTTTTTGGCATAAAATTGAATAAAATCTTTGTTAATATATCAGTTTGTAATCACCTCTTTCCAATAAGCAGATGCCACACTACCAATGAGTGCAATCTACCCTACTTTTGCTTTTTTTTTTCTGTACGATCTGACTGACAGTGCTGATGCGATTGTAGTCAGTGCCCCCAAATGGGGTAATGGAGCTTGACCGAATGGTGAATAAAGCTTTTGAATCTTTTAAAATCATATGCCTAAATTACTGCAATGAATTTCAGATCAATTCATATTTGGATTTAAAATCTAATTAGCTAAACAATTTTATATTTGTTCATATTGTTAAACTGTGCTTTTCTTTTTTTCTGTAGGTGAAAAATTGATTGAGAATAATATTTTTACCCTTTTCATGGATACCGCCACATCTGGAATTGTAAGTATTAATTTACATTTTTTATTGCCACCATTCTTTTTCGTATATAGAGATCCTGTCCTATGCAGTTACATCTAAATTTAAAATATGCGATTGCTTGGTTGTAACCAGCCGGGAATTATATTTATTTTTCTGAATTCTGTAAATTTTCCCTAAGTCTTGTAGGTTGATGAGTACATGATGAGTCACTTGATGCAGGAGGGTGTACAATAATTTCTAATATCAAATGTTGAGCATGGCAAGAACATAGAAGGAAAGGACACAACCTTGCTGAATGATACTTAGAAAAGATTCTGAGGAAGAACTTCTTGGCTGCATTTACATGTAAAGACAGGATCCCCCTTTCATGCCCAACATGCCTCAGATTCTCCAGTCCCAGAAAGTAGGGGCAGTAGTGGTGAAGGCTGTCTCAGCAATGCTTTAAAATAAGTGGAGTCTAGGGCCAATGCAGAAACATTTAGAAGTGAGGACCGCAAGGAGTATGACCACTCACCAGAGCTTGCACAGTAAGTGCTGGAGCTGCAGGCTTACAAATCACTCAGGCCCAGCTGGAACACTGTTAGGGGGATCTAACAAGGCACTCAGCCAGATCCAATGAAAGCCCTTTACAGGTAGGGACCATGGGCCCCGTTGGTGTGTAGTCCCAGTGTCCAGCTGCCCTACTGTGGCTACTGATCCCAGCCCCACCTCATTAGCAGGGTTGTCAACTGCCAGTAAATTTACAGACGGTTTGCAATATCTGTGATTTTTACATCTGTTCATGAGTGCCTGTTACAGACATGCAGTCTGCGTGTCCATAATAGACATTCCCTCATACCCTCCCAGCCAATCTTCCACAGTCCACCCAGACTTACTCTACAACCATCTCAGACTGCAACTCCTCACTCCTCTCAGCCCTCCCCAACTGTCTCACTTACCAGCCACTCAGCTGTCTTCTCCCTGGAGATCTCCCAGATGTGCTCGCTAGCTCCTGGTTCCTCACATCTGCTCCCATGCTACTGGACAGGACTCCTCCTTGTGTTGTCAGAGGATCCCTCCTGAACCCCCCCCCCCCTGGGACTAGGGGGCTACCCTTAAGAGCCTCCTTATCTCCAGCTTCCACCCAAACTCCACTGCCCATTTCTGGCCTGACCCTGAGTATTTAAGAGGTCCCATCCCCTGCTAGCTCATTTGGTCAGGGATTGATTGAGGCCCTCTTCAGTACACCAGGCAGCTTCAACTAACCTCCCTCCCATTCTTCTGGAAATTTCTGTAAAGTTCCAGCAAGTAGGGGGAGGTATCAGAGTTGCTGTCTGACGAGTCATTCCAGCCTCCCTGGATAGCTCACTTGACCCAGTTTTAAAACACACAGGCTTGGCTGCCAGCCAAGCCAAACAATTTACCTACACTACAGAAAAACTTTTGTACAATACCTAGCACTCTACACTAGAGGGTGCTACATAAAGGTACCACACATGTTTCCCCAACAGGGCCTCAGCTGCAAAATGTGTAATGTTTGCTGCAAAGAAATACCTGTTTTGCCTGAACAACAAGAAGAAAGAATGCTATAAGGACCTGCCACCATTACCACTGCAGCCTGACACAATTACCAGCTGCTGCCACCTCTGCTGCCCCACCACCATTACCAGCTAATGACCGTATTTCCAGCTCCTGAAACTTTTTCTGGCCTGCTGCCATTACTAGCTTCTGACTCCTCTGATGGCCTGAACCATTACCAGCCCTTTCCAGCAGTCAGACACTGAGGTGCCACACACAATGTTTCCTCCACTGGGCCTCAGCTGAAATATTTGTAGTGTTTACTGCATGGTAAATCCCGCTGGTCAGGTGCAAGGCTTTGCCGAATCAGGGCACAGAGCAGAGTCAGAGCCATGATTGGACAAAGTCATGATGACTTTGCCCAATCATGGCTCAGTGCTCATAGTCCCACCCCACACTTGGACCTGATGCGGAACGTGAGAAGGGGCGGGTCTATTAATTTATTATACTGCGGAGGAAGTTTCCCATCAGGTCTGCTCATCCAATGACGTAGGCAGGGTCTGACATACGAGGGGGCGGACCTGATGGGGAACTTCCTCCACAGTTTAAGACATGAATAGACCCGCCCCTTCTCACGTTCCGCATCAGGTCCTCAGCCTTACACCTACTTCATTGGCTGAGCGGACCTGTTGGGGAACTTTAGAAGGGGCGAGTCTATTCATTTATTACACTGTGGAGGAAGTTCCCCATCAGGTCCGCTCAGGCTTAGCCAATGACATTTCGTGTGGACAGCGCCGGACATCGGATCGCCGTGGGACACTGGATTTCATCGCTGGAATGTTTTTTTTTATTTTTTATTTTTTTATTTTTAATAAAGGACTTTCCCAACGGTGTCTGTGTATTTTTTTAAATTTTTTTTACACTTTCTTTGTGAAATGGTAGGGGTACAATGTACCCCATTACCAATTCACACAGGGGGGACGGGATCTGGGGGTCCCCTTTGTTAAAGGGGTCTTCCAGATTCCGATAAGCCCCCTGCCCGCAGACCCCCACAACCACCGGGCAAGGGTTGTGGGGATGAGGCCCTTGTCCCCATCAATATGGGGACATCCTCCCCATGTTGAGGGCATGTGGCCTGGTACGGTTCAGGAGGGGGGGCGCTCTCTCATCCCCCCTCTTTTCCTGCGGCCTGCCAGTTTTCGTGCTCGGATCAAGGGTCTGGTCTGGATTTTTGGGGGAACTCGACGCCATTTTTTTTATTTGGGGTGGATTTCCCCTTAAAATCCATACCAGACCTGAAGAGCCTGGTAATTGAATTTGGGGGAACCCCCACACATTTTTTTAATTTTTTTATCAATGACGAGTGAGTTTTAAATGACTTTTTCTCCTTCAGAAATGACACTTTGTTCAGGGACAGGTCTAAGCACGGGAAACAAGCGCGAATAGTCCTCAGAAGTTGTGGTCCCCATTGACTTCAATGGGGTTTGGGTTCGGGGTCAAGTTCGGGTCAAGTTCGGTCCCAAACTATAACTTTTTTCCGAAGTTCGGTCGAACCCGAACATCCAGGTGTCCGCTCAACTCTAATCCTGCCCCCTTCTGTGAATTTGCAGAATGTGCTGTACCACCATGGCAGGTTCCCAGGTTCCATCACATGGAAGGCAATGTTTTGGCATCGTTGGGAAAGGCAATCAGCAGCAAGATCCACCTTTCTGCTGACAAGTGGTCCAGCAAGCATGGTCAGGGGCAATATATTTTGCTCACAGCACCCAGGGTTACTCTGCTTGCAACTAGGAAGGATGCAGGACAAGGCTCAGTGCTGGGGCTTGTTTTGCCACCATGTCTCCCTACAGCTGGTGGTGATGATGCAAGATTTGTCGGCTCTACCCTCTCCACTTCCTCCTCATTGCCTCCTCTGCTGAATTGTCCTATGAACCACCAGTACCCCCTAAGCGTTCAAGGAGTTATTCAATGAGTCAGGCTAAAGGATGCCATGCAGTGCTTCAGCTTGTCTGTATAGGGAACAGGAGCCACACCAGAGCAGAGATTCCTTCAGCTCTGCAGGGGCAGGCCCAGAGGTGGTTCACGCCACAGGAACTTTAGCCAGGAATGGTAGTATGTGATAGTGGCTATAAGCTTCTGTCCGTCCTTCAACAGGGAAAGCTGACACATGTGCCATGCCTGGCACATGTCCTCAATTTGGTGATGCAGCATTTCTTAAACAGGTACCCAGGTTTGAAAGATCTTCTAAGGCAGGCCAGAAGAGTCTGTAGCCATTTCATGCGGTCATACACCGCCAGTGTTCGGTTGGCTGAAATTCAAAGGGAATTCCACGTGCCTGTAACCTGCCTGATTTGGGACATACCCACCAGGTGGAACTCAACTTTGGCAATACTGCAACAGCTGCACATGTAGCAGAGGGCTGTCAACAATACCTGTGTAATTATGGCACAAGGACAGGCTCAGGGGAGCTCAGCTTTTTTTCCCCACACCAATGGCTGCTTATAAAGGATGCATGCACTGTACTGTCACCATTTGAGGATGCAACAAGGATGGCGAGCCGTGACAATGCATGCATCAGTGACACTATCTCTCATGTGTTCCTGCTGGAGCATACTCTGCATGGCATTATGGACAGGGCACTCGTGGCAGAGCAGAGAGAGGAAGAGGAGGAATTCCTTACATCTCAAGGCCTACATTATGCAGACACCATTCTTGCGAAACCATAGAACACACAAGAGGGGAGGAAGGAGGAGGAGAAGGATTCTGGCAATTTTGGAGGCATTGAAGCAGAGGAAGACATACGTCAAACCTTAAGAGATGGTTTTCAGTCCTCAGAAACCTTGGGAGTAGTGCGTAGCTGGGAGGAGGCAATTCCAGAGAGTGTAATCCTCAGTGACCGGGAGGACTCTGTTTCTCATGCCTCTGCAAACTTGCAGTGCATGGGCTCCCTTATTCTTCAAAGCCTGCGAAAAGGACCCGAGAATTTGTGGCATCAAGGGAAAGGATCATTATTGGTTGGCAACCCTCCTTGACCATCGTTACAAGGGGAAAGTCTCAGAACTCGCCCTTGCAGAAGTAGCACAGGATGAAATATCTTGAGGACACTTTAAAGGAGTTGTAAACCCTTGTTTTTTTTTTAAATAACAAACATATCATACTTACCTCCACTGTGCAGTTCGTTTTGCACAGAGTGGCCCTGATCCTCGTCTTCTGGGGTCCCCCAACGGTGTTCGCGGCTCCTCCCTGCATTGGGAAACCACCTAGGAGAAGTGATCTCCTTGGGTGTCCCTATACGGGTGCGCTCCCGAGTCCAGCATTTGGGTCCATAGACACAGAATTCCGGACTTGGCTCCGCCCCCACATAGGATGCATGAAGGTGAAAAAACACGAGGGTTTACAACCCTTTTAAAGAGGTGTTTATGTAACACCTTTCCAGACTACAGTCTCAGGGAAAAGGTATTTTTTAGTCCTCTGCACCAAGGGCTGTCAGCTTCCACATCCCATCAGCAGCGTCTGCATCATATGGTGGAAAATTATCTAGGGGCGAAAACAGAGAGCTTTCCAGTAGGCGATCCACTGGGTTACTGGGTCATGAGAATAGACCACTGGCCAGAACTTGCCCAGCATGCAATTAAGCTGCTGGGCTGCCCTGCATCCAGCGTGCTTTCCGAATGGCCATTCAGTGCTGCCGGAGGTTTTGTGACAGATAAAAGAGCGTGTCTGTCCACAGATTCTGTTGACTGGCTGACATTTGTCAAAATGAAGAAGTCCTGGATTAGCAGCAGATATCAATCTCTTGATGCCGATGTTGCAGAATAAATGCTTATGGGATCTGGAATCTCTGCAAGATTGTCTAGGCTGCCTAGCTTTGTGGGTGTTGATTTTATCTTGAAGTAATTTTTTGGTAAAGATTTCATGGGCACAGTTAAAATCCAAGGACCAATTTTCCCACACCTGTTTGACAGTACCTCTATAGATTTATGGTGTGAAGGCACCACCAACACCCAAAGCCCAATTTTTCGACACCTGTTTGACAGGTGCATATACTTTACATTTTTTATAGAAAGGCCAGGTCTTGCTTTTATCAAGAGTACTTCTAGCCATTTCCTGCTCCCTTCGACGGCGTGTTCTAGGAGCATTCTGCTGGGAATTTTTTTCTTCCTTTCACTGGTCTGTAGATAAGTGGCAGCTTCAGAGGCAAAATGATTTTGCCACCAAACCCAAAACCATTCCTTAAAGTGGAGTTCCACCCAAAAATTGAACTTCCACTTTTTGGAATCCTCCCCCCTCCGGTGTCACAATTGGCACCTTTCAGGTGGGAGGAGGGAGAAGATACCTGTCTAATACAGGTATTTGCTCCCACTTCCTGGCATAGATCATTGCGGTGACCTACGCCATGTCCTGCACCTACACTGTCCTCCCCCGCTGTCTTCTGGGAGACACACGGGTCCCAGGAGACAGCAGGGACCAGTGAGGACACGCAGCGTGACTCGCACATGCACAGTAGGGAACCAGGCTGTGAAGCCGCAAGGCTTCACTTCCTGATTCCCTCACCGAGGATGGCGGCGGCAGCAGCCTAAGAGCCGACCGACTGATACGTCCAGATGAAGCTACGCATGTATCATATGCGAAACTAGTCGACGTCACTTCCGCCCGGACGCCACGCTGCGACGCGGCTTCATGCCCGCACAGTGACGACGAGCCCCGGAGGGAGAGGAGGGAAGAGGAGGAGGAGGAAAGCCAAACAGTCGTGAGTATCAGCTGTGGGACATGAAAAGGACTTAACAAATCCCTCTACACGTACCGCTAAACACAGCAATACCCTGACACAATTCATGTAAGCCAGGAAGGAGCAGCAAAGTGACTCTATGCGGACGTGGCAGTGCATCCGAGCATCGGAGAAGGGGTAATTTCACTGACAGCCACTATACTTTACTACGTGCAGGTTCACACGTCTTTACCCCTGGTTACTGGCTACTCCAGTATGCTTTACTATCTCCAGCAGTAAGGACTGTTCTTATTTGCATTACATCTGTCCCCAGCTGAACTTCACATGTGTTTCTCTGCTTGCCTCCAGGAAGATATTATCTCATGGACACAGCATCCCAACGCTTAGACTATTTTCATTTGAATTGTTCTTTCTCCTCATGACATTATAGTTGGTGAAACGGGACTGCAGCTATCTCCTCACGGATCCATCCAGCTGGCCTTTACCCCTTCTTTCCTCCCCCCCCTCCCCACCCTTCCATCCATTAGGGCTCAAGCTCCCAGGGCCTTTTAGGGAGTGGTCTCTTGGCTCACACACAGTTTTACTGTTGCCATAATTTTTGATTGTATTGCAATCATCACTTAGACATCTCCCTGAAACTACCTGGCGTCCGGACGTGTCTTATATGTTTAGGTCACTTTATGTCTGTCCTGTTGTGTATGTGCATTATGTGTTGATCAGTCAATCTTGACTGTCATCGTTTTTATATACACGTTGTCCAGTATCCTGGATATAGTCCACGTTACCATGTAATATTTCTCAATAAATCCATTTTGATAAATTTGCACAAACTGTTCATGAGCCTCCTCTTTTTCCAATCTCTTGATTGGATAGTTTTTTGTTTATGGCGGCGGCAGCAGCCTAAGAGCCGACCGACTGATCGGTTTCGGCTGCCGACATTGCGGGCACCCTGGACAGGTAAGTGTCCATATATTAAATGTCAGCAGCTGAAGTATTTGTAGCTGCTGGCTTTTAATATTTTTTTTTTAGGCAGACCTCCGCTTTAATGGCCTAACTGGTAAGCCAGTAATGGTGAAATTGAAGTGGGGTATGGAATACAAGGGATACCTGGTCTCTGTGGATGGCTTAGTGAGCAGCTCGCCAATACAGAAGAGTATATTGATGGGGCATTGTCTGGACATCTTGGAGAAGTTCTAATAAGGTGTAATAATGTATTGTATGTACGAGCAGTAGAAGAGGAGGAAGAAGTTGGTAAGATCAGAGAATAAAGCAATTTCCAAATTAGTTTTGTAAATTTATTTTAAAACTTCTCTTTTGAGGTTATTAAATAGTTGGACATAGTTTTTGTATAATTTTTTTAACCTCTTCACGACTGCGCCTCCAGACCCTTTAAGAGGTTTATGATGCTGGAAGGCGGCCATCACAGCGGTCACATGATTCTAAAACTCCCGATCACAAGCAGGGATCAAGGGCTTTTGGTTAGGTGCTCTCACCACAGCTGTATTGATTCATGCAAATATGCAGCCTCTCAGTGCCAAGGACAAGGTGCCGAGAAGCCGGTGCCAAGAACCAGGCGCCGAGAAGCCTGCGCCAAGGGGTTAAGAAAAGTAAACAGATTTTTTTTCAAGTGTACCTCTATAGGGTTACTGTGTGAAGGCACCACCAACACCTATTGCCCAATTTTTCCACAACTGTTAATTCTATCCAAAGTCTGCGAAAGAGACACCAGACCTTATTTTAAAAAATATATAATTTTGGCCTGAGTGTACTATAATTTGACTTCTTCACATAAGGCTTGCTCACTGTGGTGCAAATATTAGTAATTTCCATCCAAAGTTTGCCAAAGAGACACCAGAATTCATCCGAAAAATCTTAAATCTTGTTCTGAGTGCACTAAATTGTGGCCTCATCATACAGACTGGCTCCCCAAGCCCTTGTTTACAAAATAAAGAAAGCTTGCCGTGAAATTCAGTTTAAATGTCTTATTTTTTCTCTTTATATATGTCAGTTTCGCTGCAGCAGGTTTTTATACATGGTACAGATGCACCACTTTACAGGCAGCCTAAGGGGACACTGCATGCACTATATTTAAAGGAATTTTTATTTTCTATTGTTTCGCTTTACGCATCATTAAAATCACTGCTCAAGGATCTTTTTTAAATGTTTTTTTTTCATTGATACATGTCCCCCAGGGCAGTACCTAGGCCCCTATACAATTTTCATGGCCAATAACTTGCAAATAAGTCTTCAAAATCGACACTTGATTTTCGGGTACAAACTTTTGCAATGTTTAAAAGTTCTGGCACAAACAGAATCGATGGGGGTGTTCGGTCCAACTCTAGTGGCTACTGTTGGAGTTGGTACCACACTGGAGAACTCTAGGAGAGGATAGTCCATCGTGGCAGCAGGTGACATAGAATTCCTCAGGGCACAGAGTGTAAGGGCAAGTCAGTATTCACTAGAACTTCTGATGGTGAAGTTGGGCTTTTCTGTGTGGTGTCCCCTGAGTTAACCATACTCAAGACCAGGGAACCAGAGACAAGGAGGTACCAGGAAGTAGGTCTGGAGCAGGAAGTGACACTGCAGTGATAGTCCAGAGGATGAGTCTGGTTGCAGACAAAGTAGGAAAGGTACAGGTGAGAGGTCTGGTCTGGCAGTAGACTCAGATAAGCAGGAATGAAGCTAGGAGTCAGGGTACGTAGCAGACTTGGATAGCCAGAAAGGAAGCCAGGGGTCAGGGCAGGTAGCAAACTGAGATTATCAGGAAAGAAGCCAAAGATCAGGGCAGGTAGTGAACTCAGATAAATGTGAAACAAAGCCAGAGGGCAGTACATAAGAGTCAATGGAGGAAAGCAGGCTAGATAGTAGGCAGGTACAGGGCTCAGCAGCTAGCTTGCAGAAGCATTGCTTAGGATAGCTGTGCAGCTGAATATATCATTCAGCAGTTGGCACCCTCCAATGCCTTTTGGAAGCTCAGTTCTGTGCAGGAACAAGGTAAAGCAGAGCATATGTTTTGGAATTAAAAATAACAGATCAGCAGCAGCTTTAACTGCTGTTCTGAGGCATTTTTGCCTCCTCTGCCCTGACACCATTACCATCCTCTGCTATCTCTTCTGGCCTGCTACCATTACCAGCTACTTCCATCTCTCTAACCTTCTGCTGCCATCATTACCAGCATCTGACAACTCACCTGGCCCACTGCTGCCAACACCATTGCCAGCTCCTTCCATCTTGCATAGCATTTAACCATTACCAGCTACTATAACCTCTTCTGGACTGCTACCATTACCAGCTTCTGCATCCACTCTTAGCCTATTCTGATGCTCTTACACTGTAAAGATACCCCACATGTTTCTGCAGTTGGGCCTCATCTACAGAATGTTCTTTATTACATCATGCAATATACATAGAAAAATAAAAATCCCACTCCAAAAATATTTCCAATATGCATTTAATAGTGATAACTTTGTCAACCAAAAAGGACACTATATTACATTCATAACACATTCTAGACGCACTACCAAAAGGCCTTGTGCCATTCCTACATCTAGGCATCAGTCAAGAAGTATTAGATGACCACCTGAGGTGAACTATCCCTTGCTTTGCACCTCCTTAGTAATTTCTGAATCCATTTCAGCCAGCCCTATATTTACCTGCTCTGGTGAACCAAGCTCATGGTAGGGACTGATTAAGGCCATGAGTAACAGTACATTTCTGTGGCCAATGATGCTGTGAGTCCTTGGAGTGTGCCTTTTTAGTGGCGTTTTTGAGCACTGTATATGTTTTGTGTTGTGAGTGGAGTACATTCTGTGACCAGCATGGATTAACATAAATACCTGCTCTGAAGGGCTGTACCACGTTGTTAATAAGTGCTGTTTATTTGGTCATTGTTACTAGCAGTAAGGCTTTGAAACTGTGAATGCTGAAACTGTACATTGTGAATATATGATCAGAAACTACTGCACAGATTGATCACGCAGTACATATTTTATTGTTTGTCAGTGAGGGTTGAAATTTTGTTGATACATCAGGTACTGTTTCAGTTTTATGCAAACACTTTCCATCAGAGCCGTTTTCAGTAGTATACAGCACAAGTGCTTTTCAATAAAGCTTACTGGTAATACAATCTTTGTCTTGTCCATACTAGTGAAGGTATAGACATTTGCAACTGGGTATCAGTGATGTTTTTTTAACAGTAAGCTTTATTTATGAAGTTTTTCACCTGTTTTACTGGACCGTATTTCAATGCGTGTATTGGAAATAGGGATGAGCCGAACACCCCCGGGTTCGGTTCGCACCAGAACCCGTGAACGGACCGAAAGTTTGCACGAATGTTAGAACCCTATTAAATACAATGGATGCGAACGTTCAAAATCTAAAGTGCTGATTATAATGACTATTATGCATGTTATTGTCCTAAAAAGGGTTTGGGAACCCGGGTTCTTCACCAGGGGACATGTATCAATGCAAAAAGAAGTTACTCTTTCGTCCATGGACCGACACAGCTTCTCTATTGACAAAGTGGGTATTATCCGTTAATTAGGAGTGACTAGGCAGAAAAACTTGTAAAAAGTGTTGCATCACACCTTCTACAGTACCGCCCAGGGGGCGGACCCTCTGGGTATACCCTCTCAGTCTGCATCTTCGCAGATCAGTTTTTTTCTGTCTAGCAAGGAGTAGGACATGGCTCCCTTCGGGCCCATTGGTCCGGGGAAAAAATATATATTTTTTTACATTTGTTGTTTCCTGCGATCTTCGATCAACTGCCGACTGGGTGACAGGCTGGATCCTCGATCCTTGTAGTCTCCCCAGTTTCGGCCATCGAGCGTGTGCCGACCCTAGCTACGCGCTGGGTTTTCCACGACATGCCCGTCGCTCCACGGGTGGCCGGTGAGCTTACGCTCCAGGGCCTGCATCGGACCGCTCAGCTTCGGCTGACCTTACGGCCGAGTCGCAGCAGCCTGGCCGGTGAGCTTACGCTCCAAGGCTTGCATCGGACCGCTCAGCTTCGGCTGACCTTACGGCCGAGTCGCAGCAGCCTGTCCGGTGAGCGTCATGCTCCAGGGCATACATATGATCGTCCCTTCTGGGTCCAATCACAGCATGCCTGGCCAACAGTCACCTTCCGTGCGCGGACGATGATCTGTTTGGAATGTCTTCCAGCAGAATACATGCAGGATAGGTAAGTAAAACTCCCCTGCCTCGGCTGGGTGATTTAGCTGGACATTCCTGGAGAGATCAAGTAAGTGGTTGTGGCCCCTTTCTTCCCTCTCTCCCTGCCTTTCCCTCCTCCCTGGGCTTCTAGCTAAAGGTTGCTGGGTGCTGGGGGTCACCTAGGGAGTCCCACTGGAGCGGGGCTGGCTGTAACTAACATTTAAAAGAAATGTCATTTTTTCTTACCTGTGTTTGTGTCCTTCCTCCTCCATGCTGTCGGCGGCCATTTTGAGGTGGTCCATGCCAAGTTTGGCCTCTTGTGACTGCCCGGCGGCCATCTTCCTGTGGTTCGGCCACACCCACTGGCCCCTATCAGGTGATCGGCGGCCATGTTTGTCCACCCTGTATGCAGATATTGCCGTTCGGCGGCCATCTTTTTGTGGGCTATGGCTGCTTGACCTCTATCTTCTGTCGGCGGCCATTTTCTTAGAGCCCACATTATCTTCCATACAGACGTTTTTGGCAACCATTTTTCGAGAGCCTCCGGCCTCTAGGGTGCATTACACTGGCGCGAAAATTCACACAGGCAGTGCTGATAAAAGAAGCAGACTGACACAGCAGCAGTGGGGACAGCATCACAGGCGCAGCATAGCAGTACCTATCCAGGGTGGTGAGTCCTCTGGGTGACCCGGCCTCTCTGCAGCACAGGAGGGTGGCCTATTGATATCTTGCCTGGAGCCCTGTGAGTGTCAGCGTGTGGTCAGCATGGCATCTGAGCCAGATGTCTTCTCCCCTGAAACACCAGATTTAGCAGCTGGTGCCCCTGAGGTGTCTATGAACGCTATGACTGCAATCCTAGAGGCGTTTGCTGCCAGGGTGGAAGCAGCACACGGGAATACAGGGGGTAGTAAACGCCCCATCCCCTGCAAGCTTCTGGGGATAATTCTGGTGCAGAACCAGGTCCAGCTACGGCTCGGGGCCCAGATTCTGACGCACCAGAGACTGCAGACCGTGACCGGACAGTGAAAATGACTCAAAGTCCAGGTCAGTACGCGAGACGGCTTTGGTATCTGACCTTATTACTGCAGTGCGGGATATGCTAAAATTGGAAAATACTGCAGAAGCAGCAGAGACTCCGGTCCACTTGGGTTTCATAGACCTGCCCGCACTGCTAAGGTGTTCCCTTGTGTGTCTTTTGATAAACTCTTATACAAGGAATGGGAGAACCCACTGAGGGTCTTTACAGCCCCAAAGAGGTTTGCGGTACGGTACCCCTTTTGAGGAGAGTTTTCTGAAGAAATGGACCTCTCCCCCCTATAGTGGACCCTCCGGTGTCCAGACTTAATAGAGCCACCACAATTCCTGTAGAAGGGGCTCCTGTTTTCTAGGACCCTGTGGATAAGAAGGCTGAAGCACTCGCTTGCTACCTATATTCAGTGGTAGGCTCGGCAGTACGCCCGGCATTGGCGGGGGCCCTAGTGTCTCACACACTTACTGAATGGGCAAGATTGCTACTCCAGGGGTTAAGGAGCGAGATGCTCCTCCTGATGAGATAACATTGGCCGACCTGTTGGTCCAGAGCCTTAGGTTTGACTGCGAGTCAGACATGAATACTATTCCCCTGCTGTCTAAAACTTCGGTTTATGCAGTAGCAATACGCCACCTGATCTGGCTAAAAGGCTGGTCTGCGGACCAGACTTCCAAGAAAGCCCTGTTGGATCTGCCTTTTAAGGGCGACAGACTTTTTGGGGCTTCTCTGGATGACATCATCAAGGATGCCACAGGAAGTAAAAGCACTTTGCTTCCCCAAATTAGCAAGGGTAAGGGGCCACGCCAAGGGCAAGGGCCCTCCTTTACTGCACACAAGTGGTTTTTTCGTCCCCCTAGGGCGACAGGGAAAAGACCCCAGGCCGATAAAGCGCCTGCCCAAGGACAAAAGCGTCCCTGGTCCCGCATACCCAATAAGCCTGCGGACAAATTTGCGTCCGCATGAAGGTCCACCAGCTCTCGGGTGGGGAGACGTCTTCGCAAATTCGCGACTCAGTGGACAGCACTAATCTCCGACAGGTGTGTTTGCGAAGTAATCTCCTCAGGCTACAAGATAGTTTCTCTCTTGTCCACCGGACAGATTCAACACCTCCAATCTCCAGCTACTACCGACCCGTCGGGAGGCCCTGTATGGGGCGGTCCAGGGTCTACTGGAACGTGGGGTAGTTATTCCAGTTCCAGAACTGGAACGGGGTTTTTACTCAAATCTGTTCATTGTGCCGAAGGAGGGGGATCGTCCAAGCTTGGATCTCAGAGCCCTCAATTGCTTTGTGAAGGTACAAAGTTTTCGGATGGAGTCGGTTCGATCTGTAGTCACGGCTCTCCATCCGGGGGACTTTCTGGCCTCCTTGGACATCAAGGACGCATACCTGCATGTCCCCATATACTCCAGACACCAGAGGTTTCTGCGATTTGCTATCGGGAAGGACCACTACCAGTTTGTGGCCCTCCCGTTGGGCCTTGCCTCAGCACCCAGGACGTTCACCAAGGTGCTCGCTCCGATTCTGGCACTTCTAAGACAGCGGGGTATCGCTATCACAGGCTACTTATACGACCTTCTGCTGAAGGCCCCTTCAAGCTCAGAATTAGAGGTAAGCGTGTCCATTACCTGTCAGACTCTTCGAGACTGTGGTTGGATACTAAACACGCAAAAGTCAGTATTGGTGCCCACTCAACGCCTAGTGTACCTGGGGTTGATTCTGGATTCCTCAGAGGCAAAGGTATTCCTCCCTGTGGAGAAGTTGCAGACCCTCCGGGCTGCAGTACGGCAGCTGACTTCCAGGAATTGGTCGTCACTCCGTTTTTGCATGCGAGTGTTGGGCCTCATGGTAGCCTCCTTCGAGGCGGTCCCATATGTTCAATACCACACTCGAGTGTTACAGAAGGAAGTTCTGTCCAGATGGAACAGATGCCCTTCATCTCTGGATTATCAAATCCGAGTGAGCCACCTAGTCAGGAGATCCCTGGTATGGTGACTGACAGCACCGGCTGTAATGGCCGGGAAGTCATTTCTTCCGGTTTACTGGATAGTGATCACGACGGACGCCAGCCTTACAGGTTGGGGGGGGAGTCTGGGGTGTCCAGTCGGCGCAGGGTCGCTGGACCCCAGAGGAAGCCCTCCTGCCGATCAATGTCCTGGAGATCCGGGCGATCAAGCTGTGCCTCTTCAAATGGTCTCAGAGACTGCACGGGCGTCCAGTCAGGATCCAGTCAGACAACGCCACAGCAGTGGCATATGTCAATCATCTAGGAGGAACAAGAAGCTCAGCTGCAGCATCGGAGATCGCTCGCATCCTGAAGTGGGCAGAGAGGAGCGTACCGGCACTGTCAGCCGTGTACATTCCGGGTGTGGAAAACTGGCAGGCGGACTACCTGAGCCGCCAGATGCTGGACCAGGGAGAATGGTCCTTACACCCGGAGGTGTTCCAACTCCTCTGCCAAAGATGGGGCACACCAGACGTAGATCTTCTGGCTTCCCGACTCAATCGGAAGGTATTGAGATTTGTGGCCCGGTCAAGAGACCCATGGGCAGACGCAACGGACGCGTTGGTAGCATCGTGGGGTCAGTATCGGCTAATCTATGCCTTCCCTCCCTTAAGGCTTCTTCCTCTTCTGCTCCGCAGAGTGGAGGCAGAGGGAATTCCAATGATCCTAATCGCTCCAGATTGGCCTCAGCGTTCTTGGTACGACGATCTAGTACGTCTGGTAGCAGACGTCCCCTGGCGCCTACCACTACGGAAGGACCTGCTATCGCAAGGTCCCATATTCCATCCTGCTTTACAGTCATTGGCTTTAACGGCATGGCTGTTGAGAACCAGGTACTGAGAGATCGGGGCCTGTCAGACTCAGTAATCTCTACTATGAGAAGTGCTCGAAAACCGTCCTCTAGGAAGGTCTATCACCGCACTTGGAGGGCCTACATCTCCAGGTGTGAGGAAATGAAATGGCATCCGCGTACCTATTTGGTTTCCAGAATCCTGCTGTTTTTACAGCATGGGGTGGACCAAGGGCTTGCCCTAAGTACGATTTAAGGGACAGATATCTGCCCTGGCTGTCTTTTTTCAGCGACCCCTGGCGACTCACTCTCTCGTGAGTACATTTGTGCAGGGGGTCCGACAGGTGGCCCCTCCGGTCCGTCCCCCGTTACCTCCGTGGGACTTGAACCTGGTCCTCTCGGTGCTTCAGAAGGCACCGTTTGAGAATATTAGAGATATTCCCCTGTTGACACTTTCTCAGAAGGTGGTCTTTTTGGTGGCTGTTACGTCAGTTAGACGAGTCTCTGAGCTGGCAGCCTTGTCCTGCAAGGCTCCCTATTTGATTTTCCACAAGGATAAGGTGGTGCTGCGGCCGCAGCCTTCCTTTCTTCCGAAAGTCGTTTCGGCTTTTCATCTCAATGAAGACATTGTACTTCCATCCTTGTGTCCTCAGCCGTCGAATCCTAAGGAGTCGGCGTTGCATTCCTTGGACGTTGTCCGAGCTTTGAGAGTATACCTATCTGCTACTTCCCTGTTCCGTAAGTCAGACTCACTGTTTGTTTCGGTGGCTGGTCCCAAGAAGGGCCAAGCAGTCTCATCGGCCACCATCTCTAGGTGGATCCGACAGATAGTAATCCAGGCTTACGCCTTAAAGGGTCAGGCGCCCCCCTTTCCTGTCACGGCGCATTCGACCAGGGCAATAGGTGCCTCTTGGGCTTTCCGACATCAAGCGTCTGTTTCCCAATTATGTAAAGCGGCGACTTGGTCGTCCGCTCACACTTTCACAAAATTCTACAAAATTGATGTAGGTGCATCTTCGGATGCCTCTTTTGGCCGCAAGGTTTTACAAGCGGCTGTTTAGAGTTGCAACTCCTCCGTTGGAGGAGTGCTGTTTTGTGTTTGGGGTGAAGTTTATTTTTATGCTGTTACCACCCCTCGTTTTTTCTCTGACACTGCTTTGGGACGTCCCACTTTGTCAATAGAGAAGCTGTGTCGGTCCATGGACGAAAGAGTAAATAGGATTTTTTACTCACCGTAAAATCCTTTTCTCTGAGTCCATGGACCGACACAGCACCCACCCCTCCTTTTAAGTTTGTACTGCTTTTTGACGAACTGATCTGCGAAGATGCAGACTGAGAGGGTATACCCAGAGGGTCCGCCCCCTGGGCGGTACTGTAGAAGGTGTGATGCAACACTTTTTACAAGTTTTTCTGCCTAGTCACTCCTAATTAACGGATAATACCCACTTTGTCAATAGAGAAGCTGTGTCGGTCCATGGACTCAGAGAAAAGGATTTTACGGTGAGTAAAAAATCCTATTTTTAAAAACGTCAGTTTTTCAGGAGCAGTCATTTAAATGATGCATAAAGTGAAAAAAAAAAGTTTAAATATCGTACCTGGGGGGTGTCTAAAGTATGCCTGTGAAGTGCCACGTGTTTCCCGTGTTTAGAACTGTCCCTGCACAAAATGACATTTCTAAAGGAAAAAAAAGCCATTTAAAACTGCTTGCGGCTTTAATGTCATGTCTGGTCCCGGTAATATGGATGAAAATCTTTGAGAAAAATGGCATAGCTACCCCCCACCCCAGCCCATTACCAGCCCCTTTGGGTCTTGTATGGATATTAAGGGGAACCCCACAGACAAAATAAAAAAGGCCCTATATACTCTGAACAGCCGTATACAGGCGGTGCATACAAGACAGGGACTGTAGGTTTGTTCTTATGTAGAATCTGTTTGTAATTTTGAACAGGTACATTGTTTAAGTGTAGCTCCAGCCAAAAAATCTATTTCTAAGCTTTTTGGAAAACATAGGGAAGGGTTATCACCCCTGTAACATTTGTTTTGCTGTCTGTGCCCCTGTTCAGAACATTTCACCTCACTTTCTGTCCCAATGACAATGTTTTTGAAAAGTGGGGTTTTTATTGAAACAGGGATTGGTGATAAAGCATCAGTAGAGAGGAGACACCTTTTTCCCATATTAACTCTTACAAGAGAGAATTTCCCTTCCTAGGGGTAGGTTTACTCTCACTTCCTGTTGTCTCCTTCCGTTTGCAAGTAGGAGTCGTTTGTAAGTTGGATGTTTGAAAGTAGGGGCCTGCCCTATATACTCTGCTGAAATTTGCCCCTTACATGTTGGTGTTGCCACAACACTGTAAGCCCTCACAGTTACTCTTGGTGGGCGCATGAATGGGCCCTGCTGTGAATTATTAGATCAAGAATTGTAATTGCATGCCCCTGTTGAACAGGGGCTGAAAAATTGGGCCTTTGGTGATGGTGGTGTTGACACAACACTGTAAGCCCTCACAGTTACTCTTGGTGGGCGCATGAATGGGCCCTGCTGTGAATTATTAGATCAAGAATTGTAATTGCATGCCCCTGTTGAACAGGGGCTGAAAAATTGGGCCTTTGGTGGTGATGGTGGTGGTGTTGACACAACACTGTAAGCCCTCACAGTTACTCTTGGTGGGCGCAGGAATGGGCCCTGCTGTGAATTATTAGATCAAGAATTGTAATTACATGCCCCTGTTAAACAGGGGCAGAAAAATTGGGCCTTAGGCACTGGTGCCACAACACTGCAACCCCTCACAGATACTGTACTTGGAGCACAGCAATGAGCCCTGTTGCAAAGTATTGCATCAAAAATTGTAATTACACGCCCCTGTTAAACAGGGGCTGAAAAATTGGGCCTTAGGCACTGGTGCTGGTCCCACGACACTGCAACCTCTCCCAGATACTCTAGCTGAAAAATTGGGCCTTAGGCACTGGTGGCGGCACCCAGAAATAAAAATGTTCTTCCAAGCTATCATCATCAATCGGATCATTGAGGAGGAGGAGGATAGTCAGTCAACATAACAGGACAGTCACTCAGCATCAGCATCAGTCTTGAAGGGATGTGACATTTGAAAATAAATTAGTCTGTTATATCAGCTTCAGGTGTTTGGTAGCTGGTGGTGATCCAAGACTGGTTCATCTTTATGAATGTCAGTCGATCAACCGAGTCGGTGGACAGGCGCACCCTGTGATCCGTGACAAATCCTCCAGCAGCACTGAATGTGCGTTCTGAAAGAACGCTGGATGCAGGACAGGCCAGTAGCTCAATTGCATACTGTGCAAGCTCTAGCCAGTGATCCATCCTCAAGACCCAGTAAGCCAGAGGATTTTCGGTGGGGAAGGTGTCCAAGTCTGACCTTGCCCCTAGGTATTCCTGAACCATGTATATCAGACACTGGCGATGGTTGCTGGAACCGATCATACCTTGGGGCTGCGGACTAAAGAATTGTCTGAACGCATCGGTCAGACGGCCACCTTCCCCACCGCTCCTTCTTTGACTGACCGAAGCCTCAGCAACTCGTTGTCCAGGACCAGGAGTTTGTAACCTCCCAGTCTCTGGGAATGCGTTGCACAGACCTTTCTGCAAGGCCTCCCGGAGTTGTCTCATCCTCTGCTCCCTCTGCGACGGTAAGATAAGGTCCACAACCTTACTCTTGTACCGTGGATCAAGGAGAGTGGCCAGCCAGTAATGGTCCCTCTCCTTGATCCGAAGAATACGAGGATCCTTCCGCAGACTTTACAGGATCAGGGAGCCCATGCAGCGTAGGTTAGCTGAGGCATTCGGTCCGGAGTCCTCTGGGTCACTAAGGACGACATCATCCGCAGCCACCTCCTCCCAGCCACGTACAAGTCCACGGGTTTCTTGGGACTGTAAATCATCCCTAAAAGACTGCTGCTGATGATGCTGAGTGCCAGGCTCCACCTCCATGCTGACACAATCCTCCTCCTCCTCCTCTTCCTGTGTGATGGGTGGGACAAAAGGAACACTGTCTGGTTAAAGGGGGCCTTGAGAGGCAAAGAAGTCCTCCTCTTCCTGCCTCTGTTCTGCCTCAAGTGCCCTGTCCATTATTCCACGCAGCGTATGTTCCAAGAGGTGGACAAGAGGTACAGTGTCACTGATGCATGCACTGTCACTGCTCACCATCCTCGTGGCCTCCTCAAATGGTGCCAGGACAGTGCATGCATCCCTGATCATGCCCCACTGGCGTGGTGAAAAAAACCTGAGCTCCCCTGACCCTGTCCTGGTGCCATAGTCGCACAGGTACTCATTGATGGCCCTCTGCTGCGTGTGCAGCCGCTGCAGCATGGCCAATGTTGAGTTCCACCTGGTGGGCATGTCACATATAAGGCGGTTCTTGGGCAGGTTCAACTCCTTTTGCAGCTCAGCCAGGCGAGCACTGGCATTATAAGATCTGCGGAAATGCACATAGACTTTCCTGGCCTGACTCAGGACATCCTGTAAGCCCGGGTACCTGCCCAAGAATCGCTGCACCACCAGGTTAAGGACGTGAGCCACACAGGGCACATGGGTCAGTTGTCCCTGTCGGAGGGCGAAGAGGAGGTTGGTGCCATTGTCGCAAACCACCATTCCTGGCTTAAGCTGGCATGGCGTCAACCACCTCTCGGCCTGCCCCTGCAGAGCAGACAGAACCTCTGCCCCAGTGTGGCTCCTGTCCCCCAAACACACCAGCGCAAGCACGGCATGGCATCTTTTTACCTGCGTACTTGCGTAGCCCCTTGAACGCCTACGGAGCACCGCTTGTTCCGAGGACAAAGCAGAGGAAGAGGCCGTGGAGGAAGAAGAAGAGGAGGGGGTGGAGGAGAGAGGTGTGTCACAACCAGTAGTAGCATTTTGGAGGTGTGGCGTTGGAACAACCTCCAACACTACTGCACCTTGTCCTGCATCCTTCCCAGCTGCCAAAAGAGTGACCCAATGGGCCGTGAAAGAAAGGTAACGTCCCTGTCCATGCCTTCTGGACCATGAGTCAGCGGTAATATGCACCTTACCACTGACCGCCCTGTCCAGCGAGGCCAAGACATTGCCTTCCACATGCCGGTAGAGAGCCGGAATCGCCTTGCGTGAGAAAAAGTGGCGTTTGGGAACCTGCCACTGAGGAACCGCACATTGCACAAACTCACGGAAGGGGGCCGAGTCTACCAACTGAAAAGGCAGCAGTTGAAGCGCTAGCAATTTAGCCAAGCTAGCATTCAACCGTTGGGCATGTGGATGGCTGGGAGTGAACTTCTTTTGACGGTCCAGCAGCCGGGGCAGGGAAATTTGCCTGCTAGAATCGGACGTCGGTGTACTGCTAGCAGAGTGCCCGCAAGTACTTGGCTGTGACACACCTAATTCTACACCTTCATTCCTCTCAGTGCAGGTTTCAGAGAGGACTGAAGGTATAGTGGGGTTGGAGATCCCAGCTGATGCGGTGCAAGGAGAGGTCCGCTTTGTTCTTTGGTGTGGGTCTTTAAGGTAGGCTTGCCAACGAGCTGCATGGCAGGTCAACATACTGTATGTCTGGTCAAGCATGTGGTGCCCAAGCGGCTGATGTTTTGGCCACGCGATATACGCTTGAGACATATGTTGCAAACAGCAGCTGTGCGATCTGATGCACTCGACTCAAAAAAGGCCCACACCAAAGAACTTTTTGAATAACGGGCAGAGGCAGCGCCCTGCACAGGCGGAGCTCTGTGGTGTGATTCCGTCGGTGTGCTGCCCTTACGCTGGCCCCCCAAGGGCATCCTGCCTCGTTGGAGATGTGCCTCCTCCTCATCCTCCTCCTCTCTCCTATTAGGCACCCACGTGGAGTCAGTGACCTCATCATCCCCTCCCTCCTCCCTCCTCATCACTGGAGCCAATCTGGCAGTATGCTGCAGCTGCTGGAACATGACTGCCAGATTGGTGTCCTTCTTGAGCATCCCCTCTCTCTGCTCTCACGCTACTGCCTTCCTCTAGCTGGGTATCATCATCAGACCCTTCGAAATGCTGGGCATCCTCCTGGAGCACGTACCCAACACTGTGCTCAAACAGTTTGGGGGACTCCTCTGGGTCTAGGGAAGGAGTGACTGATGATGACATTGATACCAGGGATGAGGATGCTTTGGCAGCTGCTTTGCCAGTACCCTGAGCCTGGGTGAGAGAGGATGAGGGGGATAAGGAGGGCTTGGTCATCCACTCTACCAAGTCTTCGGCATGATGCGGCTCAACACGTCCACCTGCCCGAAAAGAAGGACAAGCGTGTCCCATGGCCACGTGCTGATGGCGATGCACCGCGTCCACGACCAGCACTGTTGTCTCTAGACACAGAGCCTGCTTGCCCTCTTTTATTGGCTCCTGACTGTCTGCCTCTCCTTGTTTGCCTTCCAGACATTCTAATGGCCTGCAGGGAGATGGGAAAACCAGCAATAAGGCCTAGCTTCATGAGTATATTTTGCAGGAATTACACTACGCCCTGCTGTAAGTGCTGCAAATGCCTGTTGGTGTAACACACTAGGAAAACACAGCAATACGGCCTAGCTTCAGGAGAATATTTTGCAGGAATCACACTACGCCTGCTGTAAGTGCTGCAAATGCCTGGTAGTGTAACACACCAGGAAAACACAGCAATACGAGCTAGCTTCAGGTGTATGATGTGCAGGAGGCACACTACGTCCGCTGTAAGTGCTGCAAATGCCTGGTAGTGTAACACACCAGGAAAACACAGCAATACGGGCTAGCTTCAGGTGTTTAATATGCAGGAGGCACACTACGTCCGCTGTAAGTGCTGCAAATGCCTGGTAGTGTAACACACCAGGAAAACACAGCAATACGGGCTAGCTTCAGGTGTTTAATGTGCAGGAGGCACACTACGTCCGCTGTAAGTGCTGCAAATGCCTGGTAGTGTAACACACCAGGAAAACACAGCAATACGGGCTAGCTTCAGGTGTATGATGTGCAGGAGGCACACTACGTCCACTGTAAGTGCTGCAAATGCCTGGTAGTGTAACACACCAGGAAAACACAGCAATACGGGCTAGCTTCAGGTGTTTAATGTGCAGGAGGCACACTACGTCCGCTGTAAGTGCTGCAAATGCCTGGTAGTGTAACACACCAGGAAAACACAGCAATACGGGCTAGCTTCAGGTGTTTAATGTGCAGGAGGCTTAGCAACAATGACACTGACACTGTCCCCTGCCTATCCTTCTCTCTCCCTGCACACAAGGTTTAGCAAAGAATATGACACTGACACTCTCCCTGCCTATCCCTCTCTCTCCCTGCACACAAGGTTTAGCAAAGAATATGACACTGACACTCTCCCTGCCTATCTTTCTCTCTCCCTACACACAAGGTTTAGCAAAGAATATGACACTGACACTCTCCCTGCCTATCCTTCTCTTTCCCTACACACAAGGTTTAGCAAAGAATAGATTTGACACTGTCCCTGCCTATCCATCACTTTCCCTGCTCCGGAACACACTACATGAGGCCGCCGCGCTGGCGGCCTTTTATAGTGTGGGGCGTGTACTAAACCCTCTCAGCTATAATTGGCCACAGGCATCCTGCCTGTGGACAATCATTGCTCTCCTCTCTGCCGCTGCAGGGTCACAGTGCATGCTTGGCCAATCACAGCACCGGGATTGAACTGTGATGGTGCAGTGTATTGTGGGCCGTTCGCGTCACTCGAATTTGGCGCGAACGGCCCAAATCATTCGTTGTTCGCCGAACGCGCAAACAGCCGATGTTCAAATCGAACGTACTGTATGTTCGACTCGAACACCGAGCTCATCCCTAATTGGAAACTCACTCACAAATCTAAAGTACTGGACTATACAATTCTTTACATTAATGGGGCATTTATATGGAATTGCCTTATGCGTTACTGTGTCGAGTTCAAGCATGAATCACTACTTTTGAAGTAGCTTTTAGGATATGATTAAATGTACCAGAACTTTATTGTGACCCAGCTAATATGTTTGAGTTTTTCGGCATCTGAGGGACTGAATACCATTAGACTGTTTATCTAACATACAGTCTTTCACAGATGCATTGGAATAATATCAACTATAAATGCGTGTTGCCTACTTACAGTTATTTCTCTACATAGTTACATAGTAGGTGAGGTTAAAAAAAGACAAAAGTCCATCAAGTCCAACCTATGTGTGTGATTATATGTCAGTATTACACTGGATATCCCTGTATGTTGGGTCGTTCAGATTTTTATCTAATAGTTTTTTGAAACTTTTGATGCTCCCTGCTGAGACCACCGCCTGTGGAAGGGAATTCCACATCCTTGCTGCTCTTACAGTAAATGAGTATCCACGTGTCTTGTTAAACTCCCTTCCGCAAAAAAGTTATATCCCTATTGTGGGGTCACCAGTATGATATTTATAAATTCAAAATCATATCCCCTATCAAGCATCTCTTCTCCAGAGAGAATAAGTTCATTGCTCGCAACCTTTCCTCATAACTAATATCCTCCAGACCCTTTATTAGCTTTGTTAGCTTTGTTGCCCTTCTGTGTACTCCATTTCCAGTGCCCAGAACAAGACAGCATACTCTATGTGTGGCCCGGACCAGAGTCTTCTCTCTAGATTAGACTTCCAGATTCGGTGGACAGCTAAATGAAACGATGTGTGAGAGAGTGGGATCATACAGAAGGAGTGGTTGAATCACTAATGGGAGAGCTAAACATAGACGTGTAATTAAACTTTTATGATACTAAACTGTTAGAAACTTTAAACAAAAAAAGAAGCTTACAAGCTATACTGATAACGTGTTGTGCTACTTACTAATTTGTATGAAGGTATGGGCTTTAGCTTTATTTTTTAAAAGTAAACCTTCTGATAAATTTTTGATTTGTTGTGGATCCTACTTGCACCCACTTTCAAACCAATTTAAGCCTAATACTGCTGGGTTGGAAAAAAATCAGGTGTCACAGCTAAACTATAAAAAACAAACTTTTTTATAAGTTGTAATGAGTCAGGTTGGGGTGGTGTTGCTGTATTTAAGTCGTGAAGTCGTGAAGTATTGTAATAGTAAAAAATGTAATTACACATGCAAATGATGCCAAAGTAGAGTGTTTCTGATGCTGTCCTTGAGACTCATACTGTTCCATAATTCCACATGAAGCCTATATGTGAGCCTATAATAAGTCTTACCTATAGGTAATGTAAATATCTCTTAAACGTGCACCGGTTAGGAGATATTTTCATTAGATGCAGCCAGTGACAGAACTGGCACCTGCGCTCTGAAGGAACTCCCCCCCTGCACCGTTCCTTCAGAACCCTGTGCTGTGATTGACACCTCCCATGCGCGGGACTGATGTCATTGCGGCTCCGACCAGTCACAGAGCTGGAGTCTGAAAACCTGAAAGCAACACGAGTGAAGATGGGAGCCCCTGCAGCGCTGACATCTCGATGCTGGAAGAGCTTTGTTTTAAGGAAAGTTTAAGATAAGGTAAGTTTCACATAATGTGCTAGTATGCAATGCATACTAGCACATTATGACATTACCTTGCAGGGTAAGAAGAAAAAAAAAGTCCAGTGGTTTACAACTGCTTTAAGGGCATCTTTGAAAGGATTGGTATTTTTCCCATTTCACAGTCACATTAAAAGGTGGACCCTTCCCCCGCTGTACAGTATTATTTATTCATTTATTTTTGCTTTGGTACATGTCCTACATGGCAGTGCCCAGCTCCTGATGCCCTTTTTGACTACTCCTTGCATATTAGCCTTAAAAATGTGCAAAACAGATTTTTAAGATTTCCCCTCATACACTTCAATGGCTTTGGGTTTTAAAATTACAACAGAATTCACAATGGGTTCAATGAATGAGATGTGACTGAAACACAGATTCCTCCACACATCTAGTGACTTAACAATACTTATGCTAAAAAACAGAATTTCATAGTTTTTTTCAGCTATTTATCTTGAAATGTGTACCACAGAAATTTTCAGACACAGGTATTTATTTCAAAACTAAACAGACAGATTTGGAGCACAAACTGGGATTATTTACCTAAATATCACCCTATTAATTATGGTATGGTTTTGTGGGAAGATAGCACCGCATGTTAAGTAAACCCATGTAGAGATGGGAGAAATATATTTTAAACTCCATTCAGATAATATTCTTGCACACATAAAACTTAAGACCCCAGTTCTGCAATGTCACAGTACTAACAGTTTAGACAATGTTCTGTATGCTAAGTTTCTATGTATACTGTGCGTGTGGTGAGATTATTTGTTTTCTGATCTAAAATTTTCTTCACCATATGTAATTTTTCCACAGTTGTTGACATAATGTCTTCTAAATCTTTTTTCAGGCTATGGATGATGAATATGAGATAAACAAATATGCTTATAGCACCGAGGATTATAATGAAGGCATATTGAATGTTTTCCACAATGAGGACCAAAGCAAAGTTAGTAGCCTAGCGGTCCGGATCGCTCCTACTCTACTCTACATGGTTGTCTGGTTTTTGGGTGTCATTGGAAACGGCCTGGTCATTGGTATAATTGCATTTAAGATGAAGAAATCTGTGAACACTATCTGGCTTTTTAATCTGGCCTTGGCTGACTTTATGTTCACATTTTTCCTACCCCTGACTGTGGTTTATACAGCTATGGATCACCACTGGATATTTGGAAGGGCAGTATGTAAACTCAACTCTTTCATTTTGGCATTGAACATGTTCACCAGTGTCCTTCTGCTGACCATTATTAGTCTGGATCGTTGCATATCTGTTGTGCTTCCTGTTTGGTCACAAAACCATCGTTCCACTAGGCTTGCCAGCTTTCTGTCTGCGGTCGCATGGTTTATTGGATTCTTTCTAAGCTCACCTTCTTTTGTTTTCCGTGATACTAGATTTGAAAATAACAAAGTAATCTGTTTCAACAATTATTCAATGTTTGGTAAAATTGATTTTCATGAAACCCACACTGTGATGGTGGCAATACGATTTATTTTTGGGTATATAATCCCACTCATCTTAATAACATTGAGTTATGTTACAATTGTCTTCAAACTCAAGAAAAACAAGATAGCAAAATCCAGAAAACCCTTTAAGATCATATGTACAATTATTGTGGCGTTCTTCATTTGCTGGTCACCGTTCCACATTCTGCATGTTTTCGAGCTATACCACCACGCTTTTTCACACTATTTATTCAAGATTGGCTTGCCTATTGCCACTGCTTTTGCTATTGCCAACAGTTGTGTAAATCCTATTGTGTATGTTATTATGGGCCAGGATTTCAAGAAGTTTAAGATGAGTATTCTATCAAGACTTGACAATGCAATAAGCGAGGATACAGTGCACACACGTCTCAGCCACAGGAGCTTCACACAGCGATCTTCAGTTACAGAAAAGGACTCAACTGCAATATAATATTTTCAAAACTCAATAAAAATTGCATTTAAAAAAACAAAAAACAAATTAGTAATAGATGTTTAGAAACAGCTACTGACAAATGATACAAGGACATGAACAGCAACTCACTTACTGCATTAAGCACATATTTAAATCATAAAAAAATATTTGGTCTCTTTGTTACCACCAATATACCATGAATATTGTATATGTTACTATGCTGTTATTTTAAAAAGAAATGCATATAAAATGTATTTGTTTTACAAGTTCACTTTAGTTTGAGCACTCTGATTCACTATTAGAATGACAGGGCAGAAATGCTGATTTCGTTTAAAGTGTACCTGTGTCTATACTATGCATGCTAAAGTATTTACATATTCTTGACAAGCAGTTAAAACATTTTAAAACAAGCGTAAATTCTCTTGCCAAAGGCATCATGGATAAATCTATCTTCAAATTTCACAACAGATGCCATTCTTTCAATATATATATGTAAACAGCAGGTATATCAAGCTATGAGATTTAACTGAAGTCCAACTTCAGAGTCCCTGCTATGATCTTTTAGGATGAATTACCTCACAGTACATTCACCTAAAGGGGTTGGTGATAGTCTTTACATTTCTTATACTGTTTGTAAAAATAATGCCTTTTAATGCACTTTAATACCCATAGTCTGGGCACCAGTGCACTTTAAATGTTAGGTGAAAAAGTGGGTACTAAAGAAATAGTTTTCTGAATACTGGGGCCCTACTGATATTGGTCCTCTAGCACTCACACAAACTGCACTGTGCATGGAAAAGTTTAAAAGATGATATTACATAACGTTATTTAACAGTTTCTACGGCACATGTGTCAAACTGGCGGCCCTCCAGCTGTTGCGAAACTACAAGTCGCATGAGGCATTGCAATGCTGACGGATACAAGCATGACTCCCACAGGCAGAAGCATGATGGGACTTGTAGTTCCGCAACATTTGAAGGACCTCCAGTTTGACACCCCTGCTCTATGGCTACACATCAGTTGCAAGTGCCTAGCGCCTGTTACATTCACTTTCATATTTTACAACATATGAGCTTCAATACCTTTTTCAGGAGTTTATAACTCTTTCCACAACAACTACAGAAAAATACCCATTAGCCTACCATAAATCCAGTGTGCTCCTAACTTCCTGTTTGGTCTGAAAACACAATGCATTGCAGTGTAGTTAGGCCTGCCTTCTGGACTACAGAACTCTGCTAATCTACACCCCCTATCTCCCACTGAAGTTACATAAGATAATGTTAGAAATGTATCAGTGTGTCATTCTGTGACCATTGGATGGAGACCATTTTATAGGAATGGTTTGTGTCTAATGGTCTGCAAACTTCAAATGTTTTTAATTCAGATGATTTTAAGAAAAGTAACTGACAGCAATACTGACACCTCACAAATGTGTTATAGCACTGGTTGCAGAGTATTTCTAAAACATACAGTAATAGCTGGCAACTTGGCTGCAGCATTCAGAGGCATATTTTCTACATGCAAAGCCGTAATGCCAAAGCTGGGCTGGTATTAGAGGCATGGTGTTAAGTGGCAACAATTTTTGAGTAGTTTTTTCAGTGGAGATTGCACTTTAATGTTTATGTATTTTGGTACAATGTTGACAGATACAGTCATCTTATGATCAGATTTTCACATCCTATACATTGACAATCTCAAAGAATTGTAATTGCTTGTAGAGGTTTACTAAATTATCACAGCGTGAAACAGATGAAAACAGCCAAAATCCTTTTTTTATCTGTCATGCATTATATGATTGCATTGTATCCTTTTTAACATGTTTAGCGGTAATAAATAATTTCATGTAACATTCATGCTAGATTTATATGCTACGCACGGTACATAAAGATAACCTTTTGGCTTGTTACCTTCATTAAGGCATAGACATGTTTATCAAATCTCTGGATAGTGTAATTTTTATATAATATTCTAAAATGATATCTTTGGGCAAATATTGTTTTTTTTAACTATTTTATTATTTGGTTTAGAAATTCATAGTATCCTGCCCAGTATATTTTTTGTTAAAATCAGTCCTGAAGTTGTTGTGTGGTGACAACAGAAAATCAACATTAGATTGGTTACTGGTTAGCTATCAGTAACATGTAATAACTATTAATGTGACATGAAACTAGTCAGAGACAGGAGATATCATTATCATTGTGGTATTTTAGGAAAATAAAAATGATAAATAATGTAATATACGTAAACTGGAAGCATTACTATACATTAACTTTTTCTGAATAATGTATTTCACTTACGCATTTTTGTGTTTGATGCTACAGTCCACTACTTAATGTATGCATTAAATATTACTTTTTGACTTTACTTTTTTGTGTTAAATATTAAATCACACTTTTATACATCGCTTAAGTAAAATGTTAAATTCACTAGTTATGATGTAATTGGGATTTAGCAAAAAACACAAGTTGCAAAAATAAAGAAGTATCATTCAGTTAAGACCTAGAATGCATAATTTCTTCTCACTGTACTGCATAACAATTTAAAAAAGAATTTCACTAAACACTTGTTCATCATATAGATCCAAAGAAACAAGTAACTTTTGTTTATAGAGTCCTTCTAAAACAAAAAACCTGCAAGAATGAAAAAATTAGGGCTTCTGCATGGCAAATCCCATCCCTCAATATAACTGAGCATGAACCATGTTAAAGTAGGGGTTGAACACTGGAGTGTGTGATTTTGTGAACATAACACACATTCACTTAAAGCGATAGTAAGCTGGGGCTGTTTAAAAAAATAAAAATAACACCTGTAAGGCAAATGCATGATGTGCTAGTATGCATCACATTCTAGGACATTATGAAATACTTACCCTGGAACAAAGCCTTCCAGCAGCACGCTGTCCCCGCTAAGAGGCCTGATCTTTCTTCTGGGTTTGCACACTCCGGCTATGTGATTGGCTGGGGGCCGCGATGACATCTCTCCCGTGCATGTGCGCGGGAGTCCTTGGTTCCAGCAAGAAGCTCTGAAGGTCCAGCAAGGTATGCTGGACCTTCAGAGCTCATGCGCCGGTGACGTCACCAGCTGCATCCAGGGTGAATATCTCCTAAATGGTGCACATTTAGGAGATATTAATTTTACCTACAGGTAAGCCTTATTATAGGCTTACCTGTAGATAAAAACTACAAAGTGGGCTTTACTACCACTTTAAAGTGTATCTCCAGGCAAACATAATTTCTTAAATATGATTTGCACACTCATATAACCCTCATATTTTTCAGCTCTTGACTTCTCCAAGTTTTACTTGTTAATGTTGCCAGTTTGTTTTAGAGACGCATCACTTCCTGCAGTGAGATAACAATGCTTCCCCTCTTAACGGGGACAGCGCACCGCTGGAGGGCTGCTGAAATTGCAGTGGTGTTGTCACTTTCTCTAAACTGCGCTTTCAACTCACAAGTGCTGCAAGCTCATGGTAGGAGAACATGTCCTGTGATGTATTTGATATGCACTGCAAGTCCCAAGCCACTGGCCACACTGAAAAAAATAAATGGAAGAAAGAGCAGTTGCATGGCAGCAAGAAAACATGAGGAGCAAATTAGTATTTTGTTGCCATTTTTTTTAAAGCATGTAGGGTGTTGTAGTGCTATAATTACAATGCAGTTCCCTTTGTTAAAATCTGTAGCCCTTCCATTTACTTTAAATAAAATTGCATACACCGAGGACACAGAATATTCATAATTAAGCTTCTTTTAAAGCTTGAAAAGTTGAAACTGTTAAATGTGCAATCACAGAACCTACAAATTTTTATGAGAAGCAAAGCCTGTGACAGAAAATGTCCTTTGCTAAGAAGAATACCTATATAATAGGAAAAACATTTGGTGAATGTATTTTCTTCTGAATATTTAAAGTAAAGAACGTGTGCAGTTATTGCTCAAAGTACTCATTTATCAACCAATACAGCAAAACTGTGAATTTTTGTTAAATCATGTAAACAACAACATTTCACTTTACCACCTCAAACAACCCTTTGCCCATAATAGAAGCTTTTCATACATTAAATAGTACAAAATTGTAATTTACTAGGCCATATTGGGGCTGATTTACCAAACGTTTGCGCCATGAGTAGTGGCGCATCTGCGTGCGCATTGGCTGTTTTGGTATTTACAAAACATTAGCGCCAGTATCGCAGCCCTATTTCCCATTTACTATAGTGTTCTCTGCGCCCGGTAGGAGGCGCTCAGTGCGCTACTATGGACCTGGCGCAGGGCATGTTAAAATATAAATATAAAGAAGCTGGAAGTGAGAAAATATTGGGGGTGATGTGGGGTGATGTGAGGAAGTGTAGGGACACCTGCCCAAATAACTAATATGCCCAAAATAGAGTGGGAAAGTAACTTTTTCAAAACCAGCCCGCTGCGCCGGCAATTCCGATTCGAGCTGCGGGAGGTTTTTCTGAGCTCAGCGCGGGAATTTCAATGGTTTAAAAGCACCAAGACACTGCGCCGGCAAAATCTTAGTAAATGTCAAGTCACCTAAGTCAATTTGCATAAGTTGAACAGGCGCAGCTCTGAAATTGCCAGTGCGCCTGCAAAATGTCATTTCTAAAGGAAAAAAAAAACATTTAAAAGCAGCCGCGGCTATAATGAATTGTCAGCTCCCGGCAATATAGAGAAAAGTCTTTGCTAATCAAAAAAAAAAAGCGTGGGGGTCCCCCCAAATTCCATAAACAGGCCCTTCAGGTCTGGAATGGATATTAGGGGAACCCCGCTGCAAATTTAAAAAAAAAAATGACGTGCGGGTTCCCCCCAAATATCCAAACCAGGCCCTTCAGATCTGGCATGGATTTTAAGGGGAACTCCACCCCAAATTTTATAAAAAAATGGCGTGGAGTTCCCCCAAAAATCCATACCAGACCCTTATCCGAGCACATAACCTGGCCGGCCGCAGGGGAAAAGGGGGGGACGAGAGCGGCCCCCCTCCCTCCTGAACTGTACCAGGCCACATGCCCTCAACATGGGGAGGATGTCCCCATGTTGATGGGGACAAGGGCCTCATCCCCACAACCCTTGCCTGGTGGTTGTGGGGGTCAGCGGGCGGGGGGCTTATCGGAATCTGGAAGACCCCTTTAACAAAGGGGACCCCCAGATCCCGGCCCCCCCCTGTGTGAAATGGTAATGGGGTACAAATGTACCCCTACCATTTCACAAGGAAAGTGTCAAAATGTAAAAAATGACAAGAGCCGATTTTTGACAATTCCTTTATTAATGTCTTTTCTTTTCTTCCATCTTCTTCTTCCTTCTTCTTCTTCCATCTTCTTCTTTTCTCCATTCGGGTTTCTTCCTCCATCTTCATCTTCCTCTTCATCTTTATCTTCATCTTCAACTTCCTTCTTCCTTCGGTGTTCTCGTCCGCATCTTGCCCCGGCGTCTTCCCTTCTTCTTTCTCTCCAGCCGCTCCGGTTGAATTGGAGGTTCCCGCTGTGCGACGCTTCAGTTCTCCACTTGGTCCACTTACACCCGGTGGCTCCGCCCCCTCTGTCACCACGGGGAAAGTCCCCGTGAAATCCATGTGCGTCAGAGGGGGGCGGGGTCACCGGGTGTAAGCGGACCCAGAGGCGAACTGAAGCGTCGCACAGCGGGAACCTCCAATTCAAACGGAGCGGCCGGAGAAGAAAGAAGAAGGGAAGACGCCGGGGCAAGATGCGGACGAGAAGACCGAAGGAAGATGAAGATAAAGATGAAGAGGAAGATGAAGATGGAGGAAGAAACCCGAATGGAGAAAAGAAAAAGATGGAAGAAGAAGATGGAAGAAGAAGATGGAAGAAAAGAAAAGACATTAATAAAGGAATTGTCAAAAACCGACTCTTGTCATTTTTTAAATTTTTGACACTTTCCTTGTGAAATGGTAGGGGTACATTTGTACCCCATTACCATTTCACACAGGGGGGCGGGATCTGGGGGTCCCCTTTGTTAAAGGGGTCTTCCAGATTCCGATAAGCCCCCCGCCCGCAGACCCCCACAACCACCGGGCAAGGGTTGTGGGGATGAGGCCCTTGTCCCCATCAACATGGGGACATCCTCCCCATGTTGAGGGCATGTGGCCTGGTACGGTTCAGGAGGGAGGGGGGGCTGCTCTCGTCCCCCCCTTTTCCCCTGTGGCCTGCCAGGTTGCGTGCTCGGATAAGGGTCTGGTTTGGATTTTGGGGGGACCCCCACGCCGGTTTTCAGCTTGAGGGGTTCACCTTAAAATCCAGACCAGACCTGAGGGTCTGGTTTGGATTTTGGGGGACCGCCACGCTGTTTTTAGGCTTAGGGGGTTCACCTTAGAATCCAGACCAGACCTAAGGGCCTGGTATGCTCCTGAAGGGGAACCCATGCCGGTTTTTTCATTAAAATTTGGTCTGGAGTTCCCCTTCATGATTCATACCAAACATGGGACAGCGAGGCTGCCGAGGACCAGCGCGATGACATCGCGCTGGACACATTCTCGGCCGGCTAGTCGCCTCTAGGACACGACTTGAGTGGCTGCTGCACGCTCAGGTCGTGTCCAGATCGCCTCGCAAAGTCGCGCTGTCCCTGTGTCAGCCGGCACACGAGTCGCCCGCAAGTCGGATCCAACTTCCCGGGCGACCTCTATTCAAATCAATGGGCTCCCATAGGGAACCATTCATTTTCAATAGAGCGCCGCTAACATTTCTATTTACTATAACAGTGCGCCGCTGCTTCCTGCGCCCAGTGAAGGAGTTATCCGGCGCAGCAATTAAGGTTAGAACCAGCGCAGCGCACTGTTATTAGTAAATCAGCCCCATTGTTTCAAAAACAGGCTGAACAATACATGAGATTAAATAATGGGCTCATAAATATGACTTGGGTACAACAAATAAGATTGTGGTACCAACAATATGAAATGTTTTTTTTTCCCTAGCATCTTTGTTGGGTGCCTAACATGCTGCATAAAGCATAACCATTGTAACATGTTTTGTACCCTAATCCCCTTAATGTCTAATGGTTTTTTGGGTCCTTACCAAGATATACCAATGTGATGCAGTGTGTGGTGTATGGTCTGAGAACTGACAGGCTGACCCCCCATCCCTTCAACCTCTGCAGCAATGCTGGCAGCACTCATACGTCTGTTTCCCAAAGATAACCTCTGTATTTGATGTTGAGCACGTGCGCTCAACTTCTTTGGTCGACCATGGCGAGACCTGTTCTGAGTGGAACCTGTCCTGTTAAACTGCTGTATGGTCTTGGCCACGGTGCTGCAGCTCAGTTTCAGGGTCTTGGCAATCTTATTATAACCTAGGCCATCTTTATGTAGAGCAACAATTCTTTTTTCAGAACCCCAGAGAGCTCTTTGCCATGAGGTGCCATGTTGGACTTCCAGGGACCAGTATGAGAGAGTGAGAGCCATAACACCAAATTTAACAGACCTGCTCCTCATTCACATCTGAGACCCTGTAACACTAATGAGTCACCTGACACAGGGAAGGAAAAATGGCAAATTTGGCCCAATTTGGATATTTTCACTTAGGGGTGTACTCACTTTTGTTGCCAGCGGTTTAGACATTAATGGCTGTGTAATGAGTTATTTTGAGGGGACAGCAAATTTACACTGTTATACAAGCTGTACACTCACTACTTTACATTGTAGCAAAGTGTAATTTCTTCAGTGTTGTCAACTGAATAGATATAATAAAATATTTACAAAAATGTGACAGGTGTACTCCACTTTTGTAAGATACTGTATACACACACACACATATATAAATATATATATATATATATATATATATATATATATATGTAGATAGATAGATATACGCACACACTCATACACACTTGTCTTACTAGTCACTACTGCATTCCCAGGTTTCTTGCTCAAAGCAAAAGCTGTTTTTACTTGTTTTATTTTTAGTGCATACATTTTTATGAAACTGCACAACAGTTTTAATTGTCACAGTTTTTTTTATTAGGTTCAAAGGTAATCAATACATACAAAAAGAATTAATAAAAATGTGCTACCCTTAAACAAGCAATCATAGTGCTAATAATTCATATGTGTTCACACACACCAAAAAACAAAACAAAACAGAAAAAAAGTCCTGTTAATGAAACACGGCAATATATCTGAAATATCCCCTGTGCACAGGTAAATGAATAAATAAAAATTAAAAATATATATATAAAAAAATGTGAAAGAGAGAAGGTCCAAATGAAGTTCATAAACAAAAAAAGCCACATCTGCTGATGTATATATAACAGACTCTTCTAAGCAGCTGTAGGCGAAATATCCACATCCAACTTGCTCAAACGAATTATAGAAGAAATAGCAGCTTACCAGATATAATAGATCTCTGTCACGGAGATCTATAGGGGCTCAGATTCATATGATGATCCCACCGGACATTCAGCCACGAAACACTGGAATCGAACGATATCCTCCTCCTCCTGGATATTTATTCCAAGAAAAGAGCTCTCCCCCCAGGTATCCGCTGATGTAATTAGCTCATGCAGCACAATGAATGTTGATATGGAAGAAAAATAAATAAAACCTCATGGTGCAGTATTCCTAAGAAAATAGGATTCCCTTTATTTATCCTGGGTAAAAAATGACATCCAGCAGGTTTTCAAAACAAGAGCGGCAAAACTCCAAAGAAACGAATGCTGGTACTCAGCTGCGGTCTGTGCCGATCGGCTGTAGCGTAGTGACGTCACGTTCGTTAGCTCCACCCGACGCTGCGTTTCGTCGTAAGAGGCGTCCACTGGGAAAGGAGGCTAAGGAACGGACGTCACTTACCACGCTTTTGTAATGGCAGAGGGATGACACCGGAAGCCGGAAATGAAAAAAACCTCCGGCGCCCCGTGTCAGGATAATGTAATCCCTGAGCACTCAATAACAAAGGTAAAGAGGCTGCCTAGGACACAATAGTTACCGTTGATATAATCATAAAATTAACATTTAAAATCTGCCAAAATTAAAAAATTAATTAAACATCTTACAAATGAACATATAAGCATATGTATAAAAAACGGGAAGGCATATTCTACACATATGATTGCAACCACTGAAAAAATATATATATATATACATACATATCAGTCTGCAAAAAACATACTTATAATAGCAATATATGTGCAACCACATGAATTCCAATACCATGAAACTCAAAATATTGCGCAGACACCAATGGGTGAAACCCCCCATTGATGTCTTGTGACAACATTTATAATATACCCTTTACTATACCACATCCCAGGGGTCCCAATGGATAAGGGGCCCCTGAGTGGAGCATATGAGTGCCTCTTTGCAACACATATTAAAGTTAAAGGTTAATTCCACTACATAAGTACACACTACCATCTAGTGGTGAAGAGGAGAATAACTTTACATAAAATATACTAAAAACTTATATGTATATATGCACACATATAGATGAACACAAAAATAAAAAATTCAAAAAACTTCCCATATATATTATGTTGGCCTACTTCCTTCAAATTTTACCCCTGGGAAGTGATGTTAACATTTTGATATATTTATGTAAAGTAGGACTCATGAGAGCACTAATAGGTGGTAAACTTAACTATTGTTTATAAAACAATTTATATCCCACTCTATGTTGAGGCCAAGGGGTCGATAGCATTGTAAATTAAAAATCCACCTCGTTTCTCTACGAGATATTGAACGCTTAAGGTCACTACCCCTCCAATGGGGAGTATAGGCCTCAATGCCTATTACCTCCAGAAGAGAGGGGTCTCTGTTGTGGCATAGATGAAAATGCCAAGAGACACTGTGATCTTTAAAACCCTTGCGTATATTGGCCAAATGCTCCCCTATCCTAATTTTTAGGGCGCGGGTAGTTCTTCCAACGTATTGAAACCCGCATGGGCAACGGAGTAAGTATATCACCCCTACTGTCGCACATGTGATGAAACTGGAGATCTTATATTCTTTAGAGGTGATATGAGAGGTGAAAGAGGAAGTTTTAAAGGTTTTGGATGATTTGCAAACTTTGCACCTCCTACACGGAAAAAAGCCTTTTAGGTTTCCAAACATACTTATCTGCTGTGGTGGGTCTACCACACTGGGTGCTATTAAATCCTTCAGATTTTGGTTTTTCCTAAAAAGGACTTGAGGTCTCTCAGGTAGTGTAGGCCCCAAAGCCTGATCACTCTTGAGCACTCTCCAGTGTTTACGTATGACCCTATTGACCCACCAAAAATGAGAAGAGAAAGTGGTCAAAAAGGACCATTGCAAATCAGTTGTGGTATTTTTTTCTTTAATTTTAGGTACTAATAGGTTTTTCCTATCTAGTTTAGCAACATCCCTGAGATCATTTTCCAAGGTGCGGAGCTCATACCCCTTTTCCAAAAACCGTCTTTGAAGTACCATGGCCTGGGTTTCGTAGTCACTCAGCCGCGAACAATTTCGTCTTATCCGCTGAAACTGTCCCTTAGGGATAGCCCTAAGCCAGTTAGGGTGATGTCCACTGCTTGTTGGGATATACCCATTTTTGTCAGTGCTCTTAAAATAAGTCTTAGTCAAAAGAGAGTTGTTTTCTTTGAAAATCACCAAATCCAAAAAGTTTACCGATACAGCACTATACTCATATGTGAATCGGATTCCCCAATTGTTGGCATTAAGGGTAACCATGAAATCGCATAGAGACCCCGCATTTCCTTTCCAAAAGAAGAAAGCGTCATCGATATATCTTCGCCATATTAATAGGCGGGGCTCCTGTAGGGAAAAAAGTTGGTCATTTTCCCACAGGGCCATGAACAATCCTGCGAGGCTTGGGGAAAATTTAGCCCCCATGGCCACGCCCGTGCTCTGGAGATAATACTGCCCGCCATAATAAAAATAGTTGTGTTCCATGGCGAAGTTCAGCAGTTTCATGACAAAATCCAAAGTTGAGGATTTTATTGACAGATCCTTACGAAGGAAAAACTCTGCAGCCTTATACCCCAAATCATGGGGTATAATGGTATAAAGAGAAGCAACGTCTGCTGTTACCAGCAAGACGTCTTCTCCAATTTGATATTCTGACATTTCCCTAATGATCTGCATTGAATCCTTCAAAAATGCGGGTGTTTTTGCTACTATTGGTTGTAGGAATACATCAATAAATTTGCCAATCCTAGAGGTTAGGGAATCTATCCCGCTGACAATGGGACGTCCGGGGGGTTGCACTGGATTCTTGTGAACTTTGGGAATGTAGTAAATTATAGGGGTACGTGGGGCTAGAGGTATAAGAAAATCAAATTCCTTATCGTTAATAACTCCTTTTCTGTGTCCCTCTTGAACTATGCTGTTCAACAGCTGTTTGTAGTTCTCCATAGGATCCCTGCGTAGGATAGTATAGGTTTTCCTATCCGCCAGCAAGGCTTCCATTTCCTTAAGATAATCCCCTTTTTTTAAAACAACAATCCCCCCCCCCCTTATCTGCTGGCCTTATGATCAAGTTTTTCCTTTCACACAAGGATGCTATGCCTTCCTCTACATTCCTAGGTCTTTCCTTCTTAATTTTACTGATGATAGTTCTTGTAAGACAAGCTCTTTAAACACTGTAATACTTGGTGCTGGTTTTCCCGGGGGATTGAACATTGACGCATTTTTCAGGCCTGTCCCTCCCCTATTCGTCTCTATAATCGAAGTACTATTCCTAAGAACTGGATTGGTCAAAAAATACCATTTTATACTTAATTTTCTGGTAAATTTCTGTACATCCAGAAACATCTGGAATTTGTTCAAAGGTTTCCTGGGGGCATATTTTAATCCCTGATTTAATGTGATTTTTTCGGATTTGGTGAGCTCCTCCCCACTGAGATTAAAAACTCCTTGGCATGTTAATTCTCTCTCAGTATTTTTGGTGTTGCTCCACTGACCTCCTCTGCATCCTCTCTGAGTCTAAGGCCAGCAGATAAGGGGGGGGGGATTGTTGTTTTAAAAAAAGGGGATTATCTTAAGGAAATGGAAGCCTTGCTGGCGGATAGGAAAACCTATACTATCCTACGCAGGGATCCTATGGAGAACTACAAACAGCTGTTGAACAGCATAGTTCAAGAGGGACACAGAAAAGGAGTTATTAACGATAAGGAATTTGATTTTCTTATACCTCTAGCCCCACGTACCCCTATAATTTACTACATTCCCAAAGTTCACAAGAATCCAGTGCAACCCCCCGGACGTCCCATTGTCAGCGGGATAGATTCCCTAACCTCTAGGATTGGCAAATTTATTGATGTATTCCTACAACCAATAGTAGCAAAAACACCCGCATTTTTGAAGGATTCAATGCAGATCATTAGGGAAATGTCAGAATATCAAATTGGAGAAGACGTCTTGCTGGTAACAGCAGACGTTGCTTCTCTTTATACCATTATACCCCATGATTTGGGGTATAAGGCTGCAGAGTTTTTCCTTCGTAAGGATCTGTCAATAAAATCCTCAACTTTGGATTTTGTCATGAAACTGCTGAACTTCGCCATGGAACACAACTATTTTTATTATGGCGGGCAGTATTATCTCCAGAGCACGGGCGTGGCCATGGGGGCTAAATTTGCCCCAAGCCTCGCAGGATTGTTCATGGCCCTGTGGGAAAATGACCAACTTTTTTCCCTACAGGAGCCCCGCCTATTAATATGGCGAAGATATATCGATGACGCTTTCTTCTTTTGGAAAGGAAATGCGGGGTCTCTATGCGATTTCATGGTTACCCTTAATGCCAACAATTGGGGAATCCGATTCACATATGAGTATAGTGCTGTATCGGTAAACTTTTTGGATTTGGTGATTTTCAAAGAAAACAACTCTCTTTTGACTAAGACTTATTTTAAGAGCACTGACAAAAATGGGTATATCCCAACAAGCAGTGGACATCACCCTAACTGGCTTAGGGCTATCCCTAAGGGACAGTTTCAGCGGATAAGACGAAATTGTTCGCGGCTGAGTGACTACGAAACCCAGGCCATGGTACTTCAAAGACGGTTTTTGGAAAAGGGGTATGAGCTCCGCACCTTGGAAAATGATCTCAGGGATGTTGCTAAACTAGATAGGAAAAACCTATTAGTACCTAAAATTAAAGAAAAAAATACCACAACTGATTTGCAATGGTCCTTTTTGACCACTTTCTCTTCTCATTTTTGGTGGGTCAATAGGGTCATACGTAAACACTGGAGAGTGCTCAAGAGTGATCAGGCTTTGGGGCCTACACTACCTGAGAGACCTCAAGTCCTTTTTAGGAAAAACCAAAATCTGAAGGATTTAATAGCACCCAGTGTGGTAGACCCACCACAGCAGATAAGTATGTTTGGAAACCTAAAAGGCTTTTTTCCGTGTAGGAGGTGCAAAGTTTGCAAATCATCCAAAACCTTTAAAACTTCCTCTTTCACCTCTCATATCACCTCTAAAGAATATAAGATCTCCAGTTTCATCACATGTGCGACAGTAGGGGTGATATACTTACTCCGTTGCCCATGCGGGTTTCAATATGTTGGAAGAACTACCCGCGCCCTAAAAATTAGGATAGGGGAGCATTTGGCCAATATACGCAAGGGTTTTAAAGATCACAGTGTCTCTTGGCATTTTCATCTATGCCACAACAGAGACCCCTCTCTTCTGGAGGTAATAGGCATTGAGGCCTATACTCCCCATTGGAGGGGTAGTGACCTTAAGCGTTCAATATCTCGTAGAGAAACGAGGTGGATTTTTAATTTACAATGCTATCGACCCCTTGGCCTCAACATAGAGTGGGATATAAATTGTTTTATAAACAATAGTTAAGTTTACCACCTATTAGTGCTCTCATGAGTCCTACTTTACATAAATATATCAAAATGTTAACATCACTTCCCAGGGGTAAAATTTGAAGGAAGTAGGCCAACATAATATATATGGGAAGTTTTTTGAATTTTTTTTTTGTGTTCATCTATATGTGTGCATATATACATATAAGTTTTTAGTATATTTTATGTAAAGTTATTCTCCTCTTCACCACTAGATGGTAGTGTGTACTTATGTAGTGGAATTAACCTTTAACTTTAATATGTGTTGCAAAGAGGCACTCATATGCTCCACTCAGGGGCCCCTTATCCATTGGGACCCCTGGGATGTGGTATAGTAAAGGGTATATTATAAATGTTGTCACAAGACATCAATGGGGGGTTTCACCCATTGGTGTCTGCACAATATTTTGAGTTTCATGGTATTGGAATTCATGTGGTTGCACATATATTGCTATTATAAGTATGTTTTTTGCAGACTGATATGTATGTATATATATATATATTTTTTCAGTGGTTGCAATCATATGTGTAGAATATGCCTTCCCGTTTTTTATACATATGCTTATATGTTCATTTGTAAGATGTTTAATTAATTTTTTAATTTTGTCAGATTTTAAATGTTAATTTTATGATTATATCAACGGTAACTATTGTGTCCTAGGCAGCCTCTTTACCTTTGTTATTGAGTGCTCAGGGATTACATTATCCTGACACGGGGCGCCAGAGGTTTTTTTCATTTCCGGCTTCCAGTGTCATCCCTCTGCCATTACAAAAGCGTGGTAAGTGACATCCGTTCCTTAGCCTCCTTTCCCAGTGGACGCCTCTTACGATGAAACGCAGCGTCGGGTGGAGCTAACGAACGTGACGTCACTACACTACAGCTGATCGGCACAGACCGCAGCTGAGTACCAGCATTCGTTTCTTTGGAGTTTTGCCGCTCTTGTTTTGAAAACCTGCTGGATGTCATTTTTTACCCAGGATAAATAAAGGGAATCCTATTTTATTAGGAATACTGCACCATGAGGTTTTATTTATTTTTCTTCCATATCAACATTCATTGTGCTGCATGAGCTAATTACATCAGCGGATACCTGGAGGGAGAGCTCTTTTCTTGGAATAAATATCCAGGAGGAGGAGGATATCGTTCGATTCCAGTGTTTCATGGCTGAATGTCCGGTGGGATCATCATATGAATCTGAGCCCCTATAGATCTCCGTGACAGAGATCTATTATATCTGGTAAGCTGCTATTTCTTCTATAATTCGTTTGAGCAAGTTGGATGTGGATATTTCGCCTACAGCTGCTTAGAAGAGTCTGTTATATATACATCAGCAGATGTGGCTTTTTTTGTTTATGAACTTCATTTGGACCTTCTCTCTTTCACATTTTTTTATATATATATTTTTAATTTGTATTTATTCATTTACCTGTGCACAGGGGATATTTCAGATATATTGCCGTGTTTCATTAACAGGACTTTTTTTCTGTTTTGTTTTGTTTTTTGGTGTGTGTGAACACATATGAATTATTAGCACTATGATTGCTTGTTTAAGGGTAGCACATTTTTATTAATTCTTTTTGTATATATTTGTGTAGTGGTTATTCCAGCTATTTTTTTGCAGCATCCACTAATTCACTTTATTAATTTTACCATTATTATTTTTATATATATATAATGGTTCTCTTATTCAATTAATTCACTAATTCTAATCACGGTTAGCGCGGATTTTTTCCATTTTTTCAAAGGTAATCAAAACAGAAGTATCACAATCACAAAAATCTAGTCACTTCCTTCCTTCTCTTATTCAAAAATTGAAATGAATGAGGTCAAAGGCAACATAAAGAGTCACTTCTCCCAAGTGCGTCATGAACTGTATATATCAACTTTATAGAGGTTATACGATTGGACATTCCGACAACAAAACCGTGGGGTTTTTTTTCGACGGATTTTCGCTTTAACTTGTCTTGCATACACGCGGTCACACAAATGTTGTCGGAAATTCCGATCGCCAAGAACGCAGTGACGTACAACACTACAACAAGCCGAGAAAAATGAAGTTCAATGATTCTAAGCATGCGTCAAATTGATTCCGAGCATGCATAGGATTTTTGTGCGTCGGAATTGGATACACACGGTCGGAATATCCGACCAAAAGCTCACATCGAACATTTGTTGTCGGAAATTCCGATCGTGTGTACGCGGCATTAAGTTTTTTTTATCTTAATGCATTTTCTACATTAAAGTGAAAAACCTTCCACTGTGTGCTTCCCACCTCCCCTTCCTAACACTTTATTGAGTCCTGTATTGACCCAGCCCCGTGGCAGACCTTCTTTACCTCTCTTTCTGGTCTCACAGGCTTTGCTGAGAACAGCAGGAGCCATTGTCTTCAGATGCTGTCAGAGAAATCCAGTGAACAGAAATCGAGGGGGGTAGGGGCCTGGCTGTGTGTGTTTCTTGGCTTGAGAGCAAGCCAACAGGTCTGCCCCCAAAGCAAGCCGATTGCTATGGGGGCAGACACAGAAGAGGAGGAGCCAATATCACTGGCAGGGGACCCCAGAAGAAGAGGTAAGAAGTGTCTCTCACTGCACGTCTCTGACTGCAGAGTCATAGAAGGAGAAATGTGTCCAAAAGACAAATGCTTCCTTCTAGCCCAGCCCTCTTAACTAGAAAGAAAAAACATGGGTTTATGGGAATAAGATTTACCCACAATCCATGTTTTTCTCACACGGTTAAGAGGGAGAATGGGGATCTGCTGCTATTGAAAAGGTACTGTTATAATCAAGCTAAATCTTATATTATTATGCTATATGTTATAAGATAATCACTTATTATTTATCTATTTACTGTGAAATTACTGGTTGGAAGTTATAACTTCAAACTTCAGCAATTTCTCCGTTAAGCCACCTGCTTGAGTACAGTTTTTGAAAACATAGTAAATTACCTTAAAAACAATAATAATAATATTAATTATTTGTATATTACTTACTTATGCTAATTAACCGCTTGCCACCCAGGCCAATTCTGACACTTCTCTCCTACATGTAATAATCATCATTTCTTTGCTAGAAAATTACTCAGAACTCCCAAACATTATATATATATTGTTTTAGTAGAGGGAATAAAATGGTGGTCGTTGCAACTTCTTATGTTAAACGGTATTTGCGCGGCAATTTTTCGGGGAAAAAAAACGATTTCATGAATATAAAAAAAAAAAACACTAAAGATAACCAGATTGTTTTGTATAATGTGAAAGATGATGTTACTCCAAGTAAATAGATACCCAACATGTCATGCTTTAAAATTGCGCACACTCGTGGAATGGCGCCAAACTTCAGTACTTAAAAAATTGTTTTTTACAGGTTACATGTTTAGAGTTACAGAGGAGGTCTAGTGCTAGAATGATTGCTATCGCTCTAAGGATCGTGGCGTATGTAACCTGTGTGCATCTGGATCTGATACTAGCCAGTGCCTCACCAGCCACTGCCCTCACCACATGTCCCTGAGGAAAGGGTGTTTTTACCTACACTGAGGAATAGGCTGGAAGGAATTGGAAGGAATTGGGAGACAGACTTAGGCTGCTTTCACACTGAGGCACTTTGCAGGCGCTATAACGCTAAAAATAGTGCCTGCAAAGTGCCTTGAAAGTGTCTCTCCTCTGGAGCGGTGCGCTGGCAGGACGGTAAAAAAAGTCCCGCTAGCCGCATATTTGCAGCTCTGTAGGAGAGGTGTATGCACATTTGTCCGCAGAAAATCCAACAACAATTGTTCGATGGAGCATACAAATGGTCGGATTTTCCACCAACAGCCTGTCATCACACAATTCCTGTTGGAAAATCTGATCGTGTGTACGAGGCTTAACACCCAGTTTAAACGTAACCACTTAAGCCCCGGACCATTTGGCTGGCCAAAGACCAGAGCACTTTTTGCGATTCGGCACTGCGTCGCTTTACCTGACAATTGCGCAGTCGTGCAACGTGGCTCCCAAACAAAATTGATGTCCTTTTTTTCCCACAACTAGAGCTTTCTGTTGGTGGTATTTGATCACCTCTGAGTTTTTTATTTTTTGCGCTATAAACAAAAATAGAGCGACAATTTTGAAAAAAATTCAATATTTTTGACTTTTTGCTATAATAAACAGTTTAGGCCTATACGTATTCTTCTACATATTTTTGGTAAAAAAAAATAGCAATAAGGGTTTATTGATTGGTTTGCGCAAAAGTTATAGCGCCTACAAAATAGGTGATAGTTTTATGGCATTTTTATTAATATTTTTTTTTACTAGTAATGACGGCGATCAGCGATTTTTATCATGACTGCGACATTATGGCAGAAACATCGGACACTTTTGAAACATTGTCATTTTTACAGCGATCAGTTCTATAAAAATGCACTGATTACTGTAAAAATAACACAGGCAGTGAAGGGGTTAACCGCAAGTGTGTCCTAGGGAGTGATTCTAACTGTTAGGGGGCGTGGCTACGAGTGACAGGTCACTGATCGCTGCTCCCGATGAGAGGGAGCATTCGATCAGTGACATGTCACTAGGAAGAACGGGGAGATGTTGTGTTTACACTGACATCTCCCCGTTCTTCAGCTCCGTGACACGATCGTGGGACACCGGCGGACATCGAGTCTGCGTGTCCCGCGGGCATGGTCACGGAACTCACGACAGAGTCGCACGTGTGCTGCTGGCGGCGCATGTGCGACCACGCGGCGGCAAATTAAAGGGGACGTACCTGTGTGCCCATCTGCCTGTCCCTGCTATTCTGTCGATGTATAAGTGTGTGCGACGGTCCTTAAGTGGTTAAATCATTAACAATCCTGACAATGCAAGTTAAATACCTTCTGAGGATGGGATTAAATGCAGTAGAAGGATGGGAACTTTGCCAAGAAATGGAACAGATTCCGATATGTCATATTAAATTTGAAATCAGGTACATCTCATTTAATGATTCATTGAACTGATAAAAAGGAATTTATGTACCCCCCTCAAACCACAAACACATCACCTATGTATGTATACCTTATGGCACAATGCTCTTTAAATAAAGGATATGTGTAAGTATGTAACCTCTGGATTAATCCATAAACATATTTTACTTATATGGGAAAGATTTGTAAACCCATCACTGCTCTCCGTGGTTGGAAACAGTTATCAAATACAATTTCCAGTAACTGTAAAACAAGGTTAACAAGTAGTTAGTTAGTAATAAACTAAAGGCTAATAAGCCTTTAAATTGATTTTTTGCCAAAATTAAATCCTGATCAAAGGTTCTCTCTGTAAATAGCTTTCCCATTGCCTGCAACCAAGAGAGATGGAATCTTTTCCAGATATTTTGCTAAAAGTGCACATAGGAGGGAGTTGGCACTTGCACCAGTGGCAATGTGGGAAAAACTTAAGCAAAAGGGAGGAATATTAAAAGCAAGGCAATAGTTTAAAACATGAGACTATTAAAGTCCATATAGTCCGTGCTAAAATCACTTTGAAGGCAGCCCAGTGGAGATATGAAGCAAATCCTGAGTCAGCTGGGGGGGGGGGGAGCACAGAGGCGCCACTCTAAGTGCAGTATATCACAAATCATTTAATGAGAAAATAGAGCATATGTACTCACAAATAGGGATGAGCTTCGAGTTCGAGTCGAACTCATGTTCGACTCGAACATTGCCTGTTTTTAATTTTTATTTACACAGTGAAGGAAGTTTCCCGCTCAGGCCAATGATGTAGGCGGGGTCTGACATACCAAGGGGGCGGACCTGATGGGGAACTTCGTTCGCTGTGTAATACATGAATAGACCCGCCCCTTCTCGCGTTCCGCATCTGGTCCGCTGAGCGGACCTGATGGGGAACTTTAGAAGGGGCGGGTCTATACATTTAAAACACAGCGGAGGAAGTTCCCCATCAGGTCCGCACAGGCACAACCAATGACGGACAGCGCTGGACATCGGGATTGCCACGGGACACTGGATTTCATCGCTGGAATGTTTTTTTGTTTTTTTTTAATAAAAAGGACCTTTCCAAGGTGTTTGTGTTTTTATTTACATTTTTGGACACTTTCTTCGTGAAATGGTAGGGGTACAATGTACCCCTTACCAATTCACATAGGGGGGGGGCGGGATCTGGCGGTCCCCTTTGTTAAAGGGGTCTTCCAGATTCCGATAAGCCCCCAGCCCGCAGACCCCCACAACCACCGGGCAAGGGTTGTGGGGATGAAGCCCTTGTCCCCATCAACATGGGGACATCCTCCCCATTAGGGATGAGCTTCGAGTTCGAGTCGAACTCATGTTCGACTCGAACATTGCCTGTTCGCCCGTTCGCCGAACAGCGAACAAACTGGGGTGTTCGCGGCAAATTCGAAAAATCTATGGGAGAAATCTAAAGTGCTAATTATAAAGGCTTATATGCAAGTTATTGTCCTAAAAAGTGTTTGGGGACCCGGGTCCTGCCCCAGGGGACATGTATCAATGCAAAAAGAAGTTTTAAAAACGGCCGTTTTTTCGGGAGCAGTGATTTTAATAATGCTTAAAATGAAAAAATAAAAGTGAAATATTCCTTTAAATTTCGTACCTGGGGGGTGTGTATGATATGCATGTGAAGTGGCGCATGTTTCCCGTGCTTAGAACTGTCCCTGCAAAAAATGTCATTTTTGAAAGAAAAAAAGTCTTTTAAAACTGACTCGCGGCTATTAATGAATTGTCGGCTCCCGGCAATACATACAAAAGTCATTGATAAAAAAAAATAAAAAAGCGTGGGGGTTCCCCAGAATTCAATTACCAGGCCCTTCAGGTCTGGAATAGATATTAAGGGGAACCCCGCCGCAAATTCAAAAAAAAATTGACGTGGGGTTCCCCCAAATATCCATTCCAGGCCCTTCAGATCTGGCATGGATTTTAAGGGGAACTCCACCCCAAATTTAAAAAAAAAATGGCGTGGAGTCCCCCTAAAAATCCATACCAGACCCCTTATCCGAGCACGCAACCTGGCCGGCCGCAGGGGAAAAGGGGGGGATGAGAGAGCGGCCCCCCCTCCCTCCTGAACCGTACCAAGCCACATGCCCTCAACATGGGGAGGATGTTCCCATGTTGATGGGGACAAGGGCCTCATCCCCACAACCCTTGCCCGGTGGTTGTGGGGGTCTGCGGGCGGGGGGCTTATCGGAATCTGGAAGACCCCTTTAACAAAGGGGACCCCCAGATCCCGGCCCCCCCTATGTGAATTGGTAAGGGGTACATTGTACCCCTACCATTTCACGAAGAAAGCGTAAAAAAATGTTTAAAAAAACACACAAACACCTTGAAAAAGTCCTTTATTTAAAAAAAAAAAAAAAAAAAAACATTCCAGCGCTGAAATCCAGTGTCCCACGGCGATCCCGATGTCCAGCGCTGTCCTTCATTGGTTGTGCCTGAGCGGACCTGATGGGGAACTCCCTCTTAGTATTTTAAATGTATAGACCCGCCCCTTCTATAGTTCCCCATCAGGTCCGCTCAGCGGACCAGATGCGGAACATGAGAAGGGGCGGGTCTATACATGTATTACCACAGTGAGAGAAGTTCCCCATCAGGTCCGCCTCCTCGGTGTGTCGGACCCGCCTACGTCATTGGCTTGAGCGGGGAACTTCCTTCACTGTGTAATTTAAATTTACATAGTGAAGGAAGTTCCCCGCTCAAGCCAATGACGTAGGCGGGTCCGACATACCGAGGGGGCGGACCTGATGGGGAACTGCTCTCACTTTGGTAATACATGTATAGACCCGCCCCTTCTCATGTTCCGCATCTGGGGAACTTTAGAAGGGGCGGGTCTATACATTTAAAATACTGAGAGGGAGTTCCCCATCAGGTCCGCTCAGGCACAACCAATGAAGGACAGCGCTGGACATCGGGATCGCCGCGGGACACTGGATTTCACCGCTGGAATGTTTTTTTTTGTTTTGTTTTTTTTTTTAATAAAGGACTTTTTCAAGGTATTTGTGTGTTTTTTTTAAACATTTTTTTACGCTTTCTTCGTGAAATGGTAGGGGTACAATGTACCCCTTACCAATTCACATAGGGGGGGGGCCGGGATCTGGGGGTCCCCTTTGTTAAAGGGGTCTTCCAGATTCCGATAAGCCCCCTGCCCGCAGACCCCCACAACCACCGGGCAAGGGTTGTGGGGATGAGGCCCTTGTCCCCATCAACATGGGGACATCCTCCCCATGTTGAGGGCATGTGGCCTGGTACGGTTCAGGAGGGAGGGGGGGCCGCTCTCTCGTCCCCCCCTCTTCCCCTGCGGCCGGCCAGGTTGCGTGCTCGGATAAGGGGTCTGGTATGGATTTTTAGGGGGACTCCACGCCATTTTTTTTTTAAATTTGGGGTGGAGTTCCCCTTAAAATCCATGCCAGATCTGAAGGGCCTGGAATGGATATTTGGGGGAACCCCACGTCAATTTTTTTTTTAATTTGCGGCGGGGTTCCCCTTAATATCCATTCCAGACCTGAAGGGCCTGGTAATTGAATTCTGGGGAACCCCCACGCTTTTTTTTTTTTTTTATCAATGACTTTTGTATGTATTGCCGGGAGCCGACAATTCATTAATAGCCGCGAGTCAGTTTTAAATGCATTTTTTTCTTTCAAAAATGAAATTTTTTGCAGGGACAGTTCTAAGCACGGGAAACATGCGCCACTTCACATGCATATCATACACACCCCCCAGGTACAAAATTTTAAGGAATATTTCACTTTTATTTTTTCATTTTAAGCATTATTAAAATCACTGCTCCCGAAAAAACAGCAGTTTTTAAAACTTATTTTTGCATTGATACATGTCCCCTGGGGCAGGACCCGGGTCCCCAAACACTTTTTAGGACAATAACTTGCATATTAGCCTTTATAATTAACACTTTAGATTTCGAACGTTCGAGTCCATTGTATTTAATAGGGTTCTAAAGTTTACACAAACATTTTGTCTGTTCGCAGGTTCTGGTGCGAACCGAACAGGGGGGTGTTCGGCTCATCCCTGCTCCCCATGTTGAGGGCATGTGGCCTGGTACGGTTCAGGAGGGAGAGGGGGCCGCTCTCTCGTCCCCCCCTTTTCCCCTGCGGCCCGCCAGGTTGCGTGCTCGGATAAGGGTCTGGTATGGATTTTTGGGGGGACTCCACGCCATTTTTTTTAAAATTTGGGGTGGAGTTCCCCTTAAAATCCATGCCAGATCTCAAGGGCCTGGTATGGATATTTAGGGGGAACCCCACGCCATTTTTTTTTAAATTTGCGGCGGGGTTCCCCTTAATATCCATTCCAGACCCCCACGCTTTTTTTTTATCAATGACTTTTCTATGTATTGATAAAAGCCGACAATTCATTAATAGCCGCGAGTGAGTTTTAAATGACTTTTTTTCCTTCAAAAATGACACTTTGTGCAGGGACAGTTCTAAGCACAGGAAACATGCGCCACTTTACATGCATATCATACACACCCCCCAGGTACGAAATTTAAAGGAATATTTCACTTTTATTTTTTCATTTTAAGCACTATTAAAATCACTGCTCCCGAAAAAACGGCCGTTTTTAAAACTTCTTTTTGCATTGATACATGTCCCCTGGGGCAGGACCCGGGTCCCCAAACACTTTTTAGGACAATAACTTGCATATTAGCCTTTATAATTAACACTTTAGATTTCGAACGTTCGAGTCCATTGTATTTAATAGGGTTCTAAAGTTTACACGAACATTTTGTCTGTTCGCAGGTTCTGGTGCGAACCGAACAGGGGGGTGTTCGGCTCATCCCTGCTCCCCATGTTGAGGGCATGTGGCCTGGTATGGTTCAGGAGGGAGAGGGGGCCGCTCTCTCGTCCCCCCCTTTTCCCCTGCGGCCCGCCAGGTTGCGTGCTCGGATAAGGGTCTGGTATGGATTTTTGGGGGGACTCCACGCCATTTTTTTTTAAATTTGGGGTGGAGTTCCCCTTAAAATCCATGCCAGATCTCAAGGGCCTGGTATGGATATTTAGGGGAAACCCCACGGCATTTTTTTTAAAATTTGCGGCGGGGTTCCCCTTAATATCCATTCCAGACCCCCACGCTTTTTTTTTTTTTATCAATGACTTTTCTATGTATTGATAAAAGCCGACAATTCATTAATAGCCGCGAGTGAGTTTTAAATGACTTTTTTTCCTTCAAAAATGACACTTTGTGCAGGGACAGTTCTAAGCACAGGAAACATGCGCCACTTTACATGCATATCATACACACCCCCCAGGTACGAAATTTAAAGGAATATTTCACTTTTATTTTTTTCATTTTAAGCATTATTAAAATCACCGCTCCCGTAAAAACGTCTATTTTTTAAACCTTTTTTTGCATTGATACATGTCCCCTGGGGCAGGACCCGGGTCCCTAAACACTTTTTTGGACAATAAATTGCATATTAGCCTTTATAATTAGCACTTTAGATTTCGAACGTTCGAGTCCATTGTATTTAATAGGGTTCTAAAGTTCTGTTCGCAGGTTCTGGTGCGAACCGAACAGGGGGGTGTTCGGCTCATCCCTGCTCACAAAGGTAGAATAAAATTGAGCGTGTCACAACATGGAACATCCGGAAATCAGTCTCTCCTATCGCTGCAGGCTGGTGTAGTGGAGCGGGTTGCGCCAGTGGAAGCCGACGCCTCCTGTACCTCAGACACACAGACACACAGGGAGCCGGGGGATGACGTCAATTCAGTGTGGGCAGTGAGCCGTGTTGATGACAGTCACTTCCATAGGTGATGCGTTTACGTAGCATGCGCTCCTTCTTCAGACCTATCAGGGGCCATGTAGGATGAGGGCTTATATGCTCTGTGAGTACATATGCTCTATTTGCTCATTAAATTGTTTGTGATATACTGCACTTAGAGTGGCGCCTCTGTGCTTCCTACCCCTTTGCTAAAAGTGCACATACTTTTACATACCCACTATGGCAATGTGTATATTATAAGTGTAACCAGATACTTGTCTAACGAAAAGATAGATAATCAATTAAACCTTATTTAAAAGTTCGGATTTCCTGGTAACATTTTTACAGCATATTGTGGAGTACAAAAATTGTCTATTGATGTCTTGTACGTACTCTGTAGAATTCATAATTATCAGTGAACCCCTCAAGTCCTTCAGGTCTAAAACAGAAAGTTTAGTATTATTCATTGTTATCGTACAGAGGTTGAGTAATACTGTAAATTCATTTAAGCTCCAAAAGCCAATCATTTGGTATGTTTTTTGAGTGATGTATATATGTATGTAGATGTGTCTGTATATTAAGCTTCTGTGGAAATCTTGTTTCACAAAGGAATAAGGGATATGATTACAAAACATCTGTAATCAACAGCCCAGATCTCCTGCCTGTCCTGACGATGAGTATGGTATTTGAGGTCTACTTGCACAGGTTGGCTGTCATGGTCTAGGTCAGCCTTTTTTCAAACTTTTTAACACAGAGGAACCCTTAAAATAACTCTCCAGTCTCAGGGAACCCCTACCAGAGGCGTAACTAGAAACTTCAGGGCCCCGGTGCAAGAAATCATGAAGGCCCCCCCCCCCCGAAAAAGCATAATTGTGATACTTTTTTTTTTTTTGAGGAGTGTTGGGGGGAGGGGTGGCATCAGTGGTGGTGTTGAATGGGGGTGGCAGCAGTGGTGTCTGGGGGTGTGGCAGTGGCTGTGTTGAGGGGTGGCAGCAGTGCTAGTGTTGAGAGGGGGTGGCAGTGGTGATAGTGTTGAGGGGGGTGGCAGCGGTGGTGTTGAGGGGGGGTGGCAGCGGTGGTGTTGAGGGGGGTGACAGCGGTGGTGTTGAGGGGGGTGACAGCGGTGGTGTTGAGGGGGGGTGGCAACTGTGGTGTTGAGAGGGGGGTGGCAGCGGTGGTGTTGAGGGGAGTGGCAGCGGTGGTGTTGAGGGGGGTGGCAGCGGTGGTGTTGGGGGGGTGGCAGATGTGGTATTAAGGGGGGTGGCAGAGGTGGTATTAAGGGGGGTGGCAGAGGTGGTGTTGGTGGGGTGGCAGCGGTGGTATTAAGGGGGGTGGCAGTGGTGGTGTTTAGGGGGGTGACAGCGGTGGTGTTGAGGGGGGTGGCAGAGGTGGTGTTGAGGGGGGGTGGCAGAGGTGGCGTTGAGGGGGGTGGCAGAGGTGGTATTAAGGGGGGTGGCAGAGGTGGTATTAAGGGGGGTGGCAGAGGTGGTATTAAGGGGGGTGGCAGAGGTGGTGTTGGGGGGGTGGCAGCGGTGGTATTAAGGGGGGTGGCAGTGGTGGTGTTGAGGGGGATGGCAGAGGTGGTGTTGAGGGGGGTGGCAGAGGTGGTGTTGAGGGGGTGGCAGCGGTGGTGTTTGGGGGGTGGCAGCGGTGGTGTTGAGGGGGTGGCAGCGGTGGTGTTTGGGGGGTGGCAGCGGTGGTGTTGAGGGGGTGGCAGTGGTTGTGTTTGGGGGGTGGCAGCGGTGGTGTTGAGGGGGTGGCAGTGGTGGTGTTTGGGGGGTGGCAGAGGTGGTGTTGAGGGGGTGGCAGTGGTGGTGTTTGGGGGGTGGCAGCGGTGGTGTTGAGGGGGTGGCAGTGGTGGTGTTTGGGGGGTGGCAGCGGTGGTGTTATGGGGGTGGCAGTGGTGGTGTTGAGGGGGGTGGCAGCGGTGGTGTTGAGGGGGGTGGCAGAGGTTAAAAAAAAGTACCTGTTGACAGAGGCATAACTAGAACCTTCAGGGCCCCGGTGCAAGAAATCATGAAGGGCCCCCCCCCCCCCGGAAAAAGCATAATTGTGATACTTTTTTTTTTTGAGGAGTGTTGGGGGGAGGGGGTGGCATCAGTGGTGGAGTTGAATGGGGGTGGCAGCAGTGGTGTCTGGGGGTGTGGCAGTGGCTGTGTTGAGGGGTGGCAGCAGTGCTAGTGTTGAGAGGGGTTGGCAGTGGTGGTGTTGAGGGGGGTGGCAGGGGTGGTGTTGAGGGGGGTGGCAGCGGTGGTGTTGAGGGGGTGGCAGCGGTGGTGTTGAGGGGGGGTGGCAGCGGTGGTGTTGAGGGGGGTGGCAGCGGTGGTGTTGAGGGGGGTGGCAGCGGTGGTATTAAGGGGGGTGGCAGAGGTGGTATTAAGGGGGGTGGCAGAGGTGGTGTTGGTGGGGTGGCAGCGGTGGTATTAAGGGGGTGGCAGAGGTGGTGTTGAGGGGGGGTGGCAGAGGTGGTGTTGAGGGGGGTGGCAGAGGTGGTATTAAGGGGGGTGGCAGAGGTGGTATTAAGGGGGGTGGCCATACCTCCCAACATTTGAACTTCCCAATGAGGGACACTTGAGGCAAGGGACAACCTGTGGCGCACGCCATGGCAAAATGTGGGTGTGTAATGTACAGAGTGCAGGGGTGTGGAGTGTGTAATGCAGAGAACACTGCCGGGTTTGGGAGTATGTAATGCACAGAACGCAGGGTCGGTAGTGTGTAATGCACAGAACGCAGGGTCGGGAGTGTGTAATGCACAGAACGCAGGGATTAGGAGGGTGTAATGCACAGAATGCAGGGTTTAGGAGGGTGTAATGCACAGAATGCAGGGATCAGGAGGGTGTAATGCACAGAATACAGGGGTCAGGAGTGTTTGGAGTCTGCATTTTTTACTACGTAAAGAGTGCAGTGTTGCAGGGTGCACTACGTACTGAGTGCAGGTTTGTGGGGTGTGCTATGTACTGAATGCAGGGTTGCGCTATGTACTGAATGCAGGGTTGCGGGGTGCGCTATGTACTGAGTGCAGGGTTTCGGGAGCGCTATGTACTGAGTGCAGGCAGGGGAGGGCTGGCAGCCTTAAGCCTGGGGGGCAAGTCCAGTCAAGTGGCCCATAAAACCATCAATGCCCATCAACACAGCCTGATCAGTGCCATCAACGCAGCCTCACCAGTGCAGACAGTGCCCATCAGTGCAGCCTCACCAGTGCAAACAGTGGCCATCAGTGCAGCCTCACCAGTACAGACAGTGCCCATCAGTGCAGCCTGACCAGTGCAGACAGTACCCATCAGTGCAGACTCACCAGTGCCCAAAATAGGGTGGGCTCGAAGCGCAGAAAGTGCGACCGGAGCCCACCCACATGTGTTGCAGTAGCGAATGAATATTGACTGTTGCAACACTGATCCTCCTCCAAGCCAATCGGGTAGCGGGTCTGGTACCCGTCAACCGATTGGCTGACAGTACAGGTGATCCTACTGGACGCCTTGCAAGGAGGAGAGAAGAGACGCACAGTGTCTCTATTAGAGGAAACAGAGCAGCTCCCTGGACACATCTGGCTGCCATTGACCCGCCACTAAGATGGGGTAAGTGCCGGGCAGACAGTGGGTGGGGGTCCTCCTGGATCAGTTTGCTCCTCTGACCAGAAGGGGGCTTTGGGGTGGCTATGTGCGTCTGTGCGCGGGGGGGGGGGTGCGTTGCTTGATGAGTCTGCTGGCAGGGGGGTTGCTGGATGAGGGGGGAGTTGCTGGATGAGCCTGCTCGCAGGGGGATTGCTGAATGAGGGGGGGTTGCTGAATGAGTCCGCTGGAAGGGTTGCTGAATGAGTCTGCTGGGGGGGTTGCTGGATGAGTCTGCTGGGGGGGGTTGCTGGATGAGTCTGCGGGGGGGGGTTGGCTGGCAGGGGGGATTGCTGAATGAGGGGGGCTTGCTGGATGAGTCTGCTGGGGGGGTTGCTGGATGAGTCCACTGGGGGGGTTGCTGGATGAGGGGGGGCTGCTGGATCAGTTCGCTGGCAGGGGGGGTTGCTGGATGAGCCCGCTGGCAGGGGGATTGCTGAATGAGGGGGGGTTGCTGAATGAGTCCGCTGGCAGGGGGTGCTGGATGAGTCCGTTGGCGGGGGGTGCTGGATGAGGGGGGGGGTTAGTTGATTGCCCACGAGCCGCCACTGCCAAACTTTTTTTTTTTTTCCATAACACTGCCAAACTTTTTTTTCTTTCCATAACACTGCCAAACTTTTTTTCTTTTTTTCCATAAGGCCCCTTTCACACGGAGGGTCCGTTCAGGTCCGCCTGTCAGTTTTTTAGGCGGACCTGGACGGACGCTCCATGTAGCCCTATGGAGCCACGGATGTCAGCGGTGACATGTCTGCTGACATCCGCTCCGCTCCGCCAAAGTGTGACGGCGGAAAACCCTATTTTTCCTTCCGTCGGCGGAGCGGATCGGATGAACGCGGACAGACGGTCCGTGTTCATCCGATCTCCCCATAGTGGAGAGCGGCGCTCTGACAGGGCGGTCCCTGCACAGTGTGCGGGGACCGCCCAGTCATCCGCCGGCTCGGCGGGGATCAACTGAGCGATCCCCGCTGAGCAAGCGGAGCTTCACGGGGCGGATCTTCATGGATCCGTCCCGTGTGAAAGAGCCCTTACACTGCCAAACTTTTTTTCTTTTTTTCCATAACACTGCCAAACTTTTTTTCTTTTTTTCCATAACACTGACAAACTTTTTTTTTTTTTTTCCATAACACTGCCAAACTTTTTTTTTTTTCCATAACACTGCCAAACTTTTTTTTTTTTCCCATAACACTGCCAAACTTTTTTTTTTTTCCCATAACACTGCCAAACTTTTTTTCTTTTTTTCCATAACACTGCCAAACTTTTTTTCTTTTTTTCCATAACACTGCCAAACTTTTATCACAACAGGGGTCATCTCATGATCTCATCATACCTTACTTCAGTTCAGGCTGTGTCACTGTGTTTCAGAGAGCCAGGTCCTTGCCTTGCACCTCTTCAGGGGGTGATGATTCTGTCACCACCATGTCTTCTCTTCTTGACTCTGCAGCCACTCCTCAAGCCAGCCCACAAGTTCAGCAAGTCACATCATGTGACGTGACGCCGTGCGTCCCCTCCCCTGACGTGCCACATGACCTGCTCTCACTCCTGGGAGGTGGGAGTTGTAGTTTCATGCGCTGATTAGTAACTTACCTTTAGCGCGGCCAAATTACAACTCCCACAATGCAGCGCAGCCTACACAGCAGCAGCCAGATAGCCAATCGGCGGCCGCCACGGCACGGCCGACTTAACACAGGCTGCCCAGCGGCCCATCACAGCCTGGAAAAAAAAAATGAACAGACAACCGCTGCGGCCGTTTTAAAGATAATGTCGGCGGCCTGGGGGGAAATTTCCACCCTGCCCCCCGGCCCAGCCCGCGCCTGAGTGCAGGGTTGCGGGAACGCTATGTACTGAGTGCAGGGTTGCGGTGTGCGCTATGTACTGAGTGCAGGGTTGCGGGGTGCGCTAAGTACTGAGTGCAGGGTTGCGGGGTGCGCTAAGTACTGAGTGCAGGGTTGCCGGGTGCGCTAAGTACTGAGTGCAGGGTTGCGGGGTGCCCGGGTGCGCTATGTACTCCATGGGATGGGGGGTGGGTGGGGAGATCGCATGATGGGATGGGGGGTGGATGGGGAGATCACAAGATGGCTGGAATGGGGAGATTGCAGGATGGGATGGGGGTGGATGGGGAGATCACAAGATGGCTGGGATGGGGAGATTGCAGGATGGGAAGGGGGTGAATGTGGGGATTGCAGGATGGGAAGGGGGTGGATGGGGGGATTGCAGGATGGGATGGGAGGTGGATGGGGGGATTGCAGGATGGGATGGGAGGTGGATGGGGAGATCACAAGATGGCTGGAATGGGCAGATTGCAGAATGGGAAGGGGGTGGATGGGGGGATTGCAGGATGGGATGGGGGGTGGATGGGGGGATCACAAGATGGCTGGGATGGGGAGATTGCAGGATGGGATGGGGGGTGGATGGGGAGATCACAAGATGGCTGGGATGGGGAGATTGCAGGATGGGAAGGGGGTGAATGGGGGGATTGCAGGATGAGAAGGGGGTGGATGGGGGGATTGCAGGATGGGATGGGGGGTGGATGGGGGGATTGCAGGATGGGATGGGGGGTGGATGGGGAGCTCACAAGATGGCTGGGATGGGGAGATTGCAGGATGGGATGGGGGGTGGATGGGGAGATCACAAGATGACTGGAATGGGGGGATTGCAGGATGCGAAGGGGTTGGATGGGGGGATTGCAGGATGGGATGGGGGGTGGATGGGGAGATCACAAGATGACTGGAATGGGGGGATTGCAGGATGGGAAGGGGGTGGATGGGGGGATTGCAGGATGGGATGGGGGGTGGATGGGGAGATCACAAGATGGCTGGGATGGGGAGATTGCAGGATGGGATGGGGAGATTGCAGGATGGGATGGGGGGATTGTAGGATGGGAAGGGGGTGGATGGGGGGATTGCAGGGTGGGATGGGGGGTGGATGGGGAGATCACAAGATGACTGGAATGGGGGGATTGCAGAATGGGAAGGGGGTGGATGGGGGGATTGCAGGATGGGATGGGGGGTGGATGGGGTGATCACAAGATGACTGGAATGGGGGATTGCAGAATGGGAAGGGGGTGGATGGGGGGATTGCAGGATGGGATGGGGGTGGATGGGGAGATCACAAGATGACTGGAATGGGGGGATTGCAGAATGGGAAGGGGGTGGATGTGGAGATGATGGGATGGGGAGATGATGGCATGGGGGTGGATGGGGAGATGATGGTATGGGGAGTGGATGGATGGGGAGAGTGCAGAGTTCAAGATGAATGGGGTAGACAGAGAACTCAGGAGAGAAACAGAAAAGCATAAACAGTGCAATTCAGATTGAGACACAGAACACTTAGCCCGTTCTCAGCACACACTCTCCTTATCTCCTGCAGAGTCCTATACAGATGTAGCAGACAGAACGAGTGGTGCTCTGTGTCTTCAGCCTGAGCCCAGCTTCTGTCTTCCAATAATCTGATAAGATTCTGGGCACAGGCTTCACCAGAAATCCGTCTCATATGTCAGGACACTGCAACAGCTTAACTGCAGTAACTTTTCTATCAGGCGCACACTGACCTGCCCTCCTTCATTACAAAGCACCTCCTCGTCTTCAGTACAGATCGGCAACTGACCCCGCCCCCACCCACAGAGTGAGTCACGGTGTGAGTACAGGATGATTGCTATGAGCTGCAGCCAATCACCATGAGGACAAGTAGCCGGAAGGTCCAATCAAAGAAGATTTTCACACGCACAGTGAGAAAACCAGCCTCAAGCTGCAGGATTTTGTGTGCACGGGCGGGACAGCGGGAAAGACCTCCCTTTGCGGGAAAAAACCACCCATTCAGGGACGGTTGGGAGGTATGGGGGTGGCAGAGGTGGTATTAAGGGGGTGGCAGAGGTGGTGTTGGGGGGGTGGCAGCGGTGGTATTAAGGGGGGTGGCAGTGGTGGTGTTGAGGGGGGTGGCAGAGGTGGTGTTGAGGGGGGTGGCAGAGGTGGTGTAGAGGGGGGGTGGCAGCGGTGGTGTTGAGGGGGGTGGCAGCGGTGGTGTTGAGGGGGGTGGCAGCGGTGGTGTTGAGGGGGTGGCAGTGGTGGTGTTTGGGGGGGTGGCAGCGGTGGTGTTGAGGGGGTGGCAGTGGTGGTGTTGAGGGGGTGGCAGTGGTGGTGTTTGGGGGGTGGCAGAGGTGGTGTTGAGGGGGGGTGGCAGAGGTGGTGTTGAGGGGGGTGGCAGAGGTGGTATTAAGGGGGGTGGCAGAGGTGGTATTAAGGGGGGTGGCAGAGGTGGTATTAAGGGGGGTGGCAGAGGTGGTGTTGGGGGGGTGGCAGCGGTGGTATTAAGGGGGGTGGCAGTGGTGGTGTTGAGGAGGATGGCAGAGGTGGTGTTGAGGGGGGTGGCAGAGGTGGTGTTGAGGGGGTGGCAGTGGTGGTGTTTGGGGGGTGGCAGCGGTGGTGTTGAGGGGGTGGCAGCGGAGGTGTTTGGGGCGTGGCAGCGGTGGTGTTGAGGGGTGGCAGTGGTGGTGTTGAGGGGGTGGCAGTGGTGGTGTTGAGGGGGTGGCAGCGGTGGTGTTTGGGGGGTGGCAGCGGTGGTGTTGAGGGGGTGGCAGTGGTGGTGTTTGGGGGATGGCAGCGGTGGTGTTGAGGGGGTGGCAGTGGTGGTGTTTGGGGGGTGGCAGCGGTGGTGTTGAGGGGGGTGGCAGCGGTGGTGTTGAGGGGGGTGGCAGAGGTGGTGTTGGGGTGATCAGTAAGAGGCAGAGGTGGTGGAGGTTGGAATCGATTGCACTGGCAATTTGTCACTTACTTCGTTCAGGCAATCGATTCTTCCTCAGAACTCTGTCACACGGTGAGCCCAGGGATGCCTTTTCCTCATGGGCACTGTGATCGCAGGAGAGAGCAGCCTCCTCCCCCTTCACGCGATTGGTGTCAGCTGGTCAGCTGACTTTCTTTTTCAGTGACCGCCCTCGCCTCCCGAGTCCCCGACATCATTCTCTCTGGATAGGGGCAGGGCGGTCCACTGTCTCAGCTCTGCCTTCTCTCCCCTCCTCATCCTTATTATCGGCGGACAATACCCCCCCTTCCTCCCGCGGCGTAGCTAACTGGCGGGCCCCTCACACTGGCAGATCGACGGGCGGGGGGGCCCGCGGTCACCTCACACTGGCGGACAGACGAAGGGGGGCCCGAGGGCCCCCCTAAAGTAGCGGAACTGTGGGGCCCAGTCGCAATTGCGACTGCTGCGACCACGATAATCCCGCCACTGACCCCTACTAAACTATATCTACAACTCATGATACATTAGTTTGATGGTCAGTGGGAATAATGCTCCGTACACTTTTGGTCATTGGGAGGAATTTCACCTTACAAATGGATAAAAATATCATTGGTGTCAGTGGGAACTTATCTGAGAGGCAGAAATTTCTCATTGCTCAAGGACCCCCCAGCAACTAGTCTGGAGGAACCCTAGTTGAGAAACCCTGGTCTAGGCAATCCCAAGGGACCTGTCTCCAGTGCAACATCTGCACCTTCAAAAGCTCTGAAGAAGACCTAACAAATTTAAGATGTGCTTTAGAGAGAACCTATCTGCCCTTTCAAGCCATAAGCATATATTTTTCCTTAGTACTTAGATCTCTAAAAGTCTCTAACTTCTAGTTCGGTCTAAGTAAACAGCCTTCTTTTCTCTGAACTCCAGGTAGTTGTAAAACACACAAATTAATAAATAGATGTATTTTTATTGCAGCTAAAGTAGAACTTAAATTTGACTTGTCATCAGCTTCTTGTAATCCCTAATATATCAGCACTAGGGGTGAGCTTTGAGTTTGAGTCAAACATGAGTTTGAGTCGAACATCAGCTGTTCGCTCGTTCATCGAATTTCGAATTTCGAACATTATGGGCCAAATTCAAGGGGCGCGTCACGGCCCATAATTCACTGCGTCATCGCGGTGCATTGCTGGCTGATGATTGCCCAAGCATGCACTATGACCCGCATGCTTTGGCCAATCACATCGCCGTCAGCACAGAGAGCCACAATTGGCCAAAGGAAGGGTGCCTTTGGCCAATCATGGCTCAGGGGAGTAGTTACACGCCCCACACTACTGTATATAAGGCTGCCTGCGTGTCGGCCTTGTGTAGTGTGTTGCGGAGTTGTAAGAGTCTGAGAGAGATAGAGAGAAAGTAAGTTCATTTCAGTTAGATAGAGCAGGCAGGCGATTCAGGTAGCTGCAGTCAGTGTATTTAGTATATATATGCATCCCAGGAGTTGTAAATATATATATACACTGTATTCAGTTTAGCTAGATATCACTTCAAAGTGTTCCTGTTATTCTCGCTGTAGTATATTAAGTCAGTGTACTGTATACTGGGCTCAGTGTGCAGGTAAAGCTGACTGCAGACCATCCCTGTTCTCTTCCTAATAATATAGGCATGCAGTTGATTGAGCTAAGCTGCAGTATATTAAGTCAGTGTACTGTGAACTGGGCTCAATGTGCAGGTAAAGCTGACTGCAGACCATCCCTATTCTCTTCCTAATAATACAGACAGGTAGTTGATTGAGCTAAGCAGCAGTATATTAAGTCAGTGTACTGTATACTGGGCACAGTGTGCAGGTAAAGCTGACTGTAGGCCATTCCTTGTGTACCTATTCCTTTCCAATACATCAAATACAGTATGTCTGGAATGCCAACAAGGAGAGGCAGACACTCACAGGCCAATAAAAGAGGGCAAGCAAGCTCTGTGTCTAGAGGCAACAGTGCTGGTCGTGGACACGGTGCATCCTCATCAGCATGTGTCTGTGGGGCACGCTTGTCCTTTTTTTCGGCAGATGGCCGTATTGAGCCGCAACATGCAGAAGAGTTGGTAGAGTGGATGACCAAGCCGTCCTCATCCTCCTCATCCTCTCTCATCCAGGCTACCTTGGCTGCCAATGCAGGTGCCAAAGCAACCTATTCCATCGGCTCAAGGTAATCAGTTACTCCTTCCCTAGCCCCACCATCATGCACGGAGGAGTCCCCCAAACTGTTTGACCACAGTGTTGGGTACATGCTGCAGGAGGATGTGCAGCGCTTTGAAGGCTCCGATGATGGTACCCAGCTTGAGGAAGGCCGTAACGTGAGCCCAGACAGAGGGGATGCCCAAGAAGGACAACAAACTGACAGTCATGTTCCCCCAGCTGCAGCATATTGCCAGGTTTTCTCCAGTGACAAGGAGGGAGGGGATGATGAGGTCACTGACTCTACGTGGGTGCCTGATAGGAGAGAGGAGAAGGAGGAGGAGGCACATCTCTAATGAGGCAGGATGCCCTCCAAGGGCCAGCTTAAGGGCAGCCAACCGACTGCATCACACCGCAGAGCTCCGCATGTACAGGGCGCTGCTGACTCTCCGTTTTTCCAAAAGTTCTTAGGTGTGGGCCTTTTTTCAGACGTGTGCATCAGATCGCACTGTTGCTATTTGCAACATATGTCTGAAGCGTATAAAGCGTTGCCAAAACAGCAGCCGCTTGGGCACCACATGCTTGACCAGACATATGTCGACCTGCCATGCAGTCCGTTGGTAAGCGTACATAAAAGACCCACACCAAAGAACAAAGCAAACCTCTCCTTGCTTCTCATCAGCTGGAAGGCAATGTCTTGGCCTCGCTGGACAGGGCGGTCAGCGGTAAGGTGCATATTAGTGCTGACTCATGATCCAGCAGGCATGGACAGGGACGTTACCTATCTTTTTACGGCCCACTGGGTGACTCTGCTAGCAGCTGGGAAGGATGCAGGACAGGGTGCAGTAGTGTTGGAGGTTGTTCAGCCACCACGCCTCCAAAATGCTACTAGTGGTGATTCTGACACACCTCTCTCCTCCACCCTCTCCACTTCTTCTTCCTCATGGCCTCTTCCTCTGCTGATTTGTCCTCGGAACCAGCGGTGCTCTGTAGGCGTTCAAGGGGCTACGCAAGTACGCAGGCAAAAAGATGCCATGCGGTGCTTGAGCTGGTGTGCTTTGGGGGACAGGAGCCACACTGGGGCAGAGATTCTGTCAGCTCTGCAGGGGCAGGCTCCGAGGTGGTTGACTCCACGCCAGCTTAAGCCAGGAATGGTGGTTTGCAACAATGGCACCAACCTCTTCTCCGCCCTTCGACAGGGTCAGCTGACCCATGTGCCCTGTTTGGCTCAAGTCCTTAACTTGGTGGTGCAGCGGTTCTTGGGCAGGTACCCGGGCTTACAGGATGTCCTGAGGCAGGCCAGGTAAGTCTGTGTGCATTTCTGCCGGTCATATAATGCCAGTGCTTGGCTGGCTGACCTCCAAAAGGAATACAACCTGCCCAAGAACCGCCTGATCAGGGATGCATGCACTGTCCTGTCACCATTTGAGGAGGCCACGAGGATGGAGAGCAGTAACAGTGCATTCATCAGTGATACTGTCCCTGTTGGAGCACACGCTGCGTGGAATAATGGACAGGGCACTTGAGGCAGAACAGAGGGAGGAAGAGGAGGACTTCCTTACCTCTCTAGGCCCCCTTTATCCAGACAGTGTTCCTGCGGGCACTGCCGACCACACAGGAAGAGGAGGAGGAGGATTGTGTCAGCATAGAGGTGGAGCCTAGCACTTAGCATCAGCAGCAGTCTTCAAGGGATCATTTACAGTCCCCAGAAACCCATGGACTTGTACGTGGCTGGGAGGAGGTGGCTGTGGATCATGTCGTCCTTAGTGACCCAGAGGACTCCGGACCAAATTCCTCAGCAAACCTACGCTGCATGGCCTCCCTGATCCTGCAAAGCCTGCAAAAGGATCCTCGTATTCGTGGTATCAAGGAGATGGATCATTACTGGCTGGCAACCCTCCTTGATCCACGTTACAAGGGTAAGGTTGCGGATCTTATCCAGCCGTCGCAGAGAGAGCAGAGGATGAAACATCTTCGGGAGGCCTTGCAGAAAGGTTTGTGCAATGCGTTTCCAGAGCCTGGGAGGTTACAAATTCCTGGTCCTGGACAACGTGTTGCTGAGGCTTCGGTCAGTCACAGAAGGAGCAGTGGAGAAGGTGGCCGTCTGACCTATGCTTTCAGACAATTTTTTAGTCCGCAGCCCCAAGGTATAATATATAAGGTTCCAGCAACCATCGCCAGCGTCTGATTCACATGGTGCAGGAATACCTAGGGGCAAGATCAGACTTGGACACCTTTCCCACCGAAAATCCTCTGGGTTACTGGGTCTTGAGGATGGATCACTGGCCAGAGCTTGCACAGTATGCAATTGAGCTACTGGCCTGTCCTGCATCCAGCGTTCTTTTGGAACGCACATTCAGTGCTGCTGGAGGCTTTGTAACCGATCACAGGGTGCGCCTGTCCACCGACTCGGTCGATCGGCTGACCTTCATAAAAATGAATCAGTCTTGGATCACCAGCTACCAAGAACCTGATGCTGATGTAACAGAATAATTTTTTTTTTAATGTGCGATCCCTTCAAGACTATATAAAAAGAATGTTTTCGCGCTAAAAGCAAACATTCTTTTTATATATTTACTATTGTGTAAGGTGAACACATTCAGTTTTTGCAGCTTTTTGCACATCTATCACCTTTTTCACATTTCACCTACTCACTAGTAGCGCGAAAGACCCTTTTTGTTTATCCCTTCAAGACTGCCTATGCTGATGCTGAGTGACTATCCTGTTATGCTGAGTGACTATCCTCTTCCTCCTCAATGTTCATGTTGATAGCTTGTAAGAACATTTTTGGTTCTGGGCAAAGCCCAATTTTTCTGCCCCTGTTTAACAGAGGTGTGTAATTAAAATTTTTGCTGCAATACTTTGCAGCAGGGCTCATTCCTGCGCTCCAATCAGAGTATCTGTGAGGGGTTGCAGTGTTGTGGCACCAGCACCAGTGCCTAAGGCCCAATTTTTCTGCCCCTGTTTAACAGGGGCATGTAATTACAATTTTTGCTGCAATACTTTGCAGCAGGGCTCATTCCTACACTCCAACTACAGTATCTGTGAGGGTTTACAATGTTGTGGCACCAGTGCCAAAGGCCCAATTTTTCTACCCCTGTTTAACAGGGGCGTTTGATTAAAAATTTTGCTGTAATACTTTGCAGCAGGGCTCATTCCTGCGCTCCAACTATAGTATCTGTGAGGGGTTGCAGTGTTGTGGCACCAGCACCAGTACCTAAGGCCCAGTTTTTCTACCCCTGTTTAACACGGGCGTGTAATAAATTTTTTTGCTGTAATACTTTGCAGCAGGGCTCATTCCTGCGCTCCTAATTATAGTATCTGTGAGGGGTTGCAGTGTTGTGGCACCAGTGCCTATGGTCCATTTTTTCTGCCCCTGTTCAACAGGGGCATGTAATTACAATTCTTGATCTAATATTTCACAGCAGGGCCCGTTCCAGCGCCCACCAAGAGTAACTGTGAGGACCAACAGTGTTGTGGCACCAGCACCACCCTACAGGCCCCTACATTCAAACATCAGACTTTCAAATGACTCCTACTTACAAACGGAGGGAGACAACAGGAAGTCAGAGGAAATCTACCCCTAGGAAGGGAAATTCTTTCCTGTAAGAGTTAATATGGGAAAAAGGTGTCTCCTCTCCACTGATGCTTTATCACCAATCCTTGTTTCCCTAAAAACCCCAAATTTTCAAAATCCAATTGTCATTGGGACAGAAAGTGAGGTTAAATCTTCTGAACAGGTGCACAGACAGCAAAACAAATGTTACAGGGGTGATAAGCCGTCCTTATGTTTTCCAAAAAGCTTAAAAATAGATTTTTTGGCTGGAGCTATACTTCAAAAATGTACCAGTTCAAAATTACAAACAGATTCTACCTAAGAACAAACCTACAGTCCCTGTCTTGTTTGCACCGGCTGTATACTGCTGTTCAGAGTATATACGGCCTGGGGGCCCTACGCCTTTCCTTTTTTTAATTTGGTGCGGGGTTCCCCTTAATATCCATTCAAGACCCAAATGGGCTGGGGGGGGGGGGGTTTCTCAATGATTTTCATCCATATTGGCGGGACCAGACATTACATCAAAGCCGCAAGCAGTTTTAAATTACTTTTATTACTTTAGAAATTTCATTTTGTGCAGGGACAGTTCTAAACACGGGGAACACGCGCCACTTTACAGGCATACTATAGATACCCCCCAGGCATGATATTTAAAGGAATATTTCACTTTTATTTTTCACTTTAAGCATCATTAAAATCACTGCTCCCGAAAAAACTTCAGTTTTTAAAACTTTTTTTTGCATTGATACATGTCCCCTGGAGCAGGACCAGGGCCCCCAAACCCTTTTTAGGACAATAACTTGCATATTAGCCTTTAAAATTTGCACTTTTGATTTTTGACGTTCGAGTCCCAGACTTTAACGGTGTTCGAAAGTTCGCGCAAACTTTCGGTCCGTTTGCATGTTCTGGATGCGAACCGAACCGGGGTGTTCGGCTGATCCCTAATCAGCACTTATATAGTGTGGGGTAAAGGCTGAAAAAAACATCTCTTTGATTTTAAGGGTATTACATAATTTTACTGGTTCTTGTCTTTTACTCTAAAAAAATCAAACTAGTTCATTCAGGTTTTAAGAAATTCTGAAGAATTTACTACCTTAGTTTTTTATTATCAAGAGACAGTGATGGCTGTTTTCTGTCTCAAAGAGGAATTTAGGACCTTTGTCTGTTACATGCAATGGCGAACTGCCAAATGAAATGAGATTCTTGTAAGTTCTCCATATTGTGATACAAAACAGAGTAGGATCAAGACTCAAGGGAGAGACACAGAGAAGATGAGAAGATGAGGTATGAAGACAAGACCCTAAGACTGTGAACCAGATACAGATACTGTATGAGCAGCCAAAAAAGCACAGTAGCTTTTTTTCTTTCTTATATATTTTGTATTTGCATGGGTGTTTTAAACAGTAGCATTTGGTTTCTGTTTCAAGTCGTTTTAGGGAGGATTTATAGTAGTTTCAAATATTTTACCTAATACAAATGTAGCGGGACCCCCAAAACTGGGGTCGCTATGCTGTAAATTTAGGGGTAGTCTGGGCAATAGTATGGCTCAGACCCTGCAATTCTGTTCAATATGGACTCTGCTCTGCCGTGTTGTTGCCTAGTGTATAGTTCCCCTGGGCCTGAGGTGGCGCTGTTGCCCGTGTCTTGGGTTGAACCGCAGGTGGCGTTGTGGTATGATTGGTGTCCTATATCAGCTACCGTGTGGCAGATGGGGTCTTCCTGCTGTGCATGCTGGGAGAGGGTACACAAAGGGCAGATGCCAGAAGTGCGAGGTGGTGGAACGGAGAGTGTGCCCCATGGGGCGGGGGTGTGCCAGGGTGATTCCAAGGACCCCTGGTGGCGAAGTCGCACCCTATGGCCTTGCGGGGCCGGGGAGGTGCGTGAACTGGTTGAGGAGTCTCGGACACCTTTAGCTCGAGGCTACAACGTTCCAGGTAGGCCCAGTACCTTCAACTGGGTCTACAATCAACACACTGGAGTCCCAGGGAACCCGTGTGAGGGTGGCCCGCTCTGAAGGAGAGGAAACCGGGGGAGGACCTGTCCGATGGATCAGTGAAGGAATTCATGGTGAAGGAGAGGCCTGGTTACCTATCAGAGGGAAGGATTTGTGAGTTGCAGTATAGCTCCTGTAGCGTGTCCCATTGACACCTATGGTCTTCATTAATCTATGGAAGTTTCAAAGTTCTAATTCAGTAACTAAAGGATTCTGTGGCAGAGAATTACTTGGACTTGTCCGTGAAGGGGACTAATTTAAAAGGAATTGTTTGTGTTTCACTCCGGCTGCTAGAACTGTGAGAAGGATCTATCCGGGTGAGCAATTCACACTCAGGCTTGAGTGGAGAATAGGGTAGTTGGGTGTCACGTGCCTGAACCTGTCCCTCTACCTACTTTGTCTCTATCTTCAACCTATACCCAAATCTGTTTCAAGCAAGATAAAATAAACTCGTCTGTTTGGAGTTTAAGCACTGTTTGGACATTGGCTTTCTTTGGGAGGAAGAGCACAGACTTTTCCCTACATTCTAGGGACGAGAACCAATGGACGGGAGGTAACTCGCTGCAGGATCCAAAATTGTAAGAATTCCGCTCAACCTCTTAAACCAGGAGGATCCAGGCATGTGGTACGGTGTGCCTTTATCCCTGCAAGGAGAAGGTAGGCAGGAGAAAAGGGTCCGTGTGCTACACGTGGGGACTCGAGTCCGAGATTGTTTGCAGCTACCCCCCAGGAAATTGGACTGTGTTTTTTTATCTTTCCCCGTGTGTGCTGTGAAAATCGGCCATTTGGAGAATTTGAACTGTGTAATTTCTGTGCAAAATTAAGGTAAAGGCCGATACTGGACTTTATTAACTGCGTAGTTCGTGGGCGTGCCTCAAAAATAGAAAAGCCCGCAAGCTACGTGCAGAAAGAGTGAAGGGGGAGGAGCCCCTGCCAACTTGTGTGTTGCACGTGGCTCATTGGCGCTAAAGGGACAGTGCGAGCTGGATCTTTGGAGAAGAAGTAATATGGCTTTCTGCTACATCGGGACCCCGGATGTTCCAACCCATCTCAACCATGGACATTGCTCCTCTCACTGACCCCCTGACAGATACAGGCATGGGCGTCCGCTGAAATTTTTTCAGGGGGGGGGCGCTTCGGCAGTGGCAATACACAGTCGCATTTTACCCTTTCTTCGACCGCTAGCAGGGATTAAAAGCGACCCCCCCACATTAAAATGTAAAAACACCCCACTGTGCCCCCTGCATCTTTCAATATCTCTTTGTCACTACTGTGTACCCCCTCTCCACAACTGCACCTCTGGACCCCTTTACATTACACAGCCCCTTGCATCACTGACCCCCTTTACATTACACAGCACCCTGCATCATTGGACGCCTTTACATTACACAGCACCCTGCACCTCTGGATTCCTTCACACAGCACCCTACACCTCTTGATCTCTTCACCCAGCACCCTGCACCTCTTGATCCCTTCACACAGCACCCTGCACCTCTTGATCCCTTCACACAGCACCCTGCACCTCTTGATCCCTTCACACAGCACCCTGCACCTCTTGATCCCTTCACACAGCACCCTGCACCTCTGGACCCCTTCACACAGCACCCTGCACCTCTGGACCCCTTCACACAGCACCCTGCACCTCTGGACCCCTTCACACAGCACCCTGCACCTCTGGACTCCTTCACACAGCACTCTGCACCTCTAGACCTCTTCACACAGCACCCTGCACCCCTTCACACAGCACCCTGCACCTCTGGACCCCTTCACACAGCACCCCTGCATGTTACATAGACTGTGACAGCGGGAGAGACACAGCAGCGCGGGAACTGCTGGAGTTATTTTTCATATTACCTAGAGACTGAAAACATGATACAAGAGATTGTCAGAGGCTGCAGGTATGATACAAGTGATGGTTAGAGGCAGCAGGCCTGATACAGGAGGTGTCAGAGGCTGCGGGCATGGTACAGGAGACGGTCAGAGACTGAGGACATCATACTAAAGATGGTCAGAGACTGCAGACATAGTACAAGATATGACCAGAGACTGCAGACATAGTACAAGAGATCAATGCAGCCTCATCAGTGCCCATCATTGCAGCCTCACTGTGCCCATCATTGCAGCCTCACTCTGCCCATCATTGCAGCCTCGCTCTGCCCATCATTGCAGCCTCGCTCTGCCCATCATTGCAGCCTCGCTCTGCCCACAAATGCAGCCTCGCTCTGCCCACCAATGCAGCCTCGCTCTGCCCACCAATGAAGCTTCTTTGTGCCCATGAATGCAGCCTCACTGTGCCCACCAATTGTAGCCTGTGTGCCCACCAATTGTAGCCTCTGTGTGCCCACCAATTGCAGCCTCTGTGTGCCCACCAATTGCAGCCTCTGTGTGCCCACCAATTGCAGCCTCTGTGTGCCCACCAATTGCAGCCTCACCATTTCCTGGATAGGCGCTCCCCTCCTTCTGTCCTCCGGCACTTGTATCGTATGTCACAGAGCTGGGTCTGTGTGCAAAGTCCTGCCCCCCTAGTTCGGCTCGTGTGATAGGTGGAACACTAGAAGACTATCACATGAGCCGAACTAGGGGGGCGGGACCTTGCACACAGACCCAGATCCATGACATACGATACAAGCGCCGGAGGACAGAGGGAGGAGAGCACTGCAGTCGCCGCTTAAAGTGGCCCCTATGGGATTGAGGGGTGATCTGTGTACGGTGTTCAGGATTGAGGGGTGATCTGTGTATGGTGTGCAGGAATGAGGGGTGACAGGAGGGACATTTGGGATAAGTGGGGGACAGGAGGGACATTTGGGATAAGTGGGAGGAGAGGAGGGACATTTGGGATAAGTGGGGGGGGGAGATGACGGACATTTGGGATAAGTGGAGGGACAGGAGGGACATTTGGGATAAGTGGGGGGACAGGAGGGACATTTGGGATAAGTGGGGGGACAGGAGGGACATTGGGGATAAGTGGGGGGAGAGGAGGGACATTGGGCATAAGTGGGGGGAGATGACGGACATTTGGGATAAGTGGGGGGACAGGAGGGACATTGGGGATAAGTGGGGGGACAGGAGGGACATTGGGCATAAGTGGGGGGACAGGAGGGACATTGGGCATAAGTGGGGGGACAGGAGGGACATTTGGGATAAGTGGGAGGAGAGGAGGGATATTTGGGATAAGTGGAGGGAGATGTTAGACATTTAGGATAAGTGGGGGAGATGTTGGACATTTGGGATAAGTGGGGGGAGATGTTGGACATTTGGGATAAGTGGGGGGGAGAGGAGGGACATTTGGGATAAGTGGGGGGAAAGGAGGGACATTTGGGATAAGTGGGGGGAGATGTTGGACATTTGGGATAAGTGGGGGAGATGTTGGACATTTGGGATAAGTGGGGGAGATGTTGGACATTTGGGATAAGTGGGGGGACAGGAGGGACATTTGGGATAAGTGGGGGGAGAGGAGGGGCATTTAGGATAAGTGGGGGGGAGAGGACGGACATTTGGGATAAGTGGGAGGGGAGAGGACGGACATTTGGGATAAGTGGGGGGACAGGAGGGACATTTGGGATAAGGGGGGGGAGAGGAGGGACATTTGGGATAAGTGGGGGGGAGAGGACAGACATTTGGGATAAGTGGGGGGGGGAGAGGACGGACATTTGGGATAAGTGGAGGGACAGGAGGGACATTTGGGATAAGTGGGGGGAGATGTTTGACATTTGGGATAAGTGGGGGGAGAGGAGGGACATTTGGGAGAAGTGGGGGGAGAGGAGGGACATTTGGGATAAGTGGGGGGAGAGGAGGGACATTTGGGATAAGTGGGGGGAGAGGAGGGACATTTGGGATAAGTGGGGGGAGATGTTGGACATTTGGGATAAGTGGGGGAGAGGAGGGACATTTGGGAGAAGTGGGGGGAGAGGAGGGACATTTGGGATAAGGGGTGGGAGAGGAGGGACATTTGGGATAAGTGGGGGGGGGGAGGACAGACATTTGGGATAAGTGGGGGGGGGGGAGGACGGACATTTGGGATAAGTGGAGGGACAGGAGGGACATTTGGGATAAGTGGGGGGAGATGTTTGACATTTGGGATAAGTGGGGTGACAGGAGGGACATTTGGGATAAGTGGGGGGAGAGGAGGGACATTTGGGATAAGTGGGGGGGAGAGGACGGACATTTGGGATAAGTGGGGGGGAGAGGACGGACATTTGGGATAAGTGGGGGGGAGAGGACAGACATTTGGGATAAGTGGGGGGGAGAGGAGGGACATTTGGGATAATTGGAGGGACAGGAGGGACATTTGGGATAAGTGGGAGGGAGATGTTGGACATTTGGGATAAGTGGGGGGACAGGAGGAACATTTGGGATAAGTGGGGGGAGAGGAGGGACATTTGGGATAAGTGGGGGGAGAGGAGGGACATTTGGGATAAGTAGGGGGAGATGTTGGACATTTGGGATAAGTGGGGGGACAGGAGGGACATTTGGGATAAGTGGGGGGAGAGGAGGGACATTTGGGATAAGTGGGGGGAGAGGACGGACATTTGGGATAAGTGGGGGGGAGAGGATGGGCATTTGGGATAAGTGGAGGGACAGGAGGGACATTTGGGATAAGTGGGGGGAGATGTTGGACATTTGGGATAAGTGGGGGGACAGGAGGGACATTTGGGATAAGTGGGGGGAGAGGAGGGACATTTGGGATAAGTGGGGGGAGAGGAGGGACATTTGGGATAAGTGGGGGGAGAGGAGGGACATTTGGGATAAGTAGGGGGAGATGTTGGACATTTGGGATAAGTGGGGGGACAGGAGGGACATTTGGGATAAGTGGGGGCAGAGGAGGGACATTTGGGATAAGTGGGGGGGGAGAGGATGGACATTTGGGATAAGTGGGGGGGAGAGGACGGACATTTGGGATAAGTGGAGGGACAGGAGGGACATTTGGGATAAGTGGGGGGAGATGTTGGACATTTGGGATAAGTTGCCCTATGTGACTGTTATACATGCTGAGTGACCCAGAGATGTCTAGTATTTACATTTACAGCAGCACACATGTCCATTGAACAGCAGAGGAGCAGAGCTCTGAGCAGTATACTGCATGGACTCATTGGACTGGAAGCAGCTCAGTGTCCCGAGTCTCACAGCCAATAGGAAGCCAGGAAAGTCTGCATGCACTTCTTGTGAAGAGAGAGGCAGAACTCACAGTGCTGGCTTTGCCTTGGAGAGGATGATTAGTTGCAGTAGCAGTAGCACTAAAGCAGATCAACCAGCGCAAATAAAATTAACACAAAAAGAATTGCAGCTGAACACTGAGGGTCAAAATATCAAATCCCCAAGTAAACTGGCATAAAGGCAGTGCAGCGCAGCAAAAAAAAAAAAAAAATTTAAATAAAAATAAAAATAAAACCCAAAATAAATCATAAAAAACAAACAATAATACTGAGAACGGTAGTAAATAGTTAAAAACAATGTGTCCATAGAATTCCTCTTAGCAAGAATAGAAGCCCAAGACAGTGTCCATATAGGAAGTGACTCCTAAAGATAATCAAATGGTGACTTATGTGATATTCCTCCACCACCGAAATAGGTTTGCAGCTCACCTCAGAGCATGGACCCCTTAACCAGTCAGTCAGGTCATGCAAGCATGTTTCCCTTGTGGGACAAATATTCCAAGGTAGATAAACTCAGGAAGGCAATACGATAGGGGGAATCCACAGGTCACTAGATCAGAGCTCCGGTCCGGGTGTAATAATATGCAAGAGAATATATAGAGATCTAATGCTCTCTGTATGGTACAACATATGTTTATTTTAAAAAAGAAGAAGAAATGCACTTACATACATAGCACTGTATAAACCCCAGTGCATGGGAATGCCGGCATGTAATAAAACGAGTGACCAGGTGTAACGAGTGTCAGCATGGAAGAGAGGCGCGGGTGACGTCACATCTGCTCACGTATTCCGTACGCGTTGCATCCTAGCACTGGGCGGGACTTCATCAGCGGTACGGAACAGCGTGAATCACCCGCTATAAATATCAATGGAACGTGGAACCGGCCAATCACAGCACAATCAACAATCGATTGTCATGGAAACCCTGCGAGCAGGGGAATAAGACGGAGGTCGGTACGGACCAAAATGAAGAAAAAAGCAAAGATCCCTTTAAAAGGGAAAAACTTTACTGCACCACTTGCGTGGAGCATATAATTTTGCTCAATCGATTATCAAATCAAGAAACAAATGAACAGTATGTGAATCGTAACCCACGTCTCCTGCTGACACTGAAAATACAATATATACTATCCCAATATATTAAGAAAAAATTTAAAAGAAGGGAAAGATAGCTGGAATCAGGGAAATCAGTGACAGGTCATGCATATCTAAAATACACTGTTGACCCTGTTGAAAAATTCCTAAACAAATAATTTAAAAAAATATACATATAAATAATGTAAAATGAGCATAATAAAATACCACAGAAATTCATTTTAAAATCAGGCAAAATAAAATAAAATATGGCAAAATTAAAAATTCAACGATCAGAAATAAAACAATTTAAATCAAATTCAACATTCAAGCCAGCAGGTACTAAAACTTGTGTTTCGTGTATCCACTGAGATTCCCTGCGGCTTAACTGGCGTATAAAACTACCACCTCTCCAATGTTTGATTACTCGTTCGATGCCCCAAAATTTCAAACCTCTAGGGTTTTGATTATGCATCAATTTAAAATGTCTAGACACATTGTGTGTTTTAACTCCTCTTTTAATGTTGTTCACATGCTCCCCTAGACGAACGTGAAGTGGTCTAGAGGTTCTACCAATATACTGAAGACCACATTCGCATTCTAGCATGTAAACAACACCTATAGTGGTGCACGTAATCAACTGACCTATCTTATATGATTTTTTGGTAGCAGTGGCAAGAAAATCTTTCCTCTTTTTTATATTGCACTTAGAATGCTTGCAGGCTGTGCATCGCCCGCAAGCATAAAAACCAGCGAGGAAGGAGAAGAGTCTGTTTTCAGAATGCACTGGGGGGTCAACAACTCCTGGTGCCAGACAATCACGCAAAGACGGAGCTTTCTTATAGATAAATGCTGGGCGTGATGACAACAGCGGGCCCAAAACCTTGTCTTGCTTTAGTATTGACCAGTTATTTGAAACAAGTTTTTCAAATTTCTTATATTGTACGTTATAATTGAGTACCATTTTGAAATTCGAGATACTAATATTGGTTTCTCTGACTTTATCAGCTACCAATGATCCCCTATCCAAGGAACGTACATTCTCTATCTCTTTATCTAAAGAGTCCCTATTATACCCTTTCTGTTGGAATCTGGATGACAAAATCTGTGCCTGTGTGAGAAAGTCCTCCTCCCTTGTGCAATTTCGCCTGAGCCTAATAAACTGACCTTTCGGTATATTGCATAGCCACGATTTATGGTGGCAACTATCAAGTGGTATGTATGCATTACGATCAGTAGGCTTAAGATAATTACACAGGCGGAATTGCTCACTATCCTTCCAGATTTCCAAATCTAGGAACACAATATTTTTCATACTAATATTCCAGGTTAATTTAATATTCTTGGTATTCTCATTCATTGTCCCGATAAAGTAATCAAGACTGGGACGATCCCCCTCCCAAATTAGAATGAGATCGTCTATGTACCTTTTGTAACAGACTAACTGGGGGGGACGATTCTTGAAAACCACGTCCTCCTCCCAGTGGGCCATAAAAAGGTTGGCCACACTGGGAGCAAAACGGGCTCCCATCGCGACCCCCCTTGTCTGCAAAAAGAACTGACGATTGTACCAAAAATAATTTCTAGATAAACAAAAACCCAGACTGGTCAAAAGAAAATCCTTATGTTTAGCCGGAAGATCTGAAGATGCTAAAGCCCACTGCATGGAAGACAAAGCATCCTTATGTCCTATTATAGTGTACAGTGAGCCTACATCCGCAGTGACAAGGATACTGGATGGTGAGCATGTGACAGCCTCCAATAATTGAATAATATGTTTGGTGTCCCTAAGGTAGGCTCTAGTTTCTGACACCAGGGGTTGCAGAAATGAATCTATATACTGCCCCACTCTCGAGCTAATGGAGTCAATGCCATTAACGATAGGCCTCCCCGGAGGGTTGGCACTATCCTTATGGATTTTTGGAAGGCAGTATATGATTGGTGTTCTACAGAACAGAGGATCTAAATAGAGGGCCTCCTTTTTATTAAGGACACCCATAGTTTGTCCTGATTCTACTAACAGATGAAGCTCATCCTTATATGTCAGCATAGGATCCCTATTCAAAATACGGTAAGTATCATGATCACTCAATAACCGATCCATTTCTGCTGTATAAACAGCTTTATCTAGAATAACCAATCCACCCCCTTTATCCGCCGGACGGATAATAATTTCTTTACGTTTTTCTAGAGATTCCATCCCCTTTTTAATGTACTGTGGGTCCATCACTTTCCTTATCCTCATTTTATCTAAGTCATTGAACATCATATGTTTAAACACCTCTAAGTATTTATTATCAACATTCAGAGGGTTAAAAGTGGACTTATTACGTAGGTTGGAGTGGACACCATCAGCTACTCTAGTTGATTTTATGGGGTTAGTCAAAAAATATTTTTTCATATTGAGGTTTCTAACAAATTTTTGAATGTTGACATAAGTTTGGAATTTATTGAGATTTTTTGTTGGGGCAAACTTCAAACCCCTATCCAACACTCGTAACTCGTCATCATCCAAAGTGCAACTGCTCAAATTATAGATCCCTGTGCCTATTGGGGTTTTGGTCTTTTGTATTCTCCTTCCCCCTCTCCTTCCTCTCTGGCCTTTCTTTTTTGAGATTGACCATTTCCTTGTGGAATCTGTTGAGGTTGGTGCCTCCACCAATCGCCTGGGTTCGGTTGGTATGAGGGACCCCTCCCTGACCCTTGGTTCGATTGATTGTACGGAGGACCCCTCCCTGGCCCACTCTGGGCCCCTGAAAAATCCCCTCCCTCCCTTATAGCCTGATTTTGGAGGGGGGTAAATCTATTTATAATAGGTACCTGACCACCTCGTGGGAATGTAGGTTTGCCTCTATTTTGATTATGAGAATAGGGGGCTTGATCATATCCATGACTCTCCCAACCATGGGGGGATTCATATTGATATTGATGGTGGGGGTAATTTCTAGATGGAGATTGATAAGAGGATGAATTTCCTCTTTTACCTCTACCACCACCTCTCTTTCCCCTAAAGTTATTACCTCTATATGGCTGATCTCCCCTCTGGGGCGGGGGGCCTACTACAGAATAATCATAACTATGAATCGTTTCTCTAATAGGGGTGGGGGCAGATGATGGAATAATGTCCTGAATAGGAACATTATCTGAGACAAGCGGGTTGGAAACGTTGACATTTTGCCATTTAAAAATATTGCCTTTATTAAAATCATCAAAATCCCGGATGAATTTTTTCTTTTTCTTATTTTGGATTTCTATATCCCATTTACACAATTTGTTTTTGAGTTCAGCTGATAACCGCAGGAACTCTTCACTTTCTTTGAGGGGTTCTATAAGATTTTTTATGTCCCGAATCTGAGATTCTATCGCTAACATTTTTCTTTCTTTACGTGAAAGTAAAAATTCTAGCAATTGTAAACCTTTTAGGACAAAAAATTCTCCCCACTCTTTCATCGACTCATCATCTAAGAGCCCATCATTAGGTGGGACATCCCATCTTAAACGGCGTGGAACCAGTTTAGCAGCCAAATACTGTCTAAAAGATGCAATGTCCCACCATATTTTAACCTTTTTCTCAAATAAGTGGCCCAATTTTTTGAACGAATGAGCCACATCATTAATTTGTTCATTGGGTGGGGTTCGGGAAAAAACATCCCCTAATTTGACCTCACGTATCTCTAGATATTGAAATACATCCATAAATGCAGCTGAATTGTGATATATTGATAAACAAGCAGTACTAAAGCAGATCAACCAGCGCAAATAAAATTAACACAAAAAGAATTGCAGCTGAACACTGAGGGTCAAAATATCAAATCCCCAAGTAAACTGGCATAAAGGCAGTGCAGCGCAGCAAAAAAAAAAAAATATTTAAATAAAAATAAAAATAAAACCCAAAATAAATCATAAAAAACAAACAATAATACTGAGAACGGTAGTAAATAGTTAAAAACAATGTGTCCATAGAATTCCTCTTAGCAAGAATAGAAGCCCAAGACAGTGTCCATATAGGAAGTGACTCCTAAAGATAATCAAATGGTGACTTATGTGATATTCCTCCACCACCGAAATAGGTTTGCAGCTCACCTCAGAGCATGGACCCCTGAACCAGTCAGTCAGGTCATGCAAGCATGTTTCCCTTGTGGGACAAATATTCCAAGGTAGATAAACTCAGGAAGGCAATACGATAGGGGGAATCCACAGGTCACTAGATCAGAGCTCCGGTCCGGGTGTAATAATATGCAAGAGAATATATAGAGATCTAATGCTCTCTGTATGGTACAACATATGTTTATTTTAAAAAAGAAGAAGAAATGCACTTACATACATAGCACTGTATAAACCCCAGTGCATGGGAATGCCGGCATGTAATAAAACGAGTGACCAGGTGTAACGAGTGTCAGCATGGAAGAGAGGCGCGGGTGACGTCACATCTGCTCACGTATTCCGTACGCGTTGCGTCCTAGCACTGGGCGGGACTTCATCAGCGGTACGGAACAGCGTGAATCACCCGCTATAAATATCAATGGTCACTCGTTTTATTACATGCCGGCATTCCCATGCACTGGGGTTTATACAGTGCTATGTATGTAAGTGCATTTCTTCTTCTTTTTTAAAATAAACATATGTTGTACCATACAGAGAGCATTAGATCTCTATATATTCTCTTGCATATTATTACACCCGGACCGGAGCTCTGATCTAGTGACCTGTGGATTCCCCCTATCGTATTGCCTTCCTGAGTTTATCTACCTTGGAATATTTGTCCCACAAGGGAAACATGCTTGCATGACCTGACTGACTGGTTCAGGGGTCCATGCTCTGAGGTGAGCTGCAAACCTATTTCAGTGGTGGAGGAATATCACATAAGTCACCATTTGATTATCTTTAGGAGTCACTTCCTATATGGACACTGTCTTGGGCTTCTATTCTTGCTAAGAGGAATTCTATGGACACATTGTTTTTAACTATTTACTACCGTTCTCAGTATTATTGTTTGTTTTTTATGATTTATTTTGGGTTTTATTTTTATTTTTATTTAAATTTTTTTTTTTTTTTGCTGCGCTGCACTGCCTTTATGCCAGTTTACTTGGGGATTTGATATTTTGACCCTCAGTGTTCAGCTGCAATTCTTTTTGTGTTAATTTTATTTGCGCTGGTTGATCTGCTTTAGTACTGCTTGTTTATCAATATATCACAATTCAGCTGCATTTATGGATGTATTTCAATATCTAGAGATACGTGAGGTCAAATTAGGGGATGTTTTTTCCCGAACCCCACCCAATGAACAAATTAATGATGTGGCTCATTCGTTCAAAAAATTGGGCCACTTATTTGAGAAAAAGGTTAAAATATGGTGGGACATTGCATCTTTTAGACAGTATTTGGCTGCTAAACTGGTTCCACGCCGTTTAAGATGGGATGTCCCACCTAATGATGGGCTCTTAGATGATGAGTCGATGAAAGAGTGGGGAGAATTTTTTGTCCTAAAAGGTTTACAATTGCTAGAATTTTTACTTTCACGTAAAGAAAGAAAAATGTTAGCGATAGAATCTCAGATTCGGGACATAAAAAATCTTATAGAACCCCTCAAAGAAAGTGAAGAGTTCCTGCGGTTATCAGCTGAACTCAAAAACAAATTGTGTAAATGGGATATAGAAATCCAAAATAAGAAAAAGAAAAAATTCATCCGGGATTTTGATGATTTTAATAAAGGCAATATTTTTAAATGGCAAAATGTCAACGTTTCCAACCCGCTTGTCTCAGATAATGTTCCTATTCAGGACATTATTCCATCATCTGCCCCCACCCCTATTAGAGAAACGATTCATAGTTATGATTATTCTGTAGTAGGCCCCCCGCCCCAGAGGGGAGATCAGCCATATAGAGGTAATAACTTTAGGGGAAAGAGAGGTGGTGGTAGAGGTAAAAGAGGAAATTCATCCTCTTATCAATCTCCATCTAGAAATTACCCCCACCATCAATATCAATATGAATCCCCCCATGGTTGGGAGAGTCATGGATATGATCAAGCCCCCTATTCTCATAATCAAAATAGAGGCAAACCTACATTCCCACGAGGTGGTCAGGTACCTATTATAAATAGATTTACCCCCCTCCAAAATCAGGCTATAAGGGAGGGAGGGGATTTTTCAGGGGCCCAGAGTGGGCCAGGGAGGGGTCCTCCGTACAATCAATCGAACCAAGGGTCAGGGAGGGGTCCCTCATACCAACCGAACCCAGGCGATTGGTGGAGGCACCAACCTCAACAGATTCCACAAGGAAATGGTCAATCTCAAAAAAGAAAGGCCAGAGAGGAAGGAGAGGGGGAAGGAGAATACAAAAGACCAAAACCCCAATAGGCACAGGGATCTATAATTTGAGCAGTTGCACTTTGGATGATGACGAGTTACGAGTGTTGGATAGGGGTTTGAAGTTTGCCCCAACAAAAAATCTCAATAAATTCCAAACTTATGTCAACATTCAAAAATTTGTTAGAAACCTCAATATGAAAAAATATTTTTTGACTAACCCCATAAAATCAACTAGAGTAGCTGATGGTGTCCACTCCAACCTACGTAATAAGTCCACTTTTAACCCTCTGAATGTTGATAATAAATACTTAGAGGTGTTTAAACATATGATGTTCAATGACTTAGATAAAATGAGGATAAGGAAAGTGATGGACCCACAGTACATTAAAAAGGGGATGGAATCTCTAGAAAAACGTAAAGAAATTATTATCCGTCCGGCGGATAAAGGGGGTGGATTGGTTATTCTAGATAAAGCTGTTTATACAGCAGAAATGGATCGGTTATTGAGTGATCATGATACTTACCGTATTTTGAATAGGGATCCTATGCTGACATATAAGGATGAGCTTCATCTGTTAGTAGAATCAGGACAAACTATGGGTGTCCTTAATAAAAAGGAGGCCCTCTATTTAGATCCTCTGTTCTGTAGAACACCAATCATATACTGCCTTCCAAAAATCCATAAGGATAGTGCCAACCCTCCGGGGAGGCCTATCGTTAATGGCATTGACTCCATTAGCTCAAGAGTGGGGCAGTATATAGATTCATTTCTGCAACCCCTGGTGTCAGAAACTAGAGCCTACCTTAGGGACACCAAACATATTATTCAATTATTGGAGGCTGTCACATGCTCACCATCCAGTATCCTTGTCACTGCGGATGTAGGCTCACTGTACACTATAATAGGACATAAGGATGCTTTGTCTTCCATGCAGTGGGCTTTAGCATCTTCAGATCTTCCGGCTAAACATAAGGATTTTCTTTTGACCAGTCTGGGTTTTTGTTTATCTAGAAATTATTTTTGGTACAATCGTCAGTTCTTTTTGCAGACAAGGGGGGTCGCGATGGGAGCCCGTTTTGCTCCCAGTGTGGCCAACCTTTTTATGGCCCACTGGGAGGAGGACGTGGTTTTCAAGAATCGTCCCCCCCAGTTAGTCTGTTACAAAAGGTACATAGACGATCTCATTCTAATTTGGGAGGGGGATCGTCCCAGTCTTGATTACTTTATCGGGACAATGAATGAGAATACCAAGAATATTAAATTAACCTGGAATATTAGTATGAAAAATATTGTGTTCCTAGATTTGGAAATCTGGAAGGATAGTGAGCAATTCCGCCTGTGTAATTATCTTAAGCCTACTGATCGTAATGCATACATACCACTTGATAGTTGCCACCATAAATCGTGGCTATGCAATATACCGAAAGGTCAGTTTATTAGGCTCAGGCGAAATTGCACAAGGGAGGAGGACTTTCTCACACAGGCACAGATTTTGTCATCCAGATTCCAACAGAAAGGGTATAATAGGGACTCTTTAGATAAAGAGATAGAGAATGTACGTTCCTTGGATAGGGGATCATTGGTAGCTGATAAAGTCAGAGAAACCAATATTAGTATCTCGAATTTCAAAATGGTACTCAATTATAACGTACAATATAAGAAATTTGAAAAACTTGTTTCAAATAACTGGTCAATACTAAAGCAAGACAAGGTTTTGGGCCCGCTGTTGCCATCACGCCCAGCATTTATCTATAAGAAAGCTCCGTCTTTGCGTGATTGTCTGGCACCAGGAGTTGTTGACCCCCCAGTGCATTCTGAAAACAGACTCTTCTCCTTCCTCGCTGGTTTTTATGCTTGCGGGCGATGCACAGCCTGCAAGCATTCTAAGTGCAATATAAAAAAGAGGAAAGATTTTCTTGCCACTGCTACCAAAAAATCATATAAGATAGGTCAGTTGATTACGTGCACCACTATAGGTGTTGTTTACATGCTAGAATGCGAATGTGGTCTTCAGTATATTGGTAGAACCTCTAGACCACTTCACGTTCGTCTAGGGGAGCATGTGAACAACATTAAAAGAGGAGTTAAAACACACAATGTGTCTAGACATTTTAAATTGATGCATAATCAAAACCCTAGAGGTTTGAAATTTTGGGGCATCGAACGAGTAATCAAACATTGGAGAGGTGGTAGTTTTATACGCCAGTTAAGCCGCAGGGAATCTCAGTGGATACACGAAACACAAGTTTTAGTACCTGCTGGCTTGAATGTTGAATTTGATTTAAATTGTTTTATTTCTGATCGTTGAATTTTTAATTTTGCCATATTTTATTTTATTTTGCCTGATTTTAAAATGAATTTCTGTGGTATTTTATTATGCTCATTTTACATTATTTATATGTATATTTTTTTAAATTATTTGTTTAGGAATTTTTCAACAGGGTCAACAGTGTATTTTAGATATGCATGACCTGTCACTGATTTCCCTGATTCCAGCTATCTTTCCCTTCTTTTAAATTTTTTCTTAATATATTGGGATAGTATATATTGTATTTTCAGTGTCAGCAGGAGACGTGGGTTACGATTCACATACTGTTCATTTGTTTCTTGATTTGATAATCGATTGAGCAAAATTATATGCTCCACGCAAGTGGTGCAGTAAAGTTTTTCCCTTTTAAAGGGATCTTTGCTTTTTTCTTCATTTTGGTCCGTACCGACCTCCGTCTTATTCCCCTGCTCGCAGGGTTTCCATGACAATCGATTGTTGATTGTGCTGTGATTGGCCGGTTCCACGTTCCATTGATATTTATAGCGGGTGATTCACGCTGTTCCGTACCGCTGATGAAGTCCCGCCCAGTGCTAGGACGCAACGCGTACGGAATACGTGAGCAGATGTGACGTCACCCGCGCCTCTCTTCCATGCTGACACTCGTTACACCTGGTCACTCGTTTTATTACATGCCGGCATTCCCATGCACTGGGGTTTATACAGTGCTATGTATGTAAGTGCATTTCTTCTTCTTTTTTAAAATAAACATATGTTGTACCATACAGAGAGCATTAGATCTCTATATATTCTCTTGCATATTATTACACCCGGACCGGAGCTCTGATCTAGTGACCTGTGGATTCCCCCTATCGTATTGCCTTCCTGAGTTTATCTACCTTGGAATATTTGTCCCACAAGGGAAACATGCTTGCATGACCTGACTGACTGGTTCAGGGGTCCATGCTCTGAGGTGAGCTGCAAACCTATTTCGGTGGTGGAGGAATATCACATAAGTCACCATTTGATTATCTTTAGGAGTCACTTCCTATATGGACACTGTCTTGGGCTTCTATTCTTGCTAAGAGGAATTCTATGGACACATTGTTTTTAACTATTTACTACCGTTCTCAGTATTATTGTTTGTTTTTTATGATTTATTTTGGGTTTTATTTTTATTTTTATTTAAATTTATTTATTTTTGCTGCGCTGCACTGCCTTTATGGCAGTAGCAGTAGCAGCTGCTGCTGCTGCTCCCTCGTCTCACCTGCTTTTTTGTGTTCACCATCATGATCGATCTGATCTCTGTCTGCCACAACCAACGGGGAATGATAAGTCCCAGATACTGCGGTCAGGAGGAGAGGAGGAGGAGAAGATAGCAGAGGCGGGACACCAGGAGCATTAAGGACAGGTCAGCCCCGCCGTCTCACATGACCCCGTTTGCCCAATCACAGAGTGCCGGCCGCCCAGCTGACATTAAACATGGCGGCCGGATCACAGGGGGGCACAGGAAATAGAAATTAGGCTGATGGAGCCAGAGTGACACACGCTGACACGGGATTTCGCCCCCCCACTGCGCAGCGCCGCTCCTGCACCCACTGCCGCCCCCAGGCCTCGGTGGCCTTGTCGGGAATCCGGCCCTGGGTGCTGGCCTGACACCCCCTGCAGTGTGTGGCACACCATCTTGATTCTAGGGGGGGCGAATGCCCCCCCTTGCCCTATGGGGCGGACGCCCATGGATACAGGGATCCGGCTGAAGCCTAGGGGTCATTTCGCTCTCTATGTCTGCAGAGATGCGGAGGCCCTGGGTATGCTCTGTCCCAGATGCCAAAGACTAGCGGTGCAACTGCGGCCCTTTGGAAGGTGTGCGTCCTGTGGAGAATTTATTTTTGAGATAGACCAGCCCACTGAGAAACCTTGGGTCTACCAAGTCAACTAAGGAGGCTGGGGAAACTGTGACATTGTGTTTGCCAGGAAAGAAGCCCATACCCCACACTACTGGGGATGCATGGACAGCCAGCACGCAGAAACACTATTTTTGGGGAAAACGTGTCTGTGTCCACCGCAAACTACCTGCCGGCGGAGGAATATGACACCTCTGATTTAGATTCATCATCGGATGTGGGGGATGACCACGAGATTGATGAGGTTTTCATCAAGAAGGGATGGGACAAAGTTCCCGTGACTTCACCCCGCAGCTTAGGGGGGATGTCACCAATGGATTCTGGGGAGACTACACCTAGAGTCCATTTGAAAGCTCTTGCTTTGAGGAAGAGGCCAATTGCATACATTTGTTAAAGTTTATATGACATTTCATTGATTGTGTTTACACGTTAAGATTTTCTGCAAAATTTGGTGTGCCAGCCAGGGGAGCATTTGGTAAAGAAAGTAAATACTAGTATTCCTAAGAAATAAATAAGCGTTTTTGGTTTTTATAAATTATTTTAGGAAGATGTTGGGCACAAATAAAAAAAAAAAAAAAACAATATTTTTTTTTAAATAACTTCCAATAAGCAATGGAAAAAGCAAGTAATCACAAAATAAATAGTTACTAAATAAATATAATTTTATTCTCATACCTGTATTTAGTTAAATGCAATGCAATGATAGTATGATAGTAATGGAATATGTACTTTTAAAATGCAGTATCTGCTATCAGCCTTCTGCAGTCCCTGTACAGCAGAGCTGGACTGTAGGAGAAAGAAACAGTACAATAAGCCAATCAGGGCATGTGCTGACAAGGAGCACACTAATAGGGAATAAAGCAGAATGACATGGAGATGAGCTCATCACTATGCCGCTTCTCCTTTGACTATCCAGTTACAGTCTCATGTAGTTCCAAGACAGCCTGGGCTTAGAGGAAATGTGTTAAATTATACTGGACATCAAACTGAGGACACCTAGTGGCAAAAAAGAAATACTGTGGAGAAGAGTTCTGGATGGAAGGTAAATATTGAAACAAAAGGGGTTTCTTTTAAATATATCTTTTAATGAGCTATTTATTGGTACCTTGTTTTGTTTTTTGTTTTGTTTTTTAAGGAGCTTTGCTTCCACTCTTCTTAATTAAAAACAAAAAAACGAATAAAAAAAACCCAAAAAAAACAAGCAAACAGTTTTTGCAACTGTTGAAGCATCTTTAGCAATGTTATTATTTACCAAACCTCTGTTACTGTTACTTTTGCTTTATTTGTGAAATAAAAATGATTCATATATTGAATACAGTACTAATAACATGCAAGTATGAAAATGTTTTTGCAATGGTGGACATTTAGGAATTATTTTATAGATGCAATTAAAGAAAATAAGTAGTATCAAAACAAAATCACGGATAGCTTTGTTAGTCTTGTTAGATAGCAAATACATTTTAGTTTCCAATATAGCCAAGCAAAGCACTGTGCTAAAAAAAAAAAATCATAGAAAAACTAAGATTCCCATGAATTCTTCTAGCACTGCTTCTGTTATGGGTATGCCACATCTGAAAATGGTAAGTGAGAATGAAAAAAACGCATAAGAAAAAAGATGATCTGTTGGCTTGATTAAAGGATGTAGGAGTATTCAATGTCTCATTGCTTCCTTTAATCAAGCATAGGATGAGACTTCAGAATGCTGGCTAGAGATACAGCATTTGAAAGAACAGTTTGGAAGAAGCAACACCGTTGCTCTTGCTTTTAAAATCCCTGAAAAAGTAATAACAGTGGATTAGGAAGGCGTTGGGCAAAGTAAATATGGCTCATACCTAAATATGGTTCTCTACCTACTTATCCAACCGCACCTTTAGCGTTACTTACAACTCTACTTCCTCCTCTCCTCTTCCTTTCTCAGTTGGAGTCCCCCAAGGTTCTGTTCTTGGACCTCTCCTATTTTCAATCTACACCTTTACCTGGGTCAGCTGATAGCCTCCCACGGCTTCCAATAACACCTCTACGCTGACGATACTCAAATTTATTTCTCTGCCCCTCAACTCACACCTTCATTCTCCTCACGTATCTCTAATTTACTATCAGATATATCAGTTTGGATGTCACACCACCTCCTCAAACTTAATCTATCCAAAACTGAACTGATCATTTTTCCACCCCCACGTGCCTCCTCCCCCGATCTCTCTGTCAAAATTGATGGCACAACTATTAGCCCATCCCTACATGCCAAGGTCCTAGGAGTAGTCCTGGACTCTGAACTCTCCTTTAAGCTTCACATCCAATCACTGTCCAAATCTTGCCGCCTCAACCTCCGCAACATCTCCAAAATACGCCCCTTTCTAACCAATGACACAACAAAGCTCCTAATTCACTCCCTGGTCATCTCGCGCCTCGATTACTGCAACTCCCTCCTCATTGGCTTACCTCGTCATACTCTAGCCCCCCTTCAGTCCATCATGAATGCTGCTGCCAGACTCATCCACCTTACCAACCGCTCTGTCTCTGCTACTCCTCTCTGTCAATCCCTCCACTGGCTTCCGCTCACCCAACAAATTAAATTCAAAATACTAACAGCTACCTACAAAGCCATCCACAACACTGCCCCCAGCTACATCACTGACCTAATCTCTAAATACCAACCTAATCGTTCTCTTCGTTCTTCTCAAGACCTCCTGCTCTCTAGCTCTCTCATCACCTGCTCCCATGCTCGTCTCCAGGACTTTTCCAGAGCCTCTCCAAGCCTATGGAACTCCTTAACCCAATCTGTTTGTCTATCTCCTTCTCTATTAGCTTTTAGAGGATCCCTAAAAACCCTTCTCTTTAGAGCCTATCCTACCCACACATAGCTGTATTTTCATTTTGTCCACCTGATCAGCCCCCACAGCTACTACCCTTTGTTTCACTTGACCCTCCCTTCTAGAATGTAAGCTCTAACGAGCAGGGCCCTCTGATCCCTTTGTATTGAATTGTATTGTGACTGTACTGTCTTCCCTGATGTTGTAAAGTGCTGCCCAAACTGTTGGCGCTATATAAATCCTGTACAATAATAATAATAATAATATTCATACAAATACAAGCAGTACCTATGGCTGCCAGTTCTGTGCAAGTGAAAAGGGGACATGAAGTGAACAAGGGAAGACAGGAATCATTTTTATTGTCTTACCAGGATTGGTGATGTTCCTGTTGATGTTCTTTCCAGAAGGTACATGATGATCTTCATCAAATAAAACAGCCAAACAGTAATACAACATCCCTAGATGTGTTTATATAACACTTTACTGACTACCTTTCTTTTTTATTGACCACCTGTTAATTGCAGTACTGAAGGGTGTATAGAGTTGGCTCACTCTGAAATTGTCAGTTGCAGGCATGGGAAAGGAAAGTCCAATAAAACCTTTCTAAATTACCTGTGTAATTTGGATTCCTTTAATGACTTCCACCTAAAGTTCGCAAATCACAAATTTGACCAAAAATTTCCGGTTTGTTGCCAGAAAATAGGAACAACCTACACAGCAGTGCATAGCCTTTGTCCTGATTACCTAATTCACAAGAGTCAATAATTTGAAGGAATGGGTAACCCAGCCTCTCTATGACAGGGTGGGCTCACCGCAGCCATATTGTAAGTGTGTGCTGTTAGGAAGAGATGTCATTCTGGGGTTGATTTACTAAAACTGGAGAGTGCAAAATGTGGTGCAGCTCTGCATAGTAACCAATCAGCTTCCGTTTTTTTTTTTAAAGGCTCAAAGGGGTTGTAAAAGTAAAAAAGGTTTTAGCCCACGTGTGAGCTCTGTGGTATATATATATATATATATATATATATAAAGAGAGAGAGAGAGAGAGAGCGAGAATATAGTTGTTATTTTTGCTTAAAATATTTAGTTACCTGATAATTTAGTATGCTATGTATCCACTTTCTCGTTCCCTCTCATGATTATCTCCTCAACTTCCGGGTTTCGGAGCGCGTTCACGAAAGCAACATCACGGCATCAAAGGACTACATTTTCCTTGAGGCTTAGCGGTATCGCGCATGCGCAGTGCCACATTTTCACCTTCTCACATAACGAGAATGAGCATAGTTCTCGTTTTTATTTATAGAAAAAGAAATTGGATGGCTTAACCACTTAACGACCGCCCACTGTATATATACGTAGGCAGAATGGCACGGACAGGCAAACTCACGTAGCTGTACGTGCCTGCCTTCGTATGGGTGGGGGGTCCAATCGGACCCCCCTCTGGTACAGTGGGCGGCCAGGATCGCTTCGGGAGCGATCCGTGATGAGGGGGCTGCCATTCGATTCTGGCCACCCCCTCGCGATCGCTCCCGGCGAATCAAATGCTTCCTCTGCCTGTGTAATGTTTACACAGGCAGAAGGAAGTGATGTCATCCCTCATGCGGCGCTCACATATACCGAGCGCCGCATGAGAGAAGACACAGAGGTTAGTGCACAAACACTACACTAACACCAGCACACATAGGCACATGATCGCCCCCCCAGGCCGCCCCAGACACCCCCAGATCACCCCCCAGAACACCCCCCAGCCCCCCAGTCACAGTGTCACTGATTGCAGTGACCATTTATTTACTGATCACTGCAATCAGTGACATTTGTGACTGTAAAAGTGTCAGGGCAGTTAGTGTTAGGTCCAGTGTAGCCCCCTAACCCCCCCTAATAAAGGTTTGACCCCTTGATCGCCCCCCAGGTAACCCTTTCACCCCCTAGCACCGCCGTCACTAAGCGATCGTTTTTCTGATCGCTGTTTTAGTGTCGGTGATGCCGATAGGTAGCCAGTTATTTTTTTTAGGTTCGCAGCAGGTTTTTATAGCGTCGGGTACCCCCATATATTACCCAATAAAGGTTTAACCCCTTGATCGCCCCCCCCAGGTAACCCTTTCACCCCCTAGCACCGCTGTCACTAAGCGATCGTTTTTCTGATCGCTGTCTTAGTGTCGGTGATGCCGATAGGTAGCCAGTTATTTTTTTTAGGTTCGCCGCAGGTTTTTATAGCGTCGGGTACCCCCATATATTACCTAATAAAGGTTTAACCCCTTGATCGCCCCCCCAGGTAACCCTTTCACCCCCTTTTGCCAGTGTCACTAAGCGATCGTTTTTCTGATCGCTGTCTTAGTGTCGGTGATGCCGATAGGTAGCCAGTTATTTTTTTTAGGTTCACCGCAGGTTTTTATAGCGTCGGGTACCCCCATATATTACCTAATAAAGGTTTAACTCCCTGATTGCCCCTAGTTAACCCTTTCACCAGTGATCACCATATAAGTGTTACGGGTGACGCTGGTTGGTTAGTTTGCTTTTTATAGTGTCAGGGCACCCGCCGTATATAACCCAATAAAGGTTTAACCCCCTGATCGCCCGGCGGGTGATATCAATTAGGTTTTAGCATCAGAGAGGGTCTGCGTGGCCCCAGGCAGTGTCAGGTTAGTGCCAGTAACGCTAACACCCACGCGTGAAGCATACACCTCCCTTAGTGGTATAGTATCTGAACAGATCAATATCTGATCTGATCAGATCTATACTAGCGTCCCCAGCAATTTAGGGTTCCCAAAAACGCAGTGTTAGCGGGATCAGCCCAGATACCTGCTAGCACCTGCGTTTTGCCCCTCCGTCCAGCCCAGGCCACCCAAGTGCAGTATCGATCGATCACTGTCACTTACAAAACACAACACACATAACTGCAGCGTTCGCAGAGACAGGTCTGATCCCTGCGACTCCAGTGCTGTAGGAGGTGATTTCACCACCACAGTTAAAAAAAAAAGCATATATGCCGAAGCATTGGGGCAGCAGGGGCGGAGGAGCGGAGGAGCGATTTTGCTCCTAATGCCGCGTACATACGGTCGAAATTCCGACGGAGGTTTGCCCGTGGAAAAGTCCGACCATGTGTGTGCGGCATAACTTTTGCGGGAGGATGCCCCCATGCTTCGGCATATATAAATGGTGCATGTATGCCCATCATTAGAAGTGGGTGAATGAAGGGAGGTATTCTAATGGTGGGCATACCCACCGATCAATCTCTTTTTTCGTTCAGCCAACAGGCTGCATGAAAAAAAAGATTACAATACATGTCCAACAAGGACCAGCAACGTACTGGTATGTTGCTGGACTTTGAATGGTTATACAAGATTGATGTCTGCGGGTTTAGGTATCATCTTGGTATCATTATTTTCAGCCAGCGGCCGGCTTTCATGTAAAAGCAATCCTAGTGGCTAATTAGCCTCTGGACTGCTTTTACAAGCAGTGGGAGGGAATGCCCCCCGGATATAAAAAGCGCCATTGGGAAAGCCTTTTATCACACCGATCTTGGTGTGGTCAGATGCTTTGAGGGCAGAGGAAAGATCTAGGGTCTAATAGACCCCAGTTTTTTCAAAAAAAGAGTACCTGTCACTACCTATTGCTATCATAGGGGATATTTACATTCCCTGAGATAACAATAAAAACGATAAAAAAAAATATATGGAAGGAACAGTTTAAAAATAAAATAAAAAAGCAAAATTAATAATAAAAAATAAAAAAAAGCACCCCTGTCCTGCCCTGCTCTTGCGCAATGGCGAACGCAAGCGTCGGTCTGGCGTCATATGTAAACAGCAATTGCACCATGCATGTGAGGTATCACCGCGAAGGTCAGATCGAGGGCAGTCATTTTAGCAGTAGACCTCTTCTGTAAATCTAATGTGGTAACCTGTAAAGGCTTTTAAAGGCTTTTAAAAATGTATGTAGTTTGTCGCCAATGCGCGTTTGTGCGAAATTGTAAAGCATGTCGTGTTTGGTATCTATGTACTCGGCCTAAGATCATCTTTTTTTATTTCATCAAACATTTGGGCAATATAGTGTGTTTTAGTGCATTAAAATAAAAAAAAGTGTATTTTTTCCCCAAAAAATGCGTTTGAAAAATCGCTGCGCAAATACTGTGTGGAAAAAAAAATGCAACACCCACCATTTTAATCTGTAGGGCCTTTGCTTTAAAAAAATATATAATGTTTGGGGGTTCAACATAATTTTCTTGCAAAAAAAAAAATATGTTTTCATGTAAACAAAAAGTGTCAGAAAGGGCTTTGTCTTCAAGTGGTTAGAAGAGTGGATGTAAGCTTCCTAATGTTGTGTATAAAATGCCAGGACAGTTCAAAACCCCCCCCAAATGACCCCATTTTGGAAAGTAGACACCCCAAGCTATATACTGAGAGGCATGTCGAGTCCATTGAATATTTTATATGTTGAAACAAGTTGCGGAAAAAAGACAATTTCTTTTTTATTTTTATTTTTTTTGCACAAAGTTGTCACTAAATGATATATTGCTCAAACATGCCATGGGCATATGTGGAATTACACCCCAAAAAAATTCTGTTGCTTCTCCTGAGTACGGGGATACCACATGTGTGAGACTTTTTGGGAGCCTAGCCGCGTACGGGACCCCAAAAACCAAGCACCGCCTTCAGGCTTTCTAAGGGTGTAAATTTTTAATTTCACTCCTCACTGCCTATCACAGTCTCGGAGGCCATGGAATGCCCAGATGGCACAAAACCCCCCAAATGACCCCATTTTGGAAATTAGACATCCCAAGCTATTTGCTGAGAGGTATGGTGAGTATTTTGCAGATCTCGCTTTTTGTCACAAAGTTTTGAAAATTGAAAAAAAACAAAAATATTTTCTTTCTTCATTTTCAAAAACAAATGAGAGCTGTAAAATACTCACCATGCCTCTCAGCAAATAGCTTGGGGTGTCTACTTTCCAAAATGGGGTCATTTGGGGGGGTTTTGTGCTATTTTGGCATTTTATGGCCTTCGAAACTGTGATAGGTAGTGAGGAGTGAAATCAAAAATTTGTGCCCTTAGAAATCCTGAAGGCGGTGCTTGGTTTTCGGGGTCCCGTACGCGGCTAGGCTCCTAAAAAGTCCCACACATGTGGTATCCCCGTACTCAGGAGAAGCAGAAAAATGTATTTTGGGGTGCAATTTCACATATAACCATGGCATGTGTGAGCAATATATCATTTAGTGACAACTTTTTGTAATTTTTTTATTTTTTTTTGTCATTATTCAATCACTTGGGACAAAAAAAAAATATTCAATGGGCTCAACATGCCTCTCAGCAATTTCCTTGGGGTGTCTACTTTCTAAAATTGGGTCATTTGGGGGGGTTTTGTGGCCTTCGAAACTGTGATAGGTAGTGAGGAGTGAAATCAAAAATTTGCGCCCTTAGAAATCCTGAAGGCGGTGCTTGGTTTTCGGGGGCCCGTACGTGGCTAGGCTCCCAAAAAGTCCCACACATGTGGTATCCCCGTACTCAGGAGAAGCAGCAAAATGTATTTTGGGGTGTAATTCCACATCTAACCATGGCATGTGTGAGCAATATATCATTTAGTGACAACTTTTTGTAATTTTTTTTTTTTTTGTCATTATTCAATCACTTGAGACAAAAAATAAAAATATTCAATGGGCTCAACATGCCTCAGCAATTTCCTTGGGATGTCTACTTTCCAAAATGGGGTCATTTGGGGGGGGGGTTTGTACTGCCCTGCCATTTTAGCACCTCAAGAAATGAGATAGGCAGTCATAAACTAAAAGCTGTGTAAATTCCAGAAAATGTACCCTAGTTTGTAGACGCTATAACTTTTGCGCAAACCAATAAATATACGCTTATTGAATTTTTTTTTTACTAAAGACATGTGGCTGAATACATTTTGGCCTAAATGTATGACTAAAATTGAGTTTATTCGATTTTTCTTATAACAAAATGTAGAAAATATAATTATTTTTCAAAATTTTTAGTCTTTTTCCGTTTATATCGCAAAAAATTTTAATCGCAGAGGCAATCAAATACCATTAAAAGAAAGCTCTATTTGTGGTTAGAAAAGGACGCAAATTTAGTTTCGGTACAACAATGCATGGCCGCACAATTTCCAGTTAAAGCAGCGCAGTGCCAAATTCTGAAAACACCTCTGGTCCTTTAGCTACAAAATGGTCCGGGGCTTAAGTGGTTAAGCAATGTTGTGGGGGAGGGGGTGTTTTTGTTGGTATTGTGCTGGAGGAGGAGACACACAATGTATGATGGTGATTGATTACAGTAAAGGAATTGATCTACATACATTTCCTATATTATATTACCAATTAAAAAATGCCAGTAATTGTATAGTCTATGATAACTTTTGGTTCAACATTACCTTATTGTTTAAAACAAAGTTTTCTAGTTACTGCTGTCCTTTTTAACAAACTCTGCAGCCGAGCCGACGATCCTAAGTCCAAGTCTCAATATAGCAAATACGGGGCGGAGTTAAGGCGGGGCTGTGCTGGTTAGATGGTCATTCAGTACAAATAACAAGGCACGGGAGGCGAAGCTACAGCGACTTAGACACGGCCGCCGATCCACCTTCCTCCAGTGTGAGGAGAAGAGAGCCGATCAGCGGCATCTCCTCGCAGGGGAGACTATACAGGTAATCAGAAAGAAGTGAAAATAAGAATAAATATTGCGCTAATGTGAAAAAATAAAAAACCCAACAAAATAATCAAAGAAAGCTGCTACACAACAATGTGACTAAAATTGTGAACGAAATTGGATATAAAAAAGTAGCGCTATACAGTGAAAGTGAAAACAAATCAATGTCTCTCTGAATAGGTAGAACCTGAGTGAAAAAATATTGATAAATATCTAATCATAAAGTGTATGCATTAATATAAAGTCCATGATATCTAACATGGGAAATCATACAACTAAATATAAAGTGTCCATTCAAAAAATGTATCAATGATGATGGAAAGAAGGACATGTAGGCCTTATAGGTCGTCAGGGTCATCAGGGAAAAGACATCTTCCAGCTCTATAAAATAAGATGAAATACTCTTACCAGAGCCCGTGGATCTGCCTGTCGATGACAGCAGATCACATAAGCGTGGAAAATCAAACTCCAGGGCCAATCGACTTGTCTGATGACTCGTGTATTTTCGGAATCTCAGTCTCAGTCGTGGCAGCTCGATAGTCCTCGACTCCAAATCTTGATAAGAAATCCAGAGTATTTGGGACCAACCTGGATTCACCGGATGTCAGCCGTGTTCCAATGGGTATCAAGGTGATTGGACCCAAACATACCCCCGGTAGGGGATAATTAAAAATTGTGGTTCCAAAGGAAGCTCTCTCCAACTCACATGTAGAAAAAAAGAGACAATGCTCCGATGGTGCAGGTCAAAAAATATGGTATGAGGTTTTATTAGAATAAAACCACAAAATTTGACATTTAAAAAAGTGATCACATAAAACAGAATAAAAGGCAATATGGGAAGTGGCGTACCAAGCCCTACGCGTTTCGTCCAAGTAGGACTTCTACTGGGGCATCTAATGCCCCAGTAGAAGCCCTACTTGGACGAAACGCGTAGGGCTTGGTACGCCACTTCCCATATTGCCTTTTATTCTGTTTTATGTGATCACTTTTTTAAATGTCAAATTTTGTGGTTTTATTCTAATAAAACCTCATACCATATTTTTTGACCTGCACCATCGGAGCATTGTCTCTTTTTTTCTACATGTGAGTTGGAGAGAGCTTCCTTTGGAACCACAATTTTTCATTATCCCCTACCGGGGGTATGTTTGGGTCCAATCACCTTGATACCCATTGGAACACGGCTGACATCCGGTGAATCCAGGTTGGTCCCAAATACTCTGGATTTCTTATCAAGATTTGGAGTCGAGGACTATCGAGCTGCCACGACTGAGACTGAGATTCCGAAAATACACGAGTCATCAGACAAGTGGATTGGCCCTGGAGTTTGATTTTCCACGCTTATGTGATCTGCTGTCATCGACAGGCAGATCCACGGGCTCTGGTAAGAGTATTTCATCTTATTTTATAGAGCTGGAAGATGTCTTTTCCCTGATGACCCTGACGACCTATAAGGCCTACATGTCCTTCTTTCCATCATCATTGATACATTTTTTGAATGGACACTTTATATTTAGTTGTATGATTTCCCATGTTAGATATCATGGACTTTATATTAATGCATACACTTTATGATTAGATATTTATCAATATTTTTTCACTCAGGTTCTACCTATTCAGAGAGACATTGATTTGTTTTCACTTTCACTGTATAGCGCTACTTTTTTATATCCAATCAGAAAGAAGTGTTTGGACAGCCGCACTACAAAAAACCTTTCGGTTGCCTTTATTAATTAAAATTGGATAAAAACACTACAAGCCACAGCAAGAATAGGACACACAGCCGACGCGTTTCACACTAATGCTTAGTGCTTAGCCATAGAGGGCATTGCCAGCACCCTTGGTTTCTGTGAGGAGACTAATCACCAAGTACATCCACCTGGAGCGGTTACTCCCTTTCCCTATACAGGTAATCAGGGCACTGATCATCGGTACAGCCCCAACAGTGCCCAGCAAATGATGCCGGTTTGTGCCCATCAGTGACACCAATCAGTGCTGCCTTTCAGTGCCCATCAGTGCCTGCTCATCAATGGTGCCAATCAGTGTTACAGTGATACAGTGTTGCATGACCGCACAATTGTCATTCAGTGTGACAGAGCTGAAAGCTGAAAACTGGCCTGGGCAGGAAGGGGTTGAAAGTGCCTGGAATTGAAGCAGTTAAATGATAATTGCGCCGGTTGTGCGACACTGTACCCAAATAAAATTTATGTCCTTTTTTTCCACAAATAGAGCATTATTTTGGTGATATTTGATCACCTCTGCAATTTTTTTTGCGCTATAAACAATTTTGAAAAAGAAAAACAATATTTCTTCCTTTCTGCTTTAAAACAAATCCAATAAAAAAATCGAAAAAATCAAATGTCTTTATCAATTTAGGTCAATATCTATTCTGCTACATGTTTTTGGTAAAAAAAAAATCCCAATAAGCGTATTATGATTGGTTTGCACAAATGTTTTAGCGTCTACAAACTATCGGATAGATTTACAGAATGTTTATTTATTTTTTTACTAGTAATGGCGACAATCAGTGACTTATAGCGGGAGTGCGACATTGCGCCGGACAAATTGGACACTAAGTGACACTTTTTGGGGACCAGTGAGACACTAATACAGTGATCAGTGATAAAAAATATGCACTGTCGCTGTACTGATGACACTGGCAGGGAAGAGGTTAACATCAGGGGTGGTCAAAGGGTTAAATGTGATTCTAGGGAGTGCTTGCTAATTGTGCGGGGGTGCTTGTATTATTAGAAGGCAGAGATCCGCGTTCCTGCTTTGTAGGAACACAGGATCACAGCCTTCCCTTCTCACAGAACGGTGATCTGCCTTGCTCACATAGGCAGACCACCATTCTGCCTGTGTCCCAAATGATTGGTAAGTCCCAATGGACATTGTTTCCGCCGGACCTGCTGATTGTCTCCCGCTGTATCCAATCGCAGTGGAAGCGGGTTTCGCTGACGGCATGCGTACGCGCCCCCAGACCCGGAAGTGCAAAATCAGGTACAGGTACGTGATTTTACACAGGAGAGCTACCTTGTCGACATATATATACAATATACGGTCAGCAGGCGGATAATCCAGTTGTCAGCCCTGGATGAGCAATCCCCCACCCATCTAAAAATTACACTTTAACCATCACCCACAGCTATTAACCTTTGTACCATTTTCCCGACTCTATGAGTAGGTCCATCCTAATCCTAATTGCATATAATTATATTGCAACTATTCTGTCTAAATTTTGCAAAGCACTGTGCACTGTTTGTGTTACATAAATCATGTATAATAATAATAATAATAATAATAATGTCCTTAGGGCATTACAGTGTTTTCCCCCTAGCTACCTGTTGGGAGCTACCTGTTGGGGGATCAGGGTACAGAAGAAAATAATCCTATAAAAAAAAATAGAAGATATACCAGCAAATCTGATATGACTCAACTTCCTGTAAAGGCAGACATCCCAATACTTTTAGTAATATAGTGTATATTATACTTTGCATAGAGTATTGTAATGTAGGTACTTCTGCCAGACAGTGCACCATGTTCTTTGACCTTCATTTCAGAGCATCCCAACATAGATACCTATACTGTCGAATGGACAATGAAGGGGCAAAAGTACATTAATCAGCTATCACTCCATGTAATCTGCTTTTATTTCCTGCCAGCATGTTCCCTGTCTGCACTGCATTATTAAAACAATTTCAGTTACTTACATCGTCTTTTTTTTTATATTACTTTAAATATTTTAATGCATATAAACCTAACTGGTGTTCTTTTATATCTGTCTGTAGTGTAGCTTTAACACAGATTTCATCCATAATATGTCTAACCTACGTAACTGATTTTAAAAGAACCAACAAACATACACAAGCTAAGGTTTCTAAAGTAGGCTTTGTACTTTCTCTATACAATAGTGATCTAAAATGGGAGTGCAAGAAAGGATTTTTGTTTCTAATTGACACATAATTACTATGAAGGGGAGGCTCCATTCGGTGGAGTCAGTTGTACTTAGAACACTAAATGGTTTTTATTTGTGTAGTAACAGAGTGCATAGCTTTAGAAAATAGATTAAATGGTGCCATTATTGCACATTAATAGCAAATGCATGCTGTTACCCTTATGTTGCAAATGTATAATAAATGCCCTTTCACTGTGTTCTCTCTTGCCAAAAGCATATGCCATTGATGGTGGAAAGAAAAATAACAAAACCTTAGCTCTGTGAAATATTAGGGCATTAGCGTACAGTGCTATATAACACCGATTATCAACCATAAGGTATGTCTGATGAATTCAAAAAGTATTTCTGCTGGTTTCAATAGATACTTATGCTTCCTATAGTAAGTAAGTCATATGAGAATATTCATATAAGAACATTCAAAGAACATTTATACACATGTAGCGTGGTCCCCAAATTTAACCCTGCTATACCTAAATTTAGGGGTGACCAGAGCAATAGTTAGCTCGGGTCTTTTGATTGTTTGGACTCTGCTTTACTGCTGTGTCATCTGGCGTGCAGTTCCTCTGTGGTAGTATAGGTGGTGTTGTCACCTATTCCCGGGGTTGAACCACAGGTGATGGAGTGGATATTGGATGTAATTTCTCGGCTGCCGCTGGTGGGCAGTTCTGGCCTACTGTGCATGCCGGGAGAGGATATATAAGGGGCAGACGCCATTGTTCTGTGTGGAGTACCCGGGGCCCATGCCCGGAGGAGAGAGCGATTCCCGGGGCCCATGCCCGGAGGAGTCTCGGGCACCTTTAGCTCGAGACTGCGGAGTTCTGGCTGGACTCAGTACCTTTGACTGAGTCCATAGAAGAAGCTGAGGAAACCCAGGGAACCTTGGAGGGGTGACCGCTCTGACTGAAGAGGAACCCGGGGGAGGATCGATCCCATAAAAAGAGGGTAGTGATAAAGATTGCTAACTCGGGAAAGGCCTGGTGACCTGTTAGAGGGAAGGATTCCTAGCTTCATGGACTGCCTTAGAGGAGCTGTTTGCTGCTTAAAAAGGAGGGATCTCCTTGACTTGGTCCTTGGAGGGGACTGAGTCATTGTTCCAGCATCACGCCGGCTGCTAGTACTATTGAGTGACTATCCGGGTGAGCTGTACCCACTCGGGATCGAGTGGCGACAAAGCCAAGAGTGTGCCTGAATCCACTAATATCTGCTAACTCTTTTTCTTCTCACTTCAACTCTTTGGTTCCTGGAAGCAAGATAAAATAAAAACTCTACATTGGAGTTGATATGTTGTGTAGACATTGACCTCATTGGGGAAAGTTAAAGACTCGCCTCTATAAACATAGAGGGGAGAACCAGAAGAAGGGGAATTTTCAACTGCAGGACCCAAGTATGCAACACCGCCTGACCTCTATAACCTAGAGGACACGGGCATGTGGCATGGTGTGTCCTCTCCCTCTGCTTGAGGAGGTAAGAGGGGGAAAAGGATCCGTGTGCTACACATGGGGGCTCGTAGTCCGGGATTCTGCAGTGGTTCTGGGAGCTGGACTTTACTTTCCCCGCATGGTTCTTTGGAGGTCGGCCATTTTTGGAAATTGGACTGCGCCACAAGTGAGAGAAAAGTACAGGCCTGGCTGTAACTTCTAACTGCGTAGTTCGTGGGCGTGCCTCAAAGTCTGTAAAAGCCAGCGAATTGCGTGCAGTAAGGAAGAAAAAGGGGAGGAGCCCCGCCAAGTGTGTGCTCCTCGTGATGCGGTTGGCGCCAAAGGGACAGTGCAACTGAACCATTGACGAGGCGACATGTTCTCTGCTTCATGGATGACTACTTCACCGGGATCTCGTGTTCCTTTGCCCGGTTCAACCATGAACGTTGCCTGTGTTGTAGCCTCCCTGACGGATACAGGGATCCGGCTGAAGCCCCGAGGTCGCTTTGCCCTCTACACGTGCAGAGATGCAGAGGCCTTGGGCATGATTTGTGTGGGATGCCAGGGACTGATCGTACAGCTTCGCCCTTTCGGGAGATGTACTCGCTGTGGGGAGTTCCTCTTTGAGGTAGAACAGCCAACGGAGGTGCCGAAAGTCTATCGTCTTGACTGTATCTCAGGTACTGTTGCTCCTGAGTAGGGATGAGCTTCGTGTTCGAGTCGAACATACGTTCGACTCGAACATCGGCTGTTCGATCGTTCGACGAAGATCGAACGATTTGGGCCGTTCGCGCCAAATTCGAGTGACGCGAACGGCCCACAATGCACTACGCCATCGCAGTGTCATCCAGGCGCTGTGATTGGCCAAGCATGCACTGTGACCCCGCATGCTTGGCCAATCACAGTGCCGGCAGCGAGGAGAGCAATGATTGGCCACAGGCAGGATGCCTGTGGCCAATTATTGCTGAGGGTGTTTAGTACACGCCCCACACTATAAAAGGCCGCCAGCACGGCGGCCTAGTGTAGTGTGTTCCGGAGCAGGGAAAGAGAAGCATAGGCAGGGACAGTGACATTTATTTTTTCTTGCTTAACCTGGATTCCTTTAGTTTAGGGAAAGAGAAGGATAGGTAGGGAGAGTGTCAGTGTGTTTTACTGTGCGAATCCTTGTTTCTAGGGACAGGGAAGGACAGTGAGGGAATTCTCCTTGTGCTATAGTGTGCTTTAAAAAAACATTTTTTCTAGGGACAGAAAACTATAGGTAGGGAGAGTGTCAGTGTGTTTTACTGTGCGAATCCTTGTTTCTAGGGACAGGGAAGGACAGTGAGGGAAATTCTCCTTGTGCTATAGTGTGCTTTAAAAAAACATTTTTTCTAGGGACAGAAAACTATAGGTAGGGAGAGTGTCAGTGTGTTTTACTGTGCGAATCCTTGTTTCTAGGGACAGGGAAGGACAGTGAGGGAAATTCTCCTTGTGCTATAGTGTGCTTTAAAAAAACATTTTTTCTAGGGACAGAAAACTATAGGTAGGGAGAGTGTCAGTGTGTTTTACTGTGCGAATCCTTGTTTCTAGGGACAGGGAAGGACAGTGAGGGAAATTCTCCTTGTGCTATAGTGTGCTTTAAAAAAACATTTTTTCTAGGGACAGAAAACTATAGGTAGGGAGAGTGTCAGTGTGTTTTACTGTGATAATCCTTGTTTCTAGGGACAGGGAAGGACAGTGAGGGAAATTCTCCTTGTGCTATAGTGTGCTTTAAAAAAACATTTTTTCTAGGGACAGAAAACTATAGGTAGGAAGAGTGTCAGTTTCTTTCACTGTGATAATCCTTGTTTCTAGGGACAGGGAAGGAAAGTGAGGGAAATTCTCCTTGTGCTATAGTGTGCTTTAAAAAAACATTTTTTCTAGGGACAGAAAACTATAGGTAGGAAGAGTGTCAGTTTCTTTCACTGTGATAATCCTTGTTTCTAGGGACAGGGAAGGAAAGTGAGGGAAATTCTCCTTGTGCTATAGTGTGCTTTAAAAAAACATTTTTTCTAGGGACAGAAAACTATAGGTAAGAAGAGTGTCAGTTTCTTTCACTGTGATAATCCTTGTTTCTAGGGACAGGGAAGGAAAGTGAGGGAAATTCTCCTTGTGCTATAGTGTGCTTTAAAAAAACATTTTTTCTAGGGACAGAAAACTATAGGTAGGAAGAGTGTCAGTTTCTTTCACTGTGATAATCCTTGTTTCTAGGGACAGGGAAGGACAGTGAGGGAAATTCTCCTTGTGCTATAGTGTGCTTTAAAAAAACATTTTTTCTAGGGACAGAAAACTATAGGTAGGAAGAGTGTCAGTTTCTTTCACTGTGATAATCCTTGTTTCTAGGGACAGGGAAGGACAGTGAGGGAAATTCTCCTTGTGCTATAGTGTGCTTTAAAAAAAACATTTTTTCTAGGGACAGAAAACTATAGGTAGGAAGAGTGTCAGTTTCTTTCACTGTGATAATCCTTGTTTCTAGGGACAGGGAAGGGAAGTGAGGGAAATTCTCCTTGTGCTATAGTGTGCTTTAAAAAAACATTTTTTCTAGGGACAGAAAACTATAGGTAGGAAGAGTGTCAGTTTCTTTCACTGTGATAATCCTTGTTTCTAGGGACAGGGAAGGAAAGTGAGGGAAATTCTCCTTGTGCTATAGTGTGCTTTAAAAAAACATTTTTTCTAGGGACAGAAAACTATAGGTAGGAAGAGTGTCAGTTTCTTTCACTGTGATAATCCTTGTTTCTAGGGACAGGGAAGGAAAGTGAGGGAAATTCTCCTTGTGCTATAGTGTGCTTTAAAAAAACATTTTTTCTAGGGACAGAAAACTATAGGTAGGAAGAGTGTCAGTTTCTTTCACTGTGATAATCCTTGTTTCTGGGGACAGGGAAGGAAAGTGAGGGAAATTCTCCTTGTGCTATAGTGTGCTTTAAAAAAACATTTTTTCTAGGGACAGAAAACTATAGGTAGGAAGAGTGTCAGTTTCTTTCACTGTGATAATCCTTGTTTCTAGGGACAGGGAAGGACAGTGAGGGAAATTCTCCTTGTGCTATAGTGTGCTTTAAAAAAACATTTTTTCTAGGGACAGAAAACTATAGGTAGGAAGAGTGTCAGTTTCTTTCACTGTGATAATCCTTGTTTCTAGGGACAGGGAAGGGAAGTGAGGGAAATTCTCCTTGTGCTATAGTGTGCTTTAAAAAACACATTTTTTCTAGGGACAGAAAACTATAGGTAGGAAGAGTGTCAGTTTCTTTCACTGTGATAATCCTTGTTTCTAGGGACAGGGAAGGAAAGTGAGGGAAATTCTCCTTGTGCTATAGTGTGCTTTAAAAAAACATTTTTTCTAGGGACAGAAAACTATAGGTAGGAAGAGTGTCAGTTTCTTTCACTGTGATAATCCTTGTTTCTAGGGACAGGGAAGGAAAGTGAGGGAAATTCTCCTTGTGCTATAGTGTGCTTTAAAAAAACATTTTTTCTAGGGACAGAAAACTATAGGTAGGAAGAGTGTCAGTTTCTTTCACTGTGATAATCCTTGTTTCTAGGGACAGGGAAGGAAAGTGAGGGAAATTCTCCTTGTGCTATAGTGTGCTTTAAAAAAACATTTTTTCTAGGGACAGAAAACTATAGGTAGGAAGAGTGTCAGTTTCTTTCACTGTGATAATCCTTGTTTCTAGGGACAGGGAAGGACAGTGAGGGAAATTCTCCTTGTGCTATAGTGTGCTTTAAAAAAACATTTTTTCTAGGGACAGAAAACTATAGGTAGGAAGAGTGTCAGTTTCTTTCACTGTGATAATCCTTGTTTCTAGGGACAGGGAAGGAAAGTGAGGGAAATTCTCCATGTGCTATAGTGTGCTTTAAAAAAACATTTTTTCTAGGAACAGAAAACTATAGGTAGGAAGAGTGTCAGTTTCTTTCACTGTGATAATCCTTGTTTCTAGGGACAGGGAAGGACAGTGAGGGAAATTCTCCTTGTGCTATAGTGTGCTTTAAAAAAACATTTTTTCTAGGGACAGAAAACTATAGGTAGGAAGAGTGTCAGTTTCTTTCACTGTGATAATCCTTGTTTCTAGGGACAGGGAAGGAAAGTGAGGGAAATTCTCCTTGTGCTATAGTGTGCTTTAAAAAAACATTTTTTCTAGGGACAGAAAACTATAGGTAGGAAGAGTGTCAGTTTCTTTCACTGTGATAATCCTTGTTTCTAGGGACAGGGAAGGAAAGTGAGGGACATTCTCCTTGTTTCTAGGGACAGGGAAGGAAAGTGAGGGACATTCTCCTTGTGCTATAGTGTGCTTTAAAAAAACATTTTTTCTAGGGACAGAAAACTATAGGTAGGAAGAGTGTCAGTTTCTTTCACTGTGATAATCCTTGTTTCTAGGGACAGGGAAGGAAAGTGAGGGAAATTCTCCTTGTGCTATAGTGTGCTTTAAAAAAACATTTTTTCTAGGGACAGAAAACTATAGGTAGGAAGAGTGTCAGTTTCTTTCACTGTGATAATCCTTGTTTCTGGGGACAGGGAAGGAAAGTGAGGGAAATTCTCCTTGTGCTATAGTGTGCTTTAAAAAAACATTTTTTCTAGGGACAGAAAACTATAGGTAGGAAGAGTGTCAGTTTCTTTCACTGTGATAATCCTTGTTTCTAGGGACAGGGAAGGACAGTGAGGGAAATTCTCCTTGTGCTATAGTGTGCTTTAAAAAAACATTTTTTCTAGGGACAGAAAACTATAGGTAGGAAGAGTGTCAGTTTCTTTCACTGTGATAATCCTTGTTTCTAGGGACAGGGAAGGGAAGTGAGGGAAATTCTCCTTGTGCTATAGTGTGCTTTAAAAAAACATTTTTTCTAGGGACAGAAAACTATAGGTAGGAAGAGTGTCAGTTTCTTTCACTGTGATAATCCTTGTTTCTAGGGACAGGGAAGGAAAGTGAGGGAAATTCTCCTTGTGCTATAGTGTGCTTTAAAAAACACATTTTTTCTAGGGACAGAAAACTATAGGTAGGAAGAGTGTCAGTTTCTTTCACTGTGATAATCCTTGTTTCTAGGGACAGGGAAGGAAAGTGAGGGAAATTCTCCTTGTGCTATAGTGTGCTTTAAAAAAACATTTTTTCTAGGGACAGAAAACTATAGGTAGGAAGAGTGTCAGTTTCTTTCACTGTGATAATCCTTGTTTCTAGGGACAGGGAAGGAAAGTGAGGGAAATTCTCCTTGTGCTATAGTGTGCTTTAAAAAAACATTTTTTCTAGGGACAGAAAACTATAGGTAGGAAGAGTGTCAGTTTCTTTCACTGTGATAATCCTTGTTTCTAGGGACAGGGAAGGACAGTGAGGGAAATTCTCCTTGTGCTATAGTGTGCTTTAAAAAAACATTTTTTCTAGGGACAGAAAACTATAGGTAGGAAGAGTGTCAGTTTCTTTCACTGTGATAATCCTTGTTTCTAGGGACAGGGAAGGAAAGTGAGGGAAATTCTCCTTGTGCTATAGTGTGCTTTAAAAAAACATTTTTTCTAGGGACAGAAAACTATAGGTAGGAAGAGTGTCAGTTTCTTTCACTGTGATAATCCTTGTTTCTAGGGACAGGGAAGGAAAGTGAGGGACATTCTCCTTGTGCTATAGTGTGCTTTAAAAAAACATTTTTTCTAGGGACAGAAAACTATAGGTAGGAAGAGTGTCAGTTTCTTTCACTGTGATAATCCTTGTTTCTAGGGACAGGGAAGGAAAGTGAGGGAAATTCTCCTTGTGCTATAGTGTGCTTTAAAAAAACATTTTTTCTAGGGACAGAAAACTATAGGTAGGAAGAGTGTCAGTTTCTTTCACTGTGATAATCCTTGTTTCTAGGGACAGGGAAGGACAGTGAGGGAAATTCTCCTTGTGCTATAGTGTGCTTTAAAAAAACATTTTTTCTAGGGACAGAAAACTATAGGTAGGAAGAGTGTCAGTTTCTTTCACTGTGATAATCCTTGTTTCTAGGGACAGGGAAGGAAAGTGAGGGAAATTCTCCTTGTGCTATAGTGTGCTTTAAAAAAACATTTTTTCTAGGGACAGAAAACTATAGGTAGGAAGAGTGTCAGTTTCTTTCACTGTGATAATCCTTGTTTCTAGGGTCAGGGAAGGACAGTGAGGGAAATTCTCCTTGTGCTATAGTGTGCTTTAAAAAAACATTTTTTCTAGGGACAGAAAACTATAGGTAGGAAGAGTGTCAGTTTCTTTCACTGTGATAATCCTTGTTTCTAGGGACAGGGAAGGGAAGTGAGGGAAATTCTCCTTGTGCTATAGTGTGCTTTAAAAAAACATTTTTTCTAGGGACAGAAAACTATAGGTAGGAAGAGTGTCAGTTTCTTTCACTGTGATAATCCTTGTTTCTAGGGACAGGGAAGGAAAGTGAGGGAAATTCTCCTTGTGCTATAGTGTGCTTTAAAAAAACATTTTTTCTAGGGACAGAAAACTATAGGTAGGAAGAGTGTCAGTTTCTTTCACTGTGATAATCCTTGTTTCTAGGGACAGGGAAGGAAAGTGAGGGACATTCTCCTTGTGCTATAGTGTGCTTTAAAAAAACATTTTTTCTAGGGACAGAAAACTATAGGTAGGAAGAGTGTCAGTTTCTTTCACTGTGATAATCCTTGTTTCTAGGGACAGGGAAGGAAAGTGAGGGAAATTCTCCTTGTGCTATAGTGTGCTTTAAAAAAACATTTTTTCTAGGGACAGAAAACTATAGGTAGGAAGAGTGTCAGTTTCTTTCACTGTGATAATCCTTGTTTCTAGGGACAGGGAAGGAAAGTGAGGGAAATTCTCCTTGTGCTATAGTGTGCTTTAAAAAAACATTTTTTCTAGGGACAGAAAACTATAGGTAAGAAGAGTGTCAGTTTCTTTCACTGTGATAATCCTTGTTTCTAGGGACAGGGAAGGAAAGTGAGGGAAATTCTCCTTGTGCTATAGTGTGCTTTAAAAAAACATTTTTTCTAGGGACAGAAAACTATAGGTAGGAAGAGTGTCAGTTTCTTTCACTGTGATAATCCTTGTTTCTAAGGACAGGGAAGGACAGTGAGGGAAATTCTCCTTGTGCTATAGTGTGCTTTAAAAAAACATTTTTTCTAGGGACAGAAAACTATAGGTAGGAAGAGTGTCAGTTTCTTTCACTGTGATAATCCTTGTTTCTAGGGACAGGGAAGGACAGTGAGGGAAATTCTCCTTGTGCTATAGTGTGCTTTAAAAAACATTTTTTCTAGGGACAGAAAACTATAGGTAGGAAGAGTGTCAGTTTCTTTCACTGTGATAATCCTTGTTTCTAGGGACAGGGAAGGGAAGTGAGGGAAATTCTCCTTGTGCTATAGTGTGCTTTAAAAAAACATTTTTTCTAGGGACAGAAAACTATAGGTAGGAAGAGTGTCAGTTTCTTTCACTGTGATAATCCTTGTTTCTAGGGACAGGGAAGGAAAGTGAGGGAAATTCTCCTTGTGCTATAGTGTGCTTTAAAAAAACATTTTTTCTAGGGACAGAAAACTATAGGTAGGAAGAGTGTCAGTTTCTTTCACTGTGATAATCCTTGTTTCTAGGGACAGGGAAGGACAGTGAGGGAAATTCTCCTTGTGCTATAGTGTGCTTTAAAAAAACATTTTTTCTAGGGACAGAAAACTATAGGTAGGAAGAGTGTCAGTTTCTTTCACTGTGATAATCCTTGTTTCTAGGGACAGGGAAGGAAAGTGAGGGAAATTCTCCTTGTGCTATAGTGTGCTTTAAAAAAACATTTTTTCTAGGGACAGAAAACTATAGGTAGGAAGAGTGTCAGTTTCTTTCACTGTGATAATCCTTGTTTCTAGGGACAGGGAAGGACAGTGAGGGAAATTCTCCTTGTGCTATAGTGTGCTTTAAAAAAACATTTTTTCTAGGGACAGAAAACTATAGGTAGGAAGAGTGTCAGTTTCTTTCACTGTGATAATCCTTGTTTCTAGGGACAGGGAAGGAAAGTGAGGGAAATTCTCCTTGTGCTATAGTGTGCTTTAAAAAAACATTTTTTCTAGGGACAGAAAACTATAGGTAGGAAGAGTGTCAGTTTCTTTCACTGTGATAATCCTTGTTTCTAGGGACAGGGAAGGACAGTGAGGGAAATTCTCCTTGTGCTATAGTGTGCTTTAAAAAAACATTTTTTCTAGGGACAGAAAACTATAGGTAAGAAGAGTGTCAGTTTCTTTCACTGTGATAATCCTTGTTTCTAGGGACAGGGAAGGAAAGTGAGGGAAATTCTCCTTGTGCTATAGTGTGCTTTAAAAAAACATTTTTTCTAGGGACAGAAAACTATAGGTAGGAAGAGTGTCAGTTTCTTTCACTGTGATAATCCTTGTTTCTAGGGACAGGGAAGGACAGTGAGGGAAATTCTCCTTGTGCTATAGTGTGCTTTAAAAAAACATTTTTTCTAGGGACAGAAAACTATAGGTACTGTGACAGCAGGAAGGTAAAGTCACCTGGTTGCATCCATGGGGGTAGATATATTTCGCCCAGATTCAGGCTTTACGCCGACTTATACAACTAGGTGGAGAGTTGTATAAGGCTAGTGGGCTCATGGATGACTCATACCTCTAGGGAGAGTGTGGGGCGTCGTGCAGACAGAGATGAGGAGACCAGCTGAACCTTGTCAGCTCATTTAGGCCTCTATAAGAACTCCCAGCTTCATTAGATGTTAGCTCATGCCTGGAACCAGACCTGTGTGGACTGTCTAGGGAGAGTGAACCCCTGTGCGGTGAGGCAAAGCCTGTGTGGCTATTTGTTTGGACTTTTACTAAACCAGGGACTTAGGGACTAGGACAGCACTAGGCTGATCCCAGTTGTTAGTTAGGAAACCTGTATGTTTAGTCAGAGGTCAACTTGACCAGGATTTATTTTGGTTATGTTTCTTTTGCTTTGCTGTGTTTTGTCACTGTAAATAGAAAATAAACCGCACCTTTTTTTGATTTTGAAAACCACAACCTCCGTTTGCTGGGCCTGTTTTGTGTGGGGAGCCCATCCCGGGGGTCACACACACCCGCTGCCGAGCTAACCCCCTCACAGTTGGTGGAGAATGCGGGCAGTTTTTTTTAAGCCAGCATGGAGGAGATACTGAAGCAGCTGGCTCTAGCAAATGCCAATCAACAGCAGACAAATGCAGGTTTGCAAAGGAGCCTTGCAGCCCAGCAGCAGACAAACGCAACTTTGCAACAGAGTCTGGAGGCTCAGCAACGAGCCCAGCAGCAATCTGAGGCCCGCTTCATAGACCTGTTGCAGAAGCAAGAGCAGAGACTACAACAACAGATGGAAGCAGTAATGCAGCAACGTCCGCAGACCAGTGAGGAAAGCCGTCCCACTAATACCGCGTCCTTTGGGGTGAGTCGTTTATTGACAAAAATGACTGGAGAGGATGATCCAGAGGTATTTTTGACCACATTTGAAAGGACCGCTGAAAGAGAAAAGTGGCCTGAGGAGCAGTGGGCTGGACTGGTGGCTCCTCTGTTAACTGGTGAATCGCAGAAAGCTTACTATGACCTAGAGCCTAACCAAGCAAAAGACTATGTGATGCTAAAAGCTGAAATATTGGCAAGGCTGGGTGTCACCCAGGCTGTCCGGGCTCAGCGTGTGCATAACTGGACTTTCCAGCTTGGAAAACCCCCCAGGTCTCAAATGTATGATCTCATTCACCTGAGCAGAAAGTGGCTACAGCCAGAGACTTTGTCCGCACCAAAGATTGTGGAACGTGTTGTAATGGATCGGTTTTTGAGAGCTCTTCCTACTGCCATCCAAAAATGGGTAAGCCATGGAGACCCAGAGACGGCCGATGGTCTTGTGGATCGTGTGGAGAAATACTTGGCTACAGAGAACCTGACGGCCTCTTCCAGAGACACTCGGACTTTCCACCCTAAGACCAGACCATCCCCAGGGGCGGATAAGAGGATTCCAAGGGGTGAGGGTGGAGAGAGTGAGAGGGTGGGAGCTCTACCCCAAGTTTGGCGAGAACAGCCTGGGAAATCAGCGGCTCAAGAGGCGGCAAGAAGGATCGTTTGCTACCGCTGCCGGCAAGCGGGACATATTGCAGCCAATTGCCCGGTTGTGGAGGAACCCATGCAGTGTGACTTTCTGACGGGCAGACGTCAGTCGCTGTGTGCGACAGTCGCATGCACTGCCATTCGAGGAACTGAGAAACATTTATGCAAAATGTGTGTTAATGGTAGAAATGTTGTGGTATTGCTGGATTCAGGTAGCCTTGTGACCCTGATAAAGGCTGAGTTAGTTAAAACAGAGGTCTCTGGGAATAGCAAGGTAGCTGTTATTTGTGTGCATGGGGACACCCGAGAGTATCCAGTGACTACAGTGTGTTTCGAGACCCCCAAAGGTACCCTCTCTCATCCAGTGGGCTTAGTATCTCAGTTACCGCATGACGCCATTGTGGGAAGGGATTTTCCGAAGTTCTGGGAACTGTGGGATGATCCTGAGCCCCTCACTGGTGCCCCTATGTACCAGGAATGTGATAGCCAGAACTCCCCTGAGAGTGGTGAGGACTCTCCGGAATTTCCCTTATCAGTATTGGCAGGGGAGACTCAAGAAACTGGAGAGGAGCCCACCTCCTCAGACGAAAACCTACCGTCTGTGGAGTTTTCTGATCTTGAGGTTCACAGGGAAAACTTTGCCACAAAACAGTTGAAAGACCCCGCCCTAATAAAGGCACGGGAAAACGTAGTGAAAATAGATGGTGAGTTAGTGAACCCAGATAATACCTGCACTTACCCATACTTCAGCGTAGAGAAGGACCTACTGTATCGGGTGGCAAAAAGGGCAGAAGAAACCGTTGAGCAGCTTGTGGTGCCCAAACCTTACAGGAAGTTGGTGTTGGAGTTGGCCCATGGGCACATTCTTGGAGGTCATCTGGGGACAGAGAAAACCCGAGAGAGGGTATTACAGAGATTCTATTGGCCGGGGGTGATGAAGGACGTAGAAAATTATTGTTCCTCCTGCCCTGTGTGTCAGAGGTTGGCCCCGATGCCACATTTCCGTAGCCCGCTGGTCCCTCTACCCATCATTGAGGTCCCGTTTGAGAGGATCGCCATGGATTTGGTAGGTCCTATAATCAAGTCCGCTAGGGGGCACCAGTACATATTAGTTATAATGGACTATGCCACCCGTTATCCAGAAGCGATCCCTCTCCGAAATACCTCGGCCAAAACCATAGCCAAAGAGCTATCTCTTGTTTTTAGCCGGGTGGGTATTTGTAAAGAACTGCTTACGGACCAAGGTACACCCTTTATGTCCCGGGTTATGAAAGAGCTGTGTAAATTGTTCAAAGTGACGCAATTGCGTACGTCTGTGTATCACCCCCAAACCGATGGGCTGGTTGAAAGATTCAACAAAACCCTAAAACAAATGTTGAAGAAAGTGGTGGATAGAGATGGAAAGGATTGGGACTGTTTACTTCCTTATTTGATGTTTGCTATTAGGGAGGTGCCCCAATCCTCTACGGGATTCTCCCCCTTTGAGTTACTGTATGGGAGACACCCAAGAGGGCTGTTGGATATTGCCAAGGAAACTTGGGAAAGTGAGAGTTCTCCCCACAGGAGTGTGATTGAGCATGTCGCCCTGATGCAAGATCGAATTGCACAGGTAATGCCCATCGTGAAGGAACATTTGGCCCAAGCGCAGTTGGCACAGCAGAGAGTGTACAACCGTGGAGCCAAGACCCGTACCTTTTCCCCGGGGGATAGGATATTGGTACTTGTCCCTACGGTTGAAAGTAAATTCCTTGCCAAATGGCAAGGCCCCTACGAGATAATGGAAAAAGTGAGCGAAGTGAATTACAAGGTCAGACAACCAGGAAGGCGAAAGCCCGAACAGATCTATCACGTTAATCTGTTGAAAGCCTGGAGGGATAGAGAGTCCCTAGTCGCAGACACTTGGTCACCAGCTCAAACTGGTTGCGTGATTCCTGAGGTTGGAATAGCAGCCACCTTGTCACAACCCCAACAACAGGAGGTTAAGGAGTTTGTGCTTCGCAACAAGGAGGTATTCTCTGAGCTGCCGGGACAAACATCTGGGGTAGAGCATGACATCATTACCCCGCCCGGTGAAAGGGTGAAGTTAAAACCCTATCGGATCCCAGAGGCTCGACGGGAGGCAATACGGGAGGAAGTACAGAAAATGCTGAACTTAGGGGTGATAGAGGAGTCCCAAAGTGATTGGTCTAGTCCCATCGTGTTGGTGCCTAAACCGGATGGGAGCTGGCGATTTTGTAACGATTTTCGTCAGTTGAACAAAGTTACAAAATTTGACACCTACCCCATGCCACGTATAGATGAGTTGATCGACCGGCTGGGAACAGCCCGATACATGACGACTCTTGACCTCACAAAAGGGTATTGGCAAATCCCCCTGGCCAAGTCGGCCAAAGAGAAAACCGCATTTGTAACCCCAGACGGGGCGTTCCAATATAAAAGAATGCCGTTCGGGTTACAGAATGCGCCGGCCACATTCCAGCGGAAAATGGACCAGATGCTGAGGCCCCATCGGAAGTATGCTGCAGCTTACCTGGATGACGTAATTGTCCATAGCACAGATTGGGCCTCACATCTGCCAAAAGTGCAAGCAGTCCTGGACTCTGTTCGGGAAGCGGGGTTTACGGCTAACCCCAAGAAGTGTACCATTGGGCAGGAGGAGGCCAAATATCTTGGGTACACCATTGGGAGGGGAGTAATAAAACCCCAACTCAACAAAGTCGAGGCCATCCAGAGTTGGCCACGTCCCAACAGCAAGAAGCAGGTACGAGCCTTTCTGGGAATCGCTGGGTATTATCGGCGATTCATTCCCCACTTTGCTTCTAAGGCTGTGCCCCTAACCAACCTGACGAAGGGGAAAGGGTCGGTCATGATTAAATGGACCCCCGAGGCTGAGGCAGCATTCCAATTCTTGAAACAAGCCTTATGTAGCCAGCCAGTGTTGTACTCACCCGACTTCTCTAAAGACTTTGTCGTACAAAGTGATGCGTCAGATGTGGGGTTAGGAGCAGTATTGTCCCAGGTCTGGAACGGGGAAGAGCACCCAGTCATTTACCTCAGCAGGAAGTTGAAGTCCCATGAGGTAAATTACGCCACCGTTGAAAAGGAGTGTTTAGCGGTGAAGTGGGCTCTAGATTCCCTTCGGTACTACCTGCTAGGTAGGCACTTTGACATGGTTACGGATCACGCTCCGTTAAAGTGGATGGCTCAAAACAAGGAAACAAATAGAAGAGTGAATAGGTGGTTCCTGGCCCTCCAGGAATTCAACTTCACAGTAAAGCATCGCCCTGGCGTTCAAATGGGGAATGTGGATGCTTTGTCTCGAGTACATGAATGCCTGATTGCTGGTGTTCCAACCCCGAGGTTAAAACAAGAGGGGGGGGTATGTGACAGCAGGAAGGTAAAGTCACCTGGTTGCATCCATGGGGGTAGATATATTTCGCCCAGATTCAGGCTTTACGCCGACTTATACAACTAGGTGGAGAGTTGTATAAGGCTAGTGGGCTCATGGATGACTCATACCTCTAGGGAGAGTGTGGGGCGTCGTGCAGACAGAGATGAGGAGACCAGCTGAACCTTGTCAGCTCATTTAGGCCTCTATAAGAACTCCCAGCTTCATTAGATGTTAGCTCATGCCTGGAACCAGACCTGTGTGGACTGTCTAGGGAGAGTGAACCCCTGTGCGGTGAGGCAAAGCCTGTGTGGCTATTTGTTTGGACTTTTACTAAACCAGGGACTTAGGGACTAGGACAGCACTAGGCTGATCCCAGTTGTTAGTTAGGAAACCTGTATGTTTAGTCAGAGGTCAACTTGACCAGGATTTATTTTGGTTATGTTTCTTTTGCTTTGCTGTGTTTTGTCACTGTAAATAGAAAATAAACCGCACCTTTTTTTGATTTTGAAAAACCACAACCTCCGTTTGCTGGGCCTGTTTTGTGTGGGGAGCCCATCCCGGGGGTCACACACACCCGCTGCCGAGCTAACCCCCTCACAGTAGGAAGAGTGTCAGTTTCTTTCACTGTGATAATCCTTGTTTCTAGGGACAGGGAAGGACAGTGAGGGAAATTCTCCTTGTGCTATAGTGTGCTTTAAAAAAAACATTTTTTCTAGGGACAGAAAACTATAGGTAGGAAGAGTGTCAGTTTCTTTCACTGTGATAATCCTTGTTTCTAGGGACAGGGAAGGGAAGTGAGGGAAATTCTCCTTGTGCTATAGTGTGCTTTAAAAAAACATTTTTTCTAGGGACAGAAAACTATAGGTAGGAAGAGTGTCAGTTTCTTTCACTGTGATAATCCTTGTTTCTAGGGACAGGGAAGGAAAGTGAGGGACATTCTCCTTGTGCTATAGTGTGCTTTAAAAAAACATTTTTTCTAGGGACAGAAAACTATAGGTAGGAAGAGTGTCAGTTTCTTTCACTGTGACAATCCTTGTTTCTAGGGACAGGGAAGGAAAGTGAGGGAAATTCTCCTTGTGCTATAGTGTGCTTTAAAAAAACATTTTTTCTAGGGACAGAAAACTATAGGTAGGAAGAGTGTCAGTTTCTTTCACTGTGATAATCCTTGTTTCTAGGGACAGGGAAGGAAAGTGAGGGAAATTCTCCTTGTGCTATAGTGTGCTTTAAAAAAACATTTTTTCTAGGGACAGAAAACTATAGGTAAGAAGAGTGTCAGTTTCTTTCACTGTGATAATCCTTGTTTCTAGGGACAGGGAAGGAAAGTGAGGGAAATTCTCCTTGTGCTATAGTGTGCTTTAAAAAAATATTTTTTCTAGGGACAGAAAACTATAGGTAGGAAGAGTGTCAGTTTCTTTCACTGTGATAATCCTTGTTTCTAGGGACAGGGAAGGACAGTGAGGGAAATTCTCCTTGTGCTATAGTGTGCTTTAAAAAAACATTTTTTCTAGGGACAGAAAACTATAGGTAGGAAGAGTGTCAGTTTCTTTCACTGTGATAATCCTTGTTTCTAGGGACAGGGAAGGACAGTGAGGGAAATTCTCCTTGTGCTATAGTGTGCTTTAAAAAAAACATTTTTTCTAGGGACAGAAAACTATAGGTAGGAAGAGTGTCAGTTTCTTTCACTGTGATAATCCTTGTTTCTAGGGACAGGGAAGGGAAGTGAGGGAAATTCTCCTTGTGCTATAGTGTGCTTTAAAAAACATTTTTTCTAGGGACAGAAAACTATAGGTAGGAAGAGTGTCAGTTTCTTTCACTGTGATAATCCTTGTTTCTAGGGACAGGGAAGGAAAGTGAGGGAAATTCTCCTTGTGCTATAGTGTGCTTTAAAAAAACATTTTTTCTAGGGACAGAAAACTATAGGTAGGAAGAGTGTCAGTTTCTTTCACTGTGATAATCCTTGTTTCTGGGGACAGGGAAGGAAAGTGAGGGAAATTCTCCTTGTGCTATAGTGTGCTTTAAAAAAACATTTTTTCTAGGGACAGAAAACTATAGGTAGGAAGAGTGTCAGTTTCTTTCACTGTGATAATCCTTGTTTCTGGGGACAGGGAAGGAAAGTGAGGGAAATTCTCCTTGTGCTATAGTGTGCTTTAAAAAAACATTTTTTCTAGGGACAGAAAACTATAGGTAGGAAGAGTGTCAGTTTCTTTCACTGTGATAATCCTTGTTTCTAGGGACAGGGAAGGACAGTGAGGGAAATTCTCCTTGTGCTATAGTGTGCTTTAAAAAAACATTTTTTCTAGGGACAGAAAACTATAGGTAGGAAGAGTGCCAGTTTCTTTCACTGTGATAATCCTTGTTTCTAGGGACAGGGAAGGGAAGTGAGGGAAATTCTCCTTGTGCTATAGTGTGCTTTAAAAAAACATTTTTTCTAGGGACAGAAAACTATAGGTAGGAAGAGTGTCAGTTTCTTTCACTGTGATAATCCTTGTTTCTAGGGACAGGGAAGGAAAGTGAGGGAAATTCTCCTTGTGCTATAGTGTGCTTTAAAAAAACATTTTTTCTAGGGACAGAAAACTATAGGTAGGAAGAGTGTCAGTTTCTTTCACTGTGATAATCCTTGTTTCTAGGGACAGGGAAGGAAAGTGAGGGAAATTCTCCTTGTGCTATAGTGTGCTTTAAAAAAACATTTTTTCTAGGGACAGAAAACTATAGGTAGGAAGAGTGTCAGTTTCTTTCACTGTGATAATCCTTGTTTCTAGGGACAGGGAAGGAAAGTGAGGGAAATTCTCCATGTGCTATAGTGTGCTTTAAAAAAACATTTTTTCTAGGAACAGAAAACTATAGGTAGGAAGAGTGTCAGTTTCTTTCACTGTAATAATCCTTGTTTCTAGGGACAGGGAAGGACAGTGAGGGAAATTCTCCTTGTGCTATAGTGTGCTTTAAAAAAACATTTTTTCTAGGGACAGAAAACTATAGGTAGGAAGAGTGTCAGTTTCTTTCACTGTGATAATCCTTGTTTCTAGGGACAGGGAAGGAAAGTGAGGGAAATTCTCCTTGTGCTATAGTGTGCTTTAAAAAAACATTTTTTCTAGGGACAGAAAACTATAGGTAGGAAGAGTGTCAGTTTCTTTCACTGTGATAATCCTTGTTTCTAGGGACAGTGAAGGAAAGTGAGGGACATTCTCCTTGTGCTATAGTGTGCTTTAAAAAAACATTTTTTCTAGGGACAGAAAACTATAGGTAGGAAGAGTGTCAGTTTCTTTCACTGTGATAATCCTTGTTTCTAGGGACAGGGAAGGAAAGTGAGGGAAATTCTCCTTGTGCTATAGTGTGCTTTAAAAAAACATTTTTTCTAGGGACAGAAAACTATCGGTAGGAAGAGTGTCAGTTTCTTTCACTGTGATAATCCTTGTTTCTAGGGACAGGGAAGGAAAGTGAGGGAAATTCTCCTTGTGCTATAGTGTGCTTTAAAAAAACATTTTTTCTAGGGACAGAAAACTATAGGTAGGAAGAGTGTCAGTTTCTTTCACTGTGATAATCCTTGTTTCTAGGGACAGGGAAGGACAGTGAGGGAAATTCTCCTTGTGCTATAGTGTGCTTTAAAAAAAACATTTTTTCTAGGGACAGAAAACTATAGGTAGGAAGAGTGTCAGTTTCTTTCACTGTGATAATCCTTGTTTCTAGGGACAGGGAAGGGAAGTGAGGGAAATTCTCCTTGTGCTATAGTGTGCTTTAAAAAACATTTTTTCTAGGGACAGAAAACTATAGGTAGGAAGAGTGTCAGTTTCTTTCACTGTGATAATCCTTGTTTCTAGGGACAGGGAAGGAAAGTGAGGGAAATTCTCCTTGTGCTATAGTGTGCTTTAAAAAAACATTTTTTCTAGGGACAGAAAACTATAGGTAGGAAGAGTGTCAGTTTCTTTCACTGTGATAATCCTTGTTTCTGGGGACAGGGAAGGAAAGTGAGGGAAATTCTCCTTGTGCTATAGTGTGCTTTAAAAAAACATTTTTTCTAGGGACAGAAAACTATAGGTAGGAAGAGTGTCAGTTTCTTTCACTGTGATAATCCTTGTTTCTGGGGACAGGGAAGGAAAGTGAGGGAAATTCTCCTTGTGCTATAGTGTGCTTTAAAAAAACATTTTTTCTAGGGACAGAAAACTATAGGTAGGAAGAGTGTCAGTTTCTTTCACTGTGATAATCCTTGTTTCTAGGGACAGGGAAGGACAGTGAGGGAAATTCTCCTTGTGCTATAGTGTGCTTTAAAAAAACATTTTTTCTAGGGACAGAAAACTATAGGTAGGAAGAGTGCCAGTTTCTTTCACTGTGATAATCCTTGTTTCTAGGGACAGGGAAGGGAAGTGAGGGAAATTCTCCTTGTGCTATAGTGTGCTTTAAAAAAACATTTTTTCTAGGGACAGAAAACTATAGGTAGGAAGAGTGTCAGTTTCTTTCACTGTGATAATCCTTGTTTCTAGGGACAGGGAAGGAAAGTGAGGGAAATTCTCCTTGTGCTATAGTGTGCTTTAAAAAAACATTTTTTCTAGGGACAGAAAACTATAGGTAGGAAGAGTGTCAGTTTCTTTCACTGTGATAATCCTTGTTTCTAGGGACAGGGAAGGAAAGTGAGGGAAATTCTCCTTGTGCTATAGTGTGCTTTAAAAAAACATTTTTTCTAGGGACAGAAAACTATAGGTAGTGTGAGGGGGTTAACTCGGTAGCGGGTGTGTGTGACCCCCTGGTTGGGCTCCCCACACAAAAACAGGGCCAGCAGACGGAGGTTGTGGTTTTCAAAATCAAAAGGTGCGGTTTATTTCTCTATGTACAGTGACAAAAACACAGCAAAGCCAAAAAGAAACAAACAAAATAAATCCTGGTCAGTTTGACCTCTGACTAAACATGCAGGTTTCCTAAACTAACAACTGGGATCAGCCTAGTGCTGTCCTAGTCCCTAAGTCCCTGGTTTAGTAAAAGTCCAAACAAATAGCCACACAGGCTTTGCCTCACCGCACAGGGGTTCACTCTCCCTAGACAGTCCACACAGGTCTGGTTCCAGGCATGAGCTAACACCTAATGAATCTGGGAGTTTCTTATAGAGGCCTAAATGAGCTGACAAGGTTCAGCTGGTCTCATCAACTCCCTGTCTGCACGACGCCCAGCCCTCTCCCTAGAGGTATGAGTCATCCATGAGCACACTAGCCTTATACAACTCTCCACCTAGTTGTACAAATCGGCGTAAAGCCTGAATCTGGGCGAAATATATCTACCCCCCTGGATGCAACCAGGTGACTTTACCTTCCTGCTGTCACATACCCCCCCCTCTTGTTTTAACCTCGGGGTTGGAACACCAGCAATCAGGCATTCATGTACTCGAGACAAAGCATCCACATTCCCCATTTGAACGCCAGGGCGATGCTTTACTGTGAAGTTGAATTCCTGGAGGGCCAGGAACCACCTATTCACTCTTCTATTTGTTTCCTTGTTTTGAGCCATCCACTTTAACGGAGCGTGATCCGTAACCATGTCAAAGTGCCTACCTAGCAGATAGTACCGAAGGGAATCTAGAGCCCACTTCACCGCTAAACACTCCTTTTCAACCGTGGCGTAATTTACCTCATGGGACTTCAACTTCCTGCTGAGGTAAATGACTGGGTGCTCTTCCCCGTTCCAGACCTGGGACAATACTGCTCCTAACCCCACATCTGACGCATCACTTTGTACGACAAAGTCTTTAGAGAAGTCGGGTGAGTACAACACTGGCTGGCTACATAAGGCTTGTTTCAAGAATTGGAATGCTGCCTCAGCCTCGGGGGTCCATTTAATCATGACCGACCCTTTCCCTTTCGTCAGGTTGGTTAGGGGCACAGCCTTAGAAGCAAAGTGGGGAATGAAGCGCCGATAATAACCCGCGATTCCCAGAAAGGCTCGTACCTGCTTCTTGCTGTTGGGACGTGGCCAACTCTGGATGGCCTCGACTTTGTTGAGTTGGGGTTTTATTACTCCCCTGCCAATGGTGTACCCAAGATATTTGGCCTCCTCCTGCCCAATGGTACACTTCTTGGGGTTAGCCGTAAACCCCGCTTCCCGAACAGAGTCCAGGACTGCTTGCACTTTTGGCAGATGTGAGGCCCAATCTGTGCTATGGACAATTACGTCATCCAGGTAAGCCGCAGCATACTTCCGATGGGGCCTCAGCATCTGGTCCATTTTCCGCTGGAATGTGGCCGGCGCATTCTGTAACCCGAACGGCATTCTCTTATATTGGAACGCCCCGTCTGGGGTTACAAATGCGGTTTTCTCTTTGGCCGACTTGGCCAGGGGAATTTGCCAATACCCTTTTGTGAGGTCAAGAGTCGTCATGTATCGGGCTGTTCCCAGCCGGTCGATCAACTCATCTATACGTGGCATGGGGTAGGTGTCAAATTTTGTAACTTTGTTCAACTGACGAAAATCGTTACAAAATCGCCAGCTCCCATCCGGTTTAGGCACCAACACAATGGGACTAGACCAATCACTTTGGGACTCCTCTATCACCCCTAAGTTCAGCATTTTCTGTACTTCCTCCCGTATTGCCTCCCGTCGGGCCTCTGGGATCCGATAGGGTTTTAACTTCACCCTTTCACCGGGCGGGGTAATAATATCATGCTCTACCCCAGATGTTTGTCCCGGCAGCTCAGAGAACACCTCCTTGTTGCGAAGCACAAACTCCTTAACCTCCTGTTGTTGGGGTTGTGACAAGGTGGCTGCTATTCCAACCTCCGGAATCACGCAACCAGTTTGAGCTGGTGACCAAGTTTCTGCGACTAGGGACTCTCTATCCCTCCAGGCTTTCAACAGATTAACGTGATATATCTGTTCGGGCTTTCGCCTTCCTGGTTGTCTGACCTTGTAATTCACTTCGCTCACTTTTTCCATTATCTCGTAGGGGCCTTGCCATTTGGCAAGGAATTTACTTTCAACCGTAGGGACAAGTACCAATATCCTATCCCCCGGGGAAAAGGTACGGGTCTTTGCTCCACGGTTGTACACTCTCTGCTGTGCCAACTGCGCTTGGGCCAAATGTTCCTTCACGATGGGCATTACCTGTGCAATTCGATCTTGCATCAGGGCGACATGCTCAATCACACTCCTGTGGGGAGAACTCTCACTTTCCCAAGTTTCCTTGGCAATATCCAACAGCCCTCTTGGGTGTCTCCCATACAGTAACTCAAAGGGGGAGAATCCCGTAGAGGATTGGGGCACCTCCCTAATAGCAAACATCAAATAAGGAAGTAGACAGTCCCAATCCTTTCCATCTCTATCCACCACTTTCTTCAACATTTGTTTTAGGGTTTTGTTGAATCTTTCAACCAGCCCATCGGTTTGGGGGTGATACACAGATGTACGCAATTGCGTCACTTTGAACAATTTACACAGCTCTTTCATAACCCGGGACATAAAGGGTGTACCTTGGTCCGTAAGCAGTTCTTTACAAATACCCACCCGGCTAAAAACAAGAGATAGCTCTTTGGCTATGGTTTTGGCCGAGGTATTTCTGAGAGGGATCGCTTCTGGATAACGGGTGGCATAGTCCATTATAACCAATATGTACTGGTGCCCCCTAGCGGACTTGATTATAGGACCTACCAAATCCATTGCGATTCTCTCAAACGGGACCTCAATGATGGGTAGAGGGACCAGCGGGCTACGGAAATGTGGCATCGGGGCCGACCTCTGACACACAGGGCAGGAGGAACAATAATTTTCTATGTCCTTCATCACCCCAGGCCAATAGAATCTCTGTAATACCCTCTCTCGGGTTTTCTCTGTCCCCAGATGACCTCCAAGAATGTGCCCATGGGCCAACTCCAACACCAACTTCCTGTAAGGTTTGGGCACCACCAGCTGCTCAACGGTTTCTTCTGCCCTTTTTGCCACCCGATACAGTAGGTCCTTCTCTACGCTGAAGTATGGGTAAGTGCAGGTATTATCTGGGTTCACTAACTCGCCATCTATTTCCACTACGTTTTCCCGTGCCTTTATTAGGGCGGGGTCTTTTAACTGTTCTGTGGCAAAATTTTCCCTGTGAACCTCCAGATCAGAAAACTCCACAGACGGTAGGTTTTCGTCTGAGGAGGTGGGCTCCTCTCCAGTTTCTTGAGTCTCCCCTGCCAATACTGACAAGGGAAATTCTGGAGAGTCCTCACCACTCTCAGAGGAGTTCTGGCTATCACATTCCTGGTACATAGGGGCACCAGTGGGGGGCTCAGGATCATCCCACAGTTCCCAGAACTTCGGAAAATCCCTTCCCACAATGGCGTCATGCGGTAACTGAGATACTAAGCCCACTGGATGAGAGAGGGTACCTTTGGGGGTCTCGAAACACACTGTAGTCACTGGATACTCTCGGGTGTCCCCATGCACACAAATAACAGCTACCTTGCTATTCCCAGAGACCTCTGTTTTAACTAACTCAGCCTTTATCAGGGTCACAAGGCTACCTGAATCCAACAATACCACAACATTTCTACCATTAACACACATTTTGCATAAATGTTTCTCAGTTCCTCGAATGGCAGTGCATGCGACTGTCGCACACAGCGACTGACGTCTGCCCGTCAGAAAGTCACACTGCATGGGTTCCTCCACAACCGGGCAATTGGCTGCAATATGTCCCGCTTGCCGGCAGCGGTAGCAAACGATCCTTCTTGCGGCCTCTTGAGCCGCTGATTTCCCAGGCTGTTCTCGCCAAACTTGGGGTAGAGCTCCCACCCTCTCACTCTCTCCACCCTCACCCCTTGGAATCCTCTTATCCGCCCCTGGGGATGGTCTGGTCTTAGGGTGGAAAGTCCGAGAGTCTCTGGAAGAGGCCGTCAGGTTCTCTGTAGCCAAGTATCTCTCTACACGATCCACAAGTTTACCGGCCGTTTCTGGGTCTCCGTGGCTTACCCACTTTTGAATGGCGGTAGGAAGAGCTCTCAAGAAACGATCCATCACAACACGTTCCACAATCTCCGGTGCGGACAAAGTCTCTGGCTGTAGCCACTTCCTGCTCAGGTGAATGAGATCATACATTTGAGACCTGGGGGGTTTTCCAAGCTGGAAAGTCCAGTTATGCACACGCTGAGCCCGGACAGCCAGGGTGACACCCAGCCTTGCCAATATTTCAGCTTTTAGCATCACATAGTCTTTTGCTTGGTCAGGCTCTAGGTCATAGTAAGCCTTCTGCGATTCACCAGTTAACAGAGGAGCCACCAGTCCAGCCCACTGCTCCTCAGGCCACTTTTCTCTTTCAGCAGTCCTTTCAAATGTGGTCAAAAATACCTCTGGATCATCCTCTCCAGTCATTTTTGTCAATAAACGACTCACCCCAAAGGACGCGGTATTAGTGGGACGGCTTTCCTCACTGGTCTGCGGACGTTGCTGCATTACTGCTTCCATTTGTTGTAGTCTCTGCTCTTGCTTCTGTAACAGGTCTATGAAGCGGGCCTCAGATTGCTGCTGGGCTTGTTGATGAGCTTGCTGCTGGGCTGCAAGGCTCCTTTGCAAACCTGCATTTGTCTGCTGTTGATTGGCATTTGCTAGAGCCAGCTGTTTCAGTATCTCCTCCATGCTGGCTTAAAAAAACTGCCACTGGTTCTCCACCAACTGTGAGGGGGTTAACTCGGTAGCGGGTGTGTGTGACCCCCTGGTTGGGCTCCCCACACAAAAACAGGGCCAGCAGACGGAGGTTGTGGTTTTCAAAATCAAAAGGTGCGGTTTATTTCTCTATGTACAGTGACAAAAACACAGCAAAGCCAAAAAGAAACAAACAAAATAAATCCTGGTCAGTTTGACCTCTGACTAAACATGCAGGTTTCCTAAACTAACAACTGGGATCAGCCTAGTGCTGTCCTAGTCCCTAAGTCCCTGGTTTAGTAAAAGTCCAAACAAATAGCCACACAGGCTTTGCCTCACCGCACAGGGGTTCACTCTCCCTAGACAGTCCACACAGGTCTGGTTCCAGGCATGAGCTAACACCTAATGAATCTGGGAGTTTCTTATAGAGGCCTAAATGAGCTGACAAGGTTCAGCTGGTCTCATCAACTCCCTGTCTGCACGACGCCCAGCCCTCTCCCTAGAGGTATGAGTCATCCATGAGCACACTAGCCTTATACAACTCTCCACCTAGTTGTACAAATCGGCGTAAAGCCTGAATCTGGGCGAAATATATCTACCCCCCTGGATGCAACCAGGTGACTTTACCTTCCTGCTGTCACAGTAGGAAGAGTGTCAGTTTCTTTCACTGTGATAATCCTTGTTTCTAGGGACAGGGAAGGAAAGTGAGGGAAATTCTCCATGTGCTATAGTGTGCTTTAAAAAAACATTTTTTCTAGGAACAGAAAACTATAGGTAGGAAGAGTGTCAGTTTCTTTCACTGTAATAATCCTTGTTTCTAGGGACAGGGAAGGACAGTGAGGGAAATTCTCCTTGTGCTATAGTGTGCTTTAAAAAAACATTTTTTCTAGGGACAGAAAACTATAGGTAGGAAGAGTGTCAGTTTCTTTCACTGTGATAATCCTTGTTTCTAGGGACAGGGAAGGAAAGTGAGGGAAATTCTCCTTGTGCTATAGTGTGCTTTAAAAAAACATTTTTTCTAGGGACAGAAAACTATAGGTAGGAAGAGTGTCAGTTTCTTTCACTGTGATAATCCTTGTTTCTAGGGACAGGGAAGGAAAGTGAGGGACATTCTCCTTGTGCTATAGTGTGCTTTAAAAAAACATTTTTTCTAGGGACAGAAAACTATAGGTAGGAAGAGTGTCAGTTTCTTTCACTGTGATAATCCTTGTTTCTAGGGACAGGGAAGGAAAGTGAGGGAAATTCTCCTTGTGCTATAGTGTGCTTTAAAAAAACATTTTTTCTAGGGACAGAAAACTATAGGTAGGAAGAGTGTCAGTTTCTTTCACTGTGATAATCCTTGTTTCTAGGGACAGGGAAGGAAAGTGAGGGAAATTCTCCTTGTGCTATAGTGTGCTTTAAAAAAACATTTTTTCTAGGGACAGAAAACTATAGGTAGTGTGAGGGGGTTAGCTCGGCAGCGGGTGTGTGTGACCCCCGGGATGGGCTCCCCACACAAAAACAGGCCCAGCAAACGGAGGTTGTGGTTTTCAAAATCAAAAAAGGTGCGGTTTATTTTCTATTTACAGTGACAAAACACAGCAAAGCCAAAAGAAACATAAACAAAATAAATCCTGGTCAACTTGACCTCTGACTAAACATACAGGTTTCCTAACTAACAACTGGGATCAGCCTAGTGCTGTCCTAGTCCCTAAGTCCCTGGTTTTAAATGTCCAAGCAAATAGCCACACAGGCTTTGTCTCACCGCACAGGGGTTCACTCTCCCTAGACAGTCCACACAGGTCTGGTTCCAGGCATGAGCTAACATCTAATGAAGCTGGGAGTTCTTATAGAGGCCTAAATGAGCTGACAAGCTTCAGCTGGTCTCATCAACTCCCTGTCTGCACGATGCCCCACACTCTCCCTAGACATATGAGTCATCCATGAGCCCACTAGCCTTAGCTGGGCTTATACAACTCTCCACCTAGTTGTATAAGTCGGCGTAAAGCCTGAATCTGGGCGAAATATATCTACCCCCCTGGATGCAACCAGGTGACTTTACCTTCCTGCTGTCACATACCCCCCCCTCTTGTTTTAACCTCGGGGTTGGAACACCAGCAATCAGGCATTCATGTACTCGAGACAAAGCATCCACATTCCCCATTTGAACGCCAGGGCGATGCTTTACTGTGAAGTTGAATTCCTGGAGGGCCAGGAACCACCTATTCACTCTTCTATTTGTTTCCTTGTTTTGAGCCATCCACTTTAACGGAGCGTGATCCGTAACCATGTCAAAGTGCCTACCTAGCAGGTAGTACCGAAGGGAATCTAGAGCCCACTTCACCGCTAAACACTCCTTTTCAACGGTGGCGTAATTTACCTCATGGGACTTTAACTTCCTGCTGAGGTAAATGACTGGGTGCTCTTCCCCGTTCCAGACCTGGGACAATACTGCTCCTAACCCCACATCTGACGCATCACTTTGTACGACAAAGTCTTTAGAGAAGTCGGGTGAGTACAACACTGGCTGGCTACATAAGGCTTGTTTCAAGAATTGGAATGCTGCCTCAGCCTCGGGGGTCCATTTAATCATGACCGACCCTTTCCCCTTCGTTAGGTTGGTTAGGGGCACAGCCTTAGAAGCAAAGTGGGGAATGAATCGCCGATAATACCCAGCGATTCCCAGAAAGGCTCGTACCTGCTTCTTGCTGTTGGGACGTGGCCAACTCTGGATGGCCTCGACTTTGTTGAGTTGGGGTTTTATTACTCCCCTCCCAATGGTGTACCCAAGATATTTGGCCTCCTCCTGCCCAATGGTACACTTCTTGGGGTTAGCCGTAAACCCCGCTTCCCGAACAGAGTCCAGGACTGCTTGCACTTTTGGCAGATGTGAGGCCCAATCTGTGCTATGGACAATTACGTCATCCAGGTAAGCCGCAGCATACTTCCGATGGGGCCTCAGCATCTGGTCCATTTTCCGCTGGAATGTGGCCGGCGCATTCTGTAACCCGAACGGCATTCTTTTATATTGGAACGCCCCGTCTGGGGTTACAAATGCGGTTTTCTCTTTGGCCAATTTGGCCAGGGGGATTTGCCAATACCCTTTTGTGAGGTCAAGAGTCGTCATGTATCGGGCTGTTCCCAGCCGGTCGATCAACTCATCTATACGTGGCATGGGGTAGGTGTCAAATTTTGTAACTTTGTTCAACTGACGAAAATCGTTACAAAATCGCCAGCTCCCATCCGGTTTAGGCACCAACACAATGGGACTAGACCAATCACTTTGGGACTCCTCTATCACCCCTAAGTTCAGCATTTTCTGTACTTCCTCCCGTATTGCCTCCCGTCGGGCCTCTGGGATCCGATAGGGTTTTAACTTCACCCTTTCACCGGGCGGGGTAATGATGTCATGCTCTACCCCAGATGTTTGTCCCGGCAGCTCAGAGAATACCTCCTTGTTGCGAAGCACAAACTCCTTAACCTCCTGTTGTTGGGGTTGTGACAAGGTGGCTGCTATTCCAACCTCAGGAATCACGCAACCAGTTTGAGCTGGTGACCAAGTGTCTGCGACTAGGGACTCTCTATCCCTCCAGGCTTTCAACAGATTAACGTGATAGATCTGTTCGGGCTTTCGCCTTCCTGGTTGTCTGACCTTGTAATTCACTTCGCTCACTTTTTCCATTATCTCGTAGGGGCCTTGCCATTTGGCAAGGAATTTACTTTCAACCGTAGGGACAAGTACCAGTATCCTATCCCCCGGGGAAAAGGTACGGGTCTTGGCTCCACGGTTGTACACTCTCTGCTGTGCTAACTGCGCTTGGGCCAAATGTTCCTTCACGATGGGCATTACCTGTGCAATTCGGTCTTGCATCAGGGCGACATGCTCAATCACACTCCTGTGGGGAGAACTCTCACTTTCCCAAGTTTCCTTGGCAATATCCAACAGCCCTCTTGGGTGTCTCCATACAGTAACTCAAAGGGGGAGAATCCCGTAGAGGATTGGGGCACCTCCCTAATAGCAAACATCGGATAAGGAAGTAGACAGTCCCAATCCTTTCCATCTCTATCCACCACTTTCTTCAACATTTGTTTTAGGGTTTTGTTGAATCTTTCAACCAGCCCATCGGTTTGGGGGTGATACACAGATGTACGTAATTGCGTCACTTTGAACAATTTACACAGCTCCTTCATAACCCGGGACATAAAGGGTGTACCTTGGTCCGTAAGCAGTTCTTTACAAATACCCACCCGGCTAAACACAAGAGATAGCTCTTTGGCTATGGTTTTGGCCGAAGTATTTCGGAGAGGGATCGCTTCTGGATAACGGGTGGCATAGTCCATTATAACTAATATGTACTGGTGCCCCCTAGCGGACTTGATTATAGGACCTACCAAATCCATGGCGATCCTCTCAAACGGGACCTCAATGATGGGTAGAGGGACCAGCGGGCTACGGAAATGTGGCATCGGGGCCGACCTCTGACACACAGGGCAGGAGGAACAATAATTTTCTATGTCCTTCATCACCCCCGGCCAATAGAATCTCTGTAATACCCTCTCTCGGGTTTTCTCTGTTCTCAGATGACCTCCAAGAATGTGCCCATGGGCCAACTCCAACACCAACTTCCTGTAAGGTTTGGGCACCACAAGCTGCTCAACGGTTTCTTCTGCCCTTTTTGCCACCCGATACAGTAGGTCCTTCTCTACGCTGAAGTATGGGTAAGTGCAGGTATTATCTGGGTTCACTAACTCGCCATCTATTTTCACTACGTTTTCCCGTGCCTTTATTAGGGCGGGGTCTTTCAACTGTTCTGTGGCAAAGTTTTCCCTGTGAACCTCAAGATCAGAAAACTCCACAGACGGTAGGTTTTCGTCTGAGGAGGTGGGCTCCTCTCCAGTTTCTTGAGTCTCCCCTGCTAATACTGAAAAGGGAAATTCCGGAGAGTCCTCACCACTCTCAGGGGAGTTCTGGCTATCACATTCCTGGTACATAGGGGCACCAGTGGGGGGCTCAGGATCATCCCACAGTTCCCAGAACTTCGGAAAATCCCTTCCCACAATGGCGTCATACGGTAACTGAGATACTAAGCCCACTGGATGAGAGAGGGTACCTTTGGGGGTCTCGAAACACACTGTAGTCACTGGATACTCTCGGGTGTCCCCATGCACACAAATAACAGCTACCTTGCTATTCCCAGAGACCTCTGTTTTAACTAACTCAGCCTTTATCAGGGTCACAAGGCTACCTGAATCCAGCAATACCACAACATTTCTACCATTAACACACATTTTGCATAAATGTTTCTCAGTTCCTCGAATGGCAGTGCATGCGACTGTCGCACACAGCGACTGACGTCTGCCCGTCAGAAAGTCACACTGCATGGGTTCCTCCACAACCGGGCAATTGGCTGCAATATGTCCCGCTTGCCGGCAGCGGTAGCAAACGATCCTTCTTGCCGCCTCTTGAGCCGCTGATTTCCCAGGCTGTTCTCGCCAAACTTGGGGTAGAGCTCCCACCCTCTCACTCTCTCCACCCTCACCCCTTGGAATCCTCTTATCCGCCCCTGGGGATGGTCTGGTCTTAGGGTGGAAAGTCCGAGTGTCTCTGGAAGAGGCCGTCAGGTTCTCTGTAGCCAAGTATTTCTCCACACGATCCACAAGACCATCGGCCGTCTCTGGGTCTCCATGGCTTACCCACTTTTGGATGGCAGTAGGAAGAGCTCTCAAAAACCGATCCATTACAACACGTTCCACAATCTTTGGTGCGGACAAAGTCTCTGGCTGTAGCCACTTTCTGCTCAGGTGAATGAGATCATACATTTGAGACCTGGGGGGTTTTCCAAGCTGGAAAGTACAGTTATGCACACGCTGAGCCCGGACAGCCTGGGTGACACCCAGCCTTGCCAATATCTCAGCTTTTAGCATCACATAGTCTTTTGCTTGGTCAGGCTCCAGGTCATAGTAAGCCTTCTGCGATTCACCAGTTAACAGAGGAGCCACCAGTCCAGCCCACTGCTCCTCAGGCCACTTTTCTCTTTCAGCAGTCCTTTCAAATGTGGTCAAAAATACCTCTGGATCATCCTCTCCAGTCATTTTTGTCAATAAACGACTCACCCCAAAGGACGCGGTATTAGTGGGACGGCTTTCCTCACTGGTCTGCGGACGTTGCTGCATTACTGCTTCCATTTGTTGTAGTCTCTGCTCTTGCTTCTGTAACAGGTCTATGAAGCGGGCCTCAGATTGCTGCTGGGCTTGTTGCTGAGCTTCCAGGCTCTGTTGGTGAGCTTGCTGCTGGGCTGCAAGGCTCTGTTGATGAGCTTGCTGCTGGGCTGCGAAGTTCTGTTGTTGAGCTGCAAGGCTCTTTTGCAAACCTGCATTTGTCTGCTGTTGATTGGCATTTGCTAGAGCCAGCTGCTTCAGTATCTCCTCCATGCTGGCTTAAAAAAAACTGCCACTGGTTCTCCACCAACTGTGAGGGGGTTAGCTCGGCAGCGGGTGTGTGTGACCCCCGGGATGGGCTCCCCACACAAAAACAGGCCCAGCAAACGGAGGTTGTGGTTTTCAAAATCAAAAAAGGTGCGGTTTATTTTCTATTTACAGTGACAAAACACAGCAAAGCCAAAAGAAACATAAACAAAATAAATCCTGGTCAACTTGACCTCTGACTAAACATACAGGTTTCCTAACTAACAACTGGGATCAGCCTAGTGCTGTCCTAGTCCCTAAGTCCCTGGTTTTAAATGTCCAAGCAAATAGCCACACAGGCTTTGTCTCACCGCACAGGGGTTCACTCTCCCTAGACAGTCCACACAGGTCTGGTTCCAGGCATGAGCTAACATCTAATGAAGCTGGGAGTTCTTATAGAGGCCTAAATGAGCTGACAAGCTTCAGCTGGTCTCATCAACTCCCTGTCTGCACGACGCCCCACACTCTCCCTAGACATATGAGTCATCCATGAGCCCACTAGCCTTAGCTGGGCTTATACAACTCTCCACCTAGTTGTATAAGTCGGCGTAAAGCCTGAATCTGGGCGAAATATATCTACCCCCCTGGATGCAACCAGGTGACTTTACCTTCCTGCTGTCACAGTAGGAAGAGTGTCAGTTTCTTTCACTGTGATAATCCTTGTTTCTAGGGACAGGGAAGGACAGTGAGGGAAATTCTCCTTGTGCTATAGTGTGCTTTAAAAAAACATTTTTTCTAGGGACAGAAAACTATAGGTAGGAAGAGTGTCAGTTTCTTTCACTGTGATAATCCTTGTTTCTAGGGACAGGGAAGGAAAGTGAGGGAAATTCTCCTTGTGCTATAGTGTGCTTTAAAAAAACATTTTTTCTAGGGACAGAAAACTATAGGTAGGAAGAGTGTCAGTTTCTTTCACTGTGATAATCCTTGTTTCTAGGGACAGGGAAGGAAAGTGAGGGAAATTCTCCTTGTGCTATAGTGTGCTTTAAAAAAACATTTTTTCTAGGGACAGAAAACTATAGGTAGGAAGAGTGTCAGTTTCTTTCACTGTGATAATCCTTGTTTCTAGGGACAGGGAAGGAAAGTGAGGGACATTCTCCTTGTGCTATAGTGTGCTTTAAAAAAACATTTTTTCTAGGGACAGAAAACTATAGGTAGGAAGAGTGTCAGTTTCTTTCACTGTGATAATCCTTGTTTCTAAGGACAGGGAAGGAAAGTGAGGGAAATTCTCCTTGTGCTATAGTGTGCTTTAAAAAAACATTTTTTCTAGGGACAGAAAACTATAGGTAGGAAGAGTGTCAGTTTCTTTCACTGTGATAATCCTTGTTTCTAGGGACAGGGAAGGAAAGTGAGGGAAATTCTCCTTGTGCTATAGTGTGCTTTAAAAAAACATTTTTTCTACGGAAAGAAAACTATAGGTAAGAAGAGTGTCAGTTTCTTTCACTGTGATAATCCTTGTTTCTAGGGACAGGGAAGGAAAGTGAGGGAAATTCTCCTTGTGCTATAGTGTGCTTTAAAAAAACATTTTTTCTAGGGACAGAAAACTATAGGTAGGAAGAGTGTCAGTTTCTTTCACTGTGATAATCCTTGTTTCTAAGGACAGGGAAGGACAGTGAGGGAAATTCTCCTTGTGCTATAGTGTGCTTTAAAAAAACATTTTTTCTAGGGACAGAAAACTATAGGTAGGAAGAGTGTCAGTTTCTTTCACTGTGATAATCCTTGTTTCTAGGGACAGGGAAGGACAGTGAGGGAAATTCTCCTTGTGCTATAGTGTGCTTTAAAAAACATTTTTTCTAGGGACAGAAAACTATAGGTAGGAAGAGTGTCAGTTTATTTCACTGTGATAATCCTTGTTTCTAGGGACAGGGAAGGGAAGTGAGGGAAATTCTCCTTGTGCTATAGTGTGCTTTAAAAAAACATTTTTTCTAGGGACAGAAAACTATAGGTAGGAAGAGTGTCAGTTTCTTTCACTGTGATAATCCTTGTTTCTAGGGACAGGGAAGGAAAGTGAGGGAAATTCTCCTTGTGCTATAGTGTGCTTTAAAAAAACATTTTTTCTAGGGACAGAAAACTATAGGTAGGAAGAGTGTCAGTTTCTTTCACTGTGATAATCCTTGTTTCTAGGGACAGGGAAGGGAAGTGAGGGAAATTCTCCTTGTGCTATAGTGTGCTTTAAAAAAACATTTTTTCTAGGGACAGAAAACTATAGGTAGGAAGAGTGTCAGTTTCTTTCACTGTGATAATCCTTGTTTCTAGGGACAGGGAAGGGAAGTGAGGGAAATTCTCCTTGTGCTATAGTGTGCTTTAAAAAAACATTTTTTCTAGGGACAGAAAACTATAGGTAGGAAGAGTGTCAGTTTCTTTCACTGTGATAATCCTTGTTTCTAGGGACAGGGAAGGAAAGTGAGGGAAATTCTCCTTGTGCTATAGTGTGCTTTAAAAAAACATTTTTTCTAGGGACAGAAAACTATAGGTAGTGTGACAGCAGGAAGGTAAAGTCACCTGGTTGCATCCAGGGGGGTAGATATATTTCGCCCAGATTCAGGCTTTACGCCGACTTATACAACTAGGTGGAGAGTTGTATAAGCCCAGCTAAGGCTAGTGGGCTCATGGATGACTCATACCTCTAGGGAGAGGGCTGGGCGTCGTGCAGGCAGGGAGTTGATGAGGCCAGCTGAAGCTTGTCAGCTCATTTAGGCCTCTATAAGAACTCCCAGCTTCATTAGATGTTAGCTCATGCCTGGAACCAGACCTGTGTGGACTGTCTAGGGAGAGTGAACCCCTGTGCGGTGAGAAAAAGCCTGTGTGGCTATTTGCTTGGACATTTAAAACCAGGGACTTAGGGACTAGGACAGCACTAGGCTGATCCCAGTTGTTAGTTAGGAAACCTGTATGTTTAGTCAGAGGTCAAGTTGACCAGGATTTATTTTGTTTATATGTTTCTTTTGGCTTTGCTGTGTTTTGTCACTGTAAATAGAAAATAAACCGCACCTTTTTTTTGATTTTGAAAACCACAACCTCCGTTTGCTGGGCCTGTTTTTGTGTGGGGAGCCCATCCCGGGGGTCACACACACCCGCTGCCGAGCTAACCCCCTCACAGTTGGTGGAGAACCAGTGGCAGTTTTTTTTAAGCCAGCATGGAGGAGATACTGAAGCAGCTGGCTCTAGCAAATGCCAATCAACAGCAGACAAATGCAGGTTTGCAAAAGAGCCTTGCAGCTCAACAACAGAACTTCGCAGCCCAGCAGCAAGCTCATCAACAGAGCCTTGCAGCCCAGCAGCAAGCTCACCAACAGAGTCTGGAAGCTCAGCAACAAGCCCAGCAGCAATCTGAGGCCCGCTTCATAGACCTGTTACAGAAGCAAGAGCAGAGACTACAACAAATGGAAGCAGTAATGCAGCAACGTCCGCAGACCAGTGAGGAAAGCCGTCCCACTAATACCGCGTCCTTTGGGGTGAGTCGTTTATTGACAAAAATGACTGGAGAGGATGATCCAGAGGTATTTTTGACCACATTTGAAAGGACTGCTGAAAGAGAAAAGTGGCCTGAGGAGCAGTGGGCTGGACTGGTGGCTCCTCTGTTAACTGGTGAATCGCAGAAGGCTTACTATGACCTAGAGCCTGACCAAGCAAAAGACTATGTGATGCTAAAAGCTGAAATATTGGCAAGGCTGGGTGTCACCCTGGCTGTCCGGGCTCAGCGTGTGCATAACTGGACTTTCCAGCTTGGAAAATCCCCCAGGTCTCAAATGTATGATCTCATTCACCTGAGCAGGAAGTGGCTACAGCCAGAGACTTTGTCCGCACCGGAGATTGTGGAACGTGTTGTGATGGATCGTTTCTTGAGAGCTCTTCCTACCGCCATTCAAAAGTGGGTAAGCCATGGAGACCCAGAAACGGCCGGTAAACTTGTGGATCGTGTAGAGAGATACTTGGCTACAGAGAACCTGACGGCCTCTTCCAGAGACTCTCGGACTTTCCACCCTAAGACCAGACCATCCCCAGGGGCGGATAAGAGGATTCCAAGGGGTGAGGGTGGAGAGAGTGAGAGGGTGGGAGCTCTACCCAAAGTTTGGCGAGAACAGCCTGGGAAGTCAGGGGCTCAAGAGGCAGCCAAATGGATTGTTTGCTTCCGCTGCCGGCAAGCGGGACATATTGCAGCAAATTGCCCGGTTGTGGAGGAACCCATGCAATGTGACTTTCTGACGGACAGACGTCAGTCGCTGTGTGCGACAATCGCATGCACTGCCATTCGGGGAACTGAGAAACATTTATGCAAAATGTGTATTAATGGTAGAAATGTTGTGGTATTACTGGATTCAGGTAGCCTTGTGACCCTGATAAAGGCTGAATTAGTTAAAACAGAGGTCTCTGGGAATAGCAAGGTAGCTGTTATTTGTGTGCATGGGGACACCCGAGAGTATCCAGTGACTACAGTGTGTTTCGAGACCCCCAAAGGTACCCTCTCTCATCCAGTGGGGTTAGTATCTCAATTACCGCATGATGCCATTGTGGGAAGGGATTTTCCGAAGTTCTGGGAACTGTGGGATGATCCTGAGCCCCCCACTGGTGCCCCTATGTACCAGGAATGTGATAGCCAGAACTCCTCTGAGAGTGGTGAGGACTCTCCAGAATTTCCCTTGTCAGTATTGGCAGGGGAGACTCAAGAAACTGGAGAGGAGCCCACCTCCTCAGACGAAAACCTAAAGTCTGTGGAGTTTTCTGATCTGGAGGTTCACAGGGAAAATTTTGCCACAGAACAGTTAAAAGACCCCGCCCTAATAAAGGCACGGGAAAACGTAGTGGAAATAGATGGCGAGTTAGTGAACCCAGATAATACCTGCACTTACCCATACTTCAGCGTAGAGAAGGACCTACTGTATCGGGTGGCAAAAAGGGCAGAAGAAACCGTTGAGCAGCTTGTGGTGCCCAAACCTTACAGGAAGTTGGTGTTGGAGTTGGCCCATGGGCACATTCTTGGAGGTCATCTGGGGACAGAGAAAACCCGAGAGAGGGTATTACAGAGATTCTATTGGCCTGGGGTGATGAAGGACATAGAAAATTATTGTTCCTCCTGCCCTGTGTGTCAGAGGTCGGCCCCGATGCCACATTTCCGTAGCCCGCTGGTCCCTCTACCCATCATTGAGGTCCCGTTTGAGAGAATCGCAATGGATTTGGTAGGTCCTATAATCAAGTCCGCTAGGGGGCACCAGTACATATTGGTTATAATGGACTATGCCACCCGTTATCCAGAAGCGATCCCTCTCAGAAATACCTCGGCCAAAACCATAGCCAAAGAGCTATCTCTTGTTTTTAGCCGGGTGGGTATTTGTAAAGAACTGCTTACGGACCAAGGTACACCCTTTATGTCCCGGGTTATGAAAGAGCTGTGTAAATTGTTCAAAGTGACGCAATTGCGTACATCTGTGTATCACCCCCAAACCGATGGGCTGGTTGAAAGATTCAACAAAACCCTAAAACAAATGTTGAAGAAAGTGGTGGATAGAGATGGAAAGGATTGGGACTGTCTACTTCCTTATTTGATGTTTGCTATTAGGGAGGTGCCCCAATCCTCTACGGGATTCTCCCCCTTTGAGTTACTGTATGGGAGACACCCAAGAGGGCTGTTGGATATTGCCAAGGAAACTTGGGAAAGTGAGAGTTCTCCCCACAGGAGTGTGATTGAGCATGTCGCCCTGATGCAAGATCGAATTGCACAGGTAATGCCCATCGTGAAGGAACATTTGGCCCAAGCGCAGTTAGCACAGCAGAGAGTGTACAACCGTGGAGCCAAGACCCGTACCTTTTCCCCGGGGGATAGGATATTGGTACTTGTCCCTACGGTTGAAAGTAAATTCCTTGCCAAATGGCAAGGCCCCTACGAGATAATGGAAAAAGTGAGCGAAGTGAATTACAAGGTCAGACAACCAGGAAGGCGAAAGCCCGAACAGATATATCACGTTAATCTGTTGAAAGCCTGGAGGGATAGAGAGTCCCTAGTCGCAGAAACTTGGTCACCAGCTCAAACTGGTTGTGTGATTCCGGAGGTTGGAATAGCAGCCACCTTGTCACAACCCCAACAACAGGAGGTTAAGGAGTTTGTGCTTCGCAACAAGGAGGTGTTCTCTGAGCTGCCGGGACAAACATCTGGGGTAGAGCATGATATTATTACCCCGCCCGGTGAAAGGGTGAAGTTAAAACCCTATCGGATCCCAGAGGCCCGACGGGAGGCAATACGGGAGGAAGTACAGAAAATGCTGAACTTAGGGGTGATAGAGGAGTCCCAAAGTGATTGGTCTAGTCCCATTGTGTTGGTGCCTAAACCGGATGGGAGCTGGCGATTTTGTAACGATTTTCGTCAGTTGAACAAAGTTACAAAATTTGACACCTACCCCATGCCACGTATAGATGAGTTGATCGACCGGCTGGGAACAGCCCGATACATGACGACTCTTGACCTCACAAAAGGGTATTGGCAAATTCCCCTGGCCAAGTCGGCCAAAGAGAAAACCGCATTTGTAACCCCAGACGGGGCGTTCCAATATAAGAGAATGCCGTTCGGGTTACAGAATGCGCCGGCCACATTCCAGCGGAAAATGGACCAGATACTGAGGCCCCATCGGAAGTATGCTGCGGCTTACCTGGATGACGTAATTGTCCATAGCACAGATTGGGCCTCACATCTGCCAAAAGTGCAAGCAGTCCTAGACTCTATCCGGGAAGCGGGGTTTACGGCTAACCCCAAGAAGTGTACCATTGGGCAGGAGGAGGCCAAATATCTTGGGTACACCATTGGCAGGGGAGTGATAAAACCCCAACTCAACAAAGTCGAGGCCATCCAGAGTTGGCCACGTCCCAACAGCAAGAAGCAGGTACGGGCCTTTCTGGGAATCGCGGGTTATTATCGGCGCTTCATTCCCCACTTTGCTTCTAAGGCTGTGCCCCTAACCAACCTGACGAAAGGGAAAGGGTCGGTCATGATTAAATGGACCCCCGAGGCTGAGGCAGCATTCCAATTCTTGAAACAAGCCTTATGTAGCCAGCCAGTGTTGTACTCACCCGACTTCTCTAAAGACTTTGTCGTACAAAGTGATGCGTCAGATGTGGGGTTAGGAGCAGTATTGTCCCAGGTCTGGAACGGGGAAGAGCACCCAGTCATTTACCTCAGCAGGAAGTTGAAGTCCCATGAGGTAAATTACGCCACGGTTGAAAAGGAGTGTTTAGCGGTGAAGTGGGCTCTAGATTCCCTTCGGTACTATCTGCTAGGTAGGCACTTTGACATGGTTACGGATCACGCTCCGTTAAAGTGGATGGCTCAAAACAAGGAGACAAATAGAAGAGTGAATAGGTGGTTCCTGGCCCTACAGGAATTCAACTTCACAGTAAAGCATCGCCCTGGCGTTCAAATGGGGAATGTGGATGCTTTGTCTCGAGTACATGAATGCCTGATTGCTGGTGTTCCAACCCCAAGGTTAAAACAAGAGGGGGGGGTATGTGACAGCAGGAAGGTAAAGTCACCTGGTTGCATCCAGGGGGGTAGATATATTTCTCCCAGATTCAGGCTTTATGCCGACTTATACAACTAGGGAGTTGATGAAGCCCAGCTGAGGCTAGTGGGCTCATGAATGACTCATACCTCTAGGGAGAGTGCTGGGCGTCGTGAGGCAGGGAGTTGATGAGACCAGCTGAAGCCTGTCAGTTCGTTTAAGGCCTCTATAAAAACTCCCAGATTCATTAGGTGTTTGCTCATGCCTGGAACCAGACCTGTGTGGACTGTCTAGGGAGAGTGAACCCCTGTGCGGTGAGGCAAAGCCTGTGTGGCTATTTGTTTGGACTTTTACTAAACCAGGGACTTAGGGACTAGGACAGCACCAGGCTGATCCCAGTTGTTAGTTTAGGAAACCTGCATGTTTAGTCAGAGGTCAAACTGACCAGGATTTATTTTGTTTATGTTTCTTTTTGGCTTTGCTGTGTTTTTGTCACTGTACATAGAGAAATAAACCGCACCTTTTGATTTTGAAAACCACAACCTCCGTCTGCTGGCCCTGTTTTTGTGTGGGGAGCCCAACCAGGGGGTCACACACACCCACTACCGAGTTAACCCTCTCACAGTAGGAAGAGTGTCAGTTTCTTTCACTGTGATAATCCTTGTTTCTAGGGACAAGGAAGGACAGTGAGGGAAATTCTCCTTGTGCTATAGTGTGCTTTTAAAAAACATTTTTTCTAGGGACAGAAAACTATAGGTAGGAAGAGTGTCAGTTTCTTTCACTGTGATAATCCTTGTTTCTAGGGACAGGGAAGGACAGTGAGGGAAATTCTCCTTGTGCTATAGTGTGCTAAAGCATTCCTCATCAACCATCTTTGAAATCCTTGTTTTTTGGACAGTCAGGGAAATTGTCGTTGTGCTATTCTGTGCAAAAGCAATCATCCTCAACCATTATTAGAAATCCTTAAGTAAAGGGACAGAGAAGGATACCTGAAGGTAGCCCTTATTGCTTTTTTCCCATCTCCCTGCAGGCCATCTATTAGAATGTCTGGAAGGCAAACAAGGAGAGGCAGACAGTCAGGAGGCAATAAAAGAGGGCAAGCAGGCTCTGTGTCTGGGGGCAACAGTGCTGGTCGTGGACGCGGTGCATTGTCATCAGCACATGGCCATGGGACACGCTTGTCCTTCTTTTCGGCAGCTGGACATGTTGAGCCACATCATGCCGAAGACTTGGTAGAGTGGATGACCAAGCCCTCCTCCTCCTCCTCATCCTCTCTCACCCAGGCTCAGGGTACTGGAAAAGCAGCTGCCAAAGCGTCCTCTTCTCTGGTATCAATGTCATCATTAGTCACTCCTTCTCTAGACCCACCATGTCCTCCTCCTGAGGAGTCACCCGAACTGTTTGAGCACAGTGTTGGGTACATGCTCCAGGAGGATGCCCAGCGTTTCGAAGGGTCTGATGATGAAACCCAGCTACAGGAAGGCAGTAGCGTGAGAGCAGACAGAGGGGATGCTCAAGAAGGACACCAATCTGGCAGTCATGTTCCAGCAGCTGCAGCATACTGCCAGATTGGCTCCAGTGATGAGGAGGGAGGGGATGATGAGGTCACTGACTCCACGTGGGTGCCTAATAGGAGAGAGGAGGAGGAGGAGGATGAGGAGGAGGCACATCTCCAACGAGGCAGGATGCCCTTTGGTGGCCAGCGTAAGGGCAGTACACTGACGGAATCACACCGCAGAGCTCCGCCTGTGCAGGGCGCTGCCTCTGCCCGTCATTCAAAAAGTTCTTTGGTGTGGGCCTTTTTTGAGGCTAGTGCATCAGATCGCACAGCTGCTGTTTGCAACATATGTCTCAAGCATATATCGCGTGGCCAAAACATCAGCCGCTTGGGTACCACATGCCTGACCAGACATATGTTGACCTGCCATGCAGCTCGTTGGCAAGCCTACCTCAAAGACCCACACCAAAGAACAAAGCGGACCTCTCCTTGCACCGCATCAGCTGGGCTCTCCAACCCCACTATAACTTCAGTCCTCTCTGAAACATGCACTGAGAGGAATGAAGGTGTAGAATTAGGTGTGTCACAGCCAAGTACTTGCGGCCACTCTGCTAGCAGTACACCGACGTCCGATTCTAGCAGGCAAATTTCCCTGCCCCAGCTGCTGGACCGTCGAAAGAAGTTCACTCCCAGCCATCCACATGCCCAGCGGTTGAATGCTAGCTTGGCTAAATTGCTAGCGCTTCAACTGCTGCCTTTTCAGTTGGTAGACTCGGCCCCCTTCCGTGAGTTTGTGCAATGTGCGGTTCCTCAGTGGCAGGTTCCCAAACGCCACTTTTTCTCACGGAAGGCTATTCCGGCTCTCTACCGGCATGTGGAAGGCAATGTCTTGGCCTCGCTGGACAGGGCGGTCAGCGGTAAGGTGCATATTACCGCTGACTCATGGTCCAGCAGGCATGGACAGGGACGTTACCTTTCTTTCACGGCCCATTGGGTCACTCTTTTGGCAGCTGGGAAGGATGCAGGACAAGGTGCAGTAGTGTTGGAGGTTGTTCCACCGCCACGCCTCCAAAATGCTACTACTGGTTGTGACACACCTCTCTCCTCCACCCCCTCCTCTTCTTCTTCCTCCATGGCCTCTTCCTGTGGTTTGTCCTCGGAACCAGCGGTGCTCCGTAGGCGTTCAAGGGGCTACGCAAGTACGCAGGCAAAAAGATGCCATGCCGTGCTTGCGCTGGTGTGTTTGGGGGACAGAAGCCACACTGGGGCAGAGGTCCTGTCTGCTCTGCAGGGCCAGGCCGAGAGGTGGTTGACGCCACGCCAGCTTAAGCCAGGAATGGTGGTTTGCGACAATGGCACCAACCTCCTCTCCGCCCTCCGACAGGGACAACTGACCCATGTGCCCTGTGTGGCTCACGTCCTTAACCTGGTGGTGCAGCGGTTCTTGGGCAGGTACCCGGGCTTACAGGATGTCCTGAGGCAGGCCAGGAAAGTCTGTGTGCATTTCCGCAGATCTTATAATGCCAGTGCTCGCCTGGCTGAGCTGCAAAAGGAGTTGAACCTGCCCAAGAACCGCCTTATATGTGACATGCCCACCAGGTGGAACTCAACGTTGGCCATGCTGCAGCGGCTGCACACGCAGCAGAGGGCCATCAATGAGTACCTGTGCGACTACGGCACCAGGACAGGGTCAGGGGAGCTTGTTTTTTTTTCTCCACGCCAGTGGGGCATGATCAGGGATGCATGCACTGTCCTGGCACCATTTGAGGAGGCCACGAGGATGGTGAGCAGTGACAGTGCATGCATCAGTGACACTGTACCTCTTGTCCACCTGTTGGAGCACACGCTGCGTGGAATAATGGACAGGGCACTTGAGGCAGAACAGAGGCAGGAAGAGGAGGACTTCCTTGCCTCTCAAGGCCCCCTTTACCCAGACAGTGTTCCTTCTGTCCCACCCATCGCACAGGAAGAGGAGGAGGAGGAGGAGGAGGAGGATTGTGTCAGCATGGAGGTGGAGGCTGGCACTCAGCATCATCAGCAGCAGTCTTTTAGGGATGATTTACAGTCCCAAGAAACCAGTGGACTTGTACGTGGCTGGGAGGAGGTGGCTGCGGATCATGTCGTCCTTAGTGACCCAGAGGACTCCGGAGCGAATGCCTCAGCAAACCTACGCTGCATGGCCTCCCTGATCCTGCAAAGTCTGCGGAAGGATCCTCGTATTCTTCGGATCAAGGAGAGGGACCATTACTGGCTGGCCACTCTCCTTGATCCACGGTACAAGGGTAAGGTTGCGGACCTTATGTTACCGTCGCAGAGGGAGCAGAGGATGAGACAACTCCGGGAGGCCTTGCAGAAAGGTCTGTGCAACGCGTTCCCAGAGACTGGGAGGTTACAAACTCCTGGTCCTGGACAACGAGTTGCTGAGGCTTCGGCCAGTCAAAGAAGGAGCGGTGGGGAAGGTGGCCGTCTGACCGATGCGTTCAGACAATTCTTTAGTCCGCAGCCCCAAAGTATGATCGGTTCCAGCAACCATCGCCAGCGTCTGATAAACATGGTGCAGGAATATCTAGGGGCAAGGTCAGACTTGGACACCTTCCCCACCGAAAATCCTCTGGCTTACTGGGTCTTGAGGATGGATCACTGGCCAGAGCTTGCACAGTATGCAATTGAGCTACTGGCCTGTCCTGCATCCAGCGTTCTTTCGGAACGCACATTCAGTGCTGCTGGAGGATTTGTCACGGATCACAGGGTGCGCCTGTCCACCGACTCGGTTGATCGACTGACTTTCATCAAGATGAACCAGTCTTGGATCACCACCAGCTACCACACACCTGATGCTGATATAACAGACTAATTGATTTTAACATGTCACATCCCTTCAAGACTGATGCTGATGCTGAGTGCCTGTGCTGTTATGTTGACTGGCTATCCTCCTCCTCCGAGTCCTCAATGATACGATTGATGATGATAGCTTGGAAGATCATTTTTGTTTATGGGTGCCGCCACCAGTGGCTAAGGCCCAATTTTTCAGCCCCTGTTTTACAGGGGCGTGTAATTACAATTTTTTTAGCAATAATTTGCCATAGGGCTCATTGCTGTGCTCCAAGTACAGTATCTGTGAGGGGTTGGAGTGTTGTGGCACCAGTGCCTAAGGCCCAATTTTTCAGCCCCTGTTTAACAGGGGCGTGTCATTACAATTTTTGAAGCAATACTTTGCAACAGGGCTCATTGCTGTGCTCCAAGTACAGTATCTGTGAGGGGTTGTAGTGTTGTGCCACCAGTGCCTAAGGCCCAATTTTTCAGCCCCTGTTCAACAGGGGCATGCAATTACAATTCTTGATCTAATAATTCACAGCAGGGCCCATTCCTGCACCCACCAAGAGTAACTCTGAGGGCTTACAGTGTTGTGGCAACGCCACCACCACCACCACCACCACCACCACGAAAGGCCCAATTTTTCAGCCCCTGTTCAAAAGGGGCATGTAATTACAATTCTTGATCTAATAATTCACAGCAGGGCCCATTCCTGCACCCACCAAGAGTAACTCTGAGGGCTTACAGTGTTGTGGCAACGCCACCACCACCACCACCACAAAAGGCCCAATTTTTCAGCCCCTGTTCAAAAGGGGCATGTAATTACAATTCTTGATCTAATAATTCACAGCAGGGCCCATTGCTGCACCCACCAAGAGTAACTCGGAGGGCTTACAGTGTTGTATCAACGCCACCACCACCACCACCACGAAAGGCCCAATTTTTCAGCCCCTGTTCAAAAGGGGCATGTAATTACAATTCTTGATCTAATAATTCACAGCAGGGCCCATTCCTGCACCCACCAAGAGTAACTCTGAGGGCTTACAGTGTTGTGGCAACGCCACCACCACCACCACCACGAAAGGCCCAATTTTTCAGCCCCTGTTCAAAAGGGGCATGTAATTACAATTCTTGATCTAATAATTCACAGCAGGGCCCATTCCTGCACCCACCAAGAGTAACTCTGAGGGCTTACAGTGTTGTGGCAACGCCACCACCACCACCACCACCACGAAAGGCCCAATTTTTCAGCCCCTGTTCAAAAGGGGCATGTAATTACAATTCTTGATCTAATAATTCACAGCAGGGCCCATTGCTGCACCCACCAAGAGTAACTCTGAGGGCTTACAGTGTTGTGGCAACGCCACCACCACCACCACCACGAAAGGCCCAATTTTTCAGCCCCTGTTCAAAAGGGGCATGTAATTACAATTCTTGATCTAATAATTCACAGCAGGGCCCATTCCTGCACCCACCAAGAGTAACTGTCAGGGCTTACAGTGTTGTGGCACCAGCACCACCATCAAAGGCCCAATTTTTACTACCACTGTTCAACAATTATATGTAATTAAAATTCCTGATATAATAGTTGACAGCAGGGCGTTCCAGCACCAACCAAGAGTAACTGTGAGTGCTTACAGTGTTGTGCCAACACCAACAACTAAGGGGCCTATTTCTGCAGAGTATATACGGCAGGTCCCTACTTTCAAACATCCAACTTACAAACGACTCCTACTTGCAAACGCAAGAAGACAACAGGAAGTGAGAGGAAATCTACCCCTAGGAAGGAAAATTCTCTCCTGTAAGAATTAATATGGGAGAAAGGTGTCTCCTCTGTACTGATGCTTTATCACCAATCCTTGTTTCAAGAAAAACACCACATTTCAAAAACAGTTGTCATTGGGACGGAAAGTGAGGTGAAATGTTCTGAACAGGGGCACAGACAGCAAAACAAATGTTACAGGGGTGATAACCCTTACCTATGTTTTCCAAAAAGTTTAAAAATAGATTTTTGGGCTGGAGCTACACTTAAACAATGTACCTGTTCAAAATTACAAACAGATTCTACATAAGAACAAACCTACAGTCCCTGTCTTGTATGCACCGCCTGTATACGGCTGTTCAGAGTATATAGGGCCTTTTTTATTTTATGTGCGGGGTTCCCCTTAATATCCATACAAGACCCAAAGGGGCTGGTAATGGGCTGGGGTAGGGGGGGGGGTCATGGGGTAGCTATGCCATTTTTCTTAAAGATTTTCATCCATATTACCGGGACCAGACATTACATTAAAGCCGCAAGCAGTTTTAAATGGCTTTTTTTTCCTTTAGAAGTGTCATTTTGTGCAGGGACAGTTCTAAACACGGGAAACACGTGGCACTTCACAGGCATACTTTAGACACCCCCCAGGTACGATATTTAAAGGAATATTTGACTTTTTTTTTCACTTTATGCATCATTAAAATGACTGCTCCCGAAAAACGACCGTTTTTAAAACTTCTTTTTGCATTGATACATGTCCCCTGGTGCAGAACCCGGGTTCCCAAACCCTTTTTAGGACAATAACATGCATAATAGTTGTTATAATTAGCACTTTAGAATTCGAACGTTCGCATCCATTGTATTTAATAGGGTTCTAATGTTCGTACGAACTTTCGGTCCGTTCGCGGGTTCTGGTGCGAACCGAACCCGGGGGTGTTCAGCTCATCACTACTCCTGAGGAGGAAATGTGTGCTCCCACAGCCATGCCCTCGCGCACTACTGCGGAGATAGAGGAACTGAAGGTTGAAGCTCCAGCCATTAAGGAGCTTAAGGCCGTGAACACAGTGGATGCTGCCTCGGTCACAACGGAGCCCTCCTTTCCGCCTGCAAAAAGGAAGGTAGGACTCATAAAGGCTTCCCGCGGCCACGGTGGGGGCCTAACCCAGCGCCTACCTGAACCGGATCGTCTAGCCGGAGGAGCTTCCGAGCGATCCACGACAGGTGAAGGTCGAGGTAGGCAGGGAAAAGGAAAAAAGGTCAGTGTCCGTTCTATTAGGGATGCTTGGGTGTCTGGCCCAAAGGAACTTTTGAAAGCTGGTGATTCTGTGTCCACAAGAGTTTGCCTGCCAGCGGAGATGTGGGACTCTTCAGACATAGACTCTTCCTCTGAAGTTGGCGATGAGGTAGAAATTGATGAACTGTTTGCAAGGGATGGGACAAAATTTTGCTAACTTCTCCCCGTAGTGTAAAGGAATCGCCCATGGACTCTGGGGAGACTGCAACCCGGGTGGAAACCCCTGTTATTACTGGAGATGTTGTTCCTGTGTCCACCTTGCATGCTCCGGTGTCTTCCGTGCCTGCTGTACCAGAGGCCTGTTCATCACTAAGGCCGCCTATGCCACAGTTGGAGCCCGTACGCCCCCGCAGATCTCCGGATGCTATTGTCCTGCCCGGAACTGGAGATCGGGCGACCATGCCGCCTTTGGCCTGACTGCAACGACTGTTGAATCAAAAGGTTGCTATGGACTATGGATGGGAGTATCCATACGTCCCAAAGAACTTGCTCTTTGAGATTGAGGCCTTTCGGGAGCGATGGTATAGTGACTTTATCTGGGATCATTTGGAGGTAAAAAAAAGGCCATAGGTACTTTTCATGTTCGGCCGTAATGACTGGGAGATACAAAGGTTGCCAAAAAGACTGGACTCTGGATCGGCACATACATGCGGACAGGGTCATGATCTGCAGTAAAGACAGAGATGATGTGATCTATTCCATAGAGACCTTGGATAAGGACTGGAAACCCCCTGATCTCCCTGATCCCAGTTTTTATCTTTGAAGTGGTACTTCTGTTTTTTTTTTTTATTATACCACTTCAGGGACAATGCCTTGAACTGATATTTGACTCTATGCCCAGGGAGTTTACTCTCTGGAGGGTTGAAGGACAAGTTTTTTTTTTCCTTCCCTTTTTGGAAAAAAAAAATCTGAGAGCTGAACTTGGGATAGAGTTAGTCAGGGCAAACCAGGAAGCCGCCGTGATCAACCAAAGATAAATCTGTGTTGTGGTGCGTCTGTACACACTTAGGCTAGGTAATAATATGTGCTGCCACTAGGTGGTAGTGGTTTGCTGAACTTTTTTCTTTTATGCACTTAATTTAGGGAAATGTCATTTCATACACTAGGCTTTGTGTGTGCAGCTTAGAAGAAAGGAACTATATTTTCTTGGGGAGATAGTTCACTTCTAATTAAGAGTGTTAGGATGTTAATAGAGTGTAGAATGTTTGGCGTGTATACGTTTTTTTCTTTTTCCCTACAGGAAGACCATCATGCAACTGCACCGGAGAAAGGGTGGGATATAGTTGTGATAGGATGATGGGAGGGATTGTTACATAATGTCTGTGTACATTTGAAAACTGTTTGTTTTTCTGTCCTTCTCTCTCTTTGCTATATTTCAAGTCTTGATTCAGGCACCAACCTTGTGGTGTACATAGTTCAGGAATACATTTGCGCTTGCTCAGGACTGAGTGTGTTAATTTATTCCAGACACTGGGGACAGTGTCTCATTCAGGAGGGGGTGTATGTAGCGGGGTCCCCAAATTGAACCCCGCTATACCTAAATTTAGGGGTGACCAGAGCAATAGTTAGCTTGGGTCTTTTGATTGTTTGGACTCTGCTTTACTGCTGTGTCATCTGGCGTGCAGTTCCCCTTTGGTCATATAGGTGGTGTTGTCACCTATACCCGGGGTTGAACCACAGGTGATGGAGTGGATATTGGATGTCCTTTCTCGGCTGCCATGGGTGGGCGGTTCTGGCCTGCTGTGCATGCTGGGAGAGGATATATAAGGGGCAGACGCCATTGTTCTGTGTGGAGTACCCGGGGCCTATGCCCGGAGGAGAGAGCAATTCCCGGGGGCCCATGCCCAGAGGAGTCTCGGGCACCTTTAGCTCGAGACTGCGGAGTTCCATAGAAGAAGCTGAGGAAACCCAGGGAACCTTGAAGGGGTAAACGCTCTGACTGAAGGGGAACTGGGGGAGGAACGATCCCATAACAAGAGGGTAGTGATAAAGATTGCTAACTCAGGAAAGGCCTGGTGACCTGTCAGAGGGAAGGATTCCTAGCTTCACAGACTGCCTTAGAGGAGCTGTTTGCTGCTTAAAAAGGAGGGATCTCCTTGACTTGGTCCTTGGAGGGGACTGAGTCATTGTTCCAGCATCACGCCGGCTGCTAGTACTATTGAGTGACTATCCGGGTGAGCTGTACCCACTCGGGATCGAGTGGTGACGAAGCCAAGAGTGTGCCTGAATCCACTAATATCTGCTAACTCTTTTTCTTCTCACTTCAACTCTCTGGTTCCTAGAAGCAAGATAAAATAAACTCTACGTTGGAGTTGATATGTTGTGTGGACATTGGCCTCATTAAAATTGAAAATTAAAGACTCGCCTCTATAAACATAGACGGGAGAACCAGAAGAAGGGGACTTTTCAACTGCAGGGCCCAAGTATGTAACACCGCCTGACCTCTATAACCTAGAGGACACGGGCATGTGGCATGGTGTGTCCTCTCCCCCTGCTTTAGGAGGTAAGAGGGGGAAAAGGATCCGTGTGCTACACACATTTAGGATATACTGGTAACATGTGTACCCACATCAATGGCTACTTTTTTTTAAAGCGGAGTTCCACCCTAAAAAAAAAAAAAAAAAATACACCAAAATTCAGCAAAAAAATTGAAAATAAATAATTGAAAAAAAAAATTACATTTTTACTTACCAGAAATGAAGGTTGCTATGCGGATGATCCTAATCTGCCTCTTCATCTGCCGTGGCAGGTCTTCTTCCGCATCCTCCTCGCGTTGTCTTCTGGTGAATGGGGCGCGCTGCCTTCTGGGAAATGTGTGTATCCCAGAAAGCAGCCGCCCATTCACAAAGCGCCGTGAGACTCGCGCATGCGCAGTAGGAAACGGGCAGTGAAGCTGCAAGGCTCCACTGCCTGTTTCCCTTAGTGAGGATGGTGGCGCTGGGACCTGTCAGGATCGAGGGATTGGCCTCGGGGGCTCCTAGGACAGGTAAGTGTCCTTATTAAAACTCAACTCAACAGCTACAGTGTTTGTAGCTGCTGACTTTAAAAAAAAAAAAAAATTGTGTGTGGAACCCCTCTTTAACAGGTAAATCATAGGGACTATGAACATTGAAATATTTATGTATTCCAACAAGTAGTAAAACAGCTTTAAAACAAGGCATTCCTAATCTCTCTAGCTCCATGTATTATAAAGAAATTACTGCAATTCTCACAAATCTGAAAAGATCACAACAAATATTCTGAAGTTCGTTTTTAGTTAGTTGCTAAAAGCTTAGAAACACCTGCTGCTGAGATATAGTATAGTAAGGATTTAAAAAAAAAAAAAGGGTGGACTTATCTCATTAGAAATCACAGAGCCCTGTGCAACTTACCTTTTATTGGTAAAAATACACTAAAATCATTATTAGTGGACACAAACACAAAATAACTTACAAAATTCCTGCTAAATCTAAAAGGTAAATCTGTATTGAGTTAATAAATAAAGCTCTATTTTTGAATGAGAACTTGGGGCTCATTCTCGTCGTGGGTACTAGGGTCTGTACAGAATCAATGTTCTTGTATGTGGTTAGAGCTGTATGAAGGCAGGCCCTTAATGTTTTGTACTATTGTTTATTTTTTTAACTGATATCTCAGTAGTTTGGAGACAGGAAAAGGGACAGAGGATGACATTTCTAGTAAACACAGCTTACTATGCTTCAGTTATGAATAAACACTGTGTGTGATCGGTACCAAATCAGTCATTGTGTTCATGTAAATATGACATATTTACTGGCCCCTTATCCCACTCTCAATCTCCCTGTGTGCCTATAGCTGCCCCGTGGGAGAGAAGCCAGCAGCGCTGCAAGTGGGGGGGGGGGTGCACACAGGGGGGCCCAGGCAACAGGGGGAAGAGGATGGTATACAGGGAAGGTAATAGGCTCATTGAGGGGCAGATACTGGAACTGATCCTTTCTATGAATCTTCCTGCAGCAGCTGAAAGCCAGCTTCTCCTCCTTTCCCTTGTGCTGGCTTTCAGAGAGAGCTATACCTTACCTTATCAGCTACCATGTTTGAGGAATAACTAATGGCCTATGTTTTTCTGTTAGATTATGGAACTATTGAGGAGAAGTGCTACAACAGTCAGGCAATGAATGAGCGACTTGTATAGTGCTCACATGCGAACTGAATCGCCTCTAGGTGCTTTTTGCAGCCAGTGTTTGCTTGGCTGGTGCAGTCATTTTACTCCTTAGGATCTCAACGCACTTGGGACACACAGTTGTACACACATATATACTGGGCCAATTTGGACAAGATCCAATTAACCTACCAGCATGTCTTTGGAGTGTGGGAGGAAACCGGAGTACCCGGAGGAAACCCACGCAGACACAGGGAGAACATGCAAACTCCAGGCAGATGGTGTTGTGGTCGGGATTCGAACCAGTGACCCTTTTGCTGCTAGGTGAAAGTGCTAACCACTACACCACTGTGCTGCAATGCTGCAATGCGAAGTCTTATTTTGGAAAATATCCAAACTAATAAGGGTTTTAGAAGAAAATGTAACTTCAATACAGGGCACTTTTACCCCCTTCCTGCCCAGGCCAATTTTCAGCTGTCAGCACTGTCTCACTTTGAATGACAATTGCGCGGTCATGCAACGCTGTACCCAAACAAAATTGTTATCATTTTTTTGAGACAGAGCTTTCTTTTGGTGGTATTTAATGACCACTGGGTTTTTTATTTTTTGTAAACGACCAAATGCACTTATATGCAGCACTGATACATGGGACTCATGGGCACTGATAGGCGGCACTCATTTGTGCTACATATAACTTTATTTGCCTGTTTCCAACTCGTTTTTTAACTGAGGATGTCAGAGAAAATCAAACATTTAAAGGTTTTAATTGTGCAATTTCTATCAGAATCACTATTTCTATGTAAATGCCCCTTCTAGAAAGCTGCATAATCTTTGCAGGCATCCACCTCTGTGTTACAAAATGGCTTATCCCAGATCCCATCTGCATTTTTATAGTATATCCCACTTGTTGTAAAAAGATCATTTTAGTAGTCTGTCCAATGACTGTTTACACTAATACCCAAAGGCTCTTTTATACAATGGACATGCTGGACCTTTTCCTCATTATTCAGCTTATATCTATCAACTAAACAGTTCCAAAACAGAAGTTATCTTGATTGGCACTCCTTACCAGACCAAATCATCTTCCATAACCAGCATTACTTTTTCTGGTTCTAATATTCCCCTCTCATCAACAGTCACAAATCTTGGTGTAAAAATTTACTCCCAACTTACTTTTGAAGCCCATATAAATCACTTATGCAAGACCTGTTTCTACCACCTTCGTAATATTTCTAAACTCCGTCCCATTCTTTCCCTCTCAGATGCTGAAAAGTTGGTTCATGCCTTTGTCTCCTCCAGACTGGACTACTGTAACGCACTTCTCATTGGGATTCCTGGAAAGAGTCTGCAGAGGCTTCAGTACATCCAAAAGTCTGCAGCAAGGATCCTGATGAGAGTGCGGAAACATGAGCATATTACCCCCATTCTTCACTCACTCCATTGGCTTCCTGTTTCCATCAGAATTGAGTATAAAGTCTCCCTCCTCACACATTAATGCATCAATGGGCATGCCCCTTCCTACCTTAAAGAACATCTCAATCTACAAAACACAAAACGTTCGCTCCGTTCCTCTGATTCAAATCTTCTGCAGATTCCAAGAACTAGACTTAAGACAATGGGAGACAGGGCCTTTAGTGCAGCTGCCCCGCGTCTGTGGAATGCCCTACCTGACACCCTGAGGGCTCCTCAATCAATTGACTGTTTTAAAAAAGGTCTTAAGACATTTCTTTTTTGCAAAGCTTTTTGCTTCTTTTAGATGTTTTATGGTATAAATGGCTGATTTTATTTTTTCATTTTTGTTTTTAACCTGTAGCACATTGAGATCTTTTTGATTCAATATGTTTTTATTAGGTTTTTGGTTTACACAAAAGAAAAACATTGCACAGATAAGCAATGTACAAATAAAGGAAAATAAAAAGGAAACATTGCTTGTCTAATGGTGGTAGAACAACACCATACATGTTCAATACAAGGCAACATCACAAATTGCACAATGAGTATTTGTAACGAACGCATGGTACTATAGTTTAGTGAACTGTTGGGTGGAGGGGCTGGCCTCAGTCCCGACACCCCCAAATGGGTTCAAGACTGTGTCCAGGACCCAAGCCAGTCCCCCACACCTTTTATATTTTCCAGTCAACCTCATTGGCTAACGCTTATTTCTAGAAAACATAATACGATAACCGTAACACAATTAACCATCTGGGGTAAACTTGGGGAAATAGTAATGCACCCTGACGTTCCTGCCTAGTTATTGTAGTTTAGGGTACAGGTAGAGATTTCAAAGATTCTTTATTATACCAGCTCAACCATGGTTGCCACTTTTGGTCTATACCTTCTCTATTTTTATCCCTAAGTGCTAGAGTCCGTTCGTATATGAAATGTAGATGGGTTGTTTGTATCACTTCTCCTATTGTGGGAGGTGCAAGGGTTTTCCACTTCCTGGTGATGCACAGTCTGGCGGATAGTAATATGTGTGAGATGGTGTGCTTCAGTTGAGTTGGGTATTGATCCATTTCAAGAGATAGGAGTGCTAGACAGGGCCTAGAGGTAATTGTTAAATGAGAAATGTCGGCTAATAATTGGAAAATTGATTCCCAAAAGCGTGTCAGTAGGGGGCAGCTCCAAAAGGTATGGAGCATACCTCCCTTTTCTCCACATTTCCTCCAACATTTATCGCTTACACTGTTATCAAATTTAGACACTCTTTCGGGAGTCAAATCGTTGGGAAATTTTAATGGACAGTTCCCAGAGGGTGGAACAACAGGTGACATCATATGTGGATTTGCAGGCTTTAGCCCATTGGGCCGTAGTGTACGTGCTTCCTAATTCTGATTCCCATTTAAGTAGGAGCTGATTTAATGAATATATTTTTTTGCTGGAGGATGGTATAGAATAGTGATATACCTTTTAGGGTGGGCATGGGGTTGCTAAGAAAGAGCCATGCAGGATGGGGAACGTAGCTATGATTAAGCACTGACCTTCAGTGTGAAACATGTAAGCTGTTACCCCGGCTATGCTGTGATGATTTTTGGTGTGATCTTCCATTTTTTACAATAAAGGCGACCGTCAAAGGTTTTTTGGAGTGTGGCTGTCCATATTTTTTATTTTCTTCTCTGTAGGATGGGGAACGTCACGTTCCCAGGGAGGCGATGTATGCAAGTAGTGCTTCGTTCGTAAGTAAAGGTATAGATCAGAGTTAGGTAGTCGGTATTCCTTCCGAAGGTCAGGGAATGATTTTAGCCTATTATGAATGAAGAGGTTATTAATGTGTAGTGTGCCCTTATCCCGCCACGTCTTGTAAGATATTAGATCTATATTGTTCTGTAGGACTAAGATCAGGATTTTCAATGTGGTTTTGTTAGGGTAGTCATGACTAAGGCATATAAATGTATTCCATACTTGGACTGTGGCTGACATTGTAGGGATAATAAATGAGGGGACTTTGTTTGTAGGTGACTTGGAGAGTAGCCAGGTGGATAGGTTTGTACCCGGTATGAAGGTGGCTTCCATTTGCCCCCAAATGGTGTGCGGACATGATAAGAACCATTCCCTAGCTTGAGTGAGTATAGAGGCCATATAATAATCCTGGAAGTCCACATAACCAGAGCCTCCAGCTCTACGGTTTTTGATAAGATTAGAGTGTGCACTTCTAGCCTTTTTGCCCTGCCAGGTGAAGAAAGATAGAATAGATTGTAGTGATTTAAAGTAATGGGTAGGGATTTTAATTGGAAGCGTCCTGAATAGATACAAGATTTGGGGAAGGTGGAGCATTTTAAAGGGTGTATTTGTCCCGTGAGACCAAATTTGTGTAGAGCTGAGCAAAGGTACCCAGTGTACCCTGTTGAATGCTTTTTCCTGCCTGATGGATGAGATTGATCATCCTTCTTGTAGCGTCTGAGGCTTGGCGGCCTTTAGTGAAGCCCGATTGGTCTTTATGGATAAGGGTTGGGAGAATGTCGATTAATCTATTGGCTATTAATTTTGCGTATATTTTCACGTCTACGTTGCGTAACGAGATGGGGCGAAAATTTTGGGGCGAGTTAGGATCTTTACCAGGTTTTGGAAGGGTGACCACTATCGCCTTTAGTATTTCCGGGGGGAAGGATGATGAGGTTGTGGCGATATTATAAACTTCACAGAGGATGGAAGCTGAGGTGTGTTGGAATTTTTTATAATATTCTCCGCTGAACCCGTCTGGTTCTTCCTCTTCTCCATATGCCCTGATAGCAAGCCATTTGCTATAGGGGCACAGATGCGGGCTCGCTCCTGAGCCGTGGTGTGTGTGCCCATAGATACACACAGCGCTGCTTGGCCGTGCCCCTAACTCCCTCTTCATTGGATTTGATTCACTAAGCAAAGCCCGAACAAAGCCTGTGAGACCAGGAAGAGAGGGAGAGAAGACCTTCAGCACTGGATTGATAAGGTAAGTGTTAAAGGGGGTAACAGGCAGTGAAAAGTGTTTTACCTTAATGAATGCATTAAAGTAAAAAAAAACTTTAGTGTTTAGAACCACTTTATTTAGCAAAGCCAAAACAGCAGGATAAGGATCCTTATTTTCAAAAAAGTGACAGTTATTATTAGCTGAGTCCAATGAAATCAGAAAATTACAGTCACATGGCTGAAAATAATGAGCCTTATCCTTGTGTAAAGCTCCATGAGCCTTGTGTATGTCAACTGTGCATTCAGCTATTTGCATGGAGTTGCTTTTATGTCACTCTGGATCAGCGACGGACTGGCCAACGGGAGTACCGGGAGATTCCCGGTGGGATTATCGGCAGTGGGCTGCCTGTCAATCACTGTCAGTGTCTCTGAGTGATATCAGTAACTATTTATGCGAATTGAGCTCTGCACGCACCTGGCGCCGTCAGCCAATAACCATCTCCGCTGCGCTGCCTCCACGATACTTCCCTCTGGCTCCTCCTATGTTTACAGTGGCCCTGCCCCCCTCCCAGCGGCGTGTCGTGTCTCACGGGTCACAGCCGTAGGTGGGAGGGGATGAGAGGAGGAGCCGAGGAGAGCAAGCTACCTGGCCTGGTTATCATGGAACTAGGACACGGGAGGAGCCGAGCCAGAGGAGAGCTGCTGTGCTGTTCAAGTTCCAGGAGGAGGTGGAGCCAGCGCTGCCGAGGAGGAACAAGAACGATTGGAACCAGTAACACCATTGCCAACAACTTCATCTTCTTCATACAACAGTCAGAAACACAGTGTCACATTCTATCACAAGTAAGAAACAAACAAACTACTAGGCTGATGCCATATGGAATGTTATGCAGCCATCTGACTGCAGTAAAGTATATGATGTATGAAGAGATTATGAACTGTGACTGTCATTCTGATTTTTTTTAATATGCAGCATGGCGGGGGGGGGGGGGATGTACTGTCTGCCACCCCACTGGTCATAGTAACTGATTTAATAATGTGACATGTGTATGAAGATTATGAACTGTGACTGTCATTCTGATTTTTTTAATATGCAGCATGGCGGGGGAGGGGGATGTACTGTCTGCCACTGGTCATAGTAACTGATGTAATAATGTGACATGTCCTGCACTGGTCACGATCACTGATGAATGAATTTACAGGTGTCACTGATGAATAAATTTACTGGCCACAGTCACAGACTAATAAATTTACTGGCCACGGTCACAGACGAATACATTTACTGGCCACAGTCACAGACGAATACATTTACTGGCCACGGTCACAGACGAATACATTTACTTGCCACGGTAACAGACAAATGAATTCACTGGCAACGGTCACAGACAAATTAATTCACTGGTCACGGTCACAGACGAATGAATGTACTGCCACTGCTGGTCATGGTCACTTATGATGAATGAATGTACTGCCACTGGTCACTGATGCATTAATGGCTGACCACTGGTCAGCCATTAATGCATCAGTGGCAGTACATTCATTCATCAGTGACCAGTGGCAGTACTGGCAGTACTGGCAGCAGCACTGCTTGGGGAATAAATGCTGGGTTGGCTGAGCGCTCTGCTGAAGTGCTCATTCACCACTGAGCTGTTATCTCCCTGGAAATGGGTAAACAGGACACTTCTGGAGGGTTCTCCTTCTCTGGGCTGCAGTCCTCTTCTTTAACCACTTGCTTACTGGGCACTTAAACCCCCCTCCTGTCCAGACCAATTTTCAGCTTTTAGTGCTCACTCTTTGAATGACAATTGCGTGCTCATACAACACTGTACCCAAATAAATTTTTATAAATTTTTCCCACAAATAGAGCTTTCTTTCGGTGGTATTTGATCACCTCTGCTGTTTTTATTTTTTGTTAAAAAAAATAAAATACAAAAACCGTTTTATAATTTGTAATAAAATTTTGCAAATGTGTAATTTTTCTCCTTCATTGATGTACGCTGATGAGGCTGCACTGATGGGCACCGATGGGCTGCACTGATGGGCACCGATGGGCTGCACTGATGGGCACTGATAGGCGGAACTGGTGGGCACTGATGGGTGGCACTGATGGGTGGTACTGATGGGCATTGATAGGTGGCACTGGTGGGCACTGAGAATTGGAACTAATAGGTGGCACTGATAGTTAGCAGTGATGGGCACTGATAGGTGCCAGTGATGGGCACTGATAGGTGGCAGTGATGGGCACTGGTCAGCACTGGTAGGTGAGACTGATGAGGCACTGATTGGCAACACTGGTGGGCATTGATAGGTGGCACTCCTAGGCATTGATAGGTGGCACTGTGTTTGCACTGGTGGTCACTGTGGGCACTGGCAGGGGGCACTGGCAGGCGGTACTGGTGAGCACCACTGATGAGGCTGATGTGCCTCTTCCACTGGGGACCGAGGTCCATTACACAAAAGCCGGTGATCAGCTTTTTATTCTCCTCATGCTGTCAGCGTGAGAAAAAAAAAGATTACCAAGCTTTTTAAACCACATAAAGATTTGTGGACTTTTTGGAACATATTATGCCTACAGTTGTGACTTACTATATGTCTATTCTCAGGCTTGGTCCACAATAGAGGAGAGTGGAGAGGAGAGGGAGCATGAGGCAGGCTATGAATGTGAAGACGATAGAGGAGATGAGCAGGAACATGAGTGTAGACTAGTGATGAGCCGAACACCCCCGGGTTCGAGTTCGCACCAGAACCCGCGAACGGACCGAAAGTTCGCACGAACATTAGAACCCTATTAAATACAATGGATGCGAACGTTCGAATTCTAAAGTGCTAATTATAATGACTATTGTCCATGTTATTGTCCTAAACAGAGTTTGGGAACCCGGGTTCTGCACCAGGGGACATGTATCAATGCAAAAATAAGTTTTAAAAACGGCCGTTTTTCGGGAGCAGTCATTTTAATGATGCATAAAGTGAAAAAAAAAAGTCAAATATTCCTTTAAATATTGTACCTGGGGGGTGTCTAAAGTATGCCTGTGAAGTGCCACGTGTTTCCCGTGTTTAGAACTGTCCCTGCACAAAATTACATTTCTAAAGGAAAAAAAGCCATTTAAAACTGCTTGCAGCTTTAATGTAATGTCTGGTCCCGGTAATATGGATGAAAATCTTTAAGAAAAATGGCATAGCTACCCCATCACCCCCCCCCCTACCCCAGCCCATTACCAGCCCCTTTGGGTCTTGTATGGATATTAAGGGGAACCCCGCACACAAAATAAAAAAGGTCCTATATACTCTGAACAGCCGTATACAGGCGGTGCATACAAGACAGGGACTGTAGGTTTGTTCTTATGTAGAATCTGTTTGTAATTTTGAACAGCTACATTGTTTAAGTGTAGCTCCAGCCCAAATACCTATTTTTAAGCTTTTTGGAAAACATAGGGAAGGGTTATCACCCCTGTAACATTTGTTTTGCTGTCTGTGCCCCTGTTCAGAACATTTCACGTCACTTTGCGTCCCAATGACAACTGTTTTTGAAATGTGGTGTTTTTATTGAAACAAGGATTGGTGATAAAGCATCAGTAGAGAGGAGACACCTTTCTCCCATATTAATTCTTACAGGAGAGAATTTTCCTTCCAAGGGGTAGATTTCCTCTCACTTCCTGTTGTCTTCTTCCGTTTGCAAGTAGTAGTCGTTTGTAAGTTGGATGTTTGAAAGTAGGGACCTGCCGTATATACTCTGCAGAAATTGGCCCCTTAGGTGTTGGTGTTGGCACAACACTGTAAGCACTCACAGTTACTCTTGGTGGGTGCTGGAACGCCCTGCTGTCAACTATTATATCAGGAATTGTAATAACATATAATTGTTGAACAGTGGTAGTAAAAATTGGTCCTTTGATGGTGGTGCTGGTGCCACAACACTGTAAGGGCTGACAGTTACTCTTGGTGGGCGCAGCAATGGGCCCTGCTGTGAATTATTAGATCAATAATTATAATTGCATGCCCCTGTTGAACAGGGGCTGAAAAATTGGGCCTTTGGTGGTGGTGGTGGTGGTGGTGGTGTTGACACAACACTGTAAGACCTGACAGTTACTCTTGGTGGGCGCAGCAATGGGCCCTGCTGTGAATTATTAGATCAATAATTATAATTGCATGCCCCTGTTGAACAGGGGCTGAAAAATTGGGCCTTAGGCACTGGTGGCACAACACTGCAACCCATCACAGATACTGTACTTGGAGCACAGCAATGATGCCTGTTGCAAAGTATTGCATCAAAAATTGTAATTACACGCCCCTGTTAAACAGGGGCTGAAAAATTGGGCCTTAGCCACTGGTGGCGGCACCCATAAACCAAAATGATCTTCCAAGCTATCATCATTAATCGGATCATTGAGGAGGAGGAGGAGGATAGCCAGTCAACATAACAGCACAGGCACTCAGCATCAGCATCAGTCTTGAAGGGATGAGACATTTTAAAATCAATTAGTCTGTTATATCAGCATCAGGTGTGTGGTAGCTGGTGGTGATCCAAGACTGGTTCATCTTGATGAAAGTCAGTCGATCAACCGAGTCGGTGGACAGGCGCACCCTGTGATCCGTGACAAATCCTCCAGCAGCACTGAATGTGCGTTCTGAAAGAACGCTGGATGCAGGACAGGCCAGTAGCTCAATTGCATACTGTGCAAGCTCTGGCCAGTGATCCATCCTCAAGACCCAGTAAGCCAGAGGATTTTCGGTGGGGAAGGTGTCCAAGTCTGACCTTGCCCCTAGGTATTCCTGCACCATGTATATCAGACGCTGGCGATGGTTGCTGGAACCGATCATACTTTGGGGCTGCGGACTAAAGAATTGTCTGAACGCATCGGTCAGACGGCCACCTTCCCCACCGCTCCTTCTTTGATTGCCCGAAGCCTCAGCAACTCGTTGTCCAGGACCAGGAGTTTGTAACCTCCCAGTCTCTGGGAACGCGTTGCACAGACCTTTCTGCAAGGCCTCCCGGAGTTGTCTCATCCTCTGCTCCCTCTGCGATGGTAACATAAGGTCCGCAACTTTACCCTTGTACCGTGGATCAAGGAGAGTGGCCAGCCAGTAATGGTCCCTCTCCTTGATCCGAAGAATACGAGGATCCTTCCGCAGACTTTGCAGGATCAGGGAGGCCATGCAGCGTAGGTTAGCTGAGGCATTCAGTCCGGAGTCCTCTGGGTCACTAAGGACGACATGATCTGCAGCCACCTCCTCCCAGCCACGTACAAGTCCACTGGTTTCTTGGGACTGTAAATCATCCCTAAAAGACTGCTGCTGATGATGCTGAGTGCCAGCCTCCACCTCCATGCTGACACAATCCTCCTCCTCCTCCTCCTGTGCGATGGGTGGGACAGAAGGAACACTGTCTGGGTAAAGGGGGCCTTGAGAGGCAAGGAAGTCCTCCTCTTCCTGCCTCTGTTCTGCCTCAAGTGCCCTGTCCATTATTCCACGCAGCGTGTGCTCCAACAGGTGGACAAGAGGTACAGTGTCACTGATGCATGCACTGTCACTGCTCACCATCCTCGTGGCCTCCTCAAATGGTGCCAGGACAGTGCATGCATCCCTGATCATGCCCCACTGGCGTGGTGAAAAAAACCCGAGCTCCCCTGACCCTGTCCTGGTGCCGTAGTCACACAGGTACTCATTGATGGCCCTCTGCTGCCTGTGCAGCCGCTGCAGCATGGCCAACGTTGAGTTCCACCTGGTGGGCATGTCACATATAAGGCGGTTCTTGGGCAGGTTCAACTCCTTTTGCAGCTCAGCCAGGTGAGCACTGGCATTATAAGATCTGCGGAAATGCACACAGACTTTCCTGGCCTGCCTCAGGACATCCTGTAAGCCCGGGTACCTGCCCAAGAACCGCTGCACCACCAGGTTAAGGACGTGAGCCATACAGGGCACATGGGTCAGTTGTCCCTGTCGGAGGGCGGAGAGGAGGTTGGTGCCATTGTCGCAAACCACCATTCCTGGCTTAAGCTGGCGTGGCGTCAACCACCTCTCGGCCTGCCCCTGCAGAGCAGACAGGACCTCTGCCCCAGTGTGGCTCCTGTCCCCCAAACACACCAGCGCAAGCACGGCATGGCATCTTTTTGCCTGCGTACTTGCGTAGCCCCTTGAACGCCTACGGAGCACCGCTGGTTCCGAGGACAAACCACAGGAAGAGGCCATGGAGGAAGAAGAAGAGGAGGGGGTGGAGGAGAGAGGTGTGTCACAACCAGTAGTAGCATTTTGGAGGCGTGGCGGTGGAACAACCTCCAACACTACTGCACCTTGTCCTGCATCCTTCCCAGCTGCCAAAAGAGTGACCCAATGGGCCGTGAAAGAAAGGTAACGTCCCTGTCCATGCCTGCTGGACCATGAGTCAGCGGTAATATGCACCTTACCGCTGACAGCCCTGTCCAGCGAGGCCAAGACATTGCCTTCCACATGCCTGTAGAGAGCTGGAATCGCCTTCCGTGAGAAAAAGTGGCGTTTGGGAACCTGCCACTGAGGAACCGCACATTGCACAAACTCACGGAAGGGGGCCGAGTCTACCAACTGAAAAGGCAACAGTTGAAGCGCTAGCAATTTAGCCAAGCTAGCATTCAACCGCTGGGCATGTGGATGGCTGGGAGTGAACTTCTTTCGACGGTCCAGCAGCTGGGGCAGGGAAATTTGCCTGCTAGAATCGGACGTCGGTGTATTGCTAGCAGAGTGGCCGCAAGTACTTGGCTGTGACACACCTAATTCTACACCTTCATTCCTCTCAGTGCAGGTTTCAGAGAGGACTGAAGGTATAGTGGGGTTGGAGATCCCAGCTGATGCGGTGCAAGGAGAGGTCCGCTTTGTTCTTTGGTGTGGGTCTTTAAGGTAGGCTTGCCAACGAGCTGCATGGCAGGTCAACATATGTCTGATCAAGCATGTGGTGCCCAAGCGGCTGATGTTTTGGCCACGCGATATACGCTTGAGACATATGTTGCAAACAGCAGCTGTGCGATCTGATGCACTCGCCTCAAAAAAGGCCCACACCAAAGAACTTTTTGAATGACGGGCAGAGGCAGCGCCCTGCACAGGCGGAGCTCTGCGGTGTGATTCCGTCGGTGTGCTGCCCATACGCTGGCCACCCAAGGGCATCCTGCCTCGTTGGAGATGTGCCTCCTCCACATCCTCCTTCTCCTCCTCTCTCCTATTAGGTACCCACGTGGAGTCAGTGACCTCATCATCCCCTCCCTCCTCATCACTGGAGCCAATCTGGCAGTATGCTGCAGCTGCTGGAGCATGACTGCCAGATTGTTGTCCTTCTTGAGCATCCCCTCTCTCTGCTCTCACGCTACTGCCTTCCTCTAGCTGGGTATCATCATCAGATCCTTCGAAACGCTGGGCATCCTCCTGGAGCATGTACCCAACACTGTGCTCAAACAGTTCGGGTGACTCCTCAGGAGGAGGACATGGTGGGTCTAGAGAAGGAGTGACTAATGATGACATTGATACCAGAGAAGAGGACGCTTTGGCAGCTGCTTTGCCAGTACCCTGAGCCTGGGTGAGAGAGGATGAGGAGGATGAGGTGGGCTTGGTCATCCACTCTACCAAGTCTTCGGCATGATGTGGCTCAACATGTCCAGCTGCCGAAAAGAAGGACAACCGTGTCCCATGGCCATGTGCTGATGACAATGCACCGCGTCCACGACCAGCACTGTTGCCCCCAGACACAGAGCCTGCTTGCCCTCTTTTTTTGCCTCCTGACTGTCTGCCTCTCCTTGTTTGCCTTCTAGACATTTTAATGGATGGCCTGCAGGGAGATGGGAAAAACAGTAATAAGGGCTACCTTCAGGTGTATACTGTGCAGGAGGCTTAGCAACAAAGACACTGACACTGTCCCCTGCCTATCCTTCTCTGTCCCTAAACACAAGGATTTGCAATATGCTTAAGCAAGATTGGTTTAGCACAGAATAGCACACTGACGGTTTCCCTCACTGTCCTTCTCTGTCCCTACAAACAAGGTTTAGCACAGAATAGCACACTGATAGTTTCCCCGCGTGTCCTTCTCTGTCCCTAAACTCAAGGATTTAAAATATGGTTCAGCAAGATTGGTTTAGAACAGAATAGCACACTGACAGTTTCCCCGAGTGTCCTTCTCTGTCCCTAAACTCATGGATTTCAAATATGGTTCAGAAAGATTGGTTTAGGACAGAATAGCACACTGACACTTTCCCTCACTGTCCTTCTCTGTCCCTACAAACAAGATTTAGCACAGAATAGCACACTGATAGTTTCCACGAGTGTCCTTCTCTGTCCCTAAACTCAAGGATTTCAAATATGGTTCAGCAAGATTGGTTTAGAACAGAATAGCACACTGACAGTTTCCCCGAGTGTCCTTCTCTGTCCCTAAACTCAAGGATTTCAAATATGGTTCAGCAAGATTGGTTTAGGACAGAATAGCACACTGACACTTTCCCTCACTGTCCTTCTCTGTCCCTACAAACAAGATTTAGCACAGAAGAGCACACTGATAGTTTCCACGAGTGTCCTTCTCTGTCCCTAAACTCAAGGATTTCAAATATGGTTCAGCAAGATTGGTTTAGCACAGAATAGCACACTGATAGTTTCCCCGAGTGTCCTTCTCTGTCCCTAAACTCAAGGATTTCAAATATGGTTCAACAAGATTGGTTTAGAACAGAATAGCACACTGATAGTTTCCACGAGTGTCCTTCTCTGTCCCTAAACTCAAGGATTTCAAATATGGTTCAGCAAGATTGGTTTAGCACAGAATAGCACACTGATAGTTTCCCTCACTGTCCTTCTCTGTCCCTACAAACAAGATTTAGCACAGAATAGCACACTGATAGTTTCCCTGAGTGTCCTTCTCTGTCCCTAAACTCAAGGATTTCAAATATGGTTCAGCAAGATTGGTTTAGAACAGAATAGCACACTGACAGTTTCCCCGAGTGTCCTTCTCTGTCCCTAAACTCAAGGATTTCAAATATGGTTCAGAAAGATTGGTTTAGGACAGAATAGCACACTGACACTTTCCCTCACTGTCCTTCTCTGTCCCTACAAACAAGATTTAGCACAGAATAGCACACTGATAGTTTCCCCGAGTGTCCTTCTCTGTCCCTAAACTCAAGGATTTCAAATATGGTTCAGCAAGATTGGTTTAGAACAGAATAGCACACTGACAGTTTCCCCGAGTGTCCTTCTCTGTCCCTAAACTCAAGGATTTCAAATATGGTTCAGAAAGATTGGTTTAGGACAGAATAGCACACTGACACTTTCCCTCACTGTCCTTCTCTGTCCCTACAAACAAGATTTAGCACAGAATAGCACACTGATAGTTTCCACGAGTGTCCTTCTCTGTCCCTAAACTCAAGGATTTCAAATATGGTTCAGCAAGATTGGTTTAGCACAGAATAGCACACTGATAGTTTCCCTCACTGTCCTTCTCTGTCCCTACAAACAAGATTTAGCACAGAATAGCACACTGATAGTTTCCACGAGTTTCCTTCTCTGTCCCTAAACTCAAGGATTTCAAATATGGTTCAGCAAGATTGGTTTAGAACAGAATAGCACACTGACAGTTTCCCCGAGTGTCCTTCTCTGTCCCTAAACTCAAGGATTTCAAATATGGTTCAGAAAGATTGGTTTAGGACAGAATAGCACACTGACACTTTCCCTCACTGTCCTTCTCTGTCCCTACAAACAAGATTTAGCACAGAATAGCACACTGATAGTTTCCCCGAGTGTCCTTCTCTGTCCCTAAACGCAAGGATTTCAAATATAGTTCAGCAAGATTGGTTTAGAACAGAATAGCACACTGACAGTTTCCCCGAGTGTCCTTCTCTGTCCCTAAACTCAAGGATTTCAAATATGGTTCAGAAAGATTGGTTTAGGACAGAATAGCACACTGACACTTTCCCTCACTGTCCTTCTCTGTCCCTACAAACAAGATTTAGCACAGAATAGCACACTGATAGTTTCCCCTAGTCTCCTTCTCTGTCCCTAAACTCAAGGATTTCAAATATGGTTCAGCAAGATTGGTTTAGAACAGAATAGCACACTGACAGTTTCCCTCACTGTCCTTCTCTGTCCCTACAAACAAGGATTAGCACAGAATAGCACACTGACACTTTCCCTCACTGTCCTTCTCTGTCCCTACAAACAAGGTTTAGCACAGAATGACACACTGACACTCTCCCTACCTATCCTTCTCTGTCCCTAAACACAAGGAATCCAGGATTAGTAAAGGAAAAAAATTACACTGTCCCTGCCTATGCTTCTCTTTCCCTGCTCCGGAACACACTACACAAGGCCGCCGCGCTGGCGGCCTTTTATAGTGTGGGGCGTGTACTAAACCCCCTCAGCAATAATTGGCCACAGGCATCCTGCCTGTGGCCAATCATTGCTCTCCTCGCTGCCGGCGCTGTGATTGGCCAAGCATGCGGGGTCACAGTGCATGCTTGGCCAATCACAGCACCTGGATGACACTGCGATGGCGTAGTGCATTGTGGGCCGTTCGCGTCACTCAAATTTGGCGCGAACGGCCCAAGTCGTTCGATCTTCGTCGAACGATCGAACAGCCAATGTTCGAGTCGAACGTATGTTCGACTCGAACACGAAGCTCATCCCTAGTGTAGACAAGAGAGAGAAGTTCGGAAAAAAGACAGAGGATTAGAGAGAGGAGAAGACATAATGCATGAGAGAGTAGATGACAGAGGAGATGGAAACAAAGGAGAGAGTGTTGAAATGGCAGCATACACAGAGGAAAGTGAAGTCACTGAGGAAAACATTGATTATTACATTCGTCCCCACAAGAAAAACTTGTATATTTTTTTAATTATCATCCTCAACAAACATCAAGAAATCCATTGGTACAGAAAGAGTTCTGTTGCAAGGATGGCACTAATAGACAGTGGCTTACTTACTGCCAAGAACGCAATGCATTACATTGCTCTGTCTGCATAGCATTTGCCAAGTTATCTGACAAATCTTCCTTCATAAGTGGTATGACAGACTGGAAACATGTGCATCAGCGCATAGAGGAACATGAAAAGAGCATGGCACACAAAACCTGTGCAGAAGCATACTTCTTAAATGCCTCTAAATCTGACGTTAAACATTTACTTAGTGGAAGTCAACTGTCCTCACACAGAGAACAAATCAGAAAGAGACAACAAATACTGGAGCGTGTGGTTGATGTTGTAAAATTGATTGGCAAAAGAAATCTTAGCTATAGGTCAGAGAATGAGGCTGCATACATGCTTGATGACAGCAATATTGATCATGGTAACGTCTTATGCCGCGTACACACGACCGTTTTTCTCGACGTGAAAAAATGCATTTTTTCCTTTCGACGAGAAAAACGATCGTCTGTGGGCTTTATGTCGTTTTTCTCGACGAGAAAAAACGACATTAAAAACTTCGAGAAAAATTAGAACATGCTCTATTTTTTCTCACCGTTTTTCACGTCGTCGTTTTTCTCGTCATGAAAAATGGTCGTGTGTAGGCTTTAACGACGTGAAAAAAGCGCGCATGATCAGAAGCAAGTGATGAGAAGGGAGCGCTCGTTCTGGTAAAACTACCGTTCAGAATGGAGATGGCACATTCGTCATGTAGGAAATTATTGCATCGTTTAATGCAGCGCATTCTTTTCTTCGTTCTAATGCTGCAATAATCCTATTCTCTTGCTGCTGATATTCTCACAGAGTTATGTAAAAGTTTGGTGTTTAGTATTTATTGTTTTCTCATGATTAATCTATATTTATTGTAAGCCAGATCTCCCTAAATCCCCAATATTTTAGAGTTTCCATCTTGTTTTGAAGATGTTTTTTTTTTTAATTTTTAGTTTTATTTTAGACTGGTTTTCCATATTATTTGATATTTTGTAGTGTGTCAAGTTACCCCAACAACATTATTATTTCTTAGCATTTTCCCTCAAGGAGGTTATTGTCCCTTGTTAATTTCCCAATTTTTTTATCCACTGTCCCTGCCTACTCACTACCAAACTGTCTATTTAGAAGAAGAACACATGTTCATTTTGTAACATCAAACAAAAATTCCATTTATTCTGGCCTAAAAACAAATTAAAGGGTAAGCCAAAACAAAACCAGATGTAAAGTAAATCAAAAGAAGCCAGGAAGACAGCATTGAAGACCCTGCTGAAATTAGTGCAGACCCAGATCACCACAGCAAACACCAAAGGATGAAAAGACAAAAATTGGGACCATCTGAGGGACATATCCTGGGCTCATTTGGTGCTTTTCTTTTTTCCCTTCCCTGCAGCCTTCCTTGGAGGCTGTGTCCGTGGAGGAGGGACTGGAGCAGGAGTAGGGACAGGAGCAGGGACTGGGACAGGAGCAGGGAGTGGGGCAGGAACTTGAGCTAGGACATAAGAAACATCCACAACGTCCGTAAAATCATTCAGTTTCCCCAACATGCCCATATTTACAACCTTCAATATCAGGCTCTCGCTTTTTAGCCGCTGGACCAATTCCATTTCTGGAAGTTTGTGCCCAATAAGGGCAGCAAATCCCTCTGCAGCAGTGGGGGGCTCTCTGAGGGCCGCAGTAGCCTCCCTAATTAGGGCCTGGGTCTCCTCCTCCATTTGAAGAAGCCTCCTTGCCCTTTTTCGTGGAATCCGCAGCGGAGGTATCTGGGGCCTGGTGTTGCGCTGTGTCCCACTGGGGCCTGCCTCCTCCTGTGTGTCACGTACCAAGTGTGACCAGAACTGTGCAGCTAGCAACAGAGGAACACCAAACACGTATAAGTGAAATATAAAGATTTATTAAAGATAAGTGAAATAATATATATATATATATATATTGTGAGGGGGTTAGCTCGGCAGCGGGTGTGTGTGACCCCCGGGATGGGCTCCCCACACAAAACAGGCCCAGTAAACGGAGGTTGTGGTTTTCAAAATCAAAAAGGTGCGGTTTATTTTCTATTTACAGTGACAAAACACAGCAAAGCAAAAGAAACATAACCAAAATAAATCCTGGTCAAGTTGACCTCTGACTAAACATACAGGTTTCCTAACTAACAACTGGGATCAGCCTAGTGCTGTCCTAGTCCCTAAGTCCCTGGTTTTAAATGTCCAAGCAAATAGCCACACAGGCTTTTTCTCACCGCACAGGGGTTCACTCTTCCTAGACAGTCCACACAGGTCTGGTTCCAGGCATGAGCTAACATCTAATGAAGCTGGGAGTTCTTATAGAGGCCTAAATGAGCTGACAAGCTTCAGCTGGTCTCATCAACTCCCTGTCTGTACGACGCCCCACACTCTCCCTAGAGGTATGAGTCATCCATGAGCCCACTAGCCTTATACAACTCTCCACCTAGTTGTATAAGTCGGCGTAAAGCCTGAATCTGGGCGAAATATATCTACCCCCCTGGATGCAACCAAGTGACTTTACCTTCCTGCTGTCACATACCCCCCCCTCTTGTTTTAACCTCGGGGTTGGAACACCAGCAATCAGGCATTCATGTACTCGAGACAAAGCATCCACATTCCCCATTTGAACGCCAGGGCGATGCTTTACTGTGAAGTTGAATTCCTGGAGGGCCAGGAACCACCTATTCACTCTTCTATTTGTTTCCTTGTTTTGAGCCATCCACTTTAACGGAGCGTGATCCGTAACCATGTCAAAGTGCCTACCTAGCAGGTAGTACCGAAGGGAATCTAGAGCCCACTTCACCGCTAAACACTCCTTTTCAACGGTGGCGTAATTTACCTCATGGGACTTCAACTTCCTGCTGAGGTAAATGACTGGGTGCTCTTCCCCGTTCCAGACCTGGGACAATACTGCTCCTAACCCCACATCTGACGCATCACTTTGTACGACAAAGTCTTTAGAGAAGTCGGGTGAGTACAACACTGGCTGGCTACATAAGGCTTGTTTCAAGAATTGGAATGCTGCCTCAGCCTCGGGGGTCCATTTAATCATGACCGACCCTTTCCCCTTCGTCAGGTTGGTTAGGGGCACAGCCTTAGAAGCAAAGTGGGGAATGAATCGCCGATAATACCCAGCGATTCCCAGAAAGGCTCGTACCTGCTTCTTGCTGTTGGGACGTGGCCAACTCTGGATGGCCTCGACTTTGTTGAGTTGGGGTTTTATTACTCCCCTCCCAATGGTGTACCCAAGATATTTGGCCTCCTCCTGCCCAATGGTACACTTCTTGGGGTTAGCCGTAAACCCCGCTTCCCGAACAGAGTCCAGGACTGCTTGCACTTTTGGCAGATGTGAGGCCCAATCTGTGCTATGGACAATTACGTCATCCAGGTAAGCCGCAGCATACTTCCGATGGGGCCTCAGCATCTGGTCCATTTTCCGCTGGAATGTGGCCGGCGCATTCTGTAACCCGAACGGCATTCTTTTATATTGGAACGCCCCGTCTGGGGTTACAAATGCGGTTTTCTCTTTGGCCGACTTGGCCAGGGGGATTTGCCAATACCCTTTTGTGAGGTCAAGAGTCGTCATGTATCGGGCTGTTCCCAGCCGGTCGATCAACTCATCTATACGTGGCATGGGGTAGGTGTCAAATTTTGTAACTTTGTTCAACTGACGAAAATCGTTACAAAATCGCCAGCTCCCATCCGGTTTAGGCACCAACACAATGGGACTAGACCAATCACTTTGGGACTCCTCTATCACCCCTAAGTTCAGCATTTTCTGTACTTCCTCCCGTATTGCCTCCCGTCGGGCCTCTGGGATCCGATAGGGTTTTAACTTCACCCTTTCACCGGGCGGGGTAATGATGTCATGCTCTACCCCAGATGTTTGTCCCGGCAGCTCAGAGAATACCTCCTTGTTGCGAAGCACAAACTCCTTAACCTCCTGTTGTTGGGGTTGTGACAAGGTGGCTGCTATTCCAACCTCAGGAATCACGCAACCAGTTTGAGCTGGTGACCAAGTGTCTGCGACTAGGGACTCTCTATCCCTCCAGGCTTTCAACAGATTAACGTGATAGATCTGTTCGGGCTTTCGCCTTCCTGGTTGTCTGACCTTGTAATTCACTTCGCTCACTTTTTCCATTATCTCATAGGGGCCTTGCCATTTGGCAAGGAATTTACTTTCAACCGTAGGGACAAGTACCAGTATCCTATCCCCCGGGGAAAAGGTACGGGTCTTGGCTCCACGGTTGTACACTCTCTGCTGTGCTAACTGCGCTTGGGCCAAATGTTCCTTCACGATGGGCATTACCTGTGCAATTCGGTCTTGCATCAGGGCGACATGCTCAATCACACTCCTGTGGGGAGAACTCTCACTTTCCCAAGTTTCCTTGGCAATATCCAACAGCCCTCTTGGGTGTCTCCCATACAGTAACTCAAAGGGGGAGAATCCCGTAGAGGATTGGGGCACCTCCCTAATAGCAAACATCAAATAAGGAAGTAGACAGTCCCAATCCTTTCCATCTCTATCCACCACTTTCTTCAACATTTGTTTTAGGGTTTTGTTGAATCTTTCAACCAGCCCATCGGTTTGGGGGTGATACACAGATGTACGCAATTGCGTCACTTTGAACAATTTACACAGCTCTTTCATAACCCGGGACATAAAGGGTGTACCTTGGTCCGTAAGCAGTTCTTTACAAATACCCACCCGGCTAAAAACAAGAGATAGCTCTTTGGCTATGGTTTTGGCCGAGGTATTTCTGAGAGGGATCGCTTCTGGATAACGGGTGGCATAGTCCATTATAACCAATATGTACTGGTGCCCCCTAGCGGACTTGATTATAGGACCTACCAAATCCATTGCGATTCTCTCAAACGGGACCTCAATGATGGGTAGAGGGACCAGCGGGCTACGGAAATGTGGCATCGGGGCCGACCTCTGACACACAGGGCAGGAGGAACAATAATTTTCTATGTCCTTCATCACCCCAGGCCAATAGAATCTCTGTAATACCCTCTCTCGGGTTTTCTCTGTCCCCAGATGACCTCCAAGAATGTGCCCATGGGCCAACTCCAACACCAACTTCCTGTAAGGTTTGGGCACCACAAGCTGCTCAACGGTTTCTTCTGCCCTTTTTGCCACCCGATACAGTAGGTCCTTCTCTACGCTGAAGTATGGGTAAGTGCAGGTATTATCTGGGTTCACTAACTCGCCATCTATTTCCACTACGTTTTCCCGTGCCTTTATTAGGGCGGGGTCTTTTAACTGTTCTGTGGCAAAATTTTCCCTGTGAACCTCCAGATCAGAAAACTCCACAGACGGTAGGTTTTCGTCTGAGGAGGTGGGCTCCTCTCCAGTTTCTTGAGTCTCCCCTGCCAATACTGACAAGGGAAATTCTGGAGAGTCCTCACCACTCTCAGAGGAGTTCTGGCTATCACATTCCTGGTACATAGGGGCACCAGTGGGGGGCTCAGGATCATCCCACAGTTCCCAGAACTTCGGAAAATCCCTTCCCACAATGGCGTCATGCGGTAACTGAGATACTAAGCCCACTGGATGAGAGAGGGTACCTTTGGGGGTCTCGAAACACACTGTAGTCACTGGATACTCTCGGGTGTCCCCATGCACACAAATAACAGCTACCTTGCTATTCCCAGAGACCTCTGTTTTAACTAATTCAGCCTTTATCAGGGTCACAAGGCTACCTGAATCCAGCAATACCACAACATTTCTACCATTAACACACATTTTGCATAAATGTTTCTCAGTTCCTCGAATGGCAGTGCATGCGACTGTCGCACACAGCGACTGACGTCTGCCCGTCAGAAAGTCACACTGCATGGGTTCCTCCACAACCGGGCAATTGGCTGCAATATGTCCCGCTTGCCGGCAGCGGTAGCAAACGATCCTTCTTGCCGCCTCTTGAGCCGCTGATTTCCCAGGCTGTTCTCGCCAAACTTGGGGTAGAGCTCCCACCCTCTCACTCTCTCCACCCTCACCCCTTGGAATCCTCTTATCCGCCCCTGGGGATGGTCTGGTCTTAGGGTGGAAAGTCCGAGTGTCTCTGGAAGAGGCCGTCAGGTTCTCTGTAGCCAAGTATTTCTCCACACGATCCACAAGACCATCGGCCGTCTCTGGGTCTCCATGGCTTACCCACTTTTGGATGGCAGTAGGAAGAGCTCTCAAAAACCGATCCATTACAACACGTTCCACAATCTTTGGTGCGGACAAAGTCTCTGGCTGTAGCCACTTTCTGCTCAGGTGAATGAGATCATACATTTGAGACCTGGGGGGTTTTCCAAGCTGGAAAGTCCAGTTATGCACACGCTGAGCCCGGACAGCCTGGGTGACACCCAGCCTTGCCAATATTTCAGCTTTTAGCATCACATAGTCTTTTGCTTGGTTAGGCTCTAGGTCATAGTAAGCTTTCTGCGATTCACCAGTTAACAGAGGAGCCACCAGTCCAGCCCACTGCTCCTCAGGCCACTTTTCTCTTTCAGCGGTCCTTTCAAATGTGGTCAAAAATACCTCTGGATCATCCTCTCCAGTCATTTTTGTCAATAAACGACTCACCCCAAAGGACGCGGTATTAGTGGGACGGCTTTCCTCACTGGTCTGCGGACGTTGCTGCATTACTGCTTCCATTTGTTGTAGTCTCTGCTCTAGCTTCTGTAACAGGTCTATGAAGCGGGCCTCAGATTGCTGCTGGGCTTGTTGCTGAGCTTCCAGACTCTGTTGGTGAGCTTGCTGCTGGGCTGCAAGGCTCCTTTGCAAACCTGCATTTGTCTGCTGTTGATTGGCATTTGCTAGAGCCAGCTGTTTCAGTATCTCCTCCATGCTGGCTTAAAAAAAAACTGCCACTGGTTCTCCACCAACTGTGAGGGGGTTAGCTCGGCAGCGGGTGTGTGTGACCCCCGGGATGGGCTCCCCACACAAAACAGGCCCAGTAAACGGAGGTTGTGGTTTTCAAAATCAAAAAGGTGCGGTTTATTTTCTATTTACAGTGACAAAACACAGCAAAGCAAAAGAAACATAACCAAAATAAATCCTGGTCAAGTTGACCTCTGACTAAACATACAGGTTTCCTAACTAACAACTGGGATCAGCCTAGTGCTGTCCTAGTCCCTAAGTCCCTGGTTTTAAATGTCCAAGCAAATAGCCACACAGGCTTTTTCTCACCGCACAGGGGTTCACTCTCCCTAGACAGTCCACACAGGTCTGGTTCCAGGCATGAGCTAACATCTAATGAAGCTGGGAGTTCTTATAGAGGCCTAAATGAGCTGACAAGCTTCAGCTGGTCTCATCAACTCCCTGTCTGTACGACGCCCCACACTCTCCCTAGAGGTATGAGTCATCCATGAGCCCACTAGCCTTATACAACTCTCCACCTAGTTGTATAAGTCGGCGTAAAGCCTGAATCTGGGCGAAATATATCTACCCCCCTGGATGCAACCAAGTGACTTTACCTTCCTGCTGTCACAATATACAGTGCCTTGCGAAAGTATTCGGCCCCCTTGAACTTTTCATCCTTTTGCCACATTTCAGGCTTCAAACACAAAGATATAAAATTTTAATTTTTTGTGAAGAATCACCAACAAGTGGGACACAATTGTGAAGTGGAACGAAATCTATTGTTTTTTTGAAACTTTTTTAACTAAGAAAAAAATGAAAAGTGGGGCGTGCAAAATTATTCGGCCCCCTTGCGTTAATACTTTGTAGAGCCACCTTTTGCTGCGATTACAGCTGCAAGTCGCTTGGGGTATGTCTCTATCAGTTTTGCATATCGAGAGACTGAAATTCTTGCCCATTCTTCCTTGCAAAGCAGCTCGAGCTCAGTGAGGTTGGATGGAGAGCGTTTGTGAACAGCAGTTTTCAGCTCTTTCCACAGATTCTCGATTGGATTCAGGTCTGGACTTTGACTTGGCCATTCTAACACCTGGATACGTTTATTTGTGAACCATTCCTTTGTAGATTTTGCTGTATGTTTGGGATCATTGTCTTGTTGGAAGATAAATCTCCGTCCCAGCCTCAGGTCTTTTGCAGACTCCAACAGGTTTTCATCCAGAATGGTCCTGTATTTGGCTGCATCCATCTTCCCCTCAATTTTAACCATCTTCCCTGTCCCTGCTGAAGAAAAGCAGGCCCAAACCATGATGCTGCCACCACCATGTTTGACAGTGGGGATGGTGTGTTGAGGGTGATGAGCTGTGTTGCTTTTATGCCAAACATATCGTTTTGCATTGTGGCCAAAAAGTTTGATTTTGGTTTCATCGGACCAGAGCACCTTCTTCCACATGTTTGGTGTGTCTCCCAGGTGGCTTGTGGCAAACTTTAGACAAGACTTTTTATGGATATCTTTGAGAAATGGCTTTCTTCTTGCCACTCTTCCATAAAGGCCAGATTTGTGCAGTGTACGACTGATTGTTGTCCTGTGGACAGACTCCCCCACCTCAGCTGTAGTTCTCTGTAGTTCATCCAGAGTGATCATGGGCCTCTTGGCTGCATCTCTGATCAGTCTTCTCCTTGTCTGAGCTGAAAGTTTAGAGGGACAGCCAGGTCTTGGTAGATTTGCAGTGGTCTGATACTCCTTCCATTTCAAAATGGTCGCTTGCACAGTGCTCCTTGGGATGTTTAACCACTTAACGACCGCCCACCGCCGATTTACGTCGGCAGAATGGCACGGACAGGCAGAATCACGTAGATCTACGTGATCGCCTTTGTGCAGTTGGGGGGTCCATCCGGACCCCCCTTCACTGCAGTGAGCGGCCGTTAAGTGTTCGGGAGCGATCAGGCATGAGGGGGGGGGGGGGCGCTCGATTCCGCCCCCCCCCTCGCGATCGCTCCCAGCCAATGAAAATGCTTCCTCCGCCATGTGATGTAAACAAGGCTGGAGGAAGTGATGTCATCTCCCTCGCCGCGGTCTTTCCGTTCCCGGCGCCGAGCAGAGAGGAAGCAGGTTAGTGCACTAACAGTCCACTGACACGTAGGTACACATAGGCACACAAATCACCCCCCAGTCACCCCCAGATCACCCCCCAGGTCACCCCAAAGCCCCCAATCACAGTGTCACTGATTGCAGTGATCATTTATTTTACTGATCACTGCATTTAGTGTCATCTGTGATTGTAAAAAGTTGCAGGGCAGTTAGGATTAGGCCCCTTTAGGTCCAGGGTAGCCCCCTAACCCCCCCTAATAAAGGTTTAACCCCTTGATCACCCCCCAGGTAACCCTTTCACCCCCTAACTTCAGCGTCACTAAGCGATTGTTTTTCCGATCGCTGTATTCGTGTCGCTGGTGTTTTAGATAGGCAGTTATTTTTTTTTAGGTTCGCCGCAAGTTTTTATTAGTGTCAGGTACCCCCATATATTATTTTAACCCCCTGATTGCCCCTAGAGTTAACCCTTTCACCAGTGATCGCCGTATAAGCGTCACTGGTGTCACTGGTTAGCCAGTAAGTTATTTAGTTATTTAGGTTACCCGTCAGGTTTTTATATAGTGTCAGGTACCCCCATATTTAACCTAATAAAGATTTTAACCCCCTGATTGCCCCTAGTTAACCCTTTCACCAGTGATCACCATATAAAGGTTACGGGTGACGCTGGTTGATTAGTTTGCTTTTTATAGCATCAGGGCACCCACCGTATATAACCCAATAAAGGTTTAACCCCCCTGATCGCCCGGCGGGTGAGATCAATTAGGTTTTAGCGCCAGAGAGGGTCTGCGTCGCCCCAGGCAGTGTTAGGTTAGTGACAGTAACGCTAACACCCACGCGCAAAGCATACACCCCCCTTAGTGGTATAGTATCTGATCAGATCTGATCAGATCTATACTAGCATCCCCAGCGGTTTAGGGTTCCCAAAAACGCAGTGTTAGCGGGATCAGCCCAGATACCTGCTAGCGCCTGCGTTTAGCCCCTCCGCCCAGCCCAGCCCAGCCCACCCAAGTGCAGTATCGATCGATCACTGTCACTTACCAAACACAACACACATAACTGCAGCGTTCGCAGTGCTTGGTTTTTGGGGCCCTGTACGCGGCTAGGCTCCCAAAAAGTCCCACACATGTGGTATCCCCGTACTCAGGAAAAGCAGCAGAATGTATTTTGGGGTGCAATTCCACATATAACCATGGCATGTGTGAGCAATATATCATTTAGTGACAACTTTTTGTACATTTTTTTTTTCTTTTTGTCATTATTCAATCATTTGGGACAATAAAAAAATATTCAATGGGGTCAACATGCCTCTCAGCAAATAGCTTGGGGTGTCTACTTTCCAAAATGGGGTCATTTGGGGGGGTTTTGTGCCATCTTGGCATTTTATGGCCTTCAAAACTGTGATAGGTAGTGAGGAGTGAAATCAAAAATTTATGCCCTTAGAAACCTTGAAGGCGGTGCTTGGTTTTTGGGGTCCCGTACGCGGCTAGGCTCCCAATAAGTCCCACACATGTGGTATCCCCGTACTCAGGAGAGGCAGCAGAATGTATTTTGGGGTGTAATTTCACATATGCCCATGGCATGTGTGAGCAATATATCATTTAGTGACAACTTTGTGCAAAAAAAAAAAAGTTTGTAATATTCCCGCAACTTGTGGCAAAATATAAAATATTCCATGGACTGAACATGCCTCTCAGTAAATAGCTTGGGGTGTCTACTTTCCAAAATGGGGTCATTTGGGGGGGGTTTGTGCTATTTTGGCATTTTATGGCCTTCGAAACTGTGATAGGTAGTGAGGAGTGAAATCAAAAATTTGCGCCCTTAGAAATCCTGAAGGCGGTGCTTGGTTTCCGGGGTCCCGTACGTGGCTAGGCTCCTAAAAAGTCCCACACATGTGGTATCCCCGTACTCAGGAGAAGCAGCAGAATGTATTTTGGGGTGCAATTCCACATATAACCATGGCATGTGTGAGCAATATATCATTTAGTGACAACTTTTTGTAATTTTTTTTTTTTTTTTTTGTCATTATTCAATCACTTGGGACAAAAAAAAAAAATATTCAATGGGCTCAACATGCCTCTCAGCAATTTCCCTGGGGTGTCTACTTTCCAAAATGGGGTCATTTGGGGGGGTTTTGTACTGCCCTGCCATTTTAGCACCTCAAGAAATGAGATAGGCAGTCATAAATTTAAAGCTGTGTAAATTTCAGAAAATGTACCCTAGTTTGTAAACGCTATAACTTTTGCGCAAACCAATAAATATACGCTTATTGACATTTTTTTTACTAAAGACATGTGGCTGAATACATTTTGGCCTAAATGTATGACTAAAATTGAGTTTATTCGATTTTTCTTATAACAAAAAGTAGAAAATATCTTTTTTTTTCAAAATTTTCGTTCTTTTTCCATTTATATCGCAAAAAATAAAAATCGCAGAGGCAATCAAATACCATTAAAAGAAAGCTCTATTTGTGGGAAGAAAAGGACGCAAATTTCATTTGGGTACAACATTGCATGTCCGCACAATTTACAGTTAAAGCAGCGCAGTGCCGAATCCCAAAAACAGGCTTGGTCCTAATGGCCCGAAATGGTCCGGGGCTTAAGTGGTTAAAGCTTGGGAAATCTTTTTGTATCCAAATCCGGCTTTAAACGTCTCCACAACAGTATTACGGACCTGCCTGGTGTGTTCCTTGGTCTTCATGATGCTCTCTGCGCTTTCAACAGAACCCTGAGACTATCACAGAGCAGGTGCATTTATACAGAGACTTGATTACACACCGGTGGATTCTATTTATCACCATCAGTCATTTAGGACAACATTGGATCATTAAGAGATCCTCGCTGAACTTCTGGAGTGAGATTGCTGCACTGAAAGTAAAGGGGCCGAATAATTTTGCACGCACCACTTTTCAGTTTTTTATTTGCTAAAAAAGTTTAAAATATCCAATAGATTTCGTTCCACTTCACAATTGTGTCCCACTTGTTGGTGATTCTTCACAAAAAATTAAAATTTTATATCTTTATGTTTGAAGCCTGAAATGTGGCAAAATTATGAAAAGTTCAAGGGGGCCGAATACTTTCGCAAGGCACTGTATATATATATATATATATATATATATATATATATATATAACCACCTCCAATACCACACAGTGCACAACAACCAATAACAAACAGAACCCACAATTAATAACAGTAACAGACAAATATGTACAAGTAATGGGGAAACCAGGATCATAAACAGGGCCAGGCCGAGGTCATACACAGGGGGATCAGCAGATGGGGTAAGGATGGATCAGGACAGGGAGACAGGATCAAGCAGGGGGCAACCAGGCTGCAGAGCAGGGATCAGGGATTAGGACGGACACAACAGGTTCAGGATCAGGTTACAGGGATCAGGATACATGGATCAAGGTTCAAGCAGACAGGCTACAGGTCAGGGCACGAGGACGATACCAGGGCAGTGTGTGTATACACCTGCCGGGTATTTATAGGAATGCCTGATTAGCTTCAGGTCACACCTGATCAGAGGGAGGGCAGTCTGCTCCACACTGCCAGGATCCATCCGCTGGTGGAAACCAGTACTGCGTCCAAAAGATAATACAACACCAGCAGGGAAAGATTCTCCTGACAGTTACAAACTGCCAGGAGACACCTGCTGGTGGACCACAGTACTGCAAGATAAATAATAAATGCCACCAGCGGATGGAACCTTTCCTGACAGTACCCCCCCTCAAAGGAGCGGCCTCCGGACGCTCCAACTAGCTGTTGCCGGAGAAAGTTCATGGCAATCAGCTGGGTAGTAGGCAAAGTCACATCCGGGCAGACAATCACATCAAGCTGGGCAGCAGGCAGGAACACCTCGGGCTGGGCAGCAGGCTCCGGGTCATCGAGCTGGGCAGCAGACAGGAACACTTCGGGCTGGGCAGCAGGCCCCGGGTCATCGAGCTGGGCAGCAGGCAGGAACACCTCGGGCTGGGCAGCAGGCTCCGGGTCATCGAGTTGGGCAGCAGGCAGGAACACCTCGGGCTGGGCAGCAGGCTCCGGGTCATCAAGCTGGGCCGCAGACAGGAACACTTCGGGCTGGGCAGCAGGCTCCGGGTCATCGAGCTGGGCAGCAGGCTCCGGGTCATCGAGCTGGGCAGCAGACAGGAACACTTCGGGCTGGGCAGCAGGCTCTGGGTCATCGAGCTGGGCAGCAGACGGGATCATCTCAGGCTGGGCAGCGGACGGGATCATCTCAGGCTGGGCAGCAGACGGGATCATCTCAGGCTGGGCAGCAGACGGGATCATCTCAGGCTGGGCAGCAGACGGGATCATCTCAGGCTGGGCAGCAGACGGGATCATCTCAGGCTGGGCAGCAGACGGGATCATCTCAGGCTGGGCAGCAGACGACATACCCTCGAGCCGGGAAAAGGGCTCCACAACCTCGGGCCGGGAAAACGGGCACCACAACCTCAAGCCGGGAAACGGGCACCACAACCTCAAGCTGGGAAACGGGCACCGCAGCGGGCACCACAACCTCAGGCCGGGAAACGGGCACCACAACCACAGGCCGGGAAACGGGCACCGGATCTTCCGACTGGGACACTGTCATCAGGGCTTCAGTTTGGAAGGCTGACACGGGAACTCCATGTTGGCAGGCTGGCACAGGGTCTTCAGGCCGGCAGGCTGGTACAGGGTCTTCAGGCCGGCAGGCTGGTACAGGGTCTTCAGGCCGGCAGGCTGGTACAGGGTCTTCAGGCCGGCAGGCTGGTACAGGGTCTTCAGGCCGGCAGGCTGGTACAGGGTATTCAGGCTGGCAGGCTGGCACAGGGTCTTCAGGCTGGCACAGGGTCTTCAGGCTGGCAGGCTGGTACAGGGTCTTCAGGCTGGCAGGCTGGTACAGGGTCTTCAGGCTGGCAGGCTGGTACAGGGTCTTCAGGCTGGCAGGCTGGTACAGGGTCTTCAGGCTGGCAGGCTAGCTCGAGAACCGCAGGCTGGAAGGCTGGCTCGAAAACCGCAGGCTGGAAGGCTGGCTCAAGGACCGCAGGCTGGAAGGCTGGCTCAAGGACCGCAGGCTGGAAGGCTGGCTCAAGGACTGCAGGCTGGAAGGCTGGCTCAAGGACTGGCTCTGGGACTGTAGGCTGGAAGGCTGGCTCTGGAACTGCAAGCTGGAAGGCTGGGAAGCTGGCTCGAAGGCTGGTTCTGGTACTACAGGCTGGAGCAGGTTGGTGGGTGTGGAGGAAGGTGGGATTACTGTTTGGATTGTGTGGGTAGGGAAATACTTCCGCTTCTTTTTAGATTTGGTCACTGCAGGTTTGCACATAACGGGGGGGAGTATATGGAAAAGATGGAATCGAGCAAATGGAAGAATATGGCAGGGATACGGGGACAGTGGCTGGAGGAGGTTCTTGTGGGCTTGCAGGCAGCTGAGAAGAGGCAGGTGGGTTGAATGCAGGATAGGTGCAGGGAGCAGAGACTGGATATTGATACCTGGTGGGAAGTAGTGTGTACTGAACTGCGACTGGGGTTGCCATGGGTGATGGAGAAATAGACTCTTGGGCAGGCAGGTGTCTGGCAGCGGAGATGTTTTTTTGTGGGCTAGCTGGGGCCGATTGAAAAATATCAGACCATGCTGAGAGTAGTGGCTGCACAAACTGCAGTTTACATCCTGCCTGTCTGACAAGGGATTGTACACAATCAACACACTCTATTATTTTCTGTTGGGAACAAGCTGTGTAATGTTCAAAAAATTATGGGGAGTCATCCTCCAGAAGCCAAACCAAAGATACGACCTGATTAACATTAAAGGGGGGAGAAAAATCATCATGGCCCTCTGGGATACAAGGCAAAGCCAGCTCTGTGCAGATTTTAATTAAAGGTTGAACATCCCCAAACATCATACAGCCCTGATCAACCCAGGAGTGAGCTAAACGAATAATCTCTAGCAGCTGATCACTGGTCCACTCTTTCAGTGTCTGACGGAGATATTCACCACTCTCTGACGCCAGCAGAGTATAATAAGGAATCATATCAGAGTTCATTTTAGCAGAGTAACAGAACCAAAATGGGTCCTCTGTGCAGCTACTTCTGATCATTAATGGCCCTGGTATACTGTCACGTACCAAGTGTGACCAGAACTGTGTAGCTAGCAACAGAGGAACACCAAACACGTATAAGTGAAATATAAAGATTTATTAAAGATAAGTGAAATAATATATATATATAACCACCTCCAATATCACACAGTGCACAACAACCAATAACAAACAGAACCCACAATTAATAACAGTAACAGACAAATATGTACAAGTAATGGGGAAACCAGAATCATAAACAGGGCCAGGCCGAGGTCATACACAGGGGGATCAGCAGATGGGGTAAGGATGGATCAGGACAGGGAGACAGGATAAAGCAGGTGGCAACCAGGCTGCAGAGCAGGGATCAGGGATTAGGACGGACACAACAGGTTCAGGATCAGGTTACAGGTTCAGGTTACAGGGATCAGGATACATGGATCAAGGTTCAAGCAGACAGGCTACAGGTCAGGGCACGAGGACGATACCAGGGCAGTGTGTGTATACACCTGCCGGGTATTTATTGGAATGCCTGATTAGCTTCAGGTCACACCTGATCGGCGGGAGGGCAGTCTGCTCCACACTGCCAGGATCCATCCGCTGGTGGAAACCAGTACTGCGTCCAAAAGATAATACAACACCAGCAGGGAAAGATTCTCCTGACAGTTACAAACTGCCAGGAGACACCTGCTGGTGGACCACAGTACTGCAAGATAAATAATAAATGCCACCAGCGGATGGAACCTTTCCTGACACTGTGTCCCACTGGGGCCTGCCTCCTCCTGGCTTCCACTGGCACCTGCCTCCTCGTGGGTCCCACTGGGGCCTGCCTCCTCCTGGGTTCCACTGGCACCTGCCTCCTCGTGGGTCACACTGGGGCCTGCCTCCTCATCCTGTTAAAAAAAGTTACATATAGTTATTTTAGCCTTCATCTTTCACACACATTTGTCACCTCATGACATTTGCTAATTGAATGCTAATAAATATTATAGTTAATCATTCTGACACCAGCATTTTTCATTCATGTCCCCCTAATTTTTGCCCACTGATGTCTATTGATATGTCAGACACTTTGGTTTATCTGGTAACATTTTTAACACAATTTTTTCAACTTTGACAACATTAGACTTTTATTAATATAAATATTTAGCTAAATATTATACCTGGCTCCAAATATTCAAATCCGGCTCCTCCAGGAGTTGAGCTTGTTCCTCCAAAGAGACCTCAACTTGGCTGGAGGGTTGGCTGCAGGGAATGCTGGAGGGAAGGCTGGAGGGTTGGCTGCAGGGAAGGCTGGAGCTCGTTCTGGGTGGAAGGGTGGAAAGGGATTTCCTGGATTCCAGATGGTCATCGAGGAAACTGAGATGCTGGTAGTACCAGAGATTTGAAATGTATCTGTCCTCTGCAGCTGCTCCTGACCGCATTGATGTTCGGACTTTGTTTCTTTGAGTCCGGTATGTCCCCCTAATGGTCCCAATTTTATTCTTCACATCCTGTAGTGTTGCTGTGGGGATCTGAGATTGCACAAATTCCAGCAAGGTCTCCAGTGCTCTCTTCCTGGCTTCTTTATTTTTATTTTGTTTGTTTTTGGTCTCCCATAAAACAGGAAGATTCTTCCATCTTTGCAGGAATTCCAACATGAAGTCGGGGTCCTTAAATACCTGCATTTTTGCTGCAAGTCCAAAAACACACCAAAAATCAAAGGTCAGTCAAGACTACTCCAAATCTTTCTCACCATATATAGGCCACTAACGTAGCAATTGATCAGTCATCATAGAGTTGAGTGGACACCTGGATGTTTGTGTTGAACTCTTTTTTGTAAACTTGGTAAAAAGCTAGAGTTTGTGACGTGACTTAACCCGAACTTGACCCCGAACCCAAACCCCATTGAAGTCAATGTAGCCCCGTAAATCTGCGGACTAAAAGGACTCCAAAAAAGTAAAGGAGTACCTCGAACTGTCCCTGCACAAAGTGTCATTTGTGCTTTTCCAAAATTAACCCAAAATTCACTCCTGGGTATAATGAATTGTTGTCTCCCGACAAATGCAATACATAGAAAAGTCATTGATACAAACATTGAGAAAGCATTTTGGTTCCCACAAATTCTCTTACCAGGCCCTTCATGTCTGGAATGGATATTAAGGGGAACCCCGCCGCCAATGTTTTTCAAAAGGCGTGTGGTCCCCCCAAATATCCATACCAGGCCCTTCAGGTCTAGCAAGGATTTTAAGGGGAACTCCACCCCAAATTATAGAAAAAAATGGCGTGGAGTCCCCCCAAAAATCCATACCAGACCCTTATCCGAGCACGCAACCTGGCCGGCCGCAGGGGAAGAGGGGGGGATGAGAGAGCGGCCCACCCCTCCCTCCTGAACCGTACCAGGCCACATGCCCTCAACATGGGGAGGATGTCCCCATGTTGATGGGGACAAGGGCCTCATCCCCACAACCCTTGCCCGGTGGTTGTGGGGGTCTGCGGGCGGGGGGCTTATCGGGATCTGGAAGAACCCTTTAACAAAGGGGACCCCCAGATCCCGGCCCCCCCCTATGTGAAATGGTAATAGGGTACATTGTACCCCTACCATTTCACCCCAAAACGTGACAAAATTCAAAAAATGACAATAGACGTTTTTGGACAATTCCTTTATTATTGTTTTTGTTTTTCTTCCATCTTCTCCCTTCTTCTTTTCTGCATTCGAGTTTCTTCCTCCATCTTCCTCTTCCTCTTCATCTTCATCTCCATCTCCATCTTCATCTCCATCTTCATCTTCCTTCGGGCTTCTCGTCCGCATCTTGCTCCGGCTTCTTCTTTCTTCTCGCGCCGCTCCGTTTGAATTTGAGTTTGCCGCTGTGTGACGCTTAAGTTATGTAGTTCTCCTCTAGGTCCGCTGCGAGCCGGTGGCCCCGCCCCCCTCTGACAGCACGGGGAAAGTACCCGTGAAATCCATGTGCGTCAGAGGGGGGCGGGGTTCCCGGACCAAGTGGAGAACTGATGAACTGAAGCGTCACACAGCGGGAACCTCCAATTCAAACGGAGCGGCCAGAGAAAGAAGATGCCAGAGCAAGATGCGGGCGAGAACACCGAAGAAAGAAGGAAGATGAAGAGGAAGATGAAGAGGAAGAGGAAGAGGAATATGGATGAAGAAACACGAATCGAGAAAATAAGAAGGAAGAAGATGGAAGAAGAAGATGGAAGAAAGCCAAACCAACAAATAAAGGAATGGTCAAAAACCGTCTATTGTCATTTTTTGTACACTTTCTTCGTGAAATGGTAGAGGTACAATGTACCCCTTACCAATTCACATAGGGGGGGCCGGGATCTGGGGGTCCCCTTTGTTAAAGGGGTCTTCCAGATTCCGATAAGCCCCCCGCCCGCAGACCCCCACAACCACCGGGCAAGGGTTGTGGGGATGAGGCCCTTGTCCCCATCAACATGGGGACATCCTCCCCATGTTGAGGGCATGTGGCCTGGTACGGTTCAGGAGGGAGGGGGGGCCGCTCTCTCGTCCCCCCCTCTTCCCCTGCGGCCGGCCAGGTTGCGTGCTCGGATAAGGGTCTGGTATGGATTTTTGGGGGGACTCCACGCCATTTTTAAAAAAAAATTGGGGTGGAGTTCCCCTTAAAATCCTTGCCAGACCTGAAGGGCCTGCAAATAGAATTTGGGGGGACCCCCACGTTTTTTTGGGTCTCGAAAACTGAGTTTGCAATGTATTGCCATTTGCCAGGAGCCGAGAATACATTCTAGCCGCAATTGAGTTTTAAATGATTATTCAAACTTCAAAAATGACACTTTGTGCAGGGCCATTACTAACAGCACGGGAAGCAAGCGCAAAGTTACATGCATATTGCCCAACACCGGCTCCGAACATACAGTGAATGTTTAGGTTTCTGCTCCGGGACCCAGCCCAAAAAAAAGGTCTGTACGGTCACAAAATTTTCTGTTCGGGGCCGCTCAACCCTCGACATATCAAGTATGAAAAATGTTACGTACCCGCGATCTACACGTTCGTTGCTTCCGACCTTCTTCCACTCACTGAACGTCGCTTTCCACGATGTTTTTTTAACGTTATATACAGTGCGCATGCGTGACGCTCCGCACGCTTTCCCGCCCCTGACGTTCGTTAGACTACTTTCCCCGCCCCTTCTCGCTCGTCCTTAATGACGGAGACTGACAACATGGCGGAGAATGACCGAGATGAAGTGGAAAGTGTGGAAGGAGGCAGGACCAGACCCAGAAGATATAAAGCCACTAACATGTCGTTTGAGGAGATGGTGGATATGGTCACCATATTGCTGAGGGAGGATTATGATGCCAAACATGGGCCCTACAAAAATCCAAATAAGGTGAAGGCCCAGATCATGGATAAAGTGGTCAAAACACTCTTCAGGAATTTTGGTGTTCGCAGGTCGAGGGAACAGATCCGCAAACGATGGTCGGACATTAAATTGCGTTAGCAGGAGCAATATAAAAAAAATAAAAAAGTGATCCGAAAAAGTAAGTATATTTACATTTAATGTGATTTTTATTAATAGCGTGGTGCTGGATGTGCTTTTTCGTTAATGTATGTAGTACAGTTCAAGATGTCCGGGTTCATGTTCTTGTTCACACGAATCGATCATAGAAATCCACGTTCAAACGTTCACTAAATGACGATCTTTTGGTCCGAGTCAGTGTTAACTACATTTGATCATTCCTAATAATAGGCATGTTCAAATTTAGTTATCACTGTATTCCCCCAAAACATCGTTTGGGTGGTATTGAACAAGGATTTCGACGTTTGATTCTTGTGCCCAAGAACATGAAACAGGACATCTTGAACTGTTCAAGATGTCCTGTTTCATGTTCTTGGGCACAAGATTCATCAGGCGAAATCCTCGTTCAATAACACCAAAACGATGTTTTGGGGGAATACAGTGATAACTACATTTGAACATGCCTATTATTAGGAATGATCAAATGTAGTTAACACTGACTCGGACCAAAAGATCGTCATTTAGTGAACGTTTGAACGCGGATTTCGACGACTGATGATTCTTGTGCCCAAGAACATGAAACAGGACATCTTTTACTGTTCAAGATGTCCTGTTTCATGTTCTTGGGCACAAGATTCATCAGGCAAAATCCTCGTTCAATAACACCAAAACGATGTTTTGGGGGAATACAGTGATAACTACATTTGAACATGCCTATTATTAGGAATGATCAAATGTAGTTAACACTGACTCGGACCAAAAGATTGTCATTTAGTGAACGTTTGAACGCGGATTTCGACGACTGATGATTCTTGTGCCCAAGAACATGAAACAGGACATCTTGAACTGTTTATGTGATAATTAATTAGAAACATGGTTGTGTAGGTGTTGGTAACTCTATTTAACTAATATAACTGGATTCAGTGTACGGTTACGAGAGTATGCTCAGCAGCTGCTTACACATCTGGACTCATTAGCACAAGTGTGGGCCACAAGAACAACCTTTTGATGGTGTCACACACAGGTGATCCAGTGGATACTTGGTGTGTTTCCATGTGTGAAACATGACCAAAATAGATTAATCTACCAGCTTTGGAAATGGATACAATCATGTGTTCATCTTCTAAAGCAGTGGTCATCAACCCTGTCCTCAGGGCCCACTAACAGGCCAGGTTTGCAAGATAACTGAAATACATCACAGGTGATATCATTTGCTGCTCAGTGATTGCAGTCTTCTATTTTGCATCTCCCCAAGGTAATACATAAAACCTGGCCTGTTAGTGGGCCCTGAGGACAGGGTTGATGACCACTGTTCTAAAGTATTTCCAAAAATAGAATTGTAACACACTTCCCAAGAATGCTTAATATTACTCTTTCAGGCCTAAATATATTTATTTACACAAGTCTACCTTTGGGTTCTATCTCCTAGGGCTTCAAAGAGCTAGGAGACAGGAGGCTGCAAACCCCGCACCACCAACCCAAGACCCACAACCGCAGGATGTGGCTGAAGAGGGAAATGCCAACTCAACAGGTCAGTGTCATACACCACAGCCTCAGGTAATAGATGTAGGCCTGTATATTTAGTAAGACCTTTTTTTTTTTCTAATTTAAGGTACTTTAATGCCTGCGGCCCCAGCAACCTTCACCCGACACACTGCCCAGATGTTGGTGAAAGAACTGAGGGTCTGCTCTCGTGAGCTGGAAACAATGAAAGAGAACTTGTTCCAGATGAGGCAAAACACTAAGCAGATGGAGCAAAGAATTAAAAAAATAGAACAGGTTCTTGGGAGGGTTTAAAAATGTTATATGTTTTACAATTCTGTTTTCTAATTTTTGTTTTAATTGTAGATTTGCCCTTTTTTGGGGGAATCTTTGAATTTCTAAAAGTAATATTGTACATGTTGTACATTTTTGTCAAGACTTTTATCCAAAAAATGATCTATAAAAAGCCCAAAAAATTTATTTTTTATTTTTATACAAATAAAAAAAAAATTATGCTCCTCTAATAAATATTTTAAACTAAACAATGTGTGGCTTCTTATATCAATGTTGCCCCCCCCCCCATAACAAATGTGTGTGTTTACACTCTAAATGATGTTAATTTACTTGTTACAAAAACACATGGCACTACAACTGCACTAGTATAACCTAGGACAGTGATGGTGAACCTTGGCACCCCAGATGGTTTGGAACTACATTTCCCATGTTGCTAAGGCACTCTGCAGTGGAGTTGAGCATCATGGGCAATGTAGTAGCAAAACATCTGGAGTGCCAAGGTTCACCATCACTGACCTAGGAGAAAGAACAAATACAACAAAATAAAAGCAAACAAGATGTTTTCAGTATAATTTTGTTTATTCTTCATAAAATTATTTTAAATATGATCAGGCATTGCAATGGCCCCCCTACCCATAAAATATTCCACATAGTGTTGCCGCACATCACGGCCCCTTTGGGGGGCCAAGCCTGTAGGGCCAGCTACCTGGGCTGGCAATGGTCCATCCAAGAACTGTGTGCCCTGAAGGGCAACTGAAGAGAGATAATTGTTCGATTTTTTTTTTAAATAATTGTGAAGTATGCAACAGCACATGATTAAATGGTTCCATTTGTACTCCGCCATGTTGAGAGCAGTCTGAAAAATGCGAAAACTACTGGCCATGATGCCAAAGGCATTTTCGACCACCCTTCTCGCTCTGGCCAGCCTATAATTAAAGACCCTCCTCTCAGGGGTGAGGGTCCTTTGTGGAAAAGGCCTCATCAAATGGGGTCCAAGCGCAAATGCCTCATCTGCCAGGAAAACAAAGGGGAGGCCATGTTAATTTTCTTCAGCAGGTGGCAATGCCAGGTCCTCGGAAAGAAGCCGGTCGGCAAAATCGGTCTGGACAAAAACACCACCGTCAGACATCCGCCCATTTTTCCCAACATCACTATAGAGAAATTCATAGTTGGCAGACACCACCGCCATCAGCACAATACTGTGGAACCCTTTATAATTATAAAAAAAGGATCCCGATTGGGGTGGTGGCACGATGCGGACGTGCTTCCCATCAATGGCTCCTCCACAGTTGGGAAAGTTCCACCGCTGCGAAAACTCAGATGCCACATTCTGCCATTCCTGTGGCGTCGATGGAAACTGTGGAGTCAAACCAAAAATACAAATTTAAATACTTTGCTACCTAAACATTGCAAGCATGTTCGCACTAAACACTCTTGGCAAAACATCAGTATAGCATTAATTTGGAAGGAGGATTTTAGAGCGGAGCTCCGCAGCCAAAATAATACCAAATTACCCAGCAGCTCCAGCTAGAGCAGCTGCAGAGTTTTTATAATTGGACACTTACCTGTCCTGGAGTCCAGCAACGTCCGCAGCAGAGGACGAACAATCGCTCGTCACTCTGCTGCCCCTCCGCCATCCTCGGTGAGGGAACCAGGAAGAGAAGCCTTGCGGCTTCACTGCCCGGTTCCCTACCGCACATGCACGAGAAGCGCTGCACAGTTCTGACTGGTCCTCCTGTGTTCTGGGAGCCAAGTGTCTCCAAGAACACTATGGGTATTCTGCGGGAAGTGACTTGTCTCCGGCAGATTGGCCGCAGAGATGACTCCTGGATGTGGGTGAAAATACCTGTCTTAAACAGGTATCTTCACCCTCCTCCCCCCTGAAAGGTGTCAATTTTGACACCGGAGGGGGGGGGGGAGGGTTACGATGAGCGGAAAATAAACTTTAGGGTGGAGCTCCGCTTTAATAAGAGCTAAAAATGAGAACAAAAAACATGAGCCACTCTGATGGACCTGTGAAATTCTTTTAGGGTAGGGGGGTTGAGATGAGTTGGGGACATCATAAATAAAAGCTCTAGTACTATGTAATTTATTTTGTTAGATTAGACAAAAGCAAATAATTAGGGGGGGGGCAGGCAATCTAAGCACTACAATGGAGCGGACAAAAAACATTGGGGAGTGACTAGGTTAGGTGTGTTTGGGCCCAGGATATAATGCTGGAGAGGTTGGTTTTTAAAAGTATGCATGTAGTCCCAAAAAAAGGAACATTCAAAGCTTACAACATGCATGGGGACAAAGGGGACAATCACACCATATTTGAATCATGGTAATTAGAGACAGTTCAAAAATAATATACATTATCAAGCATAAAAATACATAGATTGGGATTTTTATAAAGGAGAAAACTTACCTTAATATAGTCCTCCTGAAGGACCTGGATAATGGCAGAGCAGGTTTCTGGGATAATGACACCCAGAGCCTGGGGGGAGATGCCTGTCGAGAACTTGAGGTCCTGCAAGCTTCTCCCAGTCGCAAGGTATCGCAACGTGGCGATGAGCCTCTGCTCAGCAGTAATGGCTTCCCGCATAATGGTGTCCTGCCTGGTGATATAAGGGGACACCAAAGCCAAGAGCTGCTGAAAAACGGGGTCAGACATCCTAAGAAAATTCCTGAAGTCATCAGGGTTATTCTCCTGGATCTCCCGGCAGCAGAGGCATATGACATAATTGGTCCCGCTTGAGCAACCAATTCTTGGTCCAAGAACTCCTCCTCACCCTGTTCATGGACCGGATCTGGGACATAGCAACAAGCCCAGAAGCAAGCACAGCACGATCTCGGCGACAAGAACGTACCCGCAACATGGCTTCAAAACGGTCGTCTAATCAGAACGAACTAAAAGAACGCACTGAAGAACAGCAAGGCCTCTGAAGAACGAGCTGAAAAACAGTAACGAGCGGACAAGAACGCACTGCAAAAACAGATACGACCTCACTACACGCACTGAAAGCCAGATACGAACCCACAAGCACAAACTGAACTCCCGAAAACGATCTTTAAAGCACGAAGACTGAAAAGCGTGAATCGTCTCTTCCCAAACTTTTACTGAGGCCTCGTACACACGACCGATTTTCTCGTCCAAAACAGTCAAGAAAAGTGCCGCAAGAGTTTTTTTGTCTAGAAAAACGTTTGTGTGTATGGTTTTACGACGAGAAACTTGACGAGAATCTCGACGAGAAAATAGAGAACCTGCTCTCTATTTTCTCGTCAGGATTCCAGATTTCCTCGTCGTGTTTCTCGTCGGCCTGTTTTGTGATGAGAAAATGGTTCATGTGTATGCTTTTACGACTCTTCCAAAAGCGCGCATGCTCACAAGCAACTATGAGACGGGAGCGCATCTTCTGGTAAAACAAGCCTTCATAATGGAGAGAGCACATTCGTCACGCTCATAAATATTTCATCGTTTAAATGTTCTGCATTGAATTCTTCGTTAGAATGTTACATTAATCAAAACGAGTGACCTTCTTTTGCTGCTGATATTCACACAGAGTTCTGCCTTATTTTTAACCTTTTTCATGCTGCTCTTTATAAGATTTATGTGTATTATATCGTGCAAGTTTTTAGGAATAATTTAAATGGTTAGATTTTTCAAAATGATGTTAATTATAATTTCTCAATGTTTTGATAGCGATCTCCCATTTAATTTTCGAATCTATATTTTTAAAATTTCACACCATGTTTTTGAGCTAATCAGATTTAGTTATTCTTTTGAGGGGGTGATATCTGTGCCTTTTATTGTAAGTCAAATGTATCTGCTTACTCCAAAGCTTGTTTTTTTTTATTTAAAAATACACATAGTCAAGTATGAACTTAAACAAAAAACACATTTATTCATGTTTATAAATTAAATAAAGAGAAGGCAGCGCTGGAGAAGCTGCTGCCATTTGTGCATCCCAGGGACCCCAGAGCACACAGCAACCCTGTGTGGACACTAAAATTGGGAGCTTGAGAAGGCCCACATTTCTGAACACAATCTGATGCTGGCCTCCCAGAGGTCAGGAACAGCAGCAGGTGAGATATATGTCCCAAGTGTGTGGTACTACAACAGGCTGCCTTCTGTCCGACCACAATGAAGCAAGGCCATCACTTCCTCTTCTTCCTGGCAACCTTCCCTGCAGCCTTTCCTGAAGCCTTTCCTGAAGCCTTTCCTGCAGCCTTTCCTGCAGCCTTCCTTCTTCGTTTGGCTGGAGGCTGGCCCACTGGAGGGGTACTCCTGTCAGGAGGAGGAGGTGTAGCAGAAGGGGGTGGGGCAGAAGAAGAAGGTGGAGGTGTAGCAGAAGGGGGTGGGGCAGAAGAAGAAGGTGGAGGTGTAGCAGAAGGGGGTGGGGCAGAAGGTGGAGGTGTAGCAGAAGAGGGTGGGGCAGAAGGTGGATGTGTAGCAGAAGAGGGTGGGGCAGAAGGTGGAGGTGTAGCAGAAGGGGGTGGGGCAGAAGCTGGAGGTGTAGCAGAAGGGGGTGGGGCAGAAGGTGGAGGTGTAGCAGAAGGGGGTGGGGCAGAAGGTGGAGGTGTAGCAGAAGGGGGTGGGGCAGAAGAGGAAGGTGGAGGTGGAGGTTGGGTCAGTTGGGCCACCTCACATATGGCGGTATTGGGGGTAATTTTCTCCATCACCCCCTTGTTGAGCAAGGTGATGAGCAGGGGCTCGCATAGGAGGCGTTGCTCCATGCTCATCACCTTGAACTTAGCCTCCACTAGGCCGGCAATGGCCTCTTCAGGGGATGTGGGCTCCTTGAGGGTGGCATGGGCCTCTTTAATAAGGGCCATTGCTGCCTCACTGGTGGTCCTGTCCCTCCTGCCTCTTTTGTGAAGCCGGATGGGAGGCACCTGGGATCTGGTGCTTCTCCTTTGCCCTGCCACCTCCTGTCTGCCACTGGGCCCTGCCACCTCCTGTCTGCCACTGGGCCCTGCCACCTCCTGGCTGCCACTGGGCCCTGCCACCTCCTGGCTGCCACTGGGCCCTTCCTCCTCCTGCCTGACAGTTTCCAGACCCTCCTCCTGGCTGATTTCATCCTGTGTATGAAAAAGGAACATAGTTTAATATGTTGGTTTAATCTTTGCATCAAACTTTGTAATCCTGATGGAAGCAATTAGAATGTAAATGCATAAATCCTTGCTTTAAATTTACCACTACATCAGCTTGACTATTTACCACACAATTAAGTGCAGAATAATGTCTACAGATCATGATTTCACTTGTGGAATACAAAATAATGTATGTTTCTCATCCTGACATATTTGGGAAACATTAATTTTATCCCACTACATTTTCAGTTAATACTATACCTGGCTCCAGATGGACAAATCAGGATCATCCAGGATGGCTGCCTCCTCTTGCTCCAGAGAAGGCTCAGGTTGGCTGCAGGGAAGTCTGGGGGGAAGAGTGGAGAGTGATGGCCTTGGCTCAATGTGGTCATCCAGGAGGAAGGACATCCTGCTGTAGTACCACAAAATCGGGACATAAACATCATCTGCTGCTGGTCCTGACCTCTGAGAAGCCAGCACCTTAGAGCGTTCAGTCCTGTAGGTACCTCTCAAGCTCCCAATTTTAGTGTCCACTTGTTTTGCTGTGGCTTTGGGCACCTTGGTATGCACAAATGGGAGCAGCTTCTCCAGCGCTGCTTTTCTCACCCCTTTTTTTTATGGATGGGGTTTTTCGTCTCCCACAGAGCCGGCAGCTCCCTTACCCGGTCAATAAATTCTGCCAGGAACTCTTTGTCGCTAATAAAGACATTCATATTGTATCTGCAAGTAAAAAAAATTATATTTAAATAATGTGAGGCAAACAGTCTAACCTCCTTCACATCCTAGTCACCATATACAGGTCCTTCTCAAAAAATTAGCATATTGTGATAAAGTTCATTATTTTCTGTAATGTACTGATAAACATTAGACTTTCATATATTTTAGATTCATTACACACAACTGAAGTAGTTCAAGCCTTTTCTTGTTTTAATATTGATGATTTTGGCATACAGCTCATGACAACCCAAAATTCCTATCTCAAAAAATTAGCATATCATGAAAAGGTTCTCTAAACGAGCTATTAACCTAATCATCTGAATCAACTAATTAACTCTAAACACCTGCAAAAGATTCCTGAGGCTTTTAAAAACTCCCAGCCTGGTTCATTACTCAAAACCGCAATCATGGGTAAGACTGCCGACCTGACTGCTGTCCAGAAGGCCATCATTGACACCCTCAAGCAAGAGGGTAAGACACAGAAAGAAATTTCTGAACGAATAGGCTGTTCCCAGAGTGCTGTATCAAGGCACCTCAGTGGGAAGTCTGTGGGAAGGAAAAAGTGTGGCAGAAAACGCTGCACAACGAGAAGAGGTGATCGGACCCTGAAGAAGATTGTGGAGAAGGACCGATTCCAGACCTTGGAGGACCTGCGGAAGCAGTGGACTGAGTCTGGAGTAGAAACATCCAGAGCCACCGTGAACAGGCGTGTGCAGGAAATGGGCTACAGGTGCCGCATTCCCCAGGTCAAGCCACTTTTGAACCAGAAACAGCGGCAGAAGCGCCTGACCTGGGCTACAGAGAAGCAGCACTGGACTGTTGCTCAGTGGTCCAAAGTACTTTTTTCGGATGAAAGCAAATTTTGCATGTCATTCGGAAATCAAGGTGCCAGAGTCTGGAGGAAGACTGGGGAGAGGGAAATGCCAAAATGCCTGAAGTCCGGTGTCAAGTGACCACAGTCAGTGATGGTCTGGGGTGCCATGTCAGCTGCTGGTGTTGGTCCACTGTGTTTTATCAAGGGCAGGGTCAATGCAGCTAGCTATCAGGAGATTTTGGAGCACTTCATGCTTCCATCTGCTGAAAAGCTTTATGGAGATGAAGATTTCATTTTTCAGCACGACCTGGCACCTGCTCACAGTGCCAAAACCACTGGTAAATGGTTTACTGACCATGGTATTACTGTGCTCAATTGGCCTGCCAACTCTCCTGAAATGAACCCCATAGAGAATCTGTGGGATATTGGAAGAGAAAGTTGAGAGACGCAAGACCCAACACTCTGGATGAGCTTAAGGCCGCTATCGAAGCATCCTGGGCCTCCATAACACCTCAGCAGTGCCACAGGCTGGTTGCCTCCATGCCACGCCGCATTGAAGCAGTCATTTCTGCAAAAGGATTCCCGACCAAGTATTGAGTGCATAACTGAACATAATTATTTGAAGGTTGACTTTTTTTGTATTAAAAACACTTTTCTTTTATTGGTCGGATGAAATATGCTAATTTTTTGAGATAGGATTTTTGGGTTTTCATGAGCTGTATGCCAAAATCATCAATATTAAAACAAGAAAAGGCTTGAACTACTTCAGTTGTGTGTAATGAATCTAAAATATATGAAAGTCTAATGTTTATCAGTACATTACAGAAAATAATGAATTTTATCACAATATGCTAATTTTTTGAGAAGGACCTGTATATCCTCCACCAATCTCAAGACAGTATAGGCCAACAATTTTTACAAGTCTCACAAAATCACATACCTTCGTTCGCACGTCCGTCACTTGAACTCCTCTCTCCGCACACCGAACGTACTATAGTCACATGTGTGTTTGCTATATACACACCACGCATGATGCGTCCAAATTCGAACACGTCGCTCCGCACACGTCGCCCGCCCATGACGTTCTAACTAACATCTTTTCCCCGCCCCTTCTCTTTCGGCGCGCAGACAGATATGGCGGAGTTACAGCAGGTGTCCGATAATTCCGCAACTAGCGAGGAGACAAGCCCGGAGACCGAGGACACGTCACGATCAAGGAGGAGATTCAAGGCATCGAATATGTCTTTGGCGGAGATGGCGGAGATGGTGGACATCTTGGTCAAGGCTGATTATGATGCCAAGCATGGGCCGTATAGCAAACCAAATAGAAGGAAGGCCAAAATCCTCACTAAAGTTGTGAAGAGTCTGAGGGCGAAGTTCGGGGTGAAACGCTCAAATGAGCAGCTCAGAAAGAGGTGGTCAGACCTCAAACTGAGGGAGCCAGACCAGTTGAGGATCATAAAGAGGATGCTCGCTAAAAGTAAGTAAAATGACGACCTTTCTGCTATTAATCTTTTTAGAAACTGACATTTTTTTTTTTTATCATATTGGACTCCCTTCCAAAATGTAATATTTTGAACTAGGTTGGGCACAGTAATCGTTCGTTACGTTACCGACACTTCGTTCGGCCACTATCCGCGGTTTTGGCTTATTTAAGAGCCACAAAAGTAATTAGACATCTGCCATTTTTGATCAAGTATTGTGGATAATTTTTAAGTCTAGATGATGTGTTCGTAAGGAGAATGAAATGCAAACTTTAATCAGTGTAAAGGAGAGGACACTCAGCAGCTGCTTCCACATCTGTACTTTGGAGCACTATAGTGTGGGCCACCAGACCCGCCTTTTTTGGGTGTCCCACACAGGTGCATCAGAGTTTATTTGTGGTGCCTCCATGTCCAAAAAATTACATCCAAATGTGAATACTAAACATATTTGGGGTCATAAATAATGCATTTTTCTTTAAATTCCGCACAAACACACACTTGTACCCCACTTCCAAACAATTTAGCCTGTTTTTAGTTTAACAATGAGATTTTTACAGTGTGATAAATAGACCTTTGGTTTTATTCTCATAGGGGAGAGAAGACTGGGAGGAGGACACTCCAGGGAGCACATGCACCCCACAACTTCCAAGCAACCCCAAACTCCCAAAGATCCACAACCGAAAGATGTGCAGGAAGTTGGGTTGGAGGAAGGAGAAGTGCAGGAAGGAGAGGTGGATGACGTTGTGGATCTGGTCACCACAACAGGTCAGTATCTGACACCACAGCTTAAGGTAAGCGAGGTAGGCCTGCAGAGTTTTATTAATTTTTTTTAATGGTTTTTAGGGGATGGAAATGTTGTGAAGGATAGCACACAGTTCTCTGCTGACAGTGCCCTCCGCCTCATCCAGCAAGTGATGGAATGTAGCACGGAACTGGACCTAATTACACAAAGAATCCATGTGATGGAACAAACATTTAAAGACATTCTCAATGTTTTGGGGAGAATTCAATAAGCCATCCAAACACATTTGTTTTTACATGTTTGTTTTTATATTTTTTCTAATTTTTTGAGTAACAAAGCAGCCAAAAATTGAATATGCACACAGTGTGTGAACATGTGCTATCTGCCATCAGGGGATATCCATGTACGTCTTTTGTGGGTGCAACCCCTTCCTCATATCAAAAGTCGTGAACTGAGGAAGGGGATGCACCCCCAAAACACGTCCATTGATCACCCCTGATGGCAGATAGCACATGTTGACAATAGGGATCAGGATTGTAAACTTCCTATTTGCAAAAAAGTAAAAATGTGTGCATATTGAATTTTTGGCTGGGCAAGGGGTGGCAGGACCCCATATTAGGACGGGCACATAGAGACATAGTTTGTGTAACTGAATGTCTCAGATTGCTCAGAGGTATCCAATGTTGTCATTTTAGAAATGCAAGTGGTATTTTTGTATTTTCATAAGCCAAAATTTGCCGGGTTGTGGCCAGGCCAACCCCAAAGTAAAACAAAAAAAAATGTGCAGAGAGTAAAATATTTGACCACAAACAACGTGTAGCTTCTTTTTATAATACTCTCTAAGCTTATTTGGTTCTTTTGTAAGGTAACATAGTGAAATTGGTTGTTATTTACTAAAGTAAAATACACTTGCCACTACAAATGCACAAAGACAAACTAGGAGACAGGAAAGAACAAATAATTAAAGGTTTAAACAAGATTTTTATTGGGATACTTAGACATAGGCTGGCATAGGAATTGCCCCCCTACCCGTGAAATACTCCATGTATTTGTCCCGAACCACACGGGCATTTTGGGGGGGCAAGCCAAGACGGGCAGATTCCAGGCCCGGAAGGGGATTTGCAGGGGAAAGTCCAGCCTCTGGCAAAACTGAGGCCATATAGGAATTAGATTTTTGGCTCAGAAAGTTGTGTAGCACACAGCAGCATAACACTACATAGTTTATTTTGTAGTCCGCCAAGTGGATGGAAGTCATAAAAAGGCGGAACCGGCTGGCCATTATGCCGAAGGCATTTTCAACGACTCTTCGGGCCCTGGCCAGCCGGTAATTGAACACACTCTTCTCTGGGGTCAGGGTCCTCTGTGGAAATGGCCTCATAAGATGCCGTCCGAGTCCGAAGGCTTCATCATCCAAGAAAACAAAGGGGAGTCCTTCAATATTCCCTGCATCCGGTGGCAATGCAAGGTCGTCACTCTGGAGACGGAGGGCAAACTCCGTCTGGATGAAGGATCCCCCATCGGACATCCGGCCATTCTTCCCTACATAAACATAGAGGAATTCATACCGTGCTGACACCACCGTCATCAGCACAATGCTATGAAACCCCTTGTAATTGTAGTAGTAGGACCCAGAACGGGGTGGCGGCACGATGCGGACGTGCTTCCCGTCTATGGCACCACCGCAGTTGGGGAAGTCCCACCGCGTGGCAAACTCCGATGCCACAGTCTGCCATTCCTGTGGCGTGGAAGGAAGCTGTGGAGTGAAACAAGATGAAATAATATTAGAAAAACAAAGGCATACATTACAAGGAAATTCTATCCCAAAAAATTAGAGACCAACATCAATCTAATTATACGTTTATTAAGGTGTGTAAAAAAAGGAAAATGGAAGGCTCATTTATCATATTCATCACCCCCTCTGATGGGCCATTACTAAATTATTTTGGGGGGGGGGAGATGTGTTTGGCCACAGGATAGCATTGCAGTGGCGGTGCGTCCAGAGTGGGCGCTGGAGCACTGTCCCCTCTCTCCTGTGCCCATCACTCAGAACAATACATAGGTTCATGTGTTGCATGAACCTATGTATTGTCTATGCCGCACACTATTCAGGTGGATGGCCTCTTGTAAAGCGACCGACATATGAATAATTGCGGCATTTAGGGGGTTAAAATTGCAGAGCAGAAACAGGTATTAAAATAGTCTTGCAAATTACAACCTGAGGGATGTAATTGGCTTCCTCAAAGAAAAATCGGGGACGCAAGGAGGGGGGCATTCCTTGTGTAAACACTGACAGGCTGCTCTGCCAATCATGTTCACCAAGTCTGTTTAATGGTAACATGATTGGCTGATGCAACATGAAGGGAAGGAGAAGACATCAAGGACAGAAGAAGGATGGCGCTGACCACAAGAAGGTAAGTGCAGGGCTGGGGGGAAACTGGCTGCATTAGAGGGGACTAAATGGCTGCATTGGAGGGGACAACTGGGGGCGTTTATTAGGCAACAGAGCAAAAAAGGAGGAAGTTTTTTTCCGAAATTGGGGTTGGAACCCCCCAACATTTGAAGCAACAGGCGCCCCTGCTGGAAAAGTTAGTGAGGGGAAATATTTAGGGAGGATAAAAAAGGGGCAATCTAAAGCTTCCAACATGCATGGGGACAAAGGGGACATTCTCAGCATATTACAATCATGGTAATTAGGGAAGGATGAAAGAAATACAATACATTAGCATACATGTAATACATAAAATGTGATGTTAAGGGAGAAAACTTACCCTAATATAGTCCTCCTGCAGGACTTGTATAATAGCAGAACAGGTGTCTGGGATTATGAGGCCCAGAGCCTGGGGGGAGATGCCTGTGGTGAACTTCAAGTCCTGAAGACTTCTCCCTGTCGCCAGGTAACGCAACGTGGCGATGAGCCTCTGCTCAGCACTGATGGCTTCCCGCATAACGGTGTCCTTCCTGGTAATATAGGGGGAAACCAAAGCCAACAGTTCCTGAAAAACGGGGTCAGACATCCTCAGAAAATTCCTGTAGTCCTCAGGATTATTCTCGACGATCTCCCGCAGCAGAGGCATGTGGCAGAATTGGTCCCGCTGGAGCAACCAATTCTTGGTCCATGAACTCCTCCTCACACCATTCATGGACTGGTCTTGGTCCAAAACAAGCAGACCAACATAAAGCGCACGCACAGCACGAACTCGACGACGAGAACGTCCAGGCGACATGGCTAGGAAACGGTCGTCTAATCAGAACGTACAGAACAGAACGCACTTTAGAACAGCAAGGCCTATGAATAACGAACTGAAATTCAGAAACGAACAGGCAAGAACGCACTGTAAAACAGATACGACCTGCCTAGACGCCCTGAAAGTCAAGATACGAACCCACAAGCACAAACTGAACGGCAGAAAACGATCTGAAAAGTACGAAGACTGAAAAGCGCGAATCGTCTCTTTCCAAACTTTTACTTCACACGCGGTAACACGAGATCAGCAAAAGCAGCCCAAGGGGTGGCGCCAAGAAAAAAGATCTTCCCCTTTATAGTGCCGTCGTACGTGCTGGACGTGAGCACAGAGAACCACGAGGAAATTGGAAAATGACAGTGTGTACGCATAGAAAGCTTGACGAGAAAATCGACAAGCTTAACAAGAATCTCGTCGAAAAAAACGACGTGTTTTTTACGACGAGAAAATCGGTCGTGTGTACGAGGCCTAACACGTGGTAACACGAAATCAGCAAAAGCAGCCAAAAGGGTGGCGCCAACATAATGAAACTTCCCCTTTATAGTGCCGTCGTACGTGTTGGACGTCACCGCACTTTGCTAGATCATTTTTTTTCACGATAGTGTGTAGCCAAGGCAGGCTTGAGAGGAAACACGAAAAATAACGTCGAGAAAAACTGTTTTTTTTCATGACATGAAAAACGGTCGTGTGTACGCGGCATTAGAAATTATACTCATGTTAAGCAAGTATGACGTCTGTCTGAAAGAGCATTTAAAATAATGCATAGAAAAATCTAAGCTACATCAGACTGGGGCAACAGGCAGAGGTTCGCTGGTTACGTTACTGTCTAAAAGAACCATTAATTATGTCATTGACACCATTCAGCGCCCTATTCAGGAGACCATTGTGAGAGACATAAAGAATGCCGTAATGTTCTCTGGGCAGATTGACACCACACAAGACATCACCTCACAAGAACAGTGTTCTATTATTTTGCGATATGTAACAGACATCATTCATGAAAGGCTTATCAGCATTGTCAAGTGTAAGGAATCTACTGGACAACATTTTGTGCATATTCTTTCAGAGCTTGCGGAGAAGATCAATTTGGACTTGAGCAAGTGCATTGGACATGCTACAGATGGTGCCTCTAACATGCAAGGCCGCTACAAAGGCTTTTCTACTCATATGTCCAAATTTTCACCAATTCAAGTGCATGTTTGGTGCTATGCCCATGTGCTTAACCTAGTTTTGGCTGACACAACCCAAACAGTAATTCAATGTGGATCACTTTTTTGCAGTGCTTAATGACATTGCAGTGTTCTTTCGTGAGTCATATAAAAGGATGAATGTGTGGGAAATTGAGAGCCAAGACAAGCACCAGAGACGACTCTCACTAATCGGAGAGACATGGTGGTGGGCCAAGGATAACGCTCTCAGGAAAGTGTTTGGATCATTTGCAAATCCAGACAATTGTCTCTATGTAGATGTCATTCTTGCATTGACAGCAATACAAGAAGATATTACCCTAAAAACAACTGCTCGCATTCAAGCACGAGGATTTGTAGAAGCTCTGCTGAAGTATGAGATGATACTGACGGCACAAACCTTCCTAAAGTTCTTCGAGAAGACTTCACCACTGTCCAAATATCTTCAAACACAGGGGATGGATATAATGTCTGCTGATAGAATGGTTATGGCAACACATGAAAGTCTTATGCCGCGTACACATGACCATTTTTAATGACGAGAAAATTGCAATTTTTTAAAATGGTCATTAAAAATTATCGTGTGTGGGCTTCAGAGCACGGCCATGAAAAAATTGGAACATGCTCTAATTTTTCTTGTCGTTTTTCACCTCGTCTTTATTCTTGACATGAAAAACGGCCGTGTGTAGGCTTTAACTACGTGAAAAAAAATGTGCATGCTCAGAATCAAGTATGAGATGGGAGCGCTTGTTCTGGTAAAACTAGCGTTCGTAATGGAGATAGCACATTCGTAACTCTGTAACGGACTGAAAAGCACGAGGCTGAAAAGCGTGAAACGTCGCTCAAACTTTACTAACATGAAGGGTGGCGCCATCCGAATGGAACTTCCCCTTTATAGTGCCGTTGTACGTGTTGTACGTCACCGCGCTTTACTCGAGCATTTTTTTCAACGATAGTGTGTAGGCAAGGCAGGCTTGAGAAGAATCACGTCGAGAAAAATGCAGTTTTATTCAATGACATTGAAAACGGTCGTGTGTACGCGGCATTAAAAATATGTCAAGAGATTTTGCCTCAGTTAGTGCAGCTGCAGAGAAATTTGTTCTGTGGGCAAATGAAAAATTGCAGGAGCAGGACAAAGAGATAGAACTGGAAGTTCAGTCTACATTGCCATCACAAAGAAAAAGGAAGAAGAAAACCATGCCTGGAGAGATTGCTCATGCTGAAACTATCACAAGTCCAGAAAAGGCTTATGAAGTTACAGTACACAATCAAATAACGGACACAGCTACAGAGACATTGCACAGAAGGTTCCTGAGTCATGGAACACTCTATGCTGACCTTGCATTTCTGGACTCAAGAAACTTCACTCAGTTAAAGTCCTCGTCTCTTTCACCACTGATGTTTCAAGAACTTAGCAAATGTCTGTCAAAGTTTGACAGTGAAGCAAGTGCTGAGAATCTACAGCGTGAATTAAGCAGTTTTGCTCTTCAGTGGGAAAGATTAAAAATGTCTCCACTAGATGAATACAAGGTGAAAACATTGGAGAATGAAAGTGAAGACGAGCAGGTTGAAATCCAATGTAATGCCCCATACACACAATCGTTTTTCATGCCGTTAAAAATGCCATTAAAAAAAATGGCCATTAAAAATGATCGTGTGTAGGCTCCAGAGCATTTTTAACGACGTGAAAAACGGCCATTAAAAATTTTCAAACATGCTCTCTTTTTTCACGTCGTTTTTCATGTCGTTTTTTTTAACGACGTGAAAAACGATAGTGTGTATGCTTTAACGACGTGAAAAAAACGTGCATGCTCAGAATCAAGTATGAGACAGGAGCGCTCGTTCTGGTAAAACTAGCGTTCGTAATGGAGATAGAACATTCGTCACGCAGTCACGGACTGAAAAGCACGAGACTGAAAAGAGCGAATCGTCGCTCAACAAACTTTACTAACATGAAGGGTGGCGCCATTCGAACGGAACTTCCCCTTTATAGTGCCGTCGTACGTGTTGTACATCACTGCGCTTTGCTTGATCGTTTTTTAAAATGATCGTGTGTACGCAAGACAGGCTTGAGAGGAAACATGAAAAAAAACGACGTGAAAAACGGCAAGAAAAAAAATGGCAAGAAAAACGATTGTGTGTATGGGGCATAAGAAGTGTTCCTCATGTAAAGAATGCCTGCTGTGTTGCTACCAGATTCTCAGGAGGTTCAATATGATGTCAAATGCCTACCACCTCCTAGGTCTTGCATACCAGTTCCTACTCACCCTGTCCATCACTCAGGTTGCTTGTGAACGTACATTTTCAACACTCAAGTTCATCAAAACCAGACTCAGATCCAAGCTGTCACAAGAGCATCTGGAAGCTTTTATGTTGATGTCAACAGAAAAGGACATTCTCTGCTCTCTTGACTCTGATGTGATCATTGACAAAGTTGCAGAGAAAAGTGAATTGTTTTCTAAGCTTCTTCTATAGGCCCTAACAGTGATTTTGGACCTTTTTGGGTGGTTAGCCGTTTATACTGCCTTGTTAATTCGCATTTTATGTTAGAGTGGATTTTTCCCTGTCTTTTTTATGTTTGTGATTTCTACAAGTTATTGATTGAACTGTTTCTTCCTAATATTATATTCAAAAATAAGATGTTATTTATAACTGTTTTCCTTATTTATGACACCTGCCACTGAACGGAGTGTAACTTACACATGTCATTCTAAAGGTGTCTGTAATGTTGGAATGCATCTTTTTTTATAAATTAAGAATTAAAATAAAAAACCTGTTTATACTTACAGTGGAATGTTTTTTGTTTTTTTTTGCGCAATTGCTTATAGTTTATATACTGTTTTTGTGTGTGTTTGGAAAAATAAAGTGGGCCGGTCTGGATGAAGTCCAAGGCCAAATTTTTGTCCCAGTCCATCCCTGCTTTGGATTGTGTATTACCATATGTGTTTTAAGCCTTTTAATACCAGTAAAAGAAACAGGCATCCATTTTAATACTAAATGTATTTAGTACCACTAGAAAAGGCATTCATTCTCTGGTTCTGCCAGCATACATGTAATAGCTTCATTGTACAGCATTGGAGTACGATCACACAGCTTTCAAATAGCCAACAAATATGCCTTCAACTTTCCAGGGTAAAAGCATTACTTGCTACTGGAAAATGAGAGCGAGACTGCCTTAAGGCAACATTTGACAAAGAATTTTGAATCCCTTTAGTCAACTAAAATGTCCAAAGCAGTGAGTGTTAAAATACCCAAACATTTACATAAAACAAATAGATTTAGGATATGTAAACCAGCCTGTTATTATCTTGCTCTTCACTTTCCAGCATTAATCAAATTGTCAGTGCCATAGTTTACTGCCCTGGGCAATGCTTGGACAAACTCGGTAAGCAGATGGAAATTCTCGGGAGAGCATGTTAGCAATATTGCTTGCTGTACGCTTGTGACTGAATATAAAAGATGTCATACTATATCATTATCCATATTTATATATAGTAAGGTATTAAGTAGTTTGTTTTTTTCCTCCCATTTGACTTTCACGTTTATAAATGGTATATGTACTGTTTACAACTAACTATAGAATATATTGTGTGTGCATATATATATATATATATATATATATATATATATATATATAGTATATATATATATAAATATATATAGATATAGATATATACAGTGTATATATATATATATATATATATATATATATATATATAATATATATATATACACAAAAAGCAAACCGTGTATGGAAGAAGTCTGTAACACTGTTTGCGAATATAGGATATGATAAATTCATCTCCAAAAGGACAAATTTACATAAAATAGTTATACAACAGTCAAGAGTTTTTTCTTCATTTTATACTATTATTTACCATACTGTATATGTACAGTAGAGGAAAATTGTAATATGACCCCATTGTTGTGTACAATATGTAACTGTCATCCACCGTGCAGAAATAATTTGGCATCATTTATTTTGGATACTCATGTAAATGCTGTATTAAACTCCATCCCTTTGAACTGTCCCACAGTTCACAGGAAATGTGTAGACCAGGGTGCCTATGGCCAAACCCCGGTTAGGACTGGCCCTTTCACAGCCTTGTACATGATCTGGAACTTATAAGAGCAATCTACCACAGGCCTGAAGCTTCCATTTGCACAAATTGCTGACGTGATAAGGATCAGCTTCCTGGGACCAATTCCCAACATTTAGTTGAGGAGAGTGGAAAAATAGTACTGTACCCATATGACATATTGCTATCTTAAAGTACTGATATTGATGTAAATGAGCTGATTCCTGGGCAGACAGATTCTACACCCCAGAGTATCCCCATGGTCTTCTTGGTTTGTAGTGTAATGTAACAAAAATCGAAGCACCAAACCACTGCTAAGATTTCCAGATACAACTTTATTCCAATAAAAGTCAGGGGGACAATCCAAAAAGTAGCCAACACCTTTCAAAGGTCGAAGACCCCCCTTCACCTGGGCTAAAAAAACATAAGGACAGCTCCAATATCAGTCTAATATCAATACAATATCCTCTCCTTGGAGTCATATTTAAAATTAAATACCCATTAGCCAATAGTATTGGAAGTATAAAAAATGTCAATCTATATTTGTGACTCTCATGGGACTGCTGTTTGAGATTCTATTCAAAAAGACAAAACCTTTTTTTTTTTTTTATCATAGACATGTAGCGGACCCCCCAATAATAGGGGTCGCTATGCCTAAATTTAGAGGGTAGCCTGAGCTAATAGTTGGGCTCAGGCTGTTGAATTCTTCAAACTGGCTTCTGCTCTGAGGTAATGTTACCTGGCAGTGCAGTTCCCTGAGGCCTGTGGGTGGCACGGTTGCCCCGGGCTCGGGTTGAACCACGGGTAGCGTTGTAGCGCTATTGGGTGTCCTCTCTCGGCGGCCGTTCAGTGGGCGTGGTCTACCTGCTGTGCATGCCGGGAGAGGGTAATTAAGGGGCAGACGCCATTAGGCAGAGAGTTCGGAGGTGATCCAGAGGACCCCTTGGTCCTAGGCACATACCCCTCCTTCGGTGGCCCTCATGGCCAGGGGTACGTGTGTGTGTATTCAGTCCCGGGCACCTTTAGCCCGAGGCTGCATCGTTCCAGCTGAGGCCTACATTAGAAGAGGAGTCCCAGGGTACTCAAGTAGGGGTAACCCGCTCTGAAGGAGAGGAAACCAGGGGAGGACCTATCCAAGGGGATCGGTGAAGGAAGTCACTGTCTCAGGAGAGGCCTGGTTACCTATCAGAGGGAAGGACTCCACAATCCGCCACAAGCCTTGTAATGTGCCCCATTGGCACCTAAGGACTTAGATATTGCAAGTGCTGGGAAGTTCAAGATTTGGAAGCTGTCTCTTGATCGTATCCCTAGGAAATTATAAGTGAATGTTCCGTGCTCCACACCGACTGCTAGAACCGTGAGAGGGGACTATCCGGGTGAGCGAATCCCACTCCGGCCTGAGTGGCGAGGATTGTTAGTTAAGTGCCGCGTGCCTGAACCTACCTCCCTGTTCACTTTTTCTCTATCTCCAACTTTCCTGTCAAGTTATCAAGCAAGGAAAAATAAACCTTTCTTTATTGGGTTTAAGACTGTCTGGACAATGGCCTTCTTAAAATAAAGAGAGAGAATAGACTTTTCCCTACACTCTAGGGTGAAGAACCAACGGAAAGAGGTAACTCGCTGCAGGACCAAAAAATAGATAGTACCGCTCACCCTCTTCAACAAGGAGGATACGGGGCATGTGGCATGGTGTGTCCCACTTGCTAGCGTAGGTAAGCAAGCAAGGGATCTGTGTGCTACAGACACAATCCCTGGAATTCATACAGAATTCCTAAGACACTTTTTCAATTGCGCCCCCACACATCAAAAATCGGTGTGGGTTTCATGTATCTGTTGTACACAATTACATAGATCTGGGGCAAGCACCGAGTTTGGAAGCACACTAGAATTAGAATGTCCAAACAGCCACTCTGACCCCAGTACTTCATCCCCGCTATTGAAGCCGTTACACAGACAGTGCAGCAGCAGGGAGTTATGCACCTGAGGGAGGCGGAGCCTGATGGGGATTTACAGACACTAGTTCCCCATCAGGTCCGCTCCCCTCTTGATTGACATTAGGCAATGGGCAGATCATTAGCCAATGGACTGCCTACTATTGGATTAAGAATCCACCCACTGCCTGCTGTTGATTACATTGTGAGAATAGACCTGATGGGGATCTAGTGTCTTAGTTTTCCTGCCAGGCTCCACCCACTGCAGCATCAATGGTTCTTAGGAGGATGTCGGCTGTGAAGGGAGGGAGTATTAGCATTGAAAAATGCTGCTCTGCTACACTGTGGACAGGGACATGCACTCTACCTGTCTCTGTACCAAATTAGAGTAGTTCTTAATTATCTCCAGTTTCATTATCTACGATAAGAAAGTAATTATTTTTGAGTTTGGTGCCTTAAAAGCATTACTCTAAAAAAGTGCTGCAATTAAAAATCAGAATCTGCTGCACGTGTTTTTAAAGTTACCAAACCAGGTATAGATTTCTGAATTTGGTGCAGGACACTTTAAAGGGCCAAAGCGTCAAAAAATTTCCTTATTTCATTATTGAATTCCCCTCTTTGGATCCACCACTAATGGACCCTTTTTTTGGGGGGTTTTACTCATAAGGTATGATGCTGGTAAGGTTAGGGGATATTGTTTAGCGATTGTACAATGTATGAATTTTTATATATTTATTTTCATTAGGTCCAAATTTTAAACAAAAGGTATTATTTTAATAATGATGATGATGATTATTGTATTATTGTGTTTTTGTTTAACCAATTGATGAATAGAAATGCTATGGTTTAGTGCAGTGTTTCTCAACTCCAGTCCTCAAGGCGCCCCAGCAGGTCATGTTTTCAGGCTTTCCATTATTTTGCACAGGTGATTTGATCAGTTTCACTGCCTTAGTAATTACCCCAGCCCTTTCATCTGAGGGAAATCCTGAAAACATGACCTGTTGGGACGCCTTGAGGACTGGAGTTGAGAAACACTGGTTTAGTGTTCCCACATTTGAGGATTTTGCATATTGATTATCTATTCAATAGTACCTGAGTTTTTATACTCATGATACTACTGGTTATTGGGTATTTGGTTAAATATAACACCAAAGAGAGTATGTTGTATTGATATGGATATGTAATTATGTTTCTTTCTAGCCCTGATGAAGGCGGCATTCTTAGACCCCTGAAACACATTGGCCACATTTTGGATTGTCCCCCTGACATTCACTGGAATAGAGTTGTATCTGGACCTCTTAGCAGTGATGTGGCACTTCAATTTCCGACAATTCCCAACATTTATTCACTCTGGAGACCACCCCTCTTCTGACATCAGACCGTGACACAGACAGACAATGACACATAGAGAAAGGTCATTACCAACTAAACCATGGTAAAAAAAGAGCTAAAGCAAAAGTTGGTGCTGTGGACTTTACTGGTTGCCACATCTCTTCTGTTAAGAATGACTAGGGTGAGAGAGATTTCTGCACCTGTCACTCTAATGCCGCTTACACACGAGCGGAATTTCCGACAACAAACGTTTGATGGGAGCTTTTTGTCGTAAATTCCGACCGTGTGTAGGCCCCATCGGACATTTTCTGATGGAATTTCCGACAACAGCTAGTTCTCAAATTTTCCGACAACAAAATCCGTTTTCGTAAATTCCGAGCGTGTGTAGACAATTCCGACGCAAAAAATTCCACGCATGCTCTGAATCAAGTACGAGATGGAAGCGCTCGGTCTGGTAAAACTAGCGTTCGTAATGGAGATAGCACATTTGTCACGCTGTAACGGACTGAAAAGCACGAGGCTGAAAAGCGCAAATCGTCTCTCACCAAACTTCTACTAACACGACTGGTATTGAACTTCCCTTTAATAGTGCCATCGTATGTGTTGTACGTTCTTGGCGATCGGAATTTCCGACAACATTTGTGCGACCGTGTCTACGCAAGACAAGTTTGAGCCAACATCCGTCGGAAAAAAATCCTCGGTTTTGTTGTACTGTACTGTAGGAATTTTCTGTCCCGTCCAATAACCTCAATCACCCTAGAAGACTGATATAACATATCCAGAAAATGTGGTATTGCAGCTCCATACCTGTTTCACGCTCCTAGAATAATAAATAATAAGCTAGTACTATTATATTATTGATATTGTGGGGATAGACTGGAAAGTGAGGCCTCGTACACACGACCGATTTTCTCGGCAAGAACCAGCAAGAAACTTGCTGGCAGAGAGGTCTTGCCGAGTAAATCGGTCGTGTGTACGCTGCTATCGGGTTTCTCGTCGAGAAAACCGACAAGAAACCTCGACGAGAAAATAGAGAACCTGCTCTCTATTTTCTCGTCGAGATTCTCCTCGGCATGTTTCTCGACGAGAAAGGTGAGTGTGTGTACACTTACCTGTCCGCCCGGAAGCCCGCGCATGTTCGAAATGAATTTGACGCATGCGCGGTAGCTTCCTAGGCATACGTAGGGTATACCAAGATGGCGGCGACGGCATCGAATGTGACGAGCGCATGCTCGACGTAGTCGATGACGTCACCGCGTACACTCCTTTCAAAGAACCGCGGGTTCTTTGAAACGAGCGTGTGTACACTCGGCCGGGACAAGTTTCTTGTCCAAGAATCTCGTCGAAAAAAATGACATGTTTTTTTCAACGAGAATCTCGGCCGTGTGTACGAGGCCAAAGTTGTGAGAATCTTGCACAAAGAAGCATACATTTTGATCAAACAGTGCTAAAATTCAATAGACAAGAAAAGTCAGCTTTTGTATCACAAAATAATAAGCACCTGCTAAAAGGACACCAGCTACATTATGCCTTTCAGCTGTAAAGCTCAGAAATTCAACTTGTCTAAGCCCAGGTTCACACTGGGGCTGCGGGTGTGAAGCCGTGCGAGTTCAGCTGAACCCACACCATTTCACTCCTGCCTGTCAGTCCCGATTTCAGCTCGATTACAGAGACATCTGACACAGATGTCAATGTAAATCGTGGCTGAAATCGCAAAAAGTAGTACAGAAACTACTTTTTGAAATCGGTGCAGCGCCGCAGATGCGGTGTCGCACCGATTAGGACGGTGCCATTGCCCGCAATTTGCGGTAATTTTGCCGATTTGACATGCGATTTGAAATCTCAAATCGCATGTCAAATCGCACCAGTGTGAACCAGGGCTAAAACCCACAAAAACTGCTTCCAGAGAGATGTGAATAATTAATTTCCTTTTTCTCTTACAAAGCTTGGCCCCTTCATACCAGCATATCAATATCTGTGCCAAAAGACCAAAAACTTGAAAAGTAACTATTTCTTTGCCTCTAGACTTGTGCACAATGGAAACATTTGTTTAGTTTAGTTTAGTTTCTTTTCGGTCCTGTTGATTCGTAATCATTCGTAATTTTGCTAAACAGGATTTTTCGTGTTCAGACTAATTCGTATTTTCGCAAGCGACATTTTTCGGCGAATCGGAATGATTCGTATTAATGTAAGCCTTATTTTTAGTTGATTTATAATTCATACTTTTGGTAGAGTACATTGTTTTTCGTTGATTCTGGACACAACTCCTACTTTCGGAACTTTATTTTTGGTTCGTTGATTCGTAATTTTCTGTGTCTCTCTCACAATGGCGCTGCCTAACGTGCTTCGAATGGATTCGTACTTTTCTAAATACATTGCGGTTATTTGTAACGATTGGAAATCTCGTATTTTACTTTCGTTTTTGACATGCGGCTATACCCTCCGCCCCTGTACACCATTTTGAGAGGGAGTTCAGCACAGTGAGGGAGGAGCAGAGAGCAGAGCAGAGTGTTATTGTGCTTCGAAAGGATTCGAACATTCGTAACTTTTTTTTGGTTCGTTGATTCGTAATTTTCCGTGACGTATCACAACAAGTCGACTTGCTGTTGCATTGGCCGCATTAACGCAACAACGAATTATGCAGAAGGCATTCGGGGATTCGCTATTTGCGATATAATTTATTTCGGATTTGGTTTTATTCGTAATTGCTTTGTTCGGAAATTCGAATGCTTCCGAACATCCGAAAGTTGCTAAATTCGTACGAATTTCGATTTAGTTACGAAACGAATTGCACAAGCCTATTTGCCTCCATGAACCAACTTTGGCAGAGATACTATGAAAATGATCCTAGGATTTTGCACAACATTCTGGGCTCTTGACCCAGATCCAATTTACCCGTTGGTGCCAGCATTCAAAAACAACACAGAGTTGACCGTAACCAGAGTTATTTCCAAGACCACTAAAGGAGACAATTGTGGCTTACCAATCCTGTGCCCTCAGCACAGGACTTAGGCCTCATGCCCACGGGCGTTTTTTCAGCCGCGTTTTTGAGCGTTTTTTACAGCTTAAAAACGCCTGTCCATGTTAGTCTATAGCTTCATGCCCACCTAGGCGTTTTTGAGCTGTAAAGAGCATAGGCGTTTGTAAGCTGTAAAAAAAACCCAGGGCCAGTGCGTTCCTCAGCGTCAGAATTTGGCAGGAAAAAACGCGAGCGTCAAAAAACGCGCACTAACGCGCAAAAAACGCGCACTAACGCGTGGTCGCGTTTTTAGCTCCGACTTTTTTTTTTTTTTTTTTGAAAAAAAAAAAAAAAAAATATTTACAATAACATGGACAGGCGTTTTTAAGCTGCAAAAAACGCAGCTGTAAAAACGCCAGTGGGCATGAGGCCTTAAAGTTAACTGGAAGTCATCTTCAAAGTAATCATTTTTTTTTTCGATTTTTCTTTCGCCACCTGTGTCCCTTTTAAGAGATTTACCTCCACTTCCTGTCCCATAGCCAAGCAGGAAGTGAGAGGAAATCCTTTCAAATTATCCACTAAAGTTTGAAACACAAAATCATAAGTTATAATAAAATAAAGAACTATAAATAATTATCAAAAATAATAATATAATAATAATAAAATGTATTCAATAATGGAATCAACTCAAAAACACAGAAATTTGCTCAGTTGCAGAATTGTCGCTGTCATTACTTTCAGTGTTTGATGACAAATTTCCCTACCAATCACTATCGCTCGATTCTGCAAGTGTTCTAATTTAATATCTCTGTTTTTTAGCTGGTCTAAAACCACTTTTGACGTAAGTGGGACACTTTCTTGGTTGCTATGGACAATCTCCAGTTTCCAGGCAGAAAGAACAGTTTTTATAATAGAACACCTTTGCCCTGCATGCAGTTTTATATCAGGTTGAGGTCAGGACTCTGTCCAGGCCAGTCAAGTTCCTCCACCCCAAACTTACTCATCCATGTCTTTATGAACCTTGCTTTGTGGACTGATTCATATCATTTGGTGGAGGGGGCGATTATGGTATGGGGTTGTGTTTCAGGGGTTGGGCTTGGGCCCTTAGTTCCAGTGAGGGGAACTCTTAAGGCGTCAGCATACCAAGACAATTTTGACAATTTCATGTTCCCAACTTTGTGGCAACAGTTTGGGGAAGGGCCCTTTCTGTTCCAACATGACTGTGCACCAGTGCACAAAGCAAGGTTCATAAAGACTTGAGTGAGTGAGTTTGAGATGGAGGAACTTGACTTGCCTACACAGAGTCCTGACCTCAACCTGATAGAACACTTTTGGGATGAATTAGAGCGGAAACTGTAAGCCAGGCCTTCTCGAACGCTTCAGTGCCTGACCTCACAAATGGTTCTGGAAGAATGGTCAAACATGCCCATAGACTTAGGCCTCGTACACACGACCGAGTTTCTCGGCAAAAACCAGCAAGAAACTTGCTGGCAGAGATGTCTTGCCGAGAAATTCGTTCGTGTGTATGGTTTCTCGTCAAGAAAACCGACAAGTAATCTCAACGAGAAAATAGAGAACCTGCTCTCTATTTTCTCGTCGAGATTCTCGTCAGCCTGTTTCTCGACGAGAAAAGTGAGTGTGTGTACACTTACCTGTCCTCCGGGAAGCCCGCGCATGTTCGAAAAGAATTTGACGCATGCGCGGTAGCTTCCTAGGCATAGGTAGGGTATACCAAGATGGCGGCGATGGCATCGAATGTGACGAGCGCATGCTCGTCGTAGTCGATGACATCACCGCGTACGCTCCATTCAAAGAACCGCGGGTTCTTTGAATCGAGCGTCTGTACACTCGGCCGGGACAAGTTTCTTGTCCAAGGATCTCGTCGAAAAAAACAAGTCGTTTTTTTGGACGAGAAACTCGGCCGTGTGTACGAGGCTACACTCCTAAACCTTGTGGACAGCCTTCCCAGAAGAGTTGAAGCTGTTATAGCTGCAATGGGTGGGCCAACTCAATATTGAACCCTACGGACTAAGACTGGGATGCCAATAAACTTCATGTGCGTGTAAAGGCAGGTGTTCCAATACTTCTGGTAATAAAGTGTATGTTGTTATATGGTTTTAAAAACACTAGGATTATGTATACATTGAGCACAGTAACACTTTAAGGAGAGTAAACCGGTAGACTAAGAACCCATCAGTATTATTTAGAATTTTGGGATTGATTAGAGATACTTTCTTGAACTATATTCAACAGATCAGCATTTATTCTGTACAGTTCTTTAATGAGAAAGTTTCTATAAAATATCAGCTATAATATTGTTATGACTTTTACTACTACTATTATGTTTTGCGGTTAGCATTGCCTTTCTGTCCAACTTGCAATGGTTTTAGAAGACGCCAGATTATACAAGATTAATTAACCTGGTACCAGTTATAGGATTTAAGGAGTAAGGAGACATTGATCACATATTCTATTTGTACTGATATTGAGCACGTTGCCATTTCTTATTCATGCCTTAGGATATTGACTGTTCAATTTTCCGTGGTAATCATCACATACCAGTTCATTTTTTATGTATTTTTTATGCAGACAAAATACCCATAAGACGTCTTTCTTCTGTGATCACATAACATGTCAATATTCTGAATTATTTAGTCTTGTTTTGTTAACAGCAGCATTTATTAGCTTTGTCAGTCTTGTAAATAAAATTACAGTTATTACATAATTAGTCATTTAGATAGTAGTTATTTAAATTTATAACAGATCCTACATGGGTAAATGAAATAGTGAAAACACCGCATGAAACTGGAGTGCTAAATCAAAATTACAAACAACTGCAAAGGAGTTAGATTGAGTGCCAATTAGCAGTATGTGTCAACTATAAAAGGTATATCACTTGGCACTTTGATGTGCATGTTTTCGAGCGAACGTGAAGCGACTATCAGAATTACTAAGAGATGGTTAATTGGTGCCTTCATTGCTGGTGCATCAGTTAAAAAGACTGCATCAATGTGAAAAAGGGAATTTCCCAAAAAATAATGAGAGTATTTTTCTTACATAGACATTCTGCAAAAAGGAATTGTGGTTACAAGTTTAAGCTCGCCAACAGACAGGAGTATTGTTCGGTTCTCGGGCACCTGGATTGGAATTGTATGAGGTTTGTAGCATTCCATGATAAAAAGTGAGTAAAGCTGTGTCTTGTACTCCATTGTAATCCCATCTTTTTACCTTTTTCTCTTTCCTGGGCTTAGTACAGTACGCTACCCTTTCTTGCAGCTCACCCTTAGAACTGAATCATTAGTTCTCTGGTGAACTGAATGATCAATGAATGGAAGAGGTGAATGACCTTTCAATAATCTGTTCATCCTCCATTCATGGAAGCAACCTTACAGCTTAAAATATAGCTTCTATGAATGGAGAAGGCAAGTGTAAATGGCAGTATTGGTCAGGCAGTCATTAAGAGTTCATATGACATGCTGTATTGACCCCCGCACCAAAAGATTATGGGGATGGGAAGCAGGGCCGGATTAACATAGGGGCTATTGGAGCTGCAGCTCCAGGCCCCTTCCCCAAGATAGGCCCATTTGCCCAAAAAAAAATAATCTAAAAAAAAATCTCAAAAAAAAAAGATCGACTTTGAGGATTGTAGCTCGGCGACCAGGGCCCACAGAGACCCCATATTTGGGGGGCATTTAGATGAAGACCCACCCCACCACTGATCAAAATATGGGGCTGCTATCATTTATGGTTCCGGAGATACGGGGCTGCTTGCGCAGCCTGTCAGAAGCTATATACAGAAAGGCCAGTTTAAATACAAGCTGACACACTCTGCAGCAGAGAGGATGAGCTCACAGTGCTTATCATAATTATTTGTATGTTACTAAGACTGCTTTCACACTATGCCGCTCCGAGCGTTGGCGGTAAAATAGCGGTAAAGCGCTGCTATTTTACCGTCGGATTTGTGGCACATTTCGGCCGCTAGCGGGGTGCTTTTAACCCCCGCTAGCGACAGAGAAAGGGTAAAAACCGCCCGAGATGCGCCGCTACAGCGGCGTATTCCCGGCGGTACGGTGGTGCTGCCCATTGATTTCACCGCGCCTAATGCGCTCCAAAGAAGTTGCTGGCAGGACTTTTTCTGACGCCCTGCCAGCGCACCGCTCTAGTGTGAAAGCCCTCGGGCTTTCACACTGGAGTGAACAGAGCAGCTGTTTAAGGGCAGATTGCAGGCGCCATTTTTAACGCTATAGCACCTGCAAAACGCCCTCAGTGTGAAAGGGGTCTTATAGTAATTAACCCCTTGCCACTTAGGCCAATTCTGACATTTCTCTCCTACATGTAAAAATCATCATTTGTTTTTTGCTAGAAAATTACTCAGAACCCTCAAATATTATATATATTGTTTTAGCAGACACCCTATGGAATAAAATGGTGGTCTTTGCAACTTTTTATGTTACACGGTATTTGCGCAGAAATTTTTCAAACGTGTTTTTTTTGGAAAGAAACTGTTTCATTCATAAAAAAAAAAACACTAAAGTTAGCACGATTTTTTTTGTATACTAAGCGATGCTTTCATTTTTTTTACAGGTTACATGTTTAGAGTTACAGAGGAGGTCTAGTGCTAGAATTATTGTTCTCGCTCTAACGATCGTGGCGTATGTAACCTGTGTGTATCTGGCTCTGATACTAGCCAGGGCCTACCCAGCCACTGACAAGTATCTCTCCCCAGCCTGTCCCCACACACCCTCTCACCTGCTGAACTGTGGATGGGGGAATCACTCCTGCAGTGTTATTGTGTTCTGCCTGCGAATACAATGATCAGTGTTGCTAACTATAGCTGGCAGCACTGATTGTTTTGGGAAAAACCTGACAGGCTGGTTGTACTCAAGTCAGATAATAGATTGACTTGTGAAAAACCAGCTAGCCCATACATAGATCGACTATGGCTGGTCTCTGCTTAATTGGCGTAATTTCAATCCATGAATGGCTCGCTTAACCACTAAACATCCTTCCACAAACCTTTACATTTTTCCTTCCCAGATTCCCTTCATCTTCCTCACCTGTACATACTCTCCACACTTCTCTCCTGTACATACTGCTCACTGTCATACCCTCCACACTTCTCTCCTATACATAGTGCCCACTGTCATACCCTACACACTCCTCTCCTGTACATTGTGCTTGTTGTCATACACGTCTTTCCTGTACATAGTGCCCACTGTCGTACTTTCCACACTCCTCTCCTGTACATACAGCTCACTGTCATACCCTCCACAATCCTCTCCTATACATAGTGCCCACTGTCATACCCTCCACACTCTTCTCCTGTACATACTGCTCACTGTCTTACCCTCCACACTCATTTAATGTACCTACTGCTCAGTATCATACTGTCTACACTCCTCTCCTGTACATACTTCTCACTGTCATACCCTCCACACTCCTCTCCTGTACATACTGCCCACATTCATAAACTCCTCTATTGTACATAGTGCCGACTTTCATACCCTCCACACTCCTCTCCTGTGCATACTGCCCACTATCATACCCTCCACACTCCTCTCCTGTACATACTGCCCCCATTATACCCTCCACACCCCTCTCCTGTACATACTGCCCACTATCATACCATCCACACTCCTCTCCTGTACATACTGTAACCCAACCTTACCCTCCACACTCCTATCCTGTACATACTGTAACCTAACCTTACCCTTCACACTCCTCTCCTGTACATACTGCCAACTATCTTTCTCTCCACATTCCTCTCCTGTACATACTTCCCCAATCATACCCTCCACATTCCTTTCCTGTATATACTGCCCACTGTCATACCCTCTACACTTCTCTTCTATACATAGTGCCCACTGTTATACCCTCCACACCTCTATCCTGTACATACTGCCCACTGTCATATCCTCCCCACTCTTCACTGTCATACCCTCCACACTTCTCTCCTATACATAGTGCCCACTGTCATACCCTCTACACTTCTCTTCTGTACATACTGCTGACTGTCTTACCCTCCACACTCATCTCATGTACATACTGCTCAGTATCATATCGTCCACACTCCTCTCCTGTACATACTGCCCACTTTTATAAACTCCTCTATTGTACATAGTGCCGGCTGTCATACCCTCCACACTCCTCTCCTTTACATACTGCTCACTCTCATACCCTCCACATTCCTTTCCTGTACATACTGCCTATTGTCATACCCTCCCCACTCCTCTCCTGTACATACTGCCCACTGTCATACCCTCCACACTCCTCTCCTGTACATACTGCCCCCATTATACCCTCCACACCCCTCTCCTGTACATACTGCCCACTATCATACCATCCACACTCCTCTCCTGTACATACTGTAACCCAACCTTACCCTCCACACTCCTCTCCTGTACATACTGTAACCTAACCTTACCCTTCACACTCCTCTCCTGTACATACTGCCAACTATCTTTCTCTCCACATTCCTCTCCTGTACATACTGCCCCAATTATACCCTCCACATTCCTTTCCTGTATATACTGCCCACTGTCATACCCTCTACACTTCTCTTCTATACATAGTGCCCACTGTTATACCCTCCACACCTCTATCCTGTACATACTGCCCACTGTCATATCCTCCCCACTCTTCACTGTCATACCCTCCACACTTCTCTCCTATACATAGTGCCCACTGTCATACCCTCTACACTTCTCTTCTGTACATACTGCTCACTGTCTTACCCTCCACACTCCTCTCCTGTACATACTGCCCACTTTCATAAACTCCTCTATTGTACATAGTGCCGGCTGTCATACCCTCCACACTCCTCTCCTTTTACATACTGCTCGCTCTCATACCCTCCACATTCCTTTCCTGTACATACTGCCTATTGTCATACACTCCCCACTCCTCTCCTGTACATACTGCCCACTGTCATACCCTCCACACTCTTCTCCTGTACATACTGCTCACTGTCTTACCCTCCATACTCATTTAATGTACATACTGCTCAGTATCATACTGTCTACACTCCTCTCCTGTACATACTGCTCACTGCCATACCCTCCACACTCCTCTCCTGTACATACTGCCCACATTCATAAACTCCTCTATTGTACATAGTGCCGACTGTCATACCCTCCACACTCCTCTCCTGTACATACTACCCACTATCATACCCTCCACACTCCTCTCCTGTACATACTGCCCCCATTATACCCTCCACACCCCTCTCCTGTACATACTGCCCACTATCATACCATCCACACTCCTCTCCTGTACATACTGTAACCCAACCTTACCCTCCACACTCCTCTCCTGTACATACTGTAACCTAACCTTACCCTTCACACTCCTCTCCTGTACATACTGCCAACTATCTTTCGCTCCACATTCCTCTCCTGTACATACCACCCCCATCATACCCTCCACATTCCTTTCCTGTACATACTGCCCACTGTCATACTCTCCACACTCCTCTTCTGTACATACTGCCCACTTTCATACCCTCCACACTCCTCTCTGGTACATACCACCCTCTGTCATACCCTCCACACTCCTCTGCTGTGCATGCTGCCCACTGCCATACCCTCCACACTCCTCTCCTGTACATAGTGCCCACTGCTAGACCCTCCACATTCCTCTCCATTACCTGCACATACTTCCCAGGTTTATACCGTCCGATCACTGCACTGTGATCAATCCGGTGGGTCCTGGGTGCTTCCATTTTCACCCGGTCTTCCTTCTGGGTTCTGTGCCTTCGGTTACTTACCTTGGCTGGGCTGCGTTGATGTCATTCCCACGCATGCTCATGCGCATCCTCTCTCTCTCATCCCCCCTTTCTCTCTCATCCTCCCTCCCTTACCCCTCACTCCTCTCTCATCCTCTCTCTCATCCTCTCTCTCTCTCTCTCTCTCTCTCTCCCTCTCTCTCATCCTCCCTCTCTCTCTTTAATTTAATTTGTTATAACAAAAAATTGTTTGCATATTTATGTATTATTTATAAAAGGCCCACCAAAATCCTCAGCACCAGGCCCATGATGTTCTTAATCTGGCCCTGATGGGAAGGATCAGTGGAGGAAGATTTCTACTATACAAGTAGATAGTACCACAAGGGACACATTACTCTGATAGTAAGCAATGTCCCTTGTTCTTCTTCTTATTATTATCCACTTAACGACCGCCCACTGTAAATATACGTCGGCAGAATGCCACCGACAGGCAGAATCACGTATATCTACGTGACTGCCTTTGTATAGTTGGGGGGTCCGATCGGACCCCCCTTCTTTACAGTGAGCGGTGGTTAACTGATCAGGAGCGATCAGGCATGAGGAGACGGCCGTTCGATTCTGGCCACCCCCTCTCGATCGCTCCCGGCGAATGAGAGAGCTTCCCCTGCCTGTGTAATGTAAACACAGGCAGAGGAAGTGATGTCATCTCTCCTGCGGCGCTCACATATACCGAGCGCCGTACAGGAGAAGATGCCAGGTTAGTGTACAAAACACTACACTGACACCAGGACACATAGGCACATAAATCGCCCCCCCAGGCCCCCCCAGACACCCCCAGATCACCCCCCAGATCACCTCCCAGCCCCCAGCCACAGTGTCACTGATTGCAGTGACCATTTATTTACTGATCACTGCAATCAGTGATATTTGTGACTGTAAAAGTGTCACCAAAGTTTAGTTTTAGGTCCAGTGTAGCCCCCTAACCCCCCTAATAAAGGTTTAACCCCCTGATCGCCCCCAGATAACCCTTTCACCCCCTATCACCACTGTCGCTAAGCGATCATTTTTCTGATCGCCGTCTTAGCGTCGGTGATGCCGATCGGTAGCCAGTAATTTTTTTTAGGTTCGCCGCAGGTTTTTATAGCGTCGGGTACCCCCATATATTATCTAATAAAGGTTTAACCCCCTTGATCGCCCCCCCAGGTAACCCTTTCACCCCCTAGCACCGCTGTCACTAAGCGATCGTTTTTCTGAACGCTGTTTTATTGTCGGTGATGCCGATCGGTAGCCAGGTTTTTTAGGTTCGCCGCGGGTTTTTATAGCGTCAGGTACCCCAATATATTACCTAATAAAGTTTTAACCCCCTTGATCGCCCCCCAGGTAACCCTTTCACCCCCTATCACCACTGTCGCTAAGCGATCGTTTTTCTGATCGCTGTCTTATTGTCGGTGATGCCGATCGGTAGCCAGTTATTTTTTTTAGGTTCGCCGCAGGTTTTTATAGCGTCAGGTACCCCAATATATTACCTAATAAAGTTTTAACCCCCTTGATCGCCCCCCAGGTAACCCTTTCACCCCCTATCACCACTGTCGCTAAGCGATCGTTTTTCTGATCGCTGTCTTATTGTCGGTGATGCCGATAGGTAGCCAGTTATTTTTTTTAGGTTCGCCGCAAGTTTTTATAGCGTCAGGTACCCCCATAAATTATCTAATAAAGGTTTAACCCCCTTGATCGCCCCCCCAGGTAACCCTTTCACCCCCTAGCACTGCTGTCACTAAGCGATCGTTTTTCTGAACGCTGTTTTATTGTCGGTGATGCCGATCGGTAGCCAGGTTTTTTAGGTTCGCCGCGGGTTTTTATAGCGTCAGGTACCCCAATATATTACCTAATAAAGTTTTAACCCCCTTGATCGCCCCCCAGGTAACCCTTTCACCCCCTATCACCACTGTCGCTAAGCGATCGTTTTTCTGATCGCTGTCTTATTGTCGGTGATGCCGATCGGTAGCCAGTTATTTTTTTTAGGTTTGCCGCAGGTTTTTATAGCGTCAGGTACCCCAATATATTACCTAATAAAGGTTTAACCCCCCTTGATCGCCCCCCAGGTAACCCTTTCACCCCCTATCACCACTGTCGCTAAGCGATCGTTTTTCTGATCGCTGTCTTATTGTCGGTGATGCAGATCGGTAGCCAGTTATTTTTTTTAGGTTCGCCACAGGTTTTTATAGCGTCAGGTACCCCATATATTATCTAATAAAGGTTTTAACCCCCTAATTGCCCCTAGTTAACCCTTTCACCAGTGATCACCATATAAGTGTTACGGGTAACGCTGGTTAGTTAGTTTGCTTTTTATAGTGTCAGGGCACCCGCCGTATATATAACCCAATAAAGGTTTAACCCCCTGATCGCCCGGCGGGTGATATCAATTAGGTTTTAGCGTCAGAGAGGGTCTGCGTCACACCCCAGGCAGCGTCAGGTTAGTGCCAGTAACGCTAACACCCACGCGTGAAGCATACACCCCCTTTAGTGGTATAGTATCTCATCAGATCAATATCTGATCTGATCAGATCTATACTAGCGTCCCCAGCAGTTTAGGGTTCCCAAAAACGCAGTGTTAGCGGGATCAGCCCAGATACCTGCTAGCACCTGCGTTTTGCCCCTTCGTCCAGCCCAGGCCACCCAAGTGCAGTATCGATCGATCACTGTCACTTACAAAACACAACACACATAACTGCAGCGTTCGCAGAGACAGGCCTGATCCCTGCGACTCCAGTGCTGTAGGAGGTGATTTCACCACCACAGTTAAAAAAAAAAAGCATATATGCCGAAGCATTGGGGCAGCAGGGGCGGAGGAGCGGAGGAGCGATTTTGCTCCTAATGCCGCGTACATACGGTCGAAATTCCGACGGAGGCTTGCCCATGGAAAAGTCCGACCATGTGTGTGCGGCATAACTTTTTTGCGGGAGGATGCCCCCATGCTTCGGCATATATAAATGGTGCATGTATGCCCATCATTAGAAGTGGGTGGATGAAGGGCGGTATTCTAATGGTGGGCATACCCACCGATCAATCTCTTTTTTCGTTCAGCCAACTGGCTGCATGAAAAAAAAAGATTACAATACATGTCCAACAAGGACCAGCAACGTACTGGTATGTTGCTGGACTTTGAATGTTTATACCAGAATGATGCCTGCGGGTTTAGGTATCATCTTGGTATCATTCTTTTCAGCCAGCGGCCGGCTTTCATGTAAAAGCAATCCTAGTGGCTAATTAGCCTCTGGACTGCTTTTACAAGCAGTGGGACCGAATGCCCCCCCCGGATATAAAAAGCGCCATTGGGAAATTGGGAAAGCATTTTATCACACTGATCTTGGTGTGGTCAGATGCTTTGAGGGCAGAGGAAAGATCTAGGGTCTAGAAGACCCCAGTTTTTTTCAAAAAAGAGTACCTGTCACTACCTATTGCTATCATAGGGGATATTTACATTCCCTGAGATAACAATAAAAATTATTGAAAAAAAAAATATATGGAAGGAACAATTCAAAAATAAAATAAAAAAGCAAAATTAATAATAAAAAAAAAAAAGCACCCCTGTCCTGCCCTGCTCTTGCCCAATGGCGAACGCAAGCGTCGGTCTGGCGTCATATATAAACAGCAATTGCACCATGCATGTGAGGTATCACTGCGAAGGTCAGATCGAGGGCAGTAATTTTAGCAGTAGACCTCCTATGTAAATCTAACAGGGTAACCTGTAAAGGCTTTTAAAGGCTTTTAAAAATGTATGTAGTTTGTCGCCAATGCGCGTTTGTGCGAAATTTTAAAGCATGTCGTGTTTGGTATCTATGTACTCGGCCTAAGATCATCTTTTTTATTTCATCAAACATTTGGGCAACATAGTGTGTTTTAGTGCATTAAAATTTAAAAAAGTGTATTTTTTCCCCAATAAATGCGTTTGAAAAATCGCTGCGCAAATACTGTGTAGAAAAAAAAATGCAACACCCACCATTTTAATCTGTAGGGCCTTTGCTTTAAAAATATATATAATGTTTGGGGGTTCAACATAATTTTCTTGCAAAAAAAAAATATGTTTTCATGTAAACAAAAAGTGTCAAAAAGGGCTTTGTCTTCAAGTGGTTAGAAGAGTGGATGTAAGCTTCCTAATGTTGTGTATAAAATGCCAGAACAGTTCAAAACCCCCCCAAATTACCCCATTTTGGAAAGTAGACACCCCAAGCTATATACTGAGAGGCATGTCGAGTCCATGGAATATTTTATATGTTGACACAAGTTGTGGAAAAAAGAAATTTTTTTTTTTTTTTTTGCACAAAGTTGTCACTAAATGATATATTGCTCAAACATGCCATGGGTATATGTGGAATTACACCCCAAAATACATTCTGCTGCTTCTCCTGAGTACGGGGATACCACATGTGTGAGACTTTTTGGGAGCCTAGCCGCGTATGGGACCCCAAAAACCAAGCACCGCCTTCAGGCTTTCTAAGGGTGTAAATTTTTGATTTCACTTCTCACTGCCTATCACAGTTTCGGAGGCCATGGAATGCCCAGATGGGGTGTCTACTTTCCAAAATGGGGTCATTTGGGGGGGTTTTGTGCTATTTTGGCATTTTATGGCCTTCGAAACTGTGATAGGTAGTGAGGAGTGAAATCAAAAATTTGTGCCTAGAAATCCTGAAGGCGGTGCTTGGTTTTCGGGGTCCCGTACGCGGCTAGGCTCCTAAAAAGTCCCACACATGTGGTATTCCTGTACTCAGGAGAAGCAGCAAAATGTATTTTGGGGTGTAATTCCACATATAACCATGGCATGTGTGAGCAATATATCATTTAGTGACAACTTTTTGTATTTTTTTTTTTTGTCATTATTCAATCACTTGAGACAAAAAAAAAAATATTCAATGGGCTCAACATGCCTCTCAGCATTTTCCTTTGGGGGGTTTGTACTGCCCTGCCATTTTAGCACCTCAAGAAATGAGATAGGCAGTCATAAACTAAAAGCTGTGTAAATTCCAGAAAATTTACCCTAGTTTGTAGACGCTATAACTTTTGCGCAAACCAATAAATATACGCTTATTGACTTTTTTTTACTAAAGACATGTGGCTGAATACATTTTGGCCTAAATGTATGACTAAAATTGAGTTTATTCGATTTTTCTTATAACAAAAAGTAGAAAATATCATTTTTTTTCAAAATTTTCGGTCTATTTCCGTTTATATCGCAAAAAATAAAAATCGCAGAGGCAATCAAATACCATTAAAATAAATCTCTATTTGTGAGAAGAAAAGGACGCAAATTTCGTTTGGGTACAACATTGCATGTCCGCACAATTTACAGTTAAAGCAGCGCAGTGCAAAATTCTGAAATCACCTCTGGTCCTCTAGCTACCAAATGGTCCGGGGCTTAAGTGGTTATTATTTATTTATTAAATAAAAACTTAGGCTGCAAAGCCAAACTCCAGCTTGAGCACAGATTTAAAAATAAAAGGCCCTGGCAAGAGCACAAAATAGAAAAGTCGCTAAATTCCTATGCACTGTAGATTTAAAAACTGAATTGAATAAAAATCTGATTTAGCTCAACCACCTCCGAACAGATAAATCACTTTATACTTCAACTCACTGGGCTCAATAGAATATAATTTTATGAATTGTATCAAACATGTAAATATACAAACTTTAAAATGGTACCATAACACACTTCTACACACACACTTAAAAACATTCATCCACCTCACTCACATCAATGTAAATTGTACATATATCTATTGTTAAAAAAAAATTGTATATATATATATATATATATATATATATATATATATATATATACATACACAGTATCTTACAAAAGTGAGTACACCCCTCACATTTTTGTAAATATTTTATTACAGTATATCTTTTCATGTGACAAAACTGAAGAAATGACACTTTGCTACAATGTAAAGTAGTGAATGTACAGCTTGTATAACAGTGTAAATTTGCTGTTCCCTCAAAATAACTCAACACGGTGGCCTGGACATGGCTGAGTGAAGCTGCTTTCCTCTAGAGCTCCCGACCCCGAACCTCACATACCCGGCTAAAAGGCACCTTAATATCGGTATGAACTCAGCTAAAAAGTACAAGACGAGAGCAGCAACGAGGGGGACACCCGCCGGCAAGACCCCGGGCGAAATACACAGATACTTTAAACTCCTACAGGAGATCTCCCCCAGAGGCAGAGCAGCAGCGCCGCGAGGCCCTACACGTGGAGCAACACAGAAGGCCCAACAAACCAAACACCGGTTCTCCTCTATCCGACACCCCCGCCTCACCCGCCCAGCACCTGCCGACACCACAGGACCGACTGCCTAGCACAATGTCCTCTCACCAGCCAAGGAGGTCAACATTCTAGACCAGGACATAAGGGCAATACTGCAGGCCCTACCCACCCGGTCAGACATTGCTGCCCTCCCCACCCGGGCTGACATAGAGACCCTCATCCTCCGTTTGGAGGAAACACATAGACGAGATATACAGGAGGTGAGAGGGGAGATCTCCAACATCGCAGACCGGATGACCACTGGAGAGGCATCGGTGACATCACTGGAGGGCCGAGTACTAGCACTGGAGCAGTCCCGGGACCAGCACCGAGACACTGCCGTAGCGCTCCAGCTACATATGGAAGAAATCGAGGACCGGAGCCACCGCGACAATCTGCGGCTCCGAGGTATACCAGAAGACACGGAGGTGGAGAATCTCGGGGAGGCTGTGAAGGACATCTTCCGAACTGTTCTGGAAGACCCGGAAGCCGAGATTGTGCTAGACAGAACACACAGGGCCCTGGGTCCCAAATCAATGGACCCGAGCAGACCCCGCGATGTGGTCTGCAGACTACACCGATACTCACAGAAGGACATCCTACGCCAGGCATGGGACCATGGAGATGTAGAAGCGGGGGGCGCACACATCAGGATCCTCCCCGACCTCTCCAGGGCGACGTTGAGACGCAGAGCTATCCTGCGACCCCTACTAGACCTTGCCAAGCAGAAGGGTCTTACATACCGCTGGGGGTTCCCCTTCGCGGTGGCGTTCCGCAAGGACTCAAGCACCTTCACTCTACAAACCACGGCGGACCTACCGGCACTCTTCCGCTACATGGACTCAGACCCGATAAAAGTCCCTGACTGGCTGCAGATTTTACCGCGGTTGACGGGGAGATCGGGCATATCCGCCTATCGTGGCTCATGGCCTTCACGCCAGCAGAGGAGCAGACGGAGACCCCGGAACGCCTCAGGAGACGGGGACGCGCCGCGTGAGTAGGCTGTGAGCCACCTTTCCCCGATCCTCAGCCCCCGCCATGCCCACAGTGGGTGCCCCCTGGTCCCTACACCATGACTGTTTTTTTTTTTTTAGTCTAACCCCCCACCCCTCCGGCCTAACTCCGGCTGCCCCCAGGGGTGCCCGGGGTGACATTGTGATCCTGCTGTTCCTCACGTTCTAGCTCATACTTTTTGAGGCAGGTGACTCCTGGGGGCGGTGAGACCTCCCCCCCTCCCCTGACTTGGACGCACTACAGGGAGATTGGATTGAAAGAAGTGGTCTCCCGGGGGATGCCCCGAGCGGGTTTTACAAACTGGACCCCACAGACATCTGGAGGACGCGGAGGTATGGAAATGGGGATTGCACACTAGCTGGGGGGGGGCCTGTGCTAGGGAGGGGGAGGCACTCGCACGGTTTTGTCCCCTATGTTTCCCATAAGAGCCTGAAGTGAAGCCACATTATGGAGAAGGACGCAACTACATGGTCTGGATGATACTCCAGCACTCTGTGGCACACAGGATCTCACGCACTTTTGAGAGATCTTGCCGGAATAACAATGGGGGGTCTGGTTTACTGGTTTGCTGGTTGTATTTTCGATCGGGGATGGGGTAATGTGCTCACACACTTAAAAATTGGGACAGCTTTGTCTTACCTCAGAATAGCTAATATTACTGTTTGCACAATTTTTTTACTTCCTTTCTTTATTGTTTTATTGATTTGCACTTGTCTTATTGTATGTTGTGCATATGACTGATTAATATATAGTTACAAAATATGATCTACCGTTACAAGACACACGATTTCATATTAGCCGGGGGTGGGCGGGGGGTGCCGGGGGCTCGCCCACTGGCCCTGTCTGTCCACCACCCCAATTAGGACTGCGCTCAATACCCAGGATTTACCTGGCGAGCGCCTTAGCCGGTTAGGCTACCCTTAATTTTCTCTTCTACAAGCTATCCGCCCTAGTGATAGCTTCCTAACTTTCTATACATTTCACAAGCGGGACAATTTTAGTCCCGCCCACTACATCCTCTGGTATTCCCCCAGCTCTACTTCTACACACTCTTACACCCCTACCTTTCTGTCCCTGCTATACCCCCCCCCCCTCACGGACATGGACGTATTGCACATCGTCTCCTTGAACGCCAAGGGCCTAAACACGCCTGAAAAACGTTGAATGCTACTTCATGACATGCGTCGCATGAAGGCGGACATCGTTCTACTGCAAGAAACACACTTTAGAGACGCTACTCTACCGGTACTTAAAAATCGATATTACCCCCATGCCTACCACTCCATGTACACGGAAGCTAAATCTAGAGGAGTATCCATCCTCATTTCAGCCCGGGTCCCTTGGACGCACACAGACACACAGTCAGACACGCAAGGACGGCACTTGTTTTTGAAGGGCCGGATCGGAGATTTAAAGGTGACCTTAGCGAACCTCTATGCCCCGAATGAAAGACAAGATGTTTTTATTAAACGACACCTAGAACGACTAACAAGATATTCAGATGGGCAACTAATACTTAATATACCATTGACACCGACGGAAGACACCTCCTCTGGAACCTCATCTACTTCACGTGACGCACGTAAACGGGTTGGTTTGGCATTACACTCCGCCCAACTGATTGACGCTTGGCACCTCTTGCACCCAGGGGAGAGGGACTACACCTTCCACTCTAAGCCACACCTGTCTTACTCACGCATTGACCATTTTCTGGTCCCACACGGACAACTGCATCCTATCAGAGACGCCTCCATCGGGTCAATCACATGGTCAGACCATGCCCCTATCAGCTTGTGCTACGCCATTTCGGACGTACACATGGCACGCAGGCCAACTTGGAGGCTCAACGAGAGTCTCTTGCAAGACCCAGATACTCTGACAGAAGTAGTTACGGAAATTAAACATTACTTTGATTCTAACAATACTCCTGACTGTAGCCCCGGGGTTATATGGGAGGCGCACAAGGCGGTGATTAGGGGGGTGCTCATCAAACACGGTTCACGCCTAAAACAACAACGAACGGCCCAATTGAACCAACTACTACATAGACTACAGGAGCTAGAGACGGCCCACAAGCTGACCCCCAACAGGCAGCTTGGTACTGAACTTGACATCATCCGCACACAGGTCACGGACCTGTTAAACTTTAAAGCTAAGGCAGCACTACAGGTCTGTAGGAAGAAAGTCTACGAATCGGGGGACAAATGTGGTAGACTTCTAGCCTGATCACTGAAGACGCAGAAGCTGGCTTCCTACATTCCGCACATCATAACCGCCTCTGGACAGAAGGCGTCTTTACCCCAGCACATTACACAGGAGTTCAGATCTTTTTATGACTCTCTGTACAACCTGAAAACAACATCTCGCACGCCTGATACGACTTTGACGTACATAGCCGACTCCCATATGCCCTCACTACCGGCAGAGGTTCAAGAATTATTAGAAGACCCCATCACACTACCAGAACTGCAACTAGCACTTAAAGCCACTAAATCGGGCAAGGCCCCAGGCCCGGATGGCCTTACTGTCCCTTACTACAAGACCCTGCTCCCGTCCCTAGGACAACACATGGTAAATCTCTACAATGACCTTAGCTCCGGGAACACGTTTCATAAGCACACGCTACAGGCGCAAATCTTGGTTATACCAAAGACCCGGCACACTGCGGGAGCTACCGCCCTATCTCACTCTTAAACACCGACCTCAAACTCTTTACCAAGATTATTGCCTCTAGATTGCAACAATATCTACCACACCTGGTCCACTTAGACCAGGTCGGCTTTGTCCCTTCCAGGGAAGCCAGGGATAATACCACAAAAGTCCTAAACTTACTGCACATAGCTGGACGTTTATGTTAGCAACGCTGAAACACATAGGGTTGGGAACTAAGATGACGAACTGGATATTAGCGGCGTACTCGGAACCAACGGCTAGGGTCAAGGCAAACAGGGTTTTATCCACTACTTTCCCAATCACAAACGGAACCAGACAGGGATGCCCACTCTCACCTCTCCTTTTCGCACTGTCCCTGGAACCCTTCCTATGTCACGTTAGAACGAACCCAGACATCACCGGTCTAGAAGTTAACGGAACCCAGTACAAGGTATCTGCATATGCTGATGATCTGATGTTCTCCCTTACGAAGCCGGCCATATCCTTACCTAACCTAATACGGGAATTCGATAAATATGGACAACTTTCCAACCTGAAGATAAACTTTAGTAAATCGGAAGCGATGGGTATAGGTATCCCGCTGCCCTTACTTGCACGCCTGCGTACTAGCTTAAACCTAAAATGGACTGATACAGCTTTAAAGTACCTGGGAACCCATATCCCCACGACTATCTCAGGAGTTTTCAAACTTACCTTCCCTCCCCTCCTCAAAACTGTTCAAAAATTACTAGACCAATGGAACGGCGGCCTGCACTCGTGGTTTGGCCGCTGTAACATTATTAAAATGACGATTTTACCTAAATTCCTCTACCTACTGCAGGCCCTCCCAATACACATACCTGGGATTTACTTTAAGCAGATACAGTCTACCTTCATTAACTTTCTTTGGGCGGGGAAAAAACCTTGCTTACACAAAAAGATACTCTCACTCCCCAAACAATACGGAGGCTTGGCAATGCCAGAGATCCGCACCTATTACCATGCAGTGCATCTTAGCAGACTCCTTGACTGGTGCCGAAATAATGATACCAAACTGTGGCCACAAATAGAGCAGGCACAATGTGACATACCCCTCCATAGATCCCCGTGGTGCCCACCAACCCTATCACCTAGCCTCAAAAGACATCCGTTGATTGGGAACACCATCAAACTATGTACACACCTGTTGACCCGCTTTTCCCTTTCTGCCTGCAATTCGGCACTGAGACCCATACTGGGTAATCCTCAATTTGAACCGAGAACGCGGGACAAACCATTCCAAGACTTACGCGACGCGGACATACATCAAGCGTCTCACTTCAGCATCAGGGGTAGATGGAGAACAGTGGAGGAACTCTCGGACCCTAGCGGCCTGTACCGACTGGACTTCTGCAGCTTAGCCATTTCCTTGCCAGCCTGCCTCCTCCCTATGACACAAACCAACCCCTCACAACGTTTGAGGGACTCTGTACGGAGACAGGTGTGCTGCCACACACGATCTCCCTGACTTACGACATGCTCATTAGACCATCAGGAGATTACCAGATACCTAGCCTGGTCAAATGGGAACGAGACCTGAATTGCCAATTTACCACTGACCGCAAACAACACATACTCAGGTTTACGCACAAGTCCTCCCTTTGTACCAAAATTCAGGAGACAAACTACAAACTCCTCACACGCTGGCATAGAACACCTGCCTTACTACATAAATTTTTCCCAACAATGCCAAACTTATGCTGGCGATGTCAAAGGGAAGAAGGCACCCTTTTGCATGTTTTTTGGTCATGTCCTGGGCTCCAGAGTTTCTGGAGAGAAGTACGCAGGATAACCCAAAAATTCCCGAACGATCCGGCATACTTCCTCCTCCACGCTAATGACACACCGGCACGCATCTACAAACACTCGGTTGTACGCCACCTACTGGACGCAGCAAAAGCCTGCATTCCACTCGCCTGGAAGTCCCCTCACCCACCGACTGTAACCGCGTGGCTTAAAAAAGTGGACGACATCAGTAGGATGGAAGACCTGATTCTAACTAGCCAAAATAGACAGATGAGATACTCCAAGACGTGGCAACTTTGGACTATATTTAAATACTCCGAGGAAGGACAACTCCTTAGAGGAGTAGACCCGCTACCCTAAAAGCTCGGATACATCCTACACACATTTACTAGTCCCACCCCCCCCCCCACTTTGACCTTGAATTGACCACCACCACCACATGTTCTACAAATAGGCTATACCTAGCGGACGACAATTTAGATCCATGTCAGTGAGGTCCCTTCTCACCTCTCCCTCCTTCTCTGTTATCTCTCTCCTATCTCTCCTTTTTTTCTTGGACTCTGTCTAAGTATATCTATTTTCTCTCTCTGATAAATAAATATTGAAAAATGAACAGGAGGCTGGGTCTACAGGACTACGGCTCTTTGCCTTATCACTTTCAACTATGAGAGACGGCCACATGAACAGGTGGTCTGGCCACACTCTACGCATGGCCCGTCCCCATGTTGGACATCACCCAGAGGTATTGCCACACGGGCTAGACAGACGTGGTGATGGTTAACTGGGATGGGAGTGCGTTTTACACCTCCAATGCCATCGTGGAGTTTTATATGCATGTGTACCTCACCTGTGTTGATGTTCTGCAATTTATTTCTCTTATGGTACTTTGTTATTGTGGTCCTGATATAAAAGAAAAAAAAAAAAACTCAACACACAATCACTAATGTTTAAACTGCTGGCAACAAAAGTAAGTACACCCCTAAGTGAAAATGTCCAAATTGGGCCCAATTAGCTATTTTCCCTCCCCGCTGTCGTGTGACTCGTTAGTGTTACAAGGTCTCGGGTGTGAATGGGGAGCAGGTGTGTTAAATTTGGTGTTGTCGCTCTCACTCGCTCATACTGGTCACTGGAAGTTCAACATGGCACCTCATGGCAAAGAACTCTCTGAGGATCTGAAAAAAAGAACTGTTGCTCTACATAAAGATGGCCTAGGCTATAAGAAGATTGCCAAGACCCTGAAACTGAGCTGCAGCACGGTGGCCAAGACCATACAGCGATTTAACAGGACAGGTTCTACTCAGAACAGGCTTTACCATGGTCGACCAAAGAAGTTGAGTGCATGTGCTCAGCATTATATTCAGAGGTTGTCTTTTGGAAATAGATGTATGAGTGCTGCCAGCATTGCTGCAGAGGTTTAAGGGGTGGGGGGTCAGCTTGTCAGTGCTCAGACCATACGCCGCACACTGTATCAAATTGGTCTGCATGGCTTTTGTCACAGAAGGAAGCCTCTTCTAAAGATGATGCACAACAAAAACCACAAACAGTTTGCTGAAGACAAGCAGACTAAGGACATGGATTGCTGGAACCATGGTCTGTGGTCTGATGATAAACTTATTTGGTTCAGATGGTGTCAAGCGTGTGTGGCGGCAACCAAGTGAGGAATACAAAGATAAGTCCATCTTGCCTACAGTCAAGCATGGTGGTGGGAGTGTCATGGTCTGGGGCTGCATGAGTGCTGCCAGCACTGGGGAGCTACAGTTCATTGAGAGAACCATAAATGCCAACATGTACTGTTGACTTACTGAAGCAGAGCATGATCTCATCCCTTCGGAGACTGGGCTGCTGGGCAGTATTCCAACATTATAACAACCTCAAACATACCTCCAAGACGACCTCTGCCTTGCTAAAGAAGCTGAGGGTAAAGGTGATGGACTGGCCAAGCATGTCTCCAGACCTAAACACTATTGAGCATCTTTGGGGCATCCTTAAATGGAAGGTGGAGGAGCGCAAATTCTCTAACATCCACCAGCTCCATGAAGTCATCATGAAGGAGTGGAAGAGGACTCCAGTGGCAAGAGGGTTAAGGCAGTACTGGAAAACAACGGTGGCCACACAAAAATATTGAAACTTTGGGCCCAATTGGATATTTTCACTTAAGGGTTTACTCAATTTTGTTGCTAGTGGTTTAGACATTAATGGCTGCGTGTTGAGTTATTTTGATGGGACAGCAAATTTACACTGTTATACAAGCTGTACACTCGCTACTTAACATTGTAGCAAAGTGTCATTTCTTCAGTGTTGTCACATAAAAAGATATAATAAAATATTTTCAAAAATGTGAGGGGTGTACTCACTCTTGTGAGATACTGTGTATGTATATATATATCCACATAACCACATATATGTAACAAATGAAGGGGTTACAAGGGCTTGGTTAACCTACAAATGGTCATGGGTTAGACCCTGGCTTGCCAAAGATGTAGTCTGTATATAGACACAGAGGATAGCACCATAAACAAGCATGTGCCTGTCCAGTATGAGTAGATAAGAAGTCCAAAGTTTTATGATAGTGGGTAAAGGAAAGCGAAGACCTTGCCTGTGGTGTACTAGTTCTACCCCCAGAGGGATCTCAGGGGGTAATATAGTGTAGAGGAGGAAACTTGTTCAAAGCCTATATATATATATATATATATATATGCATCTTGACTTCATAGGCAAGGATCTGTACCTGTGTTGGATAGCCAGAATATATGTATGAACACTTTAGGGACCTCCCTCGCACACCAGTAAAGTTCCAAATCTCATATAGTGAACACATTCAAAACATCACTATAAGGCCTGCTGCTCAATGGCTTTTGTTATGTATCGTGCAAAGTCCATATAGTTCAAATTTACCAAATTGTTGTTAGTATAGTATATTACATGAATGGTGCATGCATGCATAGTATACATATCAGTTCTTGGTGCCTGTAAGAGTTTTGGTCCAAGTCCCAAAGTAGCTTGTCTTTGTATATTGTACAATTCTAGTCCATAGTAGATCACCAGACCATAAAAGTGAAGAGGTGGACAATAGAAAGGCCTGACCTGTTTCGCTGTTTGTCTCTGAAGCAGTTGGCCTGTGTCTGGCGAAACCAGACAGGCCTTTCCATTGTCCATCTTCTCACTTTTATGGTCTGGTAATCTACTATAGACTAAGATGTCCAATGCATGCCCTATTCATGAAATATACTAATGATGATTTGGTCCAATGAATTATATGGATTTTTATATGGATGTCTTCACAGATGACTTCTACCTTTTTGAACAATCACCTCTATTATTTTGGTTATACATGTTTATGAGGCTGTTAATTAGGGGGAGGATCTATATAGTCTTAAACAGTTTTTTATTTTCACTGTAGACTCACCAATTCAGTGATTGTCACTGTTTTTTTTTCTGGATTGAATAACACCCAACGTCATTCAGCCGACTTCCGGTAGGTCCAGAGAGACAGCATTGTCCTGTGAGTCACTACCCTAAACTCACAGAAAAATGCTACAGAAAGAAGAACCACATTATCACATGGCATCAGTCCTTACAACATTTAGCATCCTCCAGAAAGAAAAAAAAAGGCGCAGAGAACCTTTTTTCGAAAAGACCTGGAAATGGGCATGTAAGCCTTGTTCACACCTGTGCATTTTATGGGCACTTTAGGTGCAGTGAACTGTATCAAGAAAAATGTCCGGTTGCTGCATCTTTGATGTGATTTCATCAAAACACACATTATATAGAGGTCAATGTGAACTAGGCCTAAAGATTTTTTCTTAAAGGCTGCACAGTTGTTGAAGTAGGATGGCAACGCAGGTATGAGAACCAAAGCCCACAGAAGGGCTTTACAACCAAAAAAGCTGATATTTGGAAATGTCTTGCAGTGATACAAAAAATTATCTTAGACTCACATCTCCTTTTATTATTGGTATTACACACTGTTGCAACTGTAAGGTAAGTATAAATGGGTTGATGGATATACTTTCACCTTTAACATTTTACCCTGAGTGGACAAGGTGACAGTCATTTTAATAAAATCCTAGAATATATCATCTAAAAAAATATTTGCTGATTTTATGCTAATGAACTGTGAATGGAAACGCAGCTTCTAGTGGAGAAGGTTCTAGAATGAAGGTTCAAGGTATTAAAATTCTTAGAAACAAAGTTTAGCAAAGATTGAAGTAAAATATATAAATACTAAATGTAGTGCTTTTCTATATAAGTGAATTTACACACTTCACCACCACTAGTGATATAAAATGCATATACGAAATCACTAAATATCATTAATAAATATAATGTACAAACTTTCACCACAAAATGTATATTCTAAAGAAGCATATTTAAAAAAAAAAGTTTTTTTTCACAAGATAAAGTATCCCTAATGCCAGAGTAGTAACAGAGTCAGTCAAAAACTTTGATTTTCATCTTAATGTGACAGGCATACTGTTGTGGGTGAGTGACCCCGAATGCCCACTGTTTGCATTCAGGGTCGCACACCCGCACACCTGTCACATTTTAAAATTCTAATAAATAAAATGCTTGGGGGATGCTTTAAATGTTATACATGTGATTACAGAAAACTGGGACTCTTAGGGACAGTGTCAATGACAACATATCCTGGCTAGGGATGAGCTTCGAGTTCGAGTCAAACTCATGTTCGACTCGAACATTGCCTGTTTGCCCGTTCGCCGAACAGCGAACAAATTGGGGTGTTCGCGGCAAATTCGAAAAATCTATGGGAGAAATCTAAAGTGCTAATTATAAAGGCTTATATGCAAGTTATTGTCCTAAAAAGTGTTTGGGGACCCGGGTCCTGCCCCAGGGGACATGTATCAATGCAAAAAGAAGTTTTAAAAATGGCAGTTTTTTCGGGAGCAGTGATTTTAATAATGCTTAAAATGAAAAAATAAAAGTGAAATATTCCTTTAAATTTCGTACCTGGGGGGTGTGTATGATATGCATGTAAAGTGGCGCATGTTTCCCGTGCTTAGAACTGTCCCTGCAAAAAATGTCATTTTTGAAAGAAAAAAATGCATTTAAAATGGACTCGCGGCTATTAATGAATTGTCGGCTCCCGGCAATACATACAAAAGTCATTGATAAAAAAAATTAAAAAAAGCGTGGGGGTTCCCCAGAATTCATTTTACCAGGCCCTTCAGGTCTGGAATGGATATTAAGGGGAACCCCGCCGCAAATTAAAAAAAAAATTGACGTGGGGTTCCCCCAAATATCCATTCCAGGCCCTTCAGATCTGGCATGGATTTTAAGGGGAACTCCACCCCAAATTTAAAAAAAAAATGGCGTGGAGTCCCCCTAAAAATCCATACCAGACCCCTTATCCGAGCACGCAACCTGGCCGGCCGCAGGGGAAAAGGGGGGACGAGAGAGCGGCCCCCCTCCCTCCTGAACCGTACCAAGCCACATGCCCTCAACATGGGGAGGATGTCCCCATGTTGATGGGGACAAGGGCCTCATCCCCACAACCCTTGCCCGGTGGTTGTGGGGGTCTGCGGGCGGGGGGCTTATCGGAATCTGGAAGACCCCTTTAACAAAGGGGACCCCCAGATCCCGGCCCCCCCCTATGTGAATTGGTAAGGGGTACATTGTACCCCTACCATTTCACGAAGAAAGCGTAAAAAAATGTTTAAAAAAAACACACAAACACCTTGAAAAAGTCCTTTATTTAAAAAAAAAAAAAAAAAACATTCCAGCGGTGAAATCCAGTGTCCCGCGGCGATCCCGATGTCCAGCGCTGTCCTTCATTGGTTGACGCCTGAGCGGACCTGATGGGGAACTCCCTCTCAGTATTTTAAATGTATAGACCCGCCCCTTCTAAAGTTCCCCATCAGGTCCGCTCAGCGGACCAGATGCGGAACATGAGAAGGGGCGGGTCTATACATGTATTACCAAAGTGAGAGCAGTTCCCCATCAGGTCCGCCCCCTCGGTATGTCGGACCCGCCTACGTCATTGGCTTGAGCGGGGAACTTCCTTCACTATGTAAATTTAAATTACACAGTGAAGGAAGTTCCCCGCTCAAGCCAATGACGTAGGCGGGTCCGACATACTGAGGGGGCGGACCTGATGGGGAACTGCTCTCACTTTGGTAATACATGTATAGACCCGCCCCTTCTCATGTTCCGCATCTGGTCCGCTGAGCAGACCTGATGGGGAACTTTAGAAGGGGCGGGTCTATACATTTAAAATACTGAGAGGGAGTTCCCCATCAGGTCCGCTCAGGCACAACCAATGAAGGACAGCGCTGGACATCGGGATCGCCGCGGGACACTGGATTTCACCGCTGGAATGTTTTGGGTTTTTTTTTAAACTAAAGGACTTTTTCAAGGTGTTTGTGTGTTTTTTTAAACATTTTTTTACGCTTTCTTCGTGAAATGGTAGGGGTACAATGTACCCCTTACCAATTCACATAGGGGGGGCGGGATCTGGGGGTCCCCTTTGTTAAAGGGGTCTTCCAGATTCCGATAAGCCCCCCGCCCGCAGACCCCCACAACCACCGGGCAAGGGTTGTGGGGATGAGGCCCTTGTCCCCATCAACATGGGGACATCCTCCCCATGTTGAGGGCATGTGGCTTGGTACGGTTCAGGAGGGAGGGGGGGCCGCTCTCTCGTCCCCCCCCTTTTCCCCTGCGGCCGGCCAGGTTGTGTGCTCGGATAAGGGGTCTGGTCTGGATTTTTAGGGGGACTCCACGCCATTTTTTTTTTAATTTGGGGTGGAGTTCCCCTTAAAATCCATGCCAGATCTGAAGGGCCTGGAATGGATATTTGGGGGAACCCCACGTCAATTTTTTTTTTCATTTGCGGCGGGGTTCCCCTTAATATTCATTCCAGACCTGAAGGGCCTGGTAATTGAATTCTGGGGAACCCCCACGCTTTTTTTTTTTTTTTATCAATGACTTTTGTATGTATTGCCGGGAGCCGACAATTCATTAATAGCCGCGAGTCAGTTTTAAATGCATTTTTTTCTTTCAAAAATGACATTTTTTGCAGGGACAGTTCTAAGCACGGGAAACATGCGCCACTTCACATGCATACCATACACACCCCCCAGGTACGAAATTTAAAGGAATATTTCACTTTTATTTTTTCATTTTAAGCATTATTAAAATCACTGCTCCCGAAAAAACGGCCGTTTTTAAAACTTCTTTTTGCATTGATACATGTCCCCTGGGGCAGGACCCAGGTCCCCAAACACTTTTTAGGACAATAACTTGCATATTAGCCTTTATAATTAACACTTTAGATTTCGAACGTTCGAGTCCATTGTATTTAATAGGGTTCTAAAGTTTACACGAACATTTTGTCTGTTCGCAGGTTCTGGTGCGAACCGAACAGGGGGTTGTTCGGCTCATCCCTGATCCTGGCATTGCATAAATTGAATATCTAATCATTTATTTTACACTGTATTTGCTTAGCTTATATAGAGCAGCAGCAACCCAATATGACTGATTTCCACCCCAAAACAGATTTGTAGTAGGTAGTGTTTTTTGTGTTACAGAAATAAATCTAAATTGAGAGCTGGAAGAATCAGGGCCAATGCAGTAAATAAAACTATTTTAATATATATACTTTTAAAAAATCGAAAGTATCAATGACATACAAATTGCCAAATAGAGGCAAAACAAGCAGCGGGCATAGCCTGTTGTGATCTTATATTCGGTACCACACTGTATTGTGTACAAAGTTGAACAGAATGTATACCCAGAGTGCATCAAAGCACCTTTAAACCACAAACCCACATTGCAGAGCTGAAGCAGTTGCAATGTCGAGCAAGAAAAAAATCCCAATGCAACGTTTTGTTTCAGAGACAAAAGAAAAAGTGTTCATAATGTAAGAGGGAAAGATGAGTAAATTTTTTCCAAGAAAAAGAGTAAAATATAGAGTATAATACTCCAAACATAGTGATTATAAATATTACAGAGACTTGCTGCCAAGTCAGAAAAGGGCTGCGCACCCCAAATAATTGAATAAAATGGAAAGGTTCCCCACTGGGTTTTTTTAGCAGCAAAAATAAAAGAGTATTTATTTATAAAGAAACAAGTTCTTTTATTTAGAAAAAATTCATTCAATTGTACAAAAAGTTAAAATATGAGCTCTGATTAATACATGTAAAGCGAGTCAACCAAGATTGATGGTAACAATATACATCATAGAACAATGTATCTACAAATTATATTTACACCATAGGATGCATAAGAATACCCCGATGCGGGGGCGTGGCTTGGCGCGTGGAGGAGATGGCAGCTTAGCTGAGAAGCTCCGTTGGAATCATGGCCCTAACCCATCTCTCTGCACGGTAGACACTCGATGATGAGTAAGCAGAGTCACCACTCACATCACACCCGTTCCCGACGCTCCACGGTGGTTAGTTCTGGCCGGAACATATTGGATATCTTCAAGAACCAGGCCGCTGTCCTGAAAGTCACAGCGGGAGACAAAATGGCGCCGGTCCACACTGAGGAGGAGTTCAGCGAGGACTCACAGCCCGCCATGGAGGACAACGGTAGGAGAAATGCCCGCTCTGATCATCCCCTCACTTATGGTGACATGTCCGGCTTCGCAGCAGACATCAAGGCCTCTTTTTCAGCCGCAATCACAGACCTGAAAACCAGCTTGCTGGTATTGCAGGAAAAGATGGCCACTGCAGAGACTAAAGGAAAGCACAGGGACAAAGCTTTACAGAGATTGGACAGAGTTACTTCTACTCAAGCTCTCCACTTCATAGAAGTAAATAGGCATTTAGAAGACCTCGACAATAGGGGGAGATGCAATAACATCAGAGTCCATGGTATCCCAGAGTTGGTTGATAACGATCAGATTATACCTGTCCTCCAGAGAGTCTTCAACAGCCTCCTTGAATGGCCAGGGGACTCGGCCATAGATTTTGTTAGAGCGCACAGGGCTCTCAGAGCTAGAGGTCCAGACACGCTACCGCCTCGTGACATTATCTGCTGTCTGCAGAACTTCGGCCTTAAAGAAGACATTATGCTGAAAGTGCGGAGAAATGAACATATTGTGTTTAACGGGGAAAACATTACAGGCATACCCCGCTTTAAGTACACTCACTTTACATACACTCGCGAGTAAGTACATACCCCCAAGTGTATGTAAAGTGCCTCACAAGTACTGTACAGACATTTTGCAGCCGCAGTAGAAGGAGCTGAAGCTCCGAGAACATAGCCCGCCCTGTTCCAGTGTGCCCCTGACACCCCCACTACAGCCCCTGAGACCTCAACTACAGCTCCTGACACCCCCACTACAGTCCCTGGCCCCCCAATACACCCTAGAAGTGAAAAAAGGTATTGTTTCACTTTAAGTACATTTTCATTTTACATACATGCTCTGGTCCCATTGTGTACTTAAAAGTGGGGTATGCCTGTAAATTGTTTCAGGATCTCTCCCAGATAACCCTGAAAACCCATAGGGCTCTACGGCCTCTTTTGGATAAGCTGAGGGAAAGATATCTTCGCTACACCTGGCGCTTCCCTTTCGCAATGCTGGTCACTCATGGGGGCAGACAGCATACACTCCGCACGCCTAATGATCTCCCTGACTTTTGCAATGCCCTGCAGTTAGGTCGGGTCAAGCTCCCGGAGTGGTACCAAGAGTTCGCTTTGCCACCTAAAGAAAGGAGCCCTCCACACTCTCCCCTGACGACACCAGAAAAACAACTCGCCAAGAAGCAGAAGCCCAATCGACATGAAGGTCAGATGCTGGGGACCCCAAATAGCCGTGGACACTCCTCCAGGAACTTGCTGGAGGCCTGATCCTGAGGTCTTGTCTTCATCCAGTCTCAAGGTGACATAGATCGTTTGCTTTTAAAGGTGACTTTGACTTGGAATTCTTTACCCCTCATATGACAATCAGATCCAGATCCCTATGTGGAGATTGAATTCTTCCTTATTGTCGGATCCAACCTTGCTTCCAAATTTGAATTCAGCACTCCTCGAGTTTTTCAAGCACAATACTGCGCCAGACGCAGACCCCTTGATGGTGTGGGAGGCTCATAAATGTACCATCAGAGGGGAATTAATTAAAATGGGCACACAGAAAAAAAGAGAGAGGGACAGAGAAATTTAGCATCTTCTAAAAACCATTCGTTCATTGGAAACTTCACACAAACAATCCTTGACGACCCAGTCAGCGACCTCCCTACTGGAATCTAGAAAAGCCCTCAGGCAGATCTTAGATACTAAAACGATTCCTGTTTTTCAGGAAAAAACTGTATTATGAGCATGGCGACAAATGGGTAACTTGCTTGCCAGGGCTCTGAAGGGCTCGGTCTTAAACCGTAACATCGCAGGCATACAAAACAGAAATGGTAAAGTCGACAGAGAGACAGAGAAGATAGCACAACATTTCCAGGAGTTCTACACCAACCTATACAACCTTCCGACACAACACAGCTCAACTAGCGCCTCTAACACCAGGCTACAGGTTATTCAGTACTATTTGAGAGACTCCTTTTTACCAACACTTACTGCAGAAGATGCCTCTCTGCTAGAAAGCCCTATAGACGCCTCTGAAATCAGGCTTGCCATCAAAGACCTAAAGACGGGTAAGAGCCCTGGTCCTGATGGGTTCAGTGCCATATACTATAAGACATTTACTGACATTCTCATCACCCCTTCAAGAGATGCCCTGAACTCCTTATCTAAGCCAAGAGACATACCCGCAGATTTCTTATCGGCTCACATCACAGTCCTGCCCAAACCGGCCAAAGACCCATTGCATTGCGCAAGCTACAGACCAAGTTCCTTGTTAAACCTGGACGTCAATCTGATGGCGAAAATTGTCGCCAGCAGGTTGAGACCCCTGCTTCATGATTTGATAGGTCCCAGTCAAGCCGGTTTCATGCCAGGCAGAGAGGCCAGGGACAACGTAACTAAAACCTTAAATCTCATACATGTGGCTCACGAGCGAAAGATCAAGGGTTTTCTCCTATCAACGGCTGTGGAGAAGGCCTTCGATCGAGTAGCGTGGGATTACAAGTTGGAAACCTGTAAACATTTAGGGTTGGGCCCCCACATGATGGCATGGATATCCTCGCTTTACAAGAATCCCTCGGCCAAACTCAAAATAAACGGTTCCCTTTCAAACAGTGTGAATATCAAGAATGGAACAGGGCAGGGCTGTCCTTTATCGCCCTTGCTTTTTATAATCTCTCTGGAATCGTTCATTAGGTGGATTTTGGCTAATCCATCCATCAGAGGATTTCAATTGGCAGATCAGGAGTTCAAGGTTGCTGCTTACGCAGACGATCTCCTTTTTTTTCCTGATGGACCCACACATCTCTATACCATCCCTACTCAAGGAATTCTCAATATATAGCCGCATCTCCAATCTCAAAATAAATTATTCCAAATCCGAAGCGATAAATATCACGTTGCCAGATCCTAAACTGGAAGCTGCACAAATTAACAATTCCTTCACCTGGGTAACATCCGCCATTAAGTACCTTGGAGTGTGGCTTACACCCAGACTCTCGTCATTCTTTAGCCGCAACTTTACTCCTCTCCTTAAAAATGTTGAAAATTACCTCCGTATGTGGCATTCGGGACATTTCTCCTGGTTTGGCAGGGCAGCTATCTGCAAGACGGTGGTCCTTCCAAAAGTTCTATACTCAATTCGCACCCTCCCTATTAGAATACCCCAAAGTTTCTTGAAAACCCTTCACTCAATACAGATAAGATTTATTTGGGCCCACAAATCACCCCGAATTAAGGCATCTGTACAAACCAGACCCAAGAGGTTGGGGGTTTGGGTGTCCCTGACTTCAAAAAATATTACTTTGCCTCACATATTGCCAGAATTGTTGACTGGCACTGCCACTCTGGCTTTAAGGATTGGGTTACGATCGAATCAAGTCTCAATCCCATACCCTTGCAGTTCTCTCCATGGATACCAAAAGCCAATTACCCGAGGGTTATGACCTCCCACCCCCTGATTGGTACTACACTCGAAATTTTCCACCAACTGACCAAACATCCCAAATTCTCTTCACCTCTCAGCCCCCTCACTCCACTCATGAACAACCCAAATTTTCCACCAGGATTAGAGAACCGCCTTTTGAGAGCCACTGACACCATGACGCCTCTCCTTACTCAAAACTGTTTTGACAGTAAGACAATGAAAGACCTGACTCAATTTAAAAGAGACAACGACACACCTCTTCTACCCATGTGGTCATACCTCCAAATACGAAGCTTTGTTAATAGTAGCTCACGTAAGAGACATTTCACCAGAGAACTCACTGAGTTGGAGTCGGTGTGCCTTAGGGGAGAAATGGTTCCTAGATCAACTTCCACTGCCTACACGTGGTTACAGGAGCTGGGGTTGTCTGACCGGGACAGATGCAGAGAGAAATGGTCGGATAGTCTTAGTTTGACAATTTCCGAGGCTCAGTGGTCAAGAGCCTGCATTTTATCTCACAAGTGTTCACTCAGCACAAAAATGCAGGAAACTGCTTACAAGATTTTGACCCAATGGTACGCCACTCCAGAGAAGATAAATAAATGGTATCCCCAGTCATCCCATATGTGCTGGAGATGTCACAAACAAAATGGAACCTTATTACATATTTGGTGGCAATGTGATATGATAACATCCTACTGGTCAAAGGTGAAGGAGATTATTAGACAGATCACGGAGACCAAACTTTCCCTTGATGCGGCGTGTTGCCTGCTACATATTTCACATTTCTCCCTCAGGAAATATAAAAACTCCCTTTCCAGTCATTTGTTGAATGCGGCCAAGTCGCTCATTCCATTACACTCGAAATCCACAAGGGTCCCCACTGTATCAAACTGGCTACACAGAGTTTCCGAAATCTGTGAAATGGAGGATACTGCTGCTCAGTCCAATGTGAATGTGGAACGATACCACAAAACCTGGTCTCCCTGGTTTGTTTTTAGATACTCCTGGGATTACGTGGCTTTACTCGGAAAATCCCCCTCAGCTGATTAGTCACAAGGGCCTCGGGCATCCCCATCCCTGAAGGGTCTGTCTTCTTTATCCACCAATCACCATGTTTTCTATAGTAGTGTAATCTGGCCGAGTATCCACTTGATTCTCGAAGCAAGAGTCAGCTAGATCCATTTGTTTGATAAGACTTGCGATGTTCCTCTATAGCCACCAACAGCCCCTCTATGGGGACATGATCTTATATCTTATTCTCTGACTTTTCCTTTTCTATTTGACTCACTCTCTATCTTTTTCTCTTTATCTGTACTGTTTGGAAATGTTAAATGGTTTTAGGGGATGCTATCTCCCACTTATTTGAGGCCTAAGATGATCTCTTTGGTCCACATCCAACAGGTGCATCTACCTACCATGATAATTGTACACTTTATTTAGCAAATTCTCATTTTTTGTTGTACATGTAAGTTTCCTGATGCAATTTCCATACTTGTATGCACACCTTATTTTCTTCAATAAACTTTGATGATAAAAAAAAAGGAATACCGAGATGCATTTCGACTCCTACAACCATGGTCTTCTTCAGGGTTTTTTTTTACATTCTAAAAATACATCAAAGAGAGATTTTCAACATTTTTGCATTATGTAATTTCTTACAACAGTGAAAAATTGCTTCATATTATATTATCGTGTGAAAATTCTACATTGCTTTATATCCAAATTAGTATATTTACCCTTCAAATTGAGGACCTTGCAAAACCAGAGACATAAAAACCAATGCGTTCGAGTGATCCAGGACCTCCACGTGCCTCCCCAATAGCCTGCTGGGGCAAGACCTTAAGTCGTAGGGCTTGCAAGTGGTCACATATTGTAGGCCCCAGGGCGGGGACGAGTGAGAGTGGGAGCACCTGCAATTTGTAATTTAAGCGTGTGATGGGTCATACTGATTTAGATAATTCCATATTATATTTTCCTTAGTGTAGCACTACCCCCGTAGGAGCTGCTGTTTTAATTTTGGGCCTTGCACGTTACTTCACTGTTCGTTGTCTAGGGAATGAGAGTCTACAGAAAGTTCAATGTCCACACAAGTTATGAATCCTTTTTCTTCAGGCTTTATTTCCAAACAAACTTGCATGGGTAGAGGGATGGAGGGTTAGGGGAAGGTTCAGGCACACACAGCAGATCACTGGGGAAAACTCCTAAGATACAAAGTCTCACTCACCACTCTCTTTCGAGTGGGTATTGCTCACCCGGATAGGCCCCTCTCACTTGGCCTAGCTGCCGGAATGATGCACGAACAAATAAGAAAGAACAGACTCGGCCACAGACCTTTAAGATGGTTAAGTTGAACCGTTCAATTATCCTCTGCCACAGGATTTTAGTACCCAGATAACCAGCCTTACAGTCTAAGAGCCTTTAAGCCAACCCGGCAGACTGTACGGTTACTTTAGCTACGGTGCATCCTCCAATAGGGTCACCAGGCCTTCGGCAAGATACTAGCCTTCCGCTTGGTCCTCTCCTGGACAGGTCCTCCCCTGGTTTCCTCCATTGAGTGGCTTCCTCCCGCAGGACGGACAGCACAGGATCACCTTCAAGCGTAGGCCCCAGTCAGGACAACGGGGCCTACCTGGCATAGATACAGCCTCGGGCCAGCGTGGCTCTGAGGCTAAATTCCCAGTAACACTTACCTCGAGCCAGGAGGGCCACGAGGCAAAGAAGAGCCCCGTGAAAATGGCGTCTGCCCCTTAAGTACCCTTCCCCAGCATGCCCAGCGGGGAGACCACTCCCACTGGGCTGTTCCTGAGGGAAAGTACTCAATTCACTCTGGCCTGCTTGTATTCCAACACCGGCCTGGGGTGGTAACGCCACCTACAGGCAAACAGTGGGAAGTCCTTCCAACACAGCCTCAGCCGGTGATCTGCCGACAAACGTCCCCCCGGCGGATTCTGCCCCCAACTGTACTGCGCAGGCGCGGCGCTTGCGCAGTACGAACGTCAATGAGCTTCCGAAAATAGCCGAACGTGTAGAGCTGAGAGTCAGCTCTACACGGCGCCTGCGTGGACCTAGATGTAAGTAGCCAGTCGGCCTCACGTCCTCGCTTCGCTCGGACGGCTCGCTACGCTCGCTCGGCCTCCTGGCTCTTTTTTTAACATCTTCCATGTCCACGGGGATGGTAAAGAAAGAGCCTGGATGTCAGCAGTGTAGCACAATTTGGTGTGCGCAGGCGCCATGTAGAGCTGACTCTAAGCTCTACATGTTCGGCTATTTTCGGAAAAAGCGCCGCGCCTGCGCAGTACAGAGCGGGCAGAATGCGCTGGGGGGCAATGCTCGGCAGTACACCGGAACAGAAAAGAAGGAGTCGCCCTTGGGACTTTAAATGAGGTGGTAGAGATTGGCACATGTTCACCCATATATGCAAAAAATATAATTTATTGGTTACAAAATGCTGTAAAACAACCGGAAACAGCAATAATTGTGTGTCACCAGGCATAGTGGCCTATGTTTACAACATGAGTACACATAAACATAAATGCATTACAAATATGTTACATCCATATAAAAACACAGTGATGGTGATGAGGGTTGCTGGGCCAGCGGACATAATTGCACAACCAGTAAAATACTCTTTAAAAATGATGATGTGGAACCAATTAGTAGGCTTTTAGCAGATAGCATAGATCCTCAACACATGCAGGTATGTAAACGCATCAGTGGTTCCCTACGCGTTTCACGAGGCTCTGCTCGCTCATCAGGGGCAAGTGCGTATCGTTGTATCTGTTGTGAGACAGTAAAAATGTAATACTAATGAAAAACGGGGGGGGGGGGGGCAGATAAGGTGGTAAGTAAAAAAGGACAAAGGTGAAAAAGACCCTATACTCACCACTGCTCTGGGCTGAGTTACCAATCATGGAATACCAGAATGGTAGCAATTGAATATCAGCCGGAACCGAGGCTGATTTAGCCTTGATTATTTACAAAGTCTGAGCTAATACCAGCTCAGAAACCCACTAAATTTAACATAGCGCCTGGTCATCAGGAGCAGGCCGCTACATTAGTATTTACATTAAATTGTTTATATTATATATTCGATTTATGGGAAAAAGGGAGTATTCCCTTTTCCCCTTAAATCTAATATATAATATAAACAATTTAATGTAAATACTAAGGATTTTATTTAGACTTAAAAAAATCAGTTTATGATGTCAGTCAAGAGCCAGAAATATTGCACAGAAACACAGCAAACCATGTGGGTGTTCTTACAGAGCCCCAGTGCAAGACACAGAGATAAGGCAGGTTTGGTAAGAAAGTAATGCCGCGTACACACAACCGTTTTTAATGTCATTGAAAAAAACAACGTTTTTCTCGACGTGATTCTTCTCAAGCCTGCCTTGCCTACACACTATCTTGAAAAAAAATGCTCGAGCAAAGCGCGGTGACGTGCGACGGCACTATAAAGGGGAAGTTCCATTCGGATGGCGCCACCCTTTGGGCTGCTTTTGCTGATCCCCGTGTTAGTAAAGTTTGGTGAGAGACGATTCGCGCTTTTCAGCCTCGTGCTCTTCAGTCTGTTACAGCGTGACGAATGTGCTATCTCCATTACGAACGCTAGTTTTACCAGAACGAGCGCTCCCGTCCCATCACTTGCTTCTGAGCATGCGCGTTTTTTTCACGACGAGAAAAATTTGAGCATTTTCCAAATTTTTAATGCCCATTTTTCACGTCGTGAAAAATGCTCTGGAGCCCATACACAATCGTTTTTAACTACTTCAATACAGGGCTTTTCTTACCCCCTCAATACTGGGCCTATTCTGGCACTTCTCTCCTACATGTACAAATCATCATTCTTTTGCTAGAAAATTACTCAGAACCCCCAAATATTATATATGTTTTTCTAGCACACACCCTAGGGAATAAAATGACGGTCATTGCAGCTTTTTTTCTTGCACGGTATTTGCGCAATAATTTTTCGAATGCCTTTTTTTTGGAAGAAAAAAGGTTTTATTATTTAAAAAATAACAAAATAGTAAAGTTAGCCCAATTTTTTTGTAAAATATGAAAGATGATGTTACGCCGAGTAAATAGATACCCAACATGTCACACTTTAAAATTGCGCACACTCATAGAATGGCGCCAAACTTCGGTATTTAAAAATCTCCATAGGCGACGCTTTATTTTTTTTTACAGGTTACCAGGTTAGAGTTACAGAGGAGGTCTAGTGCTAGAATTGTTGCTCTCGCTCTAACACACACGGCGATACCTCACATATGTGGTTTGAACGGCGTTTACATATGTGGGCGGGACTTACATGTCCGTTCGCTTCTGATCGCGAGCTACCGGGGACAGAGGCGTTTTAATTATTTTTTTTTATTATTTATTTTTTTTCTTAACTTTTTTTTTTTTTTTTTTTTACACTTATTTTACTTTTTTTTTTTTTGATCACTTTTATTCCTATTACAAGGAATGTAAACATCCCTTGTAATAGGAATGTGTGTGACAGGTCCTCTTTATGGAGAGATGCGGGGTCAATAAGACCCCACATCTCTCCTCCAGGCTGGAAAGCATGAGATCAGTGAAAATTTTTTCACTGATCTCATACTTACAGCCGCAATGGCGGCTTTGTTTACATTTGAGGACCCGGGCGTGACGTCATCACATCGCGCCCGGGCCTCCGACGATCATAGAGATGACTGGTGACCATCTGGTCACCAGTCATCTCTATGCTCATCACGTGACCCACCAACGGCGCCGGAAGATTCGCTCCGGGTCCCCGATCGCACGGGAGAGCCCGGAGAAGCACCGGATGGCGGCGGGAGGGGGGATGTCCCCTCCCGCCGCCTATAAGAACGATCAAGCGGCAGAACCGCCGCTATGATCATTCTTATGGTGCGCAGAATCGCCGGCTGAACAAAAGGATATCTGAATGATGCCTCTAGCTGCAGGCATCATTCAGATATCCCCCTACAAAGCCGAGGACGTCATATGACGTCCACTCAGGATGGGAGATCCCATCTGTTGACGTCATTTGACGGTGGTTGGTAGGGGAGTAGTTAATGACTAAATAAAAAAATTGCATTTTTCTCGTCATAAAAAACGGTCGTGTGTACGTGGCATAAGAGTGTGCTTTTTTAAAGTCACAAGTAGTGTTGAGCGAACCCGAACTGTAAAGTTCGGGTCCGTACCGAACTTTAGCTTTTTCCCGAACCCGAACCCGGACTTTGCGCAAAAGTCCGGGTACGGGTTCGGCAATCTAATTACGCATTTAGAAATGCTTCAGGGGCCAGCCAATCACCTTTTGATTAGCTGGTGTGCCCTTAGAGGCCATCATAGCCATGCCTACTAATGGCATGGCTGTGATTGGTCAGTGCAACATGTGACCCAGCTTCTATATAAGCTAGAGGCACACAGCACACACGTCACTCTGCTTCAGAATAGATAGGGAGAAGATCTTGGCTGCTGCTGTTGCTAATAGGGAGAGATTGTAAAATACATGAGGTAGTCCTGATTCTGCAATCTGAGGGAAAAGATAGAGAGATAGTGTAGTGTAGGGCCAGGTTCCTGTTGGTGCTTTCAGGGAGAGAGATATCTTATATAGGAGTATAGATTCAGAGATTAAAATCAGCGATCTGCATAGGTTTACCTGTTTGTGTTGCAGTGCACAGTCTTTTTACACTGCCATGAGCCCAGTGTCAGAGAAAATCTAACTTTTATCTGCAAGCTCAGTGCACCAGCACTGCATATTACGTTGAGAGATACACCGTTTCCATACTGTGGGTGTATTCTGCTCTTGGAAAAAGATCCATTTAGGACAAAAAAAAAAGGCACTTTATTGTGCTCTTTTCAAAAAGACCCATAGGGCAAAAAAAATATAAAAAATTTGCATTTTATTTTGCTCGTGCAAAAATAGACCCGTTTAGGGCAAAAAAAAATAAAAAAAATTTGCACTTTAAAGTACGCTTGCAAAAAGAGCCATTCAGGGCCACAAAAAATAGTTTGCAGTGTGTTATACATATGTGGAGGTGTGTGAAATAAACAATTTCTATATAGTTTTCTCCTACTGTGCTATACTAAAAAAACAACATTTTTTTTGAATAGCATTTTCTGCAGTTCTGTAGCTGTGCGATTCAGCGGTTACGTACTGTGGGTGTGTTTTGCTCTTCCAAAAAACGCAGTTTAGGGGCACAAAAAATAGTTTGCAGTGTGTTATACATATGTGGAGGTGTGTGAAATAAACAATTTCTATATAGTTTTCTCCTACTGTGCTATACTAAAAAAACAACATTTTTTTTTGAATAGCATTTTCTGCAGTTCTGTAGCTGTGCAATTCAGCGGTTACGTACTGTGGGTGTGTTCTGCTCTTCCAAAAAACGCCGTTATGGGGCACAAAAAATAGTTTGCAGTGTGTTATACATATTTGGAGGTGTGTGAAATAAACAATTTCTAAATAGTTTTCTTCTACTGTGCTATACTAAAAAAACAACATTTTTTTTTAATAGCATTTTCTGCAGTTCTGTAGCTGTGCGATTCAGCGGTTACGTACTGTGGGTGTGTTTTGCTCTTCCAAAAAACGCAGTTTAGGGGCACAAAAAATAGTTTGCAGTGTGTTATACATATTTGGAGGTGTGTGAAATAAACAATTTCTATATAGTTTTCTCCTACTGTGCTATACTAAAAAAACATTTTTTTTTAATAGCATTTTCTGCAGTTCTGTAGCTGTGCGATTCAGCGGTTACGTACTGTGGGTGTGTTCTGCTCTTCCAAAAAACGCCGTTTAGGGGCACAAAAAATTGTTTGCAGTGTGTTATACATATTTGGAGGTGTGTGAAATAAACAATTTCTATATAGTTTTCTCCTACTGTGCTATACTAAAAAAACAATTTTTTTTTGAATAGCATTTTCTGCAGTTCTGTAGCTGTGCGATTCAGCGGTTACGTACTGTGGGTGTGTTCTGCTCTTCCAAAAACGCCGTTTAGGGGCACAAAAAATAGTTTGCAGTGTGTTATACATATTTGGAGGTGTGTGAAATAAACAATTTCTAAATAGTTTTCTTCTACTGTGCTATACTAAAAAAACAACATTTTTTTTGAATAGCATTTTCTGCAGTTCTGTAGCTGTGCGATTCAGCGGTTACGTACTGTGGGTGTGTTCTGCTCTTCCAAAAAACGCCGTTTAGGGGCACAAAAAATAGTTTGCAGTGTGTTATACATATTTGGAGGTGTGTGAAATAAACAATTTCTAAATAGTTTTCTTCTACTGTGCTATACTAAAAAAACAACATTTTTTTTTGAATAGCATTTTCTGCAGTTCTGTAGCTGTGCGATTCAGCGGTTACGTACTGTGGGTGTGTTCTGCTCTTCCAAAAAACGCCGTTTAGGGGCACAAAAAATAGTTTGCAGTGTGTTATACATATTTGGAGGTGTGTGAAATAAACAATTTCTAAATAGTTTTCTTCTACTGTGCTATACTAAAAAAACAACATTTTTTTTGAATAGCATTTTCTGCAGTTCTGTAGCTGTGCGATTCAGCGGTTACGTACTGTGGGTGTGTTCTGCTCTTCCAAAAAACGCCGTTATGGGGCACAAAAAATAGTTTGCAGTGTGTGTTATACATATTTGGAGGTGTGTGAAATAAACAATTTCTAAATAGTTTTCTTCTACTGTGCTATACTAAAAAAACAACATTTTTTTTGAATAGCATTTTCTGCAGTTCTGTAGCTGTGCGATTCAGCGGTTACGTACTGTGGGTGTGTTCTGCTCTTCCAAAAACATCCATTTAGGGCAACATCCTAAATTTGGAAAATATGAGGAGAAGGTCAAAGGGACGTGGTGGCCCCGGTCGTGGTGCTACTGGTGGAGCTCCTGTTGCAGGGAGAGGACGTGGTGGATCTGTGCCAGATACACGCACAAGTGAAACACCTTCCTCAGGTGCGAGTAGGCGACCGAGCCTGCGGCGGTATTTTGTCACGCCTAATGAGGCTGTATGAATGTTTAGGCCAGGACAAGTACAGGCGATAGTAGATTGGGTTGCTGACAGTGCCTCGGGTTCCTTCACATTGTCTCCCACCCACTCTTCTGATGAAAGATCAGAGTTGGCACCTGAAACCCATGTCCATCAGTCTTTCACCTCACCCCCTTGCAAATCAGCCAAGCAGTCTGAGCCCCAAATCATGCAGCAGTCTCTTCTGCTTTTCGATGACTCTGTTAGCAGGGTTTCCCAGGGCCATCCACCTAGCCCTACCCCAGAAGTGGAAGAGATTGAGTGCACCGATGCCCAACCACTTATGTTTCATGATGAGTACATGGGAGGACCATCGCAGTACGTCTCGGATGATGACGAAACACAGGTGCCAACTGCTGCTGCTTTCGCAATTGTGCAGACAGACAAGGAGGGCAGGGGTGAAGACTGGGTGGAAGATGATGTGGAGGACGATGAGGTCCTCGACCCCACATGGAATCAACGTTATGCAGGTGACCAGTGTAGTTTGGAGGAAGAGGCGGTGGTCGCACAGAGCCACCAGCACAGCAGAAGAGGGAGCAGGGTGCAAAAGTTGAGCGTCCGTCCCCTAGACAGTATGTCTGCTACTGCCCAACGCAGCAAGGGACCGAGCACACCAAAGCCAGGTCCAAGGAGTTCCCTAGCGTGGCAGTTCTTCACACAATGTGCTGATGACAAGACACGAGTGGTTTGCAGGCTGTGCAATCAGAGGCTGAAGCGAGGCATAAACATTCTCAACCTGAGCACAACCTGCATGACCAGGCATCTAAGTGCAAAGCACGACCTGCAGTGGAGTAGACGCCTCAAAAACCAAGAAAGGTCTCTGGCTCCTCCTGCTTCCTCTTCTGCTGCAGTCTCGGCCTCTTCATCCACCTCTGTAGTGACAGTGGCACCTGCCACCCCGCAAACAGAGGATCTGCCAGCAACACTACCACCTGGGTCACCAACCATCTCCACAATGTCCCATGGAAGCGTTCAGCTCTCTATCTCCCAAACATTGGAGCGGAAGAGGAAGTACCCCCCTAGCCACCCGCGATCCCTGGCCCTGAATGCCAGCATTTCAAAACTCCTGGCCTTTGAAATGCTGTCATTCCGTATGGTGGAGACGCAGAGTTTTAAAAGCCTGATGGCATTGGCTGTCCCACAGTATGTCGTGCCCAGCCGCCACTATTTTTCCAGGCGAGCCATCCCTTCCCTGCACAACCAAGTGGGGGACAAAATCAGGTGTGCACTGCGCAACGCCATCTGTGACAAGGTCCACCTAACTACGGATGCGTGGACCAGTAAGCACGGTCAGGGACGTTATATCTCCCTAACAGCACACTGGGTAAATGCAGTGGCGGCTGGGCCTGAGGCAGATAGCAGTTTGGCGCATGTCCTTCCACCACCGAGGATTGCAGGGCGCTTCAGTTTGCCTCATCCTCTACCGCCTCCTCATCCGGTCAGCGTAACACCTTCACCACCAACTTCAGCACAGCCAGGGGTAAACGACAGCAGGTAGTTTTAAAACTTTCCTGTTTGGGGGAAAAACCCCACACCGCGCAGGAGTTGTGGAGGGACATGGAACAACAGACCAATGAGTGGTTGCTGTCAGTGAGCCTCAAGCCCGGCCTGGTAGTGTGCGATAATGGGCGAAATCTCGTAGCAGCTCTGGGCCTAGCCGGTTTGATGCACATCCCTTGCCTGGCGCATGTGCTGAACTTGGTAGTCCAGAGGTTCCTTAAAAATTACCCCAATATGCCAGAGCTGCTGCAGAAAGTGCGGGCTGTGTGTGCGCACTTTCGGCGTTCTCACCCTGCTGCTGCTCGCCTGTCAGCGTTGCAGCGTAACTTCGGCCTTCCCGCTCACCGCCTCATATGTGACGTGCCCACAAGGTGGAACTCCACCTTGCACATGCTGGCCAGACTGTGCGAGCAGCAGCAGGCGATAGTGGAGTTTCAGCTGCAGCAATCACGCGTGAGTCGCTCTGCGGAACAGCACCACTTCACCACCAATAACTGGGCCTCCATGCGAGACCTGTGTGCCTTGTTGCGCTGTTTCGAGTACTCCACCAACATGTCCAGTGCCAATGACGCCGTTCTTAGCGTTACTATCCCAGTTCTATGCCTCCTTGAAAAAACGCTTCGGGCGATGATGGAAGAGGATGTGGCACAGGAGGATGAGGAGGAGGAGGAGGAAGCAGGATCATTTCAAAGGCTTTCAGGGCAGTCTTTCACAAGTGGCTACGAGGGTGGGTTCCTGCACCAACAAACGCCAGGTACACAATTGTCCAGCAGAAAGGGCACAGTTCTGGAGGATGACGAGGTGGAGGAGGAGATGGAGGAGGAGGAGGAGGAGCCATTTTCACAGCAGGGTGGCACCCAGACCAGCTTGTGGCCATCACTGGTGCGTGGCTGGGGGGATACAGAGGACACAGAAGATACACCTCCCACAGAGGACAGCTTTTCTTTGCCTCTGGGCAGCCTGGCACACATGAGCGATTACATGCTGCAGTGTTTCCGCAATGACCGCCGAGTTGCCCACATTTTAACTGGTGCTGATTACTGGGTGGCCACCCTGCTGGATCCCCGTTACAGGGACAACGTACCGTCCTTAATTCCCTCACTGGAGCGGGATCGTAAGATGCGCGAGTACAAGCGCACGCTGGTAGACGCGCTGCTGGTGGCATTCCCACCTGACAGCGGGCGTACGGTGGAAGCACAAGGCAAAGGCAGAGGAGGAGGAAGAGGTCGCCAACGCAGCCGGGGCACCGGCAGCACCTCAGAAGGCAGGGTTAGCATGGCTGAAATGTGGAAAAGCTTTGTCAGCACTCCACAACAACCAGCACCACCAGCTGAGATGGAACGTCTTAGCAGGAGGCAGCATTTCACCAACATGGTTGAGCAGTATGTGTCCACAGGCATAGAAGCAGTGCAGCGCAGCAAAAAAATTAAAATAAAAAATAAAACAAAACCCAAAATAAATCATAAAAAACAACAATACTGAGAACGGTAGTAAATAGTTAAAAACAATGTGTCCATAGAATTCCTCTTAGCAAGAATAGAAGCCCAAGACAGTGTCCATATAGGAAGTGACTCCTAAAGATTATCAAATGGTGACTTATGTGATATTCCTCCACCACCGAAATAGGTTTGCAGCTCACCTCAGAGCATGGACCCCTGAACCAGTCAGCCAGGTCATGCAAGCATGTTTCCCTTTTGGGACAAATATTCCAAGGTAGATAAACTCAGGAAAGCAATACGATAGGGGGAAATCCACAGGTCACTTGATCAGAGCTCCGGTCCGGGTATAATAATATGCAAGAGAATATATAGAGATCTAATGCTCTCCGTATGGTACAACATATGTTTATTTTTAAAGAAGAAAAAATACACTTACATACATAGCACTGTATAAACCCCAGTGCATGGGAATGCCGGCATGTAATAAAGCGGGTGTAGCGAGTGTCAGCATGGAAGAGAGGCGCGGGTGACGTCACATCTGCTCACATATTCCGTACGCGTTGCGTCCTAGCACTGGGCGGGACTTCATCAGCGGTACGGAACAGCGTGAATCACCCGCTATAAATATCAATGGAACGTGGAACCGGCCAATCACAGCACAATCAACAATCAATTGTCATGGAAACCCTGCCAGCAGGGAATAAGACAGAGGCCGGTAAGGACCAAAATAAAGAAGAAAGCAAAGATCCCTTTAAAAGGGAAAAAACTTTACTGCACCACTTACGTGGAGTATATAATTTTGCTCAATTGATTATCAAATCAAGAAACAAATGAACAGTATGTGAATCGTAGCCCACGTCTCCTGCTGACAATGAAAATACAATATATACTATCCAAATATGTTAAGAAAAAGATCTAAAAGAAAGGAAAAATAGCTGGAATCAGGGAAATCAGTGACAGGTCATGCATATCTAAAATACACTGTTGACCCTATTGAAAAAATCACTAAACAGATAATTTAAGAAAATACATATAAATATATACATATATGTAAAATGAGCATAATAAAAAATACCACAGAAATTCATTTTAAAATCAGGCAAAATAAAATAAAATATGGCAAAATTAAAAATTCAACGATCAGAGATAAAACAATTTAAATCAAATTCAACATTCAAGCCAGCAGGTACTAAAACTTGTGTCTCATGTATCCACTGAGATTCCCTGCGGCTTAACTGGCGTATAAAACTACCACCTCTCCAATGTTTGATTACTCGTTCGATGCCCCAAAATTTCAAACCTCTAGGGTTTTGATTATGCATCAATTTAAAAAGTCTAGACACATTGTGTGTTTTAACTCCTCTTTTAATGTTGTTCACATGCTCCCCTAGACGAACGTGAAGTGGTCTGGAGGTTCTACCAATATACTGAAGACCACATTCACATTCTAGCATGTAAACAACACCTATAGTGGTGCACGTAATCAACTGACCTATCTTATATGATTTTTTGGTAGCAGTGGCGAGAAAATCTTTCCTCTTTTTTATATTGCACTTAGAATGCTTGCAGGCTGTGCATCGCCCGCAAGCATAAAAACCAGCGAGGAAGGAGAAGAGTCTGTTTTCAGAGTGCACTGGAGGGTCAACAACTCCTGGTGCCAGACAATCACGCAAAGACGGAGCTTTCTTATAGATAAATGCTGGGCGTGATGGCAACAGCGGGCCCAAAACCTTGTCTTGCTTTAGTATTGACCAGTTATTTGAAACAAGTTTTTCAAATTTCTTGTATTGTACGTTATAATTGAGTACCATTTTGAAATTCGAGATACTAATATTGGTTTCTCTGACTTTATCAGCTACCAATGGTCCCCTATCCAAGGAACGTACATTCTCTATCTCTTTATCTAAAGAGTCCCTATTATACCCTTTCTGTTGGAATCTGGATGACAAAATCTGTGCCTGTGTGAGAAAATCCTCCTCCCTTGTGCAATTTCGCCTGAGCCTAATAAACTGACCTTTCGGTATATTGCATAGCCACGATTTATGGTGGCAACTATCAAGTGGTATGTATGCATTACGATCAGTAGGCTTAAGATAATTACACAGGCGGAATTGCTCACTATCCTTCCAGATTTCCAAATCTAGGAACACAATATTTTTCATACTAATATTCCAGGTTAATTTAATATTCTTGGTATTCTCATTCATTGTCCCGATAAAGTAATCAAGACTGGGACGATCCCCCTCCCAAATTAGAATGAGATCGTCTATGTACCTTTTGTAACAGACTAACTGGGGGGGACGATTCTTGAAAACCACGTCCTCCTCCCAGTGGGCCATAAAAAGGTTGGCCACACTGGGAGCAAAACGGGCTCCCATCGCAACCCCCCTTGTCTGCAAAAAGAACTGACGATTGTACCAAAAATAATTTCTAGATAAACAAAAACCCAGACTGGTCAAAAGAAAATCCTTATGTTTAGCCGGAAGATCTGAAGATGCTAAAGCCCACTGCACAGAAGACAAGGCATCCTCATGTACTATTATAGTGTACAGTGAGCCTACATCCGCAGTGACAAGGATACTGGATGGTGAGCATGTAACAGCCTCCAATAATTGAATAATATGTTTGGTGTTCCTAAGGTAGGCTCTAGTTTCTGACACCAGGGGTTGCAGGAATGAATCTATATACTGCCCCACTCTCGAGCTAATGGAGTCAATGCCATTAACGATAGGCCTCCCCGGAGGGTTGGCACTATCCTTATGGATTTTTGGAAGGCAGTATATGATTGGTGTTCTACAGAACAAAGGATCTAAATAGAGGGCCTCCTTTTTATTAAGGACACCCATAGTTTGTCCTGATTCTACTAACAGATGAAGCTCATCCTTATATATCAGCATAGGATCCCTATTCAAAATACGGTAAGTGTCATGATCACTCAATAACCGATCCATTTCTGCTGTATAAACAGCTTTATCTAGAATAACCAATCCACCCCCTTTATCCGCCGGACGGATAATAATTTCTTTACGTTTTTCTAGAGATTCCATCCCCTTTTTAATGTACTGTGGGTCCATCCTCATTTTATCTAAGTCATTGAACATCATATGTTTAAACACCTCTAAGTATTTATTATCAACATTCAGAGCGTTAAAAGTGGACTTATTACGTAGGTTGGAGTGGACACCTTCAGCTACTCTAGTTGATTTTATGGGGTTAGTCAAAAAATATTTTTTCATATTGAGGTTTCTAACAAATTTTTGAATGTTGACATAAGTTTGGAATTTATTGAGATTTTTTGTTGGGGCAAACTTCAAACCCCTATCCAACACTCGTAACTCGTCATCATCCAAAGTGCAACTGCTCAAATTATAGATCCCTGTGCCTATTGGGGTTTTGGTCTTTTGTATTCTCCTTCCCCCTCTCCTTCCTCTCTGGCCTTTCTTTTTTGAGATTGACCATTTCCTGAACCAAGGGTCAGGGAGAGGTCCCTCATACCAACCGAACCCAGGCGATTGGTGGAGGCACCCATCTCAACAGATTCCACAAGGAAATGGTCAATCTCAAAAAAGAAAGGCCAGAGAGGAAGGAGAGGGGGAAGGAGAATACAAAAGACCAAAACCCCAATAGGCACAGGGATCTATAATTTGAGCAGTTGCACTTTGGATGATGACGAGTTACGAGTGTTGGATAGGGGTTTGAAGTTTGCCCCAACAAAAAATCTCAATAAATTCCAAACTTATGTCAACATTCAAAAATTTGTTAGAAACCTCAATATGAAAAAATATTTTTTGACTAACCCCATAAAATCAACTAGAGTAGCTGAAGGTGTCCACTCCAACCTACGTAATAAGTCCACTTTTAACCCTCTGAATGTTGATAATAAATACTTAGAGGTGTTTAAACATATGATGTTCAATGACTTAGATAAAATGAGGATAAGGAAAGTGATGGACCCAGAGTACATTAAAAAGGGGATGGAATCTCTAGAAAAACGTAAAGAAATTATTATCCGTCCGGCGGATAAAGGGGGTGGATTGGTTATTCTAGATAAAGCTGTTTATACAGCAGAAATGGATCGGTTATTGAGTGATCATGACACTTACCGTATTTTGAATAGGGATCCTATGCTGATATATAAGGATGAGCTTCATCTGTTAGTAGAATCAGGACAAACTATGGGTGTCCTTAATAAAAAGGAGGCCCTCTATTTAGATCCTTTGTTCTGTAGAACACCAATCATATACTGCCTTCCAAAAATCCATAAGGATAGTGCCAACCCTCCGGGGAGGCCTATCGTTAATGGCATTGACTCCATTAGCTCAAGAGTGGGGCAGTATATAGATTCATTCCTGCAACCCCTGGTGTCAGAAACTAGAGCCTACCTTAGGGACACCAAACATATTATTCAATTATTGGAGGCTGTTACATGCTCACCATCCAGTATCCTTGTCACTGCGGATGTAGGCTCACTGTACACTATAATAGGACATGAGGATGCCTTGTCTTCTGTGCAGTGGGCTTTAGCATCTTCAGATCTTCCGGCTAAACATAAGGATTTTCTTTTGACCAGTCTGGGTTTTTGTTTATCTAGAAATTATTTTTGGTACAATCGTCAGTTCTTTTTGCAGACAAGGGGGGTTGCGATGGGAGCCCGTTTTGCTCCCAGTGTGGCCAACCTTTTTATGGCCCACTGGGAGGAGGACGTGGTTTTCAAGAATCGTCCCCCCCAGTTAGTCTGTTACAAAAGGTACATAGACGATCTCATTCTAATTTGGGAGGGGGATCGTCCCAGTCTTGATTACTTTATCGGGACAATGAATGAGAATACCAAGAATATTAAATTAACCTGGAATATTAGTATGAAAAATATTGTGTTCCTAGATTTGGAAATCTGGAAGGATAGTGAGCAATTCCGCCTGTGTAATTATCTTAAGCCTACTGATCGTAATGCATACATACCACTTGATAGTTGCCACCATAAATCGTAGCTATGCAATATACCGAAAGGTCAGTTTATTAGGCTCAGGCGAAATTGCACAAGGGAGGAGGATTTTCTCACACAGGCACAGATTTTGTCATCCAGATTCCAACAGAAAGGGTATAATAGGGACTCTTTAGATAAAGAGATAGAGAATGTACGTTCCTTGGATAGGGGACCATTGGTAGCTGATAAAGTCAGAGAAACCAATATTAGTATCTCGAATTTCAAAATGGTACTCAATTATAACGTACAATATAAGAAATTTGAAATATTTGTTTCAAATAACTGGTCAAAACTAAAGCAAGACAAGGTTTTGGGCCCGCTGTTGCCATCACGCCCAGCATTTATCTATAAGAAAGCTCCGTCTTTGCGTGATTGTCTGGCACCAGGAGTTGTTGACCCTCCAGTGCACTCTGAAAACAGACTCTTCTCCTTCCTCGCTGGTTTTTATGCTTGCGGGCGATGCACAGCCTGCAAGCATTCTAAGTGCAATATAAAAAAGAGGAAAGATTTTCTCGCCACTGCTACCAAAAAATCATATAAGATAGGTCAGTTGATTACGTGCACCACTATAGGTGTTGTTTACATGCTAGAATGTGAATGTGGTCTTCAGTATATTGGTAGAACCTCCAGACCACTTCACGTTCGTCTAGGGGAGCATGTGAACAAAATTAAAAGAGGAGTTAAAACACACAATGTGTCTAGACATTTTAAATTGATGCATAATCAAAACCCTAGAGGCTTGAAATTTTGGGGCATCGAACGAGTAATCAAACATTGGAGAGGTGGTAGTTTTATACGCCAGTTAAGCCGCAGGGAATCTCAGTGGATACATGAGACACAAGTTTTAGTACCTGCTGGCTTGAATGTTGAATTTGATTTAAATTGTTTTATCTCTGATCGTTGAATTTTTAATTTTGCCATATTTTATTTTATTTTGCCTGATTTTAAAATGAATTTCTGTGGTATTTTTATTATGCTCATTTTACATATATGTATATATTTATATGTATTTTCTTAAATTATCTGTTTAGTGATTTTTTCAATAGGGTCAACAGTGTATTTTAGATATGCATGACCTGTCACTGATTTCCCTGATTCCAGCTATTTTTCCTTTCTTTTAGATCTTTTTCTTAACATATTTGGATAGTATATATTGTATTTTCAGTGTCAGCAGGAGACGTGGGCTACGATTCACATACTGTTCATTTGTTTCTTGATTTGATAATCAATTGAACAAAATTATATACTCCACGTAAGTGGTGCAGTAAAGTTTTTTCCCTTTTAAAGGGATCTTTGCTTTCTTCTTTATTTTGGTCCTTACCGGCCTCTGTCTTATTTCCTGCTGGCAGTGTTTCCATGACAATCAATTGTTGATTGTGCTGTGATTGGCCGGTTCCACGTTCCATTGATATTTATAGCGGGTGATTCACGCTGTTCCGTACCGCTGATGAAGTCCCGCCCAGTGCTAGGACGCAACGCGTACGGAATACGTGAGCAGATGTGACGTCACCCGCGCCTCTCTTCCATGCTGACACTCGCTACACCCGCTTTATTACATGCCGGCATTCCCATGCACTGGGGTTTATACAGTGCTATGTATGTAAGTGTATTTTTTCTTCTTTAAAAATAAACATATGTTGTACCATACGGAGAGCATTAGATCTCTATATATTCTCTTGCATATTATTATACCCGGACCGGAGCTCTGATCAAGTGACCTGTGGATTTCCCCCTATCGTATTGCTTTCCTGAGTTTATCTACCTTGGAATATTTGTCCCAAAAGAGAAACATGCTTGCATGACCTGGCTGACTGGTTCAGGGGTCCATGCTCTGAGGTGAGCTGCAAACCTATTTCGGTGGTGGAGGAATATCACATAAGTCACCATTTGATAATCTTTAGGAGTCACTTCCTATATGGACACTGTCTTGGGCTTCTATTCTTGCTAAGAGGAATTCTATGGACACATTGTTTTTAACTATTTACTACCGTTCTCAGTATTGTTGTTTTTTATGATTTATTTTGGGTTTTGTTTTATTTATTTTTTTATTTTTTTTTGCAGCGCTGCACTGCTTCTATGCCAGTTTACTTGGGGATTTGATATTTTGACCCTCAGTGTTCAGCTGCAATTCTTTCTGTGTTAATTTTATTTGCGCTGGTTGATCTGCTTTAGTATGTGTCCACAGGCCTACACGTACTGGATGACGGGTCTGCCCCCTTTAACTTCTGGGTCTCCAAATTGGGCACGTGGCCTGAGCTTGCCCTTTATGCCTTGGAGGTGCTGGCCTGCCCTGCAGCCAGTGTATTATCTGAACATGTATTTAGCACGGCAGGGGGCGTTATCACAGACAAGCGCAGCCGCCTGTCCAGAGCCAATGTGGACAAGCTCACGTTCATTAAAATGAACCAGGCATGGATCCCACAGGACTTGTCCGTACCTTGTGCAGAATAGACATGTATACCGGTGTTGTGACAAAAACTGTCCGGCCATCGGATTGTGTCCGGCCCATACTGCGAAGGCGCAGCCCTTGCGCAGTACAGAGGACAAGGAGATTTACAAAATCTCCGAAGATGAACGGCGCCTGCGCAGTGAGTGCAGGTTCAAGCCCCACCATCCAAGTGGACATACGGTAGCACATAGTAACAGGGCCCCTCACGGGCTCGGTTCGATCGCCACGCTTCGGGCACGGCCTCACTTGGCTCGGCTTGAACCACGGATGGTGTGGCCTTCACCTGAACTCACCACGCAGGCGCCGTTCGTCTTGGGAGATTTTCGAAATCCCCTTGTCCTACATACTGAGCAAGCGCAGTACAGGGTGGACACTATTTGACGGGGGACAGAATTCGACACATCACCGGCCTTACCCAGCCATTGTTGTATTTTTGAACCAGTGTTGGCTACCTCGTCCTCCTCCACCGCCGCTTCCACCTACACAGCCACATCCACCGCCACCTCAACCTCCTACTCCATATGGACCTCGTCCTCCTAGGTCAAGATTATAATTTTTATTTTATTTTTTTGTAGCGCACAGATCCTTTCCCCCTTACCTGCCTTTATGTTGTTGGCTCCTCGCAGGAGGGAGAAAGGCACACCGCACTACCAGCCCGTACCCTCCTATATAAAGAGGTTGAGCGGTGTACTTGACGGGCCGTGTCCACAGCCGGAGTCAAAACTCCTCCAGAGGATGATTCTCACCTCTACTGTAGGTAGAGGCAAGTCCTTTAATTCCCAGTAAAGTCAATGTCCACACCAGCTGAAATTACAACTCTTATTCTCTCATGGCAAAATAAACTCTACTCGGATAGAAAAGGTTAGAGCAAAGAAACAGGACAGCTTAAGGTGTGGAGGAGATCCAGGCACAAACGTAGCACATTCACTTCACTGCTTAGGTTTCTCAAACAGTTTTAGGTGCACGGTCTCTGCCACAGACCTTGAGGTTGGTCTCTGCCACAGACCGGGTGTACAAGGCCCCTGCCACGGACCTGGAGAACTTTGGTCTCTGCCACAGACCAGGGTGTATAAGGCCCCTGCCACGGGCCGGGTGAATAAGGCCTCTGATACAGTCAAGATGACCTTGAGCTTCTCCTTCTACGAACCTAGCCCATATCAAGGGGAAGACATCTCTCAAAGGAGTCAACAGACCCTTCCTTCACCGTGACTCCCGCATCGGTCCATCAGAATGATCCTCCCTTCCCTGGAACATGGTCCCCTACATGAGGTGGCACCCTAAGACTCCTCGACCCTTAGCGGACTCCAGACGAAGGCTCTGGACTCCAGGCTTTACTCCCGCACCTAGGCCTCCATACCCAGGGCAGCAGGAACTCCAGGATAGTACCTCACCCCGGGCTAAAGGTACCCGAGATGGAACAGGAACACATGCACCCAGGCCGAAGGCACCTGGGCGTGGACCTCACTGGACATCAGCCCCCAGGCCAAAGGTCTGCCCCTTTTATATGCTCTCCCGGCATGCACAGCAGGTTCCCCGCCCCGCTGTACTACTGCCAAGAGGGGACACAAAAGGCACAGCACTGTATCGGCGGTTCAACCCTAGCCTACCATGGCAGCGCCACCTGTAGGCCGCAGGGAACTGCACACCAATACTGTCCCCCGAGGACAACATGGTCCATGAATCCTACAGAATTAGGGTGTTTGAGCCTATTTACCACTCAAACACTTCCCTTAAATTTAGCACCCCGCTACATTTTTATTTCAAAGTATTTTATTTTCCCACTAGCTTATCCATTAAATTGAATAATTTATTCCAGAAAGGGCGTATTCTGGGGCATTCCCACCATATGTGTGGCATCGTGCCGTTGAGTTTCTGAGGTTCTTAATGACTTCCCGTACCTCTTCTGCTGAAAAGGGGGCCTCCAGCATATTTTTTTATTTTTTTTATGTTATTTTAAGTTATTTCCCTATCCACATTTGTTTGCAGAGCACTTGCCATGCTCTTAACAACATTTTGCTGCCATTTGCAGCCCTCTAGCCCTTTCCATTACTTTTTTAGAGCCTTTTTAGTCCTTAGAAGTCTGGGTCCCCATTGACTTCAATGGGGTTCGGGTTCGGGTCCGGGTTCGGGTTAAAGTTCGGTCCTGAACCCGAACTTTTTTCCGAAGTTCGGCCGAACCTGTCGAACCCGAACATCCAGGTGTCCGCTCAACTCTAGTCACAAGCCAGCAAAATGGCAAACCAGACACCAGCGAATGCTCAGACCCAACACTCCCTAATTTCCATCAGTATGTATAACTTATGTAAGAAAAGGCTAAATAATGTTTGTGCAGGCTCTCCTCTTTCATACAGCATGTCAGTGGTTATTGCACTTTCCTATGGTAGACTCAAATTTTCCAACAATGGACAACTCCTCTCTCTTTTATTTGAAGAATAGACATATACAGCAGTTTGGCAATTGACATTTTATGAGTGGCAGCTATAATCCGCCTGGCTGAAAAACTGGGTGTTATTCGCTTCGCTTGGTTTCAGTTTTATATTCTGGAGGCACAGTGATGACGCTGGACGTCTGTGCTGTGGCTAATACTTCCGGCTTTATCTGTAACCATAGTGACAGCGCTGTTATTTAAAGCCTGTCAGGTGACTTTGTTAGCCCCGCCCCGCTGAGGAAGTTATTGAACGTAACGCGTATGGGGGAAGGAGCTGTACACATGTCACCCGCAGTTGTGTCTGCACGAGTGGTCTTTTATATGCCGATTTTAATCTGAGGATATGTGAGTAGCCTGTGTTTGTATATCAATAAATATACCATTTAAACAGAGAGCACTTAGATCTATTCCTTTTATCTTTTATACTGGGGTTGTATGCGGAGGACTGGAGAAATATATTGAGGAACCTATGATCCATGTTACACACCAGCCTGTACCCTTTCTGTTTGCATGACCACCTGTTAATTCAGGGGTCCATGCTGTGAGGTAATTAGAATCACAAAGGTGGAGAGATCATCACAGAATGCCTGGGAAATGGTCTGCTTTGGAGCCCATCCACACTGGTGTACCCTGATTGGAGAAGATTTGACCATACAGAGTAGCTGATGCTACCTCTTATTTAAGGCTCGTTTATATCTTACCTCTGGTAAGTGTGAACCCCTAAGGGGTTTTCTTCATCACACGGTGGATTGCAATTGTTGTCTTTGGTGGTGGAAAGTGCTCACTAGGACTTTTTTGCTGTTACTCACCATAGTACTCTGAACTGGTTATTTCTTCATTACGTGCTGGACTTTTTTCAGTGGCATTATCCACGGGTCTTTTTATGTATTTATATTTTAGCGCTGTTTTGTGTAAAACCTATCATCCAGTATTTTAACTGTTTTATTGTTTTACCACCTTGCATATATTTTACCTATTTTAAACAGCTGCTTTTTAGTGTTCATGCTGCTTTGCACTTTGCAAGATTGAACTGGCGCTAAGTGTGTGTTCTGTCAGGCATATTTTTAACACACCTTTATTCATAATGATATACATATACATATACATTTTCTCAAAGTCTGCTGCCTCAGATTTTATCATGAAACACTGAAGCTTCAGACTTTGTGAAAATTAATATCTGTGTCATTCTAAAAACTTTTGGCCACGGCTGTACAACAGAATCATGCACTGCTGCTGCTACTTGGGCTCCCATTCTCTGGTTATTTACTCATACGCAGGGATGAGCCGAACACCCCCCTGTTCGGTTCGCACCAGAACCTGCGAACAAACAGAATGTTCATGTGAACTTTAGAACCCTATTAAATACAATGGACTCGAACGTTCGAAATCTAAAGTGCTAATTATAAAGGCTTATATGCAATTTATTGTCCTAAAAAGTGTTTGGGGACCCGGGTCCTGCCCCAGGGGACATGTATCAATGCAAAAAAAGGTTTAAAAAATTGACGTTTTTACGGGAGCGGTGATTTTAATAATGCTTAAAATGAAAAAATAAAAGTGAAATTTTCCTTTAAATTTCGTACCTGGGGGGTGTGTATGATATGCATGTAAAGTCGCGCTTGTTTCCCGTGCTTAGAACTGTCCCTGCAAAAAGTGTCATTTTTGAAGGAAAAAAAGTCATTTAAAACTCACTCGCGGCTATTAATGAATTGTCGGCTTTTATCAATACATAGAAAAGTCATTGATTAAAAAAAAAAAGCGTGGGGGTTCCCCCAAATTCAATTACCAGGCCCTTAAGGTCTGGAATGGATATTAAGGGGAACCCCGCCGCAAATTAAAAAAAAAAATGGCGTGCGGTTCCCCTAAATATCCATACCAGGCCCTTCAGATCTGGCATGGATTTTAAGGGGAACTCCACCCCAAATTAAAAAAAAATGGCTTGGAGTCCCCCCAAAAATCCATACCAGACCCTTATCTGAGCACGCAACCTGGCCGGCTGCAGGGGAAGAGGGGGGGACGAGAGAGCTGCCCCCTCCCTCCTGAACCGTACCAGGCCACATGCCCTCAACATGGGGAGGATGTCCCCATGTTGATGGGGACAAGGGCCTCATCCCCACAACCCTTGCCCAGTGGTTGTGGGGGTCTGCGGGCAGGGGGCTTATCGGAATCTGGAAGACCCCTTTAACAAAGGGGACCCCCAGATCCCGGCCACCCCCATGTGAATTGGTAAGGGGTACATTGTACCCCTACCATTTCACGAAGAAAGTGTCAAAAAATGTAAATAAAAACACACAAACACCTTGGAAAAGTCCTTTATTAAAAAAAAAAAAAACAAAAAAAAACATTCCAGCGATGAAATCCAGTGTCCCGCGGCGATCCGATGTCCAGCACTGTCCGTCATTGGTTGAGCCTGAGCGGACCTGATGGGGAACTTCCTCTGCAGTGTTTTAAATGTATAGACCCGCCCCTTCTAAAGTTCCCCATCAGGTCCGCTCAGCGGACCAGATGCGGAATGCGAGAAGGGGCGGGTCTATTCATGTATTACACAGCGAATGAAGTTCCCCATCAGGTCCGCCCCCTCGGTATGTCCGACACCGCCTACGTCATTGGCCTGAGCGGGGAACTTCCTTCACTGTGTAATTTAAATTTACACAGTGAAGGAAGTTTCCCGCTCAGGCCAATGACGTAGGCGAGGTCTGACATACCGAGGGGGCGGACCTGATGGGGAACTTCTCGCACTTTGTAATACATGTATAGACCCGCCCCTTCTCAAGTTCCCCATCAGGTCCGCTCAGCCAATGACTAGGTGTAAGGCTGAGGACCTGATGCGGAACATGAGAAGGGGCGGGTCTATACATGTATTACACAGCGAATGAAGTTCCCCATCAGGTCCCCATCAGAGTTCCCCATCAGATTTCTCCCATAGACTTTTAGAATTTGCCGCGAACACCCCAAATTGTTCGTTGCTCGGCGAACGGGCGAACAGGCAATGTTCGAATCGAACATGAGTTCGACTCGAACTCGAAGCTCATCCCTACTCATACGCATATAAATTGACTTCAAAAAGTGGTTGCTAAAGATAAAGCTGTTGTGTAACAAAAATGGATACAAACACAGAATACTACCTAACCAAACCATGTATACCAGGTGCTAGAAAAGTGATATGTGAAGTATCTACCCTCAGTCAGCAACTGGACCACATGAATATGAACAATTATCGAATATCAGCCAGTAGACTTTATACTGTTTTGATGAATGTACAGCCGTCAGCTCCTGCCTCTCCAATCAGATATGAAGGGTCAGGGATTGTATGCTAGATAAGTCCATAGGTATAGATTTAGAGACTAAACACCAATATCAGAACCATTAGGCTGGGTTCACGCTAGAGCACCGAGCGGCTCACAGCAGGGAGGTCCAGTGCATCTCCTTTCACTGGTTTAGGTCCGATTTCAGCCCAAATTTTTGGCTGAATTCAGACCTGAAAAGGACAAAAAGACGCACAGGACTCATGTGCAATTTGCGCTGGAGCCACTCTGGAGATGTGTAAAGTGGCTCCATAGAGAGCTGGTCACAATCTCCTGCTATGCGAATTGGATGTGGGCAAACCTGCATCCAATTCGCAATAGTGTGAACCCAGCCTTAAGGTACTGGATAGTCCCAAATTATAAATAATTGTCCCAAGAACCATTTAAAGCGGAGTTCCACCCAAAAGTGGAACTTCTGCTTTAAGTACTTCTCGCCCCTTGACATGCCACAATTGGCATGTCATTTTTTTTGGGGGGGGGGGCTGGGTACTTGGTTTGGAGTGGGACTTCCGGTCCCACTTTCTCCTTCCGATTTCTGGCTGCCTAGGCGACTCCTTCTCTCCCCCTAGGCGGCCCCTCCCTCCTGGCAATGTTCTGGAACATGTCACAGGTCCCAGAAAATTGCCTGGCCATTGACAGAGCGTAGCCAAACTGTCACAGCCGGGTGCCCACACTTACAATGTCGGCGCCGCAAAGAGGAGGGGGAGAGAATGGAGGCTTCGGGCGGTCGCATCGCTGGACCGTGGGACTGGTGAATGTCAGTTTATTAAAAGTCAGCAGCTATACTTTTTATAGCTGCTGACTTTTAATAAACTCAAAAACAAGTGGAACTCCGCTTAAAGGAATGTGTTTAATCTTTTTACATCACTTCCTGCAAATACTTATTTGCATTAATTGTAATAACTGTGTAATGCTTCCCCAGAGACAGTGGGCATCCTCCTGGAGCCTTCCCGGATCATCATCGTGGCCCTCTCAAGCTCTATGTTTTTATGGTTTAGGATTACTAGGAGTTTATAGCTGCAGCTGAGACTAGGTAGTGATTTTAGCCAGAAGACTCAGGTGTCTACAAGGAGTCTGAGATAAGCTAGATACCTGAAAGCACTTGTGGAGAGAACCCAGCAACAGCAAAAGTGATAGCCCTTAGTAGGACAGAGGCATACATTCTTCACCAGAGCTCCAAAAGGTGGAGGTCAGTTTGGCTGCAGTTGATGCCCAGGTTGTGGGCCTCTGACTCACCTGAGCTACTGGGAATTGAGTGTGTGTGTGTGCTGGAGAGAGTCCTTAGCAGTGCTGTGGTTAAGGACTTCCTAGTCAGTGGGTAACACAGACCAAGCAGGCAGGAGTACAGAAACACACGAGGCACAGTAGATAAGTAGAGGTGCACAGAATCACAAGGAGTCAAAGGAAATAGGTGGCAGGCAAGGGTGCATGGGATCACTGAAGCCGGATTTGGACAAGGAGCACATTGTAGTTGGCAACTTCCATTAACTTCCTATTTAAAGCGGTGTTCTGGGCAAAAAAATTAAAAGCCAGCAGCTACACATACTGCAGCTGCTGGCTTTTAATAATAGGACACTTACCTGTCTTGGAGTCCCTCTATGTCAGCACCGCAGCTGATGTTTCCATCAGCTGTCGGGTGCTTCCGCCACCATTGCGGGTAAGGGAACCCGTCAGTGTAGCCTTTCGGCTTCACGCTGGGAACCCTACTGCACATGCGCAAGGCCCCGCTCCTCTCTCCTATTGGCCCAGCGGCCGGGGGAGGAGGATGGAGCCCTGCGGTGACGTCAAGGGCCGTGGTCTGGACTCCCGGAAGTGTGAAACGATACTTGTCAAAGACAGACATCCTGTCCCCCCTCCCCCCCGAAAGGTGCCAATCGTGGCATCGGAGGGGGGGTGGGGAGGAATCAGATAAGCCGAAGTTCCACTTTAGGGTGGAACTCTGCTTTAAGCCATGTCTTTGCCAGATAATTGAGCTCTTTTCCAGACAATATCTTGCTTCCTGTGCTCCTACTGCTGTATGTTTCTTCAGTAGGGCTTGTTACCAACCTTTGGCTTGTTCCTCAACTACTCTTCTGCTTGATCCCATCCTGTCACCACTTGTTACTGACCATTGGCTTTTTTGCAACTGTGCTTCTCCTTGATCCCTACCTGCCATATCTACTACAGCACCCCAGCTTGCTCACCTCTTGGTGCGGTGATCCCGAGGACTGCGTGCTGGAACTAGCATTCAGTAAAACCCATCTCCCTTATCAGCAGTCCAGGTAAAGACCAGTTAATCCTTAGACACTCAATCCAATAAACAAAAGCTCATAATAGTGACTATCAACAATTCATCAAACTGTGACTAAGCATTACATTACTTCCATATAACGTCCATGCAATATTTTGATAATGTCCCAAAGTCGTTCACTCAATAATGAACATTTTTCTTTTTAAAGTGCTCCGTGCTCAAAATATGAAAAAGTGCAAAAGTGTTCCAGAAAATCTCATGCTGAGAAATGCTGCACACACCAGTCTTCTGGCCTTACTCACCAGAATGAATGGACCCCCAGCTGGTGGGCATGAGGGTCTAACGCGCTTAATACTGGAGAGGAAGGTGTTGAAAGGATCTTCCCTCTCTTCCTATGTGACCGGTGATTAGTGATGAGCCGAACACCCCCGGGTTCGGTTCGCACCAGAACCCGCGAACGGACCGAAAGTTCGAACGAACATTAGAACCCTATTAAATACAATGGATGCGAACGTTCGAATTCTAAAGTGCTAATTATAACAACTATTATGCATGTTATTGTCCTAAAAAGGGTTTGGGAACCCGGGTTCTGCACCAGGGGACATGTATCAATGCAAAAAGAAGTTTTAAAAACGGTCGTTTTTCGGGAGCAGTCATTTTAATGATGCATAAAGTGAAAAAAAAAAAGTCAAATATTCCTTTAAATATCGTACCTGGGGGGTGTCTAAAGTATGCCTGTGAAGTGCCACGTGTTTCCCGTGTTTAGAACTGTCCCTGCACAAAATGACACTTCTAAAGGAAAAAAAAGCCATTTAAAACTGCTTGCGGCTTTAATGTAATGTCTGGTCCCGGTAATATGGATGAAATTCTTTAAGAAAAATGGCATAGCTACCCCATGACCCCCCCCCTACCCCAGCCCATTACCAGCCCCTTTGGGTCTTGTATGGATATTAAGGGGAACCCCGCACATAAAATAAAAAAGGCCCTATATACTCTGAACAGCCGTATACAGGCGGTGCATACAAGACAGGGACTGTAGGTTTGTTCTTATGTAGAGTCTGTTTGTAATTTTGAACAGGTACATTGTTGAAGTGTAGCTCTAGACCAAAAATCTATTTTTAAACTTTTTGGAAAACATAGGTAAGGGTTATCACCCCTGTAACATTTGTTTTGCTGTCTGTGCCCCTGTTCAGAACATTTCACCTCACTTTCCGTCCCAATGACAACTGTTTTTGAAATGTGGTGTTTTTCTTGAAACAAGGATTGCTGATAAAGCATCAGTACAGAGGAGACACCTTTCTCCCATATTTATTCTTACAGGAGAGAATTTTCCTTCCTAGTGGTAGATTTCCTCTCACTTCCTGTTGTCTTCTTGCGTTTGCAAGTAGGAGTCGTTTGTAAGTTGGATGTTTGAAAGTAGGGACCTGCCGTATATACTCTGCAGAAATAGGCCCCTTAGTTGTTGGTGTTGGCACAACACTGTAAGCACTCACAGTTACTCTTGGTTGGTGCTGGAACGCCCTGCTGTCAACTATTATATCAGGAATTTTAATTACATATAATTGTTGAACAGTGGTAGTAAAAATTGGGCCTTTGATGGTGGTGCTGGTGCCACAACACTGTGAGCCCTGACAGTTACTCTTGGTTGGTGCAGCAATGGGCCCTGCTGTGAATTATTAGATCAAGAATTGTAATTACATGCCCCTGTTGAACAGGGGCTGAAAAATTGGGCCTTAGGCACTGGTGGCACAACACTGCAACCCCTCACAGATACTGTACTTGGAGCACAGCAATGAGCCCTGTTGCAAAGTATTGCTTCAAAAATTGTAATGACACGCCCCTGTTAAACAGGGGCTGAAAAATTGGGCCTTAGGCACTGGTGGCACAACACTGCAACTCCTCACAGATACTGTACTTGGAGCACACCAATGAGCCCTGTTGCAAAGTATTGCTTCAAAAATTGTAATGACACGCCCCTGTTAAACAGGGGCTGAAAAATTGGGCCTTAGGCACTGGTGGCACAACACTGCAACTCCTCACAGATACTGTACTTGGAGCACACCAATGAGCCCTGTTGCAAAGTATTGCTTCAAAAATTGTAATGACACGCCCCTGTTAAACAGGGGCTGAAAAATTGGGCCTTAGGCACTGGTGGCACAACACTGCAACTCCTCACAGATACTGTACTTGGAGCACAGCAATGAGCCCTGTTGCAAAGTATTGCTTCAAAAATTGTAATTACACGCCCCTGTTAAACAGGGGCTGAAAAATTGGGCGTTAGGCACTGGTGGCACAACACTGCAACTCCTCACAGATACTGTACTTGGAGCACAGCAATGAGCCCTGTTGCAAAGTATTGCTTCAAAAATTGTAATTACACGCCCCTGTTAAACAGGGGCTGAAAAATTGGGCGTTAGGCACTGGTGGCGGCACCCATAAACAAAAATGATCTTACAAGCTATCATCATCAATCGTATCATTGAGGACTCGGAGGAGGAGGATAGCCAGTCAACATAACAGCACAGGCACTCAGCATCAGCATCAGTCTTGAAGGGATGTGACATGTTAAAATCAATTAGTCTGTTATATCAGCATCAGGTGTGTGGTAGCTGGTGGTGATCCAAGACTGGTTCATCTTGATGAAAGTCAGTCGATCAACCGAGTCGGTGGACAGGCGCACCCTGTGATCCGTGACAAATCCTCCAGCAGCACTGAATGTGCGTTCCGAAAGAACGCTGGATGCAGGACAGGCCAGTAGCTCAATTGCATACTGTGCAAGCTCTGGCCAGTGATCCATCCTCAAGACCCAGTAAGCCAGAGGATTTTCGGTGGGGAAGGTGTCCAAGTCTGACCTTGCCCCTAGATATTCCTGCACCATGTTTATCAGACGCTGGCGATGGTTGCTGGAACCGATCATACTTTGGGGCTGCGGACTAAAGAATTGTCTGAACGCATCGGTCAGACGGCCACCTTCCCCACCGCTCCTTCTTTGACTGGCCGAAGCCTCAGCAACTCGTTGTCCAGGACCAGGAGTTTGCAACCTCCCAGTCTCTGGGAACGCGTTGCACAGACCTTTCTGCAAGGCCTCCCGGAGTTGTCTCATCCTCTGCTCCCTCTGCGACGGTAACATAAGGTCCGCAACCTTACCCTTGTACCGTGGATCAAGGAGAGTGGCCAGCCAGTAATGGTCCCTCTCCTTGATCCGAAGAATACGAGGATCCTTCCGCAGACTTTGCAGGATCAGGGAGGCCATGCAGCGTAGGTTTGCTGAGGCATTCGCTCCGGAGTCCTCTGGGTCACTAAGGACGACATGATCCGCAGCCACCTCCTCCCAGCCACGTACAAGTCCACTGGTTTCTTGGGACTGTAAATCATCCCTAAAAGACTGCTGCTGATGATGCTGAGTGCCAGCCTCCACCTCCATGCTGACACAATCCTCCTCCTCCTCCTCCTCCTCCTCCTCCTCCTCCTCTTCCTGTGCGATGGGTGGGACAGAAGGAACACTGTCTGGGTAAAGGGGGCCTTGAGAGGCAAGGAAGTCCTCCTCTTCCTGCCTCTGTTCTGCCTCAAGTGCCCTGTCCATTATTCCACGCAGCGTGTGCTCCAACAGGTGGACAAGAGGTACAGTGTCACTGATGCATGCACTGTCACTGCTCACCATCCTCGTGGCCTCCTCAAATGGTGCCAGGACAGTGCATGCATCCCTGATCATGCCCCACTGGCGTGGAGAAAAAAAACCAAGCTCCCCTGACCCTGTCCTGGTGCCGTAGTCGCACAGGTACTCATTGATGGTGGGCATGTCACATATAAGGCGGTTCTTGGGCAGGTTCAACTCCTTTTGCAGCTCAGCCAGGCGAGCACTGGCATTATAAGATCTGCGGAAATGCACACAGACTTTCCTGGCCTGCCTCAGGACATCCTGTAAGCCCGGGTACCTGCCCAAGAAGCGCTGCACCACCAGGTTAAGGACGTGAGCCACACAGGGCACATGGGTCAGTTGTCCCTGTCGGAGGGCGGAGAGGAGGTTGGTGCCATTGTCGCAAACCACCATTCCTGGCTTAAGCTGGCGTGGCGTCAACCACCTCTCGGCCTGGCCCTGCAGAGCAGACAGGACCTCTGCCCCAGTGTGGCTTCTGTCCCCCAAACACACCAGCGCAAGCACGGCATGGCATCTTTTTGCCTGCGTACTTGCGTAGCCCCGTGAACGGCTACGGAGCACCGCTGGTTCATAGGACAAACCACAGGAAGAGGCCATGGAGGAAGAAGAAGAGGAGGGGGTGGAGGAGAGAGGTGTGTCACAACCAGTAGTAGCATTTTGGAGGCGTGGCGGTGGGACAACCTCCAACACTACTGCACCTTGTCCTGAATCCTTCCCAGCTGCCAAAAGAGTGACCCAATGGGCCGTGAAAGAAAGGTAACGTCCCTGTCCATGCCTGCTGGACCATGAGTCAGCGGTAATATGCACCTTACCGCTGACCGCCCTGTCCAGCGAGGCCAAGACATTGCCTTCCACATGCCGGTAGAGAGCCGGAATAGCCTTCCGTGAGAAAAAGTGGCGTTTGGGAACCTGCCACTGAGGAACTGCACATTGCACAAACTCACGGAAGGGGGCCGAGTCTACCAACTGAAAAGGCAGCAGTTGAAGCGCTAGCAATTTAGCCAAGCTAGCATTCAACCGCTGGGCATGTGGATGGCTGGGAGTGAACTTCTTTCGACGGTCCAGCAGCTGGGGCAGGGAAATTTGCCTGCTAGAATCGGACGTCGGTGTACTGCTAGCAGAGTGGGCGCAAGTACTTGGCTGTGACACACCTAATTCTACACCTTCATTCCTCTCAGTGCATGTTTCAGAGAGGACTGAAGTTATAGTGGGGTTGGAGATCCCAGCTGATGCGGTGCAAGGAGAGGTCCGCTTTGTTCTTTGGTGTGGGTCTTTGAGGTAGGCTTGCCAACGAGCTGCATGGCAGGTCAACATATGTCTGGTCAGGCATGTGGTACCCAAGCGGCTGATGTTTTGGCCACGCGATATACGCTTGAGACATATGTTGCAAACAGCAGCTGTGCGATCTGATGCACTAGCCTCAAAAAAGGCCCACACCAAAGAACTTTTTGAATGACGGGCAGAGGCAGCGCCCTGCACAGGCGGAGCTCTGCGGTGTGATTCCGTCGGTGTACTGCCCTTACGCTGGCCACCAAAGGGCATCCTGCCTCGTTGGAGATGTGCCTCCTCCTCATCCTCCTCCTCCTCCTCTCTCCTATTAGGCACCCACGTGGAGTCAGTGACCTCATCATCCCCTCCCTCCTCATCACTGGAGCCAATCTGGCAGTATGCTGCAGCTGCTGGAACATGACTGCCAGATTGGTGTCCTTCTTGAGCATCCCCTCTGTCTGCTCTCACGCTACTGCCTTCCTCTAGCTGGGTTTCATCATCAGACCCTTCGAAACGCTGGGCATCCTCCTGGAGCATGTACCCAACACTGTGCTGAAACAGTTCGGGGGACTCCTCAGGAGGAGGACATGGTGGGTCTAGGGAAGGAGTGACTGATGATTTGTCTGACATTGATACCAGGGAAGACGACGCTTTGGCAGCTGCTTTTCCAGTACCCTGAGCCTGGGTGAGAGAGGATGAGGAGGAGGAGGAGGGCTTGGTCATCCACTCTACCAAGTCTTCGGCATGATGTGGCTCAACATGTCCAGCTGCCGAAAAGAAGGACAAGCGTGTCCCATGGCCATGTGCTGATGACAATGCACCGCGTCCACGACCAGCACTGTTGCCCCCAGACACAGAGCCTGCTTGCCCTCTTTTATTGCCTCCTGACTGTCTGCCTCTCCTTGTTTGCCTTCCAGACATTCTAATAGATGGCCTGCAGGGAGATGGGAAAAAAGCAATAAGGGCTACCTTCAGGTGTCCTTCTCTGTCCCTTGAAACAAGGACTTGCAGAGTGAAATAAACTGACACTCTCCCTACCTACAGTTTTCTGTCCCTAGAATAAATGTTTTTTTTAATCACAATATAGCACAAGGACAATTCACTCACTGTCCTTACAGGTCCCTGGAAACAAGGACTTGCAGAGTGAAATAAACTGACACTCTCCCTACCTACAGTTTTCTGTCCCTAGAATAAATGTTTTTTTTAAGCACAATATAGCACAAGGACAATTCACTCACTGTCCTTACAGGTCCCTGGAAACAAGGACTTGCAGAGTGAAAGAAAAAAAACACTCTCCCTACCTACAGTTTTCTGTCCCTAGAAAAAATGTTTTTTTTAATCACAATATAACACAAGGACAATTCACTCACTGTCCTTCCAGGTCCCTGGAAACAAGGACTTGCAGAGTGAAAGAAACTGACACTGTCCCTACCTACAGTTTTCTGTCCCTAGAATAAATGTTTTTTTTAAGCACACTATAGCACAAGGACAATTCAGTCACTGTCCTTCCAGGTCCCTGGAAACAAGGACTTGCAGAGTGAAATAAACTGACACTCTCCCTACCTACAGTTTTCTGTCCCTAGAATAAATGTTTTTTTTAATCACAATATAGCACAAGGACAATTCAGTCACTGTCCTTCCAGGTCCCTGGAAACAAGGACTTGCAGAGTGAAATAAACTGACACTCTCCCTACCTACAGTTTTCTGTCCCTAGAATAAATGTTTTTTTTAAGCACAATATAGCACAAGGACAATTCAGTCACTGTCCTTACAGGTCCCTGGAAACAAGGACTTGCAGAGTGAAAGAAAAAAAACACTCTCCCTACCTACAGTTTTCTGTCCCTAGAAAAAATGTTTTTTTTAATCACAATATAACACAAGGACAATTCACTCACTGTCCTTCCAGGTCCCTGGAAACAAGGACTTGCAGAGTGAAATAAACTGACACTCTCCCTACCTACAGTTTTCTGTCCCTAGAATAAATGTTTTTTTTAATCACAATATAGCACAAGGACAATTCAGTCACTGTCCTTCCAGGTCCCTGGAAACAAGGACTTGCAGAGTGAAATAAACTGACACTCTCCCTACCTACAGTTTTCTGTCCCTAGAATAAATGTTTTTTTTAATCACAATATAGCACAAGGACAATTCAGTCACTGTCCTTCCAGGTCCCTGGAAACAAGGACTTGCAGAGTGAAATAAACTGACACTCTCCCTACCTACAGTTTTCTGTCCCTAGAATAAATGTTTTTTTTAATCACAATATAGCACAAGGACAATTCAGTCACTGTCCTTCCAGGTCCCTGGAAACAAGGACTTGCAGAGTGAAATAAACTGACACTCTCCCTACCTACAGTTTTCTGTCCCTAGAATAAATGTTTTTTTTAATCACAATATAGCACAAGGACAATTCAGTCACTGTCCTTCCAGGTCCCTGGAAACAAGGACTTGCAGAGTGAAATAAACTGACACTCTCCCTACCTACAGTTTTCTGTCCCTAGAATAAATGTTTTTTTTTAAGCACAATATAGCACAAGGACAATTCACTCACTGTCCTTCCAGGTCCCTGGAAACAAGGACTTGCAGAGTGAAAGAAACTGACACTGTCCCTACCTACAGTTTTCTGTCCCTAGAATAAATGTTTTTTTTAATCACAATATAGCACAAGGACAATTCAGTCACTGTCCTTCCAGGTCCCTGGAAACAAGGACTTGCAGAGTGAAATAAACTGACACTCTCCCTACCTACAGTTTTCTGTCCCTAGAATAAATGTTTTTTTTAATCACAATATAGCACAAGGACAATTCAGTCACTGTCCTTCCAGGTCCCTGGAAACAAGGACTTGCAGAGTGAAATAAACTGACACTCTCCCTACCTACAGTTTTCTGTCCCTAGAATAAATGTTTTTTTTAAGCACAATATAGCACAAGGACAATTCAGTCACTGTCCTTACAGGTCCCTGGAAACAAGGACTTGCAGAGTGAAAGAAAAAAAACACTCTCCCTACCTACAGTTTTCTGTCCCTAGAAAAAATGTTTTTTTTAATCACAATATAACACAAGGACAATTCACTCACTGTCCTTCCAGGTCCCTGGAAACAAGGACTTGCAGAGTGAAATAAACTGACACTCTCCCTACCTACAGTTTTCTGTCCCTAGAATAAATGTTTTTTTTAATCACAATATAGCACAAGGACAATTCAGTCACTGTCCTTCCAGGTCCCTGGAAACAAGGACTTGCAGAGTGAAATAAACTGACACTCTCCCTACCTACAGTTTTCTGTCCCTAGAATAAATGTTTTTTTTAATCACAATATAGCACAAGGACAATTCAGTCACTGTCCTTCCAGGTCCCTGGAAACAAGGACTTGCAGAGTGAAATAAACTGACACTCTCCCTACCTACAGTTTTCTGTCCCTAGAATAAATGTTTTTTTTAAGCACAATATAGCACAAGGACAATTCACTCACTGTCCTTCCAGGTCCCTGGAAACAAGGACTTGCAGAGTGAAAGAAACTGACACTGTCCCTACCTACAGTTTTCTGTCCCTAGAATAAATGTTTTTTTTAATCACAATATAGCACAAGGACAATTCAGTCACTGTCCTTCCAGGTCCCTGGAAACAAGGACTTGCAGAGTGAAATAAACTGACACTCTCCCTACCTACAGTTTTCTGTCCCTAGAATAAATGTTTTTTTTAATCACAATATAGCACAAGGACAATTCAGTCACTGTCCTTCCAGGTCCCTGGAAACAAGGACTTGCAGAGTGAAATAAACTGACACTCTCCCTACCTACAGTTTTCTGTCCCTAGAATAAATGTTTTTTTTAATCACAATATAGCACAAGGACAATTCAGTCACTGTCCTTCCAGGTCCCTGGAAACAAGGACTTGCAGAGTGAAATAAACTGACACTCTCCCTACCTACAGTTTTCTGTCCCTAGAATAAATGTTTTTTTTAATCACAATATAGCACAAGGACAATTCAGTCACTGTCCTTCCAGGTCCCTGGAAACAAGGACTTGCAGAGTGAAAGAAACTGACACTGTCCCTACCTACAGTTTTCTGTCCCTAGAATAAATGTTTTTTTTAAGCACACTATAGCACAAGGACAATTCAGTCACTGTCCTTCCAGGTCCCTGGAAACAAGGACTTGCAGAGTGAAATAAACTGACACTCTCCCTACCTACAGTTTTCTGTCCCTAGAATAAATGTTTTTTTTAATCACAATATAGCACAAGGACAATTCAGTCACTGTCCTTCCAGGTCCCTGGAAACAAGGACTTGCAGAGTGAAAGAAACTGACACTCTCCCTACCTACAGTTTTCTGTCCCTAGAATAAATGTTTTTTTAAGCACAATATAGCACAAGGACAATTCACTCACTGTCCTTCCAGGTCCCTGGAAACAAGGACTTGCAGAGTGAAAGAAACTGACACTGTCCCTACCTACAGTTTTCTGTCCCTAGAATAAATGTTTTTTTTAAGCACACTATAGCACAAGCACAAAACACACTGACACTCTCCCTACCTATCCTTCTCTTTCCCTAAACTAAAGGAATCCAGGTTAAGCAAGAAAGAAATAACAGTCACTGTCCCTGCCTATGCTGCTCTATCCCTGCTCCGGAACACACTACACTAGGCCGCCGTGCTGGCGGCCTTTTATAGTGTGGGGCGTGTACTAAACACCCTCAGCAATAATTGGCCACAGGCATCCTGCCTGTGGCCAATCATTGCTCTCCTCGCTGCCGGCGCTGTGATTGGCCAAGCATGCGGGGTCACAGTGCATGCTTGGCCAATCACAGCGCCTGGATGACACTGCGATGGCGTAGTGCATTGTGGGCCGTTCGCGTCACTCGAATTTGGCGCGAACGGCCCAAATCGTTCGATCTTCGTCGAACGATCGAACAGCCGATGTTCGAGTCGAACGTATGTTCGACTCGAACACGAAGCTCATCCCTACCGGTGATGTATGGTATCTAGCTGTCAGCAAGTGTTCAAACTGGTAAACTGCCTATTAACAAGATACAGGTAAGCCGTCAGCAAGGTTCAAACTTCGAAGAAATTGCTAGAGTGTGCATTCTCACAGGGTGACAGCTGTGGATGCACATGTATAAATGTGCCAACGTCCCGATATGACAGAGGAAATATATGTAAACTAAGAGAATGGACTTTAGGCGGCACATGGGTATATATTGTTATAAACTAAGGGTTTTATTTTCAACAACATGGTATGAAAAAATATATAAACATTCAAACAGTAACAGTTTGTTTGTATTCAGATACAGGGTTAGGGCTAGTGCTTTAACAGTGCTTCAAAATTGTATGACGTAGAAACATTCCATCTTAATGAAAATGCCAAACCAGCAGACCAATTGTATGACGTAGAAACATTCCATCTTAATGAAAATGCCAAACCAGCAGACCAAGGCTGATGTAACGGTGAGCATATAGAAGCAAGTGGCATAAGCCAAAGATCCGTGGTATCAGGTATAGTCTTGAGTTGCTCTACTAGTTTCGCGAATTAACGCTTCTTCGGGAGCATAATAGTCTGTTGGACATAGATATATAAAAACATCAAGAAAATATTACACATCTTTTTAATACATGAAAATCAATAAAACATAAAAAACACTAAATATCTCAAAAAGTGGGGGTTGCTGGACCCACACAGTGCAGCTACCCAAGAGCGAACCCATTATGGGACACCAACCCAACATGTGGGGCGGCACCATAAAAGATGACAGTGGTACCTAAATGGTGTCGAATGGGGGGTGGGGGGGGGAAGAAAGAGAGAAAGAGAAAGAGGAAATAAAAGGGAAGAAAAGGAGAGGAAAAGGAAAGGGGGGGGGGAGAAAAAAAAGGCGAGGGGCAAAAAAAGAAGGGGGGGAAAGGGGGGGGAGAAAAGAGAAAGTTATAGAAAGAAAGAAAGAAAGGTGAGTTAGAGGAGTGAAGTATAGATGCTATAAAGGACAGCCAAGTAGAACGGTATCCCAGAAAAGAAAAAAATTGGTAAACAAAAGAGGGTGCATGGGAAATCAGCTTACTATGGCACGAGTTGGAGAATAAGTATAACTGTAGCAATGTACTCACCGATCGGGTGTGCTGCATGATGCAGCATACACCTGGGAAGAGTTTTAATTGGCTGTTGATCAGTAACGATCAACCAGCCAGGGTATAGATCTGGAAAAAGAGGGATAGATATATGGTCTGTCTGTTATTGGCTATAATAAGTGTAACCCGGTGGATATATACGATGACAACTAAGTATAAGTCAGTTAAAGTATATGGCCCACAATAAGAGGGTGCTCACCACAATGATCGACAGCTGGGTGTGCTGCTGGATAGAGGCTGCTGGTGTGCAGTGACAGGTAATGTCCTCCAGGACTATTGAGGCTGTAACTTAGGTAGCATAATGAAAAAAAGCTCAGATAGCACCAGTGTACATACTGGTGCATAGATGGGCAGAGGGTATCTAACTCCATCGAGCCTTTAAAGTAGTGGCCAGGCTGAAAAATAGACAAAGGTATGCATTAGTGGGTTGTGCAGGACTGAAACTAGATGTCAGTCTTGCAAAATAGTATCAAAAAGTATCATACCTGTAGACCTGTGCCTAGAAAGAAGTTTAGCCAGTCCAGAGCAATTCCAGCAGTCAGCTGTAATGTTGGAGCGGTGTGCACCACTCTTATATGGCCCCACAAGATGTGTGTCATCTCAGTAGAAGGCAAACCTCGGCCAATGGGGTGACCACAGGGGCGGGACCCTTGCAGTCGGAGGGCGGGGTAAGTCCTTACCTACGACGCAATACGGGTCAGGTGTGATGCGTGAGATCTGATTGCCATAGATAAGCAGACATGAGAGAAGGAGGGTAAAAAGATGTGATACGGATCAGGTGTGATGTGTGAGATCTGATTGCCATAGATAAGCAGACATGAGAGAAGGAGGGTAAAAAGAAAACAAGACAAGAAAGAGGAGAGGCTCTTGGCATAGCAACACTGTGGGGGACAACAAGCAGGGACATAACAGAGGGTCAGCTAATGATAAAAAGGTGCTCAAACGCACCTGGATAGTGGTAATTAAAACAGTTGTGTTACCAACACTGTAGTGTACATCCAGTAATTCTAATGAACCTATACATATAAATAAAGGGGAGAACCGGGGAAACCGGAGAAGAATGGGTGGATAAAAAATAAAATAAAAAAAAAGGGGGTTGTTAGATCCTCAATCTTATATCCTGGGTAATAAATATTTGTATTGTCTAGCTAATTCGTGGTATCGGATCATATAAAGAATAAATGGTGAAAGCCGAGCACCAAAAATCCACGGTCACGATGCGCCAGAAAAATAATCAATCATCAGAGGAAAGAAAAGAGAGGGGGAGGGGAACAGGCAGGAACATAAGAGGTAGGAAATTGGGATAGAGGTGTGTGTAGAGATATGGGGGGGGGGGGCTGAAGAGAATGTGGGGGGATGGATAAAGATTTAAATCATATCACATAAATTATAGTGCTAGTTATTGGGTTAAAAAAGTGAGTGGTTGAGTGGTCATGAAGGAACAGAGTGACTAAAAGGTGCTGACGGGGCAGGATTTGGGGAGGAAGGGGGAAAGGGAAAAAGTAGTAATTGTTGATAGGTGGCAATAGAAAATAGGGTGTTGGCTGGAAAACAGAATAAAGAAATATACAAACGGAACATGACAGTGCAAGGGAGAGAGTTATGTGTATATAGTGATGGTGATATCGAAAACATAAAATTAAAGACCACCACTGTCAACTAACAAATAGTTGATATGTTAAAAGTGAAGGTGTGGTGTCGAGTTAGTTGCAAAGAAACAACTATGTGAAAAAGGGGAAAAAAAGGGGAGGAAACCCCTTATGTGTATCCTGCATTCAAATTAAATCGCCTTAATACAGCTTGGGAGAAAGGAAGCCGCTCAGGTGTGGAAGTCCCTGAAATTACCTGCTCCCAGCAACCAAGGGTGCAGGCAAATGCAAATGCAATTAAAGAAAGAAAGAAAGGTCTTCTGGACGCAGCATTCCGGTTAAAAAGCCTTTATTCCAAAAAAAGGTTCAGGAAACCAAAAACACACTGCACAACACAGCAAACTGATCACATCTGGCTAACGCGTTTCACACTATTGAAGTGCTTACTCATAGCTGGTTATTACACAAATATTACCCAAGATATACCCTAAACAGGGGAAGTCATGTGATCCAACCCCAAGGTGAAAATAGTTGGTTAATTGAAGATTAATTAAACGTGAAGTGATTCAAGTGAAATGGGTGTGGTTCACTGACCACAATGATAAAAGAGGATAGAAATGCCTCACCATATATACAATCTATGCAAATATATAAAAAAATCTGAAAATATATAATATATATATAAAAGATGAGTGATATGGTGTGAAGTGGAAACGAAAAAATAACAATAAAAATAAAAATAATTATAAAAATAAAATAAATAATAAATAAGGATGAGATTACTACCAATTGTAAGAGTAGTATGATGTAAATGTGCATCCAAAACATGTGTAACCATGTGTGTAAATACAAAAGAGAGAAAATATATATATATATGTGCATGTATACAAAATTTGGACGTGTATAGATGAAAAATGCAAAGCAACCTTATAAATTGATTAGGTACACTGTGGAGTGCTTGCATTAATATTACTTAGTCCGTACTGATATGTGCATGTCTCTTTTGAGATTTATTTATTTTAAAATGTTATTATTATTATTGATAATTTATACAGTGAACTTAATGTGAATAAAAGAACAGATGTTCTGATTAAACTGATATCTGAGCAGATTTGTATTAATATGTGAGTATATGTCTCTTTAAAAATGCATTAGTCTATATGTCTATTGGGATGGAAGTCATTCCTGAGGGTATATTGTGCATGAAGATGAACTATTATATAAACATGCAGTAGAAGCATATATGTACAAATATGTTTGAATGTGCTTGAAGACACCGTGTTTGAAGACACCATGTATGTGAATGTGAGACAAGAATGTACCCATATGTGTACACCGGCATACAGCTAGGTGCACACACATGGGGAGCCCGATGAAAAAGCATATGTGTGTATATATATAATGGCTCCAAGAATGCGCGCATCAACTGGGACATACAAAAACGATCCATCCAATCGAAATGTCTATAAGATTGCTCTATGTGAACGATTCACGTCAAGACAAATGTCCATGTGAAGGGTTAATTAAGGATGTACCCCTGTGTACATATAGACATGCAGCTCAGCACGCACACATGAAGAGCCCAATGTAAAAATATATATATGTATATACATGGTGGCTCCAAAAATGTGTGCATTAACTGAAGTGCACGTCCAACCATAGACATCTCGATGGAAAACAATCCGTCCAATCCAACCAACCATAGACATCTCGATGGAAAACGATCCATCCAATCAAAATATCTACAAGATTTTCTATGTGAACGATTCACATTAAGGCAAATGTCTATGTGAAAAAGTTGGATAAGGAAAATAAATAAATAAGGAAATGCCCCCGTGTGAATGCAAGTATTCAGCTGAATGCGCACACATAAGGAGCCCAATGTAAAAGTATATATGTATATATATAATGGCTCCGAAACTGTGCGCATTAACTGGGATGTACATCCAACCATAGACATCTCGATGGAAAACCATCCGTTCAATTAAAGATGTGCAAATAATTCTATGGGAACAGTTCGCACGGGAACAAAAGTCTATATAAAAAGATTAAAAATGAAAATGCTGGCAAATAACAAAACCTTTGGGTTGGATCCTGACTTAGTGTAAACATACCATGATGCCCACATAAACATATGCGCTCAATGAATGCCAATATAATATTACATTTACAGTACAATTTACATACAGATGAAATATGGGCCATGAATCTTGTGTATACATTGGCTTCCGAGATAAAATTCTATATGTCGTTTCCGTGTACAGAATAAACTCTATATGTGCCCAAGACAGTTCATGCTGTCAAGAATGACATAACGAAAACCAACATAAATTAAAAAGTAATAAAGAGACTGTAAAACACACAAATGAATGTGTGACACATATACAATAAAACAATCTGATCATTACGATCTACCACTAATTGATGATTTGTGAAAAAGAAAGAGACCAAGTCCATACAATTTCTTCCAAACCAGGTGAATAATGGTTCGTGACTGAAAGAAAAAGGGGAAGAAAAAGAAAAGAAAATGGTCCCAATGGAATAGTAGAACTATCATGTTCCATATGTTATATGGATAGTAATATAGAGGCCATAAGGATTTGAACATGCAAAAAGCAATCAATATCATGGTAACTACATAAAACAAAATGAAATAAAAAACTCCTGACAACAATCCGGGTATATACATGTATATGCCCATGAGCATGTAGTAGAGGAGGACAAAATGGCAATCTGAACCTTAATTAACATGCATGGGTAACAAATGTTAGAAACATCAGAAAAGATGCCAGACACCAGAAACTAGAAAGGACACTGTGCAGGACGCGAGGACTAATCATAATAATGGGATACATCCCATTCGAAGTTAAGGCCTGCCGGTATCCTGGTATGCAATGAAAAAATCCAATAGACCTCACGCCTGCACAGTGTCCTGAATTTGTCTCCCCCTCTTAAAGGTGAACTAATCTTTTCTATACCTTGTATGGAGAGGCATGAGACATTTTTCTGATGTACTGATACCCAATGCCTAGCAACATTCGTGTTCCTATCTTTCTGTATATCATACAGGTGATCATACAGTCTGTCTTTTAGTCTCCTAGTCGTTCTTCCGACATATTGGATATCGCACAGTTCACATTTAATCACATATACCAAAAACTTGGTATTGCAATTAATGAACTGCTTAATATCAAAAGAATTGTGATTGGTACTGGACTGAACTGTGTCACCTGTTTTTATATGTCTGCAATAATTGCAGTGAGGCATTCCACATCTAAAAGTGCCCTGGAAATGCAACTAGTTTGATGCCGAAGGTATGCTTGAAAAAAGGCTAGGTGAAAGGCGACTACCCAAAGTAGGGGCTCTACGGGACACTGATTTAACTCCCCTGGAGTGTATTTCATGGTAGGCAGGGTCGTTCAGTAGAATGGGAAGGTATTTCTCAATAATAGATTTTATTTTACCGAATTCAAAACTGTAAGGTGTAGAGAACACCGGTACTCCACTGAAAGACAGTGCCACTTTGTTCTTACGTTTATTCGAACAATTCTGAAGTAAGGTCTCTCTTGGGATAGCACTCGCGGTTTTGAAGGCTCTTTTTATTATATTGGGAGCATAACCCCTATTAATGTATCGTTGGGTCATGTTTGTAGCTTCGGTGACAAAATCCTCAGGTCTGCTGCACAAACGTCGGAGCCTGAGGAATTGTCCGACCGGAACCCCACGAATGGTGTGGCTGGGGTGACCCGAGTCCACTCTAAGAAGGGCATTGCCAGCTGTGGGTTTTCTATAGAGGCCTGTGACTACTACATCATTTACAGCCAACAACTTGACATCCAAAAAATCTATAGAGGTGATGCCAAGTTTTCCCGTAAAGCGGAGATTCATGGGATTATCGTTGAGGTGATCCAACCAATCCTGTAAATTTGTGTCCTCATTGGAGGAAACAAACAGGAGGTCGTCAATGAACCTACAAAAGAAAATCGTGTCTAAACGGCGGGGGCTATCATGTTCAAAGATGCAAGACCTCTCCCAAAATCCCATATAGAGATTAGCCAGGGAAGGCGAAAATTTCGCTCCCATAGAGGCCCCGCACCTTTGGAGATAATAGCCCCCGTCGAACATAAAGAAATTATGTGTAAGTAAATAGTCCAATGACAGCAAGATAAACTCCTGTAACACTAACGAATACTTTCCAGATTCTTAATTTTTGCCCCACCAGGCATTTTGACCTCCCCTAAGTTACAGCCTCAATAGTCCTGGAGGACATTACCCGTCACTGCACACCAGCAGCCTCTATCCAGCAGCACACCCAGCTGTCGATCATTGTGGTGAGCACCCTCTTATTGTGGGCCATATACTTTAACTGACTTATACTTAGTTGTCATCGTATATATCCACCGGGTTACACTTATTATAGCCAATAACAGACAGACCATATATCTATCCCTCTTTTTCCAGATCTATACCCTGGCTGGTTGATCGTTACTGATCAACAGCCAATTAAAACTCTTCCCAGGTGTATGCTGCATCATGCAGCACACCCGATCGGTGAGTACATTGCTACAGTTATACTTATTCTCCAACTAGTGCCATAGTAAGCTGATTTCCCATGCACCCTCTTTTGTTTACCAATTTTTTTCTTTTCTGGGATACCGTTCTACTTGGCTGTCCTTTATAGCATCTATAAAAAAAATTGGAAAAGGGGTGCCCCTGGGATTGTGTGGATTGGAGTAAATTATGGATTGCCACCAAGTATATATAGAAAAATATAAAGAATTTTATTTTACATAATACACATATATATCAAAATGGTTTAAAATCAAAGAAAGGAACAGACATATATAGTCATTAAAGAACAATTGCATGAGGACACCTTACTACTTGAGACATATAAGTCATATAGCTAGTGGTGACACAACCGACATGTTTCGGATACTCGAGCTATATCTGTGATAGCCTCCATTATTTCCTTCTTCAAGGTTCATGCAATAGTTTGAAGACAATTTAGTCTCTATATAAGAGAAAAAAACACAACATAGTATGTGATAGCTGTATAATACACAACAGTGTACTGGCATGATTACATTATTTTGAATTTCTCCCATATGTGGGCAGCTAGAAGATAGACATTGTTGCAAAGAGAAAATAAAAAATAAATAATAAAATAAACAATAAGAGAGGAAAAGAAGAAAGGAGGAGGGGAGAGAGACAAAGGGAAAAGGAAGAATAAATATACATGAAAGTTCATTTAAGAATACATGGATGTATATATACATCGTATAATTGTATGTCTATACGATACAGTACATCTATATCAAATAGTGTTGCATACATACATTTCCAATGGTAATATAAACATCAGCCGTTTGGAGGAATTGTCCCGGTGATATAGAGCCCAAACGGATATGGTGCGGGTTTAATGGTCGCATAAAGACAATGCAGCGGCCAAAAAGACACTGCAGACAAGATGACAGAGCCACGGGGAAATGTATAAGAGGACCAACACCAAAAACGCCCCTCAAAGCTCACAGGGAAGCCTCAAATTGCAGCGGACAGACTGCCACGGCCTCTCTGTAAAAACATACATACATGGATTATAGTTTCTAGATCGCAGACCAGCCCTGTAACCAGGCATCCCATAACTCTGATGAAGTGTTTAAAAAGAAGCTTAATACCTGTCAATGTGGCGCAAAAACATCCACACTCTGGCTGTGCGGCAATTGGCCAAGTCAGGTGGGACTTTTTATAGAGCTGTCGCTGGTGTTGCAGCCAATCAGCTCAAATGGCGCCAAAGGTAAAGCTGCAAAAGGGAGGAATTCAACCAATGGGGTAGAGCGTGGGAGGCCACAACAGGGCTAGACTATGTGTCCGGGTAGAAACCCAATTAACTGCGTATTGTAAATGAAAAGAGAGGTTCTTATAGGACAGGCATCGCATACAGAGGCCGCCCTCGATCCCGGCGGCGTCCGGCGTCACCGCGCACCCACGCAGACGTGAAAGACGTCCACGACGCCGGCGCGGTGACGTCAGACGTCGACCCGACCGCCAGCACAACGAAAAGGGCGGAAGTGCTAAAAGAAAATCACTCCGTTGCCCGCACCAGACCCAAAAAGGTCAGCGCAAAGGCAGCACAATTGTATGTGCTGCGCCAAACGGCGCCATCGGAGGAATGGGGAAAAATTGACTAATCCAACACCCCATGGGTAGTAAACCGTGTAACATGAATACCCTCCGTCCCATATGTATGTAATTCTTGGGACAGGGAGAGAAATTTATTCATATGCACATAACCGTCCATTTGCTCAAGTATGAGCAGTCAGCCCCCGATTATCAAAACAACCGGGGGCTGTTTTTGTGCTGGGGAGCGTCAGTGGGCCCAATGGGTGGTCCCCAAATCCCCGGGCTCCAATATGTCAAAAAGTGCAGGGTACAATTGTCATTTGATTAATTTCTAAATAATAAACAGTAATCAACAATGTAATAACTAGGCACTAATCTCCAGTGGGCGAATCATCAGGTAAAGTTCCACCAAATAGATCCAATCTTGTTTAAAAAGGATTTTTTAGTTTTTACATAAATATCTAACCGGCATACATCAGAAACATTAGTACACATGTTATACAGCTGGCATAGTTCATACATATTTATTTATTTTCCAAAAAAAAAAAAAAAAAAAAAAAAAAAAAAAACAACACACAAACACGGTATAAACAAATTGTTGAGCTCAGTTTAGCAGATCCCTATCAAACTTCGCAGATGTAAAACCTGGTAGGAAGGGTTTAAAGTTAATTGCCTGGTTCAAGCCAGGGGGTGAGGTGGCGTTGAGGATCGAGATCCATCTCAGCTCCCTTTGAAGAAGGTGCTTGTTAAGGTCACCTCCGCGGGGGCTGCGGTGGACCCTGTCCAAAACTAACACCTCAAGGTTTGGTACGCAATCTCCATGAACTTGGGCAGCATGTCTGCCAAGAGGGAGATCAGGATTTTGTTCCTTCATCCCTTTTAGATGCCGGTAAATTCTCTGCCACAATTTTTGTATAGTTTTTCCTACATAAAAGCAGTTACAACTGCAAATAATGAGATATACTACGTCCGTAGTTTGACAGTTTGCATAATGTTTTGGTCGAAATTTTTGGCCATTCGGTAACCGAATGTTCTTTCTAGTGTTCATATATTTACAGTATGTGCAATTACCACATTGGAAAGTTCCCAGGTCCTTACATGGATCTCCCCTATTGGTGTTCTCAAATTCACTCTGCACTAGCATGTCCTTCAGGGACGTTGCTCGTCTATAGGCAATATTTGGCCTGGGGGGTACTAATGGTCCTATCACAGGATCTGCTGTAAGTAGATGCCAGTGCTTTTGGTAGATTTTAAGAAGTTCAGCGTGATCATCAGAATAAGTGTTGATAATACGATGATCACTTTCACTTTTTTTAGATTTAGATATTAATAATTCGTGTCGATTTAGATTTGAGGTGCGTTTAAAGGCCTTTTTGAGGCACTTATGGCTGTATCCCCTTGCTAGAAGTCTTTGCCTTAAGTTATTAGCTTCTCTTTTATAATCGACCTCGTTAGAGCAATTTCTTTTTATTCTTAAATATTGTCCATAGGGAATAGATTCAACTAGGGATTTAGGGTGAAAACTAGAAGAATGTAGGATTGTATTGCCTGCACTTGGTTTGCGGAACAGCTTACATGATAACATGTTTTGCTTGTCCCTGAAGATCTCCACATCAAGGAAGGTTATGGTATTTGGGTCCGATGTCATTGTGAACTTAAGATTAAAAGTATTTAAGTTTAGGGCGATGAGACACTCATCCAAACATTGCTGGGAGCCCGTCCATACAATGAAGATGTCATCAATGTACCTGTGCCATAGAGCTACATGGCACAGGTACATTGAGAGATCCCCACTGGAAAAGATTGAATGCTCCCATTCCCCCAGGTACAGGTTGGCGTAGCCAGGGGCACAACTGGTGCCCATGGCTACGCCCTGTACCTGGAGGAAACATTGACCATCAAAAGTGAAGACATTGTGTCTCAGTATGAAATCCAAGGACTGGATTATAAATTCATTGAACAAACGTTCATGGTGACTGGTTTGTGATAGAATATGTCTAATACAAGCAATACCTAAAGAGTGAGGAATCGAGCTGTAAAGTGCCTCCACGTCGATACTGACCAGGATCGAATCTATAGGAATTTGTACTCCCTCGATAATGCATAATAAGTGAGGTGTATCTTTAACATAAGAGGGGATGCTCTGAACAAAGGGTTTTAAATGCTCATCAATGAGTCGTGAAAGATTTTCAATAATAGCTCCGTTTCCAGATATAATAGGACGTCCTGGGGGATTTATGGGATCCTTGTGAATTTTAGGGAGTGAGTAGAATGTTGGTGTGCGGGGAAAGGAGGTGCGAACAAATTCCCAAGTTTTTTTAGAAATGACATTGTTTTGAAAAGCTTCATCTACCAAAGTGTAGAATTTTTTATTAAAGGCATCTACAACACCCCTACTGACTGGGCGATACCACTCATGATTTCTCAATATGTTAAAACACATTTCAAGATATTGGGGGTTGTCCATGATGACAATGTTTCCTCCTTTATCCGATAATTTAATCGTAATTTGATGATTTTTGGATAGATTTTTTAAGGCCATCTTTTCAGTAGGAATAAGATTTGTATGTCTGGGTGTTATAGGTACTAGGTTATTTATTTCTTGGCTGATATTTTTAAGAAAATTAGATACACCTGGATTTGAGCTAGGCACTGGGTACAAGGTAGATGTTTTTTTAAGGGAAGTTTGTTTTGGGGTACTGGGGATCTCGGTGTCAATTGTGCTGGCATTAGCCAAAAGTAAATCAAGGTCCAGGGTGTCGATGAGGTCTTTGGATTCATTTTCCTCAAGTAAGGATTTGAGATTACCCAGAGCTTGACGTTCACTATACGTGTGAAATTCCCGTGTATCCGGGTCGCTCTTTTCAAAAATGCTTTTAAGTAGCAATTTGCGGGCATATAAGTGAAGATCTTTGATGGTCTCAAATTTGTCTACAGATTTATTAGGGCAGAAAGTTAATCCTTTTGAGAGGACTGAGATCTCATCGACACTCAGGACATGTGATGACAAATTTATAATATTAAAAGCCGAGGCTATGTCATAATCGGGTTGTGAGGAGTGAGTGAGTTTCCCGAGTTCTTAGAGAACATCAAGGGAACCTTGGGCGTGACAAAAGTGCCCATATTTTCAAGTGATTCATGTGCACTGACGGTAACATCCGAAGCCGTCAATGTGGAAGTGTTGGGGACTGATGGGAGCAGAGTACGAGGATACTGTTTAGGGGGACGTTTTTTAGTAATATTACTATTGGAGGAATTTTTAAAGTCACGATTTCTTTTAGATGGTTTTGTGCGTTTTCCTTTCATCGGTACATATGACATGTTGGACGAAACCGAAGAGGTATCAGACGTATCCAACTGTGTAGAGCGATGATTGTCGTTCTTATATTGGACTCTAGATCTAGTTGAAAAAGCCCATCTATATGCTCTGCCTTCTTCGAAGGCTTGTTTATCCCGCATGTATTTAAACTCTTTTTTTGCTAAGATCGATTTGTTAAATAGTTCAATATGGGTTTTAAGTTTCTCATTTAGATCTTTATATGAGGAATGGGCTTGTAAGGGTTTGATTCTAGAATAGATTTTTTCAATGTTCGTGTTGATATAGACGAGACGTCTCCGATATTCATCAGAAAGAAGCCTCATCATACCAGCCGAGCATGATTTTAAATTCATTTCCCATGCTTGTTTGAACGTCGGGTCCAGATCCTCAAAAGTTGGGAAGATCTGGACTCGAAGTCCAAGTGGGTTTAAATCATCTCTTATGTACTCATCAAACGTTTTTATATGCCAGTGCATTGAAGATTTCCTCTCCAACCATTTAGTTAGGTTGGAGAAAAGAAAGGTTAGCTCAGATTCCAAAGATTCATTTTTACCATAATTTGATTGTAATTGTTCAGTGAAAACCTCCCATGATTCACTGTAAAGTTCAGCCATGATGATGGTGTCACTGAGCTCTACACAAATGGATATACCAACACAATAACAATAAAAAAAAAAAAAAAAAAAAAAAAGAGAGAGAGAAAGAATTGCAGCAGTGCGTTTTCAAAATAATTGCTCATATAATAGGGAGCAAGCAAAAAATTAATTCAGTAAATTGTTTATGTAGATAACGCTGGAAAGCTTCAAATATGGATGGGGACTAGGGGGTATTTGCTACCCAAAAATAGAATATATTGATTGGGGGGAGATGAAGCCATTAGCCAGCAGATACAGGGCAAGTTACCATTTTTACCAATCACATCCCGGTAATTTTGAAAAAAATTGGAAAAGGGGTGCCCCTGGGATTGTGTGGATTGGAGTAAATTATGGATTGCCACCAAGTATATATAGAAAAATATAAAGAATTTTATTTTACATAATACACATATATATCAAAATGGTTTAAAATCAAAGAAAGGAACAGACATATATAGTCATTAAAGAACAATTGCATGAGGACACCTTACTACTTGAGACATATAAGTCATATAGCTAGTGGTGACACAACCGACATGTTTCGGATACTCGAGCTATATCTGTGATAGCCTCCATTATTTCCTTCTTCAAGGTTCATGCAATAGTTTGAAGACAATTTAGTCTCTATATAAGAGAAAAAAACACAACATAGTATGTGATAGCTGTATAATACACAACAGTGTACTGGCATGATTACATTATTTTGAATTTCTCCCATATGTGGGCAGCTAGAAGATAGACATTGTTGCAAAGAGAAAATAAAAAATAAATAATAAAATAAACAATAAGAGAGGAAAAGAAGAAAGGAGGAGGGGAGAGAGACAAAGGGAAAAGGAAGAATAAATATACATGAAAGTTCATTTGAGAATACATGGATGTATATATACATCGTATAATTGTATGTCTATACGATACAGTACATCTATATCAAATAGTGTTGCATACATACATTTCCAATGGTAATATAAACATCAGCCGTTTGGAGGAATTGTCCCGGTGATATAGAGCCCAAACGGATATGGTGCGGGTTTAATGGTCGCATAAAGACAATGCAGCGGCCAAAAAGACACTGCAGACAAGATGACAGAGCCACGGGGAAATGTATAAGAGGACCAACACCAAAAACGCCCCTCAAAGCTCACAGGGAAGCCTCAAATTGCAGCGGACAGACTGCCACGGCCTCTCTGTAAAAACATACATACATGGATTATAGTTTCTAGATCGCAGACCAGCCCTGTAACCAGGCATCCCATAACTCTGATGAAGTGTTTAAAAAGAAGCTTAATACCTGTCAATGTGGCGCAAAAACATCCACACTCTGGCTGTGCGGCAATTGGCCAAGTCAGGTGGGACTTTTTATAGAGCTGTCGCTGGTGTTGCAGCCAATCAGCTCAAATGGCGCCAAAGGTAAAGCTGCAAAAGGGAGGAATTCAACCAATGGGGTAGAGCGTGGGAGGCCACAACAGGGCTAGACTATGTGTCCGGGTAGAAACCCAATTAACTGCGTATTGTAAATGAAAAGAGAGGTTCTTATAGGACAGGCATCGCATACAGAGGCCGCCCTCGATCCCGGCGGCGTCCGGCGTCACCGCGCACCCACGCAGACGTGAAAGACGTCCACGACGCCGGCGCGGTGACGTCAGACGTCGACCCGACCGCCAGCACAACGAAAAGGGCGGAAGTGCTAAAAGAAAATCACTCCGTTGCCCGCACCAGACCCAAAAAGGTCAGCGCAAAGGCAGCACAATTGTATGTGCTGCGCCAAACGGCGCCATCGGAGGAATGGGGAAAAATTGACTAATCCAACACCCCATGGGTAGTAAACCGTGTAACATGAATACCCTCCGTCCCATATGTATGTAATTCTTGGGACAGGGAGAGAAATTTATTCATATGCACATAACCGTCCATTTGCTCAAGTATGAGCAGTCAGCCCCCGATTATCAAAACAACCGGGGGCTGTTTTTGTGCTGGGGAGCGTCAGTGGGCCCAATGGGTGGTCCCCAAATCCCCGGGCTCCAATATGTCAAAAAGTGCAGGGTACAATTGTCATTTGATTAATTTCTAAATAATAAACAGTAATCAACAATGTAATAACTAGGCACTAATCTCCAGTGGGCGAATCATCAGGTAAAGTTCCACCAAATAGATCCAATCTTGTTTAAAAAGGATTTTTTAGTTTTTACATAAATATCTAACCGGCATACATCAGAAACATTAGTACACATGTTATACAGCTGGCATAGTTCATACATATTTATTTATTTTCCAAAAAAAAAAAAAAAAAAAAACAACACACAAACACGGTATAAACAAATTGTTGAGCTCAGTTTAGCAGATCCCTATCAAACTTCGCAGATGTAAAACCTGGTAGGAAGGGTTTAAAGTTAATTGCCTGGTTCAAGCCAGGGGGTGAGGTGGCGTTGAGGATCGAGATCCATCTCAGCTCCCTTTGAAGAAGGTGCTTGTTAAGGTCACCTCCGCGGGGGCTGCGGTGGACCCTGTCCAAAACTAACACCTCAAGGTTTGGTACGCAATCTCCATGAACTTGGGCAGCATGTCTGCCAAGAGGGAGATCAGGATTTTGTTCCTTCATCCCTTTTAGATGCCGGTAAATTCTCTGCCACAATTTTTGTATAGTTTTTCCTACATAAAAGCAGTTACAACTGCAAATAATGAGATATACTACGTCCGTAGTTTGACAGTTTGCATAATGTTTTGGTCGAAATTTTTGGCCATTCGGTAACCGAATGTTCTTTCTAGTGTTCATATATTTACAGTATGTGCAATTACCACATTGGAAAGTTCCCAGGTCCTTACATGGATCTCCCCTATTGGTGTTCTCAAATTCACTCTGCACTAGCATGTCCTTCAGGGACGTTGCTCGTCTATAGGCAATATTTGGCCTGGGGGGTACTAATGGTCCTATCACAGGATCTGCTGTAAGTAGATGCCAGTGCTTTTGGTAGATTTTAAGAAGTTCAGCGTGATCATCAGAATAAGTGTTGATAATACGATGATCACTTTCACTTTTTTTAGATTTAGATATTAATAATTCGTGTCGATTTAGATTTGAGGTGCGTTTAAAGGCCTTTTTGAGGCACTTATGGCTGTATCCCCTTGCTAGAAGTCTTTGCCTTAAGTTATTAGCTTCTCTTTTATAATCGACCTCGTTAGAGCAATTTCTTTTTATTCTTAAATATTGTCCATAGGGAATAGATTCAACTAGGGATTTAGGGTGAAAACTAGAAGAATGTAGGATTGTATTGCCTGCACTTGGTTTGCGGAACAGCTTACATGATAACATGTTTTGCTTGTCCCTGAAGATCTCCACATCAAGGAAGGTTATGGTATTTGGGTCCGATGTCATTGTGAACTTAAGATTAAAAGTATTTAAGTTTAGGGCGATGAGACACTCATCCAAACATTGCTGGGAGCCCGTCCATACAATGAAGATGTCATCAATGTACCTGTGCCATAGAGCTACATGGCACAGGTACATTGAGAGATCCCCACTGGAAAAGATTGAATGCTCCCATTCCCCCAGGTACAGGTTGGCGTAGCCAGGGGCACAACTGGTGCCCATGGCTACGCCCTGTACCTGGAGGAAACATTGACCATCAAAAGTGAAGACATTGTGTCTCAGTATGAAATCCAAGGACTGGATTATAAATTCATTGAACAAACGTTCATGGTGACTGGTTTGTGATAGAATATGTCTAATACAAGCAATACCTAAAGAGTGAGGAATCGAGCTGTAAAGTGCCTCCACGTCGATACTGACCAGGATCGAATCTATAGGAATTTGTACTCCCTCGATAATGCATAATAAGTGAGGTGTATCTTTAACATAAGAGGGGATGCTCTGAACAAAGGGTTTTAAATGCTCATCAATGAGTCGTGAAAGATTTTCAATAATAGCTCCGTTTCCAGATATAATAGGACGTCCTGGGGGATTTATGGGATCTTTGTGAATTTTAGGGAGTGAGTAGAATGTTGGTGTGCGGGGAAAGGAGGTGCGAACAAATTCCCAAGTTTTTTTAGAAATGACATTGTTTTGAAAAGCTTCATCTACCAAAGTGTAGAATTTTTTATTAAAGGCATCTACAACACCCCTACTGACTGGGCGATACCACTCATGATTTCTCAATATGTTAAAACACATTTCAAGATATTGGGGGTTGTCCATGATGACAATGTTTCCTCCTTTATCCGATAATTTAATCGTAATTTGATGATTTTTGGATAGATTTTTTAAGGCCATCTTTTCAGTAGGAATAAGATTTGTATGTCTGGGTGTTATAGGTACTAGGTTATTTATTTCTTGGCTGATATTTTTAAGAAAATTAGATACACCTGGATTTGAGCTAGGCACTGGGTACAAGGTAGATGTTTTTTTAAGGGAAGTTTGTTTTGGGGTACTGGGGATCTCGGTGTCAATTGTGCTGGCATTAGCCAAAAGTAAATCAAGGTCCAGGGTGTCGATGAGGTCTTTGGATTCATTTTCCTCAAGTAAGGATTTGAGATTACCCAGAGCTTGACGTTCACTATACGTGTGAAATTCCCGTGTATCCGGGTCGCTCTTTTCAAAAATGCTTTTAAGTAGCAATTTGCGGGCATATAAGTGAAGATCTTTGATGGTCTCAAATTTGTCTACAGATTTATTAAGGCAAATAAATAAATATGTATGAACTATGCCAGCTGTATAACATGTGTACTAATGTTTCTGATGTATGCCGGTTAGATATTTATGTAAAAACTAAAAAATCCTTTTTAAACAAGATTGGATCTATTTGGTGGAACTTTACCTGATGATTCGCCCACTGGAGATTAGTGCCTAGTTATTACATTGTTGATTACTGTTTATTATTTAGAAATTAATCAAATGACAATTGTACCCTGCACTTTTTGACATATTGGAGCCCGGGGATTTGGGGACCACCCATTGGGCCCACTGACGCTCCCCAGCACAAAAACAGCCCCCGGTTGTTTTGATAATCGGGGGCTGACTGCTCATACTTGAGCAAATGGACGGTTATGTGCATATGAATAAATTTCTCTCCCTGTCCCAAGAATTACATACATATGGGACGGAGGGTATTCATGTTACACGGTTTACTACCCATGGGGTGTTGGATTAGTCAATTTTTCCCCATTCCTCCGATGGCGCCGTTTGGCGCAGCACATACAATTGTGCTGCCTTTGCGCTGACCTTTTTGGGTCTGGTGCGGGCAACGGAGTGATTTTCTTTTAGCACTTCCGCCCTTTTCGTTGTGCTGGCGGTCGGGTCGACGTCTGACGTCACCGCGCCGGCGTCGTGGACGTCTTTCACGTCTGCGTGGGTGCGCGGTGACGCCGGACGCCGCCGGGATCGAGGGCGGCCTCTGTATGCGATGCCTGTCCTATAAGAACCTCTCTTTTCATTTACAATACGCAGTTAATTGGGTTTCTACCCGGACACATAGTCTAGCCCTGTTGTGGCCTCCCACGCTCTACCCCATTGGTTGAATTCCTCCCTTTTGCAGCTTTACCTTTGGCGCCATTTGAGCTGATTGGCTGCAACACCAGCGACAGCTCTATAAAAAGTCCCACCTGACTTGGCCAATTGCCGCACAGCCAGAGTGTGGATGTTTTTGCGCCACATTGACAGGTATTAAGCCTCTTTTTAAACACTTCATCAGAGTTATGGGATGCCTGGTTACAGGGCTGGTCTGCGATCTAGAAACTATAATCCATGTATGTATGTTTTTACAGAGAGGCCGTGGCAGTCTGTCCGCTGCAATTTGAGGCTTCCCTGTGAGCTTTGAGGGGCGTTTTTGGTGTTGGTCCTCTTATACATTTCCCCGTGGCTCTGTCATCTTGTCTGCAGTGTCTTTTTGGCCGCTGCATTGTCTTTATGCGACCATTAAACCCGCACCATATCCGTTTGGGCTCTATATCACCGGGACAATTCCTCCAAACGGCTGATGTTTATATTACCATTGGAAATGTATGTATGCAACACTATTTGATATAGATGTACTGTATCGTATAGACATACAATTATACGATGTATATATACATCCATGTATTCTTAAATGAACTTTCATGTATATTTATTCTTCCTTTTCCCTTTGTCTCTCTCCCCTCCTCCTTTCTTCTTTTCCTCTCTTATTGTTTATTTTATTATTTATTTTTTATTTTCTCTTTGCAACAATGTCTATCTTCTAGCTGCCCACATATGGGAGAAATTCAAAATAATGTAATCATGCCAGTACACTGTTGTGTATTATACAGCTATCACATACTATGTTGTGTTTTTTTCTCTTATATAGAGACTAAATTGTCTTCAAACTATTGCATGAACCTTGAAGAAGGAAATAATGGAGGCTATCACAGATATAGCTCGAGTATCCGAAACATGTCGGTTGTGTCACCACTAGCTATATGACTTATATGTCTCAAGTAGTAAGGTGTCCTCATGCAATTGTTCTTTAATGACTATATATGTCTGTTCCTTTCTTTGATTTTAAACCATTTTGATATATATGTGTATTATGTAAAATAAAATTCTTTATATTTTTCTATATATACTTGGTGGCAATCCATAATTTACTCCAATCCACACAATCCCAGGGGCACCCCTTTTCCAATTTTTTTCAAAATTACCGGGATGTGATTGGTAAAAATGGTAACTTGCCCTGTATCTGCTGGCTAATGGCTTCATCTCCCCCCAATCAATATATTTTATAGCATCTATACTTCACTCCTCTAACTCACCTTTCTTTCTTTCTTTCTATAACTTTCTCTTTTCTCCCCCCCTTCCCCCCCTCTTTTTATTTGCCCCTCGACTTTTTTTCTCCCCCCTTTCCTTTTCCTCTCCTTTTCTTCCCTTTTATTTCCTCTTTCTCTCTTTCTTCCCCCCCCACCCCCCATTCGACACCATTTAGGCACCACTGTCATCTTATGGTGCCGCCCCACATGTTGGGTTGGTGTCCCATAATGGGTTCGCTCTTGGGTAGCTGCACTGTGTGGGTCCAGCAACCCCCACTTTTTGAGATATTTAGTGTTTTTTATGTGTTATTGATTTTTATGTATTAAAAAGATGTGTAATATTTTCTTGATGTTTTTATATATCTATGTCCAACAGACTATTATGCTCCCGAAGAAGCGTTAATTCGCGAAACTAGTAGAGCAACTCAAGACTATACCTGATACATCGGATCTTTGGCTTATGCCACTTGCTTCTATATGCTCACCGTTACATCAGCCTTGGTCTGCTGGTTTGGCATTTTCATTAAGATGGAATGTTTCTACGTCATACAATTTTGAAGCACTGTTAAAGCACTAGCCCTAACCCTGTATCTGAATACAAACAAACTGTTACTGTTTGAATGTTTATATATTTTTTCATACCATGTTGTTGAAAATAAAACCCTTAGTTTATAACAATATATACCCATGTGCCGCCTAAAGTCCATTCTCTTAGTTTTCATATATTTCCAAGGTTCAAACTTCATCCTGGTTTGCCGCGGCTTCATATGCATTCCACTGCTACTGGACGTGACTTCACTAAGAGACTGGAAATTCTATCTTTGGGTAAGCTGGCATCACCAGCCAGTGGGAGCTGCTTGTGTATTCATTCTGCTGCTTTTGTGTGAGCCCACTGCTATAACTACCTCTCTGAGCCTGACCCCTGACCATAATAGCTTTTCACCTTCCTTTCTGTTCTTTCAGTAAGAGTTAGACAAATTAATTTGCTTCTGAAATTACCACTAGAGACCCAAGACTCTTTAAAATGAACTTGTGCTTTGCTCTTGCAGGTAAATACCTGGAAGTAATGGCTGTAACCCTGTATGACAGGAGGGTCACTTTGGACACAGGGTGAGCCAGGAAATAATAGACATTAAGAAATATATCTTGGGCTACCTAAAATGGGACTGTATTATTTATCCACCATATCCCCAAAGATATCTGTAAAGGACTATTTACTGTTTCTGAACTCAACAGGTTAATTGAGAGATACTGAGGTGTTCAGCCTCAATCACCTGTCTGCCTATTGTAATGCTAATCCCAGCTTCTAAAAGACCTGTTCATTGTTTGTGGTGATTTACATTCTATTGTCCATTGTGGTTTGGGGGAATTAAGCCTATAATTATAGGTTGTGGAACTAGCAGCAGACGGGTTAATTGAAGAGATGTTGATGAATCACCTGCATACTTGTGTGTATTGGGTCTGTTATGTTGTGGGTGGAGCTGGACCATTGTTCATTTTAGGTTAATGCAGTATTGGATGGTTATAAAAGTTACAATGTTTTTTTCAATAAAGTCATTCCCTGTTTTGGAACTTGAAATACAGAGCATTGTCTCGTATCTCTGGAAGGATTAATCCTATGGGAAGTGGTCGCCTGGCTGTGGAGGGTCGATAGTGGTTGTGTGTTCAGAGAGGGAATATTCTAAACGGCGTTAACATCTTTCATATAGGGCGGTGTCGTTACACCCTGTACTCCAGGAAACTGAAATTAGTGAGAGGGCAGTAAAGAACAGCAGCCTCTTTTTAATGTTCTGTCAGTATCAGCTTTTTCACACAGCAGCAGACTCGCACAGTAACACAGCAGAGAGAGAGGGAGGAATCGCGAGAGAGCCCTAAGTATTGGTTATTTTACATATTTAAAGGCCACGAGGTAAGATGTGGACCAAGGAATGGAGTCTTTACCCCACCCAAAGTTTTACAAAGAGGAAAGGAAGGTGCGCCAGACTAAGTGCAGTATTAATAGTATTTAATGGCAATTAAAAAAGACAGCCAATTGGCTACTCACAAGGTGATGATAAATGTAAAGCATGTCAATGTAATGGGTAGAAATGGTCCGGTGTCATCAAAGGCAGTCCGTCGGAGGGATGTGGGTCCCAGTTGGAGAAGAAGCTTGAAGGCAGTGTCAGCAGAGGGCGTCCTGAGCATCCAGGCGCTTGTAGGCATCCGTGGTGTATACCTGTCAGGAATGGTTCCATCCGCTGGTGTTATTTGTTATTTGTTTTGCAGTACTGTGGTCCACCAGCAGGTGTCTCCTGGCAGTTTGGAACTGTCAGGAGAATCTTTCCCTGCTGGTGTTGTATTATTCCTTGGACGCAGTACTGGTTTCCACCAGCGGATGGATCCTGGCAGTGTGGAGCAAACTGCCCTCCCTCCGATCAGCTGTAACCTGAAGCTAATCAGCATTCCTATAAATACCCGGCAGGTGCATACACACACTGCCCTGGTATTGTCCTTGTGCCCTGACCTGTAGCCTGTCTACTTAAACCGTGATGCCCGTAACCTGAACCTGTAACCTAAACCTAAACCTAAACCTGAACCTGTTGTGTCCGTCCTAATCCCTGATCCCTGCTCTGCAGCCTGGTTGCCCCCTGCTTGATCCTGTCTCCCTGTCCTGATCCATCCATCCATCCTCTCCCTGTCCTGTGTTCCTTACCCCATCTGCTGATCCCCCTGTGTATGACCCTGGCCTGGCCCTGTTTATGATTCTGGTTTTCCCATTACTTGTACATATTTTGTCTGATACTGTTATTATTTGTGGGTTCTGTTTGGTATTGGTTATTGTGCACTGTGTGGTTTGGAGGTGGTTGTATCTATATTATTTCACTTATCTTTAATAAATCTTTATATTTCACTTACACACGTTTGGGTTTCCTTTGTTGCAGTCCACATAGTTCTGGTCGTACCCGATACATGACAGTATACCAGGGCCATTAATGATCAGAAGTGGCTGCACAGAGGACTAGAGTTGAGCGGGTAGCTGGATATTCGGGTCCGGCGGGTTCGGCCGAACTTCGGAAAAAAGTTCGGATTCGGGACCGAACTTTAACCCGAACCCGGACCCGGACCCGGACCCCATTGAAGTCAATGGGGACCCGGACTTCTGACGACTAAAAAGGCTCTAAAAAAGTAATGGAAAGGGCTAGAGGGCTGCAAATGGCAGCAAAATGTTGTTAAGAACATGGCAAGTGCTCTGCAAACAAATGTGGATCGGAAATAACTTAAAAGAACATAAAAAAAATTAAAAAATAAAAAAATATGCTGGAGGCCCCCTTTTCAGCAGAAGAGGTACAGGAAGTCATTAAGAACCTCAGAAACTCAACGGCACGATGCCACACATATGGTGGGAATGCCCCAGAATACGCCCTTTCTGGAATAAATTATTTAATTTAATGGATAAGCTAGTGGGAAAATAAAATACTTTGAAATAAAAATGTAGCGGGGTGCTAAATTTAAGGAAAGTGTTTGAGTGGTAAATAGGCTCAAATACCCTAATTCTGTAGGATTCATGGACCATTTTGTCCTCGGGGGACAGTATTGGTGTGCAGTTCCCTGCGGCCTACAGGTGGCGCCTTTTGTGTCTCCTCTTGGCAGTAGTACAGCGGGGCGGGGAACCTGCTGTGCATGCCGGGAGAGCATATAAAAGGGGCAGACCTTTGGCCTGGGGGCTGATGTCCAGTGGGGTCCGCGCCCAGGTGCCTTCGGCCCGGGTGCATGTGTTCCTGTTCCATCTCGGGCACCTTTAGCCCGGGGTGAGGTACTATCCTGGAGTTCTTGCTGCCCTGGGTATGGAGGCCTAGGGGCGGGAGTAAAGCCTGGAGTCCAGAGCCGCCTCGTGTAGGGGACCCTGTTCCAGGGAAGGGAGGATCATTCTGATGGACCGATGCGGGAGTCACGGTGAAGGAATGGTCTGTTGACTCCCTGGAGAGATGTCTTCCCCTTGATATGGGCTAGGTTCGTAGAAGGAGAAGCTCAAGGTCACCTTGACTGTATCAGAGGCCTTATTCAACTGGCCCGTGGCAGGGGCCTTATACACCCTGGTCTGTGGCTGAGACCAAAGTTCTCCAAGCCCGTGGCAGGGGCCTTGTACACCCGGTCTGTGGCAGAGACCAACCTCAATGTCTGTGGCAGAGACCGTGCGCCAAAAACTGTTTGAGAAACCTAAGCAGTGAAGTGAATGTGCTACCTTTGTGCCTGGACCTCCTCCACACCTTAAGCTGTCCTGTTTCTTTGCTCTAACCTTTTCTATCTGAGTACAGTTTATTTTGCCATGAGAGAATAAGAGTTGGAGTTTCAGCTGGTGTGGACATTGACTTTACTGGCAATTAAAGGACTTGCCTCTACCTACAGTAGAGGTGAGAATCATCCTCTGGAGGAGTTTTGACTCCGGCTGTGGACACGGCCCGTCAAGTACACCGCTCAACCTCTTTATATAGGAGGATACGGGCTGGTAGTGCGGTGTGCCTTTCTCCCTCCTGCGAAGAGCCAACAACATAAAGGCAGGTAAGGGGGAAAGGATCTGTGCGCTACAAAAAAATAAAATAAAAAATTTAATCTTGGCCTAGCAGGACGAGGTCCATATGGAGTAGGAGGTTGAGGTGGCGGTGGATGTGGCTGTGTAGGTGGAAGCGGCGGTGGAGGAGGACGAGGTAGCCAACACTAGTTCAAAAATACAACAATGGCTGGGTAAGGCCGGTGATGTGTCGAATTCTGTCCCCTGTCGAATAGTGTCCGCCCTGTACTGCGCTTGCTGAGTATGTAGGACAAGGGGATTTCAAAAATCTCCCAAGACTAACGGCGCCTGCGTGTTGAGTTCAGGTGAAGGCCACACCATCCGTGGTTCAAGCCGAGCCAAGCAAGGCCGCGATCGAAGCGAGCCCGTGAGGGGCCCTGTTACTATGTGCTACCGTATGTCCTCTTGGATGGTGGGGCTTGAACCTGCACTCACAGCGCAGGCGCCGTTCATCTTCGGAGATTTTGTGAATCTCCTTGTCGTCTATACTGCGCAAGCGCTGCGCCTGCGGAGTACGGGCCGGGCACAATCCGATGGCCGGACAGTTTTTGTCACAACACCGGTATACATGTCTATTCTGCACAAGGTACGGACAAGTCCTGTGGGATCCATGCCTGGTTCATTTTAATGAACGTGAGCTTGTCCACATTGGCTCTGGACAGGCGGCTGCCCTTGTCTGTGATAACGCCCCCTGCCGTGCTAAATACACGTTCAGATATTACACTGGCTGCAGGGCAGGCCAGCACCTCCAAGGCATAAACGGCAAGCTCAGGCCATGTGCCCAATTTGGAGACCCAGAAGTTAAAGGGGGCAGACCCGTCATCCAGTACGTGTAGGCCTGTGGACACATACTGCTCAACCATGTTGGTGAAATGCTGCCTCCTGCTAAGACGTTCCATCTCAGCTGGTGGTGCTGGTTGTTGTGGCGTGCTGACAAAGCTTTTCCACATTTCGGCCATGCTAACCCTGCCTTCTGAGGTGCTGCCGGTGCCCCGGCTGCGTTGGCGACCTCTTCCTCCTCCTCTGCCTTCGCCTTGTGCTTCCACCGTACGCCCGCTGTCAGGTGGGAATGCCACCAGCAGCGCGTCTACCAGTGTGCGCTTGTACTCGCGCATCTTACGATCCCGCTCCAGTGAGGGAATTAAGGACGGTACATTGTCCTTGTAACGGGGATCCAGCAGTGTGGCCACCCAGTAATCAGCACCAGTTAAAATGTGGGCAACTCGGCTGTCGTTGCGGAAACACTGCAGCATGTAATCGCTCATGTGTGCCAGGCTGCCCAGAGGCAAAGAAAAGCTGTCCTCTGTGGGAGGTGTATCGTCTGTGTCCTCTGTATCCCCCCAGCCACGCACCAGTAATGGCCACGAGCTGGTCTGAGTGCCACCCTGCTGTGAACATGGCTCCTCCTCCTCCTCCTCCTCCTCCTCCTCCTCCATCTCCTCCTCCACCTCGTCATCCTCCAGAACTGTGCCCTTTCTGCCGGACAATTGTGTACCTGGCGTTTGTTGGTGCAGGAACCCACCCTCGTAGCCACTTGTGAAAGACTGCCCTGAAAGCCTTTGAAATGATCCCGCTTCCTCCTCCTCCTCCTCATCCTCCTGTGCCACATCCTCTTCCATCATCGCACAAAGCGTTTTTTCAAGGAGGCATAGAACTGGGATAGTAACGCTGAGAACGGCGTCATTGGCACTGGCCATGTTGGTGGAGTACTCGAAACAGCGCAACAAGGCACACAGGTCTCGCATGGAGGCCCAGTTATTGGTGGTGAAGTGGTGCTGTTCCGCAGAGCGACTCACGCGTGATTGCTGCAGCTGAAACTCCACTATTGCCTGCTGCTGCTCGCACAGTCTGGCCAGCATGTGCAAGGTGGAGTTCCACCTTGTGGGCACGTCACATATGAGGCGGTGAGCGGGAAGGCCGAAGTTACGCTGCAGCGCTGACAGGCGAGCAGCAGCAGGGTGAGAACGCCGAAAGTGCGCACAGACAGCCCGCACTTTCTGCAGCAGCTCTGGCATATTGGGGTAATTTTTAAGGAACCTCTGGACCACCAAGTTCAGCACATGCGCCAGGCAAGGGATGTGCATCAAACCGGCTAGACCCAGAGCTGCTACGAGATTTCGCCCATTATCGCACACCACCAGGCCGGGCTTGAGGCTCACTGACAGCAACCACTCATCGGTCTGTTGTTCCATGTCCCTCCACAACTCCTGCGCGGTGTGGGGATTTTCCCCCAAACAGGATAGTTTTAAAACTGCCTGCTGTCGTTTACCCCTGGCTGTGCTGAAGTTGGTGGTGAAGGTGTTACGCTGAATGGATGAGGAGGCGGTAGAGGATGAGGAAGCGGAGAAGGAGGAGTTAGCAACAGGAGGCAAACTGAAGCGCCCTGCAATCCTCGGTGGTGGAAGGACATGCGCCAAACCGCTATCTGCCTCAGGCCCAGCCGCCACTGCATTTACCCAGTGTGCTGTTAGGGAGATATAACGTCCCTGACCGTGCTTACTGGTCCACGCATCCGTAGTTAGGTGGACCTTGCCACAGATGGCGTTGCGCAGTGCACACCTGATTTTGTCCCCCACCTGGTTGTGCAGGGAAGGGATGGCTCGCCTGGAAAAGTAGTGGCGGCTGGGCACGACGTACTGCGGGACAGCCAATGCCATCAGGCTTTTAAAACTCTGCGTCTCCACCAGACGGAATGACAGCATTTCAAAGGCCAGGAATTTTGAAATGCTGGCATTCAGGGCCAGGGATCGCGGGTGGCTAGGGGGGTACTTCCTCTTCCGCTCCAATGTTTGGGAGATAGAGAGCTGAACGCTTCCATGGGACATTGTGGAGATGGTTGGTGACCCAGGTGGTAGTGTTGCTGGCAGATCCTCTGTTTGCGGGGTGACAGGTGCCACTGTCACTACAGAGGTGGATGAAGAGGCCGAGACTGCAGCAGAAGAGGAAGCAGGAGGAGCCAGAGACCTTTCTTGTTTTTTGAGGTGTCTACTCCACTGCAGCTCGTGCTTTGCACTTAGATGCCTGGTCATGCAGCTTGTGCTCAGGTTGAGAACGTTTATGCCTCGCTTCAGGCTCTGATTGCACAGCGTGCAAACCACTCTTGTCTTGTCATCAACACACTGTGTGAAGAACTGCCACGCTAGGGAAGTCCTTGGACCTGGCTTTGGTGTGCTCGGTCCCTTGCTGCGTTGGGCAGTAGCAGATGTACTGTCTAGGGGACGAATGCTCCGTTTTTGCACCCTGCTCCCTCTTCTGCTGTGCTGGTGGCTCTGTGCGACCACCGCCTCTTCCTCCGAACTACACTGGTCACCTGCATAACGTTGATTCCATGTGGGGTCGAGGACCTCATCGTCCTCCACATCATCTTCCACCCAGTCTTCACCCCTGCCCTCCATGTCTGTCTGCACAATTGCGAAAGCAGCAGCAGTTGGCACCTGTGTTTCGTCATCATCCGAGACGTGCTGCGATGGTCCTCCCATGTACCCATCATGAAACATAAGTGGTTGGGCATCGGTGCACTCAATCTCTTCCACTTCTGGGGCAGGGCTAGGTGGATGGCCCTGGGAAACCCTGCTAACAGAGTCATCGAAAAGCAGAAGAGACTGCTGCATGATTTGGGGCTCAGACTGCTTGGCTGATTTGCAAGGGGGTGAGGTGAAAGACTGATGGACATGGGCTTCAGGTGCCAACTCTGATCTTTCATCAGAAGAGTGGGTGGGAGACAATGTGAAGGAACCCGAGGCACTGTCAGCAACCCAATCTACTATCGCCTGTACTTGTCCTGGCCTAAACATTGGTACAGCCTCATTAGGCGCGACAAAATACCGCCGCAGGCTCGGTCGCCTACTCGCACCTGAGGAAGGTGTTTCACTTGTGCGTGTAGCTGGAACAGATCCACCACGTCCTCTCCCTGCAACAGGAGCTCCACCAGCAGCACCACGACCGGGGCCACCACGTCCCTTTGACCTTCCCCTCATATTTTCCAAATTTAGGATCTTGCCCTAAATGGCGTTTTTTGGAAGACCACAACACACCCACAGTACGTAATGGCTGAAACGCACAGCTACAGAACTGCAGAAAATGCTATTCAAAAAAAAAAAGGTTGTTTTTTTTAGTATAGCACAGTACAAGGAAAATATATAGAAATTGTTTATTTCACACACCTCCAGATATGTATTTCACACTGCAAAATATTTTCTGTGGCCCTAAATGGCGTTTTTTGCCAGACCACAACACACCCACAGCACGTAACCGCTGAATCGCACAGCTACAGAACATGCTATTCAAAAAAAAATGTTTTTTTTTTTAGTATAGCACTGTACATTATATAGAAATTGTTTATTTTACACACCTCCAGATGTGTATTTCACACTGCAAAATATTTTCTGTGGCCCTAAATGGCGTTTTTTGCCAGACCACAACACACCCACAGCACGTAACCGCTGAATCGCACAGCTACAGAAAATGCTATTCAAAAAAAAATGTTTTTTTTTTTAGTATAGCACTGTACATTATATAGAAATTGTTTATTTTACACACCTCCAGATGTGTATTTCACACTGCAAAATATTTTCTGTGGCCCTAAATGGCGTTTTTTGGAAGAGCACAACACACCCACAGTATTTAACCACTGAATCGCACAGCTATAGAAGTGCAGAGAATGCTATTCAAAAAAAATGTTGTTTTTTTTAGTATAGCACTGTACAATATATAGAAATTGTTTATTTTACACACCTCCACATGTGTATTTCACACTGCAATTTATTTTCTGTGGCCCTAAATGGCGTTTTTTGGAAGAGCACAACAACCCCAACAGTATATAACCGCTGAATCGCACAGCTGCAGAGGCCAGAGAATGCTATTCAAAAATAATGTTGTTTTTTCACACACCTCCAGATGTGTATTTCACACTGCAAAATATTTTCTGTGGCCCTAAATGGCGTTTTTTGGAAGAGCACAACACAACCACAGTATTTAACCACTGAATCGCACAGCTATAGAAGTGCAGAGAATGCTATTCAAAAAAAATGTTGTTTTTTTTAGTATAGCACTGTACAATATATAGAAATTGTTTATTTTACACACCTCCACATGTGTATTTCACACTGCAATTTATTTTCTGTGGCCCTAAATGGCGTTTTTTGCAAGAGCACAACACAACCACAGTATTTAACCACTGAATCGCACAGCTATAGAAGTGCAGAGAATGCTATTCAAAAAAAATGTTGTTTTTTTTAGTATAGCACTGTACAATATATAGAAATTGTTTATTTTACACACCTCCACATGTGTATTTCACACTGCAATTTATTTTCTGTGGCCCTAAATGGCGTTTTTTGCAAGAGCACAACAACCCCAACAGTATATAACCGCTGAATCGCACAGCTGCAGAGGCCAGAGAATGCTATTCAAAAATAATGTTGTTTTTTCACACACCTCCAGATGTGTATTTCACACTGCAAAATATTTTCTGTGGCCCTAAATGGCGTTTTTTGGAAGAGCACAACACAACCACAGTATTTAACCACTGAATCGCACAGCTATAGAAGTGCAGAGAATGCTATTCAAAAAAAATTTTGTTTTTTTTAGTATAGCACTGTACAATATATAGAAATTGTTTATTTTACACACCTCCACATGTGTATTTCACACTGCAATTTATTTTCTGTGGCCCTAAATGGCGTTTTTTGCAAGAGCACAACACAACCACAGTATTTAACCACTGAATCGCACAGCTATAGAAGTGCAGAGAATGCTATTCAAAAAAAATGTTGTTTTTTTTAGTATAGCACTGTACAATATATAGAAATTGTTTATTTTACACACCTCCACATGTGTATTTCACACTGCAATTTATTTTCTGTGGCCCTAAATGGCGTTTTTTGCAAGAGCACAACAACCCCAACAGTATATAACCGCTGAATCGCACAGCTGCAGAGGCCAGAGAATGCTATTCAAAAATAATGTTGTTTTTTCACACACCTCCAGATGTGTATTTCACACTGCAAAATATTTTCTGTGGCCCTAAATGGCGTTTTTTGGAAGAGCACAACACAACCACAGTATTTAACCACTGAATCGCACAGCTATAGAAGTGCAGAGAATGCTATTCAAAAAAAATGTTTTTTTTTTTAGTATAGCACTGTACAATATATAGAAATTGTTTATTTTACACACCTCCACATGTGTATTTCACACTGCAATTTATTTTCTGTGGCCCTAAATGGCATTTTTTGCAAGAGCACAACAACCCCAACAGTATATAACCGCTGAATCGCACAGCTGCAGAGGCCAGAGAATGCTATTCAAAAATAATGTTGTTTTTTCACACACCTCCAGATGTGTATTTCACACTGCAAAATATTTTCTGTGGCCCTAAATGGCGTTTTTTGGAAGAGCACAACACAACCACAGTATTTAACCACTGAATCGCACAGCTATAGAAGTGCAGAGAATGCTATTCAAAAAAAATGTTGTTTTTTTTAGTATAGCACTGTACAATATATAGAAATTGTTTATTTTACACACCTCCACATGTGTATTTCACACTGCAATTTATTTTCTGTGGCCCTAAATGGCGTTTTTTGCAAGAGCACAACACAACCACAGTATTTAACCACTGAATCGCACAGCTATAGAAGTGCAGAGAATGCTATTAAAAAAAATGTTGTTTTTTTTAGTATAGCACTGTACAATATATAGAAATTGTTTATTTTACACACCTCCACATGTGTATTTCACACTGCAATTTATTTTCTGTGGCCCTAAATGGCGTTTTTTGCAAGAGCACAACACAACCACAGTATTTAACCACTGAATCGCACAGCTATAGAAGTGCAGAGAATGCTATTCAAAAAAAATGTTGTTTTTTTTAGTATAGCACTGTACAATATATAGAAATTGTTTATTTTACACACCTCCACATGTGTATTTCACACTGCAATTTATTTTCTGTGGCCCTAAATGGCGTTTTTTGCAAGAGCACAACACAACCACAGTATTTAACCACTGAATCGCACAGCTATAGAAGTGCAGAGAATGCTATTCAAAAAAAATGTTGTTTTTTTTAGTATAGCACTGTACAATATATAGAAATTGTTTATTTTACACACCTCCACATGTGTATTTCACACTGCAAAATATTTTCTGTGGCCCTAAATGGCGTTTTTTGGAAGAGCACAACACAACCACAGTATTTAACCACTGAATCGCACAGCTATAGAAGTGCAGAGAATGCTATTCAAAAAAAATGTTGTTTTTTTTAGTATAGCACTGTACAATATATAGAAATTGTTTATTTTACACACCTCCACATGTGTATTTCACACTGCAATTTATTTTCTGTGGCCCTAAATGGCGTTTTTTGGAAGAGCACAACACAACCACAGTATTTAACCACTGAATCGCACAGCTATAGAAGTGCAGAGAATGCTATTCAAAAAAAATGTTGTTTTTTTTAGTATAGCACTGTACAATATATAGAAATTGTTTATTTTACACACCTCCACATGTGTATTTCACACTGCAATTTATTTTCTGTGGCCCTAAATGGCGTTTTTTGGAAGAGCACAACAACCCCAACAGTATATAACCGCTGAATCGCACAGCTGCAGAGGCCAGAGAATGCTATTCAAAAATAATGTTGTTTTTTCACACACCTCCAGATGTGTATTTCACACTGCAAAATATTTTCTGTGGCCCTAAATGGCGTTTTTTGGAAGAGCACAACACAACCACAGTATTTAACCACTGAATCGCACAGCTATAGAAGTGCAGAGAATGCTATTCAAAAAAAATGTTTTTTTTTTTAGTATAGCACTGTACAATATATAGAAATTGTTTATTTTACACACCTCCACATGTGTATTTCACACTGCAATTTATTTTCTGTGGCCCTAAATGGCGTTTTTTGCAAGAGCACAACACAACCACAGTATTTAACCACTGAATCGCACAGCTATAGAAGTGCAGAGAATGCTATTCAAAAAAAATGTTGTTTTTTTTAGTATAGCACTGTACAATATATAGAAATTGTTTATTTTACACACCTCCACATGTGTATTTCACACTGCAATTTATTTTCTGTGGCCCTAAATGGCGTTTTTTTGAAGAGCACAACAACCCCAACAGTATATAACCGCTGAATCGCACAGCTGCAGAGGCCAGAGAATGCTATTCAAAAATAATGTTGTTTTTTCACACACCTCCAGATGTGTATTTCACACTGCAAAATATTTTCTGTGGCCCTAAATGGCGTTTTTTGCAAGAGCACAACACAACCACAGTATTTAACCACTGAATCGCACAGCTATAGAAGTGCAGAGAATGCTATTCAAAAAAAATGTTGTTTTTTTTAGTATAGCACTGTACAATATATAGAAATTGTTTATTTTACACACCTCCACATGTGTATTTCACACTGCAATTTATTTTCTGTGGCCCTAAATGGCATTTTTTGCAAGAGCACAACAACCCCAACAGTATATAACCGCTGAATCGCACAGCTGCAGAGGCCAGAGAATGCTATTCAAAAATAATGTTGTTTTTTCACACACCTCCAGATGTGTATTTCACACTGCAAAATATTTTCTGTGGCCCTAAATGGCGTTTTTTGGAAGAGCACAACACAACCACAGTATTTAACCACTGAATCGCACAGCTATAGAAGTGCAGAGAATGCTATTCAAAAAAAATGTTTTTTTTTTTAGTATAGCACTGTACAATATATAGAAATTGTTTATTTTACACACCTCCACATGTGTATTTCACACTGCAATTTATTTTCTGTGGCCCTAAATGGCGTTTTTTGCAAGAGCACAACACAACCACAGTATTTAACCACTGAATCGCACAGCTATAGAAGTGCAGAGAATGCTATTAAAAAAAATGTTTTTTTTTTTAGTATAGCACTGTACAATATATAGAAATTGTTTATTTTACACACCTCCACATGTGTATTTCACACTGCAATTTATTTTCTGTGGCCCTAAATGGCGTTTTTTGCAAGAGCACAACACAACCACAGTATTTAACCACTGAATCGCACAGCTATAGAAGTGCAGAGAATGCTATTCAAAAAAAATGTTGTTTTTTTTAGTATAGCACTGTACAATATATAGAAATTGTTTATTTTACACACCTCCACATGTGTATTTCACACTGCAATTTATTTTCTGTGGCCCTAAATGGCGTTTTTTGCAAGAGCACAACACAACCACAGTATTTAACCACTGAATCGCACAGCTATAGAAGTGCAGAGAATGCTATTCAAAAAAAATGTTGTTTTTTTTAGTATAGCACTGTACAATATATAGAAATTGTTTATTTTACACACCTCCACATGTGTATTTCACACTGCAATTTATTTTCTGTGGCCCTAAATGGCGTTTTTTGCAAGAGCACAACACAACCACAGTATTTAACCACTGAATCGCACAGCTATAGAAGTGCAGAGAATGCTATTCAAAAAAAATGTTGTTTTTTTTAGTATAGCGCTGTACAATATATAGAAATTGTTTATTTTACACACCTCCACATGTGTATTTCACACTGCAATTTATTTTCTGTGGCCCTAAATGGCGTTTTTTGGAAGAGCACAACACAACCACAGTATTTAACCACTGAATCGCACAGCTATAGAAGTGCAGAGAATGCTATTCAAAAAAAATGTTGTTTTTTTTAGTATAGCACTGTACAATATATAGAAATTGTTTATTTTACACACCTCCACATGTGTATTTCACACTGCAATTTATTTTCTGTGGCCCTAAATGGCGTTTTTTTGAAGAGCACAACAACCCCAACAGTATATAACCGCTGAATCGCACAGCTGCAGAGGCCAGAGAATGCTATTCAAAAATAATGTTGTTTTTTCACACACCTCCAGATGTGTATTTCACACTGTAAAATATTTTCTGTGGCCCTAAATGGCGTTTTTTGGAAGAGCACAACACACCCACAGTATATAACCGCTGAATCGCACAGCTGCAGAGAATGCTATTAAAAAAAAAGTTTTTTTTTTTTTTTAGTATAGCATAGTACAAGAAAAATATATAGAAATTGGTTATTTCACACAACTAGAGATAAGACGATGCAAGTTATTGCGAAACGCGTCGGGAGACTCCACTGCTGCCACTGAGTGTTTTGCAAAGCGCTATGTTCATGGATTGAATGTAAGTGTATTTACCCACATTTATTAAATATCCTTTACGGTATTACGCTATGTGCCCTCTCCTTCTTTTTTCCTCCATGACTCCTATGTGAGCCATTTTACTATCCATCGAGCTTGGATATCTGGTGTCATCACTTGTTCCGGATTTTGGATATATATGTGTGCAGTGCCAACTGGGATCCCATATGTACGGATATACATATACCAAGCCTGTTTGACCCTACGGACGTACGTCTATTGGGTCCATTTCATCCGGTAAGCCTCCCCTCCATGTGGTGGTGGTTACGTTACAAGTCACTTGTTTTTTGAAAGGTCACCATTCTGTTTTGGAAGTTTCAGCAACATCCACGTTTTGGTCATCAGAGACTTTTTCTAACTTACTATTTTTCACAGTTGGACTCATTTATAGAATCTTTGTGATTTAAGTCATTTAGAGCACTGCACTTGGGTGTTATTTTTATTTTTATTTTTACACATAGCGCTACATTTTTTGTATATTGTTTGTTTTTTGCCCTTCTCCACAGGTATTGTAGCTGCTTATATGTGTTAGTAGCGCGAATATTGTTTGTATTTTTATTTTTACACAACTAGAGATATACACTGCAAAATATTTTTTTTGCCCAAAAATAGGTCTTTTTTGCGCACAACAAAGTGCCTTTTTTTTTTTTTTGCAACAGCACAATAAAGTGCCTTTTTTTTTTTTTGGGGCCCAAAAATGGGTCTTTTTAGCAAAAGCACAATAAAGTGCCTTTTTTTTTTTTCTGCCCGAAATGGGTCTTTTAGCAAGAGCACAATACAGCCACAGTATGGAATAGGTGTATCACTCAACGTAATGCAGTGCTGGTGCACTGAGCTTGCAACACAAACAGATAAACCTATGCAGATCGCTGAGCTATTATATCTCTCAATCTGGACTCCTATCTAAATCTCTCTCCCTGAAAGCACAAACAGGATCCTGCCCCTACACTACACTACACTACACTACACTGTCTCTCTATCTTTTATATCAGTAGATTGCAGAATCAGGACTAACTCCTATTCTCTCCCTCACAGCAACAGCAGCCAGGATCCTTTCCCTACACTGTCTAAAAGCAGAGTGACGATCTGTGCTGTGTGCCTCTTTCTTATATAGAAGCTGGTCACATGCTGGGTCACATGTTGCACTGACCAATCACAGCCATGCCATTAGTAGGCATGGCTATGATGGCTTCTAAGGGCACACCAGCTAATCAAATGGTGATTGGCTGGCCCCTGAAGCATTTCTAACTGCGCCATTAAATTCCTGAATCCGGACCCGAACCCGGACTTTAGCGCAAAATCCGGGTCCGGGTCCGGGGTCGGGAAAACGCCAAAATTCGGTACGGACCCGAACTTTACAGTTCGGGTCCGCTCAACACTACAGAGGACCCATTTTGGTTCTGTTACTCTGCTAAAATGAATTCTGATGTGATTCCTTATTATGCTCTGCTGGCGTCAGAGAGTGGTGAATATCTCCGTCAGACACTGAAAGAGTGGACCAGTGATCAGCTGCTAGAGATTATTCGTTTAGCTCACTCCTGGGTTGATCAGGGCTGTATGATGTTTGGGGATGTTCAACCTTTAATTAAGATCTGCACAGAGCTGGCTTTGCCTTGTATCCCAGAGGGCCATGATGATTTTTCTCCCCCCTTTAAGGTTAATCAGGTCGTATCACTGGTTTGGCTTCTGGAGGATGACTCCCCATACTTCTTTGAACATTACACAGCTTGTTCCCAACAGAAAATAATAGAGTGTGTTGATTCTGTACAATCCCTTGTCAGACAGGCAGAATGTAAACTGCAGTTTGTGCAACCACTACTCTCAGCATGGTCTGATATTTTGCAATCGGCCCCAGCCAGCCCACAAAAAAACACCTCTGCTGCCAGACACCTGCCTGCCCAAGAGTCTATTTCTCCATCACCCATGGCAACCCCAGTCACAGTTCAGAACACACTACTTCCCACCAGGTATCAATATCCAGTCTCTGCTCCCTGTACCTATCCTGCATTCAACCCACCTGCCTCTTCTCAGCTGCCTGCAAGCCCACAAGAACCTCCTCCAGCCACTGTCCCCGTATCCCTGCCATATTCTTCCATTTGCTCGATTCCATCTTTTTCATATACTATGCGCAAACCTGCAGTGACCAAATCTAAAAAGAAGAGGAAGTATTTCCCGACCCACACAATCCAACCAGTAATCCCACCTTCCTCCACACCCACCAACCTGCTCCAGCCTGTAGTTCCAGAACCAGCCTTCGAGCCAGCTTCCCAGCCTGCAGTTTCAGAGCCAGCCTTCCAGCTTGCAGTTCTCGAGCCAGCCTTCCAGCTTGCAGTTCTCGAGCCAGCCTTCCAGTCTGCAGTTCTCGAGCCAGCCTTCCAGTCTGCAGTTCTCGAGCCAGCCTGCAGTCCCAGAGCCAGTCTTCAAGCCAGCCTTCCAGTCTGCAGTTCTCGAACCAGCCTTCCAGTCTGCAGTTCTCGAGCCAGCCTTCCAGCCTGTGGTTCCCGAGCCAGCCTTCCAGCCTGCAGTTCCCGAGCCAGCCTTCAAGCCAGCCTTCCAGCCTGCGCTTCCCGAGCCAGCCTTCCAGCCTGCGCTTCCTGAGCCAGCCTTCCAGCCTGCGCTTCCCGAGCCAGCTTCCAGCCTGCGGTTCCCGAGCCAGCCTTCCAGCCTTCCAGCCTGCGGTTCCCGAGCCAGCCTGCGGTTCCCGAGCCAGCCTTCCAGCCTGAAGTCCCAGAGCCAGCCTTCGAGCCAGCCTTCCAGCCTGCAGTCCCAGAGCCAGTCTTCAAGCCAGCCTTCCAGCCTGCAGTTCCCGAGCCAGCCTTCCAGCCTGCAGTTCCCGAGCCAGCCTTCCAGCCTTCCAGCCTGCAATTCCCGAGCCAGCCTTCCAGCTTGCAGTTCCGGAGCCGGCCTTCCAGCCTGTAGTTCCAGAACCAGCCTTCCAGCCGGAGGTTCCTGTGCCAGTCTACCGGCCTGAAGACCCCGTACCAGCCTGCCAGTCTGAAGACCCCGTACCAGCCTGCCAGTCTGGAAGACCCTGTACCAGCCTGAAGACCCTGTGCCAGCCTGCCAGCCTGAAGACCCTGTGCCAGCCTGCCAGCCTGAAGACCCTGTGCCAGCCTGCCAGCCTGAAGACCCTGTGCCAGCCTGCCAGCCTGAAGTTCCCGTGCCAGCCTGCCAGCTTGAAGTTCATCTATCTGCCTTCCAAACTGAAGTCCTGATGACGGTGTCCCAGTCGGAAGATCCGGTGCCCGTTTCCCGGCCTGTGGTTGTGGTGCCCGTTTCCCGGCCTGTGGTTGTGGTGCCCGTTTCCCGGCCTGAGATTGTGGTGCCCGTTTCCCGGCCTGAGGTTGTGGTGCCCGCTGCGGTGCCCATTCCCTGGCTCGAGGTTGTGGTGCCCGTTTCCCGGCTTGAGGGTATGATGCCCGTGTCCCAGTCTGTGGAGCCTACTACCCAGTCTGACATGTTCCTGTCTGCTGCCCAGCTCAATGACCCGGAGCCTGCTGCCCAGCTCGATGACCCGGAGCCTGCTGCCCAGCCCGATGTGTTCCTGTCCGCTGCCCAGCTCGATGACCCAGAGCCTGCTGCCTAGCCCAATGTGTTCCTGTCTGCCGCCCAGCTCGATGACCCGGAGCTTGCTGCCCAGCCTGAGATGATCCCGTCTGCTGCCCAGCCTGAGGTGTTCCCGTCTGCTGCCCAGCCTGAGGTGTTCCCATCTGCTGCCCAGCCTGAGGTGTTCCCGTCTGCTGCCCGGCCTGAGGTGTTCCCGTCTGCTGCCCGGCCTGAGGTGTTCCCGTCTGCTGCCCGGCCTGAGGTGTTCCCGTCTGCTGCCCGGCCTGAGGTGTTCCCGTCTGCTGCCCGGCCTGAGGTGTTCCCGTCTGCTGCCCGGCCTGAGGTGTTCCCGTCTGCTGCCCGGCCTGGTGTGTTCCCCTGTCTGCTGCCCAGCTTGATGTGCCCCTGTCTGCTGCCCATCTTGATGTGACTTTGCCTATTATCCAGCTTGTTGCCATGAACTTTCCCCGTCAACAGTTAGTTGGAGCGTCCAGAGGCCGCTCCTTTGAGGGGGGGTACTGTCAGGAATGATTCCATCCGCTGGTGTTATTTGTTATTTGTTTTGCAGTACTGTGGTCCACCAGCAGGTGTCTCCTGGCAGTTTGGAACTGTCAGGAGAATCTTTCCCTGCTGGTGTTGTATTATTCCTTGGACGCAGTACTGGTTTCCACCAGCGGATGGATCCTGGCAGTGTGGAGCAAACTGCCCTCCCTCCGATCAGCTGTAACCTGAAGCTAATCAGCATTCTTATAAATACCCGGCAGGTGCATACACACACCGCCCTGGTATCGTCCTTGTGCCCTGACTTGTAGCCTGTCTACTTGAACCTTGATGCCTGTGACCTGATTCCTGTAACCTGAACCTAAACCTAAACCTGAACCTGTAACCTGAACCTAAACCTGAACCTGTTGTGTCCGTCCTAATCCCTGATCCCTGCTCTGCAGTAGGCTTGTGCAATTCGTTTCGTAACGAATCGAAATTCGTCCGAATTTAGCAACTTTCGGACATTCGGAAGCATTCGAATTTCCGAACAGAGCAATTACGAATAAGACCGAATCCGAAATAAATTATACCGCAAAATAGCGAATGCCCGAAGGTCTTCGGCATAATTCGTTATGAAAAAAGTTACGAATGTACGAATCCATTCGAAGCACAATAACACTCACTCTGCTCTCTGCTTCTCCCTCACCATGCTGAACTCCCTCTCAAAATGGTGTACAGGGGGCGGAGGTTATAGCCGCATGAAAAAACAAAAGTAAAATACGAGATTTCGAATCCATTCGAAGCACAATAACACTCACTCTGCTCTGCTCTCTGCTTCTCCCTCACCGTGCTGAACCCTCTCAAAATGGTGTACAGGGGCGGAGCCTATAGCCGCATGTAAAAAACGAAAGTAAAATACGAGATTTCGAATCATTACAAATAACCGCTATGTATTTAGAAAAGTACAAATCCATTCGAAGCACATTAGGCATAATAGGCAGCGTCATTGTGAGAGAGACACGGAAAATTACGAATCAACGAACCCAAAAAAAGTTACGAAAGTAGGAGTTGTGTCCAGAATCAACGAAAAACAACGTACTCTACCGAAAGTACGAATTATAAAGCAACAAAAAATTCAACGAAAAATGTCGCTTGCAAAAATACGAATGAGTCCGAACACGAAAAATCCCGTCTAGCAAAATTACGAATGATTACGAATCAACAGGACCGGAAAGAAACGAACCGAAACGGAACAAATTTTTCCGTTGTGCACAAGCCTACTCTGCAGCCTGTTTGCCCCCTGCTTGATCCTGTCTCCCTGTCCTGATCCATCCATCCTCTCCCTGTCCTGTGTTCCTTACCCCATCTGCTGATCCCCCTGTGTATGACCCTGGCCTGGCCCTGTTTATGATTCTGGTTTTCCCATTACTTGTACATATTTTGTCTGTTACTGTTATTATTTGTGGGTTCTGTTTGGTATTGGTTATTGTGCACTGTGTGGTTTGGAGGTGGTTGTATCTATATTATTTCACTTATCTTTAATAAATCTTTATATTTCACTTACACACGTTTGGGTTTCCTTTGTTGCAGTCCACATCGTTCTGGTCATACCCGATACATGACAATACCTTCTGTGATGGATGAGGTCAGGAAGATGCGCTTCAGCGTGGAGCGTAGCGTGCCGTCGGACCAGAAGTGACGTGGTGGGGGAACGGACCAATAAGATGATGCGTTTCTCAGCATCCACTGTTTCATCAGATCCATGGGAGACATGGTGATAGGTGGACGTTTTTAAGACAGAGAAAAGGGCTGTGATTGGCTCAGGGCACATATGCATTTGAGAGGGGACGCTGTGATAGGTTAAAGTGTCATGTAATTGTACAAGGGTGTGAACAGCATAATGATACGGTATAATAGGTCAAAGGAAATAATATATGTATAGTGGAAAAAATATATAGGAAAAAATATATATTTTGGATAAATAAACATAACATAAATAAACATAACAATGCACACACATATATATATATATATATATATATATATATATACACACATATATACCATATGAATATAAAAAGTATATATATAAAAAATATACATATAAAAAAAATTATATATTTAATATATTATACCTTATTTTGTATATAAAAAAATATACATATAAAAAAAAACAAATATGGACTATGGAGGAAGTATGAAGGGTATCCGGGTATAACAACCTGAGGAAATGGATAAGGAAAGGATGCTAAGGGGGGGGGGGAGTGGGGGGGAGAGAAAAGGGGGGGTGGAGGAGGGGGCGAAATGAGAATGCAAAGAGGGTGGGAAGGGTACCTCTATATATGAGGGCATATGGAGGGGAGGTCATACATTTATATATATGAAAGAGGGGGAGGGGTATTTGGGAGGGGGAGGTATATATATATATATATATATATATATATATATATATACACACATACATATATAAAAAATAAAGTAAAAAAAGGGGGGGTAAGGGGAGGGAAAAGGGGGGAGAAGAAAAGAGGGGGGGTGGAAAAATGCATAAAATAAACGCATAGAAAAATACATGAAATGGAATGGCCAAAAAGGGGAAAAAGGAATATTAAAAGAGAAGTACAGGTGGAGATGGCGCAAGAATTTAGATGATGTTGTTAGTTTCTATCTCTTCATTGAGGCCATGGGGCGACATAGTGTTCAAAGAATAAATCCAATAGGTTTCTTGTCTGCAGAGGCGTTGGAATCTCTCAACTGCGGTGGGTGTTTTCGGTATGGATTCAATAATCCAAACTTGAAGGGCACTAACATCTTTATGGTGGCGGGCTGAGAAGTGGCATGTCACACTGTATTTAGGGTTTCCTCCTTGAACCGCACGACGGTATTCTCCGAATCTGGCCCGTAGGGCTCTGATGGTTCTGCCTACGTACAAGAGGCCGCATGACCAAGAGATACAATATATCATATAGGTAGTGGAGCAGTTATAAAACGAGCTAAGATTAAAAGTCTTGCTATTGGCCATAAATGATTTTTTTCCTTGGGTAACATGAGAGCAGGTTAAGCATAGAGCCTTTTTGCACTGATAAATCCCCACGAGGGGAGCTAGAGTAAGCTGTTTGAGCATATACGGTAAGTCTTATGATTATTTTGTGTTTTGATCTTGCTTGGAGCAATCTTGCTTTTAATATTAGGGGCCCTACGGTAGGCGAATTTGGGAGCGACTGATAGAGTTTTGGATAAGTGGGGATCCTAAGTAAGAATAGTCCAATGTTTCTTGAAGATGTTTTCCATTTTCTTATGTTTGACATGGTACTGGGTGATGAAGCGGGTGGTCGGTTCTGAAGTGGATTTCTTAGGGATGGGCAAAGAGACTTGCTGGTAGATAGCACGAGCTTCTTCGATCAAGTTGGGGGGGGTATCCTTTTTCAATGAATTTATTTTGGAGTAAGGTGCTCTGGGATGTGTAATCTTCTAATTTAGTGCAATTGCGTCTAAGCCGATGGAATTGGGTTTTGGGAATATTGTTGATCCACATTGGGTGGTAGCAGCTAGAGTAGTGTAAGTATGAGTTGCCGGCTGTTGATTTGGTGTAATTTTTTACAGTGAGCTCGAGATTCAGAAAGCAAATGGACTCCGGGTCCATGGCCGAGGTGAAGGTTAGTCCAAAATTGTTGTGGTTACAGTAGGTTACAAATTCGGTAATTGAAGTGGCTGGCCCATCCCAGATGACGATAATGTTGTCAATGTAGTGACCATAGAAGACGAGGTTGGCTGAGAAAGGATTGTTGGCTTCAATGTATCTGGACTCCCACAGTCCCATGGTGAGGTTGGCGTAGCTAGGGGCAAAATTTGCGCCCATAGCAGTACCTTGCTTTTGAAGGTAGAATTCTCCATCAGACAAAAAGTATTTGTGCTCCAAGCAAAAACGTGTGGCCAAGAGGATGAATTCTGTTTGTAGAGTATTGAGATTGGGATCATCTTTTAAAAAATGGGCGACTGCCTCGAGTCCAACAGAGTGTGGTATTTTTCTTATATGTATATTTTTATATATATACTTTTTATATTCATATGGTATATATGTGTGTATGTATATATTTTATATATATATATGTGTATTGTTATGTTTATTTATCCAAAATATATATTTTTTCCTATATATTTTTTCTACTATACATATATTATTTCCTTTGACCTATTATACCGTATCCCCTTTTTTTTATATATTATTTCCTTACCCTTATCTACCATTCTAGCGTGTTCTCTTCTTTTTCATGACATATCCCCCCCTTTTTTTGAACATAATCCATTTCATATCATATAAATACACTTGACCCCATCGCTGTACCCATGCAGAACTCTTATTATGCTGTTCACACCCTTGTACAACTACATGACACTTTAACCTATCACAGCGTCCCCTCTCAAATGCATATGTGCCCTGAGCCAATCACAACCCTTTTCTCTGTCTTAAAAACGTCCACCTATCACCATGTCTCCCATGGATCTGATGAAACAGCGGATGCTGAGAAACGCGTCATCCTATTGGTCCGTTCCCCCACCACGTCACTTCCGGTCCGACGGCACGCTGAAGCGCACGCTGAAGCGCATCTTCCTGACTTCATCCATCACAGAAGGAATACACCACGGACGCCTACAAGCGCTTGGATGCCCAGGACATCCTCTGCTGACACTGCCTTCAAGTTTCTTCTCCATCTGGGACCCACATCCCTCCGACGGACTGCCTTTGATGACACAGGACCATTTCTACCCATTACATTGACATGCCTTACATTTATCATCACCTTGTGAGTAGCCAATTGGCTGTCTTTTTTAATTGCTATTAAATACTATTAATACTGCACTTAGTCTGGCACACCTTCTTTTCCTCATTGTATCTTTCAGAGCCTGCTTCTGCTTATGGTTGCTGCCGCTGGTGTATATACTATTCACTTATTGACATTGGGACCTATCATCTAATTTATTTTTATTTTTTATTTTTATTTCTATTTTTAATAAATTTTTTATTATTTTTCATTATGTGTATATATATATATATAGCAATATATATATCAATATATATATATATATATATATATATATTGTGACAGCAGGAAGGTAAAGTCACCTGGTTGCATCCAGGGGGGTAGATATATTTCGCCCAGATTCAGGCTTTACGCCGACTTATACAACTAGGTGGAGAGTTGTATAAGCCCAGCTGAGGCTAGTGGGCTCATGGATGACTCATACCTCTAGGGAGAGTGTGGGGCGTTGTGCAGACAGGGAGTTGATGAGACCAGCTGAAGCTTGTCAGCTCATTTAGGCCTCTATAAGAACTCCCAGCTTCATTAGGGGTTAGCTCATGCCTGGAAGCAGACCTGTGTGGACTTCGTGGAGAGAGTGAACCCTTGTGCGGTGAGACAAAGCCTGTGTGGCTATTTGCTTGGACATTTAAAACCAGGGACTTAGGGACTAGGACAGCACTAGGCTGATCCCAGTTGTTAGTTAGGAGACCTGTATGTTTAGTTAGAGGTCAAGTTGACCAGGATTTATTTTGTTTATGTTTCTTTTGCTTTGCTGTGTTTTTGTCACTGTAAATAGAAAATAAACCGCACCTTTTTGATTTTGAAAACCACAAGCTCCGTCTGCTGGGCCTGTTTTTGTGTGGGGAGCCCATCCCGGGGGTCACACACACCCGCTGCCGAGCTAACCCCCTCACAGTTGGTGGAGAACCAGTGGCAGTTTTTTTTTAAGCCAGCATGGAGGAGATACTGAAACAGCTGGCTCTAGCAAATGCCAATCAACAGCAGACAAATGCAGGTTTGCAAAAGAGCCTTGCAGCTCATCAACAGAGCCTTGCAGCTCAACAACAGAACTTCGCAGCCCAGCAGCAAGCTCATCAACAGAGCCTTGCAGCCCAGCAGCAAGCTCATCAACAGAGCCTTGCAGCCCAGCAGCAGACAAACGCAACTTTGCAACAGAGTCTGGAGGCTCAGCAACAAGCCCAGCAGCAATCTGAGGCCCGCTTCATAGACCTGTTGCAGAAGCAAGAGCAGAGACTACAACAACAGATGGAAGCAGTAATGCAGCAACGTCCGCAGACCAGTGAGGAAAGCCGTCCCACTAATACCGCGTCCTTTGGGGTGAGTCGTTTATTGACAAAAATGACTGGAGAGGATGATCCAGAGGTATTTTTGACCACATTTGAAAGGACCGCTGAAAGAGAAAAGTGGCCTGAGGAGCAGTGGGCTGGACTAGTGGCTCCTCTGTTAACTGGTGAATCGCAGAAAGCTTACTATGACCTAGAGCCTAACCAAGCAAAAGACTATGTGATGCTAAAAGCTGAAATATTGGCAAGGCTGGGTGTCACCCTGGCTGTCCGGGCTCAGCGTGTGCATAACTGGACTTTCCAGCTTGGAAAACCCCCCAGGTCTCAAATGTATGATCTCATTCACCTGAGCAGAAAGTGGCTACAGCCAGAGACTTGGTCCGCACCAAAGATTGTGGAACGTGTTGTAATGGATCGGTTTTTGAGAGCTCTTCCTACTGCCATCCAAAAGTGGGTAAGCCATGGAGACCCAGAGACGGCCGATGGTCTTGTGGATCGTGTGGAGAAATACTTGGCTACAGAGAACCTGACGGCCTCTTCCAGAGACACTCGGACTTTCCACCCTAAGACCAGACCATCCCCAGGGGCGGATAAGATGATTCCAAGGGGTAAGGGTGGAGAGAGTGAGAGGGTGGGAGCTCTACCCCAAGTTTGGCGAGAACAGCCTGGGAAATCAGCGGCTCAAGAGGCGGCAAGAAGGATCGTTTGCTACCGCTGCCGGCAAGCGGGACATATTGCAGCAAATTGCCCGGTTGTGGAGGAACCCATGCAGTGTGACTTTCTGACGGGCAGACGTCAGTCGCTGTGTGCGACAGTCGCATGCACTGCCATTCGAGGAACTGAGAAACATTTATGCAAAATGTGTGTTAATGGTAGAAATGTTGTGGTATTGCTGGATTCAGGTAGCCTTGTGACCCTGGTAAAGGCTGAGTTAGTTAGAACAGAGGTCTCTGGGAATAGCAAGGTAGCTGTTATTTGTGTGCATGGGGACACCCGAGAGTATCCAGTGACTACAGTGTGTTTCGAGACCCCCAAAGGTACCCTCTCTCATCCAGTGGGCTTAGTATCTCAGTTACCGCATGACGCCATTGTGGGAAGGGATTTTCCGAAGTTCTGGGAACTGTGGGATGATCCTGAGCCCCCCACTGGTGCCCCTATGTACCAGGAATGTGATAGCCAGAACTCCCCTGAGGGTGGTGAGGACTCTCCGGAATTTCCCTTGTCAGTATTGGCAGGGGAGACTCAAGAAACTGGAGAGGAGCCCACCTCCTCAGACGAAAACCTACCGTCTGTGGAGTTTTCTGATCTTGAGGTTCACAGGGAAAACTTTGCCACAGAACAGTTGAAAGACCCCGCCCTAATAAAGGCACGGGAAAACGTAGTGAAAATAGATGGCGAGTTAGTGAACCCAGATAATACCTGCACTTACCCATACTTCAGCGTAGAGAAGGACCTACTGTATCGAGTGGCAAAAAGGGCAGAAGAAACCGTTGAGCAGCTTGTGGTGCCCAAACCTTACAGGAGGTTGGTGTTGGAGTTGGCCCATGGGCACATTCTTGGAGGTCATCTGGGGACAGAGAAAACCCGAGAGAGGGTATTACAGAGATTCTATTGGCCGGGGGTGATGAAGGACATAGAAAATTATTGTTCCTCCTGCCCTGTGTGTCAGAGGTCGGCCCCGATGCCACATTTCCGTAGCCCGCTGGTCCCTCTACCCATCATTGAGGTCCCGTTTGAGAGGATCGCCATGGATTTGGTAGGTCCTATAATCAGGTCCGCTAGGGGGCACCAGTACATATTAGTTATAATGGACTATGCCACCCGTTATCCAGAAGCGATCCCTCTCCGAAATACCTCGGCCAAAACCATAGCCAAAGAGCTATCTCTTGTGTTTAGCCGGGTGGGTATTTGTAAAGAACTGCTTACGGACCAAGGTACACCCTTTATGTCCCGGGTTATGAAGGAGCTGTGTAAATTGTTCAAAGTGACGCAATTACGTACATCTGTGTATCACCCCCAAACCGATGGGCTGGTTGAAAGATTCAACAAAACCCTAAAACAAATGTTGAAGAAAGTGGTGGATAGAGATGGAAAGGATTGGGACTGTCTACTTCCTTATCTGATGTTTGCTATTAGGGAGGTGCCCCAATCCTCTACGGGATTCTCCCCCTTTGAGTTACTGTATGGGAGACACCCAAGAGGGCTGTTGGATATTGCCAAGGAAACTTGGGAAAGTGAGAGTTCTCCCCACAGGAGTGTGATTGAGCATGTCGCCCTGATGCAAGACCGAATTGCACAGGTAATGCCCATCGTGAAGGAACATTTGGCCCAAGCGCAGTTAGCACAGCAGAGAGTGTACAACCGTGGAGCCAAGACCCGTACCTTTTCCCCGGGGGATAGGATACTGGTACTTGTCCCTACGGTTGAAAGTAAATTCCTTGCCAAATGGCAAGGCCCCTACGAGATAATGGAAAAAGTGAGCGAAGTGAATTACAAGGTCAGACAACCAGGAAGGCGAAAGCCCGAACAGATCTATCACGTTAATCTGTTGAAAGCCTGGAGGGATAGAGAGTCCCTAGTCGCAGACACTTGGTCACCAGCTCAAACTGGTTGCGTGATTCCTGAGGTTGGAATCGCAGCCACCTTGTCACAACCCCAACAACAGGAGGTTAAGGAGTTTGTGCTTCGCAACAAGGAGGTATTCTCTGAGCTGCCGGGACAAACATCTGGGGTAGAGCATGACATTATTACCCCGCCCGGTGAAAGGGTGAAGTTAAAACCCTATCGGATCCCAGAGGCCAGACAGGGAGTTGATGAGACCAGCTGAAGCTTGTCAGCTCATTTAGGCCTCTATAAGAACTCCCAGCTTCATTAGGGGTTAGCTCATGCCTGGAAGCAGACCTGTGTGGACTTCCTGGAGAGAGTGAACCCTTGTGCGGTGAGACAAAGCCTGTGTGGCTATTTGCTTGGACATTTAAAACCAGGGACTTAGGGACTAGGACAGCACTAGGCTGATCCCAGTTGTTAGTTAGGAGACCTGTATGTTTAGTTAGAGGTCAAGTTGACCAGGATTTATTTTGTTTATGTTTCTTTTGCTTTGCTGTGTTTTTGTCACTGTAAATAGAAAATAAACCGCACCTTTTTGATTTTGAAAACCACAAGCTCCGTCTGCTGGGCCTGTTTTTGTGTGGGGAGCCCATCCCGGGGGTCACACACACCCGCTGCCGAGCTAACCCTCTCACAATATATATATATATTTGTTATCATTCCCTATTAATTACTATGCCAGAACTATATTTGCGCCATTTTACTTTTTTACCAAAGTTTTACAAAGTCTTTAGGTTCCAAGACCCAGGATAGGACTTATAATGATTCTGAAAACTTGTGAGGAGGAACATATTTTGCCAAAGGCAGTGGGCATTTGAAAGTCCACTGGCATTTATTGTGGGATCCTTGGCGTATGTTCTACATAACAATAAACGTCCCTTGCATTGTTTTCTTTGTTCCAAACCATCCACTGTACTGGAGAATGGTCTGTAATAATTGGCCAAAAAGGTAATATCTCAATGACTTTTGTACCCACCTTATGGCCAGACACTACATTTCCAATATTGGATAATTCCTTCAGGGGTTAGTTTCCAGCTGAGGTAATCTACTGGATATTCTTCCCCATTCTTCCCTAAACTGCTCCCAGGCACACAATAGAGACATCTGTTTGTACAGGAAAATCATAGTGGTGGTTAACACTATTACCTTACACAATACTTTATTTAGCTCTTGAAACTCTCTCTCTGCCTTCATTCCATTTATAGAAATTGCTATCACTGTGAAGGAATGCCAGTATTGCCAGAAGCATCATACAGTATGTGACTGATGATGATCTTCTGCTCTGGCTTAAAGCCTGTTACACACTGAGAGAGTTACACACTGTCAGCTCCGGTCGGAGCCACTGTATTAACTATGCAAAGTTAGTACAGTGATCTCCCCTGCTGATCTGTTGTGTTCTGACAGGGGGACACCCCCCCTGTCAGAACACTTCCAACAGCGCTCTCCGCCATTGTGCCAAATGTTTTATTGAACCGGTCAATGTCTTCCAACAGGGTTTAGACAGGGTTTTTAGTGCACTTTATTAAACCTTATTTTTTTCTAGACTAGCATTGTCCAACTCACTTTCAGTAACAGCTTGTGCCAACAACTTCTGCCTTCTTTTTTACAAAAAAAGCTTCCACCTTGGTACAAGCTTTTATCAGCTGTTTGCTAAGTGAGGTACATCTTAAGCAGGGTGATCTAGAAGGTCTTTTAGTGTGTCTGGTAGATGTTGTGCAATGAGATATGGTGTCATGAAATTGAGATATCTTTTCTTTCCATAATACATTTTATTGAGGAAAAATAAAACTTTTCAGAACAAAATACTGTATGTAAAATGTAAAATTTATATTTTTCAAATCCAAGGGAAATGTATCTGTTATGGACTAAAGTCATGGTGAAATCTAAATATTTTAGACAGGGAATATTCTGGAACATTTATGTATCTATTACTGCAGCATTGGATTTCATTATGCATGTATTATCTTGGTGCTGACATCTAGTAGCAGTTTAGTATTACAGCAAGTTGTTATTTATATATGTATTAATAGTATAATTCAGATCCCATGCATGTTTGGATGTAAACCTATGCTGGATTAAACTGCCATGTCTTATTGGAGAACAAACAGACACTAGGACACTAGGACAAGAGGTATCCAGCTACAGGAACACTAAGAATTTCTGGGTCACTGGAAGTGTCTCAAAATGCAAAATACTGGGAGTATAATACCGCGTACACACGATCATTATTCACGGCGGTTAAAAAACCGCCGTGAATAATGTCATTAAAAACGAGGGAACGGCTTGTTCCCCACACACGGTCGTTTTTCACGTCGTTTTTTCTCTTGTCGAGAAAAACGACCGTCTGTGGGCTCCGCGGCAGTGTTTCCCTATGGGAAACACTGCCGCGGAAATCATGTCGAAAAAAACGACGAGAAAAATTAGAACATGTTCTAATTTTTCTCATCGTTTTTAATGCCGTTTTTCTCGTCGAAAAAAACGACAGAAAGCCCACAGACTATAGTTTTTCTCGTCGAATGGGAAAAATGTCATTTTTCCCGACGAGAAAAACGGCCGTGTGTACGCGGCATCAGGGTCACTTGGAATCTTCTTAGGAAACCAGGCAAACAAAGAAGCATGCACTGGAGGACACTAGAAATCCTCTCTGCTGGGAAACAATGGGGACCTATTACGAAAACTGGAGCACACACAATCAGCTTCAAGATTAATTGAACAAGCTAAAGTTAGAAGCTTATTGATTACTATGCACAGTGGCAACAGAATCTGTGTGCTCCAGTTTTAGTAAATCCTGCCACTAGGAATCTTCTACACTGGGAAACACAAAACATTTACATATGTTTAGGGGTGGGCTATCCATTCGAGTTGAACATGAGGTTCGCAAGTTTCCCGTTGCATCAGAGGGGGCGGGGTCACCCGTACATGTCACTGGGAAGCCCTGGCGTTTGCCCTTGTGTCAGAGGGTGACAGGGTCACGTGACGGGTGGCCCTTCCCTCAGCTACATAAGAGCTGTAGGGCTCGCGCCACGTCATTTGCCGGGTGCCTCCAGTGCAGGCAAGATCGTGTGCGTGTTCCTCGCTGGAGTCGCTGAAGATCATCCATCGCTGGAGATCGAGAATTGGATTACATCGCTGGAGATCGAGGATGGATTTATTGGATTACATCGCTGGAATCTCTTTTTTATTTTTATTTTTTTTATTTTTAATAAAATTTTGACAAATTTTTTGTGAAATGGTAGGGGTACAATATATTTGGGTGGAACCATACGCCATTTTTTTATTTATTTTTTGGCGCGGAGTTCCCCTTAAAATCCATACCAGACCTGAAGGGCCTTGTAATGGAATTTTGGGGGACCCCCACGCATTTTTTTTTTCAATGACTTTCAATGACCTTTATCTGTATTGCCGGGCCCCGACAATTCATTATAGTCGCGAGTAGTTTTAAATGACTTTTTTTCCTTTAGAAATGTCATTTTGTGCAGAGACTGTTATAAACATGGAATACATGCACTACTTTACAGGCATACTATAGACACCCCCCAGGTATGAAATTTAAAGGGATATTTCACTTTTATTGTTTCACTTTAAGCATTATTAAAATCACTGCTCCCGAAAAAACTGCAGTTTTTAAAACTTTTTTTGCATTGATACATGTCCCCTGGGGCAGGACCCGGGTCCCCAAACACTTTTTTTGACAATAACTTGCATATTAACATTTAAAATTAGCACTTTTGATTTTTCATGTTCGTGTCCCATAGACTTTAACGGTGTTAGCGTGTTCGAACAAATTTTTTGCCTGTCCGCATGTTCTGGATGCAAACCGAACCGGGGGGTGTTCGCCCCATCCCTACATATGTTACATATACCTCTCTTGATCACATTTTATAGGTTCATGTACATGGGGTAACCACATGTCTCAAGGCCGTGCCATTGCTAGCACCTAACATGCCTCTGTATCTCTCTCCTTTGGGGTTAGGAGGTAATAAATTTTTATACCTGATATAGGAGTAACTTCGTTTTCTGAGGTGCCCACCCTGCGATCCTTATTGTTTGGACTGGGCTTTTGTGTCATTGCTCCCCTCTTTTCCATGAACCGACAGGACCTGGATTTACTTATTTGATATACATGATAGGTGAGCATCACCATTATTGCACAATACTACCGTAAGAATCTTATAAATGTAATTTCTCAACTATTTTGGATGTTGTATGTATCCTAGTTTTTGAACATATGTGGTTATACATATGTAGCGGGACCCCCAAAAATGGGGTCGCTATGTTGCAAATTTAGGGGCAGTCTGAGCCATAGTATGTACTGGTTATTATGTACTCTGCTCTGCCATGTTGTTGTCTGGTGTATAGTTCCCTTAGGCCTGTGGTGGCGCTGTTGCCCAGGTCTTGGGTTGAACCACTGGTGACATTGTGGTGTGATTGGGTGTCCTCTTTCGGCTACCGTGTGGTGGGCAGAGTTCAGCCTGCTGTGCATGCTGGGATAGGGTACATAAAGGGCAGACGCCAAAGGAGAGGAGGAGTGGAGGAGGAGAGTGCAGGGGAGGACCCCTGGTGGCGAAGTCGCGCCCGTTGGCCTTGCTGGCCTGGGGTGCGTGAACTGGTCGAGGAGTCTCAGGCACCTTTAGCCCGAGGTTACAAAGTTCCAGGTAGGCCCAGTACCTTCAAGTGGGTCTACAATCAACACACTGGAGTCCCAGGGAACCTGTGTGAGGGTGGCCCGCTCTGAAGGAGAGGAAACCGGGGGAGGACCTGTCCGATGGAACGGTGAAGGAATTCACGGTGAAGGAGAGGCCTGGTTACCTATCAGAGGGAAGGATTCGTGAGTTGCAGTATAGCTCCTGTAGTGTGTCCCATTGACACCTATGGTCTCTATTAATCTATGGGAGTTTCAAAATTCTAATTCAGTAACTAAAGGATTCTGTGGCAGAGGATCCCTTAGACTTGTCCATGAAGGGGACTAACTTAAAGAAACTGTTCGTGCTTCACTCCGGCTGCTAGAACTGTGAGAGGGATCTATCCGGGTGAGCAATTCACACTCAGGCTTGAGTGAAGAATATGGTAGCTGGGTGCCGCATGCCTGAACCTATTTCCCTACCTGCTTTTGTCACTATCTTCAACCTATTCCCAAATCTGTTTCAAGCAAGATAAAATAAACTCGTCTGTTTGGAGTTTGAACATTGTCTGGACATTGGCCTTCTTTCGGGGAAAAGAACAGACTTTTCCCTATATTCTGGGGACGAGAACCAATGGAGGAGAGGTAACTCGCTTCAGGACCCAAAATTGTAAGAACACTGCTCAACCTCTTAAACCAGGAGGATACGGACATGTGGCACGGTGTGCCTTTATCTCTGCAAAATGAAGGTAGGCAGCAGAAAAGGGTCCGTGTGCTACACATATATGGTTAATTAATATTTTTCTGTTTAATTTTGACATTTATGTTTATAAAAATGTTTTATGTGTTTTGTTCATTTTTCTCTTTTCTTTTTTTATATATTTCTTCATTCTTCAATATATGCCTCATCGCTCCTGAAGAAGCTCTTTGCGAAACATGTTGAGCCTACAGGCATTTATATAAGCTCTATGTACTTTTGCAATATTGTTTACTATCATGTTGTGACTTGTGAATTTATATCATTGTTTGCTCTTTTGAACAGACTTTGGAATTGATTTTAAAATATTTTTTCTATAATAAACTAATTTTATACAAATTGTTGTTCTCTATGTGGCATCATTAAAATCCCATTCTTCCCAATCTTACATTTCCATGCGAGATGAGAGTGCCTTTGATCTCTTGAAAATATTCAAATTACAGCTCTGTGTTGTTTACATTCAAAGAGCTGTGCCAGGGAAGCGCAGAGCTGATCACCAGACACCGGCAGTCAATCATTGTCCCAGTGATCGGGACCCAGGCCCAATGATCGGAATGCGCTGTGATGAATCACAGCACAGCAGGGCCAGTGGGTACACGTGCACTACCTGTCCTAGCACGCCGATAACGTACTAGGTGCATGATCCAGCGCTGGGGGGCCGATTTGCCACCTTATACCCTCATGATGGAGATGTCATGTTGAGTGTTTATAGGTAAAATGGTATGTAATCTAAGTTCCAGTATTAAAGAAAATCCCAGGTTCCTATAAAAATGTTCAAAAATGTGTCTGGAGATAAGCATCCACAAACAAAAAGATATAGTTGGTCTTAAAGTACAATCGTTTTGAAGTAAGCAATCATGTGGGTATGAAACTTTTGAAGACCAGTGACCTCCTAGATCTGCGAATATTGTGTGGCTCCCCATGGCAATAGGTAGCAGTATGTCACTCCACAGGTAACACTAGCTCATCAACATTCTTGGGGTCTTAGGGGTCAGGCTCAGAGACCAGTAACTTTAGCAGTAGAAGGGCTCCTCCGACCAGCAGGATAGGTATACAAGCAGGTCACCCTGGCGGATGATGCGGGCTCACCCAAAGTGTGGGATTTAAGCACTAACCAGTATTCATCAGAGCTCCTGATGGTGGAGATGGGTTTTGCTATGTGTTAGTACCAGGTCACGGTCATCGGGAGGTGAGCAAGCTGGGGTCCAGTAGTGGATATACTGTAGTCAGTAAACAAGCTAAAGGTTGGTAACAAGTAGTTGCAGGTTGGGATCAAGCAGAAGTGTAGTTGAGGAACAAGCCAAAGGTCGGTAACTAATGATAGTGAAGATAAGGACAGCTGCAGGTACACAAAAGAAGGGAGATATTAGCTGGAGAGCACAATAATCTGGCAAACAGGAAGGGCAGAGACATGGCTTAAATTATGAAGTTTATGGGAGGAGCAAAGAGTTCAAGGTTCATCAGGGACAAGGCAAGTGTCACGTACCTGGTGATGAGCCTGGGATGCAGGGAGCGGCCTCTTTTGCACCTCCTACTCCGGAACCCCTGATGATGGGAACAGGGAGCTCGGGAGTGCGGAGTCGCACAAGTGCCTGTCAGGAACACTGGTGCAGAGATGGAGCTGGACCTAGGAAGCTCAGTGCAGGTTTCAGCGGCAGCAGGGAAGCTGGACGGCAGGCAGGCTTGGCACACAGGGAACCGAGGAGACAAACGGCAGACAGCGGGGAGGTGTCTTGTAGTACAGGGCACTGGCAGGTTCAAACAGGCCAGGTAATCCACTGGCGGGCAGACCAGGTGCAGTGCGAGAGGCAGAAGCAGAGTCGTTAGACAGAGGAAAGGAAAAACGTACCGCTCAAAAGCTTGAGAATTCACCAAATAGCTGCTTCCGCCCGGTCACTCACACAGGTGCTGGCTCTGCACTGATGCATGGGAGAAAAAGAAACCCTGGACTGCCGCACTCTGTATAGACAGTTATTTATTCCAAAATTTCAGGTAAAAAATCCAAATTCAAAATAAATCCATAAATCCAAAACAACAAATGCAGATGGTGTGCATGCAGGGAAGGGTGGCTAACGCGTTTCACGTCACGAATTGACGCTTACTCATAGCTATGAGTAAGCGTCAATTCGTGACGTGAAACGCGTTAGCCACCCTTCCCTGCATGCACACCATCTGCATTTGTTGTTTTGGATTTATGGATTTATTTTGAATTTGGATTTTTTACCTGAAATTTTGGAATAAATAACTGTCTATACAGAGTGCGGCAGTCCAGGGTTTCTTTTTCTCCCAAGAGTCGTTAGACAGTCCGAGTTGGAAACGGGCAGGCAGCAGGTAGCAGAAGGGGCAGGCGGAAGCGAGGTCAACAAGCCGGGGGTCAGTGGGCAGGCAGAAGGCAAGGAGCGTCAGGAACAAGCCGGGTCACAGGAACAGATCGGTAGGGTAACAGCAGATAGCAGGTGGGTCTAGGAAATGCTGTAGACCGGACAGCAAGGAGCCCCAGAACAAGCCCCTTCAAATAGCCCCAGATTGGCGCCAGAACGTGTCACTGCGTGCTCCCGCGCGCACCGACGCGCGCCGTTACCGCGCATGCGCGCACGCGCTAACGCCGTCTCGCCGGCGTGAAAGCGCTAACGACGATTCGACTCTATTGCGCAGGCGCGTACCCGCGCGCGCCGCCGCGTCGCCAGCTTGCAGGTGAGATTGCCCATCATGACATTGCCCCCCCTCCAATGGCCAGCCTCCGGATGCCCAACTGGGCCATCTTAACTGGATGGGAGTCTTTGAAGGACTGAACCAATCTTTTGGCATGGATGTTGCACTCAGGTTCCCATGAGTTCTCCTCAGGGCCATATCCCTTCCATTTTACAAGAAATTGGACTTGGTTGCGCCTTTTTCTACAATCCATAATGGATTCCACCTCAAACTCCTCTTCACCGTCAACCAAGATTGGTTCAGGAGGGCCGGTGTCACGTCCCGAGAAGGGATCAGGAACAGTAGGCTTGAGTAAGGCAACATGAAAAACCGGGTGGATCCGGAATGATTCTGGTAGCTCCAGTTCATAGGCCACACTGTTAATCCGTCTCCTGACAGGAAAAGGACCCACAAACTTGGGACCCAATTTCTTTGAGGGACAGGCAAGTCTAAGGTTCAGTGTAGATAACCACACCTGAACCCGGGTTCCAGATTGAGTTCTCCTCTTCTCTTTTTGTCGAACACTTCCTTATTATATTCTTGTGTCCTAGTCATCGTGTCGCGTAATAACTCATTGTTTGCTCTGAAAAAATACAATGTCTCCTGGACAGCAGGTACAGCAGACTCCGGGATACAGTTGGACAAGAATGAGGGATGAAAGCCGTAGTTAGCATAGAACGGGGATTGCTTTGTGGCGGAGTGGACCGAATTATTGTATGCAAACTCGGCCAGCGGCAGTAGAGGTACCCAATCTTCCTGCGAGAACGAAGAAAAGCAGCGTAGGTATTGCTCAAGTGTCTGATTCGTCCGTTCAGTCTGGCCATTTGATTGTGGATGATAGGCAGACGAAAAGGACAAGTTAATCCCGAGAGCTTCACACAGGGCCTTCCAGAACCTGGAGGTGAATTGCACCCCTCGATCCGACACAATGTTTGCAGGGATGCCATGGAGCCTTATGATTTCCTTGACAAAAATTTTAGCTGTCTCAGGAGCAGAAGGCGTACCCCTCATGGGCAAGAAGTGCGCCATCTTTGATAGTCTATCCACGACCACGAAGATAGTGGTGTAAAGCTCCGAGGGGGGAAGTTCTATGATGAAGTCCATGGAGATCATCTTCCATGGCCTCTCGGGTACGGGCAATGGTTTCAACAGACCCCAGGCTCTGGACTTACTTCCCTTGTTTCTGATACATGTGCTGCAAGACTCCACGTAGCTCCTACAGTCCTTTGATAGTTGCGGCCACCAGAACATGCGTTGTAGTAGTTCGGAGGTCTTGAGTACCCCGAAGTGTCCAGCCAGTTTGTTATCGTGACAGGAACTAAGGACCGCGACTCGCACGCTTTCTGGTACAAAGATTTTGTCCTTGTACCATAAAAGTCCATCCTTGAACTGTACCTCTGTACTAGGTGAGGGAGAGATCCCCCTGGATGCTTGCTTGATCCGAGATAGCAAGTCCTCTTGAAGCAAGAGGAAGTTTCCAGGTGACAAGATGGTATCCGGAGGGGCAGGTGTTTCAGGGTCACAGAACATTCGTGAGAGAGCATCAGGTTTAGTATTCTTTGATCCTGGTCTATACGTTATATGAAAAGAGAAACGTGTGAAGAAAAGTGCCCACCTGGCCTGCCGGGGTTTCAGTCTCTTTGCCACTCTCAGATACTCCAGATTCTTGTGGTCCGTATAGACCAGGATCGGATGCGCTGCTCCTTCCAGGAGATACCCCCATTCCTCCAGGGCGGCTTTGATTGCCAGTAATTCCCGGTCTCCCACATCATAGTTCTTCTCTGAATCTGACAGCTTACGGGAGAAAAAGGCAACCGGATGTAAGAGAGCCTTGGGCCCCTGTCTTTGGGAGAGAACCGCCCCAACTGCGGTTTCCGAGGCGTCCACCTCCAGTATGTATGGAAGAGCCGCATCAGGGTGCCTCAGAACGGATGCAGAGGTAAATAATTCCTTAAGGGTCTCGAAGGCCGTTTGGGCTTCTAAAGACCACTGGAACCGGACCGTCTGTTTAGTTAGGTTGGTTAATGGGGTGATAATGGACGAAAACCCCCTGATGAACTTCCTATAAAAGTTTGCGAATCCGATGAAGCGCTGTATGCCTTTCCTATCTACGGGCACCGGCCAGTCAAGAATTGCAGCCACTTTCTGGGAGTCCATCATGATACCCTCCACCGAGATGACAAGTCCAAGAAATTGGATGCTTTGGCTTTCGAATTCGCATTTTTCTGGTTTTGCGTATAACCTGTGCATTCGAAGCCGTGCGAGCACATTCCGAACGTGTTCCCGGTGTTTCTCCAAGGAGGGGGAAAAGATGAGGATGTCGTCCAGGTAAACAATAACAAAAAGGTCAAGGTAGTCTCTGAAAATATCGTTCACAAAATGCTGGAACGTAGCCGGGGCATTGCAGAGTCCGAAGGGCATGACTAAGTATTCGAAGTGCCCGAAGCGAGTGCGAAAGGCAGTTTTCCACTCATCCCCGCTTCGGATCCGCACCAGGTTATAGGCCCCACGGAGGTCCAGTTTTGTGAAAATAACTGCAGATCCCAGTCTCTGAAACAATTCAGGAACTAAAGGAAGGGGGTATCTGTTCTTTATCGTCACTTTGTTGAGCTCTCTGTAATCCACACAAGGCCGGAGGGACTGGTCCTTTTTCTCAACAAAGAAAATCCCTGCCCCTGCCGGTGACGTAGAAGGACGGATGAACCCTTTCATGAGATTGTCATCCACATAGGTCTTGAGGGTCTTGAGTTCAAGTTCCGTCAGGGGAAAAATCCTGCCAAAGGGGATTTCAGCCCCGGGAGAAGCTCAATCGGACAGTCGTAACGCCTGTGTGGAGGAAGAGTCTCAGCCCCTTTCTTGCTAAAAACGTCCAGGAAGCTATGGTATGCTTCAGGAACTGACTGGCGGGCCTCAGCATCAGAGTCCATGCAAAGCAAGGGAGAAGGGATACTCAAAACTTCCTGCAGACAATGTTGACGGCAGTAGGGGGAACAGAAACTGACTTCTCCTGATGTCCAATTAATTTGCGGGTTATGGGCCTGTAACCAGGGCATGCCCAGGATGATGGGGAACAGAGGAGACTTGATGACATCTAGGCATAGTAATTCCTGATGAGTACTGGCAATGGTTGTGGCCAGCGGTAGGGTCTCCTGTGTGACTGGTCCGGATTTAAGGGTCAACCCATCAGCGAGGTATACAGAAAGCCCTTTAGCTCTAGGGCGCAAAGGAATGTGATGTGTGGTGGCAAAAGCTAAGTCCAGAAAACAACTGCAGGCCCCGGAGTCAATGATAGCGCTGACTTGAATATTCCCTCCTGGGAGCTGCAAAAGAATGGGAATCGCCAGGTGAGCGGAATTACTTGGTATAACGGGTAAATACACAGACGACATGGAGAGGCACTTACGGATCTTCACCGGGCAGGTCCGTACATAATGTCCGGGTTCTCCGCAGTACAGACACAGGTTAAGGGTTCGCCTGCGTTGACGTTCCTCAGGGGTGAGAGAGGGACGGAGAAGTCCCAGCTGCATGGGTTCTGGGTTGTCAGAGGAGGCTGAAGCTGGGAATGGAGGAGCTGAGTTGGCAGAGCTGGGCACCCGGGGCAACATCCAGACCGGGCAAGGTGGCCCGGTGGCTCGTTCAGTCCTACGTTCTCGTAGGCGACGGTCAATCTGGATGGTCAGGTTGATTAGAGCATCCAAAGTTCCGGGCACACCCACACGTGTCAGTTCATCTTTGAGTGGTTCAGAGAGTCCCAAACGGAATTGATAGCAAAGAGCAGCATCATTCCAATTAGTGTCTGAGCTCCATATCCTGAATTCAGAAACATAATCCTCGGCGGGTCTGCGGCCTTGCTGAAGGGCATGCAGGGCTGCTTCGGCAGTGGCGGTCTGGTGCGGATCCTCGTAAAGTTGGGACATGGTTTGGAAGAAAGTGTCCAAGGTATTAAGTGAAACGTCTTTATGCTCCAAGAGGCGGTGGGCCCAGGCTTGAGGCTCACCAGACAGGAGGGAAATAACGAACCCCACTTTGGTGGATTCTATTGAAAAGGTCCGTGGTTGCAAGGCAAAGAAGAGCTCGCAGGCATTCCGAAAGGCTCTGTATTTTCTCCGCTCCCCTGAGAATCGCTCAGGCGTGGGTACCTTTGGTTCAGGCGGCATCATGACCACCGAGGGAGAAGTGGAAGTCCCAGTGGAGGAGGAAGCTGAGGAGGATAGGGCCTGGACTCGGCCCTCCAGTCGGGTATAACCCTCTTGCAGGCTTCTGATGGCCTGGGTTAGCCCATCCAGGTGTCGGCAAAGTTCCTCCATTGGGTCTGCTCCCTGCGCAGGCTCGGACATGGCTGTCCGGTACTGTCACGTACCTGGTGATGAGCCTGGGATGCAGGGAGCGGCCTCTTTTGCACCTCCTACTCCGGAACCCCTGATGGTGGGAACAGGGAGCTCGGGAGTGCGGAGTCGCACAAGTGCCTGTCAGGAACACTGGTGCAGAGATGGAGCTGGACCTAGGAAGCTCAGTGCAGGTTTCAGCGGCAGCAGGGAAGCTGGACGGCAGGCAGGCTTGGCACACAGGGAACCGAGGAGACAAACGGCAGACAGCGGGGAGGTGTCTTGTAGTACCGGGCACTGGCAGGTTCAAACAGGCCAGGTAATCCACTGGCGGGCAGACCAGGTGCAGTGCGAGAGGCAGAAGCAGAGTCGTTAGACAGTCTGGGTTGGCAACGGGCAGGCAGCAGGTAGCAGAAGGGGCAGGCGGAAGCGAGGTCAACAAGCCGGGGGTCAGTGGGCAGGCAGAAGGCAAGGAGCGTCAGGAACAAGCCGGGTCACAGGAACAGATCGGTAGGGTAACAGCAGATAGCAGGTGGGTCTAGGAAACGCTGTAGACTGGACAGCAAGGAGCCCCAGCACAAGCCCCTTCAAATAGCCCCAGATTGGCGCCAGAACGTGTCACTGCGTGCTCCCGTGCGCACCGCCGCGCGCCGCGCGCCGTTACCGCGCATGCGCGCACGCGCTAACGCCGACTCGCCGCCACTGCGCCGGCGTGAACGCGCTAACGACGATTCTACACTATTGCGCAGAAGCGTACCCGCACGCGCCGCCGCGTCGCCAGCTTGCAGGTGAGATTGCCCATCATGACAGCAAGATTGTCCAAGGGCTTAGACAAGGAGCTGTCCACAATCTTAGGTGGAACAGCGAGAATAGCTACAGCCATACACAGCAGAGATTGCAGGTTTAGATCCCAACCCTGACAAGGGGCCTGTCTCTTTGGAGCATACAAATGTGGTACAGACATAACTGATAAACCATGTGTAGCGGGGTGCTAAATTTAGGGGAAGTGTTTGGGTGGTAGTTATGCCCAAACACCCTAATTTGTCAGGGTTTTGCAACCATTTTATCTGCAGGGAGAGTATTGGTGTACAGTTCCCTGTGGCCTACAGGTGGTGCTGCCATAGTAGGCTAGGGTTGAACCACTAATACAGGGCTGTGCTTTTTGTGTCCCCTCCCGGCAAACGTACGGTAGGGTGGGGTTAACCTGCTGTGCATGCTGGGGGAGGAGATAAAAGGGGCAGACGCTGCCTGTTCGAAGGTTGGTGGTGGTTAGTCGGTGGGGTCCTACCGCAGGTTCTCGTTCCAGTCCACCCTGGGCGCCCTAGGCCCAGGGGCGGGTGTTCTCTCTTCCTGTTCCATCCTGGGCACCTTTAGTCCCAGGGTGAGGTACTACTCTGCTGTTCCTGTCCGTCCTGGGTGCGTGGACTCGGGAATTGCAGCAAAGGCCTGAGCCTGGCACCTTTGGCTGGAGCCCATCGGGGATCGAGGAGTCTCAGGGTGCCGCCTTGCGAGGGGACCCGTATCTGAGTAGAGGAGGCCGGGTAAGGAACCGTTCCGAAGGACTGATGCGGTAATCACGGTGAAGGAAAGGGTCCTGGGTAACTCTCCGGAGGGATGTCTTCTCCCTAGGCCAAGGCCAAGTTCACCAGGTCTGTGATAGAGGCCTTGAGTAAAGCGTGAGTGTCATTTGGCTGCTAGTCTTGTCCTAAATAGACTATCCATTTGAGGCTGAGTCTGTTCGAGAAGCTGAACAGTGAAGTGACTGAGATTGTGCCTGGACCTCTCCCCACATCTTGTGCTGTCCTTTTTCTTGCTCCAACCTTTGTTCCTATCAAGAGACTGTTATTTTCTAAGAGAAGAAATAAACTCTGTTTGAGTTATAGCAAGTGTGGACATTCTATTCACTGGGGGAAACAAGTACTCAAATCTGTTATCCACAGAGGTGAGAAAACATTTTCTGTCTCGACTGTGAAATGACCCACCAACAACACCGCTCAACCTCTTAATACAGGAGGGTACGGGCTTGTGGCATGGTGTGCCCCTTCTTCCTGCGAAGAGCCGAAGAACAAGGCAGGTAAAGGGGGGTCTGTGTGCTACACGTGGGGGCTCGTCCGGGATTATTTCACAGGAAAAGAGGCCCAGAATTTTAACTTGTTCCCCTGTGAAGTTCCGTGGAGGTCGGCCATCTTAAAGTGACTGCGCCACGAGGAGAACCCATGCTGGGTAGTTCGTGGGCGTGCCTACAGAAGAGAAGCCCATGATCATTGCAGGAGATAGGAGGAGTCTCGCCATGTGAGGAGTTGCACGTGGTGACTTTGGTGCCAGAGAGACAGTGCGCGATGAATCGGCAAGTGAGTGACATGGCGTCTAATGCCACATGGATTCCGAGTTCAACCACCATGAATGTTACCTCCTTTGCTGCTTCCGTACGGATACGGGGATCCGACTGAAGCCCCGGGGCCACTTTGCGCTTTGTGTATGCAGAGAGGTGGAGGCCCTTGGAGTGGTTTGTCCCGGATGCCAGGGACTGGTGGTACATCTTAAGCCCTTCGGGAGATGTGAGCAGTGTAAGGAGTTCTTGTTTGAAGTGGAGCAACCTACGGAAAAGCCTTGGGCCTTCCGCCTGAACTGCCTTACAGGCGCCACCACTTTGGAAGAAGGAACCAAGCTTCCACAGTCACCCCTGCGCGCACTGTTGAGACTTCGGAGGAAGTCGCGAGTGAAAGTGTTCCAGTTGTTGAGGAACCGGAGTTCGAGAGACCGGAGGATGCTGTTTCGGTTATTACGGAGTCCTCGCTCCCACCGCCCAAGAGGAAGGTCGGCTATGTTACAGCTTCCTGCGGCAGTGGTAGAGTCACACCCCAGCGCTTGCCCGGTTCGGATGCTTCCGTGGGAAAAAGTTCTGGACGTCCCGCTTCAGCTACAAGCCGAGTTAAGTCAGGGAAAGGGACCTTGGCTAAGGGTTGAACCACTAATACAGGGCTGTGCTTTTTGTGTCCCCTCCCGGCAAACGTACGGTGGGGCAGGGTTAACCTGCTGTGCATGCTGGGGGAGGAGATAAAAGGGGCAGACGCTGCCTGTTCGGGGTTGGTGGTGGTTAGTCGGTGGGGTCCTACCCCAGGTTCTCGTTCCAGTCCGCCCTGGGCACCCTAGGCCCAGGGGCGGGTGTTCTCTGTTCCTGTTCCATCCTGGGCACCTTTAGTCCCAGGGTGAGGCACTACTCTGCTGTTCCTGTCCGTCCTGGGTGCGTGGACTCGGGAATAGCAGCAAATGCCTGGGCCCAGCACCTTTGGCTGGAGCCCATCGGGGATCGAGGAGTCTCAGGGTGCCGCCTTGCGAGGGGACCCGTATCTGAGTAGAGGAGGCCGGGTGAGGAACCGTTCCGAAGGACTGATGCGGTAGTCACGGTGAAGGAAAGGGTCCCGGTAACTCTCCGGAGGGATGTCTTCTCCCTAGGCCAAGGCCAAGTTCACCAGGTCTGTGATAGAGGCCTTGAGTAAAGCGTGAGTGTCTCTGTTGGAGTTATAGTAAGTGTGGACATTCTATTCACTGGGGGAAACAAGTACTCAAATCTGTTATCCACAGAGGTGAGAAAACATTTTCTGTCTCGACTGTGAAATGACCCACCAACAACACCGCTCAACCTCTTAATACAGGAGGGTACGGGCTTGTGGCGTGGTGTGCCCCTGCTTCCTGCGAAGAGCCAAAGAACAAGGCAGGTAAAGGGGGGTCTGTGTGCTACACATGCAAGTAACAGAGAAACCTAAGAACAGTCTAAAAATGTTGTGCTGCTCTTTTAATCAGCAAAAAACACTGTCAGTCACCAGCTCTCTGTTCTGAGGACCCCGCCCCCCCCCCCCACACTGGGCTGTGAAGGGGTGGGAACGGCTGGCTCAGGCTCTCAGCGGCTCACTGGCCAGGCATGTGGCGGATCCGCTGAAAACAGGTCACTGGAGTGCAGAACAAACTGCACTCCTGTGATCCACAAGAGAAGTACAGTCAAATGAGCTTTGACTGTACTTCTTTAAAATGACAATTTAGTGGAAGAGAAAATACAAATTTTATTTCATTTCTTAATTTTCCCAAAAAAAATGCAAAAAATGTTTTACTTTACTTTCCTAAAACGGGTGATTTGGGAGGAATATGTACTGTTGTGGCATTTTAGGACCTCAAGGAATGGGATAGGCAGTCAGTACATTAGGATTGATCAATTTTTAAATATATGCACTGTAGCCTGTAGACTCTATCACTTTGACACAGGCTAAATAATATACCACACTAATTTGGCTTACTTTTATCAAAGAAATGTAGCATATTACATTTTGGCCTAAATTTATGAAGAAAGATTACTTATTTGCTAAATTTTATAACTGAGACTAACTAAGAAAAAAAAAATGTTCCCAATAGTTTTGGTATTTTTTCGTTTATATAGCAAAATATAAAAACCCAGTGGTGATTAAATACCACCAACAGAAAGCTTTATCTGTCTAAAAAAAAAACGATAAAACATTAATTTGGATAGTGTTGTATGACTGAGTAATTGTCTTTTAATGTGTGAAAGTGCTGAAATCTGAAAATTGGCCTGGGCCAGAAGAGGGTGAAAGTGTCCAGTATTGAAGTTGTTAAAATTATTTTGCATTTACTACATGACCGTCAAGTGCTCAGGTGGGCAAATGCAATGTCATTTGGAATTTTAGTGAATGTTCAATGAACAGTTTACACTAAACAGTTTTTTTTCCTGTGTTTGTCATAATTTAGCATAAAAATAGGAATAAAGCTTTCCCATCATGCATTCTCATTAAATTTTTCATTAATCTAAAAAAGTATATTTGTTGTGGATTAAGTGAAAAAGTGTTGAAACCACTCACAGGCTTTTTACAGCTTGGTAGAATGAGGAATTGTAATGTGATTTATTCCCTAGTCTGAAGATAAATCTATTCTGTTAGGCAGCTTTCTAATATGAGGGGACCTCAGGTACTTTTGGTGTCTAGGGAGAATATGATCGCCACCATTATCTTTTTCAACCTGACTACGTAACAACCAGGGCAGCCATCAGAAAATTTTGGGCCCCTTACACAGCTTTAGACCTGCTCCCCCCGAACCTGACCACCAACATTCCCTGGGGCCTGCCCAAGGGGCCATCTCACCAAATCCAAACACAGACCACCCCACCTGTATGCACTCATCCCCCCTCAATCTTGTATATATGTGAGCCCCCCTCACACCTGTATATATATCAGCCCCCCTCACACCTGTATATATGTCAGCCCCCCTCACTCCTGTATCTATGTCAGCCCCCTTCATGCCTGTATATATGTCTGCCCCCCTCACACCTGTATATATGTCAGTCCCCCTCACGCCTGTATATATGTCAGCCCCCCTCACACCTGTGTGTGTATATATATATATATATATATATATATATGTCAGCCCCCCTCACACCTGTATATATGTCAGCCCCCCTCATGCCTGTATATATGTCAGCCCCCTCACTCCTGTATATGCGTCAGCCCCCCTTCACTCCTGTATATGCGTCAGCCCCCCTTCACACCTGTATATATGTCAGCCCCCCACTCCTGTATATATGTCAGCCCCCCACACCTGTATATATGTTAGCCCCCCTCACACCTGTATATATGTCTGCCCACCTCACGCCTGTATATATGTCAGCCCCCCTCACACCTATATATATGTCAGCCCCCTCACGCCTGTATATATGTCAGCCACCCTCACACCTGTATATATGTCAGCCACCCTCACACCTGTATATATGTCAGCCCCCCTCACACCTGTATATATGTCAGCCCCCCTCACACTTGTATATATGTCAGCCCCCCTCACACTTGTATATATGTCAGCCCCCCTCACACTTGTATATATGTCAGCCCCCCTCACACCTGTATATATGTCAGGCCCCTCACACCTGTATATATGTCAGCCTCCCCTCACGCCTGTATATATGTCAGCCCCCCCTCACTCCTGTATTCATGTCAGCCCCCTCACACCTGTGTATATAGATGTCAGCCCCCCTCACGCCTGTATATATGTCAGCCCCCCTCACACCTGTGTATATATATATCAGCCCCCCTCACGCCTGTATATATGTCAGCCCCCCTCACACCTGTGTATATATATATGTGTCAACCCCCCTCACACCTGTATATATGTCAGCCCCCCTCATGCTTGTATATATGTCAGCCCCCCTCATTCATGTATATGCGTCAGCCCCCCCTCACACCTGTATATATGTCAGCCCCCCACTCCTGTATATATGTCAGCCCCCCCACTTCTGTGTATATGTCAGCCCCCCACTCCTGTATATACGTCAGCTCCCTCACACCTGTATATATGTCAGCCCCCCTCACTCCTGTATATATATGTCAGCCCCCCACACCTGTATATATGTCAGCCCCTTAAAATAGATAAAGGCAAGCCTGGAATCCACTTTCCATAGGTTGCTGAATCGTCAATTCGTCCTAAGCTCAGATGTATCCATGTAAAAAATTGATTGTGGTGGAACAAAGAGATGTCCCATAGGAGCAAAAGGGAGGATCAATCACAAAATATCGAATTGAAAAATTGCTTTATTAAAGTTACGAATGTAAACCCCCCAGAACACCCAGCAATAAAAGCACATGCAGAAAAAAATGGAAACGTTATCACAATACGGCGCCAATCTCGGGGCCCCACACATACACACGCATTCATGAACCAGCTAAGGAAGGAGAGGAATAGTGCTGCTTTAGATAGAGCCAATCTAAATACTTAATCCTGTATAATCAAAGATAGCAAACTATACATACTGCATGTCCATGTAGTGGGCTTGTGCAATTATTGCATAGAAGGATTGCATTATCAGGTAAGTCAAACATCTAGGGCTGTGATGGGAGTCCATAGCCTATATTGCAGTAAAGATCAATCAACTAGTAGTGGTGTCAACAGACTTCCTCGATCCCTTGCGGGACCCAGTCGAAGGTACTGGGCCCCAGGCCTTCTCAAGCAGTACCTCACCCCAGGCCGAAGGTGCCTGGGATGGCATTCAATCCCCTACACCCAGGCCAAGGGCACCTGGGCGCGGGCGAACAGGAACAGCAGGCCCAGGCTGAAGGTGCCTGGGATTGGGACCCCGTGTGGAAGATGGCCGCCCCTTTTATACCCTCTCCCAGCAGGCACAGCAGGTTCACAGCCCCACCGTACCACCGCCGAGAGGGGACACAAAAAGGCACAACCTTACAACGATGGTTCAACCCCAGTCTATGGCGACAGCGCCACCTATAGACTGCAGGGAACTAGGCACCATTGATCTCCTCCACAGGAAAATATAGTCCATAGACCCTAGCAATAGTGCATCTGAGCCTGATTACACTCAGACACCTGCCCCCTAAATGTAACACCCCGCTACATATAATTTTAATGGTAGGTTTATTTTATCAGTGAGAGACAGAATAGCAACAAAAATATTTAAAAAAGGTTATAAATTGATTTGCATTTTATTGAGTGAAATAAGTATTTGATCCTCTATCAGTTAGCAAGATTTCTGTCTCCCAGGTGTCTTCTATACAGGTAATGAGCTGAGATTAGGAGCACTCTCTTAAAGGGAGTGCTCCTAATCTCAGTTTGTTACCTGTATACAAGACTCCTGTCTAGGGATGAGCCGAACACCCCCGGGTTCGGTTCGCACCAGAACCTTCGAACGGACCGAAAGTTTGCGCGAATTTTCGAACCCTATTCGTTATAATGGACGCGAACGTTCGAAATCAAAATTGCTAATTACAATGGCCAATATGCATGTTAATGTCATAAAACAGGTTTGGGGACCCGGGTCCTGCCCCAGGGGACATATATCAATGCAAAAAGAAATTTTAAAAACTAAAGTTTTTTCGGGAGCAGTCATTTTAATGATGCATAAAGTGAAAAAAAAAAAAGTGAAATTTTCCTTTAAATATGGTACCTGGGGGGTGTCTAAAGTATGCCTGTGAAGTGGCATGTGTTTCCCGTGTTTAGAACTGTCCTTGCACAAAATGACATTTGTAAAGGAAAAAAAGAAGCCATTTAAAACCACTTGCGGCTTTAATGTCATGTCTTGTCCTGGCCGCCATATGGCTGAAAATCCTTGAGAAAAATGGCATGGCTACCCCATCACCCCCCCCCCCACCCCAGCCCCTTTGGGTCTTGTATGGATACTAAGGGGGACCCCGCACCCAAAATAAAACCCTATACCTACAACCCTATATACTCTGAACAGCAGTATATAGGTGGTGCAAACAAGACATGGACTGTAGGTTTGTTCTTAAGTAGAATCTGAACAGGTACATTATGAAGTGTAGCTACATCCCAAAAAAATCAATTTTTAAGCTTTTTGGAGAACATAGGGAGGGGTTATCACCCCTGTAACATTTGCTGTCTTTGCACATCTGTTCAGAACATGTCACCTCACTTTCCGTCCCAATGACAAATGTTTTTGGAAAAGTGGGGTTTTAATTGAAACAAGGATTGGTGATAAAGCATCAGTAGAGAGGAGATACCTTTTTCCCAAATTAAATCTAACAGGATAGAATTTTCCTTCCTAGGGGTAGATTTCCTCTCACTTCCTGTTTTCTCTTGCCGTTTGCAAGTAGGAGTCGTTTGTAAGTTGGATGTTTGAAAGTAGGGGCCTGCCGTATATACTCTGCAGAAATTTGCCCTATTAGATGTTGGTGTAGCCACAAGACTGGTGGGCACAGGAATGGGCCCTGCTGTGAGTTAATAGATCAAGATTTGTACTTGCATGCACCTGTTGAACCGGGCAGAAAAATTGGGCCTTTGGTGGTGGTGGTGGTGGTGGTGGACGGTGTTGCCACAAGACTGTAAGCCCTCACAGTTACTCTTGGTGGGTGCAGGAATGGGCCCTGCTGTGAGTTATTAGATCAAGATTTGTAATTGCATGCACCTGTTGAACAGGGCAGAAAAATTGGGCCTTTGGTGGTGGTGGTGGTGGTGGACGGTGTTGCCACAAGACTGTAGGCCCTCATAGTTACTCTTGGTGGGCGCAGGAATGGGCCCTGCTGTGAACTATTAGATCAAGATTTGTAATTACACGCCCCTGTTAAACAGGGGCTGAAAAATTGTGCCTTAGGCATTGGTGCTGGTGCCACAACACTGCAACCCCTCACAGATACTGTACTTGGAGCACAGCAGTCACACCTGTTGCGAAGCATCTTTTTAAAAAATTGTAATTACACGCCCCTGTTATACAGGGGCTGAAAAATTGTGCCTTAGGCACTGGTGCTGGTGCCACAACACTGCAACCCCTCACAGATACTGTACTCTGAGCACAGCAATGAGACCTGTTGCAAAGCATTGCCTAAAAATTGTAATTACACGCCCCAACAGGGGCTGAAAAATTGTGCCTTAGGCACTGGTGCTGGTGCCACAACACTGCAACCCCTCACAGATACTGTACTCTGAGCACAGCAGTCACACCTGTTGCGAAGCATCTTTTTAAAAAATTGTAATTACACGCCCCTGTTATACAGGGGCTGAAAAATTGTGCCTTAGGCACTGGTGTGGTGGCATGGATCATTGAGGAGGAGGAAGAGGATAGTCAGTGAACATAACAGGACAGTCACTCAGCATCAGCATAGGCAGTCTTGAAGGGATGTGACATTATAAATTATTCCGTTATATCCGCTTCAGGTGTCTGGTAGCTGGTGGTGATCCAAGACTGATTCATTTTTATGAAGGTCAGTCGATCAACCGAGTCGGTGGACAGGCGCACCCTATGATCGGTGACAAATCCTCCAGCAGCACTGAATGTGCGTTCGGAAAGAACGCTGGATGCAGGACAGGCCAGTAGCTCAATTGCATACTGTGCAAGCTCTGGCCAGTGATCCATCCTCAGGACCCAGTAAGCCAGAGGATTTTCGGTGGGAAAGGTGTCCAAGTCTGACCTTGCCCCTAGGTATTCCTGCACCATGTATATCAGACGCTGGCGATGGTTGCTGGAACCGATCATACCTTGGGGCTGCGGACTAAAAAATTGTCTGAACGCATCGGTCAGACGTCCACCTTCCCCACCGCTCCTTCTGCTACTGACCGAAGCCTCAGCAACTCGTCGTCCAGGACCAGGAGTTTGTAACCTCCCAGTTTCTGGGAACGCGTTGCACAGACCTTTCTGCAAGGCCTCCCTGAGATGTCTCATCCTCTGCTCCCTCTGCGACGGCAAGATAAGGTCCGCAACCTTACCCTTGTACCGTGGATCAAGGAGAGTGGCCAGCCAGTAATGGTCACTCTCCTTGATCCGAAGAACACGAGGATCCTTCCGCAGGCTTTGCAGGATCAGGGAGGCCATGCAGCGTAGGTTAGCTGAGGCATTCGGTCCGGAGTCTTCTGGGTCACTGAGGATGACATGATCGCCAGCCACCTCCTCCCAGCCACGTACAAGTCCACTGGTTTGTTGGGACTGTACATCATCCCTAAAAGACTGCTGCTGCTGATGCTGAGTGCCAGGCTCCACCTCCATGCTCACACAATCCTCCTCCTCCTCCTCCTCCTCCTCCTCTTCCTGTGTGATGGGTGGGACAGAAGGAACATTGTCTGGATAAAGGGGGCCTTGAGAGACAAGGAAGTCCTCCTCTTCCTGCCTCTGTTCTGCCTCAAGTGCCCTGTCCATTATCCCACGCAGCGTATGCTCCAACAGGTGGACAAGAGGTACAGTGTCACTGATGCATGCACTGTCACTGCTCACCATCCTCGTGGCCTCCTCAAATGGTGAGAGGACAGTGCATGCATCCCTGATCATGCTCCACTGGCGTGGGGAAAAAAAGCCAAACTCCCCTGACCCTGTCCTGGTGCCGTAGTCGCAAAGGTACTCATTGATGGCCCTCTGCTGCGTGTGCAGTCGCTGCAGCATGGCCAACGTTGAGTTCCACCTGGTGGGCATGTCACATATTAGGCGGTTCTTGGGCAGGTTCAGCTCCTTTTGCAGCTCAGTCAGCCGAGCACTGGCATTATAAGATCGGCGGAAATGCACACAGACTTTCCTGGCCTGCCTCAGGACATCCTGTAAGCCTGGGAACCTGCCCAAGAACCGCTGCACCACCAGGTTGAGGACGTGAGCCATACAGGGCACATGGGTGAGCTGCCCCTGTCGCAGGGCGGAGAGGAGGTTGGTGCCATTATCAGAAACGACCATTCCTGGCTTAAGCTGGCGTGGCGTCAACCACCTCTCGGCCTGCCCCTGCAGAGCTGCCAGAACCTCTGGCCCAGTGTGGCTCCTGTCCCCCAAACACACCAGCGCAAGCACGGCATGGCATCTTTTTGCCTGCGTACTCGCGTAGCCCCTTGTACGCCTACGGAGCACCGCTGGTTCCGAGGACAGAGCACTCGAAGAGGACATGGAGGAAGAAGAAGAGGAGGGGGTGGAGGAGAGAGGTGTGTCACAACCAGTAGTAGCATTTTGGAGGCGTGGTGGCGGAACAACCTCCAACACTACTGCACCTTGTCCTGCATCCCTCCCAGCTGCCAATAGAGTGACCCAATGGGCCGTGAAAGAAAGATAACGTCCCTGTCCATGCCTGCTGGACCATGAGTCAGCGGTAATATGCACCTTACCGCTGACCGCCCTGTCCAGCGAGGCATGGACATTGCCTTCCACATGCCAGTAGAGAGACGGAATCGCCTTCCGTGAGAAAAAGTGGCGTTTGGGAACCTGCCACTGAGGAACCGCACATTGAACAAACTCACGGAAGGGGGCCGAGTCTATCAACTGAAAAGGCAGCAGTTGAAGTGCTAGCAATTTAGCCAAGCTAGCATTCAACCGCTGGGCATGTGGATGGCTGGGAGTATACTTCTTTCGACGGTCCAGCAGCTGGGGCAGGGAAATTTGCCTGCTACAATCGGACGTCGGTGTACTGCAAGTACTTGGTTGTGACACACCTAATTCTACACCTTCAGTCCTCTCAGAGCAGCTTTCAGAGAGGACTGAAGATATAGTGGGGATGGAGATCCCAGCTGATGAGGAGCAAGGAGAGGTCCGTTTTGTTCTTTGGTGTGGGTCTTTTATGTGTGCTTGCCAACGAGCTGCATGGCAGGTCGACATATGTCTGCTCATGCTTGTGGTGCCCAAGCGGCTGATGTTTTGGCCACGCGAGATACGCTTGAGACAAATATTGCAAATAGCAGTGGTGCGATCTGATGCACTCGTCTCAAAAAAGGCCCACACCAAAGAACTTTTGTGATAACGTGCAGAGGCAGCGCCCTGCACAGGCGGAGCTCTGCGGTGTGGTACAGTTGCTGTGCTGGCCTCTAGCTGGCCTCCAGGGGGCATCCTGCCTCGTTGGACATGTGACGCTGCATCCTCCTCCTCCTCCTCCTCTCTCCCTTCAGGCACCCACGTGGAGTCAGTGACCTCATCATCCCCTCCCTCTTCACCACTAGAGCAAACCTGGCAGTAAGCTGCAGCTGGTGGAACACTACTGCCAGATTGCTGTCCTTCAGCATCCCCTCTCTCTGCGCGCACACTACTGACTTCCTCAAGCTGGGTATCATCATCCGAGCCTTCGAATCGTTGGGCATCCTCCTGGAGCATGTACCCAACACTGTGCTCAAACAGTTCGGGGGACTCCTCAGGAGGACATGGTGGGTCTAGGGAAGGGGTGGCTGATGATGCCATTGAGTACGCGTTGGCAGCTGCTCTGCCAGTACCCTGAGCCTGGGTGAGAGAGGATGAGGAGGATGAGGAGGGCTTGGTCATCCATTCTACCAAGCCTTCGGCATGATGCGGCTCCACATGTCCAGCTGCCGAAAACAAAGACAAGCGTGTCCCATGGCCACGTGCTGATGACGATGCACGACCACGTCCACGGCCAGCACTGTTGTCTCTAGAAACAGAGCCTGCCTGCCCTGTGTTCTTGCCTCGGCACGCTCTGCCTCTCCTTGGCGGTCTTCCAGCCATTGTAGTCGGTAGTGTATATAGTATAAAAAATAGAACTACTATGTGTGCTCACAACACACTGCAGGTCCTATGGGTGCTGACACTAACACACTATAGGTACTATGTGTGCTGCCACTAACACACTAGAAGTCCTATTGGTGCTTCTGAGATGAAAATATAGGAGCTCTGTGTGATGCCACTAACACACTAGAAGTCCTATGGGTGCTGCTGAGAAGAAAATATAGGAGCTCTGTGTGATGCCACTAACACACTAGAAGTCCTATGGGTGCTTCTGAGATGAAAATATAGGAACTCTGTGTGATACCACTAACACACTAGAAGTCCTATGGGTGCTTCTGAGAAGAAAATATAGGAGCTCTGTTTGCTGCCACTAACACACTAGAAGTCCTATGGGTGCTGCTGAGAAGAAAATATAGGAGCTCTATGTGATGCCACTAACACACTAGAAGTCCTATGGGTGCTTCTGAGATGAAAATATAGGAGCTCTGTGTGATGCCACTAACACAATAGAAGTCCTATGGGTGCTGCTGAGAAGAAAATATAGGAGCTATGTGTGATGCCACTAACACACTAGAAGTCCTATGGGTGCTTCTGAGATGAAAATATAGGAGCTCTGTGTGATGCCACTAACACACTAGAAGTCCTATGGGTGCTTCTGAGATGAAAATATAGGAGCTCTGTTTGCTGCCACTAACACACTAGAAGTCCTATGGGTGCTGCTGAGAAGAAAATATAGGAGCTCTGTGTGATGCCACTAACACACTAGAAGTCCTATGGGTGCTTCTGAGATGAAAATATAGGAGCTCTGTGTGATGCCACTAACACACTAGAAGTCCTATGGGTGCTGCTGAGAAGAAAATATAGGAGCTCTGTTTGCTGCCACTAACACACTAGAAGTCCTATGGGTGCTGCTGAGAAGAAAATATAGGAGCTCTGTGTGATGCCACTAACACACTAGAAGTCCTATGGGTGCTGCTGAGAAGAAAATATAGGAGCTCTGTTTGCTGCCACTAACACACTAGAAGTCCTATGGGTGCTGCTGAGAAGAAAATATAGGAGCTCTGTGTGATGCCACTAACACACTAGAAGTCCTATGGGTGCTGCTGAGAAGAAAATATAGGAGCTCTGTGTGATGCCACTAACACACTAGAAGTCCTATGGGTGCTTCTGAGATGAAAATATAGGAGCTCTGTGTGATGCCACTAACACACTAGAAGTCCTATGGGTGCTGCTGAGAAGAAAATATAGGAGCTCTGTTTGCTGCCACTAACACACTAGAAGTCCTATGGGTGCTGCTGAGAAGAAAATATAGGAGCTCTGTGTGATGCCACTAACACACTAGAAGTCCTATGGGTGCTGCTGAGAAGAAAATATAGGAGCTCTGTTTGCTGCCACTAACACACTAGAAGTCCTATGGGTGCTGCTGAGAAGAAAATATAGGAGCTCTGTGTGATGCCACTAACACACTAGAAGTCCTATGGGTGCTTCTGAGATGAAAATATAGGAGCTCTGTGTGATGCCACTAACACACTAGAAGTCCTATGGGTGCTGCTGAGACGAAAATATAGGAGCTCTGTGTGATGCCACTAACACACTAGAAGTCCTATGGGTGCTGCTGAGAAGAAAATATAGGAGCTCTGTTTGCTGCCACTAACACACTAGAAGTCCTATGGGTGCTGCTGAGAAGAAAATATAGGAGCTCTGTGTGATGCCACTAACACACTAGAAGTCCTATGGGTGCTTCTGAGATGAAAATATAGGAGCTCTGTGTGATGCCACTAACACACTAGAAGTCCTATGGGTGCTGCTGAGACGAAAATATAGGAGCTCTGTGTGATGCCACTAACACACTAGAAGTCCTATGGGTGCTTCTGAGTAGGGATGAGCTTCGTGTTCGAGTCGAACATACGTTCGACTCGAACATTGGCTGTTCGATCGTTCGACGAAGATCGAACGATTTGGGCCGTTCGCGCCAAATTCGAGTGACGCGAACGGCCCACAATGCACTACGCCATCGCAGTGTCATCCAGGCGCTGTGATTGGCCAAGCATGCACTGTGACCCCGCATGCTTGGCCAATCACAGCGCCGGCAGCGAGGAGAGCAATGATTGGCCACAGGCAGGATGCCTGTGGCCAATTATTGCTGAGGGTGTTTAGTACACGCCCCACACTATAAAAGGCCGCCAGCACGGCGGCCTAGTGTAGTGTGTTCCGGAGCAGGGATAGAGTAGCATAGGCAGGGACAGTGACTGTTATTTCTTTCTTGCTTAACCTGGATTCCTTTAGTTTAGGGAAAGAGAAGGATAGGTAGGGAGAGTGTCAGTGTGTTTTGTGCTTCTGCTATAGTGTGCTTAAAAAAAACATTTATTCTAGGGACAGAAAACTCTAGGTAGGGACAGTGTCAGTTTCTTTCACTCTGCAAGTCCTTGTTTCCAGGGACCTGTAAGGACAGTGAGTTAATTGTCCTTGTGCTATATTGTGCTTAAAAAAAACATTTATTCTAGGGACAGAAAACTCTAGGTAGGGACAGTGTCAGTTTCTTTCACTCTGCAAGTCCTTGTTTCCAGGGACCTGTAAGGACAGTGAGTTAATTGTCCTTGTGCTATATTGTGATTAAAAAAAACATTTATTCTAGGGACAGAAAACTCTAGGTAGGGACAGTGTCAGTTTCTTTCACTCTGCAAGTCCTTGTTTCCAGGGACCTGTAAGGACAGTGAGTTAATTTTCCTTGTGCTATATTGTGATTAAAAAAAACATTTTTTCTAGGGACAGAAAACTGTAGGTAGGGAGAGTGTTTTTTTTCTTTCACTCTGCAAGTCCTTGTTTCCAGGGACCTGTAAGGACAGTGAGTTAATTGTCCTTGTGCTATATTGTGCTTAAAAAAAACATTTATTCTAGGGACAGAAAACTCTAGGTAGGGACAGTGTCAGTTTCTTTCACTCTGCAAGTCCTTGTTTCCAGGGACCTGTAAGGACAGTGAGTTAATTGTCCTTGTGCTATATTGTGATTAAAAAAAACATTTATTCTAGGGACAGAAAACTCTAGGTAGGGACAGTGTAAGTTTCTTTCACTCTGCAAGTCCTTGTTTCCAGGGACCTGTAAGGACAGTGAGTTAATTTTCCTTGTGCTATATTGTGATTAAAAAAAACATTTTTTCTAGGGACAGAAAACTGTAGGTAGGGAGAGTGTTTTTTTTCTTTCACTCTGCAAGTCCTTGTTTCCAGGGACCTGTAAGGACAGTGAGTTAATTGTCCTTGTGCTATATTGTGCTTAAAAAAAACATTTATTCTAGGGACAGAAAACTCTAGGTAGGGACAGTGTCAGTTTCTTTCACTCTGCAAGTCCTTGTTTCCAGGGACCTGTAAGGACAGTGAGTTAATTGTCCTTGTGCTATATTGTGATTAAAAAAAACATTTATTCTAGGGACAGAAAACTCTAGGTAGGGACAGTGTCAGTTTCTTTCACTCTGCAAGTCCTTGTTTCCAGGGACCTGTAAGGACAGTGAGTTAATTTTCCTTGTGCTATATTGTGATTAAAAAAAACATTTTTTCTAGGGACAGAAAACTGTAGGTAGGGAGAGTGTTTTTTTTCTTTCACTCTGCAAGTCCTTGTTTCCAGGGACCTGTAAGGACAGTGAGTTAATTGTCCTTGTGCTATATTGTGCTTAAAAAAAACATTTATTCTAGGGACAGAAAACTCTAGGTAGGGACAGTGTCAGTTTCTTTCACTCTGCAAGTCCTTGTTTCCAGGGACCTGTAAGGACAGTGAGTTAATTGTCCTTGTGCTATATTGTGATTAAAAAAAACATTTATTCTAGGGACAGAAAACTCTAGGTAGGGACAGTGTCAGTTTCTTTCACTCTGCAAGTCCTTGTTTCCAGGGACCTGTAAGGACAGTGAGTTAATTTTCCTTGTGCTATATTGTGATTAAAAAAAACATTTTTTCTAGGGACAGAAAACTGTAGGTAGGGAGAGTGTTTTTTTTCTTTCACTCTGCAAGTCCTTGTTTCCAGGGACCTGTAAGGACAGTGAGTTAATTGTCCTTGTGCTATATTGTGCTTAAAAAAAACATTTATTCTAGGGACAGAAAACTCTAGGTAGGGACAGTGTCAGTTTCTTTCACTCTGCAAGTCCTTGTTTCCAGGGACCTGTAAGGACAGTGAGTTAATTTTCCTTGTGCTATATTGTGATTAAAAAAAACATTTATTCTAGGGACAGAAAACTCTAGGTAGGGACAGTGTCAGTTTCTTTCACTCTGCAAGTCCTTGTTTCCAGGGACCTGTAAGGACAGTGAGTTAATTTTCCTTGTGCTATATTGTGATTAAAAAAAACATTTATTCTAGGGACAGAAAACTCTAGGTAGGGACAGTGTCAGTTTCTTTCACTCTGCAAGTCCTTGTTTCCAGGGACCTGTAAGGACAGTGAGTTAATTTTCCTTGTGCTATATTGTGATTAAAAAAAACATTTATTCTAGGGACAGAAAACTCTAGGTAGGGACAGTGTCAGTTTCTTTCACTCTGCAAGTCCTTGTTTCCAGGGACCTGTAAGGACAGTGAGTTAATTTTCCTTGTGCTATATTGTGATTAAAAAAAACATTTATTCTAGGGACAGAAAACTCTAGGTAGGGACAGTGTCAGTTTCTTTCACTCTGCAAGTCCTTGTTTCCAGGGACCTGTAAGGACAGTGAGTTAATTGTCCTTGTGCTATATTGTGCTTAAAAAAAACATTTTTTCTAGGGACAGAAAACTCTAGGTAGGGAGAGTGTTTTTTTTTTTTCACTCTGCAAGTCCTTGTTTCCAGGGACCTGTAAGGACAGTGAGTTAATTGTCCTTGTGCTATATTGTGCTTAAAAAAAACATTTATTCTAGGGACAGAAAACTCTAGGTAGGGACAGTGTCAGTTTCTTTCACTCTGCAAGTCCTTGTTTCCAGGGACCTGTAAGGACAGTGAGTTAATTTTCCTTGTGCTATATTGTGATTAAAAAAAACATTTTTTCTAGGGACAGAAAACTGTAGGTAGGGAGAGTGTTTTTTTTCTTTCACTCTGCAAGTCCTTGTTTCCAGGGACCTGTAAGGACAGTGAGTTAATTGTCCTTGTGCTATATTGTGCTTAAAAAAAACATTTATTCTAGGGACAGAAAACTCTAGGTAGGGACAGTGTCAGTTTCTTTCACTCTGCAAGTCCTTGTTTCCAGGGACCTGTAAGGACAGTGAGTTAATTGTCCTTGTGCTATATTGTGATTAAAAAAAACATTTATTCTAGGGACAGAAAACTCTAGGTAGGGACAGTGTCAGTTTCTTTCACTCTGCAAGTCCTTGTTTCCAGGGACCTGTAAGGACAGTGAGTTAATTTTCCTTGTGCTATATTGTGATTAAAAAAAACATTTTTTCTAGGGACAGAAAACTGTAGGTAGGGAGAGTGTTTTTTTTCTTTCACTCTGCAAGTCCTTGTTTCCAGGGACCTGTAAGGACAGTGAGTTAATTGTCCTTGTGCTATATTGTGCTTAAAAAAAACATTTATTCTAGGGACAGAAAACTCTAGGTAGGGACAGTGTCAGTTTCTTTCACTCTGCAAGTCCTTGTTTCCAGGGACCTGTAAGGACAGTGAGTTAATTGTCCTTGTGCTATATTGTGATTAAAAAAAACATTTATTCTAGGGACAGAAAACTCTAGGTAGGGACAGTGTCAGTTTCTTTCACTCTGCAAGTCCTTGTTTCCAGGGACCTGTAAGGACAGTGAGTTAATTTTCCTTGTGCTATATTGTGATTAAAAAAAACATTTTTTCTAGGGACAGAAAACTGTAGGTAGGGAGAGTGTTTTTTTTCTTTCACTCTGCAAGTCCTTGTTTCCAGGGACCTGTAAGGACAGTGAGTTAATTGTCCTTGTGCTATATTGTGCTTAAAAAAAACATTTATTCTAGGGACAGAAAACTCTAGGTAGGGACAGTGTCAGTTTCTTTCACTCTGCAAGTCCTTGTTTCCAGGGACCTGTAAGGACAGTGAGTTAATTTTCCTTGTGCTATATTGTGATTAAAAAAAACATTTATTCTAGGGACAGAAAACTCTAGGTAGGGACAGTGTCAGTTTCTTTCACTCTGCAAGTCCTTGTTTCCAGGGACCTGTAAGGACAGTGAGTTAATTTTCCTTGTGCTATATTGTGATTAAAAAAAACATTTATTCTAGGGACAGAAAACTCTAGGTAGGGACAGTGTCAGTTTCTTTCACTCTGCAAGTCCTTGTTTCCAGGGACCTGTAAGGACAGTGAGTTAATTTTCCTTGTGCTATATTGTGATTAAAAAAAACATTTATTCTAGGGACAGAAAACTCTAGGTAGGGACAGTGTCAGTTTCTTTCACTCTGCAAGTCCTTGTTTCCAGGGACCTGTAAGGACAGTGAGTTAATTGTCCTTGTGCTATATTGTGCTTAAAAAAAACATTTTTTCTAGGGACAGAAAACTCTAGGTAGGGAGAGTGTTTTTTTTTTTTCACTCTGCAAGTCCTTGTTTCCAGGGACCTGTAAGGACAGTGAGTTAATTGTCCTTGTGCTATATTGTGCTTAAAAAAAACATTTATTCTAGGGACAGAAAACTCTAGGTAGGGACAGTGTCAGTTTCTTTCACTCTGCAAGTCCTTGTTTCCAGGGACCTGTAAGGACAGTGAGTTAATTTTCCTTGTGCTATATTGTGATTAAAAAAAACATTTTTTCTAGGGACAGAAAACTGTAGGTAGGGAGAGTGTTTTTTTTCTTTCACTCTGCAAGTCCTTGTTTCCAGGGACCTGTAAGGACAGTGAGTTAATTGTCCTTGTGCTATATTGTGCTTAAAAAAAACATTTATTCTAGGGACAGAAAACTCTAGGTAGGGACAGTGTCAGTTTCTTTCACTCTGCAAGTCCTTGTTTCCAGGGACCTGTAAGGACAGTGAGTTAATTTTCCTTGTGCTATATTGTGATTAAAAAAAACATTTTTTCTAGGGACAGAAAACTGTAGGTAGGGAGAGTGTTTTTTTTCTTTCACTCTGCAAGTCCTTGTTTCCAGGGACCTGTAAGGACAGTGAGTTAATTTTCCTTGTGCTATATTGTGATTAAAAAAAACATTTTTTCTAGGGACAGAAAACTGTAGGTAGGGAGAGTGTTTTTTTTCTTTCACTCTGCAAGTCCTTGTTTCCAGGGACCTGTAAGGACAGTGAGTTAATTGTCCTTGTGCTATATTGTGCTTAAAAAAAACATTTTTTCTAGGGACAGAAAACTGTAGGTAGGGAGAGTGTTTTTTTTTTTTCACTCTGCAAGTCCTTGTTTCCAGGGACCTGTAAGGACAGTGAGTTAATTGTCCTTGTGCTATATTGTGCTTAAAAAAAACATTTATTCTAGGGACAGAAAACTCTAGGTAGGGACAGTGTCAGTTTCTTTCACTCTGCAAGTCCTTGTTTCCAGGGACCTGGAGAGACATTGAGTGAATTGTCCTTGTGCTATATTGTGATTAAAAAAAACATTTATTCTAGGGACAGAAAACTCTAGGTAGGGACAGTGTCAGTTTCTTTCACTGTGAAAGTCCTTGTTTCAAGGGACAGAGAAGGACACCTGAAGGTAGCCCTTATTGCTTTTTTCCCATCTCCCTGCAGGCCATCTATTAGAATGTCTGGAAGGCAAACAAGGAGAGGCAGACAGTCAGGAGGCAATAAAAGAGGGCAAGCAGGCTCTGTGTCTGGGGGCAACAGTGCTGGTCGTGGACGCGGTGCATTGTCATCAGCACATGGCCATGGGACACGCTTGTCCTTCTTTTCGGCAGCTGGACATGTTGAGCCACATCATGCCGAAGACTTGGTAGAGTGGATGACCAAGCCCTCCTCCTCCTCCTCATCCTCTCTCACCCAGGCTCAGGGTACTGGAAAAGCAGCTGCCAAAGCGTCGTCTTCCCTGGTATCAATGTCAGACAAATCATCAGTCACTCCTTCCCTAGACCCACCATGTCCTCCTCCTGAGGAGTCCCCCGAACTGTTTCAGCACAGTGTTGGGTACATGCTCCAGGAGGATGCCCAGCGTTTCGAAGGGTCTGATGATGAAACCCAGCTAGAGGAAGGCAGTAGCGTGAGAGCAGACAGAGGGGATGCTCAAGAAGGACACCAATCTGGCAGTCATGTTCCAGCAGCTGCAGCATACTGCCAGATTGGCTCCAGTGATGAGGAGGGAGGGGATGATGAGGTCAATGACTCCACGTGGGTGCCTAATAGGAGAGAGGAGGAGGAGGAGGATGAGGAGGAGGCACATCTCCAACGAGGCAGGATGCCCTTTGGTGGCCAGCGTAAGGGCAGTACACCGACGGAATCACACCGCAGAGCTCCGCCTGTGCAGGGCGCTGCCTCTGCCCGTCATTCAAAAAGTTCTTTGGTGTGGGCCTTTTTTGAGGCTAGTGCATCAGATCGCACAGCTGCTGTTTGCAACATATGTCTCAAGCGTATATCGCGTGGCCAAAACATCAGCCGCTTGGGTACCACATGCCTGACCAGACATATGTTGACCTGCCATGCAGCTCGTTGGCAAGCCTACCTCAAAGACCCACACCAAAGAACCAAGCGGACCTCTCCTTGCACCGCATCAGCTGGGATCTCCAACCCCACTATAACTTCAGTCCTCTCTGAAACATGCACTGAGAGGAATGAAGGTGTAGAATTAGGTGTGTCACAGCCAAGTACTTGCGCCCACTCTGCTAGCAGTACACCGACGTCCGATTCTAGCAGGCAAATTTCCCTGCCCCAGCTGCTGGACCGTCGAAAGAAGTTCACTCCCAGCCATCCACATGCCCAGCGGTTGAATGCTAGCTTGGCTAAATTGCTAGCGCTTCAACTGCTGCCTTTTCAGTTGGTAGACTCGGCCCCCTTCCGTGAGTTTGTGCAATGTGCGGTTCCTCAGTGGCAGGTTCCCAAACGCCACTTTTTCTCACGGAAGGCTATTCCGGCTCTCTACCGGCATGTGGAAGGCAATGTCTTGGCCTCGCTGGACAGGGCGGTCAGCGGTAAGGTGCATATTACCGCTGACTCATGGTCCAGCAGGCATGGACAGGGACGTTACCTTTCTTTCACGGCCCATTGGGTCACTCTTTTGGCAGCTGGGAAGGATTCAGGACAAGGTGCAGTAGTGTTGGAGGTTGTCCCACCGCCACGCCTCCAAAATGCTACTACTGGTTGTGACACACCTCTCTCCTCCACCCCCTCCTCTTCTTCTTCCTCCATGGCCTCTTCCTGTGGTTTGTCCTATGAACCAGCGGTGCTCCGTAGCCGTTCACGGGGCTACGCAAGTACGCAGGCAAAAAGATGCCATGCCGTGCTTGCGCTGGTGTGTTTGGGGGACAGAAGCCACACTGGGGCAGAGGTCCTGTCTGCTCTGCAGGGCCAGGCCGAGAGGTGGTTGACGCCACGCCAGCTTAAGCCAGGAATGGTGGTTTGCGACAATGGCACCAACCTCCTCTCCGCCCTCCGACAGGGACAACTGACCCATGTGCCCTGTGTGGCTCACGTCCTTAACCTGGTGGTGCAGCGCTTCTTGGGCAGGTACCCGGGCTTACAGGATGTCCTGAGGCAGGCCAGGAAAGTCTGTGTGCATTTCCGCAGATCTTATAATGCCAGTGCTCGCCTGGCTGAGCTGCAAAAGGAGTTGAACCTGCCCAAGAACCGCCTTATATGTGACATGCCCACCAGGTGGAACTCAACGTTGGCCATGCTGCAGCGGCTGCACACGCAGCAGAGGGCCATCAATGAGTACCTGTGCGACTACGGCACCAGGACAGGGTCAGGGGAGCTTGGTTTTTTTTCTCCACGCCAGTGGGGCATGATCAGGGATGCATGCACTGTCCTGGCACCATTTGAGGAGGCCACGAGGATGGTGAGCAGTGACAGTGCATGCATCAGTGACACTGTACCTCTTGTCCACCTGTTGGAGCACACGCTGCGTGGAATAATGGACAGGGCACTTGAGGCAGAACAGAGGCAGGAAGAGGAGGACTTCCTTGCCTCTCAAGGCCCCCTTTACCCAGACAGTGTTCCTTCTGTCCCACCCATCGCACAGGAAGAGGAGGAGGAGGAGGAGGAGGAGGAGGAGGAGGATTGTGTCAGCATGGAGGTGGAGGCTGGCACTCAGCATCATCAGCAGCAGTCTTTTAGGGATGATTTACAGTCCCAAGAAACCAGTGGACTTGTACGTGGCTGGGAGGAGGTGGCTGCGGATCATGTCGTCCTTAGTGACCCAGAGGACTCCGGAGCGAATGCCTCAGCAAACCTACGCTGCATGGCCTCCCTGATCCTGCAAAGTCTGCGGAAGGATCCTCGTATTCTTCGGATCAAGGAGAGGGACCATTACTGGCTGGCCACTCTCCTTGATCCACGGTACAAGGGTAAGGTTGCGGACCTTATGTTACCGTCGCAGAGGGAGCAGAGGATGAGACAACTCCGGGAGGCCTTGCAGAAAGGTCTGTGCAACGCGTTCCCAGAGACTGGGAGGTTGCAAACTCCTGGTCCTGGACAACGAGTTGCTGAGGCTTCGGCCAGTCAAAGAAGGAGCGGTGGGGAAGGTGGCCGTCTGACCGATGCGTTCAGACAATTCTTTAGTCCGCAGCCCCAAAGTATGATCGGTTCCAGCAACCATCGCCAGCGTCTGATAAACATGGTGCAGGAATATCTAGGGGCAAGGTCAGACTTGGACACCTTCCCCACCGAAAATCCTCTGGCTTACTGGGTCTTGAGGATGGATCACTGGCCAGAGCTTGCACAGTATGCAATTGAGCTACTGGCCTGTCCTGCATCCAGCGTTCTTTCGGAACGCACATTCAGTGCTGCTGGAGGATTTGTCACGGATCACAGGGTGCGCCTGTCCACCGACTCGGTTGATCGACTGACTTTCATCAAGATGAACCAGTCTTGGATCACCACCAGCTACCACACACCTGATGCTGATATAACAGACTAATTGATTTTAAAATGTCACATCCCTTCAAGACTGATGCTGATGCTGAGTGCCTGTGCTGTTATGTTGACTGGCTATCCTCCTCCTCCGAGTCCTCAATGATACGATTGATGATGATAGCTTGGAAGATCATTTTTGTTTATGGGTGCCGCCACCAGTGCCTAACGCCCAATTTTTCAGCCCCTGTTTAACAGGGGCGTGTAATTACAATTTTTGAAGCAATACTTTGCAACAGGGCTCATTGCTGTGCTCCAAGTACAGTATCTGTGAGGAGTTGCAGTGTTGTGCCACCAGTGCCTAAGGCCCAATTTTTCAGCCCCTGTTTAACAGGGGCGTGTCATTACAATTTTTGAAGCAATACTTTGCAACAGGGCTCATTGCTGTGCTCCAAGTACAGTATCTGTGAAGGGTTGCAGTGTTGTGCCACCAGTGCCTAAGGCCCAATTTTTCAGCCCCTGTTCAACAGGGGCATGTAATTACAATTCTTGATCTAATAATTCACAGCAGGGCCCATTGCTGCACCCACCAAGAGTAACTGTCAGGGCTTACAGTGTTGTGGCACCAGCACCACCATCAAAGGCCCAATTTTTACTACCACTGTTCAACAATTATATGTAATTAAAATTCCTGATATAATAGTTGACAGCAGGGCGTTCCAGCACCAACCAAGAGTAACTGTGAGTGCTTACAGTGTTGTGCCAACACCAACAACTAAGGGGCCTATTTCTGCAGAGTATATACGGCAGGTCCCTACTTTCAAACATCCAACTTACAAACGACTCCTACTTGCAAACGCAAGAAGACAACAGGAAGTGAGAGGAAATCTACCACTAGGAAGGAAAATTCTCTCCTGTAAGAATAAATATGGGAGAAAGGTGTCTCCTCTGTACTGATGCTTTATCAGCAATCCTTGTTTCAAGAAAAACACCACATTTCAAAAACAGTTGTCATTAGGACGGAAAGTGAGGTGAAATGTTCTGAACAGGGGCACAGACAGCAAAACAAATGTTACAGGGGTGATAACCCTTACCTATGTTTTCCAAAAAGTTTAAAAATAGATTTTTGGTCTGGAGCTACACTTCAACAATGTACCTGTTCAAAATTACAAACAGATTCTACATAAGAACAAACCTACAGTCCCTGTCTTGTATGCACCGCCTGTATACGGCTGTTCTGAGTATATAGGGCCTTTTTTATTTTATGTGCGGGGTTCCCCTTAATATCCATACAAGACCCAAAGGGGCTGGTAATGGGCTGGGGTAGGGGGGGGGTCATGGGGTAGCTATGCCATTTTTCTTAAAGATTTTCATCCATATTACCGGGACCAGACATTACATTAAAGCCGCAAGCAGTTTTAAATGGCTTTTTTTTCCTTTAGAAGTGTCATTTTGTGCAGGGACAGTTCTAAACACGGGAAACACGTGGCACTTCACAGGCATACTTTAGACACCCCCCAGGTACGATATTTAAAGGAATATTTGACTTTTTTTTTTTCACTTTATGCATCATTAAAATGACTGCTCCCGGAAAACGACCGTTTTTAAAACTTATTTTTGCATTGATACATGTCCCCTGGTGCAGAACCCGGGTTCCCAAACCCTTTTTAGGACAATAACATGCATAATAGTTTTTATAATTAGCACTTTAGAATTCGAACGTTCGCATCCATTGTATTTAATAGGGTTCTAATGTTCGTTCGAACTTTCGGTCCGTTCGCGGGTTCTGGTGCGAACCGAACCCGGGGGTGTTCGGCTCATCACTACTTCTGAGATGAAAATATAGGAACTCTGTGTGATGCCACTAACACACTAGAAGTCCTATGGGTGCTGCTGAGAAGAAAATATAGGAGCTCTGTTTGCTGCCACTAACACACTAGAAGTCCTATGGGTGCTTCTGAGAAGAAAATATAGGAGCTCTGTGTGATGCCACTAACACACTAGAAGTCCTATGGGTGCTTCTGAGATGAAAATATAGGAACTCTGTGTGATGCCACTAACACATTAGAAGTCCTATGGGTGCTGCTAAGAAGAAAATATAGGAGCTCTGTTTGCTGCCACTAACACACTAGAAGTCCTATGGGTGCTTCTGAGAAGAAAATATAGGAGCTCTGTGTGATGCCACTAACACACTAGAAGTCCTATGGGTGCTTCTGAGATGAAAATATAGGAGCTCTGTTTGCTGCCACTAACACACTAGAAGTCCTATGGGTGCTGCTGAGAAGAAAATATAGGAGCTCTGTGTGATGCCACTAACACACTAGAAGTCCTATGGGTGCTTCTGAGATGAAAATATAGGAGCTCTGTGTGATGCCACTAACACACTAGAAGTCCTATGGGTGCTGCTGAGAAGAAAATATAGGAGCTCTGTTTGCTGCCACTAACACACTAGAAGTCCTATGGGTGCTGCTGAGAAGAAAATATAGGAGCTCTGTGTGATGCCACTAACACACTAGAAGTCCTATGGGTGCTGCTGAGAAGAAAATATAGGAGCTCTGTGTGATGCCACTAACACACTAGAAGTCCTATGGGTGCTTCTGAGATGAAAATATAGGAACTCTGTGTGATGCCACTAACACACTAGAAGTCCTATGGGTGCTGCTGAGAAGAAAATATAGGAGCTCTGTTTGCTGCCACTAACACACTAGAAGTCCTATGGGTGCTTCTGAGAAGAAAATATAGGAGCTCTGTGTGATGCCACTAACACACTAGAAGTCCTATGGGTGCTTCTGAGATGAAAATATAGGAACTCTGTGTGATGCCACTAACACATTAGAAGTCCTATGGGTGCTGCTAAGAAGAAAATATAGGAGCTCTGTTTGCTGCCACTAACACACTAGAAGTCCTATGGGTGCTTCTGAGAAGAAAATATAGGAGCTCTGTGTGATGCCACTAACACACTAGAAGTCCTATGGGTGCTTCTGAGATGAAAATATAGGAACTCTGTGTGATGCCACTAACACATTAGAAGTCCTATGGGTGCTGCTGAGAAGAAAATATAGGAGCTCTGTTTGCTGCCACTAACACACTAGAAGTCCTATGGGTGCTGCTGAGAAGAAAATATAGGAGCTCTGTGTGATGCCACTAACACACTAGAAGTCCTATGGGTGCTGCTGAGAAGAAAATATAGGAGCTCTGTTTGCTGCCACTAACACACTAGAAGTCCTATGGGTGCTGCTGAGAAGAAAATATAGGAGCTCTGTTTGCTGCCACTAACACACTAGAAGTCCTATGGGTGCTGCTGAGAAGAAAATATAGGAGCTCTGTGTGATGCCACTAACACACTAGAAGTCCTATGGGTGCTGCTGAGAAGAAAATATAGGAGCTCTGTGTGATGCCACTAACACACTAGAAGTCCTATGGGTGCTTCTGAGATGAAAATATAGGAGCTCTGTTTGCTGCCACTAACACACTAGAAGTCCTATGGGTGCTGCTGAGAAGAAAATATAGGAGCTCTGTTTGCTGCCACTAACACACTAGAAGTCCTATGGGTGCTGCTGAGAAGAAAATATAGGAGCTCTGTTTGCTGCCACTAACACACTAGAAGTCCTATGGGTGCTGTTGGGGTGCAATGCTGTGCTAACAGCACTGCGGTTGGTACTACTGCAATACTGTACTAACAGTAAGCACGCACCAGACTAATCCCCAGCAGCAGCTAATAACACGCTAACTGTGCAATCAGCAGCAATGAACGATCAATGACTTAGGTAGCAATGGTTTAGCAAAGAAATAGCCAATGGTTTAGCAAAGAAGAGCAAATCTTTCAGTATCAAGCAAAGACAGAATCAGCAGACTGATCTCTCCTAAAGCCGGAACTCATGTGACCGGGGCCGATGGCGTGGCGGCCTTTTAAATGGTGGGGCATGTACTAAAGCCCCTGAGCTGTAATTGGCTACAGGCGTCCTGCCTGTAGCCAATTATTGCTCTCCGAGTTTCGGGCGCTGTGATTGGCCAAGCATGCGGGGTCACAGTGCATGCTTGGCCAATCATCAGCCAGCAATGCACTGCGCCGGCCGCGCCGGCCGCAATGCATTGCGGGGCCGCTCGCATCACACGAATGTGATGCGAACGGCCCAAATAGTTCTGGGCTCGACGAGCGAGCGAACGCCCGGTGCTCGATTCGAACATGGGTTCGAATCGAGCACCGGGCCCATCCCTACTCCTGTCCACAGAAGCAATCAATTAGATTCCAATCTCTCCACCATGGCCAAGACCAAAGAGCTGTTCAAGGATGTCAGGGACAAGATTGTAGACCTACACAAGACTGGAATGGGCTACAAGACCAACACAGAAAAAAACGTTTTGCCCACGTGACTTTTAAAGAGTCACACCTCAGCCAGTAAACGTAAAAATATTTTTTTATTTTTTATTATCATACATTTAAAAACATATGTACCACAATAAAAAAGAAGACATAAATGATGAACATGAATGGTGCTGCATAGAGTTCATATGAAAAGATTAGATATGCGGGACCTGAAAGCACCAAACAGATACCCCAATTGATCTAGAGCTGCTGCGCAAATGATCTCTAGTAGGGATGGGCAAACATTTCGGCCCGAGCATAAGTTCGGGCCGAACTTTCGCTGTTCGGTCATTTGGGAAACAGCCGAACTTTCGGGACGTTCGACCGTTTGTTGGCCCCCCCCCCTGAACCGACCACAATGCATTGCGGCGCTGAACAGTTCATTGTAAGCCCTGACTGGCTGAAGCAGTGAAAGCTTCAGCCAGTCAGGGCACAGAGCACTGTCAGAGTCATGATTGGACACTGTCATCATGACTTTATCCAATCATGGCTCATTCCCGCCCCACAGTATAAAAGTATTCTTTCAATGGCAGCCATTTTCAGTGTGATTTTGGCATGGAGAGAGATAGAACAGGGCTCTGTTCAGTGCTATTAGTTAGTTAGTGTGCTGTGCTATACTGTGCTATTTTGCTTCAATTGTCAGTGTCAGTGTAGAACAGGGGTCTTCAAACTACGGCCCTCCAGGTGTTCAGGAACTACAATTCCCATCATGCCTAGTCATGTCTGTGAATGTCAGAGTTTTGCAATGCCTCATGGGATTTGTAGTTCCGCAAAAGCTGGAGGGCCGTAGTTTGAGGATCTCTGGTGTAGAATATTAGTTTAGTGTAATGCCGTGTACACACGACCGTTTTTCTCGTCGAGAAAAATGAAATTTTTTCCTTTTGACGAGAAAAACGATCGTCTGTGGGCATTTTGTCATTTTTCCCGACGGGAAAAACGGAATTAAAAACGACGAGAAAAATTAGAACATGCTCTAATTTTTCTCGTTGTTTTTCTCGACATTTTTTTCCGCGGCAGTTTTCCCATAGGGAAACACTGCCGCGGAGCCCACAGATGGTCGTTTTTCTCGACAAGAGAAAAAATGACGTGAAAAACAACCGTGTGTGGGGAACAAGCCGTTCCCTCGTTTTTAATGTCATTATTCACAGCGTTTTTTTAACCGCCGTGAATAATGATTGTGTGTACGCGGCATCAGACTAGGGATAGTGTGAGTGTAGTGAGGAGGACCATCATTCAGCTTTGCATAATGTGCAGCTAGAATAGGGACAGCTCAGATAGTTTCACTGTAGTGTAGTGAGACCGTGTCATTTATACATACATTATTGTAGAGTAGGGACAGCTCAGATAGTTTCACTGTAGTGCAGTGTAGTGAGACCGTGTCAGTAATCTTGACATTAGTGTTCAGCTAGAGTAAGGACAGTTCAGATAGCGTCAGTGTAGTGACAGTTGAACTCCGTCTATTTGATTGCGTTACTGCCAGTTTAACACCATATAGTTTTGCGTGCGTTACTGCCAGTTTAACGCCATACCGTTTCGCGTGCGTTACTGACAGTTTAACGCCATATAGTTCTGTGTGCGTTACTTCCAGTTTAACGCCATATCGTTTTGCATGCGTTACTGATAGTTTAATGCCATATAGTTTTGCGTGCGTTACTGCCAGTTTTGGTGGTGCAGCGTTTCCTAAGTACGTACCCAGGGTTGCAAGACATACCAGATAAGTCTGTAGCCATTTCAGGCGGTCATTAGGGATGAGCTTTGAGTTCGAGTTGAACTCATATTCAACTCGAACATTGCCTGTTCGCACATTCGCCGAACAGCGAACAATTTGGGGTGTTCGCGGCAAATTCGAAAGCCGCGGAACACCCTGTAAAAGTCTATGGGAGAAATCTAAAGTGCTAATTTTAAAGGCTTATATGCAAGGTATTGTCATAAAAAGTGTTTGGGGACCCGGGTCCTGCCCCAGGAGACATGTATCAATGCAAAAAAAAAAAAGTTTTAAATACGGGAGCAGTGATTTTAATAATGCTTAAAGTGAGACAATAAAAGTGAAATATTCCTTTAAATTTCGTACCTAGGGGGGTGGGGGGGTGTATAGTATGCCTGTAAAGACATACTATATACAGCAGTCTTACCAATTCACATAGGGGGGTCCGGGATCTGGGGGTCCCCTTTGTTAAAGGGGTCTTCCAGATTCCGATAAGCCCCCGCCCGCAGACCCCCACAACCACCGGGCAAGGGTTGTGGGGATGAGGCCCTTGTCCCCATCAACATGGGGACATGGTGCTTTGAGGGGTCACAGACCCGCAAAGCATCCTCCCCATGTTGAGGACATGTAGCCTGGTACGGTTCAGGAGGGGGGGGGCGCTCTCTCGTCCCCCCTCTTTTCCTGCGGCCTGCCAGGTTGTGTGCTCGTATAAAGGGTCTGGTATGGATCTTTGGGGGAACTTCACTGCATTTTTTTTTTATTTGGCGAGGAGTTCCCCTTAAAATCCATACCAGACTTGAAGGGTCTGGTATGGATATTTGGGGAGAAACCCACGCCATTTTTTTTTAAATTTGACGCAGGGTTCCCCTTAATATCCATACCAGACCTGAAGGGCCTGGTAATAGAATTTGGGGGGACCCCCACGCATTTTTTTATTTTTTATCAATGACTTTTCTCTGTATTGCCAGGAGCCGACAATTCATTATAGCCGGGAGTGCTTTTAAATTACTTTTTTTCCTTCAGAAATTACACTTTGTGCAGGGACAGTTCTAAACACGGGAAACAAGCGCTGCTTTACAGGCATACTATACACCCCCCCCAGGTCCGAAATTTAAAGGAATATTTCACTTTTATTGTTTCACTTTAAGCATTATTAAAAACACTGCTCCCGAAAAAACGGGCGTTTTTAAAACTTTTTTTTGCATTGATACATGTCCCCTGGGGCAGGACCCGGGTCCCCAAACCCTTTTTAGGACAATAACTTGCATATTAGCCTTGATAATTAGCACTTTTGATTTCAAACGTTCGAGTCCATTGTATTTAATAGGGTTCTAAAGTTCGCGTAAACTTCAGGTCTGTTCGCAGGTTCTGGTGCGAACCGAACGGGGGGGGGGGGGGGTGTTCGGCTCATCCCTGGCGGTCATACACAGCCATTGCTCGGTTGGCTGCAATTCAGCGGGAATTCCACCTGCCCGTAAACCGTCTGATTTGTGACATGCCCACCAGGTGGAACTTAACTTTGGGAATGCTGCAGAGGCTATACATGCAGCAGAGGGCCGTCAACGAGTACTTGTGTCAGTACGGCACGACGACAGGCTCAGGCCGCCTCGGCTTTTTTTCCCCACGCCAATGTCTGATCATTAAGAATGCATGCACTGTATTGTCACCATTTGAGGAGGCCACAAGGATGGTGAACAGTGACAGTGCATGCATCAGTGACACAATCCCTGTTGTGTTCCTGCTGGAGCACACTCTGCGTGGCATTATGGACAGGGCACTGGAGGCAGAGCAGCAGGAGGAAGAGGAGGACTTCCTTTCCTCTCAAGGCCCACTTTATCCAGAGACCATCATTCCTATGTCACAGAACATACAGGAGGAGAGAGGGGAGGAGGATGAGGAGGAGGATTCTGTCACTTTCATAGGCTTTTAAGAAGAGGAAGACATGCGTCAATCTGTAAGCGATAGCTTTCCAACCCCAGGACCCTTGGGAGTAGTACGTGGCTGGGAGGAGGAAGTTCCAGATGCTGTCATCCTGAGTAGTGATGAGCCGAACACCCCCGGGTTCGGTTCGCACCAGAACCAGCGAACGGACCGAAAGTTCGCACGAACGTTAGAACCCTATTAAATACAATGGATGCGAACGTTCAAAATCTAAAGTGCTAATTATAACGACTATTATGCATGTTATTGTCCTAAAAAGGGTTTGGGAACCCGGGTTCTGCACCAGGGGACATGTATCAATGCAAAAAGAAGTTTTAAAAACGGCCGTTTTTCGGGAGCAGTCATTTTAATGATGCATAAAGTGAAAAAAAAATGTCAAATATTCCTTTAAATATCGTACCTGGGGGGTGTCTAAAGTATGCCTGTGAAGTGCCACATATTTCCCGTGTTTAGAACTGTCCCTGCTCAAAATTACATTTCTAAAGGAAAAAAAGCCATTTAAAACTGCTTGCGGCTTTAATGTAATGTCTGGTCCCGGTAGTATGGATGAAAATCTTTAAGAAAAATGGCATAGCTACCCCATCACACCCCCCCCCCCCCCCCTACCCCAGCCCATTACCAGTCCCTTTGGGTCTTGTATGGATATTAAGGGGAACCCCGCACACAAAATTAAAAAGGCCCTATATACTCTGAACAGCCGTATACAGGCGGTGCATACAAGACAGGGACTGTAGGTTTGTTCTTATGTAGAATCTGTTTGTAATTTTGAACAGGTACATTGTTTAAGTGTAGCTCCAGCCAAAAAATCTATTTTTAAGCTTTTTGGAAAACATAGGGAAGGGTTGTCACCCCTGTAACATTTGTTTTGCTGTCTGTGCAGTGTGCACCTGTTCAGAACAGTTCACCTCACTTTCCGTCCTAATGACAAATGTTTTTTGAAAATGTTTGGTTTTTATTGAAACAAGAATTGGTGATAAAGCATCAGTGGAGAGGAGACACTTTTTTTCCCATATTAACTCTTACAGGAGAGAATTTCCCATCCTAGGGGTAGATTTCCTCTCACTTCCTGTTGTATCCTTCCGTTTGCAAGGAGGAGTCGTTTGTAAGTTGGATGTTTGAAAGTAGTGGCCTGCCGTATATACTCTGCTGAAATTTGCCCCTTACATGTTGGTGTTGCCACAACACTGTGAGCCCTCACAGTTACTCTTGGTGGGCGCATGAATGGGCCCTGCTGTGAATTATTAGATCAAGAATTGTAATTGCATGCCCCTGTTGAACAGGGGCTGAAAAATTGGGCCTTTGGTGGTGGTGGTGTTGACACAACACTGTAAGGCCTCACAGTTACTCTTGGTGGGCGCAGGAATGGGCCTTAGGCACTGGTGCTGGTGCCACGACACTGCAACCTCTCCCAGATTCTCTAGTTGGAGTGCAGGAATGAGCCCTGCTGCAAAGCATTGCATAAAAAATTGTAATAACACGCCCCTGTTAAACAGGGGCTGAAAAATTGGGCCTTAGCCACTGGTGCTGGTGCCACGATACTGCAACCTCTCCCAGATACTCTAGTTGGAGTGCAGGAATGAGCCCTGCTGCAAAGCATTGCATAAAAAATTGTAATAACACGCCCCTGTTAAACAGGGGCTGAAAAATTGGGCCTTAGCCACTGGTGCTGGTGCCACGACACTGCAACCTCTCCCAGATACTCTAGTTGGAGTGCAGGAATGAGCCCTGCTGCAAAGCATTGCATAAAAAATTGTAATTACATGCCCCTGTTAAACAGGGGCTGAAAAATTGGGCCTTAGCCACTGGTGGCGGCACCCAGAAACAAAAATGTTCTTCCAAGCTATCATCATCAATCGGATCATTGAGGAGGAGGAGGATAGTCAGTCAACATTAGGGATGAGCTTCGAGTTCGAGTCGAGTTCGAGTCGAACTCATGTTCGACTCGAACATTGCCTGTTCGCCCATTCGCCGAACAACGAACAATTTGGGGTGTTCGGGTGTTTAAATTACACAGTGAAGGAAATTCCCCGCTCAGGCCAATGACGTAGGCGGGGTCGGACATACCGAGGGGGCGGTCCTGATGGGGAACTTCGTTCGCTGTGTAATACATGTATAGACCCGCCCCTTCTCATGTTCCGAATCTGGTACGCTGAGCGGACCTGATGGGAAACTTTAGAAGGGGCGGGTCTATACATTTAAAACACAGCAGAGGAAGTTCCCCATCAGGTCCGCACAGGCACAACCAATGACGGACAGCGCTGGACATCGGGATCGCCGCGGGACACTGGATTTCATCGCTGGAATGTTTTTTTTTTTTTTGTTTTTTTTTTAATAAAGGACTTTTTCAAGGTGTTTGTGTGTTTTTATTTACATTTTTTGACACTTTCTTCGTGAAATAGTAGGGGTACAATGTACCCATTACCAATTCACATAGGGGGGGCCGGGATCTGGGGGTCCCCTTTGTTAAAGGGGTCTTCCAGATTCCGATAAGCCCCCCGCCCGCAGACCCCCACAACCACCGGGCAAGGGTTGTGGGGATGAGGCCCTTGTCCCCATCAACATGGGGACATCCTCCCCATGTTGAGGGCATGTGGCCTGGTACGGTTCAGGAGGGAGGGGGGCCGCTCTCTCATCCCCCCCTCTTCCCCTGCGGCCGGCCAGGTTGCGTGCTCGGATAAGGGTCTGGTATGGATTTTTGGGGGTACTCCACGCCATTTTTTTTTAAATTTGGGGTGGAGTTCCCCTTAAAATCCATGCCAGATCTCAAGGGCCTGGTATGGATATTTAGGGGGAACCCCACGCCATTTTTTTTTAATTTGTGGCGGGGTTCCCCTTAATATCCATTCCAGACCTAAAGGGCCTGGTAATTGAATTTGGGGGAACCCCCACGCTTTTTTTTTTTTATCAATGACTTTTCTATGTATTGATAAAAGCCGACAATTCATTATTGAGTGAGTTTTAAATGACTTTTTTTCCTTCAAAAATTACACTTTATGCAGGGACAGTTCTAAGCACGGGAAACATGCGCCACTTTACATGCATATCATACACACCCCCCAGGTACGAAATTTAAAGGAATATTTCACTTTTATTTTTTCATTTTAAGCATTATTAACCACTTAAGCCCCAGACCATTTGGTAGCTAAAGGACCAAAGGTGATTTCAGAATTTTGCACTGCGCTGCTTTAACTGTAAATTGTGCAGACATGCAATGTTGTACCAAAACGAAATTTGCGTCCTTTTCTTCCCACAAATAGAGCTTTCTTTTAATGGTATTTGATTGCCTCTGCGATTTTTATTTTTTGCGATATAAACGGAAAAAGACCGAAAATTTTGAAAAAAAATGATATTTTCTACTTTTTGTTATAAGAAAAATTGAATAAACTCAATTTTGGTCATACATTTAGGCCAAAATGTATTCAGCCACATGTCTTTAGTAATAAAAATGTCAATAAGCGTATATTTATTGGTTTGCGCAAAAGTTATAGCGTTTACAAACTAGGGTACATTTTCTGGAATTTACACAGCTTTAAATTTATGACTGCCTATCTCATTTCTTGATGTGCTAAAATGGCAGGGCAGTACAAAACCCCCCCAAATGACCCCATTTTGGAAAGTAGACACCCCAAGGAAATTGCTGAGAGGCATGTTGAGCCCATTGAATATTTTTTTTTTTTTGTCCCAAGTGATTGAATAATGACAAAAAAAAAATAAAAAATTACAAAAAGTTGTCACTAAATGATATATTGCTCACACATGCCATGGTTATATGTGGAATTGCACCCCAAAATACATTCTGCTGCTTCTCCTGAGTATGGGGATACCACATGTGTGGGACTTTTTAGAAGCCTAGCCACGTACGGGACCCCGGAAACCAAGCACCGCCTTCAGGATTTCTAAGGGCGCAAATTTTTGATTTCACTCCTCACTACTTATCACAGTTTTGAAGGCCATAAAATGCCAAAATAGAGCAAAACCCCCCCAAATGACCCCATTTTAGAAAGTGGACACCCCAAGGAAATTGCTGAGAGGCCTGTTGAGCCCATTGAATATTTTTTTTTTGTCCCAAGTGATTGAATAATGACAAAAAAAAAATTACAAAATGTTGTCACTAAATGATATATTGCTCACACATGCCATGGTTATATGTGGAATTGCACCCCAAAATAAATTTTGCTACTTCTCCTGAGTGCGGGGATACCACATGTGTGGGACTTTTTAGGAGCCTAGCCGCGTACGGGACCCCGAAAACCAAGCACCGCCTTCAGGATTTCTAGGCACAAATTTTTGATTTGACTCCTCACTACCTATCACAGTTTCGAAGGCCATAAAATATCAAAATAGCACAAAACCCCCCCCAAATGACCCCATTTTGAAAAGTAGACACCCCAAGCTGTTTGCTGAGAGGCATGGTGAGTATTTTACAGCTCTCATTTGTTTTTGAAAATGAAGAAAGAAATGTTTTTTTTTTTTTTTTCAATTTTCAAAACTTTGTGACAAAAAGCGCGATCTGCAAAATACTCACAATACCTCTCAGCAAATAGCTTGGGGTGTCTACTTTCCAAAATGGGGTCATTTGGGGGGTTTTGTGCCATCTGGGCATTCCATGGCCTCCGAAACTGTGATAGGCAGTGAGAAGTGAAATCAAAAATTTACACCCTTAGAAAGCCTGAAGGCGGTGATTGGTTTTTGGGGTCCCGTACGCGGCTAGGCTCCCAAAAAGTCTCACACATGTGGTATCCCCGTACTCAGGAGAAGCAACAGAATGTATTTTGGGGTGTAATTCCACATATGCCTATGGCATGTTTGAGCAATATATAATTTAGTGACAACTTTGTGCAAAAAAAAAAAAAAAAAATTGTATTTTTTCCGCAACTTGTGTCAACATATAAAATATTCCATGGACTCGACATGCCTCTCAGTATATAGCTTGGGGTGTCTACTTTCCAAAATGGGGTCATTTGGGGGGGTTTTGAACTGTTCTGGCATTTTATACACAACATTAGGAAGCTTACATCCACTCTTCTAACCACTTGAAGACAAAGCCCTTTTTGACACTTTTTGTTTACATGAAAACATATTTGTTTTTGCAAGAAAATTATGTTGAACCCCCAAACATTATATATATTTTTAAAGCAAAGGCCCTACAGAATAAAATGGTGGGTGTTGCATTTTTTTTTTTCTACACAGTATTTGCGCAGCGATTTTTCAAACGCATTTTTTGGGGAAAAAATACACTTTTTTTAATTTTAATGCACTAAAACACACTATATTGCCCAAATGTTTGATGAAATAAAAAATGATGGGCATACATGCACCATTTATATATGCCGAAGCATGGGGGCATCCTCCCGCAAAAAAGTTATGCCGCACACACATGGTCGGACTTTTCCACGGGCAAGCCTCCGTCGGAATTTCGACCGTATGTATGCGGCATTAGGAGCAAAATCACTCCTCCGCCCCTGCTGCCCCAATGCTTCGACATATTTGCTTTTTTTTTTTAACTGTGGTGGTGAAATCACCTCCTACAGCACTGTAGTCGCAGGGATCAGGCCTGTCTCTGCGAACGCTGCAGTTATGTGTGTTGTGTTTTGCAAGTGACAGTGATCGATCGATACTGCACTTGGGTGGCCTGGGCTGGACGGAGGGGCAAAACGCAGGTGCTAGCAGGTATCTGGGCTGATCCCGCTAACACTGCGTTTTTGGGAACCCTAAACTGCTGGGGACGCTAGTATAGATCTGATCAGATCAGATATTGATCTGATCAGATACTATACCACTAAGGGAGGTGTATGCTTCACGCGTGGGTGTTAGCGTTACTGGCACTAACCTGACGCTGCCTTTGGTGTGACGCAGACCCTCTCTGACGCTAAAACCTAATTGATATCACCCGCCGGGCGATCAGGGGGTTAAACCTTTATTGGGTTATATACGGCGGGTGCCCTGACACTTTAAAAAGCAAACTAACTAACCAGCGTCACCCGTAACACTTATATGATGATCACTGGTGAAAGGGTTAACTAGGGGCAATTAGGGGTTAAAACCTTTATTAGATAATATATGGGGGTACCTGACGCTATAAAAACCTGCGGCGAACCTAAAAAAAATTACTGGCTACCGATCTGCATCACCGACGCTAAGACAGCAATCAGAAAAATGATCGCTTAGCGACAGTGGTGATAGGGGGTGAAAGGGTTACCTGGGGGGCGATCAATGGGGTTAAACCTTTATTAGATAATTTATGGGGGTACCTGACGCTATAAAAACCTGCGGCAAACCTAAAAAAATTTACTGGCTACCGATCTGCATCACAGACGCTAAGACAGCGATCAGAAAAATGATCGCTTAGCGACAGTGGTGATAGGGGGTGAAAGGGTTACCTGGGGGGCGATCAAGGGGGTTAAACCTTTATTAGATCATTTATGGGGGTACCCGACGCTATAAAAACCTGCGGCGAACCTAAAAAAAATTACTGGCTACCGATCTGCATCACCGACGCTAAGACAGCGATCAGAAAAATGATCGCTTAGCGACGGCGGTGCTAGGGGGTGAAAGGGTTATCTGGGGGGTGATCAAGGGGTTAAACCTTTATTAGGGGGGGTTAGGGGGCTACACTGGACCTAAAACTAAACTGTAGTGACACTTTTACAGTCACAAATGTCACTGATTGCAGTGATCAGTAAATAAATGGTCACTGCAATCAGTGACACTGTGACTGGGGGCTGGGGGGTGATCTGGGGGGGCCTGGGGGGGCGATTTATGTGCCTATGTGTGCTGGTGTTAGTGTAGTGTTTGTGCACTAACCTTGATGTCTTCTCTTGTACGGCGCTCGGTATATGTGAGCGCCGCACAAGAGATGACATCACTTCCTCCTGCTTCCTCTGCCTGTGTTTACATTACACAGGCAGAGGGGGCATTCTCATTCGCCGGGAGCGATCGCGGGGGGTGGCCGGAATCGAACGGCCGCCCCCCCATCTCGGATCGGTCCCAGACGAATTCCGACCGCTCACTGTACAGAAGGGGGGTCCGATTGGACCCCCCAAATGTACAAAGACAATCACGTACACTGTACGTGATTGTACCTGTCGGTGCCATTGTGCCGACGTATATATACAGTGAGCGGTCGTTAGTGGTTAAAATCACAGCTCCCGTAAAAACGTCTATTTTTAAACCTTTTTTTGCATTGATACATGTCCCCTGGGGCAGGACCCGGGTCTCCAAACACTTTTTAGGACAATAAATTGCATATTAGCCTTTCTAATTAGCACTTTAGATTTCGAACGTTCGAGTCCATTGTATTTAATAGGGTTCTGAAGTTCACACGAACATTCTGTCTGTTCGCAGGTTCTGGTGCGAACCGAACAGGGGGGTGTTTGGCTCATCCCTGGTCAACATAACAAGACAGTCTCTCAGCATCAGCATCAGTCTTGAAGGGATGTGACATTTGAAAATAAATTAGTCTGTTATATCAGCTTCAGGTGTTTGGTAGCTGGTGGTGATCCAAGACAGGTTCATCTTTATGAAGGTCAGTCGATCAACCGAGTCAGTGGACAGGCGCACCCTGTGATCCGTGACAAATCCTCCAGCAGCACTGAATGTGCGTTCTGAAAGAACGCTGGATGCAGGACAGGCCAGTAGCTCAATTGCATACTGTGCAAGCTCTGGCCAGTGATCCATCCTCAAGACCCAGTAAGCCAGAGGATTTTCGGTGGGGAAGGTGTCCAAGTCTGACCTTGCCCCTAGGTATTCCTGCACCATGTATATCAGACGCTGGCGATGGTTGCTGGAACCGATCATACCTTGGGGCTGCGGACTTGACAAGAATTGTCTGAACGCATCGGTCAGACGGCCACCTTCCCCACCGCTCCTTCTTTGACTGACCGAAGCCTCAGCAACTCGTTGTCCAGGACCAGGAGTTTGTAACCTCCCAGTCTCTGGGAACGCGTTGCACAGACCTTTCTGCAAGGCCTCCCGGAGTTGTCTCATCCTCTGCTCCCTCTGCGACGGTAAGATAAGGTCCGCAACCTTACCCTTGTACCGTGGATCAAGGAGAGTGGCCAGCCAGTAATGGTCCCTCTCCTTGATCCGAAGAATAGGAGGATCCTTCCGCAGACTTTGCAGGATCAGGGAGGCCATGCAGCGTAGGTTAGCTGAGGCATTCGGTCCGGAGTCCTCTGGGTCACTAAGGACGACATGATCCGCAGCCACCTCCTCCCAGCCACGTACAAGTCCACGGGTTTCTTGGGACTGTAAATCATCCCTAAAAGACTGCTGCTGATGATGCTGAGTGCCAGGCTCCACCTCCATGCTGACACAATCCTCCTCCTCCTCCTACTCCTCCTCCTCTTCCTGTGCGATGGGTGGGACAGAAGGAACACTGTCTGGGTAAAGGGGGCCTTGAGAGGCAAGGAAGTCCTCCTCTTCCTGCCTCTGTTCTGCCTCAAGTGCCCTGTCCATTATTCCACGCAGCTTATGTTCCAACAGGTGGACAAGAGGTACAGTGTCACTGATGCATGCACTGTCACTGCTCACCATCCTTGTGGCCTCCTCAAATGGTGCCAGGACAGTGCATGCATCCCTGATCATGCCCCACTGGCGTGGTGAAAAAAACCCGAACTCCCCTGACCCTGTCCTGGTGCCGTAGTCGCACAGGTACTCATTGATGGCCCTCTGCTGCGTGTGCAGCAACTGCAGCATGGCCAACGTTGAGTTCCACCTGGTGGGCATGTCACATATAAGGCAGTTCTTGGGCAGGTTCAACTCCTTTTGCAGCTCAGCCAGGCGAGCACTGGCATTAAAAGATCTACGGAAATGCACACAGACTTTCCTGGCCTGCCTCAGGACATCCTGTAAGCCCGGGTACCTGACCAAGAACCGCTGCACCACCAGGTTAAGGACGTGAGCCACACAGGGCACATGGGTCAGTTGTCCCTGTCGGAGGGTGGAGAGGAGGTTGGTGCCATTGTCGCAAACCACCATTCCTGGCTTAAGCTGGCGTGGCGTCAACCACCTCTCAGCCTGCCCCTGCAGAGCAGACAGAACCTCTGCCCCAGTGTGGCTCCTGTCCCCCAAACACACCAGCGCAAGCACGGCATGGCATCTTTTTGCCTGTGTACTTGCGTAGCCCCTTGAACGTCTACGGAGCACCGCTGGTTCCGAGGACAAAGCACAGGAAGAGGCCATGGAGGAAGAAGAAGAGGAGGGGGTGGAGGAGAGAGGTGTGTCACAACCAGTAGTAGCATTTTGGAGGCGTGGCGGCGGAACAACCTCCAACACTACTGCACCTTGTCCTGCATCCTTCCCAGCTGCCAAAAGAGTGACCCAATGGGCCGTGAAAGAAAGGTAACGTCCCTGTCCATGCCTGCTGGACCATGAGTCAGCGGTAATATGCACCTTACCGCTGACCGCCTTGTCCAGCGAGGCCAAGACATTGCCTTCCACATGCCGGTAGAGAGCCGGAATCGCCTTCCGTGAGAAAAAGTGGCGTTTGGGAACCTGCCACTGAGGAACCGCACATTGCACAAACTCACGGAAGGGGGCCGAGTCTACCAACTGAAAAGGCAGCAGTTGAAGCGCTAGCAATTTAGCCAAGCTAGCATTCAACCGCTGGGCATGTGGATGGCTGGGAGTGAACTTCTTTCGACGGTCCAGCAGCTGGGGCAGGGAAATTTGCCTGCTAGAATCGGACGTCGGTGTACTGCTAGCAGAGTGCCCGCAAGTACTTGGCTGTGACACACCTAATTCTACACCTTCATTCCTCTCAGTGCAGGTTTCAGAGAGAACTGAAGGTATAGTGGGGTTGGAGATCCCAGCTGATGCGGTGTAAGGAGAGGTCCGCTTTGTTCTTTGGTGTGGGTCTTTAAGGTAGGCTTGCCAACGAGCTGCATGGCAGGTCAACATATATCTGGTCAAGCATGTGGTGCCCAAGCGGGTGATGTTTTGGCCACGCAATATACGCTTGAGACATATGTTGCAAACAGCAGCTGTGCGATCTGATGCACTCGACTCAAAAAAGGCCCATACCAAAGAACTTTTTGAATAACGGGCAGAGGCAGCGCCCTGCACAGGCGGAGCTCTGCGGTGTGATTCAGTCGGTGTGCTGCCCTTATGCTGGCCCCCCGAGGGCATCCTGCCTCGTTGGAGATGTACCTCCTCCTCATCCTCCTCCTCCTCCTCTTTCCTATTAGGCACCCACATGGAGTCAGTGACCTCATCATCCCCTCCCTCCTCATCACTGGAGCCAATCTGGCAGTATGCTGCAGCTGCTGGAACATGACTGCCAGATTGGTGTCCTTCTTGAGCATCCCCTCTCTCTGCTCTCACGCTACTGCCTTCCTCTAGCTGGGTATCATCATCAGACCCTTCGAAACGCTGGGCATCCTCCTGGAGCATGTACCGAACACTGTGCTCAAACAGTTCGGGGGACTCCTCAGGAGGACATGGTTGGTCTAGGGAAGGAGTGACTGATGATGACATTGATACCAGGGAAGAGGACGCTTTGGCAGCTGCTTTGCCAGTACCCTGAGCCTGGGTGAGAGAGGATGAGGAGGATGAGGAGGGCTTGGTCATTCACTCTACCAAGTCTTCGGCATGATGCGGCTCAACACGTCCAGCTGCCGAAAAGAAGGACAAGCGTGTCCCATGGCCACGTGCTGATGGCGATGCACCGCGTCCACGACCAGCACTGTTGTCTCTAGACACAGAGCCTGCTTGCCCTCTTTTATTGGCTCCTGACTGTCTGCCTCTCCTTGTTTGCCTTCCAGAAATTCTAATGGCCTGCAGGGAGATGGGAAAACCAGCAATAAGGCCTAGCTTCAGGAGTATATTTTGCAGGAATCACACTACGCCTGCTGTAAGTGCTGCAAATGCCTGTTGGTGTAACACACCAGGAAGACACAGCAATACGGGCTAACTTCAGGTGTATAATGTGCAGGAGGCACACTCCGCCCGCTGTAAGTGCTGCAAATGCCTGTTGGTGTAACACACCAGGAAAACACAGCAATACGGGCTAATTTCAGGTGTATAATGTGCAGGAGGCACACTCCGCCTGCTGTAAGTGCTGCAAATGCCTGTTGGTGTAACACACCAGGAAAACACAGCAATACGGGCTAACTTCAGGTGTATAATGTGCAGGAGGCACACTCCGCCTGCTGTAAGTGCTGCAAATGCCTGTTGGTGTAACACACCAGGAAAACACAGCAATACGGGCTAACTTCAGGTGTATAATGTGCAGGAGGCACACTCCGCCCGCTGTAAGTGCTGCAAATGCCTGTTGGTGTAACACACCAGGAAAACACAGCAATACGGGCTAACTTCAGGTGTATAATGTGCAGGAGGCACACTCCGCCCGCTGTAAGTGCTGCAAATGCCTGTTGGTGTAACACACCAGGAAAACACAGCAATACGGGCTAACTTCAGGTGTATAATGTGCAGCAGGCACACTCCGCCCGTTGTAAGTGCTGCAAATGCCTGTTGGTGTAACACACCAGGAAAACACAGCAATACGGGCTAACTTCAGGTGTATAATGTGCAGGAGGCACACTCCGCCCGCTGTAAGTGCTGCAAATGCCTGTTGGTGTAACACACCAGGAAAACACAGCAATACGGGCTAACTTCAGGTGTATAATGTGCAGGAGGCTTAGCAACAATGACACTGACACTGTCCCCTGCCTATCCTTCTCTCTCCCTGCACACAAGGTTTAGTAAAGAAAATGACACTGACACTGTCCCCTGCCTATCCTTCTCTCTCCCTGCACACAAGGTTTAGCAAAGAATATGACACTGACACTGTCCCCTGCCTATCCTTCTCTCTCCCTGTACACAAGGTTTAGCAAAGAATATGACACTGACACTGTCCCCTGCCTATCCTTCTCTCTCCCTGCACACAAGGTTTAGCAAAGAATATGACACTGACACTGTCCCCTGCCTATCCTTCTCTCTCCCTGCACACAAGGTTTAGCAAAGAATATGACACTGTCACTCTCCCTGCCTATCCTTCTCTCTCCCTGCACACAAGAATAGCACAAAGAATATCAACACTGTCCCTGCCTATCCTTCTCTTTCCCTGCGCCGGAACACACTACACAAGGCCGCCGCGCTGGTGGCCTTTTATAGTGTGGGGCGTATGCTAAACCCCTGAGCTATAATTGGCCACAGGCAACCTGCCTGTGGCCAATTATGGCTCTCCTAGCTGCCGGCGCTGTGATTGGCCAAGCATGCGGGGTCACAGTGCATGCTTGGCCAATCACAGCGCCGGGATTGCACTGCGATGGCGCAGTGTATTGTGGGCCGTTCGCGTCACTCGAATTTGGCGCGAACTGCCCAAATCGTTCGAATTGTTCGCCGAACGGTCGAACAGCCGATGTTCGAGTCGAACGTATGTTCGACTCGAACACCGAGCTCATGCCTAATCCTGAGTATCCCCAAGGAGTCTGCTTCTCAAGCCTATGCAAATTTGAGGCACATGGGCAACCTCATGCTTCAAAGCCTGAGAAAGGACCCAAGAATACGTGGCATAAAGGAGAAGGATGATTACTGGTTGGCAACCCTCCTTGACCACCGTTATAAGGGGAAGGTCTCTGAACTCATCCCGTCCCCACAGAGAGTGCAGAGGATAAAATCTCTTGAGGAAACATTAAAGAGGATTTTATTGAATGTTTTTCCTGACTCTAGCAAGTTACAGTGTGGTGGAAAACGTCGTTTTGAGTCTTCCGTTGGTCAAGAAAGGAGCGTTGGAGAAGGCGTTCACCTAAGTGGGACATTTCAGAATTTTTTTAGTCCTCGCCACCCAGGGCTGGCAGCTTCCACATCCCATCGGCAGCGTCTGCATCACATGGTGGACAATTACCTCGGGGCCAAATCAGAGATGGAGAGCTTTCCAGCTGACGATCCACTGGCTTACTGGGTCATGAGATTAGACCACTGGCCAGAACTTGCCCAGTATGCTATTGAGCTGTTGAGCTGCCCTGTATTCAGTGTGCTTTCAGAATGGGCATTCAGTGCTGCAGGAGGTTTTGTTACTGATCATAGAACGCGTCTGTCCACAGACTACGTGGTCCGTTTGACTTTTATAAAAATGAATCAGTCCTGGATTACCAGCTATGAAGCCCCTGATGCCGATGTCACTGATTAAGTCTTTTTGGGATGTGGAATCTCTGCAGGACTTCCAGGCTGCCAAGCTTTGAGGGCGTTCAATCATTTCATCTGGAAGAATGTTTTTGGTATAGGTTTCATGGGCACAATTAACACCCAAGACCCCTGTTTGACAGGTGCATATCATTGCAATTTTTTACAGCAAGCCAAATTCTTGCTAACATCAAGATTATCTCTATAGGATTACGGTGTGAAGGCGCCACGATACCCAAAGACCAATTTTTCTGCACCTGTCTGACAGGTGCATATCATTGCAATTTTTTAAAGCAAGCCAAATTCTTGCTTACATCAAGATTATCTCTATAGGGTTACGGTGGGAAGGCGCCACGACACCCAAAGACAAATTTTTCAGCACCTGTTTGACAGGTGCATATCATTGCAATTTTTTTACAGCAAGCCAAATTCTTGTTTACATCAAGTGTACCTCTATACGATTACGGTGGGAAGCCACCACCGACACTCAAAGACCAATTTTTCTGCACCTGTCTGACAGGTGCATATCATTGCAATTTTTTACAGCAAGCCAAATTCTTGCTTACATCAAGATTTTCTCTATAGGGTTACGGTGAGAAGGCGCCACGACACCCAAAGACCAATTTTTCTGCACCTGTCTGACAGGTGCATATCATTGCAATTTTTTACAGAAAGCTAAATTCTTGCTTTCATCAAGATTATCTCTATAGGGTTATGGTGGGAAGGCGCCACGACATCCAAAGACCAATTTTAACGCACCCGTTACTTCTATCCAGAGTCAAAGTGACACCAGAATGTATCCAAAAAATCTCTAATCTTGTCCCCAGCTGTTGCTGAGCAAAATAAAGGCAGCTTGCAGGAAAAATGATTTTTTTTTGGCTTTATAAATTCAATTATTGCTGCAGCAGATTCTACACATGGTACAGATCTGCCACTTTACAGTTAGACTAAGGGGACCCCCCAGGCACTATATTGGAAGGATTTTTTCATTTTTAGGCTTTCACTTTAAAAATCAAAAAATCACTGCTCATTAATAAAGGATGTTTTTCACCAAAAAAATTGTTATTGATACATGTCCCCCAGGGCAGGACCCGGACCCCTATAACCATTGTATGCCCAATTACTTGCATTTAAGCCTTCAAAATGGGCACTTTTGACATTTGACGTTCGGGTCCTAACTTTAATGGGGTTCGTTATTCAGGTCCGAACTTTCGCGGTGTTCGAATGTTTGTGTGCGACCCGAAAAGGGCTCCGTTCGGCCCATTCCTAATCTCTAGTAATTCTTGCTTCCTCAGGAGAGGCGCAGGTAGGTATCTGGAGATAAAAATGAATCAATAAATAATTATAATAATGAAAAAAAATAAGAAGATAGTTGACAAGCATTTGGCACTACCTGTAAGTTACAGATATTGAGATATATCCCTACTACCCCTTCCTCCCTTTTTTTTGTTTTGTTCATTATTATTATTATTTATTGATTCATTTTTATCTCTAGATACCTACCTGAGGAAGCGGATACTCTCCTGAGGAAGCAAGAATTACCTGGCGAAATGCGTAGAGATCATTTGCGCAGCAGCTCTAGATAGATTGGGGTATCTGTATGGTGCTTTCAGTTCCTGCATATCTAATTTTTTCATATGAACTCTATGCAGCACCATTCATGTTCATCATTTATGTCTTCTTTATTATTGTGGTACATATGTTTTTAAATGTATGATAATAAAAAATAAACCATATTTTTACATTTACTGGCCCAGGTGTGACTCTTTAAAAGTTCCGTGGGCAAAACTTTTTTTCTGTGTTGTAAATACGAATTTGGGACTGAGATACTACCTCAACCCTTCTCACATTAGCTCTCATTGTCTGTCTCTGGGCTACAAGACCAACGCCAAGCAGCTGGTGAGATTATTCGCAATTGGAAAAAACACAAAATAACTGTCAATCTCCCTCGGTCTGGGGCTCAATGCAAGATCTCACCTCGTGGAGTTTCAATGACCATGAAAACAGTGAGGAACCAGCCCAGAACTACACGGGAGAATCTTGTCAATAATTTCAAGGCATCTGGGACCATAGCCACCAAGAGAACAATTGGTAACACACTACGACGTGAAGGACTGAAATCCTGCAGTGCCCACAAGGTCCCCCTGCTCAAGATAGCACATGTACAGGCCTGTCTGAAGAGTGCTAATTAACATCTGAATGATTCAGAGGAGAACTGGGTGAAAGTGGTCGGATGAGACCAAAATCAAGCTCTTTGGCATCAATTCAACTCGCCGTGTTTGGAGGAGGAGGAATGCTGCCTATGACCTCAAGAGCACCATCCCCAACGTCAAACATGGAGGTGGAAAAATTATGCTTTGGGGTGTTTTTCTGCCAAGGGGACATGACAACTTCACTGCATCAAAGGGACGATGGATAGAGCCACGTACCGTCAAATCTTGGGTGAGACCCTCCTTCCCTTAGCCAGGGCATTGAAAATGGGTTGTAGATGGGTATTCCAGTATGAAAATGACCCAAAACACACGACCAGTGGAGTGGCTCAAGAAGAAGCACATTAACCACCTCAATACTGGACACTTTCACCCCCTTCCTTCCCAGACCAATTTTCATCTTTCCATGCTCTCGCACTTTGAATGACAATTACTCAGTCATGCTACACTGTACCCAAATAAAATTTTTAACATTTTGTTTACACAAATAGAGCTGTCATGAGCACATTGTCTGGCGCACCAATGTGCTCCTGCGTGCAAATACACGCGCGCCAATGCGCAGGTGCGCACCCGGTAGCGCACACACGTTCGCTCACGTCAGTGAGACTGGCGCCAAACCACAATACTTCAACACCTCAGCTGCACAGAGTCGTTGCTGTTTGATCTGCAGCTTGTACCTGTGAAAACCTGTTCCTGAGATCCTAATCTGTTTCCTGTGTTTGACCCGGCTTGTTCTGACAATGTTCGCTCTCTGTTATCCTGACCCCAGCTTGCCTTGTTGACTACGCTTACCTCTCCACTGCTTGATATCCTGTTGCCGAACCTTGCCTGCATCCTGACCATTCTCTACCTGTCGTTTATATCTGCATTATCTTCTGTTACCCAACACGGCTTGTTCGACTATGCATTCAGTGTCTCCTCAGCTCTGCACATACCTGCTTCCTGTTCCTGTTTCCTGTCTGCATCAGCTGAACTGACTACACCTGCCGTTAACCTGCTGGTCTACCCTGGTGACGCATATGCTGCATGGAAGACGATCCAGGCCCCCATACACCGCCAGGCTCTTGTGGCCACTGTTGCAACATCTGTGGCCCTAAAACCGGGGTTGTACGCAAGGGCTTTCCACTGCACGTCAGGCTCTCCCATCAGATACATGACAATAGTTTTCTTTTGGTGGGATTTATTCACCACTGGATTTTAGTTTTTTTGCAAAATAAGTGAAAATTTCAAATATATATATATATATATATATTCTACTTTCTGTTTTAAAAGAAATTAAATCAAATCAAGTTTCGTCACAAATTAGGCCAGAATGTATTCTTCTACATATGTTTGGTAAAAAATGGTCCCGCGGCTCAAGTCGAACATCGGGTATTCGCCCGTTCGTCGAATTCCAAACATTATCGGGCGTTCGCAGCAAATTTGCGTGCCACGGAATGCCCCATAATTCACTGCGAGATCGCAGTGCATTGATGTCTGATGATTGGCCAAAGCATGCACCTGACCTGCATGCTTTGGCCAATCACAGTGTGCTCTGCTGTGAGAGCCATGATTGGCCAGGGGGCTAAGTCCACGCCCCACACTATATAAGGCTGCTTACATGGCGGCCTTATATAGTGTTATGCTTATGATTGAGAGAACGTTAGCAAGAGGCAGGTTAGTTAGTGGCGTGCAGGCAGTTTAATATATATATATAGATCTGCAAAGAGCAGTGGGCAAAAATCCCTCCTGAAATATGTGCAAACCTGGTGGCCAGCTACAAGAAACGTCTGACCTCTGTGATTGCCAACAAGGTTTTTGCCACTAAGTACTAAGTCATGTTTTGCAGAGGGGTTAAGTACTTATTTCACTCATTAAAATGCAAATCAATTAATTACTTTTTTGAAATGCGTTTAGAGAATATTACAATGAGCATATAAAATGATACTGGTTGGGATGGAGAATTAAAAAAAAAAAAAGAATGTAAGTGGTCATTCGACACTCTAAAGTATTATTCACTAAATATATGGCATGAGTCTTCCTCTACCCTTCAGCTGTTGTTAAAGTAGGAACTGTTTGTTTTATAGAAAAGGAAAAAAAGAGATGCCCATACTGTGTACACATTAAGAGAACACACACATATCGAATGGCTGCTACAGAGTTCTCTTGTCTATTCTGTAACTTGCAAAGGCTTTTGTATTTTTAAGACATAAGGTTAGATCAGGATTTAATTGGCTGAGATGGAATACAAGTCTATGCCTAGCAACTGGTTAGAAGGTTAGATCTGGCCGTGCGCCTCAATGTCCTGAATATTATCCAAATTCTATCTAATTCAATCTAAAGCCTAACCCTGAGGCCTCGTACACACGACCGATTTTCTCGGCAAGAACCAGCAAGAAACTTGCTGGCAGAGAGGTCTTGCCGAGTAAATTGGTCGTGTGTACGCTGCTAGCGTGTTTCTCGTCGAGAAAACCGACAAGAAACCTCGACGAGAAAATAGAGAACCTGCTCTCTATTTTCTCGTCGAGATTCTCCTCGGCGTGTTTCTCGACAAGAAAAGTGAGTGTGTGTACACTTACCTGTCCGCCCGGAAGCCCGCGCATGTTCGAAATGAATTTGACGCATGCGCGGTAGCTTCCTAGGCATACGTAGGGTGTACCAAGATGGCGGCGACGGCATCGAATGTGACGAGCGCATGCTCGACGTAGTCGATGACGTCACCGCGTACACTCCTTTCAAAGAACTGCGGGTTCTTTGAAACGAGCGTGTGTACACTCGGCCGGGACAAGTTTCTTGTCCAAGAATCTCGTCGAAAAAAACGACATGTTTTTCTCAACGAGAATCTCGGCCGTGTGTACGAGGCCTGAGTGAGGCTCACTTGCTCACTACCTTCTTCTCACTAGGGACATCCATAGCTTTGGTGTTTCTATGGTTGTTGAACAATAGATGAAAAAGAAATGAGGAGGAAGATGGCCAATTATGTACATCCAAGTGAAACATTCAATTTCCTTGGTGACCTCTTTTTCAATGCCAGTGTCCTCCAACTAAAATATTACCCATACACGATTTCCATGATATGCATTGACAGATATTGATTCACAAACCAATAAGTGTTTCCTTACAGCTAACTGAACCATACAGAATGATTCCACAGCATTGCCTTGTCAGGAGGATAAAAGTAAATAGATTTCCATTTAAGTCCAGCTGGTTTTCTAATGTGTATGCTGCAGTCAACTGTAGGAAGAAATTTGACAAAACGTGTATTGATTCATGTATAAGTGAGAATCCTTTCTAGGAAAAAGTATATTTACTTTAGCTTCATACTTGCCACTGATGTAATTAGTAAACTGCATTATAAAGGTAATACCTTTAAAAGGTCATTTAAACACACATTGTTTCAGGTATAGCATATGTAAATGTGTCTTTACCCAAAATTTATTTTAATGAGAAATATGCTATATCTATACAGTATCTCACAAAAGTGTACACCCCTCACATTTTTGTAAATATTTTATTATATCTTTTCATGTGACAACGCTGAAGAAATTACACTTTGCTACAATGTAAAGTAGTGAGTGTACAGCTTGTATAGCAGTGTACACCCCTGAGTGAAAATGTCCAAATTGGGCCCAAAGTGTCAATATTTTGTGTGGCCACCATTATTTTCCAGCACTGCCTTAACCCTCTTGGGCATGGAGTTCACCAGAGCTTCACAGGTTGCCACTGGATATCTCTTCCACTCCTTCATGATGACATCACGGAGCTGGTGGATGTTAGAGCCCTTGCGCTCCTCCACCTTTCACTTGAGGATGCCCCACAGATGCTCAATAGGGTTTAGGTCTGGAGACATGCTTGGCCAGTCCATCACCTTTACCCTCAGCTTCTTTAGCAAAGGCGTGGTCATCTTGGAGGTGTGTTTGGGGCCGTTATCGTGTTGGAATACTGCCCTGCGGCCCAATCTTCTGCAGGGAGGGATCATGCTCTGCTTCAGTATGTCACAGTACATGTTGGCATTCATGGTTCCCTCAATGAACTGTAGCTCCCCAGTGCTGGCAGCGCTCATGCAGCCCCAGACCATGACACTCCCACCACCATGCTTGACTGTAGGCAAGACACACTTGTCTTTGTACTCCTCACCTGGTTCTCACTACACACACTTGACATCATCTTAACCAAATAAGTTTATCTTGGTCTCATCAGACCACGGGACATGGTTCCAGTAATCCATGTCCTTTGTCTGCTTGTCTTCAGTAAACTGCTTGCAGGCTTTCCTGTGCATCATCTTTAGAAGAGGCTTCCTTCTGGGAAGACAGCCATGCAGACCAATCTGATACAGTATGTGGCGTATGGTCTGAGCACTGACAGGCTGACCCCCCACCCCTTCAACCTCTGCAGCAATGCTGGCAGAACTCATACATCTATTTCCCAAAGGCAACCTCTGGATACGACGCTGAGCACGTGGATTCAACCTCTTTGGTCGACCATGGCGAGGCCTGTTCTGAGTGGAACCTGTCCTGTTAAACCGCTGTATGGTCTTGGCCACCGTGCTGCAGCTCAGTTTCAGGGTCTTGGCAATCTTCTTATAGCCTAGGCTATCTAAATGTAGAGCAACAATTCTTTTTTTCAGATCCTCAGAAAGCTCTTTGCCACAAGGTTCTATGTTGAACCAATGACCAGTATGAGAGAGTGAGAGCGATAACACCAAATTTAACACACCTGCTCCCCAGGGAAAATGGCTAATTGGGTCCAATTTGGACATTTTCACTTAGGGGTGTACTCACTTTTGTTGCCAGGCAGCTGTATAGACATTAATGGTTGTGTGTTGGGTTATTTTCAGGGGACAGCAAATTTACACTGTTATACAAGCTATTTGTTCAGTGTTGTCACATGAAAAGATATAATAAAATATTTACAAAAATGTCAGGGGTGTGCTCACTTTTGTGAGATGCTGTGTATATATATATATACATAACCACTTAAGCCCCGGACCATTTGGCTGGCCAAAGACCAGGCCACTTTTTGCGATTCGGCACTGCGTTGCTTTAACTGATAATTGCACGTGCGACGTGGCTCCCAAACAAAATTGACGTCCTTTTTTTCCCACAGATAGAGCTTTCTTTTGGTGGTATTTTATTACCTCTGCGGTTTTTATTTTTTGCCTTATAAACAAAAATAGAGCGTCAATTTTGAAAAAAATTCAATATTTTTTACTTTTTGCTATAATAAATATCCCTAAAAATAAATAAAAAAAACAAAATTTTCCTCAGTTTAGGCCGATACGTATCCTTCTACATATTTTTGGTAAAAAAAAAAAACGCAGTAAGCGTTTATTGATTTGTTTGCGCAAAAGTTATAGCGTCTACAAAATAGGGGATCGTTTTATGGCATTTTTATTAATATATTTTTTTTACTAGTAATGGTGGCGATTATCGATTTTTATCGTGACTGCGACATTATGACGGACACATCGGACACTTTTGACACCATTTTGGGAACATTGTCATTTTTACAGCGATCAGTGCTATAAAAATGCACTGATTACTGTAAAAATTACCCTGGCAGTGAAGGGGTTAACCTGTAGGGGGCGCTGAAAGGGTTAAGTGTGACATAGGGAGTGCTTCTAACTGTATGGGGCGTGGCTTGCCCTGACACGTCACTGATCGCTGTTCCCGATGACAGGGAACAGACGATCAGTGACATGTCACTAGGAAGAATGGGGAGATGTTGTGTTTACACTAACATCTCCCCGCTCTTCAGCTCTGTGACCCGATCGCGGGACACCGGCGGACATCGAGTCCGCGGGTCCCGCGGGCACGGTCACGGAGCTCACGACAGGGTCACGAGCGAGCCGGCGACGCGCCCGCGATCACATGGCGGCAAATTAAAGGGGACGTATATATACACCCATTTGCCTGTCAGTGCCATTCTGTCAACATAAATCTGCGTGTGTTGGTCCTTAAGCGGTTAATGTAATTTTTTATATAATGTTCATTTTTAAAACTTGATTTACTGTGTGCTCATTCATGATGCTGTTTGTTCACTAAGGTTCTCTAACAAACAAGATCTTCGCAGAACAGTTGTATTTATATTGGGAATAAATTACACACAGGTGGACTCTATTTACTAATTAGGTAACTTCTGAAGGCAATTGGTTCCACTAGATTTTAGTTAGGGGTATCAGAGTAAAGGGGGCTAAATACAAATGCACACCACTTTTCACAAGTTTATTTGTAAAAATAAAAATAAAAAAACATTTATCATTTTCCTTTCACTTCACAATTATGTGCCACTTTGTGTTGACCTATCACATAAAATCCCAATAAAATACATTTACGTTTTTGGTTGTAACATGACAAAATGTGGAAAACTTCAAGGGGTGTGAATACTTTTTCAAGATACTGTACAGCATAATAAAGCTGATTAACAAATAAACAAACCATTCATGACATACTTTCAGTTGAGAAGGTAAGAAAAGTACAATGCCAAAGGAAAAAAACATACTGTAGCAAAATATATAACAAATGTACTGAGCAAATATGAACCATCAAATTACATTGTACAGACCTACATCCAATAATCAATCATTTGAGGAATGCCACTCTTTCACAGAGCTCTCAGAGTGTAATTCTCAGTAGGTGGGGTAGAATAATGGAGGAGTGGTCCAGAGAACTAACCCAGCATTTATATTGCAGCTGAAGTAGACCTCATATGCAGGTACTGGGTGACACCAGCCACGGGTCCCAGACTTTATTATATTTGAAGGGGAAGCCCCTGCATAAGTATCATAGGTGTGCGCAGCCTATTGCATTAGGGTGTGCACACCAAAGCTCCAACACATATGCGCTTGACATATTTACCAGCCTCTTCCATCCTGAAACAATGGGAGGAAGGGGGAGCAAGGGAGCACATGGGGGACCCGGGTAACAGAAGGAAGAGGAACAGGGAAAGGAGGGGTGGCATATATTAGTACTGATCCCCTATATTTTCCTCCTGTGGCAGCTGAATGTTGACAAAAGGAAGAGGAGGAGAAGCCTACTTCCAGCTGCTGCAGGAGGAAAAGACAGATCGGTATCACTATATTCCACCCGCGCAACCTCTCCTGTCCAGGTTCTGATTGCGGTTTACCTGTCACCTGCCCACCATTGACAGGTTGCCAACCCCAGGATTAGGGTGTGCCCAGGCACACCTGGCACACCCCTTGCGCACGCCTATGATAAGTATATTAACTTCTTATGTGGGAGGATAGTATTCACATTGATTCAATTGAAGGGGGAAGTGTCTGCATCCAGTTAAGTGCAATCACTTTCCATGCACTGAAATGAGTTTCATGCAAAAACATATTCCAAAATGTACCTGTGTCTGGATCAGGGAAATGACTGAGCAGACATTGTTTGAAGTCTAATGATAGTGGAGAACCCATATGGTCAAGGAGAAATTGTACTATTTGGATCCAGATGGTTTGGCTCACTGGGCGTGCCCATAGTAGGTGGTAGAAGGTGCCCGGAGTGGCAGAACAGACAGGGCACAGTGGGCTGTGGGAAGGGCAGTAACGGGAGACATGGACTTGAGTCAAATATGCCCTGTGCATACATTTGTGTTATTCAATCAGAAACCCAGGGGGAAACCAGTTTGTGATTTACATCATTTCCACCTAGCCCACATCATCCACTGGACCCAAATTCGCCTCCCACCTAGTCTTAATGCTGTATGCTAGTTTGGAAGGCATAAGTAAAATGGTATAGAGTAGAACTCTGCTTAGTAGGGTCTGAACCTAGGACTACCTCCGTAAAGGATACAGGGGACAGTGAAGGGTACGAATCTGGGAACTGGGCTCACAAGGCATGACGAAGTTGAATATAGTGAATTTGCATATGATTGGGAAGGAAACTTTAGTCTTTCAAGTCTTGAAAGGTCCTGGGACCGGCACCTGATAAGATCTGTTGTAAATAAAGGATATCCTTAGAGGCCCATATGGTCAGATCTGGTAGAGAAAGAAGTTTTGGTAAGCAATGATTGTACCACAATGAGAATGATATATGGGGTTGCCCAGCCTGATCAACGCCAGCTCCCAGAGTCGTCAATGGTGGTATACAGTAGCATACTGTCTCTGCCATGCAGAGTGCCCAGTCGCTTTGCTCAATGCAGTATAGATTGCAAAGGTGTATGAGCCAGGTGGCTGGGTTGTCTACAAACCAATGTTTGGCATCTTACAAGATCTGATTTATTAAAATAGTAAAAGTGGGATAGTTGGTTCACCAGATAATACGTGTTCACACGTTCACCTTTTTACTACGTTTTGGTACTTACCATATTTTCTTTTAGTGAATTCACCCCATTGTTAATCACATACAGGTATAGTAAAGTGGCTGGATCACAAGCGTGCACACAGGGTGTGCCAGGTGTGCCTGGGCACACCCTAATCACCCTGTGCGGTGCTGATTCTCCCTGCTTCCTGGCACCCCCTGTCTCCCCCTGCAGTGCTGCCAGCTTTCCTCCTCTCCTGCCAGCTGCTGTGGGGGATGTTTCAGGATGGAGAGTAGGGGAAGGGGGTGGTAAATATTTAATTTACCCCTTCCTTTTCTGAATGAGCACAGTGAGTGATCTGTACCACTCCTGTGTTCATTCTTAACTGGAGCATAGTAAACTATGTTTGTTTGTGAGCCATCAGGGGTCTGTTTAGTCCCTTGATATTTTACCAAAGCCCCCTCAACTGGGCTCCTAAAGAAATTGTAAAAAAAAAGAATAAAAAAGAATTTTGTAAAAAAGAATTACAAAAATAGAATTGTAAAAAATAATGCAAATGAAAAACTACTGACACCATCCACTGCCCTATTGGCATTAATTGCTGCTCTACTCACACCTTCCACTGCTCTGCTGATATACACACATGTGTGTTTGTGCTCTGGGGTGCACACCCTAATACAATAGGCTGTGCACACCAATGGGCTGGATCCTGAACCAGGAACACTGAATGTCACAGCACTTCACCTCATTTCACAGTATTATAATATTCTGTCACTTTAATTCATGCAGTATATATTTGATTTGCATAAACAACTATTACAACAGAGACAAAGAGGCTAGAATATGAAACGAGGAAGTACAATTTGTTGTGCAAGTAATGTGAAATAACAAAACTTTTATGCACAGTCATGAAAATGTCACATTTGGGATGTTATATTCTTTAAATTGAATTACCATTATTTTTAAAGAAATATTAAATGATGCACTTATATTTTCTTAGAACAGAGTCAAATTAAGATCAGTTCTGTAAAATGCTATTGGTTTTGCTTTTGTTTTCTTGTCAAAAGCATTTGATTACTACCGGTTATTGCCTTTTTTTTTTTTTTTATTTAAAGTGTATTATATTTTAGAAGTTTATTACATTTGATAAATTGGTAGGATTCTGTTGCAGATTGGAATCCCATCGGAGATGGTTCTTCTACGTTTTGTTTGGGCAGCCATACTGGGGCTGAAGAAAATCCCCCTAACAGTGCCATCACATTAGAGCCATCTCTACATCAGGGGTAGGCAACCTTTGTGAGGCAGAAATCCACCTGAACAACATAAAAGAGATCTAAGATCACCACCCCGGTTCAGCACTCTTATTTTTATTTTTTTATTAACTAGCAAGGCCTAACTAAATAGTAAGGAAAACTTAGAAAAATATAATAAAACAAATATAAACTTACCTACCTTAAAAGTGGACAGTGTCAGTCAGTAGAGCAGTGGGTGGTGTCAGTAGAGCAGTGGATTGGTCAGTAGAGCAGAGGTTGGTGTCAGTAGAGCCATGGATGGTGTCAGTAAGGCAGTGAACAGTCTCAGTATTTTTTTTATTTTATTTTTTTATAAGTTTTTTACATTTTATGTTCTATTTATTATACAGTTTACTATGCTTCAATTATGAATGTTCTCAGTGAGTGATCGGTACCGATAATTCAGAAAATATGTAATTTACCAGACTCTTCCCCTGCACTTCATCCTAAAACGATCCCCCGCAGCATCCAGCAGGAGAGAAAGGAAGGCAGCAGTGCTGTGGAGAAAAGGGGGGACGACGACGTAGGAGCACACAGGGGCCCGGGTGGCAGAAAGAATAGGAACAGGGACAGGGGAAGTGCTGGGGGCTACATTGACTGATTCCAATCCCCTGTATTTCCCCTCTGCAGAAGTTGAATGCGGGTGAAGGGAAGGATCACGGTCTACCAGGAATGAATGGGTAGATTGCGATTGACGGGTTGCCAATCTCTGCTCTTCATCATTGATTCACTGCTGGAGAAGATCCAAAGAGGTAGATGTTCCTGCAGTTCATATGATCAGGCTGAAGAAATTTTGGAGTCGAATGTGATCCATTCAAGTGAATGGCGCTGCTCTGCGAGTGTATGGTACACACAGTTGCGGGGTGCTAGTTTGGAGTTAAAGGGGACGTTTTTTTTTTCCTTTAAATCATACTTACCTAGGTGGATGCAGCATCAGTATGATGCTCCATCTGTCCCCAAGCGGTTCTAAGACTGAGAACTGAGCAATCACATTTTTTTGTTTGTTTTAAATTACAATTTTTTTTCTTAGAATTGTATTTATTTTTGTATTATTTACATTTTTTAACTGCCATGTTGGAGAGTCTCCAGTGAAATATTAAGGCCCCATGCACACGAGACGCTGTTATTTGCTGTTGAACGCGCGTTCAGAGGCAGTTGGACGCTTTTTTCAACTGCTCCTGAACCCATTCAATGTTATCCTATGTGTCCATGCACACACTCTCGTTTTTTGGCGTTTACAAGCAGTTGCGTTTAACCTCGTTTTTCCAGAAGCAAAAAAATGGGTTCAGACGCAAAAGTTTTCCACGTTTCAGACGCTAAACGCTGCTAAACGCGGCTAAACGCGGTACCGGCGTTTTGCCGCGTTTGCGTTTATAAGCGTTTTTACAGGTGACCTATTTTTTAACATTAGAAATCTCAAAAATGATGGCAAATGATGAAAAACTATTAAAAAATATAAAAGAAAACTGTAATTGCTTGTATTGCATTGTGGACAATCCACAACTTGTGGCAGGTAACGTGGCAAGTGGACAATCAACAACTTGTGTCAGGTGATGTGGCCAGGTGACGTGGCCAGGTGACGTGGCAAGTGGACAATCCACAGCTTGTGGCAGGTGACGTGGCCAGGTGACGTGGCAGGTGACGTGGCCAGGTGACGTGGCAGGTAACGTGGCCAGGTGACGTGGCAGGTGATGTGGCAAGTGGACAATTCACAACTTGTGGCAGGTGACGTGGCACGTGATGTGGAAAGTGGACAATCCACAACTTGTGGCAGGTGACGTGGCTAGATGACGTGGCAGGTAATGTGGGCAGGTAACATGGCTAGGTGACGTGGCAGGTGACGTGGCAAGTGGACAATTCACAACTTGTGGCAGGTGACGTGGCCAGGTGACGTGGCACGTGATGTGGCCAGGTGACATGGCAAGTGGACAATCCACAACTTGTGGCAGGTGACGTGGCCAGGTGACGTGGCAGGTGACGTGGCAAGTGGACAATCCACAACTTGTGGCAGGTGACGTGGCCAGCTGACGTGGCAGGTAATGTGGCCAGGTGACGTGGCAGGTAACATGTCCAGGTGACGTGGCCAGGTAACGTGGCAAGTGGACAATCCACAACTTGTGGCAGGTGACGTGGCACGTGATGTGGCCAGGTGACGTGGCAAGTGGACAATCCACAACTTGTGGCAGGTGACGTGGCCAGGTGACGTGGCCAGGTGATGTGGCCAGGTGACGTGGCAGGTGACGTGGCAAGTGGACAATCCACAACTTGTGGCAGATGATGTGGCAAGTGATACGCTAAATACAAGTACACTGCTGCTCTCTCAGCTGCTGCTACTCACTCTGGTCTCACAAACTGGCTGAAATGGTTAAAATTTACTCTTTTTTGAGCTTAGGGAGGGTCTATGATGAAACGCTTATAAACGCAAATGCGGTTAAACGCCGCTAAACGCCGGTTTCAGCGTTTAAAAATGTGTGTTCAGCAGAGTTTGCACCTGCGTCTCGTGTGCATGGGGCCTTAGGGTCTAAAAAGATCCCTGATGTTTCACTCTTGAGAAAGAGGGACTGAGCACAAAGATTTCTCGGTCCCCTTCTCTACAGCCTCAGCTGCACTGTAGATTAATGAACAGGAATTGATCTGAGACTTCCTGTTCATTCACAAATTAAGGCATAGTAAACGCAGTTTACTATGTTTCAGTTATGGATGAACACAGCTGTGATCAGTAGAAATCACTTCCTATGCTCATTTAGGAAATAGGCATATTTACCAGCCCCCACTCTCCTCCATCCTAAAACAATCCCCCAGTATATACAGAAAATGCCAAGTTACTTGACTCTCTCTTCAACGGAACTGCTTCTCTTGCCACTGGTCTTATGACCTTTCTTATACAAAAAACAGTGTTGCGCTCAACATAAATTTTGCTTATAAAGTGTTAAAGTCCAATTGTGAAAAAACTCAAAAAACACTAATCCGTGAAAATGCAGATGAATCCAGAAGAATCTCCACCTCGTGCAGATACCGCCACCACAAGCAATATAGACTTACCAAAGAGCCTGGACCCTTTCTTACAGAGGGTCAAACAGGCTTAATGTAATAATCTTTGCAGGGGTCATCAGCTGGAGATGTGTCCTCAGTAGTGATGAGCCGAACACCCCCGGGTTCGGTTCGCACCAGAACCCGCGAACGGACCGAAAGTTCGCACGAACATTAGAACCCTATTAAATACAATGGATGCGAACGTTCGGATTCTAAAGTGCTAATTATAACGACTATTATCCATGTTATTGTCCGAAACAGAGTTTGGGAACCCGGCTTCTGCACCAGGGGACATGTATCAATGCAAAAAGAAGTTTTAAAAACGGACGTTTTCCGGGAGCAGTCATTTTAATGATGCATAAAGTGAAAAAAAAAAGTCAAATATTCCTTTAAATATTGTACCTGGGGGGTGTCTAAAGTATGCCTGTGAAGTGCCACGTGTTTCCCGTGTTTAGAACTGTCCCTGCACAAAATAACATTTCTAAAGTGAAAAAAGTCATTTAAAACTGCTTGCGGCTTTAATGCAATGTCTGGTCCCGGTAATATGGATGAAAATCTTTAGGAAAAATGGCATAGCTACCCCATCAACCCCCCCCCCTACCCCAGCCCATTACCAGCCCCTTTGGGTCTTGTATGGATATTAAGGGGAACCCCGCACACAAAATAAAAAAGGACCTATATACTCTAAACAGCCGTATACAGGCGATGCATACAAGACAGGGACTGTAGGTTTGTTCTTATGTAGAATCTGTTTATAATTTTGAACAGCTGCATTGTTTAAGTGGAGCTCCATGGCAAATTCCTTTTTTTTAGCTTTTTGTAAAACATAGGGAACGGTTATCACCCCTGTCACATTTTTTTTGCTGTCTGTGCCCCTGTTCAGAACATTTCACCTCACTTTGCGTCCCAATGACAACTGTTTTTGAAATGTGGTGTTTTTATTGAAACAAGGATTGGTGATAAAGCATCAGTAGAGAGGAGACACCTTTCTCCCATATTAATTCTTACAGGAGAGAATTTTCCTTCCAAGGGGTAGATTTCCTCTCACTTCCTGTTGTCTTCTTCCGTTTGCAAGTAGTAGTAGTTTGTAAGTTGGATGTTTGAAAGTAGGGACCTTCCATATATACTCTGCAGAAATTGGCCCCTTAGGTGTTGGTGTTGGCACAACACTGAAAGCACTCACAGTTATTTTTGGTGGGTGCTGGAACGCCCTGCTGTCAAGTATAATATCAGGAATTGTAATAACATATAATTGTTGATCAGTGGTAGTAAAAATTGGGCCTTTGATGGTGGTGCTGGTGCCACAACACTGTAAGGCCTGACAGTTACTCTTGGTGGGCGCAGCAATGGGCCCTGCTGTGAATTATTAGATCAATAATTATAATTGCATGCCCCTGTTGAACAGGGGCTGAAAAATTGGGCCTTTGGTGGTGGTGGTGGTGGTGATGGTGGTGCTGGTGCCACAACACTGTAAGGCCTGACAGTTACTCTTGGTGGGTGCAGCAATGGTCCCTGCTGTGAATTATTAGATCAATAATTATAATTGCATGCCCCTGTTGAACAGGGGCTGAAAAATTGGGCCTTTGGTGGTGGTGGTGGTGGTGATGGTGGCGCTGGTGCCACAACACTGTAAGGCCTGACAGTTACTCTTGGTGGGCGCAGCAATGGGCCCTGCTGTGAATTATTAGATCAATAATTATAATTGCATGCCCCTGTTGAACAGGGGCTGAAAAATTGGGCCTTTGGTGGTGGTGGTGGTGGTGATGGTGGTGCTGGTGCCACAACACTGTAAGGCCTGACAGTTACTCTTGGTGGGCGCAGCAATGGGCCCTGCTGTGAATTATTAGATCAATAATTATAATTGCATGCCCCTGTTGAACAGGGGCTGAAAAATTGGGCCTTAGGCACTGGTGGCACAACACTGCAACCCCTCACAGATACTGTACTTGGAGCACAGCAATGAGGCCTGTTGCAAAGTATTGCATCAAAAATTTTAATTACACGCCCCTGTTAAACAGGGGCTGAAAAATTGGGCCTTAGCCACTGGTGGCGTCACCCATAAACCAAAATGATCTTCCAAGCTATCATCGTTAATCGTATCATTGAGGAGGAGGAGGAGGATAGCCAGTCAACATAACAGCATAGGCACTCAGCATCAGCATCAGTCTTGAAGGGATGTGACATTTTAAAATCAATGAGTCTGTTATATCAGCATCTGGTGTGTGGTAGCTGGTGGTGATCCAAGACTGGTTCATCTTGATGAAAGTCAGTCGATCAACCGAGTCGGTGGACAGGCGCACCCTGTGATCCGTGACAAATCCTCCAGCAGCACCGAATGTGCGTTCTGAAAGAACGCTGGATGCAGGACAGGCCAGTAGCTCAATTGCATGCTGTGCAAGCTCTGGCCAGTGATCCATCCTCAAGACCCAGTAAGCCAGAGGATTTTCGGTGGGGAAGGTGTCCAAGTCTGACCTTGCCCCTAGGTATTCCTGGACCATGTATATCAGACGCTGGCGATGGTTGCTGGAACCGATCATACTTTGGGGCTGCGGACTAAAAAATTGTCTGAACGCATCGGTCAGACGGCCACCTTCCCCACCGCTCCTTCTTTGACTGCCCGAAGCCTCAGCAACTCGTTGTCCAGGACCAGGAGTTTGTAACCTCCCAGTCTCTGGGAACGCGTTGCACAGACCTTTCTGCAAGGCCTCCCGGAGTTGTCTCATCCTCTGCTCCCTCGGCGACGGTACGATAAGGTCTGCAACCTTACCCTTGTACCGTGGATCAAGGAGAGTGGCCAGCCAGTAATGGTCCCTCTCCTTGATCCGAAGAATACGAGGATCCTTCCGCAGACTTTGCAGGATCAGGGAGGCCATGCAGCGTAGGTTAGCTGAGGCATTCAGTCCGGAGTCCTCTGGGTCACTAAGGACGACATGATCCGCAGCCACCTCCTCCCAGCCACGTACAAGTCCACTGGTTTCTTGGGACTGTAAATCATCCCTAAAAGACTGCTGCTGATGATGCTGAGTGCCAGCCTCCACCTCCATGCTGACACAATCCTCCTCCTCCTCCTCCTCCTCTTCCTGTGCGATGGGTGGGACAGAAGGAACACTGTCTGGGTAAAGGGGGCCTTGAGAGGCAAGGAAGTCCTCCTCTTCCTGCCTCTGTTCTGCCTCAAGTGCCCTGTCTATTATTCCACGCAGCGTGTGCTCCAACAGGTGGACAAGAGGTACAGTGTCACTGATGCATGCACTGTCACTGCTCACCATCCTCGTGGCCTCCTCAAATGGTGCCAGGACAGTGCATGCATCCCTGATCATGCCCCACTGGCGTGGTGAAAAAAAACCGAGCTCCCCTGACCCTGTCCTGGTGCCGTAGTCGCACAGGTACTCATTGATGGCCCTCTGCTGCGTGTGCAGCTGCTGCAGCATGGCCAACGTTGAGTTCCACCTGGTGGGCATGTCACATATAAGGCGGTTCGTGGGCAGGTTCAACTCCTTTTGAAGCTCAGCCAGGCGAGCACTGGCATTATAAGATCTGCGGAAATGCACACAGACTTTCCTGGCCTGCCTCAGGACATCCTGTAAGCCCGGGTACCTGCCCAAGAACCGCTGCACCACCAGGTTAAGGACGTGAGCCATACAGGGCACATGGGTCAGTTGTCCCTGTCGGAGGGCGGAGAGGAGGTTGGTGCCATTGTCGCAAACCACCATTCCTGGCTTAAGCTGGCGTGGCGTCAACCACCTCTCGGCCTGCCCCTGCAGAGCAGACAGGACCTCTGCCCCAGTGTGGCTCCTGTCCCCCAAACACACCAGCGCAAGCACGGCATGGCATCTTTTTGCCTGCGTACTTGCGTAGCCCCTTGAACGCCTACGGAGCACCGCTGGTTCCGAGGACAAACCACAGGAAGAGGCCATGGAGGAAGAAGAAGAGGAGGGGGTGGAGGAGAGAGGTGTGTCACAACCAGTAGTAGCATTTTGGAGGTGTGGCGGTGGAACAACCTCCAACACTACTGCACCTTGTCCTGCATCCTTCCCAGCTGCCAAAAGAGTGACCCAATGGGCCGTGAAAGAAAGGTAACGTCCCTGTCCATGCCTGCTGGACCATGAGTCAGCGGTAATATGCACCTTACCGCTGACCGCCCTGTCCAGCGAGGCCAAGACACTGCCTTCCACATGCCTGTAGAGAGCCGGAATAGCCTTCCGTGCGAAAAAGTGTCGTTTGGGAACCTGCCACTGAGGAACCGCACATTGCACAAACTCACGGAAGGGGGCCGTGTCTACCAACTGAAAAGGCAGCAGTTGAAGCGCTAGCAATTTAGCCAAGCTAGCATTCAACCGCCAAGCATGTGGATGGCTGGGAGTGAACTTCTTTCGACGGTCCAGCAGCTGGGGCAGGGAAATTTGCCTGCTAGAATCGGACGTTGGTGTACTGCTAGCAGAGTGCCCGCAAGTACTTGCCTGTGACACACCTAATTCTACACCTTCATTCCTCTCAGAGCAGGTTTCAGAGAGGAGTGAAGGTATAGTGGGGTTGGAGATCCCAGCTGATGCGGTGCAAGAAGAGGTCCGCTTTGTTCTTTGGTGTGGGTCTTTAAGGTAGGCTTGCCAACGAGCTGCATGGCAGGTCAACATATGTGTGATCAAGCATGTGGTGCCCAAGCGGCTGATGTTTTGGCCACGCGATATACGCTTGAGACATATGTTGCAAACAGCAGCTGTGCGATCTGATGCACTCGCCTCAAAAAAGGCCCACACCAAAGAACTTTTTGAATGACGGGCAGAGGCAGCGCCCTGCACAGGCGGAGCTCTGCGGTGTGATTCCGTCGGTGTGCTGCCCATACGCTGGCCACTCAAGGGCATCCTGCCTCGTTGGAGATGTGCCTCCTCCTCATCCTCCTCCTCCTCCTCTCTCCTATTAGGCACCCACGTGGAGTCAGTGACCTCATCATCCCCTCCCTCCTCATCACTGGAGCCAATCTGGCAGTATGCTGCAGCTGCTGGAACATGACTGCCAGATTGGTGTCCTTCTTGAGCATCCCCTCTCTCTGCTCTCACGCTGCTGCCTTCCTCTAGCTGGGTATCATCATCAGATCCTTCCAAACGCTGGGCATCCTCCTGGAGCATGTACCCAACACTGTGCTCAAACAGTTCGGGGGACTCCTCAGGAGGAGGGCATGGTGGGTCTAGGGAAGGATTGACTAATGAAGATAATGATACCAGAGAAGAGGACGCTTTGTCAGCTGCTTTGCCAGTACCCTGAGCCTGGGTGAGAGAGGATGAGGAGGATGAGGTGGGCTTGGTCATCCACTCTACCAAGTCTTCGGCATGATGTGGCTCAACATGTCCAGCTGCTGAAAACAAGGACAAGTGTGTCCCATGGCCATGTGCTGATGACAATGCACCGCGTACACGACCAGCACTGTTGCCCCCATACACAGAGCCTGCTTGCCCTCTTTTTTTGCCTCCTGACTGTCTGCCTCTCCTTGGTTGCCTTCCAGACATTTTAATGGATGGCCTGCAGGGAGATGGGAAAAACAGCAATAAGGGCTACCTTCAGGTGTATATTGTGCAGGAGGCTTAGCAACAATGACACTGACACTGTCCCCTGCCTATCCTTCTCTGTCCCTAAACACAAGGATTGAAAATATGGTTCAGCAAAAAAGTTTTAGAACAGAATAGCACACTGACACTTTCCCTCACTGTCCTACTCTGTCCCTCCCTACAAACAAGATTTAGCACAGAATAGCACACTGATAATTTCTACGAGTGTCCTTCTCTGTCCCTAAACTCAAGGATTGAAAATATGGAACAGCAAAATTGGTTTAGAACAGAATAGCACACTGTCAGTTTCACTGGCTGTACCTCTCTATCCCTCAACTCAAGGACTGAAAATATGGAACAGCAAAATTGGTTTAGAACAGAATAGCACACTGTCAGTTTCACTGACTGTACCTCTCTGTCCCTCAACTCAAGGATTGAAAATATGGAACAGCAAAATTGGTTTAGAACAGAATAGCACACTGTCAGTTTCACTCACTGTACCTCTCTGTCCCTCAACTCAAGGGTTGAAAATATGGTTCAGCAAAATAGTTTTAGAACAGAATAGCACACTGACACTTTCCCTCACTGTCCTACTCTGTCCCTCCCTACAAACAAGATTTAGCACAGAATAGCACACTGATAATTTCTACGAGTGTCCTTCTCTGTCCCTAAACTCAAGGATTGAAAATATGGAACAGCAAAATTGGTTTAGAACAGAATAGCACACTGTCAGTTTCACTGACTGTGCCTCTCTGTCCCTCAACTCAAGGATTGAAAATATGGAACAGCAAAATTGGTTTAGAACAGAATAGCACACTGTCAGTTTCACTCACTGTACCTCTCTGTCCCTCAACTCAAGGATTGAAAATATGGAACAGCAAAATTGGTTTAGAACAGAATAGCACACTGTCAGTTTCACTCACTGTACCTCTCTGTCCCTCAACCCAAGGATTGAAAATATGGTTCAGCAAAATAGTTTTAGTACAGAATAGCACACTGACACTTTCCCTCACTGTCCTACTCTGTCCCTCCCTACAAACAAGATTTAGCACAGAATAGCACACTGATAATTTCTACGAGTGTCCTTCTCTGTCCCTAAACTCAAGGATTGAAAATATGGAACAGCAAAATTGGTTTAGAACAGAATAGCACACTGTCAGTTTCACTCACTGTACCTCTCTGTCCCTCAACTCAAGGATTGAAAATATGGAACAGCAAAATTGGTTTAGAACAGAATAGCACACTGTCAGTTTCACTCACTGTACCTCTCTGTCCCTCAACTCAAGGATTGACAATATGGTTCAGCAAAATAGTTTTAGAACAGAATAGCACACTGACACTTTCCCTCACTGTCCTACTCTGTCCCTCCCTACAAACAAGATTTAGCACAGAATAGCACACTGATAATTTCTACGAGTGTCCTTCTCTGTCCCTAAACTCAAGGATTGAAAATATGGAACAGAAAAATTGGTTTAGAACAGAATAGCACACTGTCAGTTTCACTCACTGTACCTCTCTGTCCCTCAACTCAAGGATTGAAAATATGGTTCAGCAAAATAGTTTTAGAACAGAATAGCACACTGACACTTTTCCTCACTGTCCTACTCTGTCCCTCCCTACAAACAAGCTTTAGCACAGAATAGCACACTGATAATTTCTACGAGTGTCCTTCTCTGTCCCTAAACTCAAGGATTGAAAATATGGAACAGCAAAATTGGTTTAGAACAGAATAGCACACTGTCAGTTTCACTGACTGTACCTCTCTGTCCCTCAACTCAAGGATTGAAAATATGGAACAGCAAAATTGGTTTAGAACAGAATAGCACACTGTCAGTTTCACTCACTAGACCTCTCTGTCCCTCAACTCAAGGATTGAAAATATGGAACAGCAAAATTGGTTTAGAACAGAATAGCACACTGTCAGTTTCACTCACTGTACCTCTCTGTCCCTCAACTCAGGGATTGAAAATATGGTTCAGCAAAATAGTTTTAGAACAGAATAGCACACTGACACTTTCCCTCACTGTCCTACTCTGTCCCTCCCTACAAACAAGATTTAGCACAGAATAGCACACTGATAATTTCTACGAGTGTCCTTCTCCGTCCCTAAACTCAAGGATTGAAAATATGGAACAGCAAAATTGGTTTAGAACAGAATAGCACACTGTCAGTTTCACTGACTGTACCTCTCTGTCCCTCAACTCAAGGATTGAAAATATGGAACAGCAAAATTGGTTTAGAACAGAATAGCACACTGTCAGTTTCACTCACTGTACCTCTCTGTCCCTCAACTCAAGGATTGAAAATATGGAACAGCAAAATTGGTTTAGAACAGAATAGCACACTGTCAGTTTCACTCACTGTACCTCTCTGTCCCTCAACTCAAGGATTGAAAATATGGTTCAGCAAAATAGTTTTAGAACAGAATAGCACACTGACACTTTCCCTCACTGTCCTACTCTGTCCCTCCCTACAAACAAGATTTAGCACAGAATAGCACACTGATAATTTCTACGAGTGTCCTTCTCTGTCCCTAAACTCAAGGATTGAAAATCTGGAACAGCAAAATTGGTTTAGAACAGAATAGCACACTGTCAGTTTCACTCACTGTACCTCTCTGTCCCTCAACTCAAGGATTGAAAATATGGAACAGCAAAATTGGTTTAGAACAGAATAGCACACTGTCAGTTTCACTCACTGTACTTCTCTATCCCTCAACTCAAGGATTGAAAATATGGAACAGCAAAATTGGTTTAGAACAGAATAGCACACTGTCAGTTTCACTCACTGTACCTCTCTGTCCCTCAACTCAAGGATTGAAAATATGGTTCAGCAAAATAGTTTTAGAACAGAATAGCACACTGACACTTTCCCTCACTGTACCTCTCTGTCCCTAAACTCAAGGATTGAAAATATGGTTCAGCAAAATAGTTTTAGAACAGAATAGCACACTGACACTTTCCCTCACTGTACCTCTCTGTCCCTACAAACAAGGATTAGCACAGAATAGCACACTGTCACTGACACTCTCCCTACCTATCCTTATTTGTCCCTAAACACAAGGAATCCAGGAATAGTAAAGGAAAAATAATGACACTGTCCCTGCCTATGCTTCTCTTTCCCTGCTCCGGAACACACTACACAAGGCCGCCGCGCTGGCGGCCTTTTATAGTGTGGGGCGTGTACTAAACCCCATCAGCAATAATTGGCCACAGGCATCCTGCCTGTGGCCAATCATTGCTCTCCTCGCTGCCGGCGCTGTGATTGGCCAAGCATGCGGGGTCACAGTGCATGCTTGGCCAATCACAGCGCCTGGATGACACTGCGATGGCGTAGTGCATTGTGGGCCGTTCGCGTCACTCGAATTTGGCGCGAACGGCCCAAATCGTTCGATCTTCGTCGAACGATCGAACAGCCGATGTTCGAGTCGAACGTATGTTCGACTCGAACACGAAGCTCATCCCTAGTCCTCAGATCAAATAAGAACTTTAATTGGATAATCAAACCAGGCTCCATTCACCCCACTACCAGATTTAACCATGCAAATGAAGGAGACGCCAAATCCCAAAGGACTCATTTAATAAAAAGTATTGCACTTACATTTGTTCAGATAAAAATCAGCTTTGTAAATAACATAGGCGGCCGCCATAAAAAACATCCAATTACGAGCATAATCCATTCCAGGAGAATACTCGTAATCCAAAGCACTCGCATATCAAATTGAGTTTCCCCATAGAAGTCAATGGAAACAAAAATAATTTGTTCCACATTGACCTCTATGACATGCAATACCGCGTTTGGCCAGAGGTGGGGGGTGTCGGAGAGCCTCAGAAATACTCGGGACAGCTCAGCTGAACTTAGAAACTTTCTCAGCTTTTCTGAGTATTTCCAAACGGCTCAGATCGGCTCCGATCGGCTCCGGCGCCCCTGCACCTCTGGCCAAATGCGATACTGCACACTGCTGTGGCACGCGATAGCAAGAAACAACTCCTTTACCTGACTAGTTTCATCGCTAAGAGAACTTCTTCTGGGGCATCTTTGTTTTATTTTAGTTTTTTCACAATTGGACTTTTTTTAACACTTTATGAGCAATATTTATGTTTAGCGCAACACTAGTTTTTGTATATGCTATGTAATGTGATTATATCTCACTTTAGTGGTGCTGCTGGATATTTACACTGTATTGGTTTAATTTCATATGTATGATTTTTTTTTTGCACAAGCGCAGTATTTCTTTTTGTATGAATTATGACCTCTATTATCTCTCCTGGCTCACTCAGCCTTGCTTACAGCACTTTGCTGCACAGGCCCACTCCTGGCCTCTAGATAGTGGTTATTCTGACACCCCGAGCAATCTCACTTCTCTGACCCTTACAGATTCCTACAGTCCTCTCTACTCTAGTTGTCCTCTCTCTAGCTCTCCCAGACTCTCAGTCTGATGGACATGGAATCTCTCCAACACGGAGTTCTGTCTCCTAGTAGATCATCTCTGTCTCCAGGCAGGATCACCATAGCTCCCAACTGTCCCTGATTTGGAACAATGTCCCTCTGTCCCTCATTCCTCCTCATTTGTCCCTCATTTTGGTCTGATCTATATAGATGTATATAAAATGCACTCTTTATATATCAAAAAGTGTTTTCCAGCGCCAAACCTTTCATCTGATATCTAAATTTCTGCATTTGTAAATTCCAAAAGCCAATATAAAGGAATAGTAGTGGTAAAAAAAAGCACTTATGGGCTTAACCAATCTTTTTTTGTACAATTCTCCTTTAAGGGGGCATGGCAAGGGGTGTGTCCTATGCCTACATACTTTTGCTGATTGGTGTCCCTCATTCCCATTTTAAAAAGTTGGGAGTAGGGATGAGCTTCGTGTTCGAGTCGAACATACGTTCGACTCGAACATCGGCTGTTCGATCGTTCGACGAAGATCGAACGATTTGGGCCGTTCGCGCCAAATTCGAGTGACGCGAACGGCCCACAATGCACTACGCCATCGCAGTGTCATCCAGGCGCTGTGATTGGCCAAGCATGCACTGTGACCCCGCATGCTTGGCCAATCACAGCGCCGGCAGCGAGGAGAGCAATGATTGGCCACAGGCAGGATGCCTGTGGCCAATTATTGCTGAGGGTGTTTAGTACACGCCCCACACTATAAAAGGCCGCCAGCACGGCGGCCTAGTGTAGTGTGTTCCGGAGCAGGGATAGAGCAGCATAGGCAGGGACAGTGACTGTTATTTCTTTCTTGCTTAACCTGGATTCCTTTAGTTTAGGGAAAGAGAAGGATAGGTAGGGAGAGTGTCAGTGTGTTTTGTGCTTGTGCTATAGTGTGCTTAAAAAAAACATTTATTCTAGGGACAGAAAACTGTAGGTAGGGACAGTGTCAGTTTCTTTCACTCTGCAAGTCCTTGTTTCCAGGGACCTGGAAGGACAGTGAGTGAATTGTCCTTGTGCTATATTGTGCTTAAAAAAACATTTATTCTAGGGACAGAAAACTGTAGGTAGGGAGAGTGTCAGTTTCTTTCACTCTGCAAGTCCTTGTTTCCAGGGACCTGTAAGGACAGTGAGTGAATTGTCCTTGTGCTATATTGTGATTAAAAAAAACATTTTTTCTAGGGACAGAAAACTGTAGGTAGGGAGAGTGTTTTTTTTCTTTCACTCTGCAAGTCCTTGTTTCCAGGGACCTGGAAGGACAGTGAGTGAATTGTCCTTGTGCTATATTGTGCTTAAAAAAAACATTTTTTCTAGGGACAGAAAACTGTAGGTAGGGAGAGTGTTTTTTTTCTTTCACTCTGCAAGTCCTTGTTTCCAGGGACCTGGAAGGACAGTGAGTGAATTGTCCTTGTGCTATATTGTGCTTAAAAAAAACATTTTTTCTAGGGACAGAAAACTGTTGGTAGGGAGAGTGTTTTTTTTCTTTCACTCTGCAAGTCCTTGTTTCCAGGGACCTCTAAGGACAGTGAGTGAATTGTCCTTGTGCTATATTGTGCTTAAAAAAAAACATTTATTCTAGGGACAGAAAACTGTAGGTAGGGAGAGTGTCAGTTTATTTCACTCTGCAAGTCCTTGTTTCCAGGGACCTGGAAGGACAGTGAGTGAATTGTCCTTGTGCTATATTGTGATTAAAAAAAACATTTATTCTAGGGACAGAAAACTGTAGGTAGGGACAGTGTCAGTTTCTTTCACTCTGCAAGTCCTTGTTTCCAGGGACCTGGAAGGACAGTGAGTGAATTGTCCTTGTGCTATATTGTGCTTAAAAAAACATTTATTCTAGGGACAGAAAACTGTAGGTAGGGAGAGTGTCAGTTTCTTTCACTCTGCAAGTCCTTGTTTCCAGGGACCTGTAAGGACAGTGAGTGAATTGTCCTTGTGCTATATTGTGATTAAAAAAAACATTTTTTCTAGGGACAGAAAACTGTAGGTAGGGAGAGTGTTTTTTTTCTTTCACTCTGCAAGTCCTTGTTTCCAGGGACCTGGAAGGACAGTGAGTGAATTGTCCTTGCGCTATATTGTGCTTAAAAAAAAAAATTTTTCTAGGGACAGAAAACTGTAGGTAGGGAGAGTGTTTTTTTTCTTTCACTCTGCAAGTCCTTGTTTCCAGGGACCTGGAAGGACAGTGAGTGAATTGTCCTTGTGCTATATTGTGCTTAAAAAAAAACATTTTTTCTAGGGACAGAAAACTGTAGGTAGGGAGAGTGTTTTTTTTTTTCACTCTGCAAGTCCTTGTTTCCAGGGACCTCTAAGGACAGTGAGTGAATTGTCCTTGTGCTATATTGTGCTTAAAAAAAACATTTATTCTAGGGACAGAAAACTGTAGGTAGGGAGAGTGTCAGTTTATTTCACTCTGCAAGTCCTTGTTTCCAGGGACCTGGAAGGACAGTGAGTGAATTGTCCTTGTGCTATATTGTGATTAAAAAAAACATTTTTTCTAGGGACAGAAAACTGTAGGTAGGGAGAGTGTTTTTTTTCTTTCACTCTGCAAGTCCTTGTTTCCAGGGACCTGTAAGGACAGTGAGTGAATTGTCCTTGTGCTATATTGTGATTAAAAAAAACATTTTTTCTAGGGACAGAAAACTGTAGGTAGGGAGAGTGTTTTTTTTCTTTCACTCTGCAAGTCCTTGTTTCCAGGGACCTGTAAGGACAGTGAGTGAATTGTCCTTGTGCTATATTGTGCTTAAAAAAAACATTTATTCTAGGGACAGAAAACTGTAGGTAGGGAGAGTGTCAGTTTATTTCACTCTGCAAGTCCTTGTTTCCAGGGACCTGTAAGGACAGTGAGTGAATTGTCCTTGTGCTATATTGTGATTAAAAAAAACATTTTTTCTAGGGACAGAAAACTGTAGGTAGGGAGAGTGTTTTTTTTCTTTCACTCTGCAAGTCCTTGTTTCCAGGGACCTGTAAGGACAGTGAGTGAATTGTCCTTGTGCTATATTGTGATTAAAAAAAACATTTTTTCTAGGGACAGAAAACTGTAGGTAGGGAGAGTGTTTTTTTTCTTTCACTCTGCAAGTCCTTGTTTCCAGGGACCTGTAAGGACAGTGAGTGAATTGTCCTTGTGCTATATTGTGCTTAAAAAAAACATTTATTCTAGGGACAGAAAACTGTAGGTAGGGAGAGTGTCAGTTTATTTCACTCTGCAAGTCCTTGTTTCCAGGGACCTGTAAGGACAGTGAGTGAATTGTCCTTGTGCTATATTGTGCTTAAAAAAACATTTATTCTAGGGACAGAAAACTGTAGGTAGGGAGAGTGTCAGTTTATTTCACTCTGCAAGTCCTTGTTTCCAGGGACCTGTAAGGACAGTGAGTGAATTGTCCTTGTGCTATATTGTGATTAAAAAAAACATTTTTTCTAGGGACAGAAAACTGTAGGTAGGGAGAGTGTTTTTTTTCTTTCACTCTGCAAGTCCTTGTTTCCAGGGACCTGTAAGGACAGTGAGTGAATTGTCCTTGTGCTATATTGTGCTTAAAAAAACATTTATTCTAGGGACAGAAAACTGTAGGTAGGGAGAGTGTCAGTTTATTTCACTCTGCAAGTCCTTGTTTCCAGGGACCTGTAAGGACAGTGAGTGAATTGTCCTTGTGCTATATTGTGATTAAAAAAAACATTTTTTCTAGGGACAGAAAACTGTAGGTAGGGAGAGTGTTTTTTTTCTTTCACTCTGCAAGTCCTTGTTTCCAGGGACCTGTAAGGACAGTGAGTGAATTGTCCTTGTGCTATATTGTGCTTAAAAAAAACATTTATTCTAGGGACAGAAAACTGTAGGTAGGGAGAGTGTCAGTTTATTTCACTCTGCAAGTCCTTGTTTCCAGGGACCTGTAAGGACAGTGAGTGAATTGTCCTTGTGCTATATTGTGATTAAAAAAAACATTTTTTCTAGGGACAGAAAACTGTAGGTAGGGAGAGTGTTTTTTTTCTTTCACTCTGCAAGTCCTTGTTTCCAGGGACCTGTAAGGACAGTGAGTGAATTGTCCTTGTGCTATATTGTGATTAAAAAAAACATTTTTTCTAGGGACAGAAAACTGTAGGTAGGGAGAGTGTTTTTTTTCTTTCACTCTGCAAGTCCTTGTTTCCAGGGACCTGTAAGGACAGTGAGTGAATTGTCCTTGTGCTATATTGTGCTTAAAAAAAACATTTATTCTAGGGACAGAAAACTGTAGGTAGGGAGAGTGTCAGTTTATTTCACTCTGCAAGTCCTTGTTTCCAGGGACCTGTAAGGACAGTGAGTGAATTGTCCTTGTGCTATATTGTGCTTAAAAAAAACATTTATTCTAGGGACAGAAAACTGTAGGTAGGGAGAGTGTCAGTTTATTTCACTCTGCAAGTCCTTGTTTCCAGGGACCTGTAAGGACAGTGAGTGAATTGTCCTTGTGCTATATTGTGATTAAAAAAAACATTTTTTCTAGGGACAGAAAACTGTAGGTAGGGAGAGTGTTTTTTTTCTTTCACTCTGCAAGTCCTTGTTTCCAGGGACCTGTAAGGACAGTGAGTGAATTGTCCTTGTGCTATATTGTGCTTAAAAAAACATTTATTCTAGGGACAGAAAACTGTAGGTAGGGAGAGTGTCAGTTTATTTCACTCTGCAAGTCCTTGTTTCCAGGGACCTGTAAGGACAGTGAGTGAATTGTCCTTGTGCTATATTGTGATTAAAAAAAACATTTTTTCTAGGGACAGAAAACTGTAGGTAGGGAGAGTGTTTTTTTTCTTTCACTCTGCAAGTCCTTGTTTCCAGGGACCTGTAAGGACAGTGAGTGAATTGTCCTTGTGCTATATTGTGCTTAAAAAAAACATTTATTCTAGGGACAGAAAACTGTAGGTAGGGAGAGTGTCAGTTTATTTCACTCTGCAAGTCCTTGTTTCCAGGGACCTGTAAGGACAGTGAGTGAATTGTCCTTGTGCTATATTGTGATTAAAAAAAAACATTTTTTCTAGGGACAGAAAACTGTAGGTAGGGAGAGTGTTTTTTTTCTTTCACTCTGCAAGTCCTTGTTTCCAGGGACCTGTAAGGACAGTGAGTGAATTGTCCTTGTGCTATATTGTGCTTAAAAAAACATTTATTCTAGGGACAGAAAACTGTAGGTAGGGAGAGTGTCAGTTTATTTCACTCTGCAAGTCCTTGTTTCCAGGGACCTGTAAGGACAGTGAGTGAATTGTCCTTGTGCTATATTGTGATTAAAAAAAACATTTTTTCTAGGGACAGAAAACTGTAGGTAGGGAGAGTGTTTTTTTTCTTTCACTCTGCAAGTCCTTGTTTCCAGGGACCTGTAAGGACAGTGAGTGAATTGTCCTTGTGCTATATTGTGATTAAAAAAAACATTTTTTCTAGGGACAGAAAACTGTAGGTAGGGAGAGTGTTTTTTTTCTTTCACTCTGCAAGTCCTTGTTTCCAGGGACCTGGAAGGACAGTGAGTGAATTGTCCTTGTGCTATATTGTGCTTAAAAAAAACATTTATTCTAGGGACAGAAAACTGTAGGTAGGGAGAGTGTCAGTTTATTTCACTCTGCAAGTCCTTGTTTCCAGGGACCTGTAAGGACAGTGAGTGAATTGTCCTTGTGCTATATTGTGATTAAAAAAAACATTTTTTCTAGGGACAGAAAACTGTAGGTAGGGAGAGTGTTTTTTTTCTTTCACTCTGCAAGTCCTTGTTTCCAGGGACCTGTAAGGACAGTGAGTGAATTGTCCTTGTGCTATATTGTGCTTAAAAAAAACATTTATTCTAGGGACAGAAAACTGTAGGTAGGGAGAGTGTCAGTTTATTTCACTCTGCAAGTCCTTGTTTCCAGGGACCTGTAAGGACAGTGAGTGAATTGTCCTTGTGCTATATTGTGATTAAAAAAAACATTTTTTCTAGGGACAGAAAACTGTAGGTAGGGAGAGTGTTTTTTTTCTTTCACTCTGCAAGTCCTTGTTTCCAGGGACCTGTAAGGACAGTGAGTGAATTGTCCTTGTGCTATATTGTGCTTAAAAAAACATTTATTCTAGGGACAGAAAACTGTAGGTAGGGAGAGTGTCAGTTTATTTCACTCTGCAAGTCCTTGTTTCCAGGGACCTGTAAGGACAGTGAGTGAATTGTCCTTGTGCTATATTGTGATTAAAAAAAACATTTTTTCTAGGGACAGAAAACTGTAGGTAGGGAGAGTGTTTTTTTTCTTTCACTCTGCAAGTCCTTGTTTCCAGGGACCTGTAAGGACAGTGAGTGAATTGTCCTTGTGCTATATTGTGCTTAAAAAAAACATTTATTCTAGGGACAGAAAACTGTAGGTAGGGAGAGTGTCAGTGTATTTCACTCTGCAAGTCCTTGTTTCCAGGGACCTGTAAGGACAGTGAGTGAATTGTCCTTGTGCTATATTGTGATTAAAAAAAACATTTTTTCTAGGGACAGAAAACTGTAGGTAGGGAGAGTGTTTTTTTTCTTTCACTCTGCAAGTCCTTGTTTCCAGGGACCTGTAAGGACAGTGAGTGAATTGTCCTTGTGCTATATTGTGATTAAAAAAATCATTTTTTCTAGGGACAGAAAACTGTAGGTAGGGAGAGTGTTTTTTTTCTTTCACTCTGCAAGTCCTTGTTTCCAGGGACCTGTAAGGACAGTGAGTGAATTGTCCTTGTGCTATATTGTGCTTAAAAAAAACATTTATTCTAGGGACAGAAAACTGTAGGTAGGGAGAGTGTCAGTTTATTTCACTCTGCAAGTCCTTGTTTCCAGGGACCTGTAAGGACAGTGAGTGAATTGTCCTTGTGCTATATTGTGATTAAAAAAAACATTTTTTCTAGGGACAGAAAACTGTAGGTAGGGAGAGTGTTTTTTTTCTTTCACTCTGCAAGTCCTTGTTTCCAGGGACCTGTAAGGACAGTGAGTGAATTGTCCTTGTGCTATATTGTGATTAAAAAAAACATTTTTTCTAGGGACAGAAAACTGTAGGTAGGGAGAGTGTTTTTTTTCTTTCACTCTGCAAGTCCTTGTTTCCAGGGACCTGGAAGGACAGTGAGTGAATTGTCCTTGTGCTATATTGTGCTTAAAAAAAACATTTATTCTAGGGACAGAAAACTGTAGGTAGGGAGAGTGTCAGTTTATTTCACTCTGCAAGTCCTTGTTTCCAGGGACCTGTAAGGACAGTGAGTGAATTGTCCTTGTGCTATATTGTGATTAAAAAAAACATTTTTTCTAGGGACAGAAAACTGTAGGTAGGGAGAGTGTTTTTTTTCTTTCACTCTGCAAGTCCTTGTTTCCAGGGACCTGTAAGGACAGTGAGTGAATTGTCCTTGTGCTATATTGTGCTTAAAAAAAACATTTATTCTAGGGACAGAAAACTGTAGGTAGGGAGAGTGTCAGTTTATTTCACTCTGCAAGTCCTTGTTTCCAGGGACCTGTAAGGACAGTGAGTGAATTGTCCTTGTGCTATATTGTGATTAAAAAAAACATTTTTTCTAGGGACAGAAAACTGTAGGTAGGGAGAGTGTTTTTTTTCTTTCACTCTGCAAGTCCTTGTTTCCAGGGACCTGTAAGGACAGTGAGTGAATTGTCCTTGTGCTATATTGTGCTTAAAAAAACATTTATTCTAGGGACAGAAAACTGTAGGTAGGGAGAGTGTCAGTTTATTTCACTCTGCAAGTCCTTGTTTCCAGGGACCTGTAAGGACAGTGAGTGAATTGTCCTTGTGCTATATTGTGATTAAAAAAAACATTTTTTCTAGGGACAGAAAACTGTAGGTAGGGAGAGTGTTTTTTTTCTTTCACTCTGCAAGTCCTTGTTTCCAGGGACCTGTAAGGACAGTGAGTGAATTGTCCTTGTGCTATATTGTGATTAAAAAAAACATTTTTTCTAGGGACAGAAAACTGTAGGTAGGGAGAGTGTTTTTTTTCTTTCACTCTGCAAGTCCTTGTTTCCAGGGACCTGTAAGGACAGTGAGTGAATTGTCCTTGTGCTATATTGTGATTAAAAAAAACATTTTTTCTAGGGACAGAAAACTGTAGGTAGGGAGAGTGTTTTTTTTCTTTCACTCTGCAAGTCCTTGTTTCCAGGGACCTGTAAGGACAGTGAGTGAATTGTCCTTGTGCTATATTGTGATTAAAAAAAATATTTTTTCTAGGGACAGAAAACTGTAGGTAGGGAGAGTGTCAGTTTCTTTCACTGTGAAAGTCCTTGTTTCAAGGGACAGAGAAGGACACCTGAAGGTAGCCCTTATTGCTTTTTTCCCATCTCCCTGCAGGCCATCTATTAGAATGTCTGGAAGGCAAACAAGGAGAGGCAGACAGTCAGGAGGCAATAAAAGAGGGCAAGCAGGCTCTGTGTCTGGGGGCAACAGTGCTGGTCGTGGACGCGGTGCATTGTCATCAGCACATGGCCATGGGACACGCTTGTCCTTCTTTTCGGCAGCTGGACATGTTGAGCCACATCATGCCGAAGACTTGGTAGAGTGGATGACCAAGCCCTCCTCCTCCTCCTCATCCTCTCTCACCCAGGCTCAGGGTACTGGAAAAGCAGCTGCCAAAGCGTCGTCTTCCCTGGTATCAATGTCAGACAAATCATCAGTCACTCCTTCCCTAGACCCACCATGTCCTCCTCCTGAGGAGTCCCCCGAACTGTTTCAGCACAGTGTTGGGTACATGCTCCAGGAGGATGCCCAGCGTTTCGAAGGGTCTGATGATGAAACCCAGCTAGAGGAAGGCAGTAGCGTGAGAGCAGACAGAGGGGATGCTCAAGAAGGACACCAATCTGGCAGTCATGTTCCAGCAGCTGCAGCATACTGCCAGATTGGCTCCAGTGATGAGGAGGGAGGGGATGATGAGGTCACTGACTCCACGTGGGTGCCTAATAGGAGAGAGGAGGAGGAGGAGGATGAGGAGGAGGCACATCTCCAACGAGGCAGGATGCCCTTTGGTGGCCAGCGTAAGGGCAGTACACCGACGGAATCACACCGCAGAGCTCCGCCTGTGCAGGGCGCTGCCTCTGCCCGTCATTCAAAAAGTTCTTTGGTGTGGGCCTTTTTTGAGGCTAGTGCATCAGATCGCACAGCTGCTGTTTGCAACATATGTCTCAAGCGTATATCGCGTGGCCAAAACATCAGCCGCTTGGGTACCACATGCCTGACCAGACATATGTTGACCTGCCATGCAGCTCATTGGCAAGCCTACCTCAAAGACCCACACCAAAGAACAAAGCGGACCTCTCCTTGCACCGCATCAGCTGGGATCTCCAACCCCACTATAACTTCAGTCCTCTCTGAAACATGCACTGAGAGGAATGAAGGTGTAGAATTAGGTGTGTCACAGCCAAGTACTTGCGCCCACTCTGCTAGCAGTACACCGACGTCCGATTCTAGCAGGCAAATTTCCCTGCCCCAGCTGCTGGACCGTCGAAAGAAGTTCACTCCCAGCCATCCACATGCCCAGCGGTTGAATGCTAGCTTGGCTAAATTGCTAGCGCTTCAACTGCTGCCTTTTCAGTTGGTAGACTCGGCCCCCTTCCGTGAGTTTGTGCAATGTGCGGTTCCTCAGTGGCAGGTTCCCAAACGCCACTTTTTCTCACGGAAGGCTATTCCGGCTCTCTACCGGCATGTGGAAGGCAATGTCTTGGCCTCGCTGGACAGGGCGGTCAGCGGTAAGGTGCATATTACCGCTGACTCATGGTCCAGCAGGCATGGACAGGGACGTTACCTTTCTTTCACGGCCCATTGGGTCACTCTTTTGGCAGCTGGGAAGGATTCAGGACAAGGTGCAGTAGTGTTGGAGGTTGTCCCACCGCCACGCCTCCAAAATGCTACTACTGGTTGTGACACACCTCTCTCCTCCACCCCCTCCTCTTCTTCTTCCTCCATGGCCTCTTCCTGTGGTTTGTCCTATGAACCAGCGGTGCTCCGTAGCCGTTCACGGGGCTACGCAAGTACGCAGGCAAAAAGATGCCATGCCGTGCTTGCGCTGGTGTGTTTGGGGGACAGAAGCCACACTGGGGCAGAGGTCCTGTCTGCTCTGCAGGGCCAGGCCGAGAGGTGGTTGACGCCACGCCAGCTTAAGCCAGGAATGGTGGTTTGCGACAATGGCACCAACCTCCTCTCCGCTCTCCGACAGGGACAACTGACCCATGTGCCCTGTGTGGCTCACGTCCTTAACCTGGTGGTGCAGCGCTTCTTGGGCAGGTACCCGGGCTTACAGGATGTCCTGAGGCAGGCCAGGAAAGTCTGTGTGCATTTCCGCAGATCTTATAATGCCAGTGCTCGCCTGGCTGAGCTGCAAAAGGAGTTGAACCTGCCCAAGAACCGCCTTATATGTGACATGCCCACCAGGTGGAACTCAACGTTGGCCAAGCTGCAGCGGCTGCACACGCAGCAGAGGGCCATCAATGAGTACCTGTGCGACTACGGCACCAGGACAGGGTCAGGGGAGCTTGGTTTTTTTTCTCCACGCCAGTGGGGCATGATCAGGGATGCATGCACTGTCCTGGCACCATTTGAGGAGGCCACGAGGATGGTGAGCAGTGACAGTGCATGCATCAGTGACACTGTACCTCTTGTCCACCTGTTGGAGCACACGCTGCGTGGAATAATGGACAGGGCACTTGAGGCAGAACAGAGGCAGGAAGAGGAGGACTTCCTTGCCTCTCAAGGCCCCCTTTACCCAGACAGTGTTCCTTCTGTCCCACCCATCGCACAGGAAGAGGAGGAGGAGGAGGAGGAGGAGGAGGAGGATTGTGTCAGCATGGAGGTGGAGGCTGGCACTCAGCATCATCAGCAGCAGTCTTTTAGGGATGATTTACAGTCCCAAGAAACCAGTGGACTTGTACGTGGCTGGGAGGAGGTGGCTGCGGATCATGTCGTCCTTAGTGACCCAGAGGACTCCGGAGCGAATGCCTCAGCAAACCTACGCTGCATGGCCTCCCTGATCCTGCAAAGTCTGCGGAAGGATCCTCGTATTCTTCGGATCAAGGAGAGGGACCATTACTGGCTGGCCACTCTCCTTGATCCACGGTACAAGGGTAAGGTTGCGGACCTTATGTTACCGTCGCAGAGGGAGCAGAGGATGAGACAACTCCGGGAGGCCTTGCAGAAAGGTCTGTGCAACGCGTTCCCAGAGACTGGGAGGTTGCAAACTCCTGGTCCTGGACAACGAGTTGCTGAGGCTTCGGCCAGTCAAAGAAGGAGCGGTGGGGAAGGTGGCCGTCTGACCGATGCGTTCAGACAATTCTTTAGTCCGCAGCCCCAAAGTATGATCGGTTCCAGCAACCATCGCCAGCGTCTGATAAACATGGTGCAGGAATATCTAGGGGCAAGGTCAGACTTGGACACCTTCCCCACCGAAAATCCTCTGGCTTACTGGGTCTTGAGGATGGATCACTGGCCAGAGCTTGCACAGTATGCAATTGAGCTACTGGCCTGTCCTGCATCCAGCGTTCTTTCGGAACGCACATTCAGTGCTGCTGGAGGATTTGTCACGGATCACAGGGTGCGCCTGTCCACCGACTCGGTTGATCGACTGACTTTCATCAAGATGAACCAGTCTTGGATCACCACCAGCTACCACACACCTGATGCTGATATAACAGACTAATTGATTTTAACATGTCACATCCCTTCAAGACTGATGCTGATGCTGAGTGCCTGTGCTGTTATGTTGACTGGCTATCCTCCTCCTCCGAGTCCTCAATGATACGATTGATGATGATAGCTTGGAAGATCATTTTTGTTTATGGGTGCCGCCACCAGTGCCTAACGCCCAATTTTTCAGCCCCTGTTTAACAGGGGCGTGTAATTACAATTTTTGAAGCAATACTTTGCAACAGGGCTCATTGCTGTGCTCCAAGTACAGTATCTGTGAGGAGTTGCAGTGTTGTGCCACCAGTGCCTAAGGCCCAATTTTTCAGCCCCTGTTTAACAGGGGCGTGTCATTACAATTTTTGAAGCAATACTTTGCAACAGGGCTCATTGCTGTGCTCCAAGTACAGTATCTGTGAGGAGTTGCAGTGTTGTGCCACCAGTGCCTAAGGCCCAATTTTTCAGCCCCTGTTTAACAGGGGCGTGTCATTACAATTTTTGAAGCAATACTTTGCAACAGGGCTCATTGCTGTGCTCCAAGTACAGTATCTGTGAGGGGTTGCAGTGTTGTGCCACCAGTGCCTAAGGCCCAATTTTTCAGCCCCTGTTCAACAGGGGCATGTAATTACAATTCTTGATCTAATAATTCACAGCAGGGCCCATTGCTGCACCCACCAAGAGTAACTGTCAGGGCTTACAGTGTTGTGGCACCAGCACCACCATCAAAGGCCCAATTTTTACTACCACTGTTCAACAATTATATGTAATTAAAATTCCTGATATAATAGTTGACAGCAGGGCGTTCCAGCACCAACCAAGAGTAACTGTGAGTGCTTACAGTGTTGTGCCAACACCAACAACTAAGGGGCCTATTTCTGCAGAGTATATACGGCAGGTCCCTACTTTCAAACATCCAACTTACAAACGACTCCTACTTGCAAACGCAAGAAGACAACAGGAAGTGAGAGGAAATCTACCACTAGGAAGGAAAATTCTCTCCTGTAAGAATAAATATGGGAGAAAGGTGTCTCCTCTGTACTGATGCTTTATCAGCAATCCTTGTTTCAAGAAAAACACCACATTTCAAAAACAGTTGTCATTGGGACGGAAAGTGAGGTGAAATGTTCTGAACAGGGGCACAGACAGCAAAACAAATGTTACAGGGGTGATAACCCTTACCTATGTTTTCCAAAAAGTTTAAAAATAGATTTTTGGTCTGGAGCTACACTTCAACAATGTACCTGTTCAAAATTACAAACAGATTCTACATAAGAACAAACCTACAGTCCCTGTCTTGTATGCACCGCCTGTATAGGGCTGTTCAGAGTATATAGGGCCTTTTTTATTTTATGTGCGGGGTTCCCCTTAATATCCATACAAGACCCAAAGGGGCTGGTAATGGGCTGGGGTAGGGGGGGGGGTCATGGGGTAGCTATGCCATTTTTCTTAAAGAATTTCATCCATATTACCGGGACCAGACATTACATTAAAGCCGCAAGCAGTTTTAAATGGCTTTTTTTTCCTTTAGAAGTGTCATTTTGTGCAGGGACAGTTCTAAACACGGGAAACACGTGGCACTTCACAGGCATACTTTAGACACCCCCCAGGTACGATATTTAAAGGAATATTTGACTTTTTTTTTTTCACTTTATGCATCATTAAAATGACTGCTCCCGAAAAACGACCGTTTTTAAAACTTCTTTTTGCATTGATACATGTCCCCTGGTGCAGAACCCGGGTTCCCAAACCCTTTTTAGGACAATAACATGCATAATAGTTGTTATAATTAGCACTTTAGAATTCGAACGTTCGCATCCATTGTATTTAATAGGGTTCTAATGTTCGTTCGAACTTTCGGTCCGTTCGCGGGTTCTGGTGCGAACCGAACCCGGGGGTGTTCGGCTCATCACTAGTTGGGAGGTATGGGATCACACACCTGCCTTCAAAAGGGAGCACACGCCCTTCTGATTGGAACCCTGGGCTATGCCCAAGCCTTCATCATAAGTGCTGTATGCATCTGGATATACCCTGCTGGTCTTCAAGAAAACCTGGATACTGGGTTGGAGATTTCTTCCCTCCCAAAGCACTCTGAAATCTCCAAACTACGGAGTCAAACCTGGGAATATCAAACTCCAGCGAAAGCTGTAAAAACAGTTAATAATGATTAATAATAATATTAATAACCCCTACTAATCTACACTCCAATGTTTCTCACACTGCTTATGTGTAAACCCTGAAAAACAGAAAAGGGGCGAATGGCAATTATATGCTAGTGCCACATCCAATATTTGAGAAAAAGAAAACAAAATTTTCCCCTGGATGGACTTTTTAGGCACTAATAGTATTGGTATCAAACGTACAGAGTATTGAAGTCGAAAAAAGGTTTTATTAATAATTATACATGATTAAAATTACAAAAAATGAAATGAAATATTGAGTTGGAATAAACAATTTCAACAAGTATCACCATGCAGGAAGATTCAAGAAGAACCTCCATACACCGACACGTTTCGAAATAAACTTCTTCAGGGGTGTGTAACAAGGGAGGAATAGGTCATCTGAGCATAAAGATACATATAATCAATTACACATATTCAGATAAACACTGTTAATATAAGTACAAAACAACAATGTATATATATATATATATATATATATATATATATATTGTGACAGCAGGAAGGTAAAGTCACCTGGTTGCATCCAGGGGGGTAGATATATTTCTCCCAGATTCAGGCTTTATGCTGACTTATACAACTAGGGTGGAGAGTTGTATAAGCCCAGCTGAGGCTAGTAGGCTCATGGATGACTCATACCTCTAGGGAGAGTGTGGGGCGTCGTACAGACAGGGAGTTGATGAGGCCAGCTGAAGCTTGTCAGCTCATTTAGGCCTCTATAAGAACTCCCAGATTCATTAGGTGTTAGCTCATGCCTGGAACCAGACCTGTGTGGACTGTCTAGGGAGAGTGAACCCCTGTGCGGTGAGAAAAAGCCTGTGTGGCTATTTGCTTGGACATTCAAAACCAGGGACTTAGGGACTAGGACAGCACTAGGCTGATCCCAGTTGTTAGTTAGGAAACCTGTATGTTTAGTCAGAGGTCAAGTCGACCAGGATTTAATTTGTTTATGTTTCTTTTGGCTTTGCTGTGTTTTGTCACTGTAAATAGAAAATAAACCGCACCTTTTTTTGATTTTGAAAACCACAACCTCCGTTTGCTGGGCCTGTTTTGTGTGGGGAGCCCATCCCGGGGGTCACACACACCCGCTGCCGAGCTAACCCCCTCACAGTTGGTGGAGAACCAGTGGCAGTTTTTTTTAAGCCAGCATGGAGGAGATACTGAAGCAGCTGGCTCTAGCAAATGCCAATCAACAGCAGACAAATGCAGGTTTGCAAAAGAGCCTTGCAGCTCATCAACAGAGCCTTGCAGCCCAGCAGCAAGCTCACCAACAGAGTCTGGAAGCTCAGCAACAAGCCCAGCAGCAATCTGAGGCCCGCTTCATAGACCTGTTACAGAAGCAAGAGCAGAGACTACAACAAATGGAAGCAGTAATGCAGCAACGTCCGCAGACCAGTGAGGAAAGCCGTCCCACTAATACCGCGTCCTTTGGGGTGAGTCGTTTATTGACAAAAATGACTGGAGAGGATGATCCAGAGGTATTTTTGACCACATTTGAAAGGACTGCTGAAAGAGAAAAGTGGCCTGAGGAGCAGTGGGCTGGACTGGTGGCTCCTCTGTTAACTGGTGAATCGCAGAAGGCTTACTATGACCTAGAGCCTGACCAAGCAAAAGACTATGTGATGCTAAAAGCTGAGATATTGGCAAGGCTGGGTGTCACCCAGGCTGTCCGGGCTCAGCGTGTGCATAACTGGACTTTCCAGCTTGGAAAACCCCCCAGGTCTCAAATGTATGATCTCATTCACCTGAGCAGAAAGTGGCTACAGCCAGAGACTTTGTCCGCACCAAAGATTGTGGAACGTGTTGTAATGGATCGGTTTTTGAGAGCTCTTCCTACTGCCATCCAAAAGTGGGTAAGCCATGGAGACCCAGAGACGGCCGATGGTCTTGTGGATCGTGTGGAGAAATACTTGGCTACAGAGAACCTGACGGCCTCTTCCAGAGACACTCGGACTTTCCACCCTAAGACCAGACCATCCCCAGGGGCGGATAAGAGGATTCCAAGGGGTAAGGGTGGAGAGAGTGAGAGGGTGGGAGCTCTACCCCAAGTTTGGCGAGAACAGCCTGGGAAATCAGCGGCTCAAGAGGCGGCAAGAAGGATCGTTTGCTACCGCTGCCGGCAAGCGGGCCATATTGCAGCCAATTGCCCGGTTGTGGAGGAACCCATGCAGTGTGACTTTCTGACGGGCAGACGTCAGTCGCTGTGTGCGACAGTCGCATGCACTGCCATTCGAGGAATTGAGAAACATTTATGCAAAATGTGTGTTAATGGTAGAAATGTTGTGGTATTGCTGGATTCAGGTAGCCTTGTGACCCTGATAAAGGCTGAGTTAGTTAAAACAGAGGTCTCTGGGAATAGCAAGGTAGCTGTTATTTGTGTGCATGGGGACACCCGAGAGTATCCAGTGACTACAGTGTGTTTCGAGACCCCCAAAGGTACCCTCTCTCATCCAGTGGGCTTAGTATCTCAGTTACCGCATGACGCCATTGTGGGAAGGGATTTTCCGAAGTTCTGGGAACTGTGGGATGATCCTGAGCCCCCCACTGGTGCCCCTATGTACCAGGAATGGGATAGCCAGAACTCCCCTGAGAGTGGTGAGGACTCTCCGGAATTTCCCTTATCAGTATTGGCAGGGGAGACTCAAGAAACTGGAGAGGAGCCCACCTCCTCAGACGAAAACCTACCGTCTGTGGAGTTTTCTGATCTTGAGGTTCACAGGGAAAACTTTGCCACAGAACAGTTGAAAGACCCCGCCCTAATAAATGCACGGGAAAACATAGTGAAAATAGATGGCGAGTTAGTGAACCCAGATAATACCTGCACTTACCCATACTTCAGCGTAGAGAAGGACCTACTGTATCGGGTGGCAAAAAGGGCAGAAGAAACCGTTGAGCAGCTTGTGGTGCCCAAACCTTACAGGAAGTTGGTGTTGGAGTTGGCCCATGGGCACATTCTTGGAGGTCATCTGGGGACAGAGAAAACCCGAGAGAGGGTATTACAGAGATTCTATTGGCTGGGGGTGATAAAGGACATAGAAAATTATTGTTCCTCCTGCCCTGTGTGTCAGAGGTCGGCCCCGATGCCACATTTCCGTAGCCCGCTGGTCCCTCTACCCATCATTGAGGTCCCGTTTGAGAGGATCGCCATGGATTTGGTAGGTCCTATAATCAAGTCCGCTAGGGGGCACCAGTACATATTAGTTATAATGGACTATGCCACCCGTTATCCAGAAGCGATCCCTCTCCGAAATACCTCGGCCAAAACCATAGCCAAAGAGCTATCTCTTGTGTTTAGCCGGGTGGGTATTTGTAGAGAACTGCTTACGGACCAAGGTACACCCTTTATGTCCCGGGTTATGAAGGAGCTGTGTAAATTGTTCAAAGTGACGCAATTACGTACATCTGTGTATCACCCCCAAACCGATGGGCTGGTTGAAAGATTCAACAAAACCCTAAAGCAAATGTTGAAGAAAGTGGTGGATAGAGATGGAAAGGATTGGGACTGTCTACTTCCTTATCTGATGTTTGCTATTAGGGAGGTGCCCCAATCCTCTACGGGATTCTCCCCCTTTGAGTTACTGTATGGGAGACACCCAAGAGGGCTGTTGGATATTGCCAAGGAAACTTGGGAAAGTGAGAGTTCTCCCCACAGGAGTGTGATTGAGCATGTCGCCCTGATGCAAGACCGAATTGCACAGGTAATGCCCATCGTGAAGGAACATTTGGCCCAAGCGCAGTTAGCACAGCAGAGAGTGTACAACCGTGGAGCCAAGACCCGTACCTTTTCCCCGGGGGATAGGATACTGGTACTTGTCCCTACGGTTGAAAGTAAATTCCTTGCCAAATGGCAAGGCCCCTACGAGATAATGGAAAAAGTGAGCGAAGTGAATTACAAGGTCAGACAACCAGGAAGGCGAAAGCCCGAACAGATCTATCACGTTAATCTGTTGAAAGCCTGGAGGGATAGAGAGTCCCTAGTCGCAGACACTTGGTCACCAGCTCAAACTGGTTGCGTGATTCCTGAGGTTGGAATAGCAGCCACCTTGTCACAACCCCAACAACAGGAGGTTAAGGAGTTTGTGCTTCGCAACAAGGAGGTATTCTCTGAGCTGCCGGGACAAACATCTGGGGTAGAGCATGACATCATTACCCCGCCCGGTGAAAGGGTGAAGTTAAAACCCTATCGGATCCCAGAGGCCCGACGGGAGGCAATACGGGAGGAAGTACAGAAAATGCTGAACTTAGGGGTGATAGAGGAGTCCCAAAGTGATTGGTCTAGTCCCATTGTGTTGGTGCCTAAACCGGATGGGAGCTGGCGATTTTGTAACGATTTTCGTCAGTTGAACAAAGTTACAAAATTTGACACCTACCCCATGCCACGTATAGATGAGTTGATCGACCGGCTGGGAACAGCCCGATACATGACGACTCTTGACCTCACAAAAGGGTATTGGCAAATCCCCCTGGCCAAATTGGCCAAAGAGAAAACCGCATTTGTAACCCCAGACGGGGCGTTCCAATATAAAAGAATGCCGTTCGGGTTACAGAATGCGCCGGCCACGTTCCAGCGGAAAATGGACCAGATGCTGAGGCCCCATCGGAAGTATGCTGCGGCTTACCTGGATGACGTAATTGTCCATAGCACAGATTGGGCCTCACATCTGCCAAAAGTGCAAGCAGTCCTGGACTCTGTTTGGGAAGCGGGGTTTACGGCTAACCCCAAGAAGTGTACCATTGGGCAGGAGGAGGCCAAATATCTTGGGTACACCATTGGGAGGGGAGTAATAAAACCCCAACTCAACAAAGTCGAGGCCATCCAGAGTTGGCCACGTCCCAACAGCAAGAAACAGGTACGAGCCTTTCTGGGAATCGCTGGGTATTATCGGCGATTCATTCCCCACTTTGCCTCTAAGGCTGTGCCCCTAACCAACCTAACGAAGGGGAAAGGGTCGGTCATGATTAAATGGACCCCCGAGGCTGAGGCAGCATTCCAATTCTTGAAACAAGCCTTATGTAGCCAGCCAGTGTTGTACTCACCCGACTTCTCTAAAGACTTTGTCGTACAAAGTGATGCGTCAGATGTGGGGTTAGGAGCAGTATTGTCCCAGGTCTGGAACGGGGAAGAGCACCCAGTCATTTACCTCAGCAGGAAGTTGAAGTCCCATGAGGTAAATTACGCCACCGTTGAAAAGGAGTGTTTAGCGGTGAAGTGGGCTCTAGATTCCCTTCGGTACTACCTGCTAGGTAGGCACTTTGACATGGTTACGGATCACGCTCCGTTAAAGTGGATGGCTCAAAACAAGGAAACAAATAGAAGAGTGAATAGGTGGTTCCTGGCCCTCCAGGAATTCAACTTCACAGTAAAGCATCGCCCTGGCGTTCAAATGGGGAATGTGGATGCTTTGTCTCGAGTACATGAATGCCTGATTGCTGGTGTTCCAACCCCGAGGTTAAAACAAGAGGGGGGGGTATGTGACAGCAGGAAGGTAAAGTCACCTGGTTGCATCCAGGGGGGTAGATATATTTCTCCCAGATTCAGGCTTTATGCTGACTTATACAACTAGGGTGGAGAGTTGTATAAGCCCAGCTGAGGCTAGTAGGCTCATGGATGACTCATACCTCTAGGGAGAGTGTGGGGCGTCGTACAGACAGGGAGTTGATGAGGCCAGCTGAAGCTTGTCAGCTCATTTAGGCCTCTATAAGAACTCCCAGATTCATTAGGTGTTAGCTCATGCCTGGAACCAGACCTGTGTGGACTGTCTAGGGAGAGTGAACCCCTGTGCGGTGAGAAAAAGCCTGTGTGGCTATTTGCTTGGACATTCAAAACCAGGGACTTAGGGACTAGGACAGCACTAGGCTGATCCCAGTTGTTAGTTAGGAAACCTGTATGTTTAGTCAGAGGTCAAGTCGACCAGGATTTAATTTGTTTATGTTTCTTTTGGCTTTGCTGTGTTTTGTCACTGTAAATAGAAAATAAACCGCACCTTTTTTTGATTTTGAAAACCACAACCTCCGTTTGCTGGGCCTGTTTTGTGTGGGGAGCCCATCCCGGGGGTCACACACACCCGCTGCCGAGCTAACCCCCTCACAATATATATATGTGTGCGTAACTTTAATTTTTTACTTACGTAATGTAAGAATAGCAGGGCGATTTTCAATATTTCATTAGGTATGATTAAAAAGTTGTAAATGTACAGCACGCTGGGTTGTATCGAGGGGAGTTGCCAGTCAAGCGCACAGGGGCATCAAAAACAAAAACAAAACATAGAGTGAAGGTCTGTATAAAACACTCTATAGAATAGTTGAGGATCCCACACAGGGAGATTTTATCCCGAGATCCAGAGAATATGCAGATCGACCGGAAGGATATGCCGGGACTAGGGGTGAGAATCCCTACAGATAAGTAGAATAAAATTAATTAAATTTATAATTATATTGGAGAATTGTGAAAGAACCATACTACAACTAATCATATATGTGGGTCTTAAGTAACTACCTATATGGAGAAAATAAAATACCTGAGTAGATTAGATCCATATAGGACCCTGTATTGGTCACTGCTGGTAAAGGATACACTGCAATAACTCTAAAAAGTTAAAATAATAAAATTAAAAGAAGTAGTTCATAAGTGTGGAAATTAAATACATTTTTAATTATTATATATGTAATAATTCATAATTTTTAAGTTTTACTAAATGGTAATACTGGTAGTATAGAAGATAGTGTCAAAAGGATGACATCCATTCTAACATAGGTAAGTAAATAATAGGCAGTGGCAGGTAATACGTTGCAATCCCCTATCAAACAGGGCTGCCAAAGAGTGTTGAGCTTTATAAGATTATACATATAGTGCAAAGTTGTTGAGCATGTCAAAGTTCTTGTTACTAGGGATGAGCTTCGTGTTCGAGTCGAACATACGTTCGACTCGAACATTGGCTGTTCGATCGTTCGACGAAGATCGAACGATTTGGGCCGTTCGCGCCAAATTCGAGTGACGCGAACGGCCCACAATGCACAACGCCATCGCAGTGTCATCCAGGCGCTGTGATTGGCCAAGCATGCACTGTGACCCCGCATGCTTGGCCAATCACAGCGCCGGCAGCGAGGAGAGCAATGATTGGCCACAGGCAGGATGCCTGTGGCCAATTATTGCTGAGGGTGTTTAGTACACGCCCCACACTATAAAAGGCCGCCAGCACGGCGGCCTAGTGTAGTGTGTTCCGGAGCAGGGATAGAGTAGCATAGGCAGGGACAGTGACTGTTATTTCTTTCTTGCTTAACCTGGATTCCTTTAGTTTAGGGAAAGAGAAGGATAGGTAGGGAGAGTGTCAGTGTGTTTTGTGCTTCTGCTATAGTGTGCTTAAAAAAAACATTTATTCTAGGGACAGAAAACTCTAGGTAGGGACAGTGTCAGTTTCTTTCACTCTGCAAGTCCTTGTTTCCAGGGACCTGTAAGGACAGTGAGTTAATTGTCCTTGTGCTATATTGTGCTTAAAAAAAACATTTATTCTAGGGACAGAAAACTCTAGGTAGGGACAGTGTCAGTTTCTTTCACTCTGCAAGTCCTTGTTTCCAGGGACCTGTAAGGACAGTGAGTTAATTGTCCTTGTGCTATATTGTGATTAAAAAAAACATTTATTCTAGGGACAGAAAACTCTAGGTAGGGACAGTGTCAGTTTCTTTCACTCTGCAAGTCCTTGTTTCCAGGGACCTGTAAGGACAGTGAGTTAATTTTCCTTGTGCTATATTGTGATTAAAAAAAACATTTATTCTAGGGACAGAAAACTCTAGGTAGGGACAGTGTCAGTTTCTTTCACTCTGCAAGTCCTTGTTTCCAGGGACCTGTAAGGACAGTGAGTTAATTGTCCTTGTGCTATATTGTGCTTAAAAAAAACATTTATTCTAGGGACAGAAAACTCTAGGTAGGGACAGTGTCAGTTTCTTTCACTCTGCAAGTCCTTGTTTCCAGGGACCTGTAAGGACAGTGAGTTAATTTTCCTTGTGCTATATTGTGATTAAAAAAAACATTTATTCTAGGGACAGAAAACTCTAGGTAGGGACAGTGTCAGTTTCTTTCACTCTGCAAGTCCTTGTTTCCAGGGACCTGTAAGGACAGTGAGTTAATTTTCCTTGTGCTATATTGTGATTAAAAAAAACATTTTTTCTAGGGACAGAAAACTGTAGGTAGGGAGAGTGTTTTTTTTCTTTCACTCTGCAAGTCCTTGTTTCCAGGGACCTGTAAGGACAGTGAGTTAATTTTCCTTGTGCTATATTGTGCTTAAAAAAAACATTTTTTCTAGGGACAGAAAACTGTAGGTAGGGAGAGTGTTTTTTTTCTTTCACTCTGCAAGTCCTTGTTTCCAGGGACCTGTAAGGACAGTGAGTTAATTGTCCTTGTGCTATATTGTGCTTAAAAAAAACATTTATTCTAGGGACAGAAAACTCTAGGTAGGGACAGTGTCAGTTTCTTTCACTCTGCAAGTCCTTGTTTCCAGGGACCTGTAAGGACAGTGAGTTAATTTTCCTTGTGCTATATTGTGATTAAAAAAAACATTTATTCTAGGGACAGAAAACTCTAGGTAGGGACAGTGTCAGTTTCTTTCACTCTGCAAGTCCTTGTTTCCAGGGACCTGTAAGGACAGTGAGTTAATTTTCCTTGTGCTATATTGTGATTAAAAAAAACATTTATTCTAGGGACAGAAAACTCTAGGTAGGGACAGTGTCAGTTTCTTTCACTCTGCAAGTCCTTGTTTCCAGGGACCTGTAAGGACAGTGAGTTAATTTTCCTTGTGCTATATTGTGATTAAAAAAAACATTTTTTCTAGGGACAGAAAACTGTAGGTAGGGAGAGTGTTTTTTTTCTTTCACTCTGCAAGTCCTTGTTTCCAGGGACCTGTAAGGACAGTGAGTTAATTTTCCTTGTGCTATATTGTGATTAAAAAAAACATTTTTTCTAGGGACAGAAAACTGTAGGTAGGGAGAGTGTTTTTTTTCTTTCACTCTGCAAGTCCTTGTTTCCAGGGACCTGTAAGGACAGTGAGTTAATTGTCCTTGTGCTATATTGTGCTTAAAAAAAACATTTATTCTAGGGACAGAAAACTCTAGGTAGGGACAGTGTCAGTTTCTTTCACTCTGCAAGTCCTTGTTTCCAGGGACCTGTAAGGACAGTGAGTTAATTTTCCTTGTGCTATATTGTGATTAAAAAAAACATTTATTCTAGGGACAGAAAACTCTAGGTAGGGACAGTGTCAGTTTCTTTCACTCTGCAAGTCCTTGTTTCCAGGGACCTGTAAGGACAGTGAGTTAATTTTCCTTGTGCTATATTGTGATTAAAAAAAACATTTTTTCTAGGGACAGAAAACTGTAGGTAGGGAGAGTGTTTTTTTTCTTTCACTCTGCAAGTCCTTGTTTCCAGGGACCTGTAAGGACAGTGAGTTAATTTTCCTTGTGCTATATTGTGATTAAAAAAAACATTTTTTCTAGGGACAGAAAACTGTAGGTAGGGAGAGTGTTTTTTTTCTTTCACTCTGCAAGTCCTTGTTTCCAGGGACCTGTAAGGACAGTGAGTTAATTGTCCTTGTGCTATATTGTGCTTAAAAAAAACATTTTTTCTAGGGACAGAAAACTCTAGGTAGGGAGAGTGTTTTTTTTTTTTCACTCTGCAAGTCCTTGTTTCCAGGGACCTGTAAGGACAGTGAGTTAATTGTCCTTGTGCTATATTGTGCTTAAAAAAAACATTTATTCTAGGGACAGAAAACTCTAGGTAGGGACAGTGTCAGTTTCTTTCACTCTGCAAGTCCTTGTTTCCAGGGACCTGTAAGGACAGTGAGTTAATTTTCCTTGTGCTATATTGTGCTTAAAAAAAACATTTATTCTAGGGACAGAAAACTCTAGGTAGGGACAGTGTCAGTTTCTTTCACTCTGCAAGTCCTTGTTTCCAGGGACCTGTAAGGACAGTGAGTTAATTTTCCTTGTGCTATATTGTGATTAAAAAAAACATTTTTTCTAGGGACAGAAAACTGTAGGTAGGGAGAGTGTTTTTTTTCTTTCACTCTGCAAGTCCTTGTTTCCAGGGACCTGTAAGGACAGTGAGTTAATTTTCCTTGTGCTATATTGTGCTTAAAAAAAACATTTTTTCTAGGGACAGAAAACTGTAGGTAGGGAGAGTGTTTTTTTTCTTTCACTCTGCAAGTCCTTGTTTCCAGGGACCTGTAAGGACAGTGAGTTAATTGTCCTTGTGCTATATTGTGCTTAAAAAAAACATTTATTCTAGGGACAGAAAACTCTAGGTAGGGACAGTGTCAGTTTCTTTCACTCTGCAAGTCCTTGTTTCCAGGGACCTGTAAGGACAGTGAGTTAATTTTCCTTGTGCTATATTGTGATTAAAAAAAACATTTATTCTAGGGACAGAAAACTCTAGGTAGGGACAGTGTCAGTTTCTTTCACTCTGCAAGTCCTTGTTTCCAGGGACCTGTAAGGACAGTGAGTTAATTTTCCTTGTGCTATATTGTGATTAAAAAAAACATTTATTCTAGGGACAGAAAACTCTAGGTAGGGACAGTGTCAGTTTCTTTCACTCTGCAAGTCCTTGTTTCCAGGGACCTGTAAGGACAGTGAGTTAATTTTCCTTGTGCTATATTGTGATTAAAAAAAACATTTTTTCTAGGGACAGAAAACTGTAGGTAGGGAGAGTGTTTTTTTTCTTTCACTCTGCAAGTCCTTGTTTCCAGGGACCTGTAAGGACAGTGAGTTAATTTTCCTTGTGCTATATTGTGATTAAAAAAAACATTTTTTCTAGGGACAGAAAACTGTAGGTAGGGAGAGTGTTTTTTTTCTTTCACTCTGCAAGTCCTTGTTTCCAGGGACCTGTAAGGACAGTGAGTTAATTGTCCTTGTGCTATATTGTGCTTAAAAAAAACATTTATTCTAGGGACAGAAAACTCTAGGTAGGGACAGTGTCAGTTTCTTTCACTCTGCAAGTCCTTGTTTCCAGGGACCTGGAGAGACATTGAGTGAATTGTCCTTGTGCTATATTGTGATTAAAAAAAACATTTATTCTAGGGACAGAAAACTCTAGGTAGGGACAGTGTCAGTTTCTTTCACTCTGCAAGTCCTTGTTTCCAGGGACCTGTAAGGACAGTGAGTTAATTTTCCTTGTGCTATATTGTGATTAAAAAAAACATTTTTTCTAGGGACAGAAAACTGTAGGTAGGGAGAGTGTTTTTTTTCTTTCACTCTGCAAGTCCTTGTTTCCAGGGACCTGTAAGGACAGTGAGTTAATTTTCCTTGTGCTATATTGTGATTAAAAAAAACATTTTTTCTAGGGACAGAAAACTGTAGGTAGGGAGAGTGTTTTTTTTCTTTCACTCTGCAAGTCCTTGTTTCCAGGGACCTGTAAGGACAGTGAGTTAATTGTCCTTGTGCTATATTGTGCTTAAAAAAAACATTTATTCTAGGGACAGAAAACTCTAGGTAGGGACAGTGTCAGTTTCTTTCACTCTGCAAGTCCTTGTTTCCAGGGACCTGTAAGGACAGTGAGTTAATTTTCCTTGTGCTATATTGTGATTAAAAAAAACATTTATTCTAGGGACAGAAAACTCTAGGTAGGGACAGTGTCAGTTTCTTTCACTCTGCAAGTCCTTGTTTCCAGGGACCTGTAAGGACAGTGAGTTAATTTTCCTTGTGCTATATTGTGATTAAAAAAAACATTTTTTCTAGGGACAGAAAACTGTAGGTAGGGAGAGTGTTTTTTTTCTTTCACTCTGCAAGTCCTTGTTTCCAGGGACCTGTAAGGACAGTGAGTTAATTTTCCTTGTGCTATATTGTGATTAAAAAAAACATTTTTTCTAGGGACAGAAAACTGTAGGTAGGGAGAGTGTTTTTTTTCTTTCACTCTGCAAGTCCTTGTTTCCAGGGACCTGTAAGGACAGTGAGTTAATTGTCCTTGTGCTATATTGTGCTTAAAAAAAACATTTTTTCTAGGGACAGAAAACTCTAGGTAGGGAGAGTGTTTTTTTTTTTTCACTCTGCAAGTCCTTGTTTCCAGGGACCTGTAAGGACAGTGAGTTAATTGTCCTTGTGCTATATTGTGCTTAAAAAAAACATTTATTCTAGGGACAGAAAACTCTAGGTAGGGACAGTGTCAGTTTCTTTCACTCTGCAAGTCCTTGTTTCCAGGGACCTGTAAGGACAGTGAGTTAATTTTCCTTGTGCTATATTGTGCTTAAAAAAAACATTTATTCTAGGGACAGAAAACTCTAGGTAGGGACAGTGTCAGTTTCTTTCACTCTGCAAGTCCTTGTTTCCAGGGACCTGGAGAGACATTGAGTGAATTGTCCTTGTGCTATATTGTGATTAAAAAAAACATTTATTCTAGGGACAGAAAACTCTAGGTAGGGACAGTGTCAGTTTCTTTCACTGTGAAAGTCCTTGTTTCAAGGGACAGAGAAGGACACCTGAAGGTAGCCCTTATTGCTTTTTTCCCATCTCCCTGCAGGCCATCTATTAGAATGTCTGGAAGGCAAACAAGGAGAGGCAGACAGTCAGGAGGCAATAAAAGAGGGCAAGCAGGCTCTGTGTCTGGGGGCAACAGTGCTGGTCGTGGACGCGGTGCATTGTCATCAGCACATGGCCATGGGACACGCTTGTCCTTCTTTTCGGCAGCTGGACATGTTGAGCCACATCATGCCGAAGACTTGGTAGAGTGGATGACCAAGCCCTCCTCCTCCTCCTCATCCTCTCTCACCCAGGCTCAGGGTACTGGAAAAGCAGCTGCCAAAGCGTCGTCTTCCCTGGTATCAATGTCAGACAAATCATCAGTCACTCCTTCCCTAGACCCACCATGTCCTCCTCCTGAGGAGTCCCCCGAACTGTTTCAGCACAGTGTTGGGTACATGCTCCAGGAGGATGCCCAGCGTTTCGAAGGGTCTGATGATGAAACCCAGCTAGAGGAAGGCAGTAGCGTGAGAGCAGACAGAGGGGATGCTCAAGAAGGACACCAATCTGGCAGTCATGTTCCAGCAGCTGCAGCATACTGCCAGATTGGCTCCAGTGATGAGGAGGGAGGGGATGATGAGGTCAATGACTCCACGTGGGTGCCTAATAGGAGAGAGGAGGAGGAGGAGGATGAGGAGGAGGCACATCTCCAACGAGGCAGGATGCCCTTTGGTGGCCAGCGTAAGGGCAGTACACCGACGGAATCACACCGCAGAGCTCCGCCTGTGCAGGGCGCTGCCTCTGCCCGTCATTCAAAAAGTTCTTTGGTGTGGGCCTTTTTTGAGGCTAGTGCATCAGATCGCACAGCTGCTGTTTGCAACATATGTCTCAAGCGTATATCGCGTGGCCAAAACATCAGCCGCTTGGGTACCACATGCCTGACCAGACATATGTTGACCTGCCATGCAGCTCGTTGGCAAGCCTACCTCAAAGACCCACACCAAAGAACAAAGCGGACCTCTCCTTGCACCGCATCAGCTGGGATCTCCAACCCCACTATAACTTCAGTCCTCTCTGAAACATGCACTGAGAGGAATGAAGGTGTAGAATTAGGTGTGTCACAGCCAAGTACTTGCGCCCACTCTGCTAGCAGTACACCGACGTCCGATTCTAGCAGGCAAATTTCCCTGCCCCAGCTGCTGGACCGTCGAAAGAAGTTCACTCCCAGCCATCCACATGCCCAGCGGTTGAATGCTAGCTTGGCTAAATTGCTAGCGCTTCAACTGCTGCCTTTTCAGTTGGTAGACTCGGCCCCCTTCCGTGAGTTTGTGCAATGTGCAGTTCCTCAGTGGCAGGTTCCCAAACGCCACTTTTTCTCACGGAAGGCTATTCCGGCTCTCTACCGGCATGTGGAAGGCAATGTCTTGGCCTCGCTGGACAGGGCGGTCAGCGGTAAGGTGCATATTACCGCTGACTCATGGTCCAGCAGGCATGGACAGGGACGTTACCTTTCTTTCACGGCCCATTGGGTCACTCTTTTGGCAGCTGGGAAGGATTCAGGACAAGGTGCAGTAGTGTTGGAGGTTGTCCCACCGCCACGCCTCCAAAATGCTACTACTGGTTGTGACACACCTCTCTCCTCCACCCCCTCCTCTTTGAAATGTTCTGAACAGGGGCACAGACAGCAAAACAAATGTTACAGGGGTGATAACCCTTACCTATGTTTTCCAAAAAGTTTAAAAATAGATTTTTGGTCTGGAGCTACACTTCAACAATGTACCTGTTCAAAATTACAAACAGACTCTACATAAGAACAAACCTACAGTCCCTGTCTTGTATGCACCGCCTGTATAGGGCTGTTCAGAGTATATAGGGCCTTTTTTATTTTATGTGCGGGGTTCCCCTTAATATCCATACAAGACCCAAAGGGGCTGGTAATGGGCTGGGGTAGGGGGGGGTCATGGGGTAGCTATGCCATTTTTCTTAAAGAATTTCATCCATATTACCGGGACCAGACATTACATTAAAGCCGCAAGCAGTTTTAAATGGCTTTTTTTTCCTTTAGAAGTGTCATTTTGTGCAGGGACAGTTCTAAACACGGGAAACACGTGGCACTTCACAGGCATACTTTAGACACCCCCCAGGTACGATATTTAAAGGAATATTTGATTTTTTTTTTTCACTTTATGCATCATTAAAATGACTGCTCCCGAAAAACGACCGTTTTTAAAACTTCTTTTTGCATTGATACATGTCCCCTGGTGCAGAACCCGGGTTCCCAAACCCTTTTTAGGACAATAACATGCATAATAGTTGTTATAATTAGCACTTTAGAATTCGAACGTTCGCATCCATTGTATTTAATAGGGTTCTAATGTTCGTTCGAACTTTCGGTCCGTTCGCGGGTTCTGGTGCGAACCGAACCCGGGGGTGTTCGGCTCATCACTACTTGTTACATACCTATAGATCAAGAGTGTTGATGAGAGCCAGCCGCATGTCCCGACATCCAGCAAGGAGTGCTGGTGTGGAGGCATACAGGCTCTATATTTATGTGAGGTCCCTCCTATCAGCCGCCGCAATTAATTGCAAACAGCTGACAGGGGGAGACCCACAGGGAATCCTCTATTTAGTCCCCTGGATTGACTGTGCGCGGCAAAACCACCACCGCGCATGTGCAAACGTCATTGTGTCGGAGTGGCATCGCGCACACCCAATCCACCAACACCAAAGCGGACTGGGCATGTCCGCTGGAGTGGCAAGATGGAGAGTGTGGGAGGAGAAGGTAAGACGGCCCACAGACTCCCAAGTGCCGCCCAGGTTCAGAGAACCGGCGGCTTTGTGTGCCGGGCAATCCCATCAGGCGATTACTGCACACAATTGCTGGATGACGGAAAAGGAGTTAAATAAAAATGTAGATTCATTAATTAGTGTCAGCAAGTGGGTAAATATTCTCCATCATTTGTGGGGCAACATTAAAGATATAAAAAGTAAAAGATACAGTATGCCCGTATGGAATTGACTGCCGATCCTCACAGATGTTTAGTTAAACCCAAAGGTGAGAATTTCAAAAATATGTAAAGGCAAGACCATTTAATTTGTTATATTAAACATAAATCCAGGGGGACGTGGCCTGACGGCGTGTGTGGATGGCTGCCTGAATCCACAGCTCTGCAGTATAACCAGCACCAGCGATCCCACAGCGACTCCAGAGAAGGATAAAAACACTCCATAAGCTGCCTAAACATCCAGGCACATTGTGCAGCTATGCTGAAGCGGAGGAAGACGCTTACATTCCCCAGAAAACTGACAGATTACTATCCCTCAGCGGCCCCTCCTCTCCTCACAACCTGAATGCTGTGATGTCTCCAGGAACACAGCGATACTCCGACATCCAGGGTGAGTGCTCTCCCCCTAACTCTCCCACGACATCCAGCCCTGCCAAGTCTAGACTCAGAACGGAAGAGCCTGAGCAGATACTGCCTGTCAAGTCTCCATGCCTGTTCTCCCTTCCCCCACCGCAGCAATCATCAGTGCTAGATGCGTTCCCTGCCTCTGATCAGCCCCTGTCAGAAAACACAATGAAAAACATGCTACTCTCACTGAGGCAAACATTGACTTATCCTCTGCTGTCTCCTCACTATCCATAACAGTGACTCAGCATGACCAAGCTATTGCCCACATGGAATCTAAAATGGGAGACATGCTCACTACCCATAATGAGCTAGTGGATAGCTTTGCGGATCATGAAGATGAGCTTCAATTAATTAATTTGAAGCTCGCAAATTTGGAGGACCGTTCCAGAAGGAACAATATTAAATTCCGCAATGTCCCTGAGTCGATCCAACCGTCAGATCTGACGCAATTTCTACAATCCCTGATGCAAGCTCTTGTACCTGATCTGACATCCCGTGACTTGGAAATTGACAGGGCACACAGACTCCCCAAGCCGTCTCACCTCCCTCCTTCCACCCCTAGGGATGTTCTGGCCCGAATCCATTTTTTCACAGCAAAGGAGAGAGTCATATATGCAGCCAAAAGAGCACCAAGACTCCCTGACCCTTTTACCAACGTCGCACGATATGCTGATTTATCCAAAGCAACTATGGAAAATCGCAGACAGCTAGCGACTATAACCAAAGCGCTACAGAATCATAAAATCCCCTATAAATGGGGCTTCCCCACAAAGCTGCTCATTACATACCAGAACAAAACCCATGCAGTGCGTACCCTCCCTATGGGACTCACACTCCTGAGAAACTGGCGCATCATCCCAGAAGAAACACCGTGCCCTCCTGCCAACACTCCAACCCTTATGGAGACCAGGCGAGATACCCCAAATGCTTGACCACCACATTATGAATCCTTCTCTGCACGCATCAAATAGCTGGGAAACTGCAGCACCTTTTTCCAGTACCTGCCTGCCTGTTGAGAGATCCCTGTCCCACATTGCGGACATAAGTTCTCTTTCCCCCACTCTCTGCTTGCAGTAGTTTCTGCACATTGAGCCCAGGCCCTTTAGTTGCTGGGTTCTCCCTTTTTACACCAAAACCCGCCACCCATCCCCGACACCAGCTAATCTCCGACCACCTCCCTACCATCCTACTTCCGGAACTCTATTCCTCGGGCTAATTGACGTCCTTATCACTTTCAGCTGGACTAGAAAATTACCCCTCGTCTGCCATTCATCAGCTCTGCTTAAAGTCCATCCGCCCTACCTCTAATCTTACAGAATGGCTTTCAAAATAGTCTCTATTAACGCCAGGGGCCTGAACTCCCCTCAGAAAAGATCTGCACTGTTCAGAGAAGCCAACACCCAAAAAACTGATATCCTCTTAGTGCAAGAGACTCATTTTGCTTCAAAAAAGACTCCTAGATTTACCCTAAAAAACTATGATCAAGTCTTTTCAGCTTCATGCCAAAAGAAGAAAAATGGAGTCCTCACTGCCATACGGAACACACTACAATTTCAGCTTCATCAATCCATCGAGGACCCCTACAGACATTTCCTGATCCTCATCTACGACATCAATCAAGTCACCTACACCCTGGTCAATGTCTATGGACCAAACAAACAGGAACTGCGATTCCTCAAACTGCTATACAAGAAAATTGCACGACTTCGGAAAGGGAGGCTTCTTATGGGCAGCGACTTTAACATAATAGAAGATTCCACTCTGGATACCACATCCACAGCTAAAAAACATCGAACTGTTCTAAACCCCTTTCTCCAAATTAATGATCTCTACGATCCGTGGAGATGTCACCACAGTAATGAACGAGACTTTTCATACTTCTCCTCCTCTCAACTTTCATACTCCCGAATTGACTTCTTCTTAGTTGACAAACTCACCCTTCAGGACGTGACAAATTCTGAAATTGGAACCATCACATGGTCAGACCATGCACCTGTTTCCCTTATGGTGGGAAATTGTAGACCAAAGACAACCCGGGTTTGGAGGCTTGACTCGTCCCTCCTCTCTGACCCGAAAATTGTTCAAGATCTCAATACTGACCACCACTTTTATTTTCAAACGAACAATCAACCGGACACTGATAGGTTTGTACTTTGGTCAGCATATAAAGCTTACATGCGTGGAATTCTAATTAAGCTTCATAGTAATATTAAGAAGCAGAGGTCTAAGCAAGTTGAAGAGGTCCTCTCCCTAATCACTCTATTAGAAAACCAGAATAAAATAACTCCCTCTCAAAATTTGGCAACTGAATTCTTAGAACAACGACAAAAACTCTGCTCACTTCTACTCTTCAAATTTGAGAACAACCTTAAAGTAACTAAAGCCAAATACTATGCCTTAGGCAATAAAGCTGGATCATTACTGGCCCGACAAGTTAAGACTCAACGCATTAGAAACAAAATAGCTTCCCTTTATCACCCCACCACCAAACAGCTCCTGACTAACCCGCAGGATATAGCTAATGCATTTAGCGACTATTACTCCTCTCTTTATAACCTCTCGAATGATACAGCTACTCCTCAACCAAATGATCAAAACATTCAAAATTTTCTAACCAGTATCGATCTCCCGAATATAACCCATTCACAACTGAGTGTCCTTTCCCAACCGTTCTCGGAAGACGAAGTCCTAAAAGCCATCAACTCGCTTCCTCTCCACAAATCCCCTGGGGAAGATGGCTACACTAATGAATACTACAAAACATTTGCCAAACTAGTCACCCCCCCCTACTGACCTCTTCAACTCTGCCGCCACCTCTGGTTCTCTACCGCTTGATATGCTACGGTCAACTATTACTACAATCCCTAAACCTGAGAAAGATCTTACTTCTACAACTAACTACAGACCTATATCGCTTCTCAACACAGATGTAAAGATTTACGCTAAAGTTATTGCTTCTAGATTATTGAAATGTCTCCCCTCCTTAGTACACCCAGACCAAGTCGGCTTTATGCCGAACAGACAAGCCCCGGATGCTACTAGAAGAGTTATTGGTCTGATCCACCAGACCGCACAGTCGCGAACGCCTTCTCTGCTACTATCCTTGGATGCAAAGAAGACGTTCGACAGAGTGCACTGGGGATTCCTGAAAGCAGTACTCACTAAATTTGGAATCACAGGTTGGTTCCAATCAGCCATACTCTCGCTTTATTCACAACCCTCTGCATCAGTATTAACTGACGGATCCCTCTCTAAACCCTTTAGGATATTCAATGGCACCCGCCAAGGCTGCCCGCTCTCCCCTCTCATCTTTGCTCTAATAATGGAGCCACTGGCAGCAAAGATCAGAGGTGACAAACGCATCTCCGGCTTCGAACACAATGACATGGAGCATAAAATAAGCCTTTATGCTGACGATGTCATACTTCTAGTCACAAAACCAGCCCACTCCATGCCTGCAATCCAAGACATCTTGACTCAATTTAGTCTGGCCTCCCTCTACAAAATGAACTCCTCTAAATCCCTAATCCTCCCGTTTAACCTGACACACGACCAACATTCCCATCTGGAGGGCACTCTCCCTTATTCCTGGACGACACAGTCTATTCCTTACCTAGGAATAAAACTAGCCCCCTCGCTGTCTCAACTTTATGACCTCAACTACCGCACTTTCCAAAAACAACTTCCCCAACTATTATGTCAACTGCGCTCAACAGGTCTCTCTAAACTAGGGCAAATTGCCTCCTTTAAGATGCTAATCCTCCCTAAACTGCTATACCTATTTTGCACAGTAATTCTACCTATACCGAACTCCTTTTTCACCTCCGTACAAAAACAACTTTGCAGATTTATATGGGAAACTAAACCACCCAGATGCGCTCAATACATTTTAACAAGACATCATAAGAGAGGAGGGGTGAGTCTCCCCCACATTCAAAGCTACTATTATGCAGCTATACTAGACCAGCTATATTACTGGTTGCACCCAACACCCGATAAGACCTGGTTAATCATAGAATCATCAGCCTTTAAACCACATACTTTATGAGATGTGCTCCTTGCCACATCGATGGACCCTCCCTCAAATAGACTGACCAATCCCCCGTCAATCACGGCCTCACTGTCAGCTTGGAAGAAACTCACCCAAACAACATCGAAACATCCATCCCACAGACTGCAAATTCCTCTCAGTACTCTGATGATACACATACCAGATTTAAATCTAAAGAAGTGGCAGACACAAATGATAACTAACGTCTCAGATCTCTACAACACTAACGACACTCTGAAAACCTTTACAAGTCTCCAAACTGAATATAACTTCCCCCACACGGAAATCTTTACATACATGAGGATCTCTCATTATCTTCAGAAATCCAAATTCTCTACTGTAGTCAAAATTCCTGAACCTATACACAATTTCTACACACACACAACATACCCGAAACGTGGTATCTCTACGATGCAAAAATGAACATCACGAAACTCTGGAAAACCACTGACTCACCAGCCATTGCCAACACAATAACCAATTTGAATCTTTATTTGTGAAATGGAGAGACTAGTTGCTAGGAAAAAAAAATATATGAAAAAGTTTTTATATAACTGGCATGTCTGGCTCACACATCCAAAATGTAGTGCAACCTCCTGATGTATTATCCATATTGCAATCCTCTCTCATTTTTGTAACTCCTCTCTCTCATCCTACCCCCCCTCCTGTGAGGTAACAAAATGCTTGCTTATCTGGTGCTCCTTCTCCCTCCCCCCCCCCCGTCTGGAGTTATTGATTTACTGTTGAGTTACTGTTGAGTTGATATGTTAATATGTTACCATGCTAAACATGATTAAGCCAGGTTCTATCCGACTGTGTGACTTTCTTTATACAGCTTAATTCTATGTTATATAAGTTGATATGACTTGATCCAGTCGGAACATCTGACATATTGTAATGTATGTATATCCTGATCACTTTTTCTTTTGAAAATAATAAAGAAATATTGAAATTAAACATAAATCCATAAAGTATGCCTAAAAATTTTGAAGAGAAAACAAGACAAACATAAGTCATCACAGTTCATACAGCAAAAGCATACAACAAGATGTCATTATCTAGCTAATTTTAACCAACTGGTTGGGAACCCTTTTATGTGTGGCAGCAAGTATCATTGTATGCGATATGCATATGATACAAAGGGAACCGCATATATAGATGTATCATTGTATCAAAATATATATCGATCCACATAAGGGAGATAGGTAAAGGGGGAAGGAAGTTTACAAGCATTTAATAAGAAAACAAGAAAAAACTATATGTTTCTATGTAATTTTTCCATTCCACCTGAGGAAAAACCCTCTAGGAACGGTTTAAAGCAGATGGCCTCATTGAGGCCTGGAGGCAATGTAGCATTTAACTGGAAGATCCATCTTAATTCTATCTAGTCCCAGCATATCCTTCCGGTCGATCTGAATACTCTCTGGATCTCGGGATAAAATCTCTCTGTGTGGGACCCTCAACTATTCTATAGAGTGTTTTATGCAGACCTTCACTCTATGTTTTGTTTTTGTTTTTGATGCCCCTGTGCTCTTGACTGGCAACCCCCCTTGATACAACCCAGCATGCTGTGCATTTACAACTTTTTTAATCATACCTAATGAAATATTGAAAATCACCCTGCTATTCTAACATTACGTAAGTAAAACATTAAAGTTACGCACATATATACAAGTATTTGATACACTGCCAATTTTGCAGGTTTTCCTACTTACAAAGCATGTAGAGGTCTGTAATTTTTATCATAGGTACTATTCAACTGTGAGAGATGGAATCTAAAACAAAAATCCAGAAAATCACATTGTATAATTTTTAAATAATTAATTTGCATTTTATTGCATGACATAAGTATTTGATACATCAGAAAAGCAGAACTTAATATTTGCTACAGAAACCTTTGTTTGCAATTACAGAGATCATAGGTTTCCTGTAGTTCTTGACCAGGTTTGCACATACTGCAGCAGGGATTTTGGCCCACTCCTCCATACAGAGCTTCTCCAGATCCTTCAGGTTTCAGGGCTGTCGCTGGGCAATACAGACTTTCAGCTCCCTCCAAAGATTTTCTTTTGGGTTCAAGTCTGGAGACTGGCTAGCCCACTTCCTTTGCAGAAAAGCACCCCCAAAGAATGATGTTTCCACCTCCATGCTTCACGGTTGGGATGGTGTTCTTGGGGTTATACTCGTCCTTCTTCTTCCTCCAAACACGGCAAGTGAAGTTTAGACCAAAAAGCTCTATTTTTGTCTCATCAGACCACATGACCTTCTCCCATTCCTCCTCTGGATCATCCAGATGGTCATTGGCAAACTTCAGACAGGCCTGGACATGCGCTGGCCTAAGCAGGGAGACCTTGCGTGCACTGCAGGATTTTAATCCATGACGGCGTAGTGTGTTACTAATGGTTTTCTTTGAGACTGTGGTCCCAGCTCTCTTCAGGTCATTGGCCAGGTCCTGCCGTGTAGTTCATGGCTGATCCCCCACCTTCCTCATGATCATTGATGCCCCACGAGGTGAGATTTTGCATGGAGCCCCAGACCGAGGGAGATTGACCGTCATCTTGAACTTCCTCCATTTTCTAATAATTGCGCCAACAGTTGTTGCCTCCTCATCAAGCTGCTTGCCTATTGTCCTGTAGCCCATCATAGCCTTGTGCAGGTCTACAATTTTATCCCTGATGTCCTTACACAGCTCTCTGGTCTTGGCCATTGTGGAGAGGTTGGAGTCTGTTTGATTGAGTGTGTGGACAGATGTCTTTTATACAGGTAACGAGTTCAAACAGGTGCAGTTAATACAGGTAATGAGTGGAGAACAGGAAGGCTTTTTCAAGAAAAAATAACAGGTCTGTGATAGCCGGAATTCTTACTGGTTGGTAGGTGATCAAATACTTATGTCATGCAATACAATGCAAATTAATTATTTAAAAATCATTCAATGTGATTTTCTGGATTTTTGTTTTAGATTCAGTCTCTCACGTTTGAAGCGTACCTATGATAACAATTACAGACCTCTACATGCTTTGTAAGTAGGAAAACCTGCAAAATCGGCAGTGTATCAAATACTTGTTCTCCCCACTGTATATACATTGTTGTTGTATACTTATATTAACAGTGTTTATCTGAATATGTGTAATTGATTATATGTATCTTTGTGCTCAGATGACCTATTCCTCCCTTGTTACACACCCCTGAAGAAGTTTATTTCGAAACGCGTCGAGCGTAAGGAGGTTCTGCTTGCATCTTCATGCACAGTGATTCTTGTTGAAATTGTTTATTCCAATTCAATATTTCATTTCATTTTTGGTAATTTTAATCATGTATAATTATTAATAAAACCTTTTTCTACTTCAATACTCTTTACATTTGATACCAATACTATAAGTGCCTAAAAAGTCCACACAGGGGAAATTTTATTTTATTTTTCTATGTGTAAACCCTGTGTCCTTTTTCCAGCCATTTTCACAGTGACCGTGCCTTGCATTGTCACAATATATATACAGTATATACCATATACTGTATATTGGAATGAACTCACATGTTTATTAAAGAAAAGTACTTAACAATATAGTTTTTGCAGTCACAGAGTTATTAAACTTTATCGTGTGTAAACTCTACTTATGCCTGCATCACGCATAGGTGCAGGGTCCTCAAACTTTTTAAACAAAGGGCAAGTTCACTGCTGGTCAGGCTGTTGGGAGTTGGACTGTTGCCTGCATTCAGGGCCTTCCCGTTGCACAGGTTAGTAAATGTTAAGCAGTGGGCCATAGCGACTGCCGCCCTAAGGGCACTTTTTTTAAAACTGGGTAGCTTTAAATGTTATAATTGCTACATTTGCTAATTTGACGTGTGTAAATGGGAGGTTTCAGATTTTTTCAGGAATGTTGTTCTTTTCCCATCTTTTTATTTCTAAGCGATGCATTGCTACACATTTAATGTGCTGTTACAGTTGGCATACTGATTACTCTCTCTTGGTGTAAATTATCTTAAGTTAAATTCAATTCAATTGCATCAAAAATAGTGAAGGAAAAATACTTTTTTAAAGACTACAACCACTTTATATTTCCAAGTCACCCTCAGTTGGGGTTATGTTTGGGTCAAATCATTCTGACACCCATTGGAACATGGCTGAAATCCGGTGAACCCAGGTCGGTCCCAAACACTCTGGATTTCTTATCAAGATTTGGAGCTGAGGATTACCGAGTTGCAACGACTGAGAATGAGATTCCAACAATATACGAGTCATCAGACAAGTCGATTGGCCCTGGAGCTGGATTTTCTACGCTTACGTGATCTGCTGTCACCGACAGGCAGATCCACGGGCTCTGGTAAGAGTATTCCATCCAATTCTATAGAGTTGGAAGATGTCTTTTTCCTGATGACCCATAAGGCCTACATGTCCTTCTTCTCATTATAATTTTATACACGTTTTGGATGGACACTTTATATTAATTTTCATGATTTTCTATGTCAGATATCACGGACTTTACATTCACGTATATATTTTATGATTAGATATTTATCAATATTTTTTCATCTAGGTTTTCACCTGCTTAGAGAGACATTGATTTGTTTTCACTCCGATTTTTTAGCGCTACTTTCTTTATACCCATTTCATGTTACACTTATGCCACCCTCATCACAGGTTTTCTGGTCAACCCAGTCTCGATCTGTGCCAGGACTTCGCTACTAGGGCGCCACTCAGGTGCATAGTTCACAGATCTTTTTCTTAAAACCAGTTCCTGTGCCCCACTTTGCTTTCTATTCAATGCTACATCTCTTCCTAACACTTGCACCCCTTATTGTCTTACAATCGGAGTCATGTCACAGGCCGGCAGCGACAACCTCACGCCTGCCCCTCTGTCACCCTCCATGGGCTCAGAGAGTGGCAGCATGCAGTGCCTCTGCACATGGACCATAACCAAGCTCATAGCCGAGCTTAGACGCAAGAGTATCCTCTACCCTGCTACGGTCAGGAAAGCAGAGCTCTTCATGCTACTCTTCCTGCCAACAGCCACTGCAGGTCCCAGCGGCCATTAGGCATCCCTGCAGTCCATATCCGGGGCCATCTCCCAGCTGCACTCCATTATCTCCTCCCTGTTCGCAACAGTTACTGACATGCAGACCAGAGTGGCAGCTCTGGACGTTCGCCCTCCCACAACCCTCCCTGACCCAGTCGTGGTCATGGCGCTGATAACCCCTCCTGCAGGTACGCCAGAGTCCACGTCTACCATCCTCCCTGCTCACCTTGTCCCTGCCAGCCTCACTAGCTACGAGTGCAGGAACCTACAGTCGGCGGCTATTGATGCACAAGCAATTGACTCTTTACTACAGACAGAACTGGATAAAGGCTTCATAAAGCCCCGTACACACGGTCGGACTTTTGGCCAACAAACTTAATTTTGAGCAAGTTGGAACAACAATCCGACCGTGTGTACGCTCCATCGGACAAACTTTTTTTGTTTTTTTCTTGTTTTCATCGGACAAAAGTTGGGTCTGCAAACGGACAAACTTTTGCCCAACAAAAGTTTGATGGAGCAAAGTCCGACCGTGTGTACAGAAAACCATCGGACTTTTGTCTGATGGACAAAACAACTTATGTTAAAATCAACCAACAATAGCAGAAGTTGACCAAAGGGTGGTGGTAAAGAGCAGAAAAGAGCAGAAAAACCACGTGATGTTGCAAAAAGTTTTGGGAAAGTTTGCAGAAAAGTCAGAGCGTGTGTATGCTATGGGTCTTCCCGACCAACTCCGCTCGGACAAAAAAACACGGAAAAGTCCGATGGAAGTCCGACCGTGTGTACGAGGCTTTATTGGCCCCTTCCCACAGTCACTTTTCCCAGTCAGGAGAGTCAGCCCTATTGGGCTTGTCAAGGGCACGTTCAGTAATAAACTCTGCTTAGTGTACGATTTGTCTGTGCCTCTTCAGCGCCTTAGAGAAAACAATCTGTATGCCAAGCTGGAGAAATGTTCTTTTGAATGCTCTGAGGTCCTGTTTATGGGATGCTTAGTCTCTAGTTTGGGTCTTGGATCCTGGAAAGGTCTCGGCCATTACCAACTGGCCTCTTTCTGCCAGCCTCAAGGCTACACAGCGATTACTTGGGTTCACTAATTATTACAGGCAGTTCATTAGGAATTACTCTTCCATTGCTGCGCCCATTATCGCCTTGATCAAGAGTGGTGCGAATGCCAACTAGTGGCCTCCTGAATCTGTCTCTGCGTTTCATGATTTGAAAAAGGCCTTTGTTTCTGGACCTTTGTTGAAGTGATCTGACCTTGGGGATCCACTTTTATGGAAGTGGACGCTTCCTCGACTGGGTGGGAGCTGCGCTTCTTCAATTCTTTGAGGAAAAACGTCAACCATATGCGTTTTTCTCCAAGAAATTTTCTCATGCAGAGAACAATTTTGCTATTGGTGATCGGGGACTTTTTGTGATTAAATTGTCGTTGAAGTAGTGGCGCAATCTCCTGAAGGGTTCCCTACATTCCATAACAATTTTCACTGATCATAAAAAAAGCAGTACCTACAGAATGAAAAATGACTGAATCCCAGACAGGCCAGGTGGAGTCTTTTCTTTTCCCATTTAAATCTGTATTACTACGTACAAACCTGGTACCTGCAACAGTCGGGCTGATGAAATCTCTAGGTCATTTGACATTCAGGATGAGGAGCCCACCTCTGAACCTGAGCCGAGCATTCCTACCTCATGCATTCTTGCCCATTCTACCACCCTGGATTAAAAAATTACTCCTGGCAAGACCTTCATCCCCACTGAGCTAAGAGCGAATATCCTTCATTTGGGACATGATTCCAAGGTGGCAGGTCATGCTGAGTTCCTCCGATCCTTCCTTCTCATCAGTCACCACTACTGGTGGCCTATTCCCTGTTCAGATGTCAAAGAATACATTAAGGCTTGTCATATCAGTGCCCAGTCTAAATCCTCCATGCAAGCTCCTGCTGGTCTTCTCATGCCCTTGCCCATTCCTGAGGAGCCCTAGTCTCACATTGCCATGGACTTTATCACTGATCTAACACCGTCTGAGAATAATACGGTCATTTGGGTGATTCTCCAAGATGGCTAATTTTGTTCCTCTTCCTGGTCTCCCTTATGCTTCTGCTTTGGTTCCCATTTTTGTTCAAGAAATCTTCTGCATCCATGGGGTACCTTCCCTTATTGTTTTCAGACAGGGGTGTTCAGTTCACATCTCATATTTGGAGAGCCTTTTGCAAATCCCTCAATATTATTTTGGAATTTTTCTCTTCTTACCATCCTCAATTCAATGGGCAGACTGAAAGGGTTAATCCGGAGGTCTTTCTCCACACTTTAGTCTCTGCTCATCATGATGATTGGTCTTCTCTACTCCCGTGGACAGAATTCTCTCACAATAATCATGTTAACATCAGTTCTCCGAAGACACCCTTTCTCAGTTTATGGAAGACACCCTCAATTCCCTTTTCCCATGACCTATTTTCCAGACATTACAGCTTTGGCTACGGCTCAACAATCATTTAATTCTATTTGGAGTGATGTTCATGATTCCCTCCGGGCAGCTGCTGATAAATTCAAAAGTGTTGCCGACCATCACATGCGTAAGCCGTCTTCTCTACAGCCTGAAGACAAAATCTGGCTTTCCACCATGAACATCAAGCTCCGGGTTCCTTCTCTGAAATTTGCCCCAAAATTCATTGGCCCATAAAATTTCCAAGTTAAATCCAGTTTGTTTTAAACTTCAGATCCCTAAAAGCCTCAAGATCTCAAACTCCTTTCATGTTTCCCTTCTGAAGCCTTTAGTCCTCAATAAGTTCTTTTGTTCTCTCCTTACCTCGGTTCCAGACTCTGAGGATAATCAGGAGTACAAGGTTAGTCAAATTCTGGATTCCCGACTCTGTAAAGGCATTTCTCAGTACTCAGAAAAAGAAGGGAGGGGAAAGCACTCACGTTGTCACATCCGTGTAATAATGAATGATGGGTGAAATTACTCAAAGGAGCAAAAAAAAAGATCGGACTTTACAGGCAACACATACAACAGAATAGAAAAAATATATAACTTTAATTGACAAATACAAATTAAGCAATGTTCGGAGAATTAAAACCATACAGAATACAGGACAGTAGGAGTTGGATCCCTTGAATGTCTACGTCGACGCGTTTCGCTGTGAGGCTTCGTCGGGAAGGACGACAAGAGAATACAGGGAATAAAACAAATTTTACTGTCTGAAATAGAATATATTCACATTAGATATATACACACAAATAAAATAGAGTAGCTTAAGAAGTAATCCATTTCGTTACTGGGTAAAATCGCAAACACGCTCTCCAAGTGCATCAAGATCAAATTGACAAAGGCCTCCATAACAAATAAAATAATAATAATAATATTGATAAAATAAACTGAAATAGTTGATAGAACAAAATAGAATAGTACCTTGCATGTAGTCTAAACTGTAGAGACTTTATAACAAAGTGTGAAGTTCCATTGAGATAGTACTCAATAGAGGCATACACATATAAATTCTGATAAAGAAAAAATGAAGAAATATTGAATAGAGATCCCCAGATAAACAATATGTGTCGGTCATAGTACATACAGGTGGTCCTACCTGGAATTGACTGTGAACAAGACTATGTTGTTCTTGGGGCCACTAGTCTAGTAAGCATGGAATTGGCTGAGAACAAAATTATGTTGTCCTTGTAGATGCAGCTACCATTTAGGCAAACATAAGCAGCTATGCACTCCCGAATCTAGGAATAACATATAGAGATGTCACATCTAAGTATTTAAGGAAACAAAACTAAGCTCGAGGCTAGTGACCCAGATGAAAAAAAGCTAATTACCCAATATATTCCAGAAACACATATAACAGGGGTAGGACGTCCAGCTAAAAAAAGGATCACCGTATCACATAGATAGGGACACTCCAAGTTGCAATGGATGGATCAATAAGCAGAAGTATTTCAAGGTCCAGATCTAGGCAGAAGGTGAATGTTTGGGATAAGAGTTTGTTGTCAGATCAAATAGATAAAGCCAGATCCACAAGCAAAGCGAGAGTACTTACAAGACCAGCGGATGTGTGCAGTATGACCCCTGGGAGACAGCCACGCTGTACACAGGGGCCATATGCAGAAAGCAGTGTATTTATTCTGCAGAGTGCCGCATGGAGAGCGTGCGGCGTAATGGCGTCATCATCGCGCGCCTTGTGCTGGAGGTGAAACGTCGCCCTATCAAAGTGCTGGATAATACCGCGTGGATAGCGCGAGGCGTGTTGACATCATTGCCGCACGACTCACACTCAAAGCGGAAACAGATGTACTGGCGGAAGTATGGAAATCTCCATAACGCAATAGGGAGAATCGCATACCAGGGTAATAACACCGTATTGTTAAGCACGTACTGCGGCAAGTGCACCTGTCAGCAAGTATAGCAATATGCACATCGAAATCCAAACAAAAACAAAAAATAGAACAAAGGCAAGAAACAAAGAATAAAAAAAAAAAAGACAAAAAAACAAGAAACAAAAACCAAAATAAAAAATAAAAACCAAAAACCAAAAATACAAAGTACACAAAGCGCTGCAGTCCCATAGGGAGGGTGGCATAATGCCAATAGGCCACAAGATGGCATCCAATGTGGATCACCACAGACACCACGAACGGCGTGATGCCAGATTGCAAGATGCACATGGAGAACGAGTCAGCGAGATCAACAGAACAATGTTGGGTTATTCCATATTGGATACATGAGCATTATTACATAAGAAAATTCAGTTTAAAATAATATGAATACATAGATCATATACAGTATATGAAGCTAATAGAAGCCATATCCCTCATATTGATGTGTATATATGTACCTTCAAAAATATGACAAAAGGACAAAATATCCTCTTTTTTGGCATAAAAATACATCAACAAATATATGTGTAGCGGGTATATACTTTTCTATCATGTTTAAAACTGGCAGAGACACCAGTGATGTATAGTTCCCTGCGGCCCAGCAGGTGGTGCTGTCCCTGTGGGCTGGGGTTGAACCATCACTGCAGTGCCGTACCCTTTGTGGCCTCTCGCAGCACTTGTACGGCGGGGCGGGGAACCCGCTGTGCTTGTTGGGAGAGGGTATAAAGGGGGCGGACATCTTTGTCACAGGGTCTTCGAGTCCCAGGCACCTTTAGCCTGAGGGCTGCTGTCCGTGGTCGGTGTCCAGGCGGCCTAGGCCTGGACACCAGGAGTTCGGGAGCCACCCCAGATACCCTTAGTCTGGGGTGAGGTACTTTGTTCCAGGCCTGGGGCCCAGCTACTTCCACTGGGTTCCGCCCGGGAGAGATCGTCCTAAGGTGCCCGACGGACTGGGTACCTGAATCTAAGATGCAATGGGCCGTGCATGTGACCTTCCCATAGATCTGGTGCAGCAGATTGCCAGTGCCGGGACAGGGCCTCCGGAGACCGTCTGGATGGATGCCTTCACCAAATAGGGGCCTTATTCACACGGAAGGTGGTTCATGTTCCATGACCGGTGGCAGCGGTTCAGCTGGTCGGCTCAGGACAGTGGCAGAGGCCTGCAATTGGGCCTGTGGCAGGGGCCTCAACAGTTCACCCGGTAGGTGACAGCTACCAATTCATGGTCGGTGGCAGAGACCGTGCGCCAAGCCTATTTGCAAAAAAAAGGAATACGAGAGTTCACTGTGCCTGGGCCTACTCGTATCCACACCCCCTGTCTGTTCGTTGAGGGAGTCTAACTGATTGTGTTTCATCCTGACATTGGAAAATGAAGGAGTGTTGGACTTTTATTGGTGTGGGGCTCATTTACTGGCAGACGCTGTTCCACAGAAGAAGCGGAGGCTCCGAATGCAGAACACCGACCCGAAGGTGAAGAGACTTTGTTCACACCACACACACACATCTGCGGTGAAAGCTTGGCGTGGTGACCCCGCACTCTCTCCTCCAAGGGACCCCTAGACAAAAGCGAGAAGAGAAAGAAACCGGAGCAAGAGAGAGAGAGTGGAGGGCGCTACATATGGAAATGTAAATATGCTAATATAGGAAGAAGTATAAAATGATAAATAAAAGAAAAGGAAAAGACAGGTGTATACAAAGAAAAAGCATATTTGGAAGGACCAAAAGGAAACCTGGGGGTATCCCATATAGTGTCATCCTCAACATGGATAGCATAAAGCAAAGCCACGGTGTTTGAGAACAGTTGGGTCTCATGCATAAAATCTTATAGAAACGGTTTGAAACTAACCATGTCATAAAGACCCGGATACTTTGTCGCCTTTAGCTTGTACACCCATTTCGTTTCTCATTGCAGGACCCTCTGATCAAAGTTGCCGCCTCGTGGATCCTCATAGATCCGATCAAGGGCCGCAACTTTAAACACCTGTGGTTCGTATCTGTGCTTAAAGGCCACATGGTGGCCAATGGTCGTGTTTAAAAGGCCGCTGGTGGCATAATATATGTGATCTTTAATTCGTTTCCAAAAGGGTCGTATGGTTTTTCCAATATAGAATGCCCCACAGCAGCAAAAGATGATATAAATCACCACTTTCGTCTGACATGTAATATGATTAGAGTTGAGCGGACACCTGGATGTTCGGGTTCGACGGGTTCGGCCGAACTTCGGAAAAAAGTTTGAGTTCGGGACCGAACTTGACCCAAACTTGGCCCCGAACCCGAACCCCATTGAAGTCAATGGGGACCCGAACTTCTGAGGACTATTCGCGCTTGTTTCCCGTGCTTAGAACTGTCCCTGAACAAAGTGTCATTTCTGAAGGAAAAAAAGTCATTTAAAACTCATTCACGGCTATAATGAATTGTCGGCAATACATAGAAAAGTCATTGATAAAAAAAAAAAAAAAGCGTGGGGGTCCCCACAAATTCAATTACCAGGCCCTTCAGGTCTGGAAAGGATTTTAAGGGGCACTCCACCCCAAATAAAAAAAAATGGCGTGGAGTACCCCCAAAAATCCAGACCAGATCCTTTATCCGAGCACGCAACCTGGCAGGCCACAGGAAAAGAGGGGGGGACGAGAGAGCGCCACCCCCCCTGAACCGTACCAGGCCACATGCCCTCAACATGGGGAGGATGTCGATGGGGACAAGGGCCTCATTCCCACAACCCTTGCCGGTGGTTGTGGGGGTCTGAGGGCGGGGGGGCTTATCGGAATCTGGAAGACCCCTTTAACAAAGGGGACAACCAGATCTCGCCCCCCCCCATGTGAAATGGTAATGGGGTACAAATGTACCCCTACCATTTCACAAAGAAAGTGTCAAAAATGTGAAAAATTACAATAGCCGGTTTTTGACAATTCCTTTATTAATGTCTTCTCCTTTCTTCCATCTTCTTCCATCTTCTTCTTTTCTCCATTCGGGTTTCTTCCTCCATCTTGTTCTTCATCTTCATCTTCCTCTTCATCTTCATCTTCATCTTCCTTCTTGCTTCGGTGTTCTCGTCCGCATCTTGCTCCGGCTTCTTCTTCCCTTCTTCTTTCTTCGGCCGCTCCGCTTGAATTGGAGGTTCCCGCTGTGTGACGCTTCAGTTCTTCAGTTCTCCTCTTGGTCCGCTGCCACCCGGTGACCCCGCCCCCTCTGACGCACATGGATTTCACGGAGACTTTCCCCGTGGTGTCAGAGGGGGGCGGGGCGGAGCGGAGCGGCCGAAGAAAGAAGAAGGGAAGAAGAAGCCGGAGCAAGATGCGGACGAGAACACCGAAGGAAAAAGGAAGATGAAGATGAAGAGTAAGATGAAGATGAAGATGAAGAACAAGATGGAGGAAGAAATCCGAATGGAGAAAAGAAGAAGATGGAAGAAGATGGAAGAAAGGAGAAGACATTAATAAAGGAATTGTCAAAAACCGGCTATTGTCATTTTTAACATTTTTGACACTTTCTTTGTGAAATAGTAGGGGTACATTTGTACCCCATTACCATTTCACATAGGGGGGGGCGAGATCCGGGGGTCCCCTTTGTTAAAGGGGTCTTCCAGATTCTGATAAGCCCCCCGCCCGCAGACCCCCACAACCACCGGCAAGGGTTGTGGGGATGAGGCCCTTGTCCCCATCAACATGGGGACATCCTCCCCATGTTGAGGGCATGTGGCCTGGTACGGTTCAGGAGGGAGGGGGGCCGCTCTCTCGACCCCCCCTCTTTTCCTGCAGCCTGCCAGGTTGCGTGCTCGGATAAAGGGTCTGGTCTGGATTTTTGGGGGTACTCCACGCCATTTTTGTTTAATTTTGGGAGGAGTTCCCCTTAAAATCCTTTCCAGACCTGAAGGGCCTGGTATGGATATTTGGGGGGAACTGCACGCATTTTTTTTTTTAAATTTGCGGTACAGGGGGGGCGGGATCTGGGGGGCCTGGTAATTGAATTCGAGGGAACCCCCACGCTTTTTTTTTATAAATGACTTTTCTATGTATTGCCAGGAGCCGACAATTCATTATTAGCCGTGAGTGAGTTTTAAATGACTTTTTTTCCTTCAGAAATTACACTTTGTGCAGGGACAGTTCTAAGCACGGGAAACAAGCGCTGCTTTACATGCATATTGCCGAACACCGGATCCGAACTCGAACATACAGTCAATTGTCCGGGACCCAAAAACCCAAATGTTTGGTACGGACCCGAACTTTACAGTTCGGGTCCGCTCAACCCTAAATATGATGTTTTAGAAGATGGGTTTGGCCATTTGGAAGAAGTATCCTAGGGCCTTCAATCACAAGGTCACAGTAGTCACAATGGCCACACTTATAGAGCCCCATGGGTTCCGGTAGTTTAGCACCCGATCTGCGATAATTACTCTGGACTAAGCGGTCCCGAATTGAACCCGCCCGCCGGAAGGTAATGTCGGGATTTATTCCAACATACTTTTTTAGAACTAGGTCAGCAGACAGTATGTGCCAATGCTTCTGCATAATTGATCTGACTTCAACGTGTTGGTCAGAGTATGTGGTGATAAATCTCACTTGGTCAGAGGTAGGTTTTTTCGGAGCCCTTAAGAGGATCATATTTCTTGGTTTCAATTGAGCTTTATTAAAGGCCTTTTTTAAGCAGTTCCTGCTGTATCCTCTCAATTTCAGACGTGTATACAGGAGGTCTGCTTCCTCTTTGAATTTGGAATCATCTGTACAGTTCCGCCTGAGGCACAGATATTGTCCAAATGGTATGCTACGAATAAGTGATGCGGGGTGGGAACTATCGGCATGTAAGATGGTATTCCCAGCCGTAGGCTTCCGATAAAGTGTCATTTTAATTAGCCCTTCCACTGTGATATAAATTGATATGTCCAGGTATGCAATCATCGTTTGGCTACCGGCCATCGTAAATTTGAGATTGAAATTATTCAAGATCAAAAGTTGCATGAATTCATGCAAAGTGGCTAACGATCCCGCCCATAGAAGTAGTATGTCATCAATAAAACGGAACCAACCAAGGACATAAGAAAATAAATCACTCTGCTCTTCATTAGCAAAGAGTTCCCGTTCCCACCCCCCCCAGGTACAGGTTCGCATAGGACGGGGCACAACAAGTGCCCAAAGCGACCCCCTGCACCTGGAGGAAGTGGGACCCATCAAAGGAGAAGACATTTTTGGTTAGAATGTGTTCCAAGATTTTGGACCTCTTTCTCTTAAAAACCTAGCAATGGTCTCAATTCCCAGTCCATGTGGGATCGAGGAGTATAGAGCTTCAACATCGATCGACATTAGGAAGCACCCAGAGGGTACATTTAGGCCATCAAGAGTCCTTAATAGATCAGGGGTATCCTGGATATAGGAAGGGAGTGTAGTGACATGGGGGCAAAGATATTCATCAACGAACTTGCTAGCTCGTTCAGTCTTCGCACCGATGCCAGACACTATGGGGCGTCCTGGCGGTTTAAGAAGATTTTTGTGTGTTTTTGGAAGAGAATAGAAACAAGGAGTTCTGGGAAATGGTACCTGAATGCCATCAAAGATCTCCCTGGTGATCAAGCCCTCAGAGAGGGCGGATTGGATGGTGTCATTGTATTGTTGGTTATATTTGGCTATGACATCCTCGGAGATTGGTTTATACCAGGCATGGTTTTTCAAAATATCCCAGCACATGTTCCTGTAGTCTAGCTCATCCATAATCACAACATTCCCACCCTTGTCTGAGGGCTTGATCACCAGTTGGGAGTTGCGGCTCAGATCATTCAAAGCATGCCTCTGTGTGTTAGTAAGATTTTGGTCCAGAGATTCAATATCCCCAATGACCTGGGTTAGGAAAGCCCACACATTCGAGTTGATGTGTAGGGAGGGAAAATGCGTGGACTTTTTCTTCACAGCCTTACTCAGTGATTCGATATCATTCTGATACTGTGTATTTTGAATTCTTTGACCTCTGGCCTCGTCGGTCTCCAGATTTATTTCCTGACTTTCAGTTCCTTCACTTTCATCTAGTAGAAGGATGAGATTCTTAAGGGCCCGGAAATCTGCCACCGTGAAATCTTTCCATATTTCCTGATTGGAGATTTCGGTTTGTTTAGTACATCGTTCTTTATCGAACATGAATTTGAAAGTAAGTTTGCAGGCAAAGAGGTAAAGGTCTTTTACAAGTTCAAATTTGTTAGAAGAGGTATTAGGACAAAAACTCAAGCCCAAACTTAAAAGGTCAGTCTCTGTCTCACTTAAAGGGTATGAGGATAGGTTAATGACCTCAAGCTGTGTTTTGATTTTTTGCTGTTCCCCCATAGTGGTAGTCCGGATAGGTTGTTGGTTCAGTGGAGAGTCAAGAGGGACGGGGGGGAGATACAGGGGGAGAGGAAAATGGGAAGGTACTATCATCGCAATTATTTCCACGTTCAATACGGGGGAAATAGTGGTCTATGCGTCACCTTCTGGCATCCTTGGGAATAGTTCCCAAAGCAACTGTGTTGCTTGGTTTGGTCCTTAATTGAGCTGATTCTAAAATCAGCTGTCGGATATCAGATTCGATCCTGGGGGTCATGGAAGAGGTAGAGGGAGTTTCTGATGGACCGTTAGATGGTTGATTGGGAAACATAGGGGTCCCTCTAATAGGGAGGGAATTAGAATCTGGATGTCCACTATCAGTGGGGTCATTGACTATTGGTCTATCATTGTCGTCCATTATTCGTTTTTTACTATTGGTACCTGTCTGTTGTCCACCGCCATTCTGTGGTAGATTCCTAGAGTTACGTCTTCCCTGTCTGCCCCGGTCTCAAGTTCTTGAGTTCTGTGAGGTAAGGGAATTAACAGAGGAGTCAGAATCATATTTATTTTTGTTGTTAGTTCGCCTGTTTTTGTTAGATGGACCTGGCCCTTTCCGTGCTCCCCGTTGGCCATTGGAAAGTGGCCAATTGTAGGCATACTTTCCAGCGAACGCCAACTTGTCCCGTGAGATCTTGTCTTCCTTTTTAAGGAGTAGATCTTTGGTAAAGGTTTGGATATGTTCTTTTAATCGCATGTCAAAAGGTCCAAAGTCCGTACTGTTAAGTATGGTCACATTCTCATCATATATTCTCTTGATTTCAACATCCACTACCTTCAGATCTTGCATATAATACTCAACCATGAGTTCCATCATCTTCTTTGAGCAAAGTTGGAGGTTTAATTCCCATCGGGACTTAAATTCAGGGTCAATAGCCCAGATATTCGGGAATACCTGTACTCTTAGACCTTTAGGGTTAAGATCCTCCATAATATATTGCTCAAAGTATCTGATGTGCCAAAAAAGACTGGACTTTCTTTCAAAAGTCTGGACAAGTTTTGGTATACAATTTCAAATTCAACACAGTTTGGTTTAACAGAAGAGCAAGTCTGTTTGATACCCATCATAAAACCTTCCCAGTTGTTGTCTGTAAAGTCCGCCATAGCTATCATTTCACAGTATACACTAGATAATCCACAAAAATAAATAAATAAATGTACAAAAATATAAAAAAGGGGGAATAAAGTAGGAGAGTTGTATATTATAGAAGGTACAGAGAGCACATATTAGTGTATCTCTCAACAGAGGAAAAAATAGGTGGAGTGTCAAAAAAATATAGAGCTCAACACCTAGGAGTGCCTAAAGACAGGGAAATGGTGTTTACCATCCAAAATGCTAAGTATTCAGAAAAAGAAGGGAGGGGAAGGCACTCACGTTGCCACATCCGTGTAATAATGAATGATGGGTGAAATTACTCAAAGGAGCAAAAAAGAAGATCGGACTTTACAGGCAACACATACAACATTATAGAAAAAATATATAACTTTAATTGACAAATACAGATTAAACAATGTTTGGAGAATTAAAACCATACAGAATACAGGACAGTTGGATCCCTTGAACGTCTACATCGACGCGTTTCGTCGTGAGGCTTCGTCGGGACGGACGACAAGAGGAAACAGGGAATAAAACAAATCTCACTGTCTGAAGTAGAATATATTCACATTAGATATATACACACATATAAAATAGAGTAGATTAAGAAGTAATCCATTTCGTTACTGGGTAAAATCGCAAGCACGCTCTCCAAGTGCATCAAGATCAAATTGACAAAGGCATCCATAACAAAAAAATAATAATAATAATATTGATAAAATAAACTGAAATAGTTGATAGAACAAAATAGGATAGTACCTTGCATGTTGTCCAACATTCTTCAGTACCTTGTGCATTGGAAAAGTTTTGGTCCTGAGGAAAGGGTCCCTGCATCTGATGTCTTTGCACCTCATCTTTTGAGGAGGTTTCATTTGAGGTTCCCCTCCAAGCCTGGGCCCAAGTGAGGGAGGAGGAGGCCTCGTAAGAGGAGGGGGGGTACTGTCATGATTCTGCAGTAATGTTTTATGCCCTGTCTGTCTGCTTACCTCTTGGGTCTGTGTATCAGCTTAAGAGCCTTGCTCTCACACCTGTGTGTTTAAGTAATCTTCTCTCAGCATGGCTCCCCCCCAACATCTAACAGAAAACACTATTTAACCCCGCTCCCTGCAAGCCAGCCTTTCCCGAAAAACAGTTGTGTTTAGGCTTCTGTGTGGCGTCTTGCTGTATGCTTACCTCTGACTTCCGTGTACCGACCTTGGCGTGTTCTTCTGACCATACCTGTCTGCTAGTTGCCCCGACCTTGGCTTGTTCACCTGACTATCCCATGTTTAACTCTGTACTGCTGCTTCCGCTCTGTTTACCAAAGCCAGTCCATGAGCATGAGCTGAGGGACCCCGGGGGCCGTGACCTGGAGTCAGCTGCAGCTATATCCATCCTCAACCACCAGAGGCTCTGGTGAAAACCTTCTGGCTCTGGGGAATCTTACGCTCTAGCTCCCTGTTTGGTCCATGTCAATGTTCAGGTGGAGCTGCTTTCCTGAACCACCCAGAGCTCCATCAGCAGCAGTCATCCGAATGGTCCATAACATTAGCGGTGCGCTCCTAACCCCAGCGGCGTGCATCTGTCACCTGGCCTCAGGTAATCTGACACTATTACTGTTACACAGAATAACTAGCTACCTAACATGTTGTGGTTTAAAATTGTGCACGCTTGCAGAATGATGCCAAACTACAGTATTTAAAAATCTCCATTGGTGCCAGGAAGACAATCTTTGGAATCAAGTAGAAAGGGAGGTTACTCCAAGTCATGATCTAATTGCACTACTATTGGCACCCACTATACATCACAAACCCCTAATACCAGATTACCCTACAATAAAGGCCACACTTGCAGCGTGGTCCCTATTTACCAAGATGAAATTCCCGGAGGAACCCACCCACAAACTAGACATCCCTCTGACGACCTACACATTCCTTATTCAAAACTTTTCAACACATCATTGGAAGAAAAAGGGAATACATTTTAACATTACAGACATTATGCAGCCTACAGCACTTGACACCCTCATGATGCAGCAAATTCGGAGTTATAGCAAAATGAACCCTCACACTACCACAGAAATTCCATTAGCGGTATGGGACTTCTTCCTAAATAAAGGCAAGACGAACGCTAGGGGTATATCACTCTGCTATAGATTCTGTAACCAACAATTAAAGCACTCCAAAACCCCAACTATGCTCACATGGGAGGCGGAACTACAAACATCCTTTACATTTCCACAATGGTTAACTGCTATTAAATATAATAGAATATCCTCTGCATGTGTGGACCATTGGGACAATACTACATAGGTGGTATATCACTCCTTCACGCTTACACATAATGAATCCCACTCTCGCTCTACTTTGTTGGAGGGACTGCCAGAGCAGAGGTAACCTCCTCCATATTATGTGGTACTGCAGCATATTACAAACATTTTGGGGAGACGTATTTTTGCTTATTTCGGACATTTCTAAAACTAAATGTGCACCCACCCCAGAACTAGCTCTTCTTACGTTAGTAATAGAATCCTTCCCATATACACATAGAAAAGTGGTTGTACATATCCTACATGCTGCCCGTATATCTATAGCAGCCAAATGGAGAACCTCAAACCCTCCGACCGTGTTGGAAGTCATAAACAGAGTAAATGCTCAGTGTTTAATGGAAAAGATGCTAGCGTATAAACTAGATCGAATACATGTTTATCAGAAATTTTGGGATCTTTGGCCTCCGCTACATAATACCCTCTAGCATTGTTTAACCTATATGTTGATTACAAATATAAAAGTAAAATGATGTCCTGTGGTGTAGTAGAAATTTTAGAGCAGTGAAGTTGGAACTAGCACTAGTATATTTATTCGCCTGAATACAGATATTGTTGTAGTGTTAAAGTAGTTAATGTTTATATTATGATTATAACTTTAGTTATAGTGCTACTCTGTCCCAGGATTATAGCTATAATATAACCCCATGTTCAACTCGGGACAGCCAAACTCTGGGCCGTGCTCTCTGTACCTGGACCTACATATAGTAAGCCTGCACACAGCATGATCCCGGAAGGGGTGACAGGCTCTCCAACCTAAATTTGCTTTAAGTTCCAGGACTGGTACAATGGAGTCAATACTCCTGAGTTAATATAGAGTTCCAGGAAGGACGGAGATGTTCTATGTAGATTTGCGTTTTGTTCTCTTCTATGCAGTAACTGAAGATGTATATGCCTACATTAATGTACAATTGTTGCAACTGTACCTGTATGTAACATTTATTTTCTCAATAAATAAAAATTTAAAGTAAAAAAATAAATAAAAAAATCTCCATTGGTGATGCTTTAAAAGCCTTTACAGGTTACCAGTGGAGAGTTGCATAAGAGGTCTGGTGCTAGAATTATTTCTCTCACTCTAACGTTCACATCAATACTTCACATGTGTGGTGAAATTGCCGTTTACGAATGCATGTGGACCAACACATACGTTCGCCTTTGAGCACAGGCATGAGGGGACAATGGGGTGCTTTAAACATTTTTTATATATATATTTTTTAATAAAACAAGAAATTGGTCGCACACTGGAACTCCAACTTATCTTAATGTCATCTTTATTGTCAACAGGGTCAGACAGATACAGGCAATGGTAGATGTGTTTCACAAGCGATAGCTTGCTTGTTCACCTATACCTTGTTCAACTATTATTTTTTCTACGCTGATCCTTTACTTTTTTTTTTATTTTTTTATCACTTTTATTGCAGTCACAAAAATTGTAAACATCGCTTGTGACAGCAATTGGCAGTCACAGGTACTCTTTATGGAAAGATCTGGGGGCTATTAGATCCCATATGTCTCCTCTGCCCTTAAAAGCATTTGATCACACCAAGATTGGTGTGATCAGATGCTTTCCTATGTAAAAATGGCGCTGTTACATCCAGGGAAACCGGAAGTGACGAAAATGCTCAACGCTCCAGGTTTCCTATACCAGAGAGTTTATTAGGGACCTTCTGGTCCTCGAAAAACTCTATGGTAAGCCAATGGAAGTGCCATCTTCAGTTCCAGTTCTCCGGTGGGATGGAGAAACTGAAGAGGCACTGGCGGGCGGTGGAAGGGGGGGCCCTTCCTGCCGCTTGTAAAATATACTCAATATACTTGAGTATAAGCTGAGTTTTCAGCACATTTTTTTGTGCTGAAAATGCCCCCCTCGGCTTATACTCGAGTCACCTTTTTGTGCCTGATCTCCCGAAATTTGAGGCCGGCCATAGGTCCCCTGGACCCCAACCTTGGCACACATGTAGCCCCACTGTTTCTCTACAAGTGTGCAAAGTTTGTTGTCCGGGGGACCTACAGCCGGGGAGCACTGAATTTTCAAAGCTGGGCACCCCTTCCATAGACTCCAATGTTAAACATCAGTCTAGTCATGGACACAGTGAGGCATGGGCACAGTGAGGCATGGACACAGTGAGGCATGCACATGGACACAGTGAGGCAAAGTGAAGCACAGTGAGGCATGCAGATGGACACCCTAGGCTTATACTCCAGTCAATATATTTTCCCAGTTTTTTGTGGTAAAATTAGGTGCCTCGGCTTATATTCGGGTCAGCTTATACTCGAGTATATACGGTACATATTGAGGTCTTCAAGTGGATCCTTCATTCGGGTCATTTTTCTTATATTGCTGTCCGAATCCCTCATTGAGTGTAACAATTACAAACTAAATACTAAATGAAAGTTAAAGAGGAACTGCAGTCTGCTCACATAATTTGTAATAAAAACATCTTTGTCATTCTGAAGCTTCCCTCCAACCACTTTGCATATTATTTTATATATACTGTGATTCTGTACTTGCCAAATATGCTGCAGAAATCTCCCTCCACTGATTCTGGCTGCATCTATTTTAACTGTGGGAAGCTGATGCTGCTCCCTGTTCACTTCCTGGATTTACACAGACGCACACATCCAGCTCTGCACCTCTCATATCTGCAGTGTTTTCTTATCTCTCTTCAAAGCCTTATGTCCCATAGCTTTCTCCTGCCCAGTTCTTCTGTTATCAGCATGAGAACTTCTGACAAGCTCTCCAACACGGGAGATAAAAGCAGCCTGAGTTTTGTGTTGGGAAGGATGCTATAAATAGATTAGCAGAGTGCTGAACGATTCAACGAACAGAACTGAAAGTCTCTACCTATGAGGAGAGGGGGTGTGTGCCTTTCCTCCAATCAGCTGTCTTGGCTGTATGCCCAGGATTTACTGCAGTGCTGAACAGAAAGAGAAAATATCCTAACACGATCTGAATTTTCTAAAGAAAAAAGCTGAAGACAGCAGATATGCATGTAAACCTTATGTAGGGAGATTTGTTTCATCTCTGTGTATCATCTGAGACTGTTCACTTCACTGGGTATATGCAAGGGTTTACATCCACTTTAACTCTATAGCTGTGTAAACACAAATTACATGTGAACACTTCTATTAAATTGTGGCTCTTTTAAACCTTTACCTTTAGAACTGTCAGTTGTTATTCATGAGTCCACTTATCTTTACCTGTTCCGCTTGTTCTCTTCTGTGGCTTAATAGCTGTGGTCTAAACAAGAGTATATCACTCACTTGGATCACCAAATTGAAGAATGTTGGCTACACTACCACTTGCATCAGATGTTAAAAAAACATTACTGAAACATGGAAGAGAAAAATAACCAAGTGGTCCATTGAGTCTGCCCCCTTTTTTTCTTTTCTTTTTTTTTTTACCTGTGTATGTTTTTTCTTTTTTGTTACTTTTGTCTGAGTATAAATCTATGTTTGCCCCAATCATGTTTGAATCCACTTACTGATGACTACCTCACTATCTCTGCTGGATTTGAATTATCAATTAAGTTCTGGTCTATTGCCCTGGATGATGGATACAATTTTGCAAACATGCAACAAGTTAATTGCATGGTGTGCAATTTCTTTACAACTTTTGAGATATTGTTGATTCAGTCTTTGTATAGTGGGGGGGTGTTGTTGTTAATAAAGTAATTTTGGTCTACGACTTTTTTTTTTCTTTTTGATTTTCAGATGTTTAAACTAAAATATCTATTGAATAATTTTTTGTCTGCATTGCCCATGGTTCTCTGAAACCATAAATTTTACAGCAAAGCCAAGTACGCTGAATTTTGTTGCCCTATCCGTAAAGTTCCCATTACAGAATAAATAGTAGAGCCGTCTGCACAGAGAATTTACTGCTAGTAAACACACTTAAAAGTAAGAGTGGAAGTTTCATCTAAGAAATAATCTTCTTGTATTATTTTAGCAGCATCATCCCCAGAGCCAGCACTGATCATTCCTTCCAGGCGCTGAATGAAGCAGGCAGCTACCTGTGGAGAATATATGATAAACTAGTGTAATAGCTTTAAGAGAATAAAAAAGATATGAAACACAAATGCTGCTTGGATAATGCATCCGGCCGGTTTCAAGGGATTTGGTTTTGAATAATGTTTAAGATAAATGCACGATTCAAGAGAAATCGCATAACGAGTGTGTTGGGGCTTTCAGAGATGCTGACGTTCAAAATAATAATTTACTTTTTTTTACGGGAATGTCAGTACTGCTTTTATAAGCCAGCTTTGGATAAAAACTGGTGCTGGTAAAGAAGAGAAACATGCTTATTTTCAACTTGTAACTCTGCTTTTTGCAAAAGAGAAGCATTTCAGAATTAATCTTTAAGCTGCTTTCATCAAGTCTACGCACAATAACTAAGCTAATCCCTGAAGGCTTATTTGTCATTTTAGGGGCCCTAGCTATCACAGGTAGGTAACCTTATTTGTTAAAGGGATCAATAATGGATGTTGAAAGATTACAATATCTGGATATGTATTTTATAGAAAAAGGCATCCTATAGGACAGGGGTCAGCAACCAAAGCACATGTACCTAATGGGCACACAAAGTTATTTTTAGTAGCAGTCAGAAGATTGATAGTGCGTAGTGTAGTGAGTTTATCAGACAAATTCTTATTTTTGTAAAATGTGGCCTTTGTATACTGTATTTAGAACCACATTTACAGTATGTGTGAACAAATATTTTTACAACTGAAGACAGTGTAAATCCACCTAAAAAATTATTTAAAAAAGATAATTCAGAAGTGTGTGTGCAATATAGTAAAATTAACATCCTAAAGGACAGATATAGCACAACTCAGTAATAAAAGTCAGTGGCAAGGACCACATTAAAATTAAGTCCAGTTTACTGTTCAGTACACATAAATGCCACATATGAACATGTTTAATGTATGAACCTGTTAATAGAATAATACCTGAATTTAACTTACCATTAGAAGTACAACTATGTGTTCAAAAATATGAAAATAAACTTTATGGCTTTGGCACACTCTTTTTCACTGGCACACCAATTGTAAACCTTGTATATTGACACCTAATCTAGTCTTTAATACTTACCTGACCTCCTGCCCACTCTGCCACACTTTTCTTGGTATGTTAGTCTCACGCTACACTCTGAGGTTTCATCAGCAGAGCCCTATGTCACTATTGTATCCTGTGGTGACTTAAGGGTCTGCCGAAGGAACCACCAGGTATCTGGCACTCTTGCCAATAGTATCTTGTGAATACAGTGGAGAGCAGCACAACAGTCAGCAGGACCTGGCAATATTACAAGACTTCTGAAGGGAAGCATATTGTGATATTGGACCCATCTCTTCTTCCTTGCGGATCTCAACCTTAGTGAGTGAGTTATCTTACCATACGTATTGGAGCATATAATTTCTAAAGGCATGGTGTATGGGAAATTCTTCATGTATTTATGTACACTATTTGAGCAGTTTTTGTGGTAATATAACTTCGATGGGGGGAATTATTCCACATATCTTTGGACACAATTTTAGTTTTTTTTTTTTTTATTATGGTACTATAATTTATACGAATAATTGTTATGTTGGGAAGTAATATTTTCACATATATTTGAAGCACTTTATGTTACAGAATTTTAAAGAGTATGCGCCTACCTTTACATTTTTTATTATCAAAAAGCAAGACTGTCCTGACAAATCCAGGACAGTTGGTAAATATGTTACTACAATAAAAATAATAACTGTTTACATGAAAGGACAAAACTGTTTTAGAATGAACAGGTCTAAAATTCTGAGAAATAAGGTAAACTTTCTTTGCAATCGAAAGAAAAAGAATCAGGAGAGATGCCATCAGGAGGTTATCATACTGGGAGGAACTTAGTTGCTATGGCCAAATCAGAGGAGCAAAGGAAAGAGAACACATTAGTAATGTGTGCAGACAACCGGCTTCTCTGTATCTGTAAGGTTGTAGTTATGGAAGGTTTTCTCAGTCAGTCAAATATCTACTTGGTGTGGTGTGCTGTTGCTGTATTGGTTGGCCACTTTAGGAAAAATAAACACATGTGTAGAGATTGTGTGGGCTCCTTTGATTCCTTTTCCCACAATCACTTGGGTTCCCACAATCCCCTGGGTTCCCAAAAGCACATGGGTTCCTAAACACACTAAAGGAATATACAGTAAGTTTCCCTGTTCCCATCCTCTGCAGCTCAGATAGACTACATATATTGGGGTAGAGGAGTCTGGGAATGTGATCTGCTGCCAAGCGTTTGCCCCCCCCCCACTGTTATTGCTGGGGTGCAGAGTACCTTTGCAGTACCTTTCAAGGAAGACATAGCCATTGCAGAAAACACTGTTTCCAGAGTAATTGTTTCCAGAGTGCTATGCCTCTGGTTGGGTGATCCTGTGCCTACAGCCATTCACCTGTATTTCCAGCTTAGAGACTCAAAAAAATCAACTGTTTTGGCCTTTGATATACTGTTTTTTTTTCTTTTTCTCCTCCTACCTATGTCAGAACATCTTCAGTGTCTTCTACAACACTATATTTTCTACTTTGTCTTTCCATAGGGGTCCTCCAAGGCTCAGTCCTCAAGCCCCCTCTGCTGTTTATCTATACCTCCTCCCTAGGTCAGTAACATAGTTAATCTGGTTGAAAAAAGACACTAGTCCATCCAGTTCAACTAAAATGTATCCAGTTTAATAAAAAAAATGTCCCTGATTCTTCCAACAGGCTTATTCCCTGGATCAACTTTACCTATAAATATTATGTGCATTTAGGAAAGAATCCAGGCCTTTTTTTAAAACAATCTACTGAGCTGGTTAGAACCTGAATCTATTCCCCATTTTCACAGCTCTTACCGTGAAGCTTTTCTGTATTTGGAGAATAAATCTCTTTTCCTCCAGACATAAAGAGTGCCTGCCCCCTTGTTCTCTGTGATGATCTTAAGGAGAATAACTCTACACAGAGTTTACTATATGGACTGTATTTATACATGTTGATCAGAGAGAATAAATTCAGTTCAGCTAATCTTTCCTCATATATTATATAAAAAAAGTGAAGCACTAAAAAATAATAAATCAAATATGAAATGTGAACTGACTCCCAAAATCATATATGAGCCAATAAAGTACCAAAACAATATGAATAATGTGTACCAAAAAAGTAAATATAGGAATTGAAATCAATACAGTGCAATTTCATAACGTATCATATTGCATTATACCATAAATATAAAAAGTCCAAAGTGAAAAAATTCCAGTGCAACAAAAGTGATTAAAGATGGCACCAGTGACCACCCCCATCTGTGAGTACCCACCACCGAGACTGAATATGCGCTTACCAGAGTGCTATGACAGCAAAGCATGTAAACTCCAAATAATGGATATAGAAGCAGTCGAGAAAATCCCACATCAACACCTCATGCTGGTACAGTGTAGCCACTCACTCAAATAAGTTTAGGTTCCAATGGGTCATAAAAACAAAAAAAGAGCCTCCACATAGTGTAAAACCATATTGGGTATATTTATTAAAAAAGGTAGAAAACTTACATCACATCCATGGAAAAATAGCTTGTCATATAAACAAACACAATAGCAGCATGTAGGACACAATGGCCAGGATCGATTGTGGACATGACACGTTTCATCTGCTAAGACAGCAACTGGGGTTCTTTCCACATAGCTGAGTTCCTCCATGACTCACATCAGTTTGGCTGCCCTTCTCTGCACTTTCTCCACTTCCCCAATATTCTTTTTTTGAACTCGTGCCCAAAACGGAACTGCGTTTTCTAGATGAGGTTTTACTAATGATGTGTATAGGGGCAAAATTATGTCTCTCTCTCTCTCTCTCTCTTCAGTCCATACCTCTTTTAGTGCAAAAAAGGATTTTGTTGCTTTGGAAACCACTGCTTGACATTGCATGCTATTATGAAGCTTATGATCTGCCAGAACTCCCAGATCCTTCTCCACCACTGATTCCCCCAGTTGTACTCCCCCTAGTATGTATGATACATGCATATTTTTAGCCCCCAAGTGCATAACTAACAATTGTACACCCCTCACATTTTTGTAAATATTTTATTATACCTTTTCATGTGACAATACTGAAGAAATTACACATTGCTACAATGTAAATTAGTGAGTGTAGAGCTTGTATAACAGTATACATTGTCTGTCCCCTCAAAATAACTCAACACACAGCCATTAATGCCTAAACCGCTGGCAACAAAAGTGAGTACACCCCTAAGTGAAAATGTCCAAATTGGGCCCAAAGTGTCAATATTTTTCATGGCCACCTTTATTTTCCAGCACTGCCTTAACCCTCTTGGGCATGGAGTTCACCAGAGCTTCACAGGTTGCCACTGGAGTCCTCTTCCACTCCTCCAAGATAACATCACAGAGCTGGTGGATGTTAGAGACCTTGCGCTCCTCCACCTTCCATTTGAGGATGCCCCACAGATGCTCAATAGGGTTTAGGTCTGGGGACATGCTTGGCCAGTCCATCACCTTTACCCTGAGATTCTTTAGCAAGGCAGTGGTTGTCTTGGAGGTGTGTTTGTGGTCGTTATCATGTTGGAATACTGCTCTGTGGACCAGTCCCAGAATGGAGGGGATCATGCTCAGCTTCAGTATGTCACAGTACATGTTGGCATTCATGGTTCCCTCAATGAACTGTAGCTCCCCAGTGTCGGCAACACTCATGCAGTCACAGACCATGACACTCCCACCACCATTCTTGACTGTATGCAAGACACACTTGTCTTTGTAATCCTCACCTGGTTGCCGCCAATAACACTTGACACCACCTGAACCAAATACGTTTATCCTGGACTCATCAGACCACAGGACATGGTTCCAGTAATCCATGTCCTTAGTCTGCTTGTCTTCAGCAAACTGTTAGCAGGCTTTCTTGCGCATCATCTTTAGAAGAGGCTTCTCTCTTGGATGACAGCCATGCAAACTAATTTGATGCAGTGTGTGGCGTTTGGTCTGAGCACTGACAGGCTGAAACCCACCCCTCCAACCTCTGCAGCAATGCTGGCAGCACTCATACGTCCATTTCCCAAAGACAACCTCTGGATATGACGCTGAGCACGTGCACTCAACTTCTTTGGTCGATCATGGCGAGGCCTGATCTGAGTGGAACCTGCCCTGTTAAGCCACTGTATAGTCTTGGCCACCGTGCTGCAGCTCAGTTTTAGGGTCTTGGTCTTATTATAGCCCAGGTCATCTTTATGTAGAGCAACAATTTTTGTTTTCATATCCTCAGAGAGTTCTTTGCCATGAGGTGCCATGTTGAACTTCCAGTGACCAGTATAAGAGAGTGAGAGCGATAACACCAAATTTAACACACCTGATCCCCATTCACACCTGAGACCTTGTAACACTAATGAGTCACATGACACCAGGGAGTGAAAATGGCTAATTGGGCCCAATTTGGACATTTTCACTTAGGGGTGTGCTCACTTTTGTTGCCAGTGGTTTAGATATTAATGGCTGTGTGTTGAGTTATTTTGAGGGGACAGCAAATTTACACTGTTATACAAGCTGTACACTCACTACTTTACATTGTAGCAAAGTGAAATATCTTCAGTGTTGTCACATGAAAAGATATAATAAAATATTTACAAAATGTGAGGGGTGTACTCACTTTTGTGAGATACTATATATTGTGGCGAAGGGACGTATGCTCTTTAAAACAACAACCATTAAAACACCTGAGCAGTAGCACCTAATTATCCTTAATGTGGTGTCTGGAGATATCAGAATAAGCAAGCTCCAGACTTCAGGACCTATTAGCTGACAGGAGAGAATTTCAATTATTCTTCAGTCAACACAATACTGGTTTAGGTGGATATAGCTGTCCCATATACAGCCGCCTCTTTTTCATTGAGTAAAAAATCCCTGGGGGCCATACACACACAGATTGTCCCTATATATATTAGAATCTTCATGTAAAAAGCAGGCTTTTCCCGCCGACAATCTATGTGTGTATGGTGATTTGGCGTCCGGACTTTTTGTTGTTATTTATATGTAATTTCTTCCTCTTTTTGTGTCTGTTCGTCCATTGTCTGTGTACCACACTTCATCTTAGTAGTGTGGGATCCTATTTATTAATACCGGTGAAGATAGCATTTAACTCTTCTGTATACTGAGTATTTACTTCAACTTTGAACATAATAAACTGTTTTGTAATTTTTTATCAGCCTTTACTCGGGGTTCCCTCCTCTTTTGCATGCATGTGTGTGGGGAACTATGTCAAATGCTTTTGTAAAATCTAAGTATACCATGTCAACAGCCACCCATTTGTCTAAGGTTTTGCTCATCTCCTCATAAAAATAAATCATATTTGTCTGATAACATCAATTTTGACTTTTGCTTAAAATGTTTTTTTCTAGCAAAAACTCATTTATGTGGTCTTTTAATAAACTCTCCAGTATCTTCCCAACTATAGAAGTTAAACTAGCAGGTCTCTAGCTATTTGATAAAGATAAATATAGGCACCATGTGGCCTTATGCCAATCCAGTGATACTATGCCAGTCATTAAACAGTCCCTAAAAATTAGAAACAGTGACTTTGAAACTACAGAGCTTAATTCTTTTAGAACATATGGGTGTATTCCATCAGGTCCACCATCCAGGTGCTTTATTTACCCCTATTGTGGCTAAATAATTCTGGACCTTATCAATTTTGAACCATTGTGGATAATTTGGGGCTGTGTCAATATCATCCCCCATTATGGACATGAGCTTCCCCATGCTCCTTTTTATACACAGAGCTGAAGAAGGTTTTTAATAAATTAGCTTTTTCTTTGTCTCCTGTCACCCACTCTAGATTATTTTGTAAAGAGCCTACATGCTCAGACCTAACATTTTTGCTATTAATACATTTTAAGAATTTCTTTGGGTTTGTCTTACTCTATTTTGCAATCTGGCATTCGTTTTGAATTTTTGCTGCCTTAATTTCCTTTTTACACATTATGTTATATTCATTGTAACATTTAAATGATGATAGTGTTTCTATATTTTTATATTTAAAAAAAATATATATTTTTATTGATAGCCAGGGATGAGCCGCACACCCCCCTGTTCGGTTCGCACCAGAACCTGCGAACAGACAGAATGTTCGTGTGAACTTTAGAACCCTATTAAATACAATGGACTCGAACGTTCGAAATCTAAAGTGCTAATTATAAAGGCTAATATGCAATTTATTGTCCTAAAAAGTGTTTGGGGACCCGGGTCCTGCCCCAGGGGACATGTATCAATGCAAAAAAAGGTTTAAAAAATAGACGTTTTTACGGGAGCAGTGATTTTAATAATGCTTAAAATGAAAAAATAAAAGTGAAATATTCCTTTAACTACTTCCCACCCAGCCACTGTACATATACGGCCGGGTGGGCGCTCTCTCCTTCTGAGTGGACGTTCAGGAACGTCCTTCAGAAGGAGGGGGATCGCGCACGCGCATTCCCGCGCAGCGGCGCGATCCCGATGCACGCGTGTCACCCGGACACAGCGCATCTCGATTCGGCAGGAGGGCTCTGTGATTGGCCCTCCTGATCACATGACGGCCGTGTCCAATCACAGCCGTCATGTGATGTAAACAGAGAGCCGGTTGCTAGGCAATCAGCTCTCCTCACACAGAAGTCGTCGTGAGGAGAGGAGAGCGGATCGCTGCAGCTGGCTGGTGATCAGTGAGTATGGGCTGTTTTTTTCAGCATTTTACTCACTGATCACCAGCCTAGTGTCCCCACATAGTGTAAAACACAAACATGTCCCCAAAATACATGTCCCCAAAATACATGTCCCCACATAGTAAAAACACCTGTCCCCCACATATGTGACAGTAAAATCATATGTCCCAATGATCATTTGCACACATATGTCCGTGATCACCTGCGCACATCTGTACATGATCATTTGCGTACATATGTCCGTGATCACACAAACCAATTATTATACACTTAACGGATTTTTTTTTTACCAAAAATATGTAGTAGAATACATTTTGGCTTAAATTTATACCAAAATTCGATTTTATTGGATTTTTTTTTAAATAGAAAGACGAAAATATATATATTTTTCCAAATTTCCGCTCTTTTTTCGCGTATATCGCAAAAAATAAAAAACGTAGTCATGAATAAATACCACCAATAGAAAGCTCTATTTGTGTGAACAAAATGATAAAAATTTCATTTGGGTACAGTGTAGCATCACCGCGCAATTGTCATTGAAAATGCAAGAGCGCTGAAAGCTGAAAATTGGTCTGGGAAGGAAGGGGGCTAAAGTGCCCAGTATTGATGTGGTTAAATTTCGTACCTGGGGGGTGTGTATGATATGCATGTAAAGTGGCGCATGTTTCCCGTGCTTAGAACTGTCCCTGCACAAAGTGTCATTTTTGAAGGAAAAAAAGTCATTTAAAACTCACTCGCGGCTATTAATGAATTGTCGGCTTTTATCAATACATAGAAAAGTCATTGACAAAAAAAAAAAAAAAAGCGTGGGGGTTCCTCCACATTCAATTACCAGGCCCTTTAGGTCTGGAATGGATATTAAGGGGAACCCCGTCGCAAATTTAAAAAAAAATGGCGTGGGGTTTCCCCTAAATATCCATGCCAGGCCCTTGAGATCTGGCATGGATTTTAAGGGGAACTCCACCCCAAATAAAAAAAATGGCGTGAAGTCCCCCCAAAAATCCATACCAGACCCTTATCCGAGCACGCAACCTGGCCGGCCGCAGAGGAAGAGGGGGGGACGAGAGAGCGGCCCCCCTCCCTCCTGAACCGTACCAGGCCACATGCCCTCAACATGGTTGCCCGGTGGTTGTGGGGGTCTGTGGGCGGGGGGCTTATCGGAATCTGGAAGACCCCTTTAACAAAGGGGACACCCAGATCCCGGCCCCCCCATGTGAATTGGTAAGGGGTACATTGTACCTCTACCATTTCACGAAGAAAGTGTAAAAAAATGTAAATAAAAACACACACACCTTGGAAAAGTCCTTTATTAAAAAAAAAAAATAATAAAAAAAAACATTCCAGCGATGAAATCCAGTGTCCCGCGGCGATCCCGATGTCCAGCGCTGTGCGTCATTGGTTGTGCCTGTGCGGACCTGATGGGGAACTTCCTCGCTGTGTTTTAAATGTATAGACCCGCCCCTTCCAAAGTTCCCCATCAGGTCCGCTCAGCGGACCAGATGCGGAACATGAGAAGGGGCGGGTCTATACATGTATTACACAGCGAACGAAGTTCCCCATCAGGTCCGCCCCCTCGGTATGTCTGACCCCACCTATGTCATTGGCCTGAGCGGGGAACTTCCTTCACTGTGTAATTTAAATTTACACAGTGAAGGAAGTTTCCCGCTCAGGCCAATGACGTAGGCGGGGTCGGACATACCGAGGGGGCGGACCTGATGGGGAACTTCGTTCGCTCTGTAATACATGAATAGACCCGCCCCTTCTCTCGTTCCCCATCAGGTCCGCTCAGCGGACCAGATGCTGAACATGAGAAGGGGCGGGTCTATTCACGTATTACAAAGTGAGAGAAGTTCCCCATCAGGTCCGCCCCCTCGGTATGTCGGACCCCGCCTACGTCATTGGCCTGAGCGGGAAACTTCCTTCACTGTGTAAATTTAAATAACACAGTGAAGGAAGTTCCCTGCTCAGGCCAATGACGTAGGCGGGGTCGGACATACCGAGGGGGCGGACCTGATGGGGAACTTCATTCGCTGTGTAATACATGTATAGACCCGCCTCTTCTCATGTTCCGCATCTGGTCCGCTGAGCGGACCTGATGGGGAACTTTAGAAGGGGGGGTCTATACATTTAAAACACAGCGGAGGAAGTTCCCCATCAGGTCCGCACAGGCACAACCAATGACGGACAGCGCTGGACATCGGGATCGCCGCGGGACACTGGATTTCATCGCTGGAATGTTTTTTTTTTATTATTATTATTTTTTTAATAAAGGACTTTTCCAAGGTGTGTGTGTTTTTATTTACATTTTTTGACACTTTCTTCGTGAAATGGTAGGGGTACAATGTACCCCTTACCAATTCACATAGGGGGGGGCCGGGATCTGGGGGTCCCCTTTGTTAAAGGGGTCTTCCATATTCCGATAAGCCCCCCGCCCGCAGACCCCCACAACCACCGGGCAAGGGTTGTGGGGATGAGGCCCTTGTCCCCATCAACATGGGGACATCCTCCCCATGTTGAGGGCATGTGGCCTGGTACGGTTCAGGAGGGAGGGGGGCCGCTCTCTCGTCCCCCCCTCTTCCCCTGCGGCCGGCCAGGTTGCGTGCTCGGATAAGGGTCTGGTATGGATTTTTGGGGGGACTCCACGCCATTTTTTTTTCAATTTGGGGTGGAGTTCCCCTTAAAATCCATGCCAGATCTCAAGGGCCTGGTATGGATATTTAGGGGGAACCCCACACCATTTTTTTTTTAATTTGCGGCGGGGTTCCCCTTAATATCCATTCCAGACCTAAAGGGCCTGGTAATTGAATTTGGGGGAACCCCCACGCTTTTTTTTTATTTTTTATCAATGACTTTTCTATGTATTGATAAAAGCCGACAATTCATTAATAGCCGCGAGTGAGTTTTAAATGACTTTTTTTCCTTCAAAAATGACACTTTGTGCAGGGACAGTTCTAAGCACGGGAAACATGCGCCACTTTACATGCATATCATACACACCCCTCAGGTACGAAATTTAAAGGAATATTTCACTTTTATTTTTTCATTTTAAGCATTATTAAAATCACTACTCCTAAAAAAACGGCCGTTTTTAAAACTTTTTTTTGCATTGATACATGTCCCCTGGGGCAGGACCCAGGTCTCCAAACACTTTTTAGGACAATAACTTGCATATAAGCCTTTATAATTAGCACTTTAGATTTCTCCCATAGACTTTTCGAATTTGCCGCGAACACCCCAAATTGTTCGTTGTTCGGCGAACGGGCGAACAGGCAATGTTCGAGTCGAACATGAGTTCGACTCGAACTCGGAGCTTATCCCTATTGATAGTTTTTTTTATCTTTGACTGTGAGCCAAATAGGTTTGATTTTTAACCTTTTAAACTTATTGCCCATGGGAATATATTTTGCAGTATGTTTACATACGGTCGTTTTCAAGAATTCCCATTTCTGTTCTGTGTTCATTGATGCCAATATTCCCTCCCAATCTAAGTCTTTGAGAGCAGCCCTCAGCCTTGGAAAATTTGTTTTTTATCTTTCCGGTATGTGTTTGTTGTTTACAGCTAACATTAAATGAAATCATGTTATGGTCACTGCTACCCAGATGTTCTTTTATATGAACATTACTAATAAGCTCTGCATAGTTTGAGATTACCAGATCAGAGAGCATCATTCCTAGTTGGGGCCTCTATGAACTGGACCATAAAATTGTCTTGTAACATATTTATTCATTTTACTATTTAACCACTTGCCTTCTGCCTCACGTACATATACGTTGGCAGAATGGCACGGGCAGGCAAAACAACGTACAGGTACGTTGCTTTGAATCTGCCGCCTAGCGGGCGCGTGCGTGCCACCACAAGCTCCGTGACCGTGCCCGCCGGCCCAGCGGACTCGATGTCCACCGATGTCCCGCGATTGTGTCATGGAGAGGCAGAACGGGGAGATGCCTTTGTAAACAAGGCATTTCCCTGTTCTGCCTAGTGACAGGACAGTGATCTACTGCTCCCTGTCATTGTGTCACTGGTAGTCCAGCCCCCTCACAGTTAGAACCACCTTGAACACCTAACCCCTTCCATGCCCCCTACTGGTTAACCCCTTCACTGCCAGTGCCATTTACACAGTAATCAGTGCATTTTTATAGCACTGATCGCTGTATACATGACAATGGTCCCAAAATAGTGTCAAAAGTGTCCGATGTGTCCACCAAAATATCGCAGTCACGATAAAAATCGCTCATCGCCGCCATTACTAGTAAAAAAAAAAATAATAATAAAAATGTCATAAAACTATCCCCTATTTTGTAGACGCTATAACTTTTGCGCAAACCAATCAATATACGCTTATTGCGATTTTTTTTAGCAAAAAAATGTAGAAGAATACATATCGGCCTAAACTGAGGAAAACATTTGCTTATTTTTTATATATATTTTTGGGGATATTTATTATAGCAACAAGTAAAAAATATTGTTTTTTTTTCAACATTTACACTCTTTTTTTGCTTATAGCGTAAAAAAAATAAAAACCGCAGAGGTGATCAAATACCACCAAAATAAAGCTCTATTTGTGGTAAAAAAAGGACATCAATTTTGTTTGGGCGCAACGTCGCACAACCGCGCAATAGTCAGTTAAAGCGACGCAGTGCCGACTCACAAAAAATGGCCCGGTCATTGGGCAGCCAAATCCTCCGGGGCTGAAGTGGTTAACTGTTCCTCCCCAGTCCATCCCTTCTCCACACAAATATATCTCTCTCTACTCCTCAGCTCACCAAAACTTCTGCTCCCAAAACTTCTACAACAGCATTGCAATCAATCCTTCACATAAGGCCAGGGTATAAGGTTTAATCCTGCACTCTGACCTCTTCCTTTGTTTCCACATCCAAACCCTGCCCAAACCTTGCCAACCTTATACTGCGCTCCAAGATTTCTCCAGGGCCTCTCCCTTCCTCTTGAAATCCTTACTGTCTCTTCTGAGCTTCTGTTTGTCTTGCTACACAAACAGTTTAACACTGTTCTACACTAGATAACTGACTGTTAACCATACTCTGCAACTATTTAGTAAAGTTCACCTTAAAGCTACCCTCTGGCTGATCCTTTGGCCAATCTCCCTAACTATCAAAGTTTCACTGTATATAAGTGCCCCCACTGTTTGTCTGCACTGTCCATTATTATTAGGTAAAGATTGTCTTCTACTTTCACTATATGTAATCTGTTTCCATTAGTGAGTTTACAACTTTGTATTCTGTAAATCCCAAGCATGGAGCTGGCTAAGAGATGACATCTCTTCATCTGCAGCTTTAATCCACTTTTGGGAAAATCCAAGAAAGCAAAGTCAAAGGCATCCACAGCATATCACTCTTCTTTATATAGTCATAAATTCCAAAAGGTAAAAACATTGAAACCACATCCAGACATAGAATGTTTTTTGTGCAAAGCCTACACATTTTCAAGGCAGTTGGATCCTTGTGTTAAGGAAGGGTAAATTTGTCAGCTACAGAAAGTCTCAAAAGGGTTACAGAAGTCTACATCCAGACACCAATAAGGTAAAACTCAACAGAAGTGTAATTATTAATGAAACACCTATGTGTCAAAAGCCTAATGAAGTGATACATTCAGCATTGTCTAAACCAGGGCTGGGCAACTGTGGCTCTCCAGCTATTGTGGAATTACTGTACATGTCCTATGAGGCATTGCAAGACTGAGAGTTACAAGCATGACTCTCAGGTGCATGGACGAGATAAGACTGACAGTTGCAAGCATGACTCCCAGAGGCAGAGACACAATGGGACTTGCAGTTCTGCAACAGCTGGAGGGCCACAGTTGCCCACCCCTAGTCTCAACAGTCCACATTTGGTACTCATAAATGGTAGCTCCTGAATTTCTTACAAAGGCTCTGGCTCAAGCTGTCGTGCTGCACAAACTATATATGACAAGCATACTGTAGCTGAGATGCCCTTCCTTATTAGAATATAAATCACTAACACTATTTACAATTGGTTTCTTGCTCAGGTGTTTTTTCAGATGGTGCTGAAGGTAAGTTAACATTTGCTTTCTTGTGAAAATTCTGTAGCTTCTCCCACATTTATTTTGCAGTTTAACAATTGCATATGTGCACAATTTGACCATTATCTATACACATACTATTTTAATTTTTATTCTTTATTTAAGGTATGAAACATGACAATGTAGTAAGACATGACATTTCGTTCTCAATGATAACCATTAACAGTGATACAATAGGCAAATACAAACAGGGGGTTTAAATACAGCATTAAAGCCAGAGGCCAAATTCCTTCCAATAACATACATTGCCTAAAGGCTGATGGTCATGGCAACCACAGTGAGTATATCCTGTCTTGCTGAGAAAGTCACATATGAGAACATGACTGACAAGTACATACCGAGAAGATGGCACAGGAACATAACTACTATGAGGTGGGGGGGGGGGTAAACCAAAACCTCATATGGTATAAGGCAACCAGGCTTCGAAGCAGTTGCACCAAAGGACAGCACATACACATGCTATTTTTCAGCCTTTCTCTGACCACTTAACTGTAGGTGGCTTTGTTCTAGGCCCTTGTCTACACTTCATTATACCCTTTCTTACCAACAGTATCTTTTTTTACTGACCAATATGGGACTCTCTAAACACATTGATCACTGGAGGCCAAAGGTACCATCTTATAAAATATAAAACAAAAAAAGATGTGCAAAAACTGAGAATGAATAGATAATCAGGTGATGAAACTCTGACTATGGATCATCAGTATAACAACTAAAGCCCTGTACACACAATCGGTTTTACCGATTAAACAGTCTGATGGACTGTTTTCATCGGACGAACCGATCGTGTGTGGGCCCCATCGGACTTTTTTCCATTGGTTAAAAAAATATAGAACATGTTTTACATTTTTCCGATGGAAAAAAATTGATAGCAAATTCCGATCGTCTGTGTGGAACTCCATCGGAAAAAAAACCCACGCATGCTCAGACTGAATTAGGAGACGGGAGCGCTCATTCTGGTAAAACTAGCATTCGTAATGGAGATAGCACATTCGTCATGCTGTAACGGACTGAAAAGCACAGAGACTGAAAAGCGTGAATCAGCTAACACCAAACTTTTACTAACGCGCGGTAACACGAAATCAGAAAAAGCAGCCCAAAGGGGGCCGCCATTGGATTTGAACTTCCCATTTATAGTGCCATCGTACGAGTTGTACGTCACGGTGTTTGGGACGGTCGGAATTTTGTCTGATGGTGTGTAGGCAAGACTGATGGAAGTCAGCTTCATCGGAATTCCGATGGAAAAATTCATCGGATTTGATTCCATCGGAAATCCGAACGTGTGTACAGGGCTTAACAGTGAAAAACGTGATAGCTTATTTTTTCTCCAAATTTAACAAATTAGTGAAAAAAGGGGAAAATTTTAAAAAGGGGTGAAATGTTCTCTTGTTATAAAAAATATATATATATAGTCCCAGAAAAACAGTGTGTAACACAAAAATCATTCAAAGGATAAAAAACATCCAAAGGTGCTATTGTAAATCTAACAATTATCAAAGGTACAACAGTCCCCAGAGTGCAGCGCTATTCACTTGTCAGATAGCCTGCTGATGTTAAATGATCCACACTTGTCAGATATCATGCATTTGACCATGGATCAGCTTCAACACTTCCAATATTGCACCCCGTTCAGGAGAGAGAGTAATATAGATGGCCGGTTGGCCCCTTACCAGGAATGGTGGACTCCTATCACAGGAGTCAAACTCGTCTTGTACCAAAAGAAAGACAGCTTCAGATGTTCACACCGGCAACCAGTCTAGTACACAAACGCCTCCGTGCAGGGATCACTCAAACAGTATAGTCTTTGGGCAGGGGTCTAGTTGTTCACCTCACCTCCGATCAGCTGCTCCAAGCTCTCTGTTAAGATAATTAAAAGTGTTGCCACTTAGTGAGTATTCAACTCAAAAAAGTTCATTAGGTGGAAGGTGCAATGTTAAAAATAGAAAGAGGAGAATTTCATAGTGCAGTAAGCAAATGGTGTTTTATTCCAAGAAAAACTCTTAAAGCACAGCAAACGAAAAAACTAAATCTTAAAAACAGCTGCAGGTGTTCAGGTAGCCTGCTGATATGTGGTGACGCCTATGGATTATCTCCCACCGACATGTTTCCCTATAACAAGCATCTACTGGGAATGGAGATACGTACATCACAGCTATATCACATGATATTTATCAAGTGATCGGGTGAGTGCAGAATTGACCTATTATACTGTATACCATCTTATAACAGACATGTATGTTAGGATCAAGCATCATCGCTGCAAATGTAAAGGACAAGTGTACTTTTGAGTCCCAATGGTAGACAGCCCTTTTATAGAAATGAAAAGGGATTCTACTATGTAACTATGTGACCTGGCTGGGAGACTTTGTGAGAGGAGGTTGAGCAACTTTGAGAGCACCCCACTTAAGATCTATGAGGGTTTTAAACAAGTTAGTGTCAGATTTTTTTTTTGGGGGGGGGTTAAAGGTTAACTTAATAAAAGTATTCCCAAATCCTGTGTCTGATTTTTTGCTGTATTTACATTACAAAATGGCAGAGAGGGTCTTCAAAGTGTAAAAATAAACAGACAGGTACTATACTATTTATACATCGTCTAGTATAAGTAATTTACACAAAAAAATGGCACACTCTATGTTAGCCAGTGCTTGTGTTGTCAGATTATAACATTTTCTTCAGAATTTTAGAAATATGTTTGTCAAACAGGAGTTAACCACTTAAGCCCCGGACCATTTGGTAGCTAAAGGACCAGAGGTGAATTCAGAATTTTGTACTGCGCTGCTTTAACTGTAAATTGTGCGGACATGCAATGTTGTACCCAAACGAAATTTGCGTCCTTTTCTTCCCACAAATAGAGCTTTCTTTTAATGGTATTTGATTGCCTCTGCGATTTTTATTTTTTGCGATATAAACGGAAAAAGACCGAAAATTTTGAAAAAAAATGATATTTTCTACTTTTTGTTATAAGAAAAATCGAATAAACTCAATTTTAGTCATACATTTAGGCCAAAATGTATTCAGCCACATGTCTTTAGTAAAAAAAATGTCAATAAGTGTATATTTATTGGTTTGCGCAAAAGTTATAGCGTTTACAAACTAGGGTACATTTTCTGGAATTTACACAGCTTTAAATTTATGACTGCCTATCTCATTTCTTGAGGTGCTAAAATGGCAGGGCAGTACAAAACCCCCCCAAATGACCCCATTTTGGAAAGTAGACACCCCAAGGAAATTGCTGAGAGGCCTGTTGAGCCCATTGAATATTTTTTTTTTGTCCCAAGTGATTGAATAATGACAAAAAAAAATTACAAAAAGTTGTCACTAAATGATATATTGCTCACACATGCCATGGTTATATGTGGAATTGCACCCCAAAATACATTCTGCTGCTTCTCCTGAGTACGGGGATACCACATGTGTGGGACTTTTTAGGAGCCTAGCCACGTACGGGACCCCGGAAACCAAGCACCGCCTTCAGGATTTCTAAGGGCGCAAATTTTTGATTTCACTCCTCACTACCTATCACAGTTTTGAAGGCCATAAAATGACAAAATAGCACAAAACCCCCCCAAATGACCCCATTTTGGAAAGTAGACACCCCAAGCTGTTTGCTGAGAGGCATGGTGAGTATTTTACAGCTCTCATTTGTTTTTGAAAATGAAGAAAGAAAATTTTTTTTCTTTTTTTTTTTCAATTTTCAAAACTTTGTGACAAAAAGCGAGATCTGCAAAATACTCACAATACCTCTCAGCAAATAGCTTGGGGTGTCTACTTTCCAAAATGGGGTCATTTGGGGGGGTTTTGTGCCATCTGGGCATTCCATGGCCTCCGAAACTGTGATAGGCAGTGAGAAGTGAAATCAAAAATTTACACCCTTAGAAAGCCTGAAGGCGGTGATTGGTTTTTGGGGTCCCGTACGCGGCTAGGCTCCCAAAAAGTCTCACACATGTGGTATCCCCGTACTCAGGAGAAGCAACAGAATGTATTTTGGGGTGTAATTCCACATATGCCCATGGCATGTTTGAGCAATATATCATTTAGTGACAACTTTGTGCAAAAAAAAAAAAAAAAAATTGTATTTTTTCCGCAACTTGTGTCAACATATAAAATATTCCATGGACTCGACATGCCTCTCGGTATATAGCTTGGGGTGTCTACTTTCCAAAATGGGGTCATTTGGGGGGGTTTTGAACTGTTCTGGCATTTTATACACAACATTAGGAAGCTTACATCCACTCTTCTAACCACTTGAAGACAAAGCCCTTTTTGACACTTTTTGTTTACATGAAAACATATTTTTTTTTGCAGGAAAATTATGTTGAACCCCCAAACATTATATATATTTTTAAAGCAAAGGCCCTACAGAATAAAATGGTGGGTGTTGCATTTTTTTTTCTACACAGTATTTGCGCAGCGATTTTTCAAACGCATTTTTGGGGGAAAAAATACACTTTTTTTAATTTTAATGCACTAAAACACACTATATTGCCCAAATGTTTGATGAAATAAAAAATATGTTCTTAGGCCGAGTACATAGATACCAAACACGACATGCTTTAAAATTTCGCACAACCGCGCATTGGCGAAACACTACATACATTTTTAAAAGCCTTTAAAAGCCTTTACAGGTTACCCCGTTAGATTTACAGAGGAGGTCTACTGCTAAAATTACTGCTTTCGATCTGACCTTCGCGGTGATACCTCACATGCATGGTGCAATTGCTGTTTACATATGACGCCAGACCGACACTTGCGTTCGCCATTGGGCAAGAGCAGGGCAGGACAGGGGTGCTTTTTTTTTTTATTATTATTAATTTTGCTTTTTTATTTTATTTTTAAATTGTTCCTTCCATATTTATTTTTTTAATCATTTTCATTGTTATCTCAGGGAATGTAAATATCCCCTATGATAGCAATAGGTAGTGACAGGTACTCTTTTTTTGAAAAAACTGGGGTCTAGACCCTAGATCTTTCCTCTGCCCTCAAAGCATCTGACCACACCAAGATCGGTGTGATAAAATGCTTTCCCAATTTCCCAATGGCGCTTTTTATATCCGGGGGGGGACATTCCCTCCCACTGCTTGTAAAAGCAGTCCAGAGGCTAATTAGCCACTAGGATTGCTTTTACATGAAAGCCGGCCGCTGGCTGAAAAGAATGATACCAAGATGATGCCTAAACCCGCAGGCATCAATCTGGTATAACCACTCAAAGTCCAGCAACTAGGCTTGTGCAATTCGTTTCGTAACGAATCAAAATTCGTCCGAATTTAGCAACTTTCGGACATTCGGAAGCATTCGAATTTCCGAACAGAGCAATTACGAATAAAACCGAATCCGAAATAAATTATACCGCAAAATAGCGAATGCCCGAAGGTCTTCGGCATAATTCGTTATGAAAAAAGTTACGAATGTACGAATCCATTCGAAGCACAATAACACTCACTCTGCTCTCTGCTTCTCCCTCACCATGCTGAACTCCCTCTCAAAATGGTGTACAGGGGCGGAGGCTATAGCCGCATGAAAAAACTAAAGTAAAATACGAGATTTCAAATCCATTCGAAGCACAATAACACTCACTCTGCTCTGCTCTCTGCTTCTCCCTCACCGTGCTGAACCCTCTCAAAATGGTGTACAGGGGCGGAGCCTATAGCCGCATGTAAAAAACGAAAGTAAAATACGAGATTTCGAATCGTTACAAATAACCGCTATGTATTTAGAAAAGTACAAATCCATTCGAAGCACATTAGGCATAATAGGCAGCGTCGTTGTGAGAGAGACACGGAAAATTACGAATCAACGAACCCAAAAAAAGTTACGAAAGTAGGAGTTGTGTCCAGAATCAACGAAAAACAACGTACTCTACCGAAAGTACGAATTATAAAGCAACAAAAAATTCAACGAAAAATGTCGCTTGCAAAAATACGAATGAGTCCGAACACGAAAAATCCCGTCTAGCAAAATTACGAATGATTACGAATCAACAGGACCGGAAAGAAACGAACCGAAACGGAACGAATTTTTCCGTTGTGCACAAGTCTACCAGCAACATACCAGTACGTTGCTTGTCCTTGTTGGACATGTATTGCAATCTTTTTTTTTCATGCAGCCAGGTGGCTGAACGAAAAAAGAGATTGATCGGTGGGTATGCCCACCATTAGAATACCGCCCTTCATCCACCCACTTCTAATGATGGGCATACATGCACCATTTATATATGCCGAAGCATGGGGGCATCCTCCCGCAAAAAAGTTATGCCGCGTACACATGGTCGGACTTTTCCACGGGCAAGCCTCCGTCGGAATTTCGACCGTATGTACGTGGCATTAGGAGCAAAATCGCTCCTCTGCTCCTGCTGCCCCAATGCTTCGGCATATATGCTTTTTTTTCTTAACTGTGGTGGTGAAATCACCTCCTACAGCACTGGAGTCGCAGGGATCAGGCCTGTCTCTGCGAACGCTGCAGTTATGTGTGTTGTGTTTTGTTAGTGACAGTGATCGATCGATACTGCACTTGGGTGGCCTGGGCTGGACGGAGGGGCAAAACGCAGGTGCTAGCAGGTATCTGGGCTGATCCCGCTAACACTGCGTTTTTGGGAACCCTAAACTGCTGGGGACGCTAGTATAGATCTGATCAGATCAGATATTGATCTGTTCAGATACTATACCACTAAGGGAGATGTATGCTTCACGCGTGGGTGTTAGCATTACTGGCACTAACCTGACGCTGCCTGGGGTGTGACGCAGACCCTCTCTGACGCTAAAACCTAATTGATATCACCCGCCGGGCGATCAGGGGGTTAAACATTTATTGGGTTATATACGGCGGGTGCCCTGACACTATAAAAAGCAAACTAACTAACCAGCGTCACCCGTAACACTTATATGATGATCACTGGTAAAAGGGTTAACTAGGGGCAATTAGGGGGTTAAAACCTTTATTAGATAATATATGGGGGTACCTGACGCTATAAAAACCTGCGGCAAACCTAAAAAAAATTACTGGCTACCGATCTGCATCACCGGCGCTAAGACAGCGATCAGAAAAATGATTGCTTAGCGACAGTGGTGATAGGGGGTGAAAGGGTTACCTGGGGGGCGATCAAGGGGGTTAAACCTTTATTAGATAATTTATGGGGGTACCTGAAACTATAAAAACCTGCGGCGAACCTAAAAAAAATTACTGGCTACCGATCTGCATCACCGACGCTAAGACAGCGATCAGAAAAATGATCGCTTAGCGACAGTGGTGATAGGGGGTGAAAGGGTTACCTGGGGGGCGATCAAGGGGGTTAAACCTTTATTAGATAATTTATGGGGGTACCTGACGCTATAAAAACCTGCGGCGAACCTAAAAAAAAAATACTGGCTACCGATCTGCATCACCGACGCTAAGACATCGATCAGAAAAATGATCGCTTAGCGACAGTGGTGATAGGGGGTGAAAGGGTTACCTGGGGGGCGATCAAGGGGGTTAAACCTTTATTAGATAATTTATGGGGGTACCTGACGCTATAAAAACCTGCGGCGAACCTAAAAAAAAAATACTGGCTACCGATCTGCATCACCGACGCTAAGACATCGATCAGAAAAATGATCGCTTAGCGACAGTGGTGATAGGGGGTGAAAGGGTTACCTGGGGGGCGATCAAGGGGGTTAAACCTTTATTAGATAATTTATGGGGGTACCTGACGCTATAAAAACCTGTGGCGAACCTAAAAAAAATTACTGGGTACCGATCTGCATCACCGACGCTAAGACAGCGATCAGAAAAATGATCGCTTAGCGACTGCGGTGCTAGGGGGTGAAAGGGTTATCTGGGGGGTGATCAAGGGGTTAAACCTATATTAGGGGGGTTAGGGGGCTACACTGGACCTAAAACTAAATGTAGTGACACTTTTACAGTCACAAATGTCACTGATTGCAGTGATCACTAAATAAATGGTCACTGCAATCAGTGACACTGTGACTGGGGGCTGGGGGGTGATCTGGGGGGGCGATTTATGTGCCTATGTGTGCTGGTGTTAGCTTAGTGTTTGTGCACTAACCTGTGTGTCTTCTCTTGTACGGCGCTCGGTATATGTGAGCGCCGCACAGGAGATGACATCACTTCCTCCTGCTTCTTCTGTCTGTGTAAACATTACACAGACAGAGGGGGCATTTCCATTCGCCGGGAGCAATCGCGGGGGGGGTGGCCGGAATCGAACGGCCGTCCCCTCATGTCGGATCGCTCCCCAACGAATTCCGACCGCTCACTGTACAGAAGGGGGGTCCGATTGGACCCCCCAACTGTACAAAGGCAATCACGTACACTCTACGTGATTGTGCCTGTCGGTGCCATTGTGCCGACGTATATATACAGTGAGCGGTCGTTAAGGGCTTAATCTTTCAAGATTTTGGTTATATAAAAACATAATACCGGATGAATACCACATGTATACAATTTTTGTATTGTCTATTATAGTGTTTCTCAACTCCAGTCCTCAAGGCGCCCCAACAGGTCATGTTTTCAGGATTTCCCTCAGGTGAAACAGCTGGGGTAATTACAAAGGCAGTGAAACTGATAAAATCACCTGTGCAAAATAATGGAAATCCTGAAAACATGACCTGTTGGGGCGCCTTGAGGACTGGAGTTGAGAAACACTGGTCTATTAGGTCTAATTTTTTTTCCCTCAGTTTAGGCTGATACGTATTCTTCTACATATTTTTGGTAAACAAAATTGCGTTTATTGATTGGTTTGCGCAAAAGTTATAGCATCTACAATATAGGGGGTGGTTTTATGGCATTTTTATTAATATATTTTTTTTTTACTAGTGTAGCACACAGACCTTTTCCTGCCTTTGGCTCGTTTGCAGGTCAAGGCACACTGCACTATATGCCCGTATCCTCCCTTTAAGAGGTTGAGCGGTGTTAACAGATCTTTGGGTCCTGCAGCTAGGTTCACCTTCAGTTGGTTCTCATCTCCTAGAGTATAGGTACAAGTCTCTATTTTTCCCAAGTAACTCCAATGTCCACACCACCTTAAACTCCAACGTTGAGTTTATTTTTATAAGCAAAGTTCAATGGACAGTAAAGATGGATGAGAGAAAGGACAGCAAGGTGTTGGGAGATAGGTCCAGACACAATCAATATTATAGTCACCACTCGATCCCGAGTGGGTTTAGTTCACCCGGATAGTCCCTGTAAGAGCGGATCCTAGCAGCCGGAGTGATGCTCGAACGTTTACTTGAGTTTTCCCAGAGATACGATCGGGAGATCCTCTGCCACAGAATCTTTAAGTCCCAAACCTCTCAGCATATGCAACACAAGGACAGGTGCCGGCGACAGCACGTTGCAAGGCCTGTAGTGAATCTTTGAATCCCTCCAGAAAGTTACCGGGCCTCTCCTTCACCGTGAACTTTTACCGGTCCCTCAGAAAGGTCCTTCCCCGGCCTCCTCTTCTTAGAGCGGGTTCCCTTGCAAGGGCACCCTGGGATTCCTCTTTCGGGGATGGGCCCCAGCTAAAGGTGCTGGGCCCAATAGTAAATTTGCAGCCCCAGGCTAAAGGTGCCTAAGACTGATACACACGTGCGCCCCTGGCCTGGAGGGCCAGGTGACGCAAACTGCTCCCCAAAAGATGGCATCTGTTTCTTATGAATCCTCTCCCAGCATGCACAGCAGGTTAAACCACGCCCTCCGTACCACTGCAGAGAGAAGACACCCTAAGGCATAGCAATGCCACCCACGGTTCAACCCTGACCTGATATGGCAGTGCCACCTACAGGCCACAGGGAACTATGCGTCAGGCTGCATTACATAGGCAGAAGCTAGTCCTAACAATCAAAATGGTCTGAGTCTGACTACTGGCTCAGACCAAACCCCTAAATTCAAGTACATAGCACCCCTGAAAGTAAAGGGGCGCTACATTAGTAATGGCTGCGATCTGAGATTTTTTTGTGACTGCGACTTTATGGCGGACACATCGGACACTTTTGACACATTTTTGGGACCATTGTCATTTTTACAGCGATCAGTGCTAGAAAAATGCACTGATTACTGTAAAAATGACACTGGCAGTGAAAGGGTTAACCACTAGGTGGCGCTGAAGTGGTTAAGTCAGTACTAGGGAGTTATTCTTACTGTTAGGGGGCGTGGCTACGAGTGACACATCACTGATGACCGTTCCCGATCACGGGGAACAGCCATCAGTGACATGTCACTAGGCAGAATAGGGGAATGCCTTGTTTACAAAGGCATCCCCCTGTTCTGCCTTTGCCGACCGCAATCGCGGTACGCCCATTTGCCTGCCCGTGCCATTGTGTCGACGTACATCTGCGTGCGGCGGTCGGCAAGTGGTTAACTGTCATTGAGTATTTCAAAATGTGAAGACCTCCAACAGCGTTTTTAATAAAATTGGACCCATGACATGAACACCATCAAGTAAGTATCACCAATATAATTTAGGCACACTCAAATCGTAAAAAAATACAATAAAAATCAAGACATACAAAACTATAATACAAATGCTTCAGTACATATTTTTTTGCATTATAAATTTTGGATTACACTAGCAACCATGAGACTATCTAGCGCTCTCAGCTGACCAAGTGCAGCCAATTTGATTAGTTACACCACTTTTGGGCACAATGACAGGGCTCAAGTATTTAGGTTAATTGCTAACTCTGTCCTGGATACACCAGGCAGTTCCATCTTCACTTCCTTATGTTACAAGCAGATGTTATTGTGCTTCTTTCTAACCCCATCTCATTACCAAATTTCACACCTGCATATGAAAAAGGTCAAGTGACCCAACTACTGTAGAAGATTTGCTTGACTATACAAATCTTGACACAATTGATAGGGAGTAGCACTTGTAAGAAAGAGCAGCCTAAATACAAGTCACACAGTACTGTCATCACTATTAATTTGTCATGTGAATAAATAGCAAGTTTAGAAATTACATGACATTTTCAAATGATTTGCACTTTTTTATGTTGCAGAAATTGTCTCTTGGCTCCCCTACCTGCATAGCATCATATTCTAAATGTTCATAGATATTAGATGACAGTGTCTTGATTAGGAGACTATACAGTATAACATCTGTCTGATAGACTGTCAAGGCAGGCTGTATTGGAGGGAGGTGAAATTGAAGGCTAAGTTCATCTTTTGTAGTATGTTACACACATATTTTGAGTGTAACGTGTAACATTCTCCAGCACCTCCACTGCTGCATATGGCTTGTACTGCTCAATGAACTGTGAGGGCTCTGATGAGCGCAAATAAATGGGCTGCCGTGCCCGAGCAAACCCGGCCCGCACACACACATAGGTGTGAACCAAAGCTTAACCACTTCAGCCCCGTAAGATTTTCCCACTTAATGACCAGGCCATTTTTTGCGATACGGCACTGGGTCACTTTAACTGTCAATTGCGTGGTTGTGCAATGCTGTACCGAAATAAAATTTTGGTGGCATTTGATCACCTCTGCGTTTTTTGTTTTTTTGTGCTATAAACAAAAAAAGACAGACAGTTTTTTAAAAAAAAAAACAATATTTGAAACTTTTTTGCTATAAAAAATGTCTTCTTCAGTTTAGGCCAATATATATTCTTCTTCAAATTTTTGGTAAAAAAAAAAGCAATAAGCGTAGATTGATTGGTTTGTGCAAAAGTTGTTGAGTCTTCAAAATAGGGGATAGAATTATGGCATTTTTATTATTATTTTTATTTTTTTTACTAGTAATGGCAGCAATCAGCGATTTTTAGCGGGATTGCGACATTACGGCAGACAGATCGGACACTTTGGCACTTTTTTGGGACCATTGACATTTATACAGCGATCAGAGCTAAAAATAGCCAATAATTACTGTGTAAATGTCACTGGCAGGGAAGGGGTTAACACTAGGGGCTGATCAAGAGGTTAAATGTGTTCCCTCATGAGTGTTTCTAACTGTGGGGGATGGGACTGACTGGAGGAGACACATCGCTGTTCCTAAATACTGGGAACAGCAGATCTGTCTCTCCTCCCTGTCAGAATGGGGATTTGTGTGTTTACATACACAGATCCCCGTTCTGGCTTTCGTGGCCGCGGTCGCGTGTGGCCGGCAGACATCGCTGCTGCAAGCCACGCGCAATGGGTCCCCCGTCGTGCAGCGGACGCCTGATATGGCTCTTAAAGGACCCGACGTACTGGTACGGCGATTCGCCAGAACGAGCCAACCTGCCGCCGTAAATGTGCGGGAGCTGGTCGGCAAGTTGGTAAGGGCCCTCTCACATTTATGCACTTTTGCCATACTAGAAGTCACTTTTCCAGCATGACAAAAGCACATCAAATGTATTTTTCTTGAAATCCTATGTACCTATTTACATCTGTGTGCTGGGTTTTGAAAAGTCCTGCATGTATCATACTTAGAGTGTGTAAAAAGCACACAAAAAACACACCTCCTGCATTACATTTTTAATGCATTTTTTGCTCATATGTACAGAATACACAATTGCATGCTGGGAGTCAGGAATGTCAGTGATGTAATCAAATCCAAAAAGGTATTACAAGTGTTATATGCGCTGCACTGAAATTTAGGGCAACATGCTTAAAAAAACACTCTAAAATGCGTTATGTGTTTTTATAAACCACATCTAGCATTTTTTTATGCCTTATAGTGTGAAAGGGTTTTTGGACTCTGCAACAACTGTGCTCAAATTGCATCAGTAGTATTAGCTCAATGTTTCTGGTCCGTGAATTTTTTAAATCCATTGAATGTCTTCAAATAGCTGACCTGCAGACCTTCATTTCATTTCAAGCTAATTTCATTTGTAAAATAGCAGGGGCCAAAGTATAGAGTGCACAGGCCTGGAGGACTGAGCTAACAATACTGCTGTTTTCAGAGAGACATAACTTGGAAAGCACAGCACTACACAGGTAATTAACACTGAAGCCCTGTACACACGATCGGATTTCCTATGGATTTTAAACCGATGGATTTTTCCATCGGAAATCCCATGAAGCTGACTTCCATCAGTCTTGCCTACACATCATCAGTCAAAAAACCGATCGTCCCAAACGCCGTGACGTAAAACACTCCGACGAGCCAAGAAAAATGAAGTTCTATGCTTCTGAGCATGCGTCGACTTGATTCTGAGCATGCGTGGGTTTTTTATCCGATGGAGTTCCCCACAGACGATAGTAATTTGCTATCGTTTTTTTTTCCATCGGATAAATTTAAAACATGTTCTATTTTTTTAACACCGATGGAAAAAAGACCGATGGGGCCCATGCACGATCGGTTTGTCCGATGAAAAAAGTCTATCGGACTGTTTTCATCGGTAAAACCGATCGTGTTTACCCATACCTCCCAACTTTCTGAGATGGGAATGAAGGACACCTACTAGCAAAAGTATGTAGGCATAGGACACACACCCTGCCACGCCCCCTCAATGGAGAATTGCACAAAAAAAATAAAAGATTGGTTAAACTTACAAGTGCTTTTTTACCACTAGTATTCCTTTATATTAGCTTTTAGAATTTACAAATGCAGCAAATTAGAAATTGGATGAAAAGTTTAGCACTGGGAAGCACTTTTTGATCGATAAGTAGTGCATTTTTATATACAACTATTTAGATAGTTGAGTATGCCGTCCAGTACTGGGCTCCAGTCCTCAGGATGGATGCCCTGGAGCTGGAGGGAGTCCAGAATAGGGCAACAAAATGAATAAAGGGACTGGAGGACCTCAGCTATGGGGAAAGACTACAAGCACTGAACTTATTCTCTCTGGAGAGGAGACGCTTGAGAGGGTACATGATATCGATGTACAAATACCGTACTGGTGACCCTAGCATAGGGAAAAAAACTATTCAGTGAAAAGGAATTTAAAAAGACATGTGGCCATTCACTAAACTTAGAAAAGACTGTTTAACCTTAAACTGCGTAGAGGCTTCTTTACTGTCAGTGTGGTAAAGATGTGGAATTCTCTTCCACAAGCAGTGGTATCAGCAGGAAGTGTTGATAGTTTCAAAAAACTATTAGATGGGCACCTTAACGACCACAACATACAGGGGTATACAATGTACTATTGACATAAACACAAGCACACACATAGGTTGAACTGGATGGACTTGTGTCTTTTAATAACCTCACCAACTATTTAACTATGTAACTAGATCAGACCAAAAAGAGTAACACATGAGGAGGAAAGAGGGACAGAGGGACTTTGTTTTGAATGAGGGACAGTCTGGAGCCATGCTTACCTCTAGCTGTCCTTTCTAGTTTTTCTTCTTGGAATTCTCCTTAAAAAGCTCTACAAGGTGTCCAGAACATGTGCTCAAAATGTTAACTGGTGACACAATTCTTCCTGAAGGATAGATAGATAGTCACATGGAAGGCCTTGGAAATCCCACTAAATTTTAGGAATGAACTAATCTGTCTGGGTTCAATTTTTGTAGTTTTTCAAATCTTGCTCGAAGTTCAAAGTTTTGGGGCAAAATGAATATATGGAGGCAAATCTTGGTTTTCCATTCTGGCAATTTACAGTATAGGGCTAAGAAGCAATTTATTGTCAAGAAAAAAGCACAAGAAGCACAAGAAGCTGGGCACTGCCATGGGGGACATGTACCAATACAGTGGAACCTTGGATTATAAGCATAATTAGTTCCAGAAGAATGCTTGCATACCAAAGCACTCGCATATCAAAGCAAGTTTCCCCATAGAAGTCAATGGAAACTAAGACAATGCGTTCCGCATTGACTTCTATTGCATGCAATACCGCATGTGGCCAGAGGTGGGGGGGGTGCCGGAGAGACTCGGAAATACTCAGAGACAGCTCAGCTGAACTTGGAAACCCTCGGAAAGGCTCGAAAACACTCGGGAATGGAGTTTTTCCAAATGTTTCCGAGTATTTCCAAGTGTTTCCGAACGGCTCCAAATCATTCCATGTTACCGGTGCCCCCTCACCTCTGGCCAAATGCGGTACTGCACACCGCAGAGGCTTGAATTCTGCTAGTTTTGCAAGACAACCCTCGCAAACCAAGTCAGGATTTAAAAAAAAAAGTTGCTCGTCTTTCAAAACGCTCGTTAAACGTGTTACTCGTAAACCAAGGTTCCACTGTATAAGAAGACAGTAACTCTCCATACGCAGACTTGTCAGCTTCCAATAACCATTCCAACACACACTGTCATTAAGGCTGCTGTTATCTTTTTACAAAAAGTGGCTGGGGTATTCATTCTGTCAAATTTTGCTCTTGTGACTCAGGGGACCAGGGGCAAAAGCTGTGCACTCTTTTTTGTTTTTTCCTTTTTTCTGCCAGTGAACCTGCATACTTCTCAGCCAAGAACAAGCCAAGAACTTTGCGAAACCGAGGATTTCTGCTGGAAACCCATGATGACGAAAATCCCAAACCTCATACCCACCAAACATCACCAGGGACTTACAAAAAAAACTGCTCTAAATTTATGTGAACAAAAATATATCTAAATATATAACTCGCGCTGAAAGTACAGATAAAATATAATAAAAGAATTCAGGTGTAACAAGTGAAATTTGCAGCTGCTGTACACAAAGTGCTAACACTTGAAAAATTAATAACTAGAAAGAATTACAGCGCTCGCAAATGAGTATAATAAAATTAAATGCAGACATTAGATGCAATAATTTATAAACAATTCATAAAAGTCAAAAAAAAATATATATGAGGTGCTCCAATAATAAAGTGCAGTCGTGCTCCAAAACTCAGGGTGTGCAACACTCCCTCCTGTGTCCCCACTCACTGGATGGAATGGACCCCTAGCTTTTCAGTCTGAGGGTCGTTCAGGCTTTGAGAAGTTGGCCAGGGATGGCTAGATCACATCAGTGCATCAAGAAGATCTCAGTAATTTGTAAACATCAAATGTGGATCATGATACCAGAAATAATAAAAAGAAAAGGTGCCATAGTGAAGTACTGGGGTTGATTTACCAAAGGAAAATCCACTTTGCAATTGAAAGTGCACTGAAAGTGCACATGGAAGTGCAGATGCTGTAGATCTGAGGGGGACATGCAAGGAAAATAAAAAAACAGCATTTTAGCTTGCACATGATTGGATGATAAAATCAGCAGAGCTTCCCCTAATTTCAGAGCTTCCCCTCAGATTTACAGCGATCTACAGCGACTGCACTTCCATGTGCACTTTCAAGTGCAAAGTGGATTTTCCTTTAGTAAATCAACCCCACTGTTGGCCAAGAAATGTATTGTGCAAGTGGACAAGTACTTATAAACTGAAGGGTAAAAATAAGCATGAATCCAGCAACAGTTTAAAACAGCAGGTGAACGCCCTCAGCGAACGTTTTAATTGAAAACCGGAAGTGACGTCTCGTGGATTCGGAACAGGAAATTGCGTCAATGCATTTCGCCCTCCCACAGGGCGTCTTCAAAGTGAAGACGCCCTGTGGGAGGGCAAAATGCAACTTCTCAAAGCCTGAATGACCCTGAGACTGAAAAGCTAGGGGTCCATTCCATCCAGTGAGTGGGGACACAGGAGGGAGTGTGGCGCACCTTGAGTTTTGGAGCATGACTGCACTTTATTATTGAATTACATCATATATAAAAAAAATTGGACTTTTATGAATTGTTTATGAATTATTGCATCTAATGTCTGCATTTCATCTTATTATACTCATTTGTGAGCGCTGTATTTCTTTCTAGTTATTCATTTGCTCTAAATTTATGACATGAATCTCGGAAAGCTTCTAGATACTCACAGTGAGCATGATGGCAGGTCAAATCACAGTTTGTGTGTGGTTTACTCATCTCTGTTTATATATTTATAGCTATGAAAGATGAAAGGATCTTCCAGTTACAAAAAACACACACAAAAGTTTCTATTAGTGCAATAAGGAAAAAGAAAAACAGTCTGAAAGGCCAGGTTACACAGGACCTATGGGTCAAGTAGCAATTTTCTAGCTCTGCTACTCTTGTTGCTAGACCACTTCTGCATCACTACAGAACTGTATGAATATTGTGTAACTTTATCTTCTAAGTGACTGTTATAGAATTGAACTGTTCTCATTTGCATAAATGTGATGGTTCCTTTGCTATACACAGGAAGCCTGCAGCTTGAAGATAAAGCTTTATCTGATATTGCTTGCTCACTATGATTGATATATAATGAATAAATGATTCTCAGCTATTCTTTAAATCAAAATCAGTGAAAATAAAATACAAAACATTGCAATACACACAATATAAGCCTTATTTCAAGTAAAAAAGAGACACTTAGAAGTAGGACAGCTGCAAAATGGACTCTTATTTATTCTTCTTAAGCAAACTGCAAAGTCAAATAGAGATAAGCGAAATTGGCATTCTAAGCTGCAAGATTGTTAGATAATCCATCAAATGATGAGTCCTGGAAGGGACAAATACATGCGATAATGACATGACTTACTTAAATGTAATTCTCTACATTTTCTCTACGTAAAAAGTGTTATATTGCTGGTACAAGTGAATATGTGTTCAATGGATTAAACTTGCTATTTCTAAAGTCCCTAGCAGAATTACAGTTTGGTTGTTTTTGCTTTAAACATCAGCACATATCTGAAAATAATTTCAAGCAATAATAGGGGTGTACCACAAAGATTAAAAAATGGTTAGGTCAAGTTGAAGAAAAAACAAAACAAAATTAAATAAAATATTCAATATATCTCTTCAATACCGGCACATTTCCCATGTTTTATTCATTTAACAATGCTGCAAGTAGGGAAAATTACTCCTTGATCTGGCAGAATTCCATTGGGTTCAAAACACAGTGCTTCTGCTGCACTGCCTGTTGGGCTACAGAAGTTCACCTATCCCCCATCCCTCTCTAATACTATCCCATGCCATGTGCACTTGTTGATTTTTTTCCTAGCAAAATAATGCTGCTGCCTTGACTCCAAAGAGCCTGTCCATGCAGTGTGTTTATAGAAGAAGCTCATTCGAGATATATAAAGAAATCATGAAGATGGCGGCATTTCAAATCAAATCAAAAAAAAACTTCTTTATTGAAAATGTCCAAATTAAAATACAGGAAAAACAAACTATCCCAGGGCAGCCAGTAGTAGATGTGTTTCCCACATCAGTGCTTAATCATTACTGATTTTATTCGATTTGGAGTGCCACATCTTCATAATTTCTTCATACTATTGCACCCATGCAATACCCAGGTCATGGGGTTATTGCTATAGGATGTTTTGGAGCAGTGCACACTTGCTGTGTTTCTTCTTTGGATCTCCTAGGAGATGTAGTTCTGGGGGCATGTCCACATCAATACTGAACTGTGCTCCCAGCAGCAAGAATTTTACAAGGTTGGTGACGAAGTCACAAGGAATAGTTAAACATATTTCTATGAAATGTTAACCCCTACTTGACAAAGGGGCATGAAGCTCAGAAACATGTTGCATGTTGTGTTCCTGCCCACCCTCTCCCCTACTTTGTTTGAGGGAGAGGTGTCCAGATCATCCAGTTTACCTAGAAGAGACAGCGCTCCGTGTGTGTTAAGCTGATGGCTTCAGACAGCTTCACGCAGCTTCCTGTTTTCACCCTCACCAAGTGTTGCCTGGCCAATATCTGAGTGTGTTCTCGAGCACTTCCACATGCTGGTCACTGCTATTTTAAATAAAAAGTGGGGGCACGCACGAGGTGCGTGAGTGGGAGGATGTCATGTGCTGTCCTGCTGGGATTACTGTGCATTTACCCGGCCATTTTATTAGGTGGTTAGGGTAGGCTCAGTAGAAAATATACTTTTTATGGACATAAAAACATATGCAATGGAAATGTTTTATTTATAGGAAAAAATTTATCCTTTGTCCTCAAGTTTATTTGCATCTGTGAGACTGTCAGTTTTTGCGCAGTAATCAGAATTTTGTGGTACTAGTGTGTTCAGTGTATACAAGAGGGGTAGATACTATTCAATCACCCTTATTTTTCTGTTATTTCCCAGGGTACCCCATGTCTTTCATAATCCTAGTCTTGCTTACATTTGGAATATGTTTGGGAAAACCCACACTATCGAGACAATGGTAACTTTAAAAATAAATAATAATGTGAATAAATGGTTTGGGCTGCTGCTGTAGTGCAAGGTAAAAAAAAACAAGTGATGAAAAATAGATGTTATACTCAGCTCTGCTCCTGTAAACAATGAACACTGATGCAATATATAATAATAAAGTGCCTATATAAAAATAATCAATGGCATAACATTGCTTAGCAATATAATATAAAGTGCTCAGTGCGATTATAATGCAAAACAAATAAAGTGCAGTTATATAAAGTCCATCCAAATAATGTGTTGAACTTGTGCAAAATACGCAGTTGGTGTGGGTCTTGGTTGCACTCCGTGCTCCCCTCCTGGGTCCCCACTCACCAGCAATAATCTTTAAATAAGCCTGTTATTGTATTGGCATGGTATCGCCCATTAATGGCTAGGGCTGTTAGATGTGGTCATTATATGGTTGAAAATTACACCTTCCTTCCACCGGTATATTAGAAGTGTCTGGTATATCCTATAGCCAAATTTGGTTATCACCTTCCCAACTTTCACGGTAATCAGATATCCATTGTAAATGTATGGCAATAAAAAGAAAAGGGTATATAGTGTAATACTGCTAGTTTTATTCATAAAAATCCAAAATTATTACACTTACATCAAAACTTTTAAAATCGCGTAGAAAAACACTGCCTTTTTCTGAAAAAAAAAGTGCATTTATTATTTTTTCCTTATTGGTGAATTTAGCCTATAAATATTGTGATAGGGTGAGGCCATGCCACTGTATAAGATGTCAGTCTAGGCCAGGTTTTGTGGACAGCAGTCACACTAATGGCACAGGTGTATGTTGGCTTTATAGGAGAAGCAGGACTAGAGTTTGCGGCACCACCCTCTCAAGAGTCATGTAGCAGCAGGGAACTGCAGGAAAATTTGACAAGCTGGCAGAGGTACAGTGTTTGTGCATGCACACTGGACATTGTGTTAGATGGTCAGGAGGACCAAGGTACTAAGCTTGAGCCACAGGATTGCCAAAGAGAGTGAGCCACAAGGCTAAAGTATTTTTGTTGTGCACTTCACAATGATGGTAGAAAACTCTGTGTGGGCAACTGATGCCTTTTGTTTAACTTTTCTTTGCTGTTTTAAATAAAAGTGGGCAGAAAAGGCCCTGAAAAGGAGTTGCTGAACAGCACTGGACTCACTGTTATGCACTACCATTGAGTTAAACAACCCCAACTTGTCACAATATTGATTTTCTTGGTTTATAGTAGATTTTTTTTCATATTTCAGGCTGTCACATTTTCTTTCCAGGTCTTTTGGTGTATGACATCTTTGATGGATATATATATATATATGTATATATATATATATATATATATATATATGTAGCGGGTCTCCTTTAAGGCCCCTGGACTATGTTACCCAGAACCCCGTTTGGCACCCAAGGTGCATTGGGGCTATATAAGTAGAGGGCGAGGCTAGGCTCGGCCTCTTTGGACACCGCGCTGCAAGCAATAGGACTCCCTGTGTGGATCCGCTGCTGTGTAAGGCCTGAAGCCTGGGCCTTGAATACCGACCAAAGAGCCTTCCACCCCACTGCAGAGCCTGGCTGGCATCTGTTCCTGCTCGAGTTTGCTGACGTCAGCTGGACCGGAGACCCGGCCGTTGGAGACACTGTGTGCGGATACACAGTGGTGGAAGCTCGGACTGGGATTGCATCCGGAGTGGTGAGCGAGCACTTGCTCACTTCATTACCCTTTTACTTTGTTGGGCCTAGTGACTGCCTTGGCCCACCCTGTTATTTACTACCCCTTGGATTACAAATATTGTTTCCTAAAAGTGCACCACCGTTCAAGTTGCATGCGGAGAATTGTTCTCATCAGGGACTGAGTTTTAATCTGGGTCAGGCCTGACCAGGGTGGGGGTTAAAACTTTGTTGCTGCGCCATATTGCGCATAGGTAAAGAAGATAGTTGCACGTGGCGGGTGATCACTCTGCACTATCACTGAAGAATATGTTTATTGCTGCAGGGCTCTGCATGTATACTATGTGATGTGTTTAACTTTGAATCCTTATACCAAAGTAAATCCAGTTATATTTTATCACATTGGTATTAGTGTCATCTTTGCAGATAGTGGTTATCTATCAATACTGCCAGATTGTGTATAATCAGGTATAGACCATTACGAGGTAACAATCCCTAGACTAACTGTGCCAGTGTGGGTTGAGTAGATTGCCGGGGGTTGGCGGTGCTGTATACAGGGCCCGAAACAAAACTCAGCGGCTCTCTTAACTGGGGGTAGCGCTACATATATATATATATATATATATATATATATATGCAGTATCTCACAAAAGTGACTACACCCCTCACATTTTTTAAAATATTTTATTATATCTTTTCATGTGACAACACTGAAGAAATGACATTTTGCTACACAAAGTAGTGAGTGTACAGCTTGTATAACAGCTTGTATAGCAGTGTAAATTTGCTGTCCCCTCAAAATAACTCAACACACAGCCATTAATGTCTAAGCTGCTGGCAACAAAAGTGAGTACACCCCTAAGTGAAAATGTCCAAATTAGGTCCAATTAGCCATTGTCCCTTCCCAGTGTCATGTGACCCATTAGTGTTACAAGGTCTCAGGTGTGAATGGGGAGAAGGTGTGTTAAATTTGGTGTTATCGCTCGCACTCTCATACTGGTCACTGGAAGTTCAACATGTTACCTCATGGCAAATAACTCTCTGAGGATCTAAAAAAATTAATTGCTGCTCTACATAAAGATGGTCTAGGCTATAAGAAGATTGCCAAGACCCTGAAACTGAGCTGGAACACTGTGGCCAAGACCATACAGCGGTTTAACAGGACAGGTTCCACTTAAAACAGGCCTCGTCATTGTCGACCAAAGAAGATGAGTGTGCATGCTCAGCATCATATCCAGAGGTTGTCTTTGGGAAATAGACATAATAATCAATACTACACTTCTCTTTGCTTTGAGGGAACCTTGACCTACAGTAGGGTCTACAGCTCAACAGAAATTTTGTGATAAATTAGCAGATGATCAGACATAAGGTCAAACTACAATGAGAAGGTCATTGCCAGAGTTAACCACAGCGTAATCAGAATAACGGTTAAACAAGCCAGGTGTAGACAGTGTCAGGAAACAGACAAAAAAAATATCAGGGGTCCACTTGAATGTCATTACGAGGAGGTCCGCAAACTATTATTAAGCAAAAGCACTAAGTATATTAACAGTAAGAGCTTAAAACTAAAGTCAGATCAACCATGTTTGACATGGAATCAGACAAGCAAGCGTTAGCAATAACAACAAGTAGTCTAAGGGTAGCTAGGTGCTTGGCTGGGAATGAAGAGTGAGAGAAACACTGGCTGCAGCTGTTCTCTGTGGCTATTGCCCTGTGGTGCTGAACTGGTTAACAGCTATATGAGCAAGAGGAGGGAGTTGGTTAGTAGAGATTGGTGAACTTTTCGCCTGCTGAGCACAGTGAATAGCTTCCGGTTATTAAGGAGCAGGCCGGGAAGCCACTTCTTCTCCACAACCCTGGACGGTGGTTGTGGGGGCTTATCGGAATCTGGAAGCCCCCTTTAACAAGGGTGTACCCAGATCCCAGCTCCCCCTATGTGAATGAGTATGGGGTACATCACACCCCTGCTCATTCACCAAAAAAAGTGTCAAAAACAAAACAAAACACACACATAGTTTTTGACAATTTCTTTATTAAAAAAAAAAATGTCCCCCTGATCTAGATGTAGTTCCATTGTCATTCACAACGCCCGCCACACTGTCTGACCCGAAAAAAAAAGCTCTGCCTGTGACGAAGGATAACTGCCTGCTCCGCCGTCTGACAGTTCTTAAATAGGTAAGAGGTGAGGCCAACTGGGACATCATCTGGTGACACTGCCTCTTTGTGACCTCACGGACCCAGCATGCAGCGGTCGGTGATGTCACAAGGGGGTGGGGCCAACAGGTGACATCACCAGGTGGCCCCGCCCCTTCCCTATTTAAGAACTGCCTGAAAAAATCCCAGTCTTGTGGTACAAAACTCTATTCTAAATTACCTTGGCATAGTAGTAGTTATACTGTCTAGTGGACTGTCACTGTGTCTACCTTCTGTGTGTTCATTTATGCTCAAACCACTATTACTCTTACCTGTACCAATATATTGAATAATTTACCACTAAACGGTCTTGTGTCTGTTTCCTAGTGCTAATTCACAGCCAAGTTAAATGTATCTATACTCGTGTTCCTATAAGTGCTTGCAGTAACTTCCATTCAAACAGATGTGTCAGAGGGGCTGAGGTTGTTCTTGAAGTCGAGGAACCCAAATTACCAAGCAGCTCCTGCGGTTGTAGCGCTACATAAGAAAAAGATCTTATCTTTAAGCCTTTAATTGAAGAAGTAGTAATAGATAAGGTCATCTTTCTTTTCCTTTTTTCAGTTTACATATTCTTTGTCAGCGCATGTGCATGCAGCAGCACCTAAGTGGCCCAGAATAAAGACCTTTCCTCTCCCAATCTGTATTTTACAGAACAGAGGATTACTAGATGCTGATATCAAACTGGTGTTTTCTGTATTTAGGAACACACTTCATGATGATAATACATACCTGCATATTACTGCTTTAAATTGTGATTTTGAATATCTGACTGGAGTTCAGTTTCAATGTAACAATGAGAATCAAACTTTCTTACTATATATCATTTTTTATTCAAACTTTTGAAGCTTATGCAAAATTTATGGGCCAGGGGACCTTTCTTTTAAAAGTATAAAGCTCAAAGTGAGAGAGAGCAATGTGTCTGTTATCAAAGAAGCCTCAAGATGGCACTGGGGATTCCGATTCACAGTGTGCAGAAAACCCAAACACAGAACAAAGAGAAGAAACATTTATTTATTTTTATACTCCAATGATTCTAACACTGAAACTTTAAACTGTATAGTATTTATCTGAAAGGTGATAAAGATAACGTGACAAATACCTAAATGACAGAAATAAAATTTGATACTAAACCTCTTTTTAAAACATTGCAATGTGGGCTGCGCTTTGGACCCATGCCTGTTTGCATGTAGGCCAACGGTCAAACAAATTGGCCATATTTGGCCAGTTCGCCAGCCAGAACAACACTGGCAAAGAAGAATGACAGTTCCCCAGATGGCTGGGGATTCTGGGATCCTGTAAACAAATCAGTAGGGACCCCTGGGGGACATCATTGTCCAAATGGAAACAAACCACTGGATGGTCCCAAACCAATGTATGTGAAGAGTCTATGGCCACAAATGCATATGAAATGCATATCAATCTATATAAAATGTACAAAGAGATCCTCAGCACACTCAAATGTGTAAAGCATATAGCAACAGATAGCCACACAGAGGGGGTTATTTATGAAAGGCAAATCCACTTTGCACTACAAGTGAAAACTACAAGTGCAAAGTACACATGAAATTGCACTGAAAGTGCACTTGGAAGTGCAGTCGCTGTAGATCTGAGGGGGACATGCAAGGAAAATAAAATGTGCAAGTATTTTAGCTTGCACATGATTGGATGATAAAATCAGCAGAACTTCCCCTCATTTCAGATCTACCCCTCAGATTTACAGCGACTGCACTTCTAAGTGCACTTTCAGTGCAATTTTAAGTGCACTTTGCACTTGTAGTTTGCACTTGTAGTGCAAAGTGGATTTGCCTTTCGTAAATAGCCCCCAATGTAATTGTGGCTTATCAAAGAGGTGGATTCTTGAAACATTGCTGGGGAAACTGAAATTGTCTGCTTCCTTCCCACATTATATATCACCTCCCACTAATTTAACAAAGGCTAGTACATTGAAATTATTGTAATTATTGTTCAGGGCCGGAAATTTATCTGATTTCTTTTTGAATGTGGGTGGAGGCGGAAGCTCAGTTTGATCAAAATGACCCAGTAATTTGTCAAGATCAATTTGATCAATTAGATCTGGAGTCTCTCCTCCAAGAGACTGAAAAGTGTGTCCAATGCCTTTAGTTCTAAGGATTCGAACTTGGGTTGAGACGGGACTTCCTTCGAATACATCTGCTTAAAAATTAGTTTGCGTGCAAATAACTGGAGATCCTTGATGGCGTCAAATTTTTTTTGATTGGGACAAAAACTGAGGCCCTTGGAGAGTACATGCAATTCTAGATCCGACTCAGTCCGCATGAAAAGGCAAAATGAGTGGAGTGATAAGCCTTCCCGACCCAAGCATACTGTAAGAAACCAACCGTGTCTTTTAGTAAGTGAGTCTCCTGCAAACCAATTATGGCTGGGTGAAATTTGCGTAGACCTGCAGAAATCATAGTCATTTTCAATGGATCATTCACCCCCCGGACATTCCAGGACACTATGGGGTTGATTTACTAAAGGCAAATTGACATTGCACTACAAGTGCAATTGGAAGTGCAATAGCTGTAGATCTAAGGGGGACATGCAAGGAAAATAAAAAAAACAGCATTTTAGCTTGCACACGATTGGATGATAAAATCAGAAGAGTTTTCCCTCATTTTAGATCTTCCCCTCAGATCTACAGCGACTGCACTTCCAAGTGCACTTGTAGTGCAAAGTGGATTTGCCTTTCGTAAATCAACCCCTATGGGTGTAGAGGACATGGTGTGCATAAATACATCATTACATTACTGTTTAGTAATTGTTTCATAATTGTTTTTATTTATTAATTTCTTATTTTAATTTTTGATTTTTGCTGTAATATTCAAGTAACAATAACGTGATGTTTTATAGGTCATGGTGCAACCTTATTATCAATGTAGGGCATGCAGACAGGGACAAGCTGTAAATAAAACAATTGCAGCCAGCAACAATTAACAAAATATGCCCTATAAAAAACACATCCAGACTGTTATTAGTCTAGTGGTGTGGACAAGGACAGGCTGTTAAAAAATGAAATTGCAGCCATAAACAATTAGGAAATATACTCTGTGACAACCCATATGCATCCTGTATGGCTATAGTTTGTGTGGACAGTGACAAACTGTAAAGGGGCTGCAGGACTACAGTAGCATTAGCATTGGTAGCATTAGGATGTAAAAACCATTCTGTCCCCCTCACCCCCAAATTCCCAAAGATACACAGCATTTTACTACCTACAGCACATTCGGTAAGGGTTTACATCTAAGAGACCCTTGCCTACAAGTCCCATGCAAATCTGTCCCTATGCACTTTATCAACAGCAGACCCTATGCTTTCCATATTAAAGCTTAGCACATTGGCAATATGGTCACTGGGAACTGGAAGTCAACCTTTTATAGTGAAAGGGTGTAATGTCCTTATCTCTCCACCGAGACTCCTGTAATATTCTTATCTCTCCACCGGGGCTCCGAGATCTCAACCAACTCTGTCACAGTCTGATGACTCACATCGGCATCACCCGGCTCCACCTCTTCTCCCTACTTAAACAGCCGACACCCTTTGCTTGGTGTTCGTGCTAGGAGCCTCATAGGACAGTCAGGGGAGAATGAAAACTCCTCCTACAAGCTTTAACCGGACACTGATAGAAGTCACAGGACTGATACATACTCCTGACGAGAAAGTATTTAGTAGTTTCAAAGGAAAAGGGTTTTGTTGGGGATTATAACGGTGCCAGATATAAACAAGTACAGATACTTCTTAAAAAATATATACATTTTATTACAAGGATACATCACAGGGAAATAGGGTACATAAAAAAAACAGCAAAGTTTTTAACTGATACTGGCCAAAATATCCAATTTATATGAGATGGTCACTGATGCATATCACGTCCCTACATGTTTCACCAACATTGGCTACCTCAGGGGATTGTATGGTCACCAGTGTAAACAGTGGCTCTAGTACTAGCTGCTAGAGCCACTGTTTACACTGGTGACTAGTGATGAGCCGAACACCCCCGGGTTCGGTTCGCACCAGAACCCGCGAACGGACCGAAAGTTCGTACGAACATTAGAACCCTATTAAATACAATGGATGCGAACGTTCGAATTCTAAAGTGCTAATTATAACGACTATTATGCATGTTATTGTCCTAAAAAGGGTTTGGGAACCCAGGTTCTGCACCAGGGGACATGTATCAATGCAAAAAGAAGTTTTAAAAACGGTCGTTTTTCGGGAGCAGTCATTTTAATGATGCATAAAGTGAAAAAAAAAAGTCAAATATTCCTTTAAATATCGTACCTGGGGGTGTCTAAAGTATGCCTGTGAAGTGCCACGTGTTTCCCGTGTTTAGAACTGTCCCTGCACAAAATGACACTTCTAAAGGAAAAAAAAGCCATTTAAAACTGCTTGCGGCTTTAATGTAATGTCTGGTCCCGGTAATATGGATGAAAATCTTTAAGAAAAATGGCATAGCTACCCCATGACCCCCCCCCCCACCCCAGCCCATTACCAGCCCCTTTGGGTCTTGTATGGATATTAAGGGGAACCCCGCACATAAAATAAAAAAGGCCCTATATACTCTGAACAGCCGTATACAGGCGGTACATACAAGACAGGGACTGTAGGTTTGTTCTTATGTAGAATCTGTTTGTAATTTTGAACAGGTACATTGTTTAAGTGTAGCTCCAGCCCAAAAATCTATTTTTAAACTTTTTGGAAAACATAGGTAAGGGTTATCACCCCTGTAACATTTGTTTTGCTGTCTGTGCCCCTGTTCAGAACATTTCACCTCACTTTCCGTCCCAATGACAACTGTTTTTGAAATGTGGTGTTTTTCTTGAAACAAGGATTGGTGATAAAGCATCAGTACAGAGGAGACACCTTTCTCCCATATTAATTCTTACAGGAGAGAATTTTCCTTCCTAGGGGTAGATTTCCTCTCACTTCCTGTTGTTTTCTTGCGTTTGCAAGTAGGAGTCGTTTGTAAGTTGGATGTTTGAAAGTAGGGACCTGCCGTATATACTCTGCAGAAATAGGCCCCTTAGTTGTTGGTGTTGGCACAACACTGTAAGCACTCACAGTTACTCTTGGTTGGTGCTGGAACGCCCTGCTGTCAACTATTATATCAGGAATTGTAATTACATATAATTGTTGAACAGTGGTAGTAAAAATTGGGCCTTTGATGGTGGTGCTGGTGCCACAACACTGTAAGCCCTGACAGTTACTCTTGGTGGGTGCAGCAATGGGCCCTGCTGTGAATTATTAGATCAAGAATTGTAATTGCATGCCCCTGTTGAACAGGGGCTGAAAAATTGGGCCTTTCGTGGTGGTGGTGGTGGTGGTGGTGTTGCCACAACACTGTAAGCCCTCAGAGTTACTCTTGGTGGGTGCAGGAATGGGCCCTGCTGTGAATTATTAGATCAAGAATTGTAATTACATGCCCCTTTTGAACAGGGGCTGAAAAATTGGGCCTTTCGTGGTGGTGGTGGCGTTGCCACAACACTGTAAGCCCTCAGAGTTACTCTTGGTGGGTGCAGCAATGGGCCCTGCTGTGAATTATTAGATCAAGAATTGTAATTACATGCCCCTGTTGAACAGGGGCTGAAAAATTGGGCCTTAGGCACTGGTGGCACAACACTACAACCCCTCACAGATACTGTACTTGGAGCACAGCAATGAGCCCTGTTGCAAAGTATTGCTTCAAAAATTGTAATGACACGCCCCTGTTAAACAGGGGCTGAAAAATTGGGCCTTAGGCACTGGTGGCACAACACTCCAACCCCTCACAGATACTGTACTTGGAGCACAGCAATGAGCCCTGTTGCAAAGTATTGCTTCAAAAATTGTAATGACACGCCCCTGTTAAACAGGGGCTGAAAAATTGGGCCTTAGGCACTGGTGGCACAACACTCCAACCCCTCACAGATACTGTACTTGGAGCACAGCAATGAGCCCTGTTGCAAAGTATTGCTTCAAAAATTGTAATTACACGCCCCTGTTAAACAGGGGCTGAAAAATTGGGCCTTAGCCACTGGTGGCGGCACCCATAAACAAAAATGATCTTCCAAGCTATCATCATCAATCGTATCATTGAGGACTCGGAGGAGGAGGATAGCCAGTCAACATAACAGCACAGGCACTCAGCATCAGCATCAGTCTTGAAGGGATGTGACATGTTAAAATCAATTAGTCTGTTATATCAGCATCAGGTGTGTGGTAGCTGGTGGTGATCCAAGACTGGTTCATCTTGATGAAAGTCAGTCGATCAACAGAGTCGGTGGACAGGCGCACCCTGTGATCCGTGACAAATCCTCCAGCAGCACTGAATGTGCGTTCCGAAAGAACGCTGGATGCAGGACAGGCCAGTAGCTCAATTGCATACTGTGCAAGCTCTGGCCAGTGATCCATCCTCAAGACCCAGTAAGCCAGAGGATTTTCGGTGGGGAAGGTGTCCAAGTCTGACCTTGCCCCTAGATATTCCTGCACCATGTTTATCAGACGCTGGCGATGGTTGCTGGAATCGATCATACTTTGGGGCTGCGGACTAAAGAATTGTCTGAACGCATCGGTCAGACGGCCACCTTCCCCACCGCTCCTTCTTTGACTGGCCGAAGCCTCAGCAACTCGTTGTCCAGGACCAGGAGTTTGTAACCTCCCAGTCTCTGGGAACGCGTTGCACAGACCTTTCTGCAAGGCCTCCCGGAGTTGTCTCATCCTCTGCTCCCTCTGCGACGGTAACATAAGGTCCGCAACCTTACCCTTGTACCGTGGATCAAGGGGAGTGGCCAGCCAGTAATGGTCCCTCTCCTTGATCCGAAGAATACGAGGATCCTTCCGCAGACTTTGCAGGATCAGGGAGGCCATGCAGCGTAGGTTTGCTGAGGCATTCGGTCCGGAGTCCTCTGGGTCACTAAGGACGACATGATCCGCAGCCACCTCCTCCCAGTCCACTGGTTTCTTGGGACTGTAAATCATCCCTAAAAGACTGCTGCTGATGATGCTGAGTGCCAGCCTCCACCTCCATGCTGACACAATCCTCCTCCTCCTCCTCCTCCTCCTCCTCTTCCTGTGCGATGGGTGGGACAGAAGGAACACTGTCTGGGTAAAGGGGGCCTTGAGAGGCAAGGAAGTCCTCCTCTTCCTGCCTCTGTTCTGCCTCAAGTGCCCTGTCCATTATTCCACGCAGCGTGTGCTCCAACAGGTGGACAAGAGGTACAGTGTCACTGATGCATGCACTGTCACTGCTCACCATCCTCGTGGCCTCCTCAAATGGTGCCAGGACAGTGCATGCATCCCTGATCATGCCCCACTGGCGTGGAGAAAAAAAACCAAGCTCTCCTGACCCTGTCCTGGTGCTGTAGTCGCACAGGTACTCATTGATGGCCCTCTGCTGCGTGTGCAGCCGCTGCAGCATGGCCAACGTTGAGTTCCACCTGGTGGGCATGTCACATATAAGGCGGTTCTTGGGCAGGTTCAACTCCTTTTGCAGCTCAGCCAGGCGAGCACTGGCATTATAAGATCTGCGGAAATGCACACAGACTTTCCTGGCCTGCCTCAGGACATCCTGTAAGCCCGGGTACCTGCCCAAGAACCGCTGCACCACCAGGTTAAGGACGTGAGCCACACAGGGCACATGGGTCAGTTGTCCCTGTCGGAGGGCGGAGAGGAGGTTGGTGCCATTGTCGCAAACCACCATTCCTGGCTTAAGCTGGCGTGGCGTCAACCACCTCTCGGCCTGGCCCTGCAGAGCAGACAGGACCTCTGCCCCAGTGTGGCTTCTGTCCCCCAAACACACCAGCGCAAGCACGGCATGGCATCTTTTTGCCTGCGTACTTGCGTAGCCCCTTGAACGGCTACGGAGCACCGCTGGTTCAGAGGACAAAGCACAGGAAGAGGCCATGGAGGAAGAAGAAGAGGAGGGGGTGGAGGAGAGAGGTGTGTCACAACCAGTAGTAGCATTTTGGAGGCGTGGCGGTGGAACAACCTCCAACACTACTGCACCTTGTCCTGCATCCTTCCCAGCTGCCAAAAGAGTGACCCAATGGGCCGTGAAAGAAAGGTAACGTCCCTGTCCATGCCTGCTGGACCATGAGTCAGCGGTAATATGCACCTTACCGCTGACCGCCCTGTCCAGCGAGGCCAAGACATTGCCTTCCACATGCCGGTAGAGAGCCGGAATAGCCTTCCGTGAGAAAAAGTGGCGTTTGGGAACCTGCCACTGAGGAACCGCACATTGCACAAACTCATGGAAGGGGGCCGAGTCTACCAACTGAAAAGGCAGCAGTTGAAGTGCTAGCAATTTAGCCAAGCTAGCATTCAACCGCTGGGCATGTGGATGGCTGGGAGTGAACTTCTTTCGACGGTCCAGCAGCTGGGGCAGGGAAATTTGCCTGCTAGAATCGGACGTCGGTGTACTGCTAGCAGAGTGGCCGCAAGTACTTGGCTGTGACACACCTAATTCTACACCTTCATTCCTCTCAGTGCATGTTTCAGAGAGGACTGAAGTTATAGTGGGGTTGGAGATCCCAGCTGATGCGGTGCAAGGAGAGGTCCGCTTTGTTCTTTGGTGTGGGTCTTTGAGGTAGGCTTGCCAACGAGCTGCATGGCAGGTCAACATATGTCTGGTCAGGCATGTGGTACCCAAGCGGCTGATGTTTTGGCCACGCGATATACGCTTGAGACATATGTTGCAAACAGCAGCTGTGCGATCTGATGCACTAGCCTCAAAAAAGGCCCACACCAAAGAACTTTTTGAATGACGGGCAGAGGCAGCGCCCTGCACAGGCGGAGCTCTGCGGTGTGATTCCGTCGGTGTACTGCCCTTACGCTGGCCACCAAAGGGCATCCTGCCTCGTTGGAGATGTGCCTCCTCCTCATCCTCCTCCTCCTCCTCTCTCCTATTAGGCACCCACGTGGAGTCAGTGACCTCATCATCCCCTCCCTCCTCATCACTGGAGCCAATCTGGCAGTATGCTGCAGCTGCTGGAACATGACTGCCAGATTGGTGTCCTTCTTGAGCATCCCCTCTGTCTGCTCTCACGCTACTGCCTTCCTGTAGCTGGGTTTCATCATCAGACCCTTCGAAATGCTGGGCATCCTCCTGGAGCATGTACCCAACACTGTGCTCAAACAGTTCGGGGGACTCCTCAGGAGGAGGACATGGTGGGTCTAGGGAAGGAGTGACTGATGATGAGTCTGACATTGATACCAGGGAAGAGGACGCTTTGGCAGCTGCTTTGCCAGTACCCTGAGCCTGGGTGAGAGAGGATGAGGAGGAGGAGGAGGGCTTGGTCATCCACTCTACCAAGTCTTCGGCATGATGTGGCTCAACATGTCCAGCTGCCGAAAAGAAGGACAAGCGTGTCCCATGGCCATGTGCTGATGACAATGCACCGCGTCCACGACCAGCACTGTTGCCCCCAGACACAGAGCCTGCTTGCCCTCTTTTATTGCCTCCTGACTGTCTGCCTCTCCTTGTTTGCCTTCCAGACATTCTAATAGATGGCCTGCAGGGAGATGGGAAAAAAGCAATAAGGGCTACCTTCAGGTGTCCTTCTCTGTCCCTTTACTTAACGATTTCTAAATATGGATGAGGATGATTGCTTTCGCACAGAATAGCACAACGACAATTTCCCTGACTGTCCAAAAAACAAGGATTTCAAAGATGGTTGATGAGGAATGCTTTAGCACAGTATAGCACAAGGAGAATTTCCCTCACTGTCCTTCCCTGTCCCTAGAAACAAGGATTAGCACAGTGAAAGAAACTGACACTCTCCCTACCTATAGTTTTCTGTCCCTAGAAAAAATGTTTTTTTAAAGATAGTTGATGATCAATGCTTTAGCACAGTATAGCACAAGGAGAATTTCCCTCACTGTCCTTCCCTGTCCCTAGAAACAAGGATTAGCACAGTGAAAGAAACTGACACTCTCCCTACCTATAGTTTTCTGTCCCTAGAAAAAATGTTTTTTTAAAGATGGTTGATGATCAATGCTTTAGCACAGTATAGCACAAGGAGAATTTCCCTCACTGTCCTTCCCTGTCCCTAGAAACAAGGATTAGCACAGTGAAACACACTGACACTCTCCCTACCTATAGTTTTCTGTCCCTAGAAAAAATGTTTTTTTAAAGATGGTTGATGATCAATGCTTTAGCACAGTATAGCACAAGGAGAATTTCCCTCACTGTCCTTCCCTGTCCCTAGAAACAAGGATTAGCACAGTGAAAGAAACTGACACTCTCCCTACCTATAGTTTTCTGTCCCTAGAAAAAATGTTTTTTTAAAGATGGTTGATGATCAATGCTTTAGCACAGTATAGCACAAGGAGAATTTCCCTCACTGTCCTTCCCTGTCCCTAGAAACAAGGATTAGCACAGTGAAAGAAACTGACACTCTCCCTACCTATAGTTTTCTGTCCCTAGAAAAAATGTTTTTTTAAAGATGGTTGATGATCAATGCTTTAGCACAGTATAGCACAAGGAGAATTTCCCTCACTGTCCTTCCCTGTCCCTAGAAACAAGGATTAGCACGGTGAAAGAAACTGACACTCTCCCTACCTATAGTTTTCTGTCCCTAGAAAAAATGTTTTTTTAAAGATGGTTGATGATCAATGCTTTAGCACAGTATAGCACAAGGAGAATTTCCCTCACTGTCCTTCCCTGTCCCTAGAAACAAGGATTAGCACAGTGAAAGAAACTGACACTCTCCCTACCTATAGTTTTCTGTCCCTAGAAAAAATGTTTTTTTAAAGATGGTTGATGATCAATGCTTTAGCACACTATAGCACAAGGAGAATTTCCCTCACTGTCCTTCCCTGTCCCTAGAAACAAGGATTAGCACAGTAAAACACACTGACACTCTCCCTACCTATAGTTTTCTGTCCCTAGAAAAAATGTTTTTTTAAAGATGGTTGATGATCAATGCTTTAGCACAGTATAGCACAAGGAGAATTTCCCTCACTGTCCTTCCCTGTCCCTAGAAACAAGGATTAGCACAGTGAAACACATTGACACTCTCCCTACCTATAGTTTTCTGTCCCTAGAAAAAATGTTTTTTTAAAGATGGTTGATGATCAATGCTTTAGCACAGTATAGCACAAGGAGAATTTCCCTCACTGTCCTTCCCTGTCCCTAGAAACAAGGATTAGCACAGTGAAAGAAACTGACACTCTCCCTACCTATAGTTTTCTGTCCCTAGAAAAAATGTTTTTTTAAAGATGGTTGATGATCAATGCTTTAGCACAGTATAGCACAAGGATAATTTCCCTCACTGTCCTTCCCTGTCCCTAGAAACAAGGATTAGCACAGTGAAAGAAACTGACACTCTCCCTACCTATAGTTTTCTGTCCCTAGAAAAAATGTTTTTTTAAAGATGGTTGATGATCAATGCTTTAGCACAGTATAGCACAAGGAGAATTTCCCTCACTGTCCTTCCCTGTCCCTAGAAACAAGGATTAGCACAGTGAAAGAAACTGACACTCTCCCTACCTATAGTTTTCTGTCCCTAGAAAAAATGTTTTTTTAAAGATGGTTGATGATCAATGCTTTAGCACACTATAGCACAAGGAGAATTTCCCTCACTGTCCTTCCCTGTCCCTAGAAACAAGGATTAGCACAGTGAAAGAAACTGACACTCTCCCTACCTATAGTTTTCTGTCCCTAGAAAAAATGTTTTTTTAAAGATGGTTGATGATCAATGCTTTAGCACAGTATAGCACAAGGAGAATTTCCCTCACTGTCCTTCCCTGTCCCTAGAAACAAGGATTAGCACAGTGAAAGAAACTGACACTCTCCCTACCTATAGTTTTCTGTCCCTAGAATTTTTTTTTTTTTAAAGATGGTTGATGATCAATGCTTTAGCACACTATAGCACAAGGAGAATTTCCCTCACTGTCCTTCCCTGTCCCTAGAAACAAGGATTAGCACAGTAAAACACACTGACACTCTCCCTACCTATAGTTTTCTGTCCCTAGAAAAAATGTTTTTTTTAAAGATGGTTGATGATCAATGCTTTAGCACACTATAGCACAAGGAGAATTTCCCTCACTGTCCTTCCCTGTCCCTAGAAACAAGGATTAGCACAGTAAAACACACTGACACTCTCCCTACCTATAGTTTTCTGTCCCTAGAAAAAATGTTTTTTTAAAGATGGTTGATGATCAATGCTTTAGCACAGTATAGCACAAGGAGAATTTCCCTCACTGTCCTTCCCTGTCCCTAGAAACAAGGATTAGCACAGTAAAACACACTGACACTCTCCCTACCTATCCTTCTCTTTCCCTAAACTAAAGGAATCCAGGTTAAGCAAGAAAAAAAATGTCACTGTCCCTGCCTATGCTTCTCTTTCCCTGCTCCGGAACACACTACACTAGGCCGCCGTGCTGGCGGCCTTTTATAGTGTGGGGCGTGTACTAAACACCCTCAGCAATAATTGGCCACAGGCATCCTGCCTGTGGCCAATCATTGCTCTCCTCGCTGCCGGCGCTGTGATTGGCCAAGCATGCGGGGTCACAGTGCATGCTTGGCCAATCACAGCGCCTGGATGACACTGCGATGGCGTAGTGCATTGTGGGCCGTTCGCGTCACTCGAATTAGGCGCGAACGGCCCAAATCGTTCGATCTTCGTCGAACGATCGAACAGCCGATGTTCGAGTCGAACGTATGTTCGACTCGAACACCGAGCTCATCCCTACTGGTGACCATACAATCCCCCGAGGTAGCCAATGTTGGCGAAACATGTAGGGACATAATATGCATCAGTGACCATTTCATTTTAATTGGATACTATGGTCTCTGAGACGGAAGCCGCTGCTGCTACTGCTGCTGCCGCCCGCAGCGTGAGAAGCTGGGAAGCTTGGAACCCTGGAGCCTGGTGGACGGTCAAAGGGATAGTCGGTAGAAGGAGCCGGAGAAGGAGCGAGACGGCGATCACTTCCACATAAGCTTGGGAAAGCACGTCAGCCATCAGCTGGAGGCACCTTAGAGGGGCTGAAAGACCTCAGGGATCGGGACACACCGAGGAGATAAGGAAGCTTCACGGAGGCTGCCGGAGCTATTCAAAGCACCACAGACACCCCGAACCAGCTGAACCGTGGGTCGGAAGACCGGGTAGGAGAATCTTATTTACCTACTTGCCTTCTTGCCTATTAAAGGTAAAGAAAAAGTACTATTTTAGCAGCGGGCTGAAGGGACCATGATCAGGAGGGGGATTGTGTTAGGAAAGGCCGCGGCTTCGGCCTACATCTGGAGGTTGGTGGCCATCTTGCTACACCCTGACCCAAATCACCAGCCACCCAGCCAACCAGCCCCCGATATCAGCCCCCCGGACATCTAGCTATCCCTCCATAAGCTCTAGGTGAAGGCCCAGTATATGTGCCCCTCTCCTGGAAACATCCTTGGCCTCTCTAGTTGAACTAGATGAACTATGACTTAGTACCAGTTAACATCAATCCCTTACTCTCTAAGTGAATATGAGACATTGACAGACAACAAAGTAAGGAGATATACTGTGGAGAAAAATATCTGGTGGTGTTTTTGCTTGGCTGCTGATATATGAGGATGCTGGATAGCTTTATTATTGAACCGTGATATAATATCCAGTGGTTGTTATTTTAAAATTGCTAGAAAAAACATATCTAACAGAAATAAGACCAATAGAACTGTATGTTTGAAATGGTTTGGAATAACCATATGCCCTATGCCACGTGTTGCTTATGCTGCTGAGTAGATGAGACTGAGGGGGGCTCTACTCAGCATGCAGCCTTGAAGCTCTAAAGTCCTAAATATGCCAATAAAGACATCCAAAAAAAATCGCTCTAGCTCGACTAAAAAACATAATAAAGAAATAGCGATTAATCAAGCTGCTACCAGTTCTATACAGCGTTTCCTGGTTACCAGTGGAATTAGCCCCAACGCTAGTTGCGGCCAAACGAGGTGCACGAGACGCACCACATCTCTCGCTTCATTAGCAACCTTTGAGAGAAAAAATTCGCCTACATCATCTTACTGCTCATACCTCATGGAAGAACCTGAATCCCCTACAGCCTCAGACATGTCGTCCCTACTGAGCGGCATTAGAAAAGAACTAGCCGGGATGTTCTATGGTCTTGAAACATCAATAAAAAAGGAAATAGCAGGGGTAAGAACAGATATGGCACATATTCTTGACAGGGTGGAAGATACAGAAAAGAGACAAGATACTCATGAAAACGCTATAAGAGAATTACAACAGGCGGTCACACAGATAGCTCTTGCTCACCGCGTCTCACTATATAAGCTCGAGGATCTCGAGAATAGAAATCGCAGAAACAATCTGCGAATTCGAGGTTTACCTGAAGCTACTGGTGATAAGGACCTGGAGCCATCGATCACTGGTATCTTTAATTCAGTGTTGGGAAAGGCACCCACTGATCTACTACGCTTTGACCGAGTACACCGAGCCTACAGGCCACGCAATATTGTTACTGAGCAACCTAGGGATGTAATATGCCGATTACATTACTTTTCAGACAAGAACGCCATAATGGACAAGATGAGAAGTATCCCCAACATTGATTTCGATGGAGCGACTCTCACTATTTTCTCAGATTTGTCCAAAGAAACTTTAGACCGTCGTAGAGGCCTAAAACCACTTTTGGAACATTTACGTTCTAATGGAATCACTTATAGATGGGGTTTCCCGGCGTGCCTTATTGCCACCAAAAATGGTCGCTCACACACTCTTCGGTTCCCAGAGGAATTACCACAATTTCTAAAGGTCCTTGATCTTCCATCAATGGACCTTCCGGGTTGGCATGACCCGATCCCTAAGGTCTCACATATCCAGGACTCTCATTGGCAAAAACCTATTACTAAAAAAGGACGTTCTTCTACACGAGACATTGAACAACAACATAGATGAGTAAAGAGTATTTGGACTCACGTGTTTGTTTCCTCCCTGATATAACACACTTTCAAGCTACTATGTTTAACGAAATGAAATAAGATTTAGCAGTTAGAGAATATTGATTCTAAGAAGGTCTATTGCTTATGGTTTATTGAGTTATGTTGGAGTAAAAAGTTTTTTTTTTTGGCATATTGCCAGTCGCACAGCTGAATGCGGGTGGAGCATAATGCCCACAAGTGTCCTTCATACGACATGTTCCCCTTCCCTTTTTTCCTTTTGGGGCTGGAGAGAGTGGGTAGCCTTCGAGTAATTCTCGGTTCCGTCCTCCCTAGGGAGCTCTGGACGGCTGCCTGCCCTCCCTCACCCCACAGGGACCACCGCAGATATCTGCGTGACAAATTAAAATTTCCCACATGCGCCCTGATGGGCGTTATTGCTGTTTATGCAAATTTGTTTGTTTTCTGTGTTTTTGTCTCTCAATATATACCTGTTTTATTTTTATTCTTTCCCCCCTCTCGAGGCCGGTATGCATGGAGAAATAGGCGCAGGAGTTACGCTCCACAGAGATGATGGCCACACTTAAAGTCACCTCCTATAATGTTAGGGGTCTAAACGTGGCGGCTAAACGCCATCAGGTTACCTGTGAATTACGGAAGTTGTCTTCTTCCATTGTGTATCTTCAAGAAACACATTTAACCCATACGACACAGGTCAAATTGAATTCGGTATATTTTCCCCAGTGGTACTACGGTCTTTCAGATACGAATAAGGCTAAGGGTGTGGCTATTGGTCTTAGTGCTAGCGTACCTTTTCGCTTTTTAGATATGCAAGCGGATGACCATGGCCGTTTTCTTTTTATAAAGGGCTTTCTGGGCACTACCCAATGTACCCTAGCAAACATATATTGTCCGAACCAAAATCAAACTATTTTCTTTTCTCAAACTCTCACTGATCTATCACATTTTGCTGAGGGATTAATTATACTGGCAGGGGATATAAACATGTCTCTAGACCCTGCTTTAGATACATCCCATGGTCATTCTAATATCTCTTTTAAACGTCTGTCTATTGTTAAAAAAAAACTAACAGACTGGCAATTAATAGACGTATGGCATATTTTACACCCAAAAGAAAAAGACTTCTCTCATTTTTCGAAGACTCATCAGTCCTATTCCCGAATAGATAATATTTTTTTAGACCATCATCATCTTCCATTATTAAAATCGGCGGATATAGGCACAGCGACAATATCAGACCATGCACCTGTGTCGATGACTATGACCATGCCCACTCTGCCTCAACGCTCCAGTAATTGGAAACTTAATGATTCCCTTTTATCTAATGCAACAGAGGTTTCAACGTTTGCCTCACATATATCACAATACTTTAGAGACAACAAACCATCTGAAACACCTCCTGCTATTATATGGGAAGCACACAAGGCAACTATGAGAGGGCGATTTATAGAACTTGGGGCAAGGAAAAAGAGAGAGCATGGTCAACGTCTGGAGCAGGTTCTTCATCAAATAACTGAACTGGATAAACAACATAAACTTACTTTACATATATCCTATTTAGAAGCTCTTACGTTGAAGCGAGAAGAGTTGAAAAACCTGCTTAACTTAGACACAACTCGGAGATTTCAATGCTACTCGTAAAAACTTTATGAGTGGGGGGATAAACCCAGTAGACAATTAGCAAGATCCCTTAAAGAAAAACAGACTAGGTCATTTATCCCTAAAATAAAATTATCTAATGGAAACATAGTCTATGCGACTCCCCTATGCGACTCCCCCATGCGACTAAAGCTTTTAGGGAGTATTATGCAGATCTGTATAAGGTGCAATGTGATTCTCCGTCTCTGACTATAAAGGAGAGACGTAGTCTCATGCTTGCATATTTAAAAGAAGCTAATTTGCCTAAACTTTCAAACTCAGCTCTCAGCGAGCTTGAATCAGAATTCTCGGTAGAAGAATTTCAGACAGCTCTGAAATCTTCACCGATAGGTAAAGCACCGGGACCGGATGGTTACACTACTCGATACTATAAAACATTTAGCGATGTTCTTTTGCCCCAGCTCACGACTTATGCCAACTCAATTTCACAGACTTCGGGATTACGCCCGGAATCTCTTACAGCTCATATCTCAGTTATTCTTAAAACAGATAAGGACCCCACTCAATGCAGTAGTTACAGGCCAATTTCCTTATTAAACGTTGATATTAAATTATACTCGAAGGTAATGGCTAACAGACTACTCCCTCTGGTACCTAGATGGATCTCTACAGACCAGACAGGTTTCATGCCATATAGAGAAGCCAAGGATAATTCTCTCCGGGAGATATCTCTTATACAACACGTTCAAAAGACGTCCCAGTCCACCCTATTTGTATCTACAGACGCAGAAAAAGCGTTTGATAGGGTGGACTGGGAATACTTAAAAATGACCCTGCAACATTTTGGGTTGGGACCCAAGATGCTCCACCGTATCACCTCCCTTTATACTAATCCTACGGCACAAATTCACATCAATGGCACTTTGAGTGAGTCATTTCAACTATTTAATGGGACTAGACAGGGTTGTCCCCTGTCGCCCCTTTTATTTGCCCTTACACTTGAACCTTTTTTGGCAACTGTAAGACATAATTCAAATATACATGGGATTCCATTAGAAAATAAAATACACAAATATGCGGCATATGCGGACGACATATTATTCTTTATCCAGCAGCCCCGCATATCGCTTCCTAATTTAATGACAGCCTTCTCCACTTTTCAGACATTTTCTAACTTTATAATTAACCTTACTAAGTCTGAAATTCTAAATATTAATCTACCAGGAAGAGAGGCGGAAAGGTTAAAACCCCTCTTCCCTTTCAGATGGGTTCAATGCAGTATGAAATATCTGGGAGTGAATTTGACGCCTCATACCCAGTCCCTCTTTAAATATAATTATATTCCATTATTGAATAATATTAGAAAGGATCTACAAAAGTGGAGTACGCTGATACATTCATGGCTGTGTAAAGTAAGTATAGTCAAAATGAATATTCTACCCAGAGTTCTTTTTTTTTTTCAAATGATCCCATTGGGTGTGCCCATAGGTTTTTTTTCTTTAGTACAGACCATTGTCTCCCTCTTTATTTGGAAGAACAGCCACCCTAGAGTATCTAAGGAAGTGTTATTTCTCTCCAGGAGGCTGGGGGGCTGGCCCTCCCAAATTTCAAGAGGTATTACCAGGCTGTTATCTTATCTAGAATTGTTGAATGGAAATATGCTGCTAAATCCAAACTATGGGTGAGTTTGGAATACGATCTGAGTAAAACAGACCTAGCAACTATACCCTGGTTACCACGCACACATAGGCACCTTGCCTTAAGTACCTCTATATTAACCACATCCACCCTTGATGTGTGGGATGCTTTACATAGGAAGATTTTGTGGTCGTATGCTTCTCCTCTGTTACCGCTTTTGGAACATGATTATTTCTTACCTGGTCTATTAGATCCGGGATATAAGACATGGTCGCCAGAAGGACCCCTTTTATTACACCAGGTCTTGCGAGCAAATGCTCCCAAGCCCCTTAAGGAAATCCTTGACCATAAGCCGATTACGTTTCTTGACAAATGGAGATACACCCAAATGCAGGCGTTTCTTAGAACTTTGCCTCAGCCGCTCAAAGGTATACAGGACCTAAACAGCATTGAGGAAGTTTTCAACTCAACGGAATTACCTGAACATAGTATTTCTGCATTTTATAAATCACTTAGTAAACTTCAAGAAGACACTTATCCTCCTTTTCTTGCTAAGTGGGAGACAGATTTGGAATCCTGTATCCCAGATAGTCAAAAAGATAAAGTTCTGCAGTTGACTCATATTTCTTCAATTGCATCTAAGTCGGCTGAGGTTAATTATAAATTGCTAACTAGATGGCACTATACTCCATCAAGGCTCCACCAGATGTTCCCCGCCAATTCCCCACTGTGCTGGAGGAACTGTGGGAACAGAGCAACTCACGCACATATATGGTGGTCGTGCCCACATATTCGCTCTTACTGGTTTAGCATTATTCGAATTATTCAACAAATAACCAATATTAATCTCCCTATGGATGCATGGACCATTCTTTTCCATGCTACTAAGGAACCTGTCAGAAAATATAAATGTTCTCTAGTACCATATCTGCTTAATACGGCCAAAGCACTAATACCTACCCTTTGGGGCCAACCTGAGACTCCATCCATGAAAAAGTGGTTCCAAAAAATATCAGAGGTCCATCTCATGGAAGAAATTACCCATTATAACAAGGACACTTATCAACGACACATCTCAACTTGGACTCCGTGGATGGAGTTTAAGGACACCTCAACTTATAGGGAAATAATGGCACAACTCCACTAAGACTTAACTTATACATACTGAATAAGTTACTTAGAGTTTAAGATCGAGCTATTTGGGGTACTGATGGGCCTATTCATTAAGAGACTATAAATTATATGGAGCTATATATATATCGCTAGACACCATGCATGCCGGCCTATTTTTCCCTTTTTTCTCTTTCCTATTTTTCCTCTGTCCCTTTTCCCAATTATCCCCTCCCATCCCCCCTCTTTCCTCCCCTCTTTTTTTTTTTTTTTTCCTTATATTTTTATGCTCCGAGAGGGACCTCAAGTGAAGCTAATTATTCAGGAGAGAATAGTTAAATAACAATGAGGAAGGAGATACATACTGTAAAATTAACGAACACAGAGAGGAGGGGGGGGGGGGTTATTTATTTATTTATTTTTTGTTGTGCTGAGTGGACTCTAACACTAGATTTTTAGTTTGAGGTAGTTTTTTGAATCACTTCACCATAAAAGGCACTAATATTGGAGTTTCACCACATAAGATATTGGGGTGAGAATAAGGTGGACCCTACTCCCCTCTCCTTTTCACCCCCCTCCCCCCTTTTTTTTTTTGGCAGATTGTAACACTAGGTTTTTAGTTAGTAGAAGTGTTTGGAACTATCCCATTTTAAAGAGCACCCATATCAGAGTATCACTTATAAGACACTGGGGAGAGAATAATATTACTCCCCCTTCCCTCCCCTCCCCTTTTTCTTAATTCTCTTCCCTTTCTCCCCCCCTTTTTTTTTTTTCCCTTCCCCCTCCACATCCCAGTCACTTTTTGTCTCTACACATAGGTATTGACACTTTCTTATTTACATAGCCTATATCAGGTTCTAATACTTGTCTTTTTGTTAGTAGGTAGAAGGGTTTTTTTTTTTCCCCCTCTTTATCTCTCTCCCTTCCTCGCTGCTCTGTTTCTATTTCTGATTACTCCTTGCCCTCTCTCCCGCCCAGCCTTGATTCCCCTAGGCATTGGGAGATTTCATGGCCGGGCCTTTTATATATAGGAGTGTAGAGTATTGTCTTTTTTTTTTTTTTTTTTTGTGTTGTTGCTGTTTGGAAATATTGAGAGTGTGTATGTGTCCTATGTACTGTATTGTAAAATATGTGATGTGTTGCTAAAAAAACAATAAAAAGATATTAAAAAAAAATTGGATACTATGGCCAGTATCAGTTAAAAACGTTGCTGTTTTTTTTTTTTTTTTATGTACCCTATTTCCCTGTGATGTATCTTTGTAATAAAATGTATATGTAGCAAGGTGTTACCATTGCAAGCATCGTAAAGGACTGCAATCTGTGCTGTGAATAAGTTTGGCTCCCTTCGGTGTTTATTTCATGCTAAATAGTTACAACTTGTTTGGTTCAGTTATCGAGAGACAAAGACTCCATTACAGTAAGTAGCACAGAGACTACATTTCCCACAAGGCCACTGTGCTACCAGAGGGGAGTGCGCCCCGCAAAGCCTGATGGGAGGACCTTTTTAAGGGAAGCGCGCCGTATAGCACGCTCTCTCTGGACGCCATCTCCAAGCCAAATGGAGGCCTGTGTGGAGGCCTGTGGTGAGTATGCCTAGGCCGGAGAAGCCTGGGTCTACGGAGACCGGGAGCGGATCACTTAGCCAAAGAGGGATCCCTGAGGACAGCTTTGCTGATCTTCCGGAGGAGGATCGGTCTACAGCCCGCAGCACCCAGAGCCTTCGATCCATCATTGTCCAGCGGACGGCCGGGTGAAGGACCGGGGGTCTCGTGACACCGAGGGACAGACAATTGAAGGAGGGTTCCGGACTGAGAGGAAAAGCAGCAGGACAAGGCCTTATTTTGGTGAGCGGGCACTTGCCCATCAATTTAGTTAACTGACTGCCAGGAGTGTGACTATCTCAAACTTCACTTGTGTTTGCTGGCATTTGCATCTCCACACATAGGAACTCAACGCCTTGGGGAAACTAGTACCCCTTGTACTGTTAGTCCGTGTGTCTAAATCAGCAGTTTCTTTATTCACCCTATCTTGTGGATTACAAATCTTTAAGTGCACCAACGTGGCTAGCTGAAGATTACCTGACTCCTTAAGGGATAATCATCTGTTTCCTACTTTTGCAAGTGGTTGTTATAGGACACGCATCAATTGAACTGTCCACTAGGGGGAGCTATAGAGTTGTGATTCCACATATTAATGATAACTGTTCTATCACCTTGTGTTTTCGGTCGTTTGTGTGAGACTTGGTGGAGAGGTGCCCCAGTGCTGACATTACTGCACTGGGAGATTCCTTCACCATACCCTGGCTCAAGTCTGGCCCTCAGGTTACGTTAGTAGGGTCGGATTTCAGACATGTCTTGAACCAGTGGTATTTCATTCATTGATTTATACAGGGAGCTGTATGTATTGAATGCCTATTGTATGACTATTATTTCATCTTTTTACCAAGTAAACATATCACCATTGGTTAAGCTATAATTTGTGTGGAACTCTATCTTTGCAGCTGAGTGGCAAGTGAACAACACCAAGGTAACAACCCTTTGTATTGCCTTTATTATGTGTGTGTATCATTGAGGTCCCTTACAGCCAATTGGGGTCTTCAATCATATTATTGTCCATTTGTGCCAGAGGGGATTGAGACAAATTCTGGGGGTTGACAGGCAGAGTGCAGGCCCAAAACTAAACCAGCAGCTCCTACGGGGGTAGTGCTACATATATCTTTTTTAAGAAATATCTGTACTTGTTTATATCTGGCACCGTTATAATCCCCAACAAAAGCCCTTTCCTTTGATTCCCAACATAAGGGGCGAGGTGCCGAATCCCTTAAGGTCACTCAACCTACACCCTTTTTGAATATTTAGTAGTTTATATTTACTAAAATAATTGCATTTCCATGTTCTGTGTACTGTGGGAGACCAGATATAGTGAATGCAGGGTCCTGGGTTTAGAAACACTTTAAATAATATTACAGCAAAAGCGTATCTATGGGGACACAGACAGGAGTTAAACATTAAACCTTTCCCTACCTGGGATCAATGGGGAAGGGCTAGAATATTTGTTGAGATTTTGGGAAATTTCTCTTCACTTTTGTCGTTCAACCACATTACTTTGAGCTGCATTTCCCCTGTTTGGAATGCCTTCTCCATACATTTCTTTGGCAAATCCTGCAGGGGCTAGTGTCACATTGCAAATTCTTATGCGTGGCTGAATATTGTTCTTCCTTGCTCTTTAATGTATGTTAAATTATTAACTGTGTATTCAGCATGTATTCAAATGCGAACATGGACTCTTGAGAATTGTTACAATTTTTTACGATTATATGATTTTGCTATATGTCACTGTAACAAAATCACATAGTTTGAAGCAGAGATGAGGCTGCATGTAACTGAATGAACACACAGATTACAGTTAGCTGACAGACCAGGGCATCCTTCTAGCAGAAAAACATTTATAAATGTACAACTCATCCTTTTCTGAAACAAATAGGTCACAGCAGTCAATGACCTTACAAGCATTAGCGGGTTTCAGAAAAAAAAAAGGTTGTTCTTTGTTTCACATACTAGGATGACTTCTATCCTGAATTCACTTGCTGCAAGAGGGATATATAATAGTCATGGCAGTACTGAATTGAAGCCCAATTGAACATTCAGTTTAAATCAGCTAAATGCATGCCAAGTGTAAGAAAAACGAAACAGCTATTGCTGCTGGTTTAAAAGTTATAGCTCTGATTTAGACATGTTGGACCCCTGCAGACCACTGCTTCCATGCAGAGAGCAAAAATATTTCTCTACAGCATGCTGGCAAGGGTCAGACTTTTCTTCTTATGCCGCGTACACACGATTGGAAATTCCGACAAGATAAGTTTGATGTGAGCTTTTGGTCGGAAATTCCGACCTTGTGTAGGCTCCATCTGACTTTTTCTGTCGGAATTTCTGACAGCAAAAATTTGAGAGCTGGTTTTCAATTTTTACTGACAAGAAAAGTTCTTGTCGGAAATTCCGATCGTCTGTATGCAATTCCGACGTGCAAAAAAACACGCATTCTCTGAATCAATTTGACGCATGCTCGGAATCATTGAACTTAATTTTTCTCGGCTCGTTGTAGTGTTGTACGTCACTGCAATTTTGTGTGACCGTGTGTATGCAACACAAGTGTGAGCCACAATTCTGTCGGAAAAAAATCCACGGTTTTCTTGTCGGAATTTCCGATCGTGTGTACGCGGCATTAGGCTGTGTGAACTGTAAGGACCAGTTCACACCAGAACACGGTTCAGGAAACACTAGAATAAGCTACCCTTGTGATCTGCATGCGGGTGCCATTGTAAAATGAATGGTATTCCAAACACAGGGCCTATTCAGAAAAAATCTTGCATTTTTCTCATTGAATACAGGGATTCTCTGATTGGATAAGGTGGAAATTGTGACTTCACCTCTCCGCCTCTTTCAATTAGAGAACACTTTGCATTCAATGAAAGTATGCAAAGTGTTCTCAGAATTACACCTGCCAAGCAGGTGACCCCCCAGTAGTTTCTATTAAGCAGGGCAGCTGATGACCCAGAAGACAGCCAGAATCACTGTAGTATTGGTGGCTACTGCAGTGATTCTCTGCCTCCAAATGGGTCGGACAAGAATTTGCTCCAGTTTTAGTCCAGTCACAAATCAAGACTGATATAATAGCCTCAAAGAAGCAGTGGAAGGAATGATAAGGGACTATAACCAACACTTTTATGATGAAAATAGTATCATTATAAGTGACCAACATGGTTTATAAAAAATATTTCTTGCCATACCAACTTTTTAACATTCAATGAGGAGGTGAGTTGTAATTTGGATAGAGAAAAGCCAAAGAATTAATTTACAAATGAAGGTCTTTTGGCATTGATGAAATGGTATATATACCCTGGTACCCTGGATTGAAAACCTGGTTTCAGGAGCATGTCCAGAGGGTGGAGATAAATGGCATATTTTCGGAATGATCCAGAGCTGTCAGGGGTGTTTCCCAGGGCTCTGTCCTGGGACCAATTCTGTTTAACTTGTTCATAAATGATATAAAGGTTGGAATAAAGAGTTCAGTTTCAGTGTTTGCTAATGATACAAAACAAAGCAAGGCAACAACTTTGCAACAGGATAAAACAACTTTGAAAGAAGACCTAGTTAAAATAGAAGGGTGGACAGCTATATGGCAGATGAGGATCAATATAGGAAAATGTAAACTAATGGGAGGGAAAACGTCAGGGGAAATTGAGGATGGAAAAGGATGTGGGGGTCCTAGTAGAGGACAGATTTAGCAATAGAATGCAATGCCAAGCTACAGCAAGCATGGCCATGAGAATTCACCATTCTAAGATAATTACCCCTCCTGGTATCAGCTGTCCCCACAACGGACTGGGTGCCGGGTCTGCTTGCAACAGAAACATGGAAACAAAAAACGCTGGGTAGCCACACTCCAAATGTTCACCTTTTATTGTGTAAAAGCAGAATCCAAAAACATCCAAGGATAGGTACTGACCAACATGCACAGCTAACGCGTTTCACACCAGTTATGGTGCTTACTCATATAAGACCAGTAGACAAGGCCGGTAGACAATTAGCATGCATTAAAAAAGGCTATTTACTCAAGAAAAACTCAAAGAAAAACATTCTGCCACTTTACAAACTCTGGTTAGGCTTCATCTTGAGTATACCATCCAGTTCTGATAACTAATCATTAGAAAGGATGTCCTTGAACTGGAGCGAGTCCAGAGAAGGGCAATAAAGCTAATAAGGGTACTAAAAGACCTCAGTACAAACATTAAACTTAATCTCTCTAGAGAAGAGACACTTAATAGTGGATATGATTGCAATATACAAATATCTAAATGGTGACTCTAGCATTGGGAGGAAATTGTTTAATCTTAGCTCTCTAAAAATGACAAGTGACCCCAATGAGATTGGACAAGAAATAATTCAACCTAAAGTAAATGTAATGGGTTCTTTACTGTTAGAAATGTAAGGATGTGGAAATTCCTTCCACAGTTGGTGGTGGAAGCGGGGAGTGTAGAAAAGTTCAAAAACTTTTAGAAGAGAAGCCCGTAGCAAAAACGCAGAGTATTAGGCAGAGGCTGGCATGACTAGATAGCAGGGAGACGAACACAGGGTTAAAAGTTAAGGGAGTGTCAAATGCAGGCTAGAGGGATGGCTGGAGTTGAGAATTTTCCTGGGGTAGGAGGGACTGGGGGAGGTCCGGAGTTCAGTTGCGGGGCAGCACTGGAGGAAGAAGCTCCCACCCTCCCGCCCTTATTTTGTTGTGATGGTATGTAATTTGTTGGGTTGGTGTGCTGGTTAGCGGTTGGGGATCTTTGGAGGCAGTAGACAGTTTGACCAATTTGGCATAAGTGGGGAACCATCAAGGTATGGGATCCTCGGTTGATGCCAGCTAACCGTGGTTTAGCTGGCATCGGTTGATGGGTATCGGCATGGGGAAGGTTCAGAGTGCTATGGTTCTTGAGTCGGCGCACTGCAACTGGGATCTTGGATGGCGACGCTGGTGGAAATTTGGTCAATGCCTTCAATTATCTCCAACAGGGTGGCAATTGTATCGGTGAGGGATTGTTTAGTGATATAAAGATGTTAGTTAATTTGTTGGTTAATTTGTTAATAAAATGGCCAAGCGGCCAATTTTACTCCAAAATGGATGTCGTCTGGTTATTTATAAGTTAAGGTATAGAGGGGTAATATGGCAATGGGAGGTTTATCTGGCTTACTATAGTCATGTGTTTCTCAGCAAACACAAAGTACAGGGATATGGAAAATTAAATGGTAGTGACACACACACATGCACACACAAACTCAGGATGAATTGCATGGACAGTGTCTTTATTCAACCTTGGCAACTACGTAACTAGAGATGGGCTGAACACCCCCTTGTTCGCTTTGCACCAACTCCCGAACAGGGAAAGAGTTTGGCCCCGAACTTTAAGCTCCATTGAAGTCTATAGGACCCAAACATGAAAAATCAAAAGTCCCCTTTTTGAAGGCTTAAATGCAAGTTATTGGCCATAAAAAGGGTATGGGGGCCCGGGTACTGCCTGGGGGACATGTACCAATACAATTTTTTTTTCTAAAAACAATAGTTTTTAAAGGAGCAGTGATTTTAATGATGCTTAAAGTGAAACAATAAAAATGAAAAAATGCCTTTAAATATAGTGCCTGGGGGGTCCCCTTAGTCTGTCTGTAAAGTGGCGAATCTGTAGCATGTATAGAACATGCTGCAGAAAAACTTAGATTTTTAAAGAAAAAAATGAGTCAAATCCCATTTAAATTGATGTACCCCATACTCATTCACGAGGGGAGGGGGCAGGATCTGGGTACCCCTTGTTAAAGGGGGCTTCAAGATTCTGATAAGCCCCTGCCCACAGACCCCCACAACCACTGGAGGTAGTAGACAGTTTGACCAATTTCCACTGCCCAGGGTTGTCAGGAAAAGGCCCTTGTCCTCATCAACACAGGGATAAGGTGCTTTGGGGTGGGGGGGCAGAGCCCCTCCTGCCCAAAAGCATCCAACCCCCATGTTGAGAGCACGTAGCCTGGTATGGCTCGCTTGACCCCCCTTTCCTGGCCTGCCATGCTGCATGCTCAGATAAGGCTCTGGTATGGATTTTGGGGGGCCCACACCGTTTTTTCTTTATTTTTGTTTAAATAGCCAGGCCAGCAATTTCAACCGCAAGTCAATTTAAATGTGATTTGTCATTTTTGTTGCAGCAGGTTCTATACATGCTACAGACGTGCCACTTTACAGGCAGACTAAGGGGACCCATGCATTATATTTAAAGGAATTTTTCATTTTTAATGTTTCACATCAAGTGGCACATCTGTACCATGTAAAGAACTTGCTGCAGCAACAATTTCATTTCTAAAGAAAAAAAAAATTGTAAAATCACATTTAAATTGACCTCCTGTTGTAATTTCCGACAATATAAAAAAAAGAAAAAACATTAAATACAGCGTGAAGTCCCCCCACCAGTCCATACCAGGCCCTTTGGTTCAGCAGGGGGGTTGCTCACTCGTCCCCCCCTTTCCTGACCTGCCAGGCTGCATACTCAGATAAGGGTCTAGTATAGATTTTGGGGGGAACCCACGCCATATTTTTTTATTTTGGCATGGGGTCAGCCCCAAAATCCATACCAGACCCTTATCTGAGCATGCAGCCTGGCAGACCAGGAAAGGCAGCTGCCCCCCACTGAACCATACTAGGACACATGCCCTCAACATGGGGACAATGGCCTCTTCCCGACAACCCTGGGGGGTGGTTGTGGGGGTCTGCAGGCCGCACTGTCATACCCGGAAAAAACCTCTCCTTACTCGTTGATGGCTCTGACCCCCGAATGCCTCCTCTGCTGGGTGACAGTTCTTAAATAGGTAAGGGGTGGGGGTCACCAGGTGACAGAGGAGGCATTCGATGGTCAGTCTTTATTGCGGGTGGGCTTTTTTTTTTATTATTATTTTCGGGTCTGGTGGGTGTCATGATTGACAACGGATCTACATTGGGGAACATTGTTTTATTTTTTATTTTTTTTAAATAAAGGACTTGTCAGAAACGTGTCTAGTGTTCCTCTTTATTTTTGCCAATTTTTTGTAGGGATAAGCCCCCTGCCTGCAGATCCACTCAACCACCGCCCAGGGTTGTTGGGAAGAGGCCCTTGTCCCTATCAACATGGGGAAAGCTGCTTTGAGGTGGGGGGGACAGAGCTTCTCGCCCCAAAGCACCCACCCCCTCCATTTGAGGGCATGTGGCCAGGGTCTATTATAGATTCTGGGGGGCAACCTACGCCTTTTTTTTTTTAAATGGCGTGGGGCCTGGCATAGATTGGGGGGAGACCCCACGCCATTTTTTTCTTTCTTCTTTATTTTTTTCAGCTGTCGGTGGGGAAGCCTGCTGACAGCTGATGACTCATCCAAACTTCTCCGACCACCCGAATGGACAAAGTTTGGGCTGAACTTTTTCTCAACCTGAATGGTTTGCCCAACGCTATATGTAACTATGTAAGTAGATATTTGCACTGAAAGTCTCCAAGTAAAGGTTTAACTCCAAACAGAAGAGCCATGAGCAACACAGAAGTGACATCACCAATTTCATTCTAAATTTGGTGACACCAGGAGTCAGAGGCAGCAGAGTGCCTTAGACAATCCCACACAGCGGATATACAGCTATAAGGCTTAAGGCCCATGGCATAGAAAGTGCTATTTTTCAGTTGGATTTAAAGGATAAAGGTAGATTTTACTGTTTAGGCACAATTTCCATTTCTATATGTTATCTATAAGATAGCAAATACTAACATGCAATAAAAGCTTTCCTGCCGGCAAGTTTTCCTTTGAACACTAACATCCTGCTTTAAGTAAATTTGGGGGGTTATTAAGTGTAGTTTGAAATATTTAATTTACTATTCTTTGTAATTGGGATTCCTTATTTTTTTCCTTGTATCTGTGTTTGATTGTTTGTGCACTGTTGCTTTCAGTTTTATTTTACTTTTAATATTTTCTGCTATTTCAGTTTCTTTAAAAAAAACTTACAATCATTTTAAAGCTTTTAACCCCCACTAGCAACCAAAAAAGGGTTAAAACCTCCCTCAATGCGCCGCTGCAATGGTACCTTGCCGGCGGATCGGCGGGGCTGCCCATTGATTTCAGTGGGGAGGGGCGCTTTAGGTGTATACACCGCTCCTTTGCAGGCGCTATTTGTAGCGCTATAGCGCATGCAAAGTGCCTTCGTGTGAAAGCAGCCTTAAAACCACCAAAATACACCATCATTTTGCCTTTCCCATTGACTCCAATGCATTTCACTAAAATGTCCCAATTTTTCGCTGACATTTTGTTGACGCAAAAGTTCTCAATTTCACTCAAATCTATTGATGGCAAACACCTGGTCAATGTAAGAAAGGTGCTGAGAGAACCTAATATAAAACAATCCCCTCAGCCTGATTGACTTAAGCCTCGTACACACGATCGGATTTTCTGATGGGAATTGTGTGATGACAACCTGTTGGCCGAAAATCCGACCGTTTGTACGCTCCAATTGTTGTTGGATTTTCCTCGGACAAATGTTGGTTGGCATGCTTTAAAATTTTCCGTAAACAACAGTCTGTTGTCGGATTTTCCCGAGCGTGTGTACAGAAGTCCATCGGACAAAAGTCCAAAGTACAAACGCCCATGCTCGGAATCAATGCTCACCAAACACAACATTAGCAGAAGGCGCCCAAAGGGTGGCGCTGAAGAGCTGAAATTTCACGTAGTAAGTAACTACGTTCGTGTTTGTTGGCCGACAATTGTGTGCTGTTTGTATGCAAGACAAATTCCTGGCCAACGCCCTTCGGACAAAAGTCTGAGGCTTTGTCTGCAGGAAATCCGATTGTGTGTATACAGGCATTAGTATACAGACATTATTTTTATGTCAAAACTGTTTTTTTCCCCAAAAAGTCAATAGGAAAAAAAAGTGACTTGAAGAATCTCAGAAATGGTCCAAAGCAGTTTAAACTAATCCCAAAATGCAAGCTACTTGCACCCGAAAACATGCTGCATGTACCCATCTACAAAATCCCTAAGATGTGAATTGCATTAACAGGGACAAAAAAAAAAAGCATACCTTCTTTTAGGCCCCTTTCACACTGAGGCGCTTTGCAGGCGCTATTGCGCTAAAAATAGCGCCTGCAATGCGCCCCAAAAAAGCCGCTCAATTGTATCCAATGTGAAAGCCTGAGGGCTTTCACACTGGAACGTTGCGCTTGCAGGAGGGTCAAAAAACTCCTTTAAGCCGCATCTTTGAGGCACGATAGGAGCGGTAAAAATACTGCTCCTATAGCGCCCCTGCCCATTGAAATCAATGGGGTAGCGTCTCCAATACGCCCGCAAAACGCCGCAAAGAGGCGGTTTTTGCGGGCGTTTTTAACCCTTTTTTGGTGAAAAACTGTATAGCGGCGCTAAAAATAGCGCCGCCGCTATACCGCCAGCGCATCCAGCACCTCAGTGTGAAAGTAGCCTTACCCATGATGTATGTTTTAGTTTTAAAATTCCCTTTGCTGGACTTTACCTTATTTCATAATTTTGTAAATCAAGCACCATATTTGGCAAATGCAAATACAAAAATGCAGCTTATTAGCAAATATATTTTTACATTGTGCCTTGGCAATGCAGTGGTTAAAACCAGAGCCTGCATGATAATTTTGCAGGGGATAGATGTTCAGAGCTCATTCATGACAAATTTATTATTTGAATGTGTGTTCACATCTGACAGCTTTTTGTCAGGTATTAAAAGCAACCGAATTTAATTTGCAATTTTGCTTCATGAATCATAAGTACGAATAATAGATGAGCTGCTTCATACTATATTTCATGCGGTGACCTGTCATGTTACCTGATGAGCCCATGGAAGTCCCAGCTCTATCTGATAATACTGCTCTAGTCAGAAGAGACTGAATGCAGAATCCTTTCGACAAGACACCTGCGTTTACTCCAGAATGAATTTATTAGTGTTATCATTTTTGTGACGACCATATAAATTAATAATGAATAGGCCACTTCAAATGCAAAACCACTGCTGTCCATTTTCTTGTCTAAATGCAGCACAAAGAAACCACATACATTAATTCTTAATGGTTGTGATCAGTGATTATGGAGGTTATAAAATTTTAATAAGTAAATTAGATTTAGAAAATGATTGGCATAATATAAAGAGGCTGAAAAGGAACAGTGTAAATGCAAGAGTACAGTTAGTAAGTGTTAGTTGCATGCATTGTTAATGCAAGCAGATGTCTAATGGCAAAGCTGTCATAGATGGATTTCTAATAATGAGAAATTAAACTTTCAGTAACTAGGAATCAGGCCGCTTCCATGGTTTTTTGGTGAATCCCCAGGATTAGTGAAGTTTGCAAATTACCAGCTTTTAGCCAAAAACAGATTCACTAGAGAAATAAGAAAGAAACTACAATGTTCCGCCTGCCCATTTTGGGCGTTCCTTCCTTGTCGGCGGCGTCCCTGATCCCCTCTGGACGTCCTTGCCATCCGCGCGTGCGGCGGAGACGGCAGCTGTCGGAGACCGTGAGTCCTTCCGGAACGCTGAGGGAGCCACTTAGGCAGGGTTGCCAACTTTCAGTAAATTTACAAACAGTTTGTAAAATCCATAATTGTTGCATCTGTCCATGAATATCAGTTACAGACATGCAGCCTACATGTTCGCAATGGACATTCAAGGAAAGATGCAAAAAGTACGGATTTTACAAACTATTTGTAAATTTACAGAAAGTTGGCAACCCTGCACTCAGGGAGGACCGCTCACTGCGGTGGGGATATCCTTGGAGGATGATGCATGGACTAAGGCGGGGCACTTGCTGATTACATCAGGGCCTCCCTAATTAAGGGCAGTACTAATATAACCTGAGAGCTGTGTGGTTCACACTCTGATCCCCAGCTCCTCTATGTGGATGACTAGACTCAGCCTGGAAAATGTAAGTACACAGGCTGGCTGACAAATTTCTTTCAGACCCATTCAAGCACCATGCACTAGGCCTGACTAGCACTACTTTTGATTAATTTACAACTAATTACAGCTTTATCTGTGGTGTTGGTTAGTCTCCTTGGCTCATAAAATGAGCCTGGGACCCTCCAAGACCAATGGAACCCACATATTTCTTTACACAACACTGTGGCCAGCACATGCTGTGCAACAGTACATATCTAGTACATCTGATTTGAATGACCTTCATCACATCTTTGTTTAATCTCATCACTACTTTCACCATTGTCATCCCACTAACCCACACATTCATTCCACACACAATCATTTCAATCCATTTTCACTTTTCACACGCATCACACTATATCACTTTTTCACATACATAACCCATCACACCACCATTATCAATTTTCACATTGCTGACGTTTCATTTTACCTTTTTTCACTTTCAGATTTATTTTTATTTTTGTGACATTCGTTTTTGTCCATCCCATTCATAGTGCACATCACCTTCATTATATTTTTTTCACAACCTTTATATTCCATTTATTACTCTTTCGTCCATGGACCGACACAGCTTCTCTATTGACAAGTGGGTATTATCCGTTAATTAGGAGTGACTAGGCGGAAAACTTGTAAAAAGTGTTGCATCACACCTTCTACAGTACCGCCCAGGGGGCGGACCCTCTGGGTATATCCCCTCAGTCTGCATCTCGCAGATCAGTTTTTTTCTGTCTAGCAAGGAGTAGGACATGGCTCCCTTCGGGCCCATTGGTCCGGGGGAAAAATTTTTTATTTTTTTTTGCTACATTTGTTGTTTCCTGCGATCTTCGATCAACTGCCGACTGGGTGACAGGCTGGATCCTCGATCCTTGTAGTCTCCCCAGTTGTGGCCATCGAGCGTGTGCCGACCCTAGCTACGCGCTAGGTTTTCCACGACATGCCCATTGCTCCACGGGTGGCCGGTGAGCCTATGCTCCAGGGCCTGCATCGGACCGCCCAGCTTCGGCTGACCTTACGGCCGAATCGCAGCAGCCTGGCCGGTGAGCTTACGCTCCAAGGCTTGCATCGGACCGCTCAGCTTCGGCTGACCTCACGGCCGAGTCGCAGCAGCCTGTCCGGTGAGCGTCACGCTCCAGGGCATACATATGATCGTCCCTTTTGGGTCCAATCACAGCATGCCTGGCCAACAGTCACCTTCCGTGCGTGGACGATGATCTGTTTGGAATGTCTTCCAGCTTAATACATGCAGGATAGGTAAGTAAACTCCCCTGCCTCAGCTGGGTTATTTAGCTGGACATTCCTGGAGAGATCAAGTAAGTGGTTGTGGCCCCTTTCTTCCCTCTCTCCCTGCCTTTCCCTCCTCCCTGGGCTTCTAGCTAAAGGTTGCTGGGGGTCACCTAAGGGGTTCCACTGGAGCGGGGCTGGCTGTAACTAACATTTAAAAGAAATGTCATTTCTGCTTACCTGTATGTGCTTCCTCCTCCATGCTGTCGGTGGCCATTTTGGGGTGGTCCATGCCGAGTTCGGCCTCTTGTGACTGCCCGGCGGCCATCTTCCTGTGGCTCGGTGCCATTTGCTTGTAGTCCACACCCACTGGCCCCTATCAGCTGATCGGCGGCCATGTTTGTCCACCCTGTATGTATATATTGCCGTTCGGCGCCCATCTTTTTGTGGGCTACGGCTGCTTGACCTCTATCTTCGGCTCGGCGGCCATTTTCTTAGAGCCCACATTATCTTCCATACAGACATTTTTGGCAACCATTTTGCGAGAGCCTCTAGGGTGCATTACACTGTCGCGAAAATTCACACAGGAAGTGCTGATAAAAGAAGCAGACTGACACAGCAGCAGTGGGACAGCATCACAGGCGCAGCACACGGCAGCATAGCAGTACCGGTCCAGGGTGGTGAGTCCTCTGGGTAACCCAGCATCTCTGCAGCGCAGGAGGGTGGCCTATTGATATCTTGCCTGGAGCCCTGTGGGTGTCAGCGTGTGGTCAGCATGGCATCTGAGCCAGATGTCTTCTCCCCAGAAACACCAGATTTAGCAGCTGGTGCCCCTGAGGTGTCTATGAACGCTATGACGGCAATCCTAGAAGCGTTTGCTGCCAGGGTGGAAGCAGCACACGGGAATACAGGGGGTAGTAAACGCCCCATCCCCTGCAAGCTTCTGGGGATAATTCTGATGCAGAACCAGGTCCAGCTACGGCTCAGGGCCCAGATTCTGATGCATCAGAGACTGCAGACCGTGACCGGACAGTGAAGATGACTCCAGCTCCAGGTCAGTACGCGAGACGGCTTTGGTATCTGACCTTATTACTGCAGTGCGGGATACGCTAAAGTTGGAAAATACTGCAGAAGCAGCAGAGACTCCGGTCCACTTGGGTTTTATAGACCTGCCCGCACTGCTAAGGTGTTCCCTTGTGTGTCTTTTGATAAACTCTTATACAAGGAATGGGAGAACCCACTGAGGGTCTTTACAGCCCCAAAGAGGTTTGAGGAGAGTTTTCTGAAGAAATGGACCTCTCCCCCTATAGTGGACCCTCCGGTGTCCAGACTTAATAGAGCCACCACAATTCCTGTAGAAGGGGCTCCTGTTTTCAAGGACCCTGTGGATAAGAAGGCTGAAGCACTCGCTTGCTACCTATACTCAGTGGTAGGCTCGGCAGTACGCCCGGCATTTGGCGGGGGCCCTAGTGTCTCAGACACTTACTGAATGGGCAAGATTGCTACTCCAGGGGTTAAGGAGTGAGATGCTCCTCCTGATGAGATAACATTGGCCGACCAGTTGGTCCAGGGCCTTAGGTTTGTCTGCGAGTCAGACATGGATACTATTCCCCTGCTGTCTAAAGCTTCGGTTTATGCAGTAGCAATACGCCGCCTGATCTGGCTAAAAGGCTGGTCTGCGGACCAGACTTCCAAGAAAGCCCTGTTGGATCTGCCTTTTAAGGGCGACAGACTTTTTGGGGCTTCTCTGGATGACATCATCAAGGATGCCACAGAAGGTAAAAGCACTTTGCTTCCCCAAATTAGCATGGGTAAGGGGCCACGCCAAGGGCAAGGGCCCTCCTTTACTGCACGCAAGCAGTTTTTTCGTCCCCCTAGGGCGACAGGGAAAAGACCCCAGGCCGATAAAGCGCCTGCCCAAGGACAAAAGTGTCCTTGGTCCCACATACCCAACAAGCCTGCGGACAAATCTGCGTCCGCATGAAGGTCCGCCCCCACCCAGCTCTCGGATGGGGGGACGTCTTCGCAAATTCACGACTCAGTGGACAGCTCTAGTCTCCGACAGGTGGGTTTGCAAAGTAATCTCCTCAGGCTACAAGATCGTTTCTCTCTTGTCCACCGGACAGATTCATCACCTCCAATCTCCAGCTACTACCGACCCGTTGGGGGGGGCCCTGTATGGGGCAGTCCAGGGTCTACTGGAACGCGGGGTAGTTATTCCAGTTCCAGAACAGGAACGGGGTCAGGGTTTTAACTCAAATCTGTTCATTGTGCCGAAGGAGGGGGTTCGTCCAATCTTGGATCTCAGAGCCCTCAATTGCTTTGTGAAAGTACAAAGATTTTGGATGGAGTCGGTTCGATCTGTAGTCACGGCTCTCCATCCGGGGGACTTTCTGGCCTCCTTGGACATCAAGGACGCATACCTGCATGTCCCCATATACTCCAGACACCAGAGGTTTCTGCGATTTGCTATCGGGAAGAACCACAACCAGTTTGTGGCTCTCCCGTTTGGCCTTGCCTCAGCACCCAGGACGTTCACCAAGGTGCTCGCTCCGATTTTGGCACTTCTAAGACAGCGGGGTATCGCTATCATGGGCTACTTGGACGACCTTCTACTGAAGGCCCCTTCAAGCTCAGAATTAGAGGTAAGCGTGTCTATTACCTGTCAGACTCTTCGAGACTGTGGTTGGATACTAATCATGCCAAGTCAGTATTGGTGCCCACTCAACGCCTAGTGTACCTGGGGTTGATTCTGGATTCCTCAGAGGCAAAGGTATTCCTCCCTGTGGAAAAGTTGCAGACCCTCCGGGCTGCAGTACGGCAGCTGACTTACAGGAATTGGTCGTCACTCCGTTTTTGCATGCGAGTGTTGAGCCTCATGGTAGCCTCCTTCGAGGCGGTCCCATATGCTCAATACCACACTCGAGTGTTACAGAAGGAAGTTCTGTCAAGATGGAACAGATGCCCTTCATCTCTGGATTATCAAATCCGAGTGAGCCACCTAGTCAGGAGATCCCTGGTATGGTGGCTGACAGCACCGGCTCTAATGGCCGGGAAGTCATTTCTTCCAGTTTACTGGATAGTGATCAGGACGGACGCCAGCCTTACAGGTTGGGGGGGAGTCTGGGGTGTTCAGTCGGTGCAAGGTCGCTGGACCCCAGAGGAAGCCCTCCTGCCGATCAATGTCCTGGAAATCCGGGCGATCAGGCTGTGCCTCTTCAAATGGTCTCAGAGGCTGCAAGGGCGTCCAGTCAGGATCCAGTAAGACAACGCCACAGCAGTGGCGTATGTCAATCATCAAGGAGGAACAAGAAGCTCAGCTGCAGCATCGGAGGTCGCTCGCATCCTGAAGTGGGCAGAGAGGAGCATACCGGCACTGTCGGCCGTGTACATTCCGGGTGTGGAAAACTGTCAGGCGGACTACCTGAGCTGCCAGATGCTGGACCAGGGAGAATGGTCCTTACACCCGGAGGTGTTCCAACTCCTCTGCCAAAGATGGGGCACACCAGACATAGATCTTCTGGCTTTCTGACTCAATCGGAAGGTATTGAGGTTTGTGGCCCGGTCAAGAGACCAATGGGCAGACGCAATGGACGCGTTGGTGGCATCGTGGGGTCAGTATCGGCTAATCTATGCCTTCCCTCCCTTAAGGATTCTTCCTCTTCTGCTCCGCAGAGTGGAGGCAGAGGGAATTCCAATGATCCTAATCGCTCCAGATTGGCTCCAGGGTCCTTGGTATGCCGATCTAGTACGTCTGGTAGCAGACGTCCCCTGGCGCCTACCACTATGGAAGGACCTGCTATCGCGAGGTCCCATACTCCATCCTGCTTTATAGTCATTGGCTTTAACGGCATGGCTGTTGAGAACCAGGTACTGAGAGACCTGGGCCTGTCAGATTCAGTAATCTCTACTATGAGAAGTGCTCGAAAACCGTCCTCTAGGAAGGTTTATCACCGCACTTGGAAGGCCTACATCTCCATGTGTGAGGAAATGAAATGGCATCCGCGTACCTATTTGGTTTCCAGAATCCTGCTGTTTTTACAGCATGGGGTGGACCAAAGGCTTGCCCTAAGTACGATTTAAGGGACAGATATCTGCCCTGGCTGTCTTTTTTCAGCGACCCCTGGCGGCTCACTCTCTCGTGAGTACTTTTTGTGCAGGGGGTTCGACATGTGGCCCCTCCGGTCCATCCCCCGCTACCTCCATGGGACTTGAACCTGGTCCTCTCGGTGCTTCAGAAGGCACCGTTTGAGAATATTAGCGATATTCCCCTGTTGACACTTTCTCAGAAAGTGGTCTTTTTGGTGGCTGTTACGTCAGTTAGACGAGTCTCTGAGCTGGCAGCCTTGTCCTGCAAGGCTCCCTATTTGGTTTTCCACAAGGATAAGGTGGTGCTGCGGCCGCAGCCTTCCTTTCTTCCGAAGGTCGTTTCGGCTTTTCATCTCAACAAAGACATTGTACTTCCATCCTTGTGTCCTCAGCCGTCGAATCCTAAGGAGTCGGCGTTGCATTCCTTGGATGTTGTTCGAGCTTTGAGAGTATAGCTATCTGCTACTTCCCTGTTCCGGAAGTCAGACTCACTGTTTGTTTCGGTGGCTGGTCCCAAGAAGGGCCAAGCAGTCTCGTCGGCCACCATCTCTAGGTAGATCCGATGGATAGTAATCCAGGCTTACGCCTTAAAGGGTCAAGCGCCCCCCTTTCCTGTCACGGCGCATTCGACCAGGGCAATAGGTGCCTCTTGCGCTTTCCGACATCAAGCGTCTGTTTCCCAATTATGTAAAGCGGCGACTTGGTCGTCCGCTCACACTTTCACAAAATTCTACAAAGTTGATGTAGGTGCATCTTCGGATGCCTCTTTCGGCTGCAAGGTTTTGCAAGCGGCTGTTTAGAGTTGCAACTCCTCCGTTGGAGGAGTGCTGTTTTGTGTTTGGGGTGAAGTTTATTTTATGCTGTTACCACCCCTCGTTTTTTCTCTGACACTGCTTTGGGACGTCCCACTTGTCAATAGAGAAGCTGTGTTGGTCCATGGACGAAAGAGTAAATAGGATTTTTTACTCACCGTAAAATCCTTTTCTCTGAGTCCATGGACTGACACAGCACCCACCCCTCTTAAGTTTGTACTGCTTTTTGACGAACTGATCTGCGAGATGCAGACTGGGAGGTTATACCCAGAGGGTCCGCCCCCTGGGCGGTACTGTAGAAGTTGTGATGCAACGCTTTTTACAAGTTTTTCTGCCTAGTCACTCCTAATTAACGGATAATACCCACTTGTCAATAGAGAAGCTGTGTCGGTCCATGGACTCAGAGAAAAAGGATTTTACGGTGAGTAAAAAATACTATTTTTACTTAGATTATGACCAACATACCCTATTAGTTAAATACCACCATAGAAGCACATCGATCATATTCCATTCATTATGCTTAGAATATGGCAAATATATTTTATTAGCTAAATACCACTACCGAAGTACATTGATGAATACAAATATATATTCAAGGACATACCACTGCTGTCCTCTAGTCTGTCCACTTAATACTTAATACTTAGCAACCACATAGTTATATGGATGCATTACTGATGCATCCTACATTGATGCCCATGGTGTTCTATTACAGGTGCCGGCTGTCCGTCCGTGCGCGTCCCCTCTCGAGTCTCTCCCTCTCCAATATGACTCCTTGCAGGTCGCACACGCCTTGGTGGCGCCCTACCTTTGGGTGTCAAATGTTCGGGAGGCTGCTGATTTCCCTTGAGATGCTAGTGATGGAACTCCAGTTAGAAACCATGGTTCTAACACACAGTTGACTGGTAATCATATACTCTATATTTTTTACTATTGGGCATACACCCATGTAGAGAATTGAAATTTAATACATACATTTCCCACAGCAAACCACCCATCCTCTGAAGAGATCCATTGGGATCGAAACGCATCAGCAATTTATACAGATGCATGTGAAATGTAAAACTGTATGGCAATGTTGTGTCTTAATTCTGTGTGGTTATTTATACATGGTTTTTACCGGAGTATATACGTGTTGGGACTGTACTTAATGTGTATACACAATAAATTTTTAATATGCATTACTGTAAATTAGGCTTGTGCAATTCGTTTCGTAACGAATCGAAATTCGTCCGAATTTAGCAACTTTCGGACATTCGGAAGCATTCGAATTTCCGAACAAAGCAATTACGAATAAGACCGAATCCGAAATAAATTATACCGCAAATAGCGAATGCCCGAATGTCTTCGGCATAATTCGTTATGAAAAAGTTACGAATGTACGAATCCATACAAAGCACAATAACACTCACTCTGCTCTGCTCTCTGCTTCTCCCACACCGTGCTGAACTCCCTCTCAAAATGGTGTACAGGGGCGGAGGCTATAGCCGCATGTAAAATACGAGATTTCAAATCCATATGAAGCACAATAACACTCACTCTGCTCTGCTCTCTGCTTCTCCCTCACCGTGCTGAACCCTCTCAAAATGGTGTACAGGGGCGGAGGCTATAGCCGCATGTAAAAAACGAAAGTAAAATACGAGATTTCGAATCGTTACAAATAACCGCTATGTATTTAGAAAAGTACAAATCCATTCGAAGCACATTAGGCATAATAGGCAGCGTCGTCGTGAGAGAGACACAGAAAATTACGAATCAACGAACCCAAAAAAAGTTACGAAAGTAGGAGTTGTGTCCAGAATCAACGAAAAACAATGTACTCTACCGAAAGTACGAATTATAAATCAACTAAAAATTCAACGAAAAATGTCGCTTGCGAAAATACGAATTAGTCAGAATACGAAAAATCCCGTCTAGCAAAATTACGAATCAACAGGACCGAAAAGAAACGAACCGAAACTAACCGAATTTTTCCGTTGTGCACAAGCCTACTGTAAATTACTTTCGGAATTTTGCTGTCAAAAGCCCCTTGGGGAAACTTCCTATTCTTCACAATGTAGTGCATAACCTTTGCCCCTGCTCAGCTGAGTCACATCTCTCTTTCTATTAAAGGGTGGGCTCACATCAGTCATAGTTTTTGTCAGTGTGTTTCAGCTGCTGTTAGGTAGATCTGACAGTTCTGTATAGGGAGAGATACTGTTCTATAATTTTAATTTTTTTAGGCTTTTGCATTGCTATATGTCTCCTGTGGCAGTGTCCAGCTACCATGCTTTTTGCTTGCGAATAGCCTGTTTATTAAAATAAATAACACAATTGCTACAAAGTTTGCAAAGTTTGAACTTTGAGCAATATTCATGAAACTGTGTCTGTAAACGCAACCCAGGCAGATTTTCGCATTCCTTATGTATTACCTTCATGTAGCGCACAGACCCCTTTCTTTACCTGCATTAACTTTGGCTCCTCGCAGGAAGAGAGAGGCACACCGCACTAACAGCCCGTACCCTCCTGTGCAAAGAGGTTGAGCGGTGTTGTTGTTGGGTCTTCCACGGTCAGAACATGAAAAACCCAGAGCCTGATTCTCACCTCTTTGTTAAAGTAGAGACAAGTCCTTGACTTCCCAGTAAAGTGAATGTCCACACCAGTTGAAACTCCAACTCAGAGTTTATTTTCTCTTAGCCAATAACACAGTCTCTGATAGGAAAAGGTTGGAGCAAGAAATAGAATAGTACAAGGGGTGGATGAAGTCCAGGCACAAATGTTACAGATATTTGCTCAGATTCTCAAGCAAGTTTAACTAGGCGCACAGTCTCTGCCACAGACTGTGAAGTTGGTCTCTGCCACAGACCTGGTGAAACTGATCCCCTTCTTTAGCTATGGCCCTTTTTTAGGAGAAGACATCCCTCCGGAGAGTTACCGGGACCCCACCATCACCATGACACTGCACTGGGTCTTCGAAGAGTTCTTCCCCCGGCCTCCTCATCCTAGATATGGGTCCTCTCGCAAGGCGGCACCCTGAGATTCCTCTATCCTTGGTGGACCCCAGCCGAAGGTGCTGGGCCCCAGGCCTCCACTGTGGTCTCTGGGCTTACATACCCAGGCTGGACAGGAACAGCATGATAGTACCTCACCCTGGGCTAAAGGTGCCCAGGATGGAACAGGAACACCCGCCCTGGGCCTAAGGTGCCAAGGGCGGACAAGAACACTCCCTGGGAGCAGGACTCCCGACGGCTGAACCAAGACGAACCCCCAACAGGCAGCGTCTGCCCCTTTTTATATCCTCGCCCAGCAGGTAGACCACACCCACCATATGGCTGCTGAGAGGGGACACAAGGCACAGCACTGTATCAGCAGCTCAACCCTAGCCTACTATGGCAGCGTACCTGTAGGCCACAGGGAACTGTACGCCGATACTCTCCCTGTGGATAAAATGGTTGTAAAAACCCTAACAAATTAGGGTGTTTGAGTGAACTACCACTCAAACACTTCCCCTAAATTTAGCACCCCGCCACATTCAAATGTATGTTTGCCTCCAAACATACACACAGTCTGTGAACATACAGTGTATATTTATATGTAGCATCCTCCTAGTGTAGTATAATCAGAGGAGAAAGGGGGGTTGATTAATTAGGCTGCTCAGTGTTTCACAGGCTGCTGCTCTGTTGCTTTTAGAGTCTGTCTTCTATAGCTGGGGTCGGCAACCCATCCATCGCGAGCTACCTGTCAACCGCTGACAGGTAGATCGTGAACAAGTCTCATTGTTGCCGCCCTGGTCTTCTCCTGAGCTCTATGCACAGGCCAATGGGCACCTAATCCTAGTCTGCGGAAGAAGCCCCCGCCCATTTCATACATTCAGCTGCGGGGCGGGGGAAGCCTTCAGAATCGTTTGGGCTCTTCTCCGAGCCCGCCCAAGCTCTTGCTCTTCCGTGGTCATCCTCACCGCCCCTCCTCCCCTATGCAAGGCTGTGGGTGATACCAGGTTAAAGGTGAGACCGAATTTCCTCCGGGACATGTAGGTTTTCAACTGCACCTTCCCTGCCCCACTCTGCATTGAAAAATCATCTGTGCTCTCCATACACCCCAGCCCTTCTGACACCTCAGCTCTCCTAATGCCCCAGCCCTCCTGACACCCACCCCCCTTATGGCCACCCGACCCCCTGATGTCCTCCTGCACACCCACCCCCTCATGCCCTCCTGACACCCAGTCCTTCTGAAACCCTCCTGCACACCCACCCCTTAATGCCCTCCTGACAGCCACCCCCCTGATGCCCTCCAGCACACCCACCTCCTGCTGCCCTCCTGACACCCACTCCCCTGATGCCCTTCTGCACCCCCACCCCCCGATGCCCTACTGACACTCCAGCCCTTCTAATGCCCCAGCACCATGCCCAGCTATCCTGATCACGCTGTACCCTCATGACCTTTCAGTACTGAGCTCTCCTGACCCCCTTGCACCGTGCCCCCCCCTGACCCCAGTACTACCTACTACTGACCTCTGTACACTGACCTCTTCATGCTGCCCTACATCCTACTGAATTTAAAGTGTCATTAGTTTTTGTAGATTTTTCTAGGTTTTCTTCTTGCCTTTATTAACTGGGAAGCTTGTTAGGAATCTTCTTTTAAAAAAAGGGGGGGGGGTTGCAACCCCTGTGATCTTTGATCTTATCAAAGTTGTCCAGGTAGATCTCCAACTCTCAAAGGTTACCTACCCCTGTTGTGGAGGATTCTAGAACCATGGTGGGAGGAAGGGCAGGGCATCCAACCTGAATATTTGTGGGACTACAGCCAATCTCTGGGGAGGTGTGCCCAGAAGATGGAGAGAGAGCTCATAAATAGCCTGATCAGCAGAGTTCCTGGGTCCAGTCCTGATGGAGGAGACCCCTGTGCAGGGGCCCTGCCACTATCGCAGATTTCTAGAAGAATCCATTAGGAAGATGTCCAGGTCCCACCCAAGGGTGGGTGGCCTATTTGCAAGCTTGAATTTAGGGATCAAGTTGGGTCTGGAGAAGCTCACTGGAGAGAGCAAGGAGGGAGTTGCTGGGAAATAGTACAGCTGTCCTATGGATGTATAAGTCTACATCTCCCTCACTAATGTGCAGCCAGAAAATCAAGCCCCCAAGTTATTCAGGCAACAGTAACTCAAATAACCACGTGTTACAACAAAGATATGCAGAATGCCATCTCTGAATGCACAACACATCAAACCTTGAAGCAGATGGGCTACAGCAGCAGAAGACCATGCTGTGTGCTACTCCTGTCAGCTAAAAACAGGAAACTTAGGCTACAATTCGCACAGGCTCATCAAATATGGACAATAGAAGATTGGAAAAACGTTACCTGGTTTGATGAGTCTCGATCTCAGCTGCGACATTCAGATGGTAGGGTCAGAATTTGGCATAAACAACATGAAAGCATGGATCCATTCTGCCTTGTATCAACTGTTCAGGCTGGTGGAGGGGGTGTAATGGTGTGTGGGATATTTTCTTGGCACACTTTGGGCCCCTTAGTACCAATTGAGCATCGTTTCAAGGCCACAGCCTACCCGAGTATTGTTGCTAGCCATGTCCATCCCTTTATGACTACAGTGTACCCATCTTCAAATGGCTACTTCCAGCAAGATAATGCACCATGTCATGAAGCTCAAATCATCTCAAACTGGTTTCTTAAACATGACAATGAGTTCACTGTACTCCAATGGCCTCCACAGTCACCAGATCTCAATCCAATAGAGCACCTTTGGGATGTGGTGGAATGGGAGATTCACATTATGAATGTGCAGCCGACAAAAATTTGCAACTGCATTTCCACCTTGTTGAATCTATGCCACAAAGAATTATGGCAGTTCTGAAGACAAAAGGGGTCCAACCCGGTACTAGCAAGGTGTACCAAATAAAGTGGCCGGTGAGTGTATAGGTCACAAAATTTAAACAAGGTGGTCACAGTGAAACCTTTTCTTATACATAAGAGGTCTGCATAAAAAGTACACAAACTGACATGTTGACAGCACTTCATTTGACACTACACAAACCACACTGCAGAGAACACAAGGGAGTGGATTATGACATACAATCATATGGCAAAAAAGAATTTTAGAGAGTCAGTAAAGCCTGGTACACACATACCAAAATTTGGCTGGTTCAGCAGGAACACATCTGACAAATGTGCTTGAATAGGTGATGTGCTTTTGCAGGGAGATAACGGGATGAGCTTTGTGTCGAACTCACGTTCTACTCAAACATTTCCCGTTCGCCAAACAGCAAACAATTTGGGGTGTTCATGGCAAATTCGAAAAGCCGCGGACCACCCTGTAAAAGTCTATGGGAGAAATCGAAAGTGCTAATTTTAAAGGCTTATATGCAAGTTATTGTCATAAGTATTTGAGGACCTGGGTCCTGCCCCAGGGGACATGTATCAATGCAAAAAATAGTTTTAAAAACATATATATATATATATATATATATATATATATATATATATATATATTTTTTTTTTTTTATTTGGCGCAGGGTTCCCCTTCATATCCATACCAGACCTGAAGGGCCCGGTAATTGAATTTAGGGGGACCCCCACGCGTTTTTTTTTTTTTTTAATGACTTTCAATTACTTTTCTCTGTATTGTCGGGAGCCGACAATTCATTACAGCCGCGAGTACTTTTAAATGACTTTTTCCTTCAGAAATTACATTTTATGCAGGGACAGTTCTAAGCAGGGGAAACAAGCGCTACTTTACAGGCATACTATACACCCCCCGCCAGGTCCGAAACTTAAAGGAATATTTCACTTTTATTGTTTCACTTTAAGCATTATTATAATCGCTGCTCCCGAAAAAACTGCCCTTTTTTAAAACTTTTTTTTGCATAGATACATGTCCCCTGGGGCAGGACCCGGGTCCCCAAACACTTTTTAGGACAATAACTTGCATATAAGCCTTTAAAATTATCACTTTAGATTTTTCATGTTTGTGTCCCATAGACTTTAACAATGTTCGGATGTTCGAACAAATTTATTCTGATGCAAACCGAACTGGGGGGTGTTCGGCTAATCCCTAGTTACAGGGCACCAGCACCATGGGATCACTTTATGCTTTGCACCCTTACTGACAATATTGGTACAACTTAGCAGGCAAGGGTAAATCATGATCACTGTTTATGCTTTAGATACTTTTGGTGGGATTTATGATGGCAAAGGTTAGAGGGTGGCCTACACTGCTTACCTGATTGATGGATAGTACTTTAGGGCCTCGTGCACACTTTTTTTTTTTTTTTTTTTTAACTCTCTTAGAAGCCACCAGCGTTTTTTCCGAAAAAAATGCAGAGGCTTGTAAAAGTGTCTAAAGCTTTTATAAGCCTTTAGGAGCTTTACAGGCATCAAGCTCTGGGGCACTAATTCTTTTTTTTTTTTTTTTCTTTAAAAATATTATTTTTCAATAATCATAAAATAAATCATAAAATAAAACAAATAATATACAGTATAACATATGAATAATTCATACAGGAGAATAATAATATAGACAGCACAAATAATATTCCATATTCAAAAATTTTAATAAAAGCAAATACGTATCTCTACTTTCAATAGAAGATTTATCAGATAAAGGCCAGAAAGCCTAAAAAATGTTATATGGATTTACTTTAGCTAAACCAGAATAAAAAGAAAAAATGAATTAATCGAGATCCACGCCCCTCCATGGCACCCCTATAGGGATCATGCTGTGCCAGAAGAGGGGATCCCACGTGTATTTGAATGGGCTCTTAAGAAAGCCCTCTAACCCTTACAAATCAAGAGATAAAACCAATGAAATAGGTTATAGTGTGGATGACCCTTCATCCTATCAATCAAAAAATGTTGTAAAGACCCTAGGAATATCATAAGAATATGTTTCTTATAAGGATCTCTAAGATTCATATCAGAAAAAAAAAGGTAAAAATAAAAATAGAAGATAAAAGCACAATAAAAGATGTAAGGGGGGGGGGAGAGGGGTGTACATGCATGACTTAACGATCCCAAGCTGGAAAACAATGGAACAATTTAATGAAGAGATAATCCAATATAATTCGCCCAAGGTTTCCATATCTCTTCAAATTTTGGAACTGTGTTATTTAATATACTAGCTAGTTTTTCTTGAGTCATAATCCAAGAAATCTTTCGTTTGACATCAAAAAGGAAGGGTTTTTGTTTTTTTCAAGCTTTTGCTATGGTGATCTTGGCTCCGGTGAGAATGAAGTGAATCAGTAATTGAGTAGGTTTAGATATACGAGGAAGATGTGCATTCAGGAGAGCAACAAATGGGGATCTGGGAATCTGGTTTCCAGTGACTTTAAAGATTAAATTAGAAACTTTATTCCAAAAGGGGTGAATCCTAGGACACTCCCACCATATATGGGCCATTGATCCTATAAGCTGGCAACCTCTGAAGCATGAAGGATCAGCTGAAGGGTAAATAGTAGCTAATTTAGAGGGGGTAAGATACCACCTTGTTAAAACTTTTACATTGGCTTCCACCCGATATACATTCAGAACGCCTTTAAAGGACTTCGAACAAGCAGTATGCCAGACTTTTAGGCCCAAAGTACAACGGAAGTCCTTTTCCCAAGCTGTCATGTAGGGGGACTTCTCATTAGAATGAGTGAGGGACGAATACACTAGAGAAATACCTCCCCCTGGTTCCATAGCTCTATCGCATCATGTTTCGTAATTAGTATATTGGATCGAGGAAGGGATATCCTTCCATGTACTATTCAGGAATTGTGAAATTTGGCGATAATGTAATCTTTCAGAGTCTGGGAGTTTTAATATTGTAATACAATGATCTAGGGATATAAGACACCCAGATTTAATGAAGTTTCCTATACGGTATAGTCCCCTATTAGTCCACCATCAGAAATCATCAACATTCAGACCAGGGGGAAAATCTGGATTATTAAATACAGGTGTGAGAGGCCGTCCAGCAGATGTAAGGGTTGGAAGATTTCTAAATTTGTCCCAAAGCGCTATAGATTGCGACAAGGTAGGAGACATTATAGGAGGACGAAACTTGGTAGGGCACCATAGGAGATAATCCAAGGAAAAGCAGGGTACTGCTTGATTTTCTATTAAGACCCAATCAGGCTTTTCAGTCTTAGAGTATATTGAGGAGAGTTGTGCTAATCTTGCTGAAACAAAGTATTTGTATAAGTCTGGGAGACCTAGTCCCCCTCTATTTCTATGAAGAAAAAGAGTGCTCTGTGATACACGGTAACCAGAGGAACCCCAAATAATTTGAGAATCTTGCTCTGAAATGACTTCAAATGATTTTTTTTTTAATAGGGATGGGCAATGATCTAAATTTTGACAGAATTGATTTTGCCAAGCCAGGACATATCATATTTGGACCAGGCTTTGAGATCAATTTCCAATTTCTTAAATAGGGGCGGATAGTTAGTCATATAGATATTCTGTTCGTGCAATTAGAGTTATACCTAGTTATTTAATAGAATCTTTCCATTCAAATTTGAATGATTGCTGTAATGAGGAAACAACGGAACAGGGGAGCGAGATGTTTAGGGCCTGTGATTTCGTATAGTTTACTGTTAGACCTGAAATTTTAGAAAAGTCATTAAGTACTGAAGTAACAAACAAAAGAATGTCATCCGCAAATAGCCCACATTTATGTGTTTGATTTCCGCATACCACCCCCTTAACGCTAGGGTTTTGACGAATTGCTATTGCCATGGTTTCTATCACAATGGCAAAGATGAGCGGAGAAAGCGGGCAACCTTGCCTAGTACCTTTTTTCTATGTTAATCAGTTTTGAATAATGACCTTGGAGACGAAGCAATGCTGTGGGATGGAAGTATAGGGAGTGAAGAAGACCCCCTAAAGCGCATTCCAAAACCCCAACATTCCATAAGGGTAAAAATATAAGTCCATGAAACCGAATCAAAAGCCTTATGAAGGTCTAATGATAAAAGGAATCTCTGTTGCCTCGTGCCCCCCTCCCAATTAGTCTGAAGTATAGAGATTAAATCTATTGCTCTCCTTATCTGGTCAGGCCCTTGTCTACCAGGGATGAAGCCAACTTGATCTTTATGTATATACACATTAATAAAAAAGGCTAGACGATTGGCTAGTATCTTCGGCATTATTTTTATATCATTGTTTATCAAAGAGATTGGACGGTAGTTATTAATTTCTTCAGGATTTTTATCAGGCTTAGGTAAAATTGTGATATATGCAGTATTTAATTGGACATCTAAAGGAACACCCACTGTTTTAGCATTGAAAAATGTAGTTAAATGTGGAGCTAATGTTTCCACGAAGGCCTTATAATAGGGAATAGAGAACCCGTCAGGACCCGGAGCCGAACCCGCTTTGAGACCTTTAATGACTTCAAGAACCTCCTCCTCAGTAAAGGCAGATTCAAGTAAATCCCTATGCGAAGAGAGAAGGGTAGGAATGGGAAGATCATCAAGGAATTTAGTAACTGAGTCTATCAGTTTGGGAGGAAGATTTATAGAGGTCGGAAAAAAACTCATGAAAGGCCTCCAGAACTTTGACAGGGTTAGCTGTGGGAGGCTGACCAAAAATTCTGATTTTAGGAGTAGTATTGATTCGAACCCGGGGGGGGGGGGGAAAGCTTAGCAGCTAATAAGGGTCCTATTTTGTTAGCATGTACATAGAATTTGTTACTCGTCCAGCGAATAGCCTTATCAGCTTGAGTAGTGAAGAGTAAGTTTAGATCAAGTCTAGCTTTATCAATGAGGGCAATAGGAACTTTGGACGGGTCCTTTTTGTGTTTGGCTCTGAGAGAGGCATATTCTTTTTCTAAGCGGTCTATTTTATCTTTACGTTCCCTTTTGAGTTGCGTTGCTAGCTGAATTATTTTACCCCGTATGAAAGCCTTATGAGCCGCCCAAAGCGTTTCAACAGAGACTTCTCCAGTATCATTGAGAAGAAAATAATCTTGAAGAGCTTTATTAATCGTCTCAACTCTTAATGGATCAGAAAGAATGGATTTGTTGAGTTTCCAATTGCCCCTCTTTCTGCTCAAAGCATTAGAGTGAAGAGCTATAAGTACAATTGAGTGATCTGAAAGGACAGTATCTTTAATACGAGCATTGAGAATAAATGGGAGAAGAGATGTGGATGTTAAAATATGATCAATCCTAGCATATGTATTATGCGGATGAGAGAAGTGAGTGAAATCTCTTTTTGAAGGATTCAGCTCCCACCATATGTCAGCCAGGTTATGGGTCGAAAGTAATTTTGCAAATTTGTGGCTTTCTCTAGTAGGTCTAGTTAGTTGAGTACATTGGGGTTTAGATTTGTCCAAAGCCTGGTCCAAAGCAACATTGGAATCGCCTCCAAGAAGGATCGTGCCTTCTAGTAAGGGATTGAGGGAATCCATCATGACTGTAAAAAAAGCTTGACCCTTGTTAGGGGCATAGTAGGAAACTAAAGAATAAAGGTGCCCTTCAATGGTACCTTTTTAGTAGAATAAATCATCCCTCAGGATCTAAGTATTCAGCAATCTTTTCAAATTTACAAAATTTTGAAAAAAGAATGGCTACCCCCTTTGTCTTATTCTCGGCACTGGCTAGGTGAAATTGTGAATGTAGGAAAGTAGGAGTATACCGTATAGGAAAGTGTCTCTTGGAGTAGGAGAATATCAATTTTAAGTGTTTTATAATAGTCAAAAAATGTTCTCCTTTTGGTTGGAGAGTTTAGGCCCTGTACATTGTGCGAGGCAATTAGTAGGTTGGAATGTGTGGTATTAGCCATGGAAGTCAAGGTGGAAGCATCTATTACAGTCATACCCACTCACCCAGAAGAGATAGCTGGTAGAAGTTGAGCTCAGAATTTCTCTCAGCAGATACCCAAATGTGAATGTGCTCACTGTAAATCTGTTGGATGTGATCCTGTAAAATACAGATAAGTCAGGCATGTACACAGAGGGGAAGAAAAGGATGAGGGAGAAGAGAAAAAATTGAAAAAGTAGAACCAATAAAAAAAGAAAAGTCTCCTAGCATCAAATATCAGGATCCGGGGGGGGGGACAACCCCCCAGAGCCCTTCAACAAAAATGTCTGACCCAAAGGTACAGACAACCTATCCTCCAAAGACTACTGGTCTTCAAGAGATAGGTAGAGGCGCATGTGAGCCATCCCCCCACAGGACGCCCCCAAAAGAAAAAAAAATTGCATTCAAGTTGTAACACGGTTATATAACATTTTGAACTGAACATATCAGGATGTCCACAAGTGACCTATATAGGATTAGCGAATCGCTACCCATCAAAAAATAATAATAATAATAATTTATATATATATACACACACACACACACACACACACACACACATACACATATACACATCTATTTGAAGAGAGATAATAAGAGTGTCAAGTCCATATATAAGTCTATATATGATAGTTTTTAGAATTTTTTTATATATATATATATATATATATATATATATATATATATATATATATATATATATATATGATCGGACAGGTTGTTGTTGTAAATTTAAGTCACTAGGGGCTAGGGATGAGCTTCGAGTTCGAGTCGAACTCATGTTCGACTCGAACATTGCCTGTTCGCCCGTTCGCCGAACAGCGAACAAATTGGGGTGTTCGTGGCAAATTCGAAAAATCTATGGGAGAAATCTAAAGTGTTAATTATAAAGGCTTATATGCAAGTTATTGTCCTAAAAAGTGTTTGGGGACCCGGGTCCTGCCCCAGGGGACATGTATCAATGCAAAAAGAAGTTTTAAAAACGGCCGTTTTTTCGGGAGCAGTGATTTTAATAATGCTTAAAATGAAAAAATAAAAGTGAAATATTCCTTTAAATTTCGTACCTGGGGGGTGTGTATGATATGCATGTGAAGTGGCGCATGTTTCCCGTGCTTAGAACTGTCCCTGCAAAAAATGTCATTTTTGAAAGAAAAAAATGCATTTAAAACTGACTCGCGGCTATTAATGAATTGTCGGCTCCCGGCAATACATACAAAAGTCATTGATAAAAAAAAAAAAAAAAAAGCGTGGGGGTTCCCCAGAATTCAATTACCAGGCCCTTCAGGTCTGGAATGGATATTAAGGGGAACCCCGCCGCAAATTTAAAAAAAAATTGACGTGGGGTTCCCCCAAATATCCATTCCAGGCCCTTCAGATCTGGCATGGATTTTAAGGGGAACTCCACCCCAAATTTAAAAAAAAATGGCGTGGAGTCCCCCCAAAAATCCATACCAGACCCCTTATCCGAGCACGCAACCTGGCCGGCCGCAGGGGAAAAGGGGGGGACGAGAGAGCGGCCCCCCCTCCCTCCTGAACCGTACCAAGCCACATGCCCTCAACATGGGGAGGATGTTCCCATGTTGATGGGGACAAGGGCCTCATCCCCACAACCCTTGCCCGGTGGTTGTGGGGGTCTGCGGGCGGGGGGCTTATCGGAATCTGGAAGACCCCTTTAACAAAGAGGACCCCCAGATCCCGGCCCCCCCCTATGTGAATTGGTAAGGGGTACATTGTACCCCTACCATTTCACGAAGAAAGCGTAAAAAAATGTTTAAAAAAACACACAAACACCTTGAAAAAGTCCTTTATTTAAAAAAATAAATAAATAAACATTCCAGCGGTGAAATCCAGTGTCCCGCGGCGATCCCGATGTCCAGCGCTGTCCTTCATTGGTTGTGCCTGAGCGGACCTGATGGGGAACTCCCTCTCAGTATTTTAAATGTATAGACCCGCCCCTTCTAAAGTTCCCCATCAGGTCCGCTCAGCGGACGAGATGCAGAACATGAGAAGGGGCGGGTCTATACATGTATTACCAAAGTGAGAGCAGTTCCCCATCAGGTCCGCCCCCTCGGTATGTCGGACCCGCCTACGTCATTGGCTTGAGCGGGGAACTTCCTTCACTATGTAAATTTAAATTTACATAGTGAAGGAAGTTCCCCGCTCAAGCCAATGACGTAGGCGGGTCCGACATACCGAGGGGGCGGACCTGATGGGGAACTGCTCTCACTTTGGTAATACATGTATAGACCCGCCCCTTCTCATGTTCCGCATCTGGTCCGCTGAGCGGACCTGATGGGGAACTTTAGAAGGGGCGGGTCTATACATTTAAAAATACTGAGAGGGAGTTCCCCATCAGGTCCGCTCAGGCACAACCAATGAAGGACAGCGCTGGACATCGGGATCGCCGCGGGACACTGGATTTCACCGCTGGAATGTTTTTTTTTTTTTTTTAAATAAAGGACTTTTTCAAGGTGTTTGTGTGTTTTTTTTTAAACATTTTTTTACGCTTTCTTCGTGAAATGGTAGGGGTACAATGTACCCCTTACCAATTCACATAGGGGGGGGGGCCGGGATCTGGGGGTCCTCTTTGTTAAAGGGGTCTTCCAGATTCCGATAAGCCCCCCGCCCGCAGACCCCCACAACCACCGGGCAAGGGTTGTGGGGATGAGGCCCTTGTCCCCATCAACATGGGGACATCCTCCCCATGTTGAGGGCATGTGGCTTGGTACGGTTCAGGAGGGAGGGGGGGCCGCTCTCTCGTCCCCCCCTTTTCCCCTGCGGCCGGCCAGGTTGCGTGCTCGGATAAGGGGTCTGGTATGGATTTTTAGGGGGACTGCACGCCATTTTTTTTAAAATTTGGGGTGGAGTTCCCCTTAAAATCCATGCCAGATCTGAAGGGCCTGGTAATTGAATTCTGGGGAACCCCCACGCTTTTTTTTTTTTTTTTTTTTTATCAATGACTTTTGTATGTATTGCCGGGAGCCGACAATTCATTAATAGCCGCGAGTCAGTTTTAAATGCATTTTTTTCTTTCAAAAATGACATTTTTTGCAGGGACAGTTCTAAGCACGGGAAACATGCGCCACTTCACATGCATATCATACACATCCCCCAGGTACAAAATTTAAAGGAATATTTCACTTTTATTTTTTCATTTTAAGCATTATTAAAATCACTGCTCCCGAAAAAACGGCCGTTTTTAAAACTTCTTTTTGCATTGATACATGTCCCCTGGGGCAGGACCCAGGTCCCCAAACACTTTTTAGGACAATAACTTGCATATTAGCCTTTATAATTAACACTTTAGATTTCGAACGTTCGAGTTCATTGTATTTAATAGGGTTCTAAAGTTTACACGAACATTTTGTCTGTTCGCAGGTTCTGGTGCGAACCGAACAGGGGGGTGTTCGGCTCATCCCTGCTAGGGGCACAAAAAATGCGGAAGGGGGAGAACAATCGACAGACTTCCCCCAAAGGGAAAAGGTTGGACCCTCGGTCCAAACGAGAATAAAGGGAAGAAAAAAAAACAGACAATACAATCAAATCAAGTAGGGCCAGCATCCTTCATTTTTTTAGCTCTGCCTTTGTTCCATTGGAGAGAATTTGGACTCGTCGGCGTTGGTCTTTTAGATGATCCAGAAATGGGCGGAGAAGTATCCATTTCTGCCTCATGCGAGATTAATTTCAGTTGTAAGAACAACTTTTCACCTTCTTGAAAGTTGGAGAAAGAATAGGATTTCCCGTTGATAGTAAATCTAACAGCGAATGGAAAGGTCCATCTGTATCTGATATCCCTTTTTAGTGAGGACTAACAATAAAGTTTCAATGACCTCCTGCGCTGTATAGTGGACGGAGAAAGATCAGCAAACAATTGAATTGAATGATCCTGGTATGTCACTTGTGGAGAAGATCTAGCTTGCTTCATAATATCTTCCTTCACTGCATAGAAATGAGGCTTGACAATAATGTCCCTCCAATTGCCATCCTTCCTAGGTGGTCCCAGGGCTCTGTGTGCCCTATCCAGTTCCAGTCGGTCAAGTGGGGTATTAGGAAGCATATTTCTAAATAAGTCCTGGACCGCTTTGGGTACATCAATTACAGATTCAGGAAGTCCCCTAATTCTGACATTGTATCTGCGGGACCTATTTTCGAGTTCATCGATTTTTTTTGACAATGCAATATCCAGTTGTTCCTGAACAGTGTTGATATGTTCCATATTTTGATTAGTAGCTGCAGCAGTTTCATCGATTTTTTTTATTTTCAATAAAGTCAATTCTAGAGCCCAAGCTTTGAAAATCTGCTTTCAGATCCCTTGTGATATTATTAGCAGTTTGTGCCAGACCTTTGTCAAGTAAGTCAGAGAATTTCTGAAATAAGTCCGCCATTTGATAAGCCTCTATTCCCTGACAGGTGTCTGAGGTAAAAGAAATGGCCTGAATAGCAGTGTCATGCCCCAATGCAGTATGGCTATATTCTGAGGCAGAGAGGTTAGTTATGGTTCCAGATGTAGTTGGAGTGGTGGTAATTACCTGAGTAAGTACCTCTTGGGTTCCTGAGGAGAACTTAGCAGTGGAAGAGTGGGTATTCTGTAGTTTTTCAGTCAGAAATGGCGGATCAGGGATCAAATGCTGTGATGCGGAGGCCATCTTGGATTTTACATCCGTCATTAGTAAGCCAAATAACGGCCTGAAAACCTCTAAAAAAAATAGGATTAGGTAAGCTGGGGATGTTCTCTGGTATTCCGGTAGTCAGCTGTGTCGAAATGAGGGCAGAACCGCCACTGTGTTTGCCGCTATTGGCACCGCTGTGGAGGGATGGAGCGGAGCTCTCGGCTCAAGCGGCCATCTTAGGAGCCTCACGCATGCGCACTCCGGCACTAATTTATTTTATTGGTCAGAATAAATAATTTGAAATGATTTAATGCTCAAGCACTAGTGTATAGGTATGTCCAGGTGCGTTTAGCAGCTTAGACGCCTCAAGCGTTTTTTCTGCCCCAAACGCTGCTGCTCCTGGCTGCACTGGCAATGGTTGTTTTTCCTGCTTCTAAAAGCCTATAAAATCTCCTGCCACTAAATGCTGCTAAAATGCCTATGTGTGCATAAACACATAGGCTAACATGGAGGAGTGTTTAGAGGCAGGAAAACAAAAAACAAAAAAAAACTCCTAGAAGCAGCTGTAAAAACATCTAGTGTGCATGAGGTCTAAATGTTCTTGCCCTACTGTTTGCACTTATCACATTTCTGATGAAGGGATCTGATGCGTGGCCCAGAAAGATCACATTCTTCTGCTGTGATCATCTTGAATAAAGCATTTGGACGTTAGTTCTAGATCCCTGGTGTGCAGGCAATATGTCTTTTATTCTATGTTACCAGTTTCCATGTGGCAGTTGACGCAGCACCCACTTACCTCCTATCCCACCGCAGGAATGTGTGTGAGAGGAATATTACTTGTGTTTTAGGTGCATTACCATTGAGCTATATATAATATGCACTTTGATGAAAGCGCATCAAAGGTGCAGCAAGCAGGATTAATGGACCACACCTATAATGTTCATTAATTGCACGGGTGTGAATGGGACCTTTATAATGCTGAAAATTAGAAAACAAATGGTCCCCAGTGCAGACCTAGTCTAGATGTCAAATGTTCTCCAGAACATACAGTACATTACTCGACTCTAGATGGCTGCATGCATTTTAAGTTTCCACACCAATTTCTGGCTTTCAGTGCCAGATATTATCAACTTAACCTGTATGGGTTGACAGGAGCAATGGTCTCCTGGTTAAATTGTTGTGCTGGCTTTTTTTTTTTTTGTTTGTTTTTTTTGGCAACTAATGCACAGTAAGGTCTTCTGGTGTAATTTGTTGTGTACCAAAGGCAGCATTCAAGTAAAGATTGTTAGTATTTGTGTTCATTTTTATGTAATTGTTATGTAATTTTCTATGCTGTATTGAACTGCATGAGGTTGTTACTGTTATACAGTATGCTGACATCTAGTGGCGATTTTGGCTACTGCAAGTTGTTTACTTACGTGAATTGGTATCTCTATGTCCTCCCCTCCTGTTAGTTTAGTCCTAGCTAAACCCTCTGTAATGGAGATGTACAGTGGGTACGGAAAGTATTCAGACCCCCTTAAATTTTTTACTCTTTGTTATATTGCAGCCATTTGCTAAAAGCATTTAAGTTAATTTTTTCCTCATTAATGTACACACAGCACCCCATATTGACAGAAAAACACAGAATTGTTGACATTTTTGCAGATTTATTAAAAAAGAAAAACTGAAATATCACATGGTCCTATATATATATATATATATATATATATATATATATATATATATATATATATATATATATATATTCAGACCCTTTGCTGTGACACTCATATATTTAACTCAGGTGCTATCCATTTCTTCTGATCATCCTTGAGATGGTTCTACACCTTTATTTGAGTCCAGCTGTGTTTGATTATACTGATTGGACTTGATTAGAAAAGCCACACACCTGTCTATATAAGACCTTACAGCTCACAGTGCATGTCAGAGAAAATGAGAATCATGAGGTCAAAGGAACTGCCTGAAGAGCTCAGAGACAGAATTGTGGCAAGGCACAAGCGGAGGGTAGGAGCACCCAGAAAGCTTTTTATTTAATGGTAGCGGGGTTAACACACAGTCAGGTAGCAGCTATCACAGCTGGGCAAAGCAAGAGTCCAGAATACAGTATAAATGCACAGCGGGGTAGCAGAGTTCGTGTTGGTAAAGGGTAATACGCGCCAGGCTGGCCAAAAGGAAGTAACAGAGTTCTGGCAAGTAGGGGTAGTCCGTGCCCAGTCTTGGATACATAAGAATAAAGTTTGCTCTACTCACAGTGTAAGTGATCACTGGGTTAATCCACGCTCAGGATGTCACACAGCCAAGGGTAATCCACTCTCGATGGCACACAGCCAAGGGTAATCCACTCTCGATGGCACACAGCCAAGGGTAATCCACTCTCAGGATGGCACACAGCCAAGGGTAATCCACTCTCAGGATGGCACACAGCCAAGGGTAATCCACTCTCAGGATGGCACACAGCCAAGGGTAATCCACTCTCAAGATGGCACACAGCCAAGGGTAATCCACTCTCGATGGCACACAGCCAAGGGTAACCCTTCCAACACATGTTTCAACAGATCAAATCCCTCAGACACTTCCCTCCCACCCTTGGAAACAGGGTGGGTTAAACTGTCCAATGACAATAGCCACACAGGTCAGGTGTATTCAAGCTTATCAGCAGGTGGGCTGCTGGAGGAGTCCCCCCTCCCTCCACTTCCATCCATCCCATAATATACGTTTCTTCCAAGGCAGACAGACAAACAATGGAATACAACCACACCCCAAACGATCCCAGCAGAGGACAGCTGTCTGGGGTGTAAGAGACAAGGAGGGGCAGAGACCGTGACACCCTCCCTGTGTCCGCCATACTCTCTAGTCATAGTACTTCATAGAGACAAGGTCTAGGAAAGTCATTGTCTTCTTACACTTCAGAAGACTGGAAAAACATTGTCTGTACTGTAATTAGCTGAAGTAAAATTGTGTTGGATTTAACTTCTGTGTCTTATTAAAGATTTAAGCTGCCTGTGGATGGTGCCAAGTCAGCAAGTGATTGGGTCAAAGGAGGTATGCCAATACATAAAGCAGCATTTGAAACAAAACCATTTGTGAACAAGTATATAAATAATAATGATAAGGACACCTGTCTTTTCATTGGCCAAATTATTTGTCATATTGTACTCTATGGCTATTTATCCATTGTTCGATCCCAAGATTTACACAAAATTCATGCAAACTTTTCACTGGCGCTTTTTATATTTTAATCATTTTGAAACATTGCAAATTGAAAGTGGACTTTATATTTATTTTGAAAACATTGATAAATAGACCCCCACTGTTAGTCAAATCTTTATTTTACTAAAGGATCAATACATTCCAAAACTAACATTCTTATATTTCTATTGAGTAATCGCTGTGCTTCAGTTCCTGGACTTGCACAATTGATGTTACAATTATGAAGAGTCCCCCTCTCACTACTGAATTTTTTATTTATTTGACATTAAAGAGAATGAAACATCAGGTTCTGGAGCATGCAAAGGTGGACCAGATCATAAGTAAAGAATTACCGTATATACTCGAGTATAAGCCAACCCGAATATAAGCCGAGGCACCTAATTTTAATACAAAAAACTGGGAAAACGTATTGACTCGAGTATAAGCCTAGGGTGTCCATCTGCATGCCTCACTGTGCCCATGCCTCACTGTGTCCATGACTAGACTGACGTTTAACATGGGAGTCTATGGAAGGGGTTCCCGGGTTTGAAAAATCGGTGCTCCCCGGCCGTAGGTCCCCCAGACAATAAACTTTGTACACTTATAGAGGAGAAATGTGGCTACATGTGTGCCAAGTTCCGGGTCCAGGGGACCTACAACCACCCGGTACTGGGTCCCCAAAGTCACTGGAGAAATGACCATTTAACATGGGAGTCTATGGAAGGGTTGCCCGGCTTTAAAAAATCGGTGCTCCCCGGCCATAGGTCCCCAGGACAACAAACTTTGCACACTTGTAGAGGAAGAGTGGGGCTATATGTGTGCCAAGTTCGGCTGGTACTGAGTCCCCCAAATCCAGGAGATCAGGTGCAAAATTGGAACCCGAGTATAAGCCGAGGGGGGCATTTTCAGCACAAAAAAAACTCGGCTTATACTCGCGTATATACGGTATGTAAGTGAACTATCCTTGGAGTATTCAAGAGATAAAATAAGCCAAGGAAAGACTCATCCCACCCCCGACACCACATGTAGCTAAAACATCAGTTTTGGAATAGACAGTTCCTTTTGAAATAAAATTTTCAGAACCAAAAATTTGTAATGAATAAGTTAGGCGAACAACGACTGACTTGTTTCGATTTTTGTTTTTATATGCACTGTTCTGGAGGAAAAAATATTGTCCTATTGTTGTCAAGTTAATGATCTCAAATGACAGCTTATAAAATTACCCTAAATCAAAACCAAAGACATACTATTATGTTTTTACTATTTCTTCCTTTTGCTGTCATCTGCAAAATAGATCTGTTCTTTCAAACTCATAGAGCTTACTACCTTTTCTTGGATCGAAGAATAAATATAACTTCTTAGTAAATTCTTTTGCAGTGCAAGTGCCTTAAGTGACATTTCCACTGCTACTTTCAGCAAGCTTGAAAAATGGATTTGAGCTGAAAATCAGTTACAATTGCGTTATATGTGTGAATAGGCCCAACAAAGTGCTGGTCACCCATATAGTGAAACCTGGCAATTACTATGAAAATGGCATCAAGGCTAAAAGGAATATACCGTAGTAATATGAAAATAACTGATAACTGTTTTTTTTTTCTTTTTGTAGCAAATGGAGGAATAACAAGCATACAAATTGTTTGTATTATTGTCAACTGCTGACTGGAACATTTTCGGGCAAGTAAAACTGCTTGTAATTGTCTCTCTATTGCACAAGTAAGCAAACTTTTCGAAGGCAATCTGCAACCTGCAATTTTGATAGGAACCATGAAACAATCACAACAGTGAGTAGTACATTGCCTTGACCTATTCTATAGCTCAAGAGTAAATTATAGTTTTAATAAATGTATGATCATCATTAGTCTATTTCTGATATTTTTATATTGTTTGTTTGTCCTGGTAATTGTCCAAGTATCTGATATTTTATGGTGTTTAGAGACAAATTTTCATACTTCACAGCAGTCCCAGGACTGTCCTGCCTTTTCACCTTATGCCGCGTACACATGATTTTTTTCCGAAGGAATCTTGTCTCAAACTTTTCTTGCATACACACGGTCACACCAAATTCCGACCGTCAAGAATGCAGTGACGTACAACACTACGACGAGCCAAGAAAAATTAAGTTCAATGCTTCCGAGCATGCGTCGACTTGATTCCGAGCATGCGTGGTTTTTGGTGCGTTGGAATTGCATACAGACGATCAGAATTTCCTCCAAGAACTTTTCTTGTCGGAAAATTTGAGAACCAGCTCTCAAATTTTTCTTGGCGGAAATTTCGACAGAAAAATTCCGATGGAGCCCACACACGGTCGGAATTTCCAACCAAAAGCTCACATCTGACTTTTCTTATCGGAATTTCTGATAGTGTGTTTGCGGCATTAGTCTCACTCACTGTGTCATGTTCAGAGCCTTTGTCCTGCATGTTGTCTACTCACAACCCCTTAATCTATCACATTTTTCCTCCATTACACTCCTTCGAAAATTGTCCTTCTTGGACAAATTCAAAAGTTGGGAGGTATGAATATTTATTTAGTTGTAACACTACTTGTTTGTTTGTGGGTTATTGCATATGAAATGGGGGAAGACAATAGCGCCACTATTAGAGATTTGCTTTTCCTCTGTTGAGGGACAGTCAAGCTGGCAATTATAAAAAAAAGAAAAGGAAAAAAGGGAACAAAATATTATATATAAACTAAAAAAAAGTGTCTTTGACTCAATGGACCACTTAAGCCGTGTACACACGATAGGTTTTACCGATGAAAACAGTCTGGACTGTTTTCATCAGACAAACCGATCGTGATTGGGCCCCATTGGTCTTTTTTCCATCGGTGTTTAAAAATAGAACATGTTTTAAATTTATCCGATGGTTAAAAAAACGATAGCAAATTACTATCGTCTGTGGGGAACTCCATCGGATAAAAAACCCACGCATGCTCAGAATCAAGTCGACGCATGCTCAGAAGTATTGAACTTCATTTTTCTTGGCTCATCGGAGTGTTTTACGTCACGGCGTTTGGAACAATCAGTTTTTTGACTGATGGTGTGTAGGCAAGACTGATGGAAGTCAGCTTCATCGGATTTCCGTTGGACAAAACCATCGGATTAGAATCCATAGGATATCCGATCGTGTGTACAAGGCTTAAGTCTTTATTCTGCTCTGTCACTCTTCTATGTTTCTATGGAGGAAAGAAGGGAGACCTGATTGAAACTTTTAAATACATCAATGGGGTGAATAAAGAGGGCAGTATTTTTCAAGAACACAGAGACATGACCTCAAACAAGCAGGAATAAATTTCAAAACTAATCTTAAAGTGTTATTTTACCAAAAGAGTAGTTGATGCTTGGTAATAGACTTCCAGCAGTGGTAGTGAGTCATTCAACAGTAACTGGATTCAAACATGCTAGGAACATAGATCTATACATGTGGGGGGGCTGGGCTACAAGTGACACAATGGTGATCACTGCTCCCGATGACAGGGAGCAGTAGATCACTGTCCTGTCACTAGGCAGAACAGGGAAATGCCTTGTTTACATAGGCATCTCCCCAATCTGCCTCTCCGTGAGATGATCGCGGGGCACCCAGTGGACATCGAGTCCGCAGGACCCACGGGCACGCTCATGGAGCGCACAGCGGCAAATTCAAAGCAACGTACAGGTACGTTGCTTTGCGCAGCCGTGCCATTCTGCCGACGTATATGTACATGCGGCAGTCGGCAAGTAGTTAAAGTACAAAGAAAGAGGGGGTGGGGGGGGGAAAACAAGAGAAACCTGCCACTGCAGGGATACATCAGGTAAAATAATAGAAACAACATAAACAACAAGGTTATGCGCCTCGCAGGGTGAAGGAATCTATAACAACATATCATACATGATGGAAAACAGAGCTTAGAATATTGCATCAGGTCTTGTTCATGAACCATTGTGTCCATGGAAGCCAGGCCTTTTCAAAGGCCTTTAAGGAGTCATTTCTTTCAGCTAATAGTTTCTCAAAAGTATAATGCCATTTGACAGTTAGGAGGACTTCAGAGAGGTTTGGTGCCATCTCTCCCTTCCAATGTCTCATGTTTACAAGTCTGGCCACCAGTAAGATACTTGATATTGTTTTCTGAAAGTTAGGAGGGTAGTCAACTATACCTATATTAAGAATAGCCAGGCCTGGCTTGGGATCTGTTAAGATTCCTGAGACATTGGAGAGAAGGTGGAACACACTCCTCCAGAAGCTTTGTATATTTTTACATTTGCAAAAGATATGTAATAGGTTGCTAGTTAGGCCACATTCACGCCAGCATAGGGGGGACTCTGTTGTGGAGAACTGGGCTATGCTATAGGGTGTGAGGTACCATCTAGTCAATTTTTGTCAACTCCCAATGGTTTGCACAATGTGATATATTGTAGGAGTATTGAAGAGCGCTATGCCATTGCTTATTTGTAAAGAATTAATAAAGTAATACTATGCTAAAATCAACCTTCCAATGTTACATAAAATTATACAAATTCCAAAGGGATAAAAACAATAGGTGTACAATTAAATTACATGAAAGCAGGGCTGGACTGGGAATAAAAACCAGCTCTGGAGAAAATTTCATACCTGCCCCACAGCATTATTATACCAGCATAATGTCATTATTTTCATGTTCATGAAAGGGAAAACCATACATTTTAAAGCACATTTGAAGAGTGTTGTAGCGGATATGTACTTTCCCGGGTGTAAATTTGAACTTGACAGAGACATTGGTGATGTGTAATTCCCTGCAGCCCAGGTGGCGCTGCCGCCCTGGGCTGGGGTTGAATCATTGCTGTGTCGTGCCTCCTTTTTGTCCTCCCTCGGCAGCGGTATGGTGGGGCGGGGAACCCGCCGTGCTTGCTGGGAGAGGGTATAAAGGGGTTGGCCATCTTTGTCATGGGGTCGGAGTCCAGGGCATCTTCAGCCTGTGGACGGTGGTTCGTGTTGGTTCTCTAGGCGGGCCTAGGCCTAGGGGACAGCCGGAGGTCGTGTTCCATTCCAGGCACCTTTTAGCCTGGGGTGAGGTACTCAGATGGAGGTCCGGAGCTCAGTGCCCAACACTGAGTTCCGCGAGGGAAGGAGATCCTAGGGAACCCCGGGAGTGGGTACTCGAATCCGGAAAGCGTAATGGACCTGGGGGAGCTCCTCATTCGAAGACCTGGTGCAGCAGATTGCCAGTGACGGGTGAGTCTCTCACCGGAGACCGCTTGGAAGGAAATTCCCCTCGTTCGGAGACTGCAACCCACTTTCAGGAAGGAAAGTGGAGAACACATTGTGTCTGGGCCTGTTCGCATCCACACCTCCTTTTTTTTGTTCTGTTTCTACCAAGGGAGTTCAACTGATTGTGTTCATTCAAGAAGAATAAAGGAGTGTTGAACTTTTAATGGTGTGGGGCTCATTTCCTGACAGACATTGTTCAAGGTAACTCTCGGTGGAGGCTCCAGGTGCACAGCACTGACCCGAAGGTAAAAGAACGTTGCTTGTATCACACTGACACCTGTGATAAAGGCCTGACGTAGTGTCCCCGCTCCCTTCCCCTCTAAAAGATACCCCTAGACGAGAGACAGACAAGCTGAAGAAAGAGGGGAGTGAGGAGGCCGCTACACGTGGGGGCTCGGGTCCGGAATAGTGTTTGTGCACCACAGTATTGAACGTGTCTGTTGGAAGAGTTACGCGAATAGGCAGGCCTTCATTGGCTGAAGTGCATCCCTGCTCGAAGTCGTGGACATGACCCAATGAAGGGAAAGGCCCGCGCAGAAGAGTGGAAAGAGGGGGAAGTTCAGCCGTATGAAGTACTACACGTGGGGGCTTCTATTGCACTGCGCCACCAGGCACACCCCCATCGCTCAGTTCGTGGGCGTGACTCAGAAACAGAAAAGATGAAAAGCCTGCAAACTGGAGCAAAGGGGAGGAGTCCAATACGTGTGAAGGACTACACGTGGGACATTGAGGCAAAAACTCTGCAGTGTGCAATGGATCAGCAACAGGTCACCATGTTCGGACATACGTCGTGGATTCCAGTTCACCCTTCTACCACGACACTGACTGCTGCTGCTCCGGTAACAGATACGGGGTTCCGGCTAAAGCCAAGGGGTCGATTCACCCTGTATTCGTGCATGGACGTTGAGGCCCTGGGTGTGATTTTGTCCCGGCTGTTCGGGACTGGTGTGCCAGCTGAAGCCATTCGGGCGATGTGAGGCCTGTGGGGAGTTCCTGTTCGAAGTGGATCTGGCGGTTGAGAAGCCGAGAACCATCTACCCCGGCCATGCTGCGGGCAACACCACTCAGAGGAGGAATCACTGCTGTGACAGCCATCCCTGCGCACACTGCAGCGACCGCGGAGGAGGTCGTAAAAACTCAACGGGAGAAATCCGAGGATGCTGACTCGGTCACCACTGTCTCGCAGCGTCCACCACCGAAGAGAGACCGGCATGGTAGCCCCGACCAGCGGTTGTGGTGGACCGTCTCGCCCGCTTACGCCCGGCCAGGATGGATTCGTCGACAAGAGTTCCGGACGTCCCGTTTCAAGTAAAAGCCGAGGTAAGCCTGGCGGAGAGATTTGGTGTGTGGGAAGAGGTGAAAGCTCGGTCTCCACTACAGGATACCTGCCTGTGGAGTGTGACACCTCTGACCTAGAGTCGCTCTCGGACATGGGAGACGACGTTGCTATAGACAAACTGTTTGCAGAGAAAGGCTGGGACAAAGTACCTCTCGCTTCATTCCGGAGGACCAGGGATCCACCCATGTCTACAGGGGAAAATACACCCCAGGTGGAGGCACCAGCGCCTGAAGAGAGGTCCCGTCCCCAGCCTGCTTCTACATCCCCGGTGCCATCTGTACCGAAGACTGGGGAAAAGAGACTGTTGCTGCGGGCACCAATGCCCAGATCAGATGTGATCAAGGTCCCTCGCCACCCGGACTCGATAGTTTTGCCTGGCGAAGGGGACAAAGCTACCATGCCTCCTTTGGCGAGATTACAACGGCTATTTGGCCAGAAGGTTGCTGCAGACAACAGATGGGAGTATCCGTACTTGTCGAAGGAACTGCTGTATGAGGTGGAAGTGTGCCGGGAGCGCTGGTACAATGACTTTGTGTGGACCCACCTTCAGGTTCCCCATGCCCGCAGGTACCTGGCATTCTCTCCAAAGGCCTCTCAACGTTTTAAAGACCTGCAAGGCAGAGTGGATGTTGGGACGACACATCCATGCAGATAAAGTGTTGATCCGGCGCAAAGAAGGAGAAGATGTGGAGTATCATCTGGAAACAATGGATCAACACTTGAAGCCACTTGTTCTGCCGCATCCCCGGTTTTACCTGTAGGAGAAAAGGGACTCCATTCTTATCATGCTGCTGAACTTTTCTGGGGCCCGTTGCTTTTGTGCCATGAAGGACTGTTCCTGTTTTCACTTTCCTGCAAGAGATCATAGACTCTGGGTAGATAGGGCCAAAGGAAAGAGGAAAGTTCCACGAGTGCAGTTACCGCGGTGCTGTCACCAGGTGGCAGTGTTGAGCAACGTTAAGACACTTTTCATGCACTCACTCTTTGGAGAAAAGGGATTTCTTTCCGGAGAAGTTTCTTTTCCATTACACGAATACAGGTGTCAGGGTTATATGTGTTAATCCTTTCTTTTCCCTCTGCAGGAGAGCATCCCATCAAGTCCACTGAGAATGGGGTGGGTCTTAGTCAGGATGGGGGGGGGGGAAGTGAAAAGTAAAAAAAAATTGTGAAAATGTGATTCAAAGTTATGAGTCAATACTGTTGTTTGTCTTTGTCTTTGAGCCCTGTAAAGAAAGGGAATAGACACAATGTTTTAGTTGGAGAATTTTCTAAAGTTTTATATTTTTGTACAATTGTTAGTCGGTTTCTGGATTGGATTATGTCAGCCGTTGAGGGCATGATTTACTCCAGACACTGGGGACCAGTATCAAACCACCAGGGGAGAGTGTAGCGGGTATGTACTTTCCCGGGTGTAAAATTTAAACTTGACAGACATTGGTGATGTGTAATTCCCTGCAGCCCAGCAGGTGGCGCTGTCGCCCTGGGCTGGGGTTGAATCATTGCTGTGTGTCGTGCCTCCTTTTTGTCCTCCCTCGGCAGCGGTATGGTGGGGCGAGGAACCCGCCGTGCTTGCTGGGAGAGGGCCATCTTTGTCACGGGGTCGGAGTCCAGGGCATCTTCAGCCTGTGGACGGTGGTTCGTGTTGGTTCTCTAGGTGGGCCTAGGCCTAGGGGACAGCCGGAGGTCGTGTTCCATTCCAGGCACCTTTAGCCTGGGGTGAGGTACTCAGATGGAGGTCTGGAGCTCAGTGCCCAACACTGAGTTCCGTGAGGGAAGGAGATCCTAGGGAACCCCGGGAGTGGGTACCCGAATCCGGAAAGCGTAATGGACCGGGGGGAGCTCCTCATTCGAAGACCTGGTGCAGCAGATTGCCAGTGACGGGTGAGTCTCTCACCAGAGACCGCTTGGAAGGAAATTCCCCTCGTTCGGAGACTGCAACCCACTTTCAGGAAGGAAAGTGGAGAACACATTGTGTCTGGGCCTGTTCGCATCCACACCTCCCCTTTTTTGTTCTGTTTCTACCAAGGGAGTTCAACTGATTTGTGTTCATTCGAGAAGAATAAAGGAGTGTTGAACTTTAATGGTGTGGGGCCCATTTCCTGACAGACATTGTTCAAGGTAACTCTCGGAGGCTCCAGGTGCACAGCACTGACCCGAAGGTAAAAGAACTTTGCTTGTATCACACTGACACCTGTGATAAAAGCCTAGCGTAGTGTCCCCGCTCCCTTCCCCTCTAAAAGATACCCCTAGACGAGAGACAGATGAGCTGAAGAAAGAGAGGGGAGTGAGGAGGCCGCTACAGTGTATTATATATCCACTAGTCCCCCGCCCACTGTCAATTGACGGCGGGCGGAGGACACTCTCGTTCTGGGAGGACGTCATATGACGTCCTCCCTTTAAAACGAGCTAGGGCGCGCGCGCCCGCCGCGTTCCCAAGGCCCCAATGCGCGTGCCTGGCGGCCGCGATTGCCGCCGGGCACCCGCGATTGCCCGGGAAACTAGCAGGAAAGTGGATCTCTGTGTGTAAACACAGAGATCCACGTCCTGTGAGGGAGAGGGGACCGATGGTGTGTCCCTTGTACATAGGGACAACCATCGGTCACCTCCCCCAGTCAGTCCCCTCCCCCCACAGTATGAACACATTGAGGGAACATATTTAACCCCTTCCCGCCACCTAGTGGTTAACCCCTTCTCTGCCAATCACATTTATACAGTAATCAATGCATTTTTATAGCAGGGATCGCTATATAAATGTGCATGGTCCCAAAAATGTGTCAAAAGTGTCCGATGTGTCCGCCGCAATATCGCAGTCACAATAAAAATCGCAGATCGCCGCCATTACTAATAATAAAAAAAATGCTATAAATCTATCCCCTATTTTGTAGACGCTATAACTTTTTACCAAAAATATGTAGAATACGTATCGGCCTAAACTGAGGAAAATTTTATTGGAGAAAAAAAATGGGTATTTATTATAGTAAAAAATAGTGGGTTTTTTTTTCCAAACTGGACGCTCTTCTTTTGTTTATAGCGCAAAAAATAAAAACCGCAGAGGTGATCAAATACCACCAAAAGAAATCTCTATTTGTGGGAAAAAAAGGACGCAAATGTCGTTTGGGAGCCACGTCGCACGACCGCGCAATTGGCATTCAAAGTGTGACAGCGCTGAAAGCTGAAAAATGGCTTGGGCAGGAAGGGGGTTTTCGTGCACAGTAGGGAAGTGGTTAAAGATAAGACCGATATGAAATCACATAGGGCTATATATATATATATATATATATATATATATATATATATATATATATATATATATAGCCCTATATGCAAATTCCAGCTAAAAGTGGTCAATCATCAAGGGGGACCCCAGGAACTGCAGAAAGAATACACTAAGGTAAGGGGGGGTGGGTTACTGATATAAGGGGTAAACCTTTTATACCAGTGCCCCCTTACATTATCGTATTCACTCCCCCCTTACATGAGTGACCCCCCTCAGACTGGCCTAGCGGTGCTGTCACTGACCTCCTCTCAGGTGCACCGTGCAGGGCTCAGTCAGTCGGCTCCAGCTTGGTGGCTCTGGTTTTATCCTATATAGTCTCCTCTCCACAGTCCACACACATCTGACTTCTCCCATGACCCCCATCCTGGCGGTGCTCCCACTCTTGACTCCTCTCCAGACTCCTCAGACTGCAGACATGATACAGGAGATGGTCAGAGGCTGCAGACATGATACAAGAGCTCAATGCAGCCCCACCAGTGCCCATAAAATGCAGCCCCACCAGTGCCCATAAAATGCAGCCCCACCAGTGCCCATAAAATGCAGCCCCACTGTCCCAATCAATGCAACCTCACTGTGCCCACCATTGCAGCCTCACTGTGCCCGCCATTGCAGCCTCACTGTGCCCGCCATTGCAGCATCACTGTGCCCGCCATTGCAGCCTCACTGTGCCCATCATTGCAGCCTCACTGTGGCCATCAAATGCAGCTTTACTGTGCCTGTGAATGCAGTCTCACTGTGCCCATGAATGCAGCCTCAATGTGCCCATCATTGCAGCCCCTCCTATGCCCAATGTCCCAGTCTGTGGGAAGGTGTGTTGTTGATGCTCAGTACGGTACCTTCCATGCCAGCAGGATATCTATGATCGCCATCAGCAGGCAGGGTCTGTTCTCGTTTTGGATGGGGACAGTGCTCCTTCTAGGGGATCTGTTTGCTGTGAGATGGAGTGGTCCCTGGCCACCTGCACATTCAGCCGTCCTCATTTTCTGCCCCCAGTCAGCCTGTCCTCTGGTCCTGGGGAAGTGAGAGCACTGGGTGGGATCTGGAGAGAAGGGGGAGCAGAGAGCACTGGCGGGGTTGGAGAGCACATGGATGGTGGCAAAGACCAGGGGGGAGTGTAGATAACAGGGGTGGGGAGCAGAGAGCACTGGGGGGGGGCTTGAGAGCACTGGGGGGAGCCAAAAAGAACAGGGGTGAAGAGCATGGGAGGCTGAGAGGGGGGGCTGGAGAGCACTGAGGGGGCTAAGAGTGTGGGGGGTAAAGAGCACTGGGGGGATCTTGGGAGCACTGGGGGGGCAGAAAGCATGGGGGCTGGAGAGCACTGGGGGGTAATAAGAGCTGGGGGGAGTGGAGAGCACTGGGGGGTGGAGAGCAATGGGGGAGCTTGAGAGCACCAGATGGGGCCAGAAAAAACAGGGCTGGAAAGTACGGGGGGCTGGAGAGCACCATGGGGGGCGGAGAGCACTGGCGGGGTTGAAGAGAACATGGGTGGGGGCAAAATGCAGGGGGAGCGGAGAGCACTGGCAGGGTTGGAGAGCACATGGGTGGGGGCAAAATGCAGGGGGGAGTAGAGAGTACAGGGGTGGGGAGCGGAGAGTGCTGGGGGGAGCCAAAAAGAACAGGGGTGGAGAGCACGGGGCAGAGAGCACTGGGGGGCTGGAGAGCAATGGGTGGAGCTTGAGAGCACTGGGGGGGCCCGAAAGAACAGGGGTTGGGAGCACAGGGGGCTGGAGAGCACTGTGGGGGGCGGAGAGCACTGGGCTGGGGAGTGATGGGGAGAGCTGGAGAGCACGGGGGGGGGGGGGGGGGGAGAACAGCGGTGGAGAGCACTGGGGGGAGTGGAAAGCACTGGGTTGGTGGCTGGAGAGTGATGGGGAGAGCTGGAGAGCAGGGGGGGCAGAAAGAACAGGGGAGGAGAGCACTGGGGGGAGCCAGCAAAAGAAGATGGATAGGAGGAGAAGCAGGGCGGCTGCATATAGAGGAAATTGGCTTTCTATATTCCTCCATGCTGCTGCGGAATGCTTGATTCTCCTCCTCTCCCTCCTGCAAGCATTCAGCGGCTGCATGGAGGAATATAGAAAGCTCAAATCCTCTATATGCAGCCACCCTGCCGAATCCGATGCTCCTATCCAGGCACACAGGGCGGGCTGTACCGTACGGCGGGCATCTCCTCATGTGTATCACGGAGCTGGCTGGGTCTGTGTTCGGCGGTGACGCTGTAACACAGTCCCGCCCCCCTAGACTGGCTCCTGTGATAGAATCAGTGTCCAGCCTATCTACTGACTACTATCACACGAGCCGGTCTAGGGGGGCGGGACCATGTTACAGCTTCACCGCCGAACACAGACCCAGCCAGCTCCGTGATACACAGAAGCAGAAGAGAGGGGACAGGGAGCACTGCAGCTGCAACTGAAACCGGCCTCAGGACAGGCGGCCTACTGGGAAATCTCCAGATATACCGGTAGGCCAGTCCGGCCCTGCATGATAGTCCAATATGTGAACAACAGGGATGAGCCGAACACCCCCCTGTTCGGTTCGCACCAGAACCTGCGAACAGATAGAATGTTCGCGTGAACTTTAGAACCCTATTAAATACAATGGACTCGAACGTTCGAAATCTAAAGTGCCAATTCTAAAGGCTAATATGCAATTTATTGTCCTAAAAAGTGTTTGGGGACCCGGGTCCTGCCCCAGGGGACATGTAGCAATGCAAAAAAAAGTTAAAAAAAATTACTTTTTTTACGGGAGCGGTGATTTTAATAATGCTTAAAATGAAAAAATAAAAGTGAAATTTTCCTTTAAATTTCGTACCAGGGAGGTGTGTATGATATGCATGTAAAGTGGCGCATGTTTCCCGCGCTTAGAACTGTCCCTGCACAAAGTGTCATTTTTGAAGGGGAAAAAAAGTCATTTAAAACTCACTCGCGGCTATTAATGAATTGTCGGCTTTTATCAATACATAGAAAAGTCATTGATAAAAATAAAAAAAAAGCGTGGGGGTTCCCCCAAATTCAATTACCAGGCCCTTCAGGTCTGGAATGGATATTAAGGGGAACCCCGCCGCAAATTTTTTAAAAAATGGTGTGCGGTTCCCCCTAAATATCCATACCAGGCCCTTCAGATCTGGCATGGATTTTAAGGGGAACTCCACCCGAAATTTAAAAAAAATGGCGTGGAGTCCCCCCAAAAATCCATACCAGACCCTTATCTGAGCATGCAACCTGGCAGGCCGCAGGAAAAGAGGGGGGGACGAGAGAGCGCCCCCCCCTCCTGAACCGTATTAGGCCACATGCCCTCAACATGGGGAGGATGTCCCCATGTTGATGGGGACAAGGGCCTCATCCCCACAACCCTTGCCCGGTGGTTGTGGGGGTCTGCGGGCGGGGGGCTTATCGGAATCTGGAAGACCCCTTTAACAAAGGGGACCCCCAGATCCCGGCCCCCCCATGTGAATTGGTAGGGGGTACATTGTACCCCTACCATTTCACGAAGAAAGTGTCAAAAAATGTAAAATAAAACACACAAACACCTTGGAAAAGTCCTTTATTAAAACAAACAAACAAAAAAAAAAACATTCCAGCGGTGAAATCCAGTGTCCCGCGGCGATCCGATGTCCAGCGCTGTCCGTCATTGGCTGAGCCTGAGCGGACCTGATGGGGAACTTCCTCTGCAGTCTATTACATGTATAGACCCGCCCCTTCTAAAGTTCCCTGTGACAGTGGGGTCACTTTGGACACAGGGTGAATAAAAGAAACCCCCGATATGGTCTGTGATAGCCATATTCAAGGCTGTATATACATTGTATATAGATTGGATGTATACTGTATGTGGGGGTTAAGTATCATTGCTGTGAGGAATTAAGTTGTTTTGCATTTCTATTGTTCATTTAAGTCTGTCCTTGTGTGTATTGTAAAGTGCCAGACAGACTGGCTGCCAACCCTTTGTGAAAAGATGTGTATTGGAGATCGTATATTCTATTGTGTTGGGATCTTTTGAAGCCTAGCAGACGTCAGGATGAGGTGTTGAGTCTTGGGATGTGTGGGTGGAGCTGGGCCCTTGTTCATGTTAAATCATGTGCCTTGAATTGTGTATAAAGTTACAATGTTTCTCAATAATAAATTCATTCCTACTACAGAAGAGACAGAGTGCGTCTCGTCTTCTTCCAGAGGGGTCGGCTCCTATAGGAAAGGGTCGTTTAGCTGTGGATATCGGTAGCGAGTGGATGTGTGTCTAGGAGAGGGAACCTCGAAAACGGAGTTTTACCCCTTGAGATTGGGGTGCCGTTACATTCCCCATCAGGTCCGCTCAGCCAATGACTCAGTGTAAGGCTGAGGACCTGATGCGGAACATGAGAAGGGGCGGGTCTATACATGTATTACACAGTGAGGGAAGTTTCCCATCAGGTCCGCCCCCTCGGTATGTCAGACCCCGCCTACGTCATTGGCCTGAGTGGACCTGATGGGGAACTTCCTTCACTGTGTAAATTTAAATTACACAGTGAAGGAAGTTCCCCGCTCAGGCCAATGACGTAGGCGCGGTCTGACATACCGAGGGGGCGGACCTGATGTTTTTTTTTTTTTTTAACAATGAATTTTGTATGTATTGCCGGGAGCCGACAATTCATTAATAGCCGCGAGTGAGTTTTAAATGACTTTTTTTCCTTCAAAAATGACATTTTGTGCAGGGACAGTTCTAAGCACGGGAAACATGCGCCACTTTACATGCATATCATACACACCCCCTAGGTACAAAATTTAAAGGATTATTTCACTTTTATTGTTTCATTTTAAGCATTATTAAAATCACTGCTCCCGAAAAAACGGCCGTCTTTTTGAATTGATGCATGTCCCCTGGGGCAGGACCAGGGTCCCCAAACACTTTTTATGACAATAACTTGCATATAAGCCTTTATAATTAGCACTTTAGATTTCTCCCATAGACTTTTCGAAATTGCCGCGAACACCCCAATTTGTTCGCTATTCGGCGAACGGGCAATGTTCGAGTCGAACATGAGTTTGACTCGAACTCGAAGCTCATCCCTAGTGAACAACTATTCACCACCACCAATTAGTGGGTGTACTGCTCACCTAACAGTTAATTGGTTGATTGCCAAGAGAAAGGAAAAAACACACTCATCTCTCTTGATCGAGAAAGAAATCCCTGGGGTAGTTCTACAGATAGAAAACTCACATCAGAGACTGACACTCTTCGTATAAAGTGCATAATTGTATCATGACTTCTCCAAATGCAGTGATTCTCAAAGAAAAATTAAGACATCATTGCTTAGGTTTGCTATGGAATAGTAGAACAAGAGCTTTGGATAGCTACACTCACATTTAGCTTGATAGTGTGACACTTATAGACCCCTTTCGCACTGAGCCGCCCATAGCGTCGGCGGTAAAACACAGCTATTTTTACCGCCGACGCTATGGGCGGATTTGCAGTGCATTTCGGCCACGAGCGGGGCAGCTTTACCCCCCGCTCGCGGCCGAGAAAGGGTTAAAACCGCCTGCAATGCGCTGCTGAAGCAGCGCATTGTTGGCAGTATAGCCACACTGTCTCATTGATTTCAATGGGCAGGAGCGGTGGAGGAGCGGTATACACACCGCTCATTCACCGCTCCAAAGATGCGGCTAGCAGGACTTTTTTTTACTGTCCTGCTAGTGCAACGCTCCAGTGTGAAAGCCCCCTGGCTTTCACACTGGAGACAATGGAGCAGCTTTTTAAGGGCAGATTACAGGCGCTATTTTTAACGCTATAGCGCCTGCAATACGCCCTCAGTGTGAAAGGGGTCATAAAGCGGTCAGTGCAGACAGCAGGATCCCTCTCCCTCCACATCCAGCACATTCAAGCACCGTATGTAATGTTACTGGCTCCTCCAGACCGGTTTCATCACCTGTCACATGATTTTTTCAAGGCATTTGGAGAATTCATGATACAATTATCCACTTTATACGAAGAGTGTCAGTCTCTGATGTGAGTTTTCTATCTGGAGAACTACCCCAGGGATTTCTTTCTCAATCAAGATAGATGAGTGTGTTTTTTCCTTTCTCTTGGCAATCAACCAATTAACTGTTAGGTGAGCAGTACACCCACTAATTGGTGGTGGTGAATAGTTGTTCACATACTGGACTTTCATGGCTGTAATTTTAATTGTACACCTATTGTTTTTATGCAATTGGAATTTGTATAAGTTTATGTAATATTGGAAGGTTGATTTTAGCGCATTATTACTTTATTAATTCAGCACTATATGGTGATATCAGTACACTTATTTTTGGTTCACATCAGCGCTTAAGTATACAATTTTTATATAGCTTATTTGTAAAGGTCTCTAGTAAGTCCTTCTGTCATGCTAGGATAGGCAATATTTTGGAAAAGGACTTCTTGTCTTGAAATATGTTGTAGAAAAATGATATACTCTTATGCACGCTAGATATGCCTTGGTAGAAGTTCCAAACTTCCATCCTAGGAGGGGGGTGTAGGTTAGAAAATTACAAATACTAGAAAGTTGGAATGATTTCATCTTAGGTATGTTATATTCTTGCTCAATGAATCTATGCTCTTTAGCTTGCCATTGACATAAAAAATCAGAAACCCAACGAAGGGTAGAGTGCAGCCATGTCCAAAGTCCGGCCCACGGGCCAATCGCAGCCCACATTCTGGTTTCGGACGGCCCACCTGGTCATTTTGAGCAACGGGGGTGCTGCATTCAGGGCAACGGGGGTCCTGCATTTATGGCACTTGTGAGACTGTATTGATGGGCACTTGTGAGGCTGTATTGATGGACACGTGTGAAGCTGCATTGATGGGCAGTGACCCTTATTTTGATTCACAGTTCTTTATTTAAAATGTAAGATTTTTTTAAAGTGAAGGTGTGTGTTATACACCGATAAATACAGTATAGCCAAATAACACGCCTGAGCTCATCTCTTCACCACACACAGCTACAAAGGCAAGGGAATTCTTGTTGGGCAGTGTATTAGTGCTCGGACGAACACACTTAGACCAAATTTTAATGGTTCACAGAATGTCAGGCAAAATGGTCGGCCCTCACGCATGTTCACTTCATCAAATCTGGCCCTCTTTCCAAAAACTTTGGACACCCCTGGTATAGTGAGACCAATCTAGTTGTTTTAGGTGAGGTAGAAGCACCTTAAAGTACATGTGCAGCTTCTTGGTATTAAATATTATTTCTTTCCACTTCAGTAATTCGTATATCATACAGTATAGATAACATAGTGCAGGGAGAGTATAGTTTTTGCCTTTATGATATAAAACTGATCTCTGTCTATTAGATGACACATTTAGCTGACACAAAACACTATATAGTTAGTTTTTTTTGATCCCACGGGTCAAATTGATTTCAACTACATCTAAAATTGTAAAATACATACAATGGGATGAGAATAATTCCCAGTGACAGCAAATACAGCTGCCACAATAACCTCTAACAAAGGTTGATGTTAAGGCATAATGCTTTGCAGCAAATATATTTAAAAAGTAGCATCACAATCAGTCATAAAATATCAATTACCACCTTTCATGAATAGGTCCAATATTAAATAGGTGTCGAGAATATCGTATGTATAAATTTTTATTTTTTTGCACAATTGTCATTTTAAGCAATGTGGGACAAATAAGCAAAGCACTCTCCAGTTAATTAGAAAGTCTTATTGGTGTTACCACATCTCTCTGCAAATGCTTGACTATAGTAAGTCAGATAAACCTACGTTCCCATATTACCCAAAATTATACCTTAACTTATAAATAACCAGGAGACAACCATTTTGGAGTAAAATTGGCCGCTTGGCCATTTTATTAACAAATTAACCAACATCTTTATTTCACTAAAAACAATCCTTCACAGATACAGTTGCACCCTGTTGGAGATAATTGAAGGCATTGACCGAATTTTCCTCGTACCAGCGTGGCCCTCAAAGATCCCAGTCGCAGTGCGCCGACTCAAGGGGCACGCTACAACGTGAATTTTCACGAAACGCGTAGGGAAGGATACGAGCTTTGTGCTGACGTCACCCTCCACTGCTCGGCTTCCACGGACGTATTTGTGCCAGCGCTTCTGACCGGTCGGCGCTGACACACTCTAAGGCTGTCTTTTTAACTGCTTTTGTGAGTGTTTCCAATATTCTTTTAACAAATGTACACCAAGGATTTTACACTATCCGGTGTCCTTCCTTCTTTCCATGTTGATGTTGAACATTCGCATGATGTTGTATGAGCTGTCGGGCTACTAAACCATTGAAGTTCACCATTTGCTGAAATCCGGAGGTTCCACTGAGTATCATTTGAGGCTGTTTTAGGTCCTCTGTCATCGGGGACCATCGCTTTCTGGTAAGCAGGAATTCTTACTGGTGGTGGTGAAAGTCACGGATTATAAGAAGATTCTCTGTCGTTGGCTTTTTTGGACACTTATTCACGGGTGTTTTGTTTATCATGGACTTTCAGACATGAACTTTGAGAGTCCTATATAGCAGTTGTGGACTATCATCTTATTAACTGTTTAATCATAGTTCACTCACCTTAACATTATTTATATTTCACTGATTTTTCATGGTTCTTCATTGAGCATCTATACGATTTATCACTGTTGGTATTTGGATTTTTTCAATCATTCAGTGGTGGGCTTATGTTCACAGTCATAAGTTAGCGCGACTATATAATTTTTTTCTTATTTACATGCACTGATTGTTTTCAGAATAGTTGCTGCTTTCCTTTATTTCTTTTTTTTCTAGGTAAACTTCAATCATTTACCAGGTTTTACACTATAGCGCATTTTCTTTTCACTTTTTTCTACTTCAGGCTCTTTCATTAAACTGCCAACACATCCCCTTTTTCTTTGTGGCCGACTGTCCTGGGGTATCTGAACCACGACCTTCCCCTGAAAAAACGCAGTGGGGGCGCGAGCCGAGGACATAAGCTTCATCCATAAACTGATGTCCTTATGGTCCCAGCGGATGGATGGGCGAATGGCCTTCCGCTGACAAAATTGTTCGTCATACCGCAGCCATGCCTGGCCCCCATAAACCCGGTGAGCCTCCCCAATGGCATCCTGATAGCAAAAAAGCGCCGAGCAGCACTCGGGCTGTTTCTCACCAATCACACTAGCTAAGATGGTGAATGCCTGAAGCCAGTTAACAAAGGAGCGAGGAATAAGGCGATACCGCCGCTTTTCTTCCTCCTCCTTTTTCGACTCATCAGGTTTAACCCTATCCAAGTTAAACTTCTCGAGGGGCAATAAGGAAAAAATCTCCACATACTCTCCTTTCCAGATTTTTTTCCCTCACCTCCGACTTGAGATGTGACCCCAGCGGGCCCTCAAAACACACATACACCTCGCATTTGGCAGCATCCGCCAAACGCACGATGTCCGCTGTTTTACCGGAATCCTTTTCGCTTGCTGGCTTGTCCGCTACTGGGTAAACCACGGGACCCCCGCCCCCCTCCCTGCACTTGACCCACCACATCTCCTGACCCCCGCTACTACCACCGGCGTGGACTGCCCAGGAACCCACCCGGACACCGGGGAAGAGTTGACCGGCCCTGCCTCAAAACGCTGTACCAGAGGGCGCAAACCCGACAAAAGACCCTGCAATTCCACCCCTGCTCCCGACGCAGCAGCCACGGCGGCCGCAGCGTGGGGTGCAGGAGCGCTAACCAATACCCCCAACACAGCCTGCAAAGAAGAGAGAGAGTTAGCATGTGACTTACCCGGCTGCACAGGAGAAGGTCCCACAGCCGCACTTCCCGCATCCACCGGTGCTTCTGGATCCGAACGCTCGTCCTGGAAAGTTCCCCTTCCGACCAGAGGACAGCTGCATCAAGCCGACTTGCCACAGACAGGACCACCAACGAAGAGGCGCCGGCTCCAGGTCTGGAAGCTCCGTTCCCAGTCCTCGGGCCTCGCCTCTCTCCTGCTCCAGCAGCACCCGCATCACGTCGCTCAGGTATCCTGCCGTCCTCCATCACAGGCCCCCAAGAAGGGGGGCCCCGCCTGGCACCGCCCCCGGGCGGAGAGAACGACCATCCATTGGAGCATGTTGGGGGGGGGCGCCGGCCGCCCACGACCCGAGGACAGCGCCCGTGGATGACCTCTTCCACGCCGGGCTGCCTCCCCGACAGGGACATCGCCATGAGAGGCAGCGGAACGGTCCATGCTCCCGCAACGCGCTGGCGGGACCGGGGGGGGGCTGCGCCTCGGTCAACACCAGATGAGCTCCGCCTGTGACAGGAATTCCTCCCAGTGCCACCCCTCACCGCCGGAATGGGTGCCGAGGCGGGGGTGCCTGGAGGGGCCACTATAGGTGGGCTCCCATAGTGGCGCTGAGCTCGGGGGGAAGAGGGGGGGAGAGAAGCGCTCAGAAGGCCATGACCTCCTAGCACGCCGGCCCCCTGAAGTACCTTCCTCCGTATCCTGCACCTGCTCCCGGGCGATGGCCGCGATCTGTTGCTGGATCCAATCCGCCCCTTGGGATGCTGCCGCTGCACGCAGGAAATCCGCCATTTCAGCCATGCTGTGGGTGAGAAGAGAGAAGCGGTGACACACGAGCTTCTTCTCACAGTGCTGCCCCGCGACTGACCTCAGACCTTCCCCAAGCCCCTCCTACCCCGGGAAAATATTAACTCTGGCCACCCCTACTCCTCATCCTTTAGCACTCCCATCTTTTTAACCCCTTCTGTGGTTCCCTGCTACATAGTCATGCCAGCCCTCTGCCTATACTTTGTATTTTGCTCCGGGCTTCTCTATATGCACATTCCATAGCGATTTAGAGGGCATTCCTTGTTGGATCCTTTTTTAAGCATTGATATCCAAAGGCATTGGTAAAATAATGCAAACAACATCAGGAGTAATCAAATGGCAGTATGGACCCTGTAAAATAGCCTATGCCTAGTAGACATGTGCATTAGTTTTCGTCCAGGGATTTTCACGTTCGTTTTAACAAACGAAGACAAATGCGCAGAATCCGAAATCTGAAAGATCCGACATAAAAAATGCTTTATTTTCATTTTGTTGGGACAACAGTTCGATATAGATAGAAGATTCGACATGACGATGACAATAGCGATCTATGTCTATCGAACCTGTGGTCGCATGTGCCTAATCTAACACTATTAGTCCAACCAAGATTATTCGACATAGAGACAAAAGATTTGACATTATAGAGACATGAAGATTCGACGAAGCAGCTAAAAACATACGATCGCCACGAGCGGACATATATGGTCAAATGCCCCCCATAGGCTATAGACCAATTCTAATGTTGGTTGACTCGTAATGATAATTAATACAATCATTACTAGTCATACAACATTAGAATTCTACTATAGGTTGTGGGTGGAGCATTCAACCGGAAATGTACAATGGTGGCATTGTATAGTTTAGCTGCTCCGTCGAATCTTCTTAGAACATTCGACACACCATAAGACTTCAATGACAGATTCGACCTTAATTAATTTGGATTTTCGGACGAATGCATTTTTTTACGAAACAAAATAAATAAAAACGAATTTCGGGAGTAACTAAATTTAATTTTTTGGACGAAAACAAAATATTTCAGTGTGCACATGTCTAATGCCTCATTCAGGAAAGCCCTGTGACCGTTTTTGTAAAGCTTTCTGACAGATGCTCCGGATTCAGGTACTTTTTTTTTATTACGGCTATTTTTAAAATCTTTCAGCTGCAACAGAGTCAAAAAGAATTACCATCAGTTCACAGATAAACAAATGGACGGTAATTAGGACCAACTCTGAGTTGGCCCACAAAGAGATGCAGTGCTGAGAGTGGGCTATTATTTTGTGCTGGGAAACTTTCATGAATAAAGGGTTCTTTGGTTTCTATGAAGCCAGCAGACAACAGCACTAAAGCAACCCATGACTTACCTCCAGCCCCTTTTTTAGCTGCCAACCTGAGAATCTCCAATCTGATGCATTGAGGGTAGCTAAATTGAGACTGAAGTTTCCATACTAAGGGGAAGGGATGCTGGCTGATGCCATTACCCAAATATGGCAAAAACCATATTTGGACAATGTCAGCCAGCATCCCCTTTTTGTTTAGCTTCAGCTGTCTTCAAGGGAATCTGTTGAACCAAAGCTGAATGGGGCCAGTTGCTATTATGTGTCGGTTGCAGAGCTGACAGGATCCTAACTAACAAAGGGCTGAGGACAGAGTCTGCAGTATGGACACTGGTCTCAGTGCTGCTCCCTTTCATGCAACAGATTCATGAACCTGTTCCCGATAGGTACATGGATCACGCCAACATTGGCAGTGTGTTGAATCAACAAAATGCTAAAGAGTGTCTATTGAACAGAACTCCACTGATTGTTCCTACTGCTTATGCCTCGTACACACGGCCGGGATTTCCGATGGGGAAAAAGTCAGTTGGGAATCCCAACAGGAAAAAAGAGGGCCGGTGCTCTTTTTTTTGCTGGCCGTTTTTGGCAGTTTTCCCGTCGGAAAAACTCAGATGGAGCATACACGTGGTCGGGATTCCCGACCAAAAGCTCTCATCTGAGTTTTTCAGATGGGAAAACCGGCCGTGTATACAAGGCATTAGTGATCCAAAGCATCAGGAATGACCATTGTTTGCCCCTATTTGTACTGACTGCAATATGGGGAGCCCTGGATGATCAGCCAGCTACTTCTTAAAATGAATAGTCTTTATTGGTTTCCTCAAAAAGTTAAGGGCAAACAGTCCATAATCCTGGCATAGTTGCGATAACATAATGGCTCACCATCAGTATACCTGTCCCACACTTGGATTTAGGATTCCCATCTGTTTCAGGATACCACAAAGGCCGCAGGGGCTCAACAAGCAAATGTCTCAGTTGCCAAACAGTCCACACTTGCTTACAGCAGTGAACTACTCCATGCCACCTCAATGACAGGTGCTGACTCCTTCCTACTCATTTTCAAGTCTCCTCTGCAGATGGGTTAACCCTTTTGGGATCAAAGTTCTGTAATTAGGGTTGTGTAGGGAGCATGTAGCACTCCTGCTCCATTACAGCTGCTGGTCTCATTCTAGCATTCTGGTTTTGGCTGTGATGTATTCCAACTGTCTGCTTGTTCACCTGCAAGGTAATTGCTGTAGCCAGTCTCTGGGTCGAGACCAAACTTGATTTAAAGTAATATCAAAGTCTTTTTTTTTTAACTAACAAACATGTTATACGGTGCCTTGAAAAAGTATTCATACCCCTTACAATTTTCCACATTTTGTCATGTTACAATCAAAAACGTAAATGTTTCTTATTGGGATTTTATGTGATAGACCAACACAAAGTGGCACATAATTGTGAAGTGGAAGGAAAATGATAAATGGTTTTCAATTTTTTTTTACCAATACATATCAAAGTGTGGCGTGCATTTGTATTCAGCCCCCTTTACTCTGATACCCCTAACTAAAATCTAGTGGACCCAATTGCCTTCAGAGGTTACCTAATTAGTAAATACAGTCGACCTGTGTGTAATTTAATCTCAGTACAAATACAGCTGTTCTGTTAAGCCCTCAGGTTTGTTAGAGAACCTTAGTGAACAAACAGCATTATGAAGGCCAAGGAATACACCAGACAGGTCAGGGACAAAGTTGTGGAGAAGTTTAAAGCAGGGTTAGGTTATAAAAAAAATCCCAAGCTTTAACCACTTCAGCCTCGGAAGATTTGGCTGCCCAATCAACGGGCCATTTTTTGCAATTCGGCACTGTGTCGCTTTAACTGACAATTACGCGGTCATGCGACACTATACCCAAACAAAATTTACGTCATTTTTTTTCCCACAAATAGAGCTTTCTTTTGGTGGTATTTGATCATCTTTGCGATTTTGTTTTTTTGTTTTTTTGTTTTTTTGTTTTTTTGTTTTTTTTTTTGCACTATAAACAACAAAACAGCGACAATTTTGAAAAAAACACAATATTTTGTACTTTTTGCTATAATAAATATCCCCATTTTTTTCTCAATTTTTGGCCGATATGTATTCTTCTACATATTTTTGGTAAACAAAATCGCAATAAGCGTATATTGATTGCTTTGTGCAAAAGTTATAGCGTCTACAAAATAGGGGATATATTTATGGCATTTTTATTATTTTTTTTTTTACTAGTAATGGCAGCGATCTGCGATTTTTATCGGGACTGCGACATTATGGTGGACACATCGGACACTTTTGACATATTTTTGGGACTGTTGGCATTTATACAGCGATCAGTGCTATAAAAATGCACTGATTACTGTAAAAATTTCACCGGCAGGGAAGGGGTTAACACTAGGGGGCTGATCAAGGGGTTAATTGTGTTCCCTAAAGTGTGTTCTAACTGAAGAGGGGATGGGACTGACTAGAGGAAATTACAGATCATGGTTCCTAGCTACGATGTACAGCTACGACAGTTTGCCCAGCGGAGCCAACCTGCCGCAGTATAACTGCGGCAGCTGATCCGCAAGCGGTTAAAATTAACGGAGCACTGTTCAATCCATCATCCAAAAATGGAAAGAGTATGGCACAACTACAAACCTACCAAGACATGGCCATCCATCCAAACTGACAGATCAGGCAAGGAGAGCATTAATCACAGAAGCAGCCAAGAGGACCATGGTAACTCTGGAGGAGCTGCAGAGGTCCACAGCTCAGGTGAGAGAATCTGTCCACAGGACAACTATTAGTCATGCACTCCACACATCTGGCCTTTATAGAAGAGTGGTGAAAAGAAAGCCATTGTTGAAAGAAAGCCATAAGAATTCCAATTTGCAGTTTGCGATAAGCCATGTGAGAGACACAGAAAACATGTGGAAGAAGGTGCTCTGGCCAGATGGGACAAAAATGTAACTTTTTGGTCTAAAAGCAAAATGCTATGTGTGGCGGAAAACTAACACTGCACATCACCCTGAACACACCATCCCCACTGTGAAACATGGTGGTAGCAGCATCATGTTGTGGGAATGTTTTTCTTCAGCAGGAACAGAGTAGCTGGTCAGAGTTGATGGGAAGGTGGATCCAAATACAAGGCATTCTTAGAAGAAAACCTGTTAGAGTCTGCAAAACACTTGAGACTGGGGTGGAGGTTCACCTTGCAGCAGAACAACGACCCTAAACATAAAGCCAGAGCTACAATAGAATGGTTTAGATCAAAGCATATTCATGTGTTAGAATGGCCCAGTCAAAGTCCAGACCTAAATCCAATTGAGAATCTGTGGCAAGACTTGAAAATTGCTGTTTACAGACGCTCTCTATCCAATCTGACAGAGCTTGAGCTATTTTGCAAGGAAGAATGGGCAAAAATGTCACTTTCTAGATGTGCAAAGCTTGTAGAGACATACCCAAAAAGACTTGCAGCTGTAATTGCAGCGAAAGGTGGTTCTACTAAGTATTGACAAGTGCACGCCACACTTTTCACATATTTATTTGTAAAAAATATTGAAAAGCATTTATCATTTTCCTTATGTGCCACTTTGTGTTGGTCTATCACATAAAATCCCAATAAAATACATTTACGTTTTTGGTTGTAACATGACAAAATGGGTAAAATTTCAAGGGGTATGAATACTTTTTCAAGGCACTGTACTTACATGCTCTGTGCAGTAGTTTCAGCCCAGATCCTCCTCTTCTCAGATCCCTCACCGGGGTTCTTGGCCCCTCCCTGCCAAGTGCCCCCAGAGCAAGCAGCTTGCTCTGGGGGCACACAAGCAGGCTTGCTCCCGAGTCGTGGCTCTGTGCATCCATTTCCACACAGAGCCATGACTGAGCCCTACCTCTCTCTCTCTCTCTCTCTCCTCATTGGCTCACTGGCTGTGATTGACAGTAGCGGGAGCCAATAGCCTCAGCCAATGAGGAGTGAGAGTCCCCGGAGAGCCGAGGCTCTCGTGCACATCGCTGGATTGAGAAAGGGCTAAGGGAAGTATTAGGGCCCCCTGGAATCTGTGGTCCTACACTAACTATGAGGGTAGAACACTAACCAAGAACACAGAAGCTAGCTATAGTGCCTGACCACCTGCGTTAGGGGTAAAAGTGACAGGTGGGAGACTCTTTCCCATACAAAGTCTCCACTAGCCTCCAAATTCCAGGTCCCTTAAAAATTTGTTCCCATCACCCCCTTAAAGGAATCACTACCCAAATAGTGGAGCCACATATCTCCCATCCATGACCCACCTTGTACTTCCTGTACATAACTGATACTGGCAAGCATTTCTAAAGCTGGATAAGTGTACTAGATAAGCTAGAAAAGCCCCACAGAAGGCAGAGTTTATTTTCCAGAAATGTGTTGGTTATTTTAAGGCTCATCTGTCTCCTGTATCTGACTTCAAAGCAGCCAAATGTAGCCAAATGTAGTTAGCTAGACTAGGGTGTGCATCAATCATTTCTCCAAGTTTTTTAAAAGAGACAGACCCCCTGCTCACTCTGCACTTTTCTTCTTGGAGCACTTTATCTGGCAGCACATATGCTTTGCCACCCAAATGATTCCTCTAGAGCAGTGTTTCTCAACTCCAGTCCTCAAGGCGCCCCAACAGGTCATGTTTTCAGGATTTCCATTATGTTGCACAGGTGATTTGATCAGTTTCACTGCCTTAGTAATTACCACAGCCGTTTCATCTGAAGGGAATCCAGAAAACATGACTTGTTGGGGCGCCTTGAAGACTGGAGTTGAGAAACACTGCTCTAGAGTGCTACGATGCAGGGGATCACAGAAGGCTGATAGTTAAGCCGTGTACACACGATAGGTTTTACAGATGAAAACAATTTGATGGACTGTTTTCATCGGACAAACCGATCGTGTATGGGCCCCATCGGACTTTTTTCCATCAGTGTTTAAAAATAGAACATGTTTTAAATGTATCCGATGGTTAAAAAACCGATAGCAAATTACTATCGTCTGTGGGGAACTCCATCGGATAAAAAACCCACGCATGCTCAGAATCATGTTGACGCATGCTCAGAAGCATTGAACTTCATTTTTTTTCGGCTCATCGGAGTGTTTTACGTCACCGCGTTTGAAACGGTCGGTTTTTTGACTGATGGTGTGTGGGTAAGACTGATGGAAGACAGTTTAATCAGATTTCCGATGGAAAAAAACATCGGATTAGAATCCATAGGATATCCGATCGTGTGTACAGGGCTTAAGACAAATTCAGGTGCCTGGTGGGGTATTTGGATAGTTCTCTAGATTTAAACTTTTAAGAGAAATTAATTTGAAGCTGAATTGTAGTATTTCAAAAACCCCTCTGAGTCCAATATGCGTTTTCTGTTTGTTTAGCCCATGATGTCCTTGGTCTTTCCTCTTGTCCTCTGGAGGTGGCGCTTCTTACTGCTGCACTGAGTGGTGCTCACGTAATGATGTGTGAGTGCTGTAATTCTTTGAACCCAGGCCAAATGATGATGTTGCACCAGATAGTTGGTCCTTGACAGCCTGGGCTCAGAGAGAGTGGATTGACATGGCCTTTTGTATCTTCATAAACTACTTTTATAGGAGTATATTGCATTATTTTGTAATTGTCCTTGGGAAATAACAAAGAAGGTTTCTCTGTTGTAAACAGAAAAGTGTTGGCAGTAATAAAACAAAACATAATACACAAACTGTTCCGCAGTGGAGGAAAGAAGGGCCTGAAGCCTTGGTAAATATGCTGGAACTTGAACTTTGCGAAGATAAGCTAGTCAAACAATTCTGTTTCATAGGCCTTACTGTGTCTGTTTTGTTTGCCTCAAATACAAATAGCATCTGGATGTTCACAGAAAAGCGATAATACAGAAGACTATTTTATGTCGTGGAATAATGCAAACTGTATGGAAAGCAACAATGGGCAGATTTTTAACTTGTCTATATAGCGTATATCATTGTAGGCAGAAGGAAATCATTTATTGTTCTATTAGACATTTAGTCTATCATTCAGAAGGAGAAGAAATAAAAGCAGCAATCAGAAAAAAATAAATATCTACAGGCAACATTTCACCACATGTCATCTTATTAGAAGGAAAGAACTCAGCACCCCAATGTCTCCAAAATTGTCATTTCAAGAAAAGAAAAAAGAGACAGCTACAGTATGTAGCTGTTTCTTTTATTTCCATGGCAATATAGAATTGAAAAAACAATTTGACAATAGGATAGCTTATAATGACCATATATTGAAAGCCTGAACTCTTGCAGATATAATACGATACGATTAATGCAGCTCTGATATCATTAATGCTTTAATAAATGTATTTTTAAAATCCAAGCAGTGTAAGTAATTTAATTTTACCTGATATAGGCCTTTTACTGCCTCTACAGAAGGACTGGAGGGTGAGAAGCTGTACAAGGAACCAATCAGTTCATGTGCTGACAAAGAGCATGCTGCTAGGAAGAGAAGGAGTGACAGATGAGCTCATCACTGAGCTGCTAATCCTTTCACTGTCCATTCGCAGGCTGGTGCAGGTCCAGGCCAACCTTCCTCAGAGTAAGTGGGTTGAAGGATGCTGGCTAGGAAACTGAGGGCATCTAGTGGCAAATAAATGAATGGGTGGGGGGAAGCTCTGGATTGAAGGTGAATATTGCAGGAAAGCTGGTTTTGTTAATTTATCCTTTAAAAGGCCATTCATTGTGTTTATTTATGGCTGGAGTTCTGCTCTAAGAGAAAAACAGGACAATAGCAAAGCAGCAGGGCTAGCACCACCATTAGGCGAACTAGGGTGCAGCCACGACATGTCCTAACAAGACAGCGGCATGTACAGAATCCCCTGCAGCTGCTGAATGCCCGCTTCTTCTTCTCCTCCTCCTATCCCTCCCACGGGCATTCAGCGGCTTCAGGAGGGAAATGGAGGGGATCAGTTTCTCTATATGCCACTACTCCAATCCAGGTCCTGCTGCCCCGCTGTGATCCCCCGGTCCCACTGTGATCTCCCGACCCCACTGTTTCCCCTCTCCTAGCCTCGCTTTGTTCTCTCCCGACCCCGATGTGCTCTCTCTTGGCACCCCCTCATCCCCTGTCATCTGTCAGGATGGAGAACAGGGAAGGGGCCAGTAAATATGTAATTTACCGGCCCCTTCCTTGTCTGAAATTACAGTGAAATGATCGGTATCAATCACTGTTTGTTTTTTTTATTTTTTTTCTAAGGTATAGTAAACTGTCTGACATCATCAAGACTGATAGCCTTGCATTGAATGCGAGGATGCAGAGGGAAAGTTCACCACTGGAAAGTAGAACACTGTCTGGTGGGCATGAGGAGGATCAGGTAAGTTAAAGTTCTTTTTACTGCGCCCTAAACAGAAACAAGCAGTTGACCCTTGCAGTGTGGTCACAGCCTTGCTGCAAGGGAGGACTTTTAGTTTTAAGGTTTAGATTTTAGATTCAAGGATGAAAAAATAAATAGAACTGCAAGGTGAGGGAGTTCTGTACAGTCTAATTTAGGGATGAGTCAAACTTACGTGGGTTGGGTTCTCGGAAGGTTGGGCAAACTGTGCTGAAGTTCTGACATCAATCCAAACCACCTTAAAGTCAATGGTAGAAGAAAAAAGAAAAGAACATACAGAATTCTGGATTTATTTCTGAAAAATACAGAAATTTATTTTACTGTTTGGGTAATATAGTTTATGCTGCTGGTGGGAAGCACACCGCAAAAGTTCTGTAATAGCCATGTTCAGAACACACTCCCAGACAATTTACAATGTTTATTTTTTAGGATAGGAGGTATGTATGTGGACGGGACTCTTTGCCAATCACTTCTAGGGGTGTTAAAGATGTTTAGGCCCTATGAGGTGTGTATAAGTCAACTTACCATGTGGCTACCACAAGCAGGCCCCATATAACTGTTTTGTCACTGTCTAGGTGATTCTGTTAAAAAAGAACATGCAATTTTACTGTATATGTGCACATAGCTCAAAATGCATGTTACAGAAGGATTGAGTTCCAAGTCTCTGGGGTAATATTTTTGACTTTATTAGTGTAGTGCTCACCCCTGAAGGAGCCACTGGTGGTCGGGTTCCCCACTCCTGCACAGCCAGGCAACAAGTATTCTCCACACTTTCTCCAGACACAAGGAACAGTCTTTGAGCTTGTTTTTTTATGTGTTATAAGGGGTAATAACTTGGATGGGGAATAGGAATTATGGGATTCCCAACTTGATAGCAACAAAAATCAGGCAACTTCCTCCCTATGTACAACTCTGATTTATCTCCCTTTCGACATCTGACAGTCTCTGATGGAAAAGCAAAAGCCCCTTAACCACTTAAGCCCCGGACCATTTCGGGCCATTAGGACCAGGCCTGTTTTTGGGATTCGGCACTGCGCTGCTTTAACTGTAAATTGTGCGGACATGCAATGTTGTACCCAAATGAAATTTGCGTCCTTTTCTTCCCACAAATAGAGCTTTCTTTTAATGGTATTTGATTGCCTCTGCGATTTTTATTTTTTGCGATATAAACAGAAATTTTTTTTGAAAAAAATGATATTTTCTACTTTTTGTTATAAGAAAAATCGAATAAACTCAATTTTAGTCATACATTTAGGCCAAAATTTATTCAGCCACATGTCTTTAGTAAAAAAAAGTCAATAAGCGTATATTTATTGGTTTGCGCAAAAGTTATAGCGTTTACAAACTAGGGTACATTTTCTGAAATTTACACAGCTTTAAATTTATGACTGCCTATCTCATTTCTTGAGGTGCTAAAATGGCAGGGCAGTACAAAACCCCCCCAAATGACCCCATTTTGGAAAGTAGACACCCCAAGGAAATTGCTGAGAGGCATGTTGAGCCCATTGAATATTTTTTTTTTTTTTGTCCCAAGTGATTGAATAATGACAAAAAAAAAAAATACAAAAAGTTGTCACTAAATGATATATTGCTCACACATGCCATGGTTATATGTGGAATTGCACCCCAAAATACATTCTGCTGCTTCTCCTGAGTACGGGGATACCACATGTGTGGGACTTTTTAGGAGCCTAGCCACGTACGGGACCCCGGAAACCAAGCACCGCCTTCAGGATTTCTAAGGGCGCAAATTTTTGATTTCGCTCCTCACTACCTATCACAGTTTCGAAGGCCATAAAATTCCAAAATAGCACAAAACCCCCCCAAATGACCCCATTTTGGAAAGTAGACACCCCAAGCTATTTGCTGAGAGGCATGTTGAGTCCATGGAATATTTTATATTTTGCCACAGGTTGCGGGAATATGACAAACTTTTTTTTTTTGCACAAAGTTGTCACTAAATGATATATTGCTCACACATGCCATGGGCATATGTGAAATTACACCCCAAAATACATTCTGCTGCTTCTCCTGAGTACGGGGATACCACATGTGTGGGACTTTTTGGGAGCCTAGCCGCGTACGGGACCCCAAAAACCAAGCACCGCCTTCAAGGTTTCTAAGGGCATAAATTTTTGATTTCACTCCTCACTACCTATCAGTTTTGAAGGCCATAAAATGCCAAGATCGCACAAAACCCCCCCAAATGACCCCATTTTGGAAAGTAGACACCCCAAGCTATTTGCTGAGAGGCATGGTGAGTATTTTACAGCTCATTTGTTTTTGAAAATTAAGAGACATTTTTTTTTTCTTTTTTCTTTTTTTACATTTTCAAAACTTTGTGACAAAAAGCGAGATCTGCAAAATACTCAACATACCTCTCAGCAAATAGCTTGGGGTGTCTACTTTCCAAAATGGTGTCATTTGGGGGGGGGGTTTGTGCCATCTGGGCATTCCATGGCCTCTGAAACTGTGATAGGCAGTGAGGAGTGAAATCAAAAATTTACACCCATAGAAATCCTGAAGGCGGTGCTTGGTTTTTGGGGTCCCGTACGCGACTAGGCTCCCAAAAAGTCCCACACATGTGGTATCCCCGTACTCAGGAGAAGCAACAGAATGTATTTTGGGGTGTAATTCCACATATGCCCATGGCATGTTTGAGCAATATATAATTTAGTGACAACTTTTTGTACATTTTTTTTTTTTTTTTTTTGGTCATTATTCAATCACTTGGGACAAAAAAAAAAATATTCAATGGGCTCAACATGCCTCTCAGCAAATAGCTTGAGGTGTCTACTTTACAAAATGGGGTCATTTGGGGGGGTTTTGAACTGTCCTGGCATTTTATGCACAACATTAGGAAGCTTATGTCACACATCATCCACTCTTCTAACCACTTGAAGACAAAGCCCTTTCTGACACTTTTTGTTTACATGAAAAAAAATTTTTTTTTGCAAGAAAATTATGTTGAACCCCCAAACATTATATATTTTTTTAAAGCAAAGGCCCTACAGATTAAAATAGTGGGTGTTGCATTTTTTTTTTTCCACACAGTATTTGCGCAGCGATTTTTCAAACGCATTTTTTGGGGGAAAAACACACTTTTTTTTATTTTTAATGCACTAAAAAACACTATTGCCCAAATGTTTGATGAAATAAAAAAGATGATCATAGGCCGAGTACATGGATACCAAACACGACATGCTTTAAAATTGCGCACAAACGCGCAGCGGCGACAAACTACATTCATTTTTAAAAGCCTTTACAGGTTACCACGTTAGATTTACAGAGGAGGTCTACTGCTAAAATGACTGCCCTCGATCTGACCTTCGCGGTGATACCTCACATGCATGATGCAATTGCATATGACGCTAGACCGACGCTTGTGTTCGCCTTTGCGCAAGAGCAGGGGGGGACAGCGGTGCTTTTTTTTTTTTTTTTTTTTTTATTATTTATTTGGCTATTTTATTTTTAAACTGTGCCTTCCATATTTTATTTTACCATTTTTATCGTTCTCAGGGAATGTAAATATCCCCTATGATAGCAATAAGTAGTGACAGGTACTCTTTTTTTTGAAAAAAATTGGGGGGTTAGACCCTAGATCTTTCCTCTGCCCTCAAAGCATCTGACCACACCAAGATCGGTGTGATAAAATGCTTTCCCAATTTCCCAATGGCGCTTTTTATATCCGGGGGGGGGGTCATTCCGTCCCACTGCTTGTAAAAGCAGTCTAGAGGCTAAGTATCTGCTAGAATTGCTTTTAATTTCAATAAATTTTTATTTTTCAATTCAAGACATGTACAGAAAATCTTAAAAAATTGTTGTTTAAACATGACAAAGGGTTATTTCCAATTGTTTATGTCACAATGTTCTCATCAAGAGATTAAAAAAAAATAAAAAAAAATGAAAAATAGGCATTCAGGGAAGTCACACCCCACCTGGACGCCCCTAACGGGATCATCCTGCGCCCAGGTCAGGCCCCCCCCCCCAGCCCGCCATCCTCGTATGAAACCAATAAAAAGGAACTCGGAATCTTAATGAAGAACAGTACTACACTCATATACAATAACGCCCATCAGATTTAAGACTTGGAAATACCGCAATAAGAACACAGTAAATAATGATATCAAATCTTTGAATCATGTTTAAGCATCGAAACAAAAATAAAATAAAAATAAATAAAACAAAAGATAAAAGAACCAAGAAAAGATAGAATAGAAGAAGAAAGAAATAAGAAGAAATCACATGCCGAACATGAGGCCCTTTAGGAATTAGAGCGGTCAGGGTCATGCCTGACCTTCAAAGAAACGCCACAGAAAACTGCCCAAGGTTCCCATATTGCCTCAAATTTAGGGATTAAATTAGTTGATATGCTAACCATCTTCTCTTGAGCCATAATCCAAGAGATCTTATTGTGTATAGCCTTAATGGATACCCTGGGCTTCCTCCAAGATCTAGCAATAATAATTTTAGTCCCCAGAAGTATAAAGTGAATCAGTTTTCTAGTTGGTTTAGAAACGTTGGGAATATTGTCATTGAGAAGAGCAACAGAAGCTGACCTAGGTATTGAACACGAAGTGACCTTAAATATGAGATTAAAAATTTTCTTCCAGATCGGCCTGATCCTAGGACATTCCCACCAGATATGCACCATCGAGCCCAATAAATGGCAGCCTCTAAAGCAGTTGGGATCCGATTCTGGGTAGATGGATGCAAGCCTGATGGGAGTCATATACCATCTCATGACAACTTTTAAGTTAGCTTCCATGAGGGAGGTGTTCAAAATACTTTGGAATGAGCGAAAGTTGGCCTTTTGCCAGGATCCTAGATCCCAATTTAGCTGGAGGTCATCTTCCCATGCTTTCATGTATGAGGCTTTAGTAGCTGTACAAGTAAGTGAAGAGTAGATGACAGAAATGCCCCCCTTTGTCCCACGGCCGATCCGCACCAGATCTCATAGTCCGTAAATTTGGGAGGAAGAGGTTTCTCCGTCCAAATATCATTCAAGAATTGTGAAATCTGTTCAAATCTAAATTTTTCAGAGTCAGGGAGGTCAAATTTATTTAGACAATGGGGCATGGTAATAGGACCCCGATTTGTAAAGTATTGTCCTATCCTATATAGACCTTTGTTTGTCCACCAACTGAAGGCCTCTGTATCCATACCAGGAAAGAATTTTGGATTATTAAAAATGTGTGCTAGTGGTTGTGTTACAGACACTAGAGTGGGAAGAGGACGGAGTCTGTCCCAAAGGGAAAATGATTGAGATAAGGAAGGGGATAAAATAGGTGGTCTCTGTCTTTGTGGGCACCAAAGCAGGTACTTTAAGGATAATTGTGGTACCGCTTGTTGTTCTATCAGCACCCAGTCCGGTTTTTCATTCTTGGAATAAAATATAGATAATTGTGCTAGTCTGGCAGCTAAAAAATAATTATATAAGTTAGGCAAACCCACCCCTCCCTTCTTCCTATTTAAATATAGGGTGTTTTGGGGAACTCTGTAACTAGATTTGCCCCATACGAATGTGAGAATTTTACTTTGTAAGGAATTTATCTGATCTTTCCTGATGGGAATGGGGAGGGAACGAAATAGATATAAAATTCTAGGAAGTAATGTCATTTTCACTGAATTAATCCTGCCCAACCAAGATAGTTCGAATTTGTCCCAATTTTTAAGATCTGTAATAATTTTATGGAATAGGGGAGGATAGTTACTTGTGTAAAGAGATTCTGTTCGAGCAGTCAGAAAGATTCCCAGATATTTAATATGAGAAGAATTCCATTCAAATTTGAAAGACTGTTTGATGAGGGAAACTATGGGTAACGGGAGGGAAATATTTAGTGCCTGTGACTTGGCAAAATTGACCCTGAGTCCTGAAATATTAGAAAAATCAGAAATTACTTTATAAAGATTCGGGAGGGAGGTAATGGGAGAGGTAAGAAAGAGAAGCAAATCATCTGCGAAAAGTCCGCATTTATGCATCTGATTCCCACAGGTTACGCCTTTAATGTCAGAATTTTGTCTAATGGCTATGGCCAAGCTTTCAATGGCCATAGCAAAGACAATAGGGGATAGTGGACAACCTTGTCTTGTACCCCTGGCTATATTTATCGGAGAGGAATAATCTCCCTGTATACGAATTTGAGCTTTAGGTTGAGAAATTGAAAATTGCTTTTACATGAAAGCCGGCCGCTGGCTGAAAAGGATGATACCTAAACCCGCAGGCATCATTCTGGTATAAACATTCAAAGTCCAGCAACATACCAGTACGTTGCTGGTCCTTGTTGGACATGTATTGTAATCTTTTTTTTCATACAGCCTATTGGCTGAACGAAAAAAGAGATTGATTGGTGGGTATGCCCACCATTAGAATACCTCCCTTCATCCACCCACTTCTAATGATGGGCATATATGCCGAAGCATGGGGGCATCCTCCCGCAAAAAAGTTATGCCGCGTACACACGGTCAAGCCTTCGTCGGAATTTCGACCGTATGTACGCGGCATAAAAGGTTATGCCGCGTACACACGGTCGGAATTTTCCACGGGCAGGCCTCCGTCGGAATTTCGACCGTATGTACGCGGCATTAGGAGCAAAATCGCTCCTCCGCCCCTGCTGCCCCCATGCTTCGGCATATATGCTCTTTTTTTTTAACTGTGGTGTCACGGCTTTATGTATCGTGGGAGCAAACGCTGTTGCTGTCAAGATAAATAATTCCGCGCTGCAGTTGAATGGCGCACCTGAAAACAAAAAATTACATACCTGAAAAGCAAGCATGATAAAACATTGCAGAATAGAATACAGTAAAAAAGAGCAGAATAGAGAGAGAGAGAACAATAAAACGACAACTATTTTTGGTTTTTTTATTTTATATTTTTTTGTGTTTTGTTTTTTACGTTTCTTTTTTTCTTTTTTACACTTTTTTGTAACTTTACAACTGTAATGGTTCGGGTCTCTCAAAATGTAATGGCATCTTGGGAGACCCTGTGTAAGTGTGTCCTTGTCTGTGAAATGCTGTACCCTACGCTAAAACTTCACTTTTGAGTGGTAGCGTTCAAAACATTCACCTTGGACTGGTTGATATTGATGGTTGCTATGGACGGTTGCTACGGATTGGTTGTTATGGACGGTTGCTATGGACTGGATGCTATGGATGGTTGCTATGGATAGTTGCTATGGATGGTTGCTATGGACTGGTTGAAATGGATGGTTGCTATGGACAGTTGCTATGGATGGTTGCTATGGACTGGTTGATATGGATCAGGCCTGTCTCTGCGAACGCTGCAGTTATGTGTGTTGTGTTTGGTAAGTGACAGTGATCGATCGATACTGCACTTGGGTGGGCTGGGCGGAGGGGCTAAACGCAGGCGCTAGCAGGTATCTGGGCTGATCCCGCTAACACTGCGTTTTTGGGAACCCTAAACCGCTGGGGATGCTAGTATAGATCTGATCAGATACTATACCACTAAGGGGGGTGTATGCTTTGCGCGTGGGTGTTAGCGTTACTGGCACTAACCTAACACTGCCTGGGGCGACGCAGACCCTCTCTGGCGCTAAAACCTAATTGATCTCACCCGCCGGGCGATCAGGGGGGTTAAACCTTTATTGGGTTATATACGGCGGGTGCCCTGATGCTATAAAAAGCAAACTAATAAACCAGCGTCACCCGTAACCTTTATATGGTGATCACTGGTGAAAGGGTTAACTAGGGGCAATCAGGGGGTTAAAACCTTTATTAGGTTAAATATGGGGGTACCTGACACTATATAAAAACCTGACGGGTAACCTAAATAACGAAATAACTTACTGGCTAACCAGTGACACCAGTGACGCTTATATGGTGATCACTGGTGAAAGGGTTAACTCTAGGGGCAATCAGGGGGTTAAAATAATATATGGGGGTACCTGACACTAATAAAAACCTGCGGCGAACCTAAAAAAAATAACTGCCTATCTAAAATACCAGCGACACGAATACAGCGATCGGAAAAACAATCGCTTAGTGACGCTGAAGTTAGGGGGTGAAAGGGTTACCTGGGGGGTGATCAAGGGGTTAAACCTTTATTAGGGGGGGGGGTTAGGGGGCTACCCTGGACCTAAAGGGGCCTAATCCTAACTGCCCTGCAACTTTTTACAATCACAGATGACACTAAATGCAGTGATCAGTAAAATAAATGATCACTGCAATCAGTGACACTGTGATTGGGGGCTTTGGGGTGACCTGGGGGGTGATCTGGGGGTGACTGGGGGGTGATTTGTGTGTCTATGTGTACCTACGTGTCAGTGGACTGTTGGTGCACTAACCTGCTTCTTCTGTCCTCGGCGCCGGGAACGAAAAGACCGCAGCGAGGGAGATGACATCACTTCCTCCAGCCTGTATTTACATTTCAGGCAGGAGGAAGCAATTTCATTCGCCGGGAGCGATCGCGAGGGGGGGGGGCGGAATCGAGCGGCCGCCCCCTCATGCCTGATCGCTCCCGAACACTTAACGGCCGCTCACTGCAGTGAAGGGGGGTCCGGATGGACCCCCCAACTGCACAAAGGCGATCACGTAGATCTACGTGATTCTGCCTGTCTGTGCCATTCTGCTGACGTAAATCGGCGGTGGGCGGTCGTTAAGTGGTTAAGGACTAGGAACTTTATGTTCCTTCTCAAAGTAGCACAAAACTTGTAGGTTGCATACAGGAGTAGGCTTGTGCAATTCGTTTCGTAACGAATTGAAATTCGTCCGAATTTAGCAACTTTCGGACATTCGGAAGCATTTGAATTTCCGAACAGAGCAATTATGAATAAAACCGAATCCGAAATAAATTATACCGCAAAACAGCGAATGCCCGAAGGTCTTCGGCATAATTCGTTATGAAAAAAGTTACGAATGTACGAATCCACTCGAAGCACAATAACACTCGCTCTGCTCTCTGCTTCTCCCTCACCATGCTGAACTCCCTCTCAAAATGGTGTACAGGGGGCGGAGGCTATAGCCGCATGAAAAACGAAAGTAAAATACGAGATTTCGAATCCATTCGAAGCACAATAACACTCGCTCTGCTCTCTGCTTCTCCCTCACCGTGCTGAACCCTCTCAAAATGGTGTACAGGGGTGGAGCCTATAGCCGCATGTAAAAAACGAAAGTAAAATACGAGATTTCGAATCGTTACAAATAACCGCTATGTATTTAGAAAAGTACAAATCCATTCGAAGCACATTAGGCATAATAGGCAGCGTCGTTGTGAGAGAGACACGGAAAATTACGAATCAACGAACCCAAAAAAAGTTACGAAAGTAGGAGTTGTTTTTCGTTGATTCTGGACACAACGTACTCTACCGAAAGTACGAATTATAAAGCAACAAAAAATTCAACGAAAAATGTCGCTTGCAAAAATACGAATGAGTCCGAACACGAAAAATCCCGTCTAGCAAAATTACGAATGATTACGAATCAACAGGACCGGAAAGAAACGAACCGAAACGGAACAAATTTTTCCGTTGTGCACAAGTCTATACAGGAGTGACTCGAACTGCACTATAGACAGACCTTAGGAACTACCAGCCCATCTGGCTGCTTCTTCATTAGCCTACCTGGTTGCTACTGAAGATTTCCCAGGGCAAAGGTAAAGGAAAGATATAAACTCAATGCTGTGTAGCGGGTATTTAAATTTAAGGGAAGCATCTGGGTGGTAGTGTAACCCAGATGCACTGATTATTGTTTATGGAGGACTCTGGTGGTGTGAGGTTCCCTGGGGTCTGAGGGTGGCGCTGTTGCCCTTGGCCGGGGGTTGAACCCTCACTGCAAGACTGTACTCTTTTTGTCCCTTTCCGGCGGTTGTACAGCGGGGCAGGGAACCTGCTGTGATGCTGGGGAGAGGAGATAAAGGGGCAGACGCCCTGAGCACGGGGTTTAGAGTCGGAGGACACCGCCGCACCCAGGCACCTTCAGCCTGGGTGCGGGCGTTCCGGGCACAGGGGCCCTTGACCTGGCCGGAGCGGGAGATGGAGTCCATCCCAGGCACCTTTAGCCCTGGGGTGAGGTACTATTGAGGCCTGGGACCCAGTACCTTCGACTGGGTTCTGCAAGGGTGGAGGAGTCCGAGGGGCCCTAAGGTGTTGGGCGCCCGAATCTGAGACGAGGAGGCCGGGGAGTGTAACCCTTCCGAACAGCCCGGTGCAGCATTTGCCGGTGTCGGTGGGGCCTCCGGGTAACTCTCTCGGAAGAATGTCTTCCCTCTGACTGGGGCCACAGCTTAAAGAAGGTAACTCCTGTTTCATGTTCATCAGAGTTGCTGGTAGAGACTCAGAAAAGGAAATAAGTACATTCACAGCCACTGTGCGCCATAACCGTTGGTGATATCTCAATGGTTTAGTTTGATTAAGGATTGTGCCTTGACCTATACTGAACTGTTCGTTGGTCACAACCTGTCTGTGCTAAGTGACGATTTATTGCTGTTGAAGAATAAATAAGAGTTGGACCTTTTCAGTGGTGTGGAACTCTGGTTACTGGGAGCAAACGGGGGTCATTTAGAGGAAAGACTTTACCCTGGGTTATACACACGACCCGATGGTAAAATACGTTCGGGCCTTCACCTCTATCCAGAAGAGGACATGGGCCATGGTGGATCTCATCCCTCCTCCCAGGTTCCCCTAGACAAGACAGCAAGCCGAGAAGAAGGGGTGAGAGGGGTGAGCCCGCTACAGCTTTTTTTCAGAAAGGCTTGCTACATGTGACAGTGTTTCCCTTTGCAGGTTCCTGAAAGTGCTTCTGTACTCACTGTCCTCCTTTGCTATCGCTGCTTCAAGGGCAAGATTCCTTCCGGATCGTGATTTTGCCAGAATCCTCCCAGGCCAGCCCCAGACCAAGGCAGAGCCACCCCCCCCTCCCAGGCAGGTGTTCTTCTCAAGGGCCACCAGTCTCTTCAGCATTCCATCTTTCATCCAACTCCCTTGCCAGCATGACTAATCCATATTTAAGGGCTGGCTTAGCCTCTATGCCAGGCTCACTGCCTGGAGATTGGCTGAGCTCCCATAAGTATGCAGATCAACCCTCCTGGCCTCCACCCTCCAGTTTCCAGAAGGTTCTCCAACCTTCCAGCACTAGGGGGAGGCACCAGACACCTGCCTGTATGAGTCGTTCAGCCCTGAACTGCAGTAAACTTTTGATCTAGATTCAAAGACTCATTTTACTGTAGCGACCTCACCACTCTCTCCCCTTCTCATTCACGGCTTGTCTGTCTCATCTAGGGGTTAACACTGGGGGGAGGGATGAGATACACCACGGCCCATGTCATCTACTGTGTAGAGGTAAAAGCCAGAACTATCGGGCTTTGTGTATGTGTCCCAGAGTCAAATCCTCTCCTCGGATTGACTCCCCTTTGCTCCTAGTAACCAGAGTTCCACACACTGAATAGGTACAACTCGTATTTATTCTTCTCAATAAATAGTCATACAGCACAGACAGGTTGAGACCCATATACCACTTCAGTATTTGTGGGGAGTAGGCCAAGTCACAATTCTTCTAGATAGAGCTAACCACTGTAGTATCACCAGTGGCGAATAGTCACTGCCACTGCCTATATTGAACAGAACATGAATTACCTTCGCTAGCACAGCCCCTGTCAGGGGAAGGTAATCCATCCAAGGGAGTCACCGGAGGCCTCTCTGTCACCAGCAATGCTGCGCCGGGCTCTTCAGAGAAGTTCCGCTCACCAGTCTTCTCGACCTCAGACACGGGCACCCAAGGAGTTAGGGCCCCCTTGGATTCCTCCACCCTTGCGGAACTCAGTCGAAGGTACTGAGCTCCAGGCTTCCGCCATAGTACCTCACCCCAGGCCAAAGGTGCCTGAGATGGACTCCATCTCTCACTCCGGCCAGGTCAAGGGCACCTGGGCCCGGAACTCCGGAACGCCAGCACCCAAACTGGAGGTGCCTGGGTGCGACTGCGTCCTCCGACTCTGAACCCAAGGTCAGGGCGTCCGCCCCTTTTATCCCCTCGCCCTTTGCGTCACAGCAGGTTCCCCATCCTGCTGTAGCAGCGCCAGGAAAGGACAAAGGGGAAGCAGTCTTGCGGTGAGAGTTCAACTCCAGCCCACGGCAACACCACCACCTACAGGCCGCAGGGAACCCCACACCACCAGAGTCCTCCAAGAACCACAAAAGGGTCTCAGATTCCCTGACAATCAATGCATCTGGGTTACACTACCACCCAGATGCCTTCCCTAAAATCAAGCACCCGCTACATTACAATGAGACAAAATATTAAATGTGCCTGCACTGCCACTAATAGCACACTAGCAAGCATTCACAAGTTTGGGATCATGATACCAGAACTGGTGTCAATTATAGTTGTAACCCTGGTGTGAGCCAAAGGTAGGGATGGTGGACATACAGAGTAAGAGGTACTATTATACAAAGTTGCCAGACATATTTTTGTATGTTTTTTTCAAAGAATTAGAAATAAAATAATAAAAAAATTACTATTGCCTGGAGTCCACCTGTAAACAATTTGCACACATGATTTGATTTTTATTAAATGTGAGACCAAAAAACAAAAACAAACACATTTCACAATAGAGCAAGGTATAGCAGTTATGAGATTCACGCATGGCAAATGTTGTTCAAAGTAATTGCACAGAAATGCATGCCATGTACATAAACCCCGGGAATATTATGTTTTCATAATGGGGTAGAGCATCTCAAAAACAGACCATCATATGTTTCAATTATTTCCTTTTCATGAGATTACATACAAATATATCAAAAAAAGTGTCAGGTTGATCTACAGCATGCCTCAAGATCAAACACTTCAATTTAGGATAAAGTGACTTTGAGAGCAGAAAATGCTCACTTTGACCAAGCCAACCACCCACTCAAGGTAGCTTGCAAAGTTATGAGCTGTGAAGCAGAGAAGCCATAAAAGTTTAATTGCTAATCAATATGGATCTATGCTGTGCAGAATCAGCACAGAGAGATGTGGTTTATGGCAATATATGTAGTATGACTTTTTATATTTCCTTGAAATTAAAAATAATATTTGAGCATTTATATGTATTACACTGAAATGATTGCTTAGAGCAAGAACATTTCTGTGCGGTCCTTGTATGAAATCATGTTTTAAATTATGTAACTAGAAATAATATGAAAAAGCAGGTACTTGTCTTCAAAGCAAGTGCTGTTTAATCTGATGTTTAATTTTAAAGGTAAACTACGATAAGGGCGCAAATTTAACAGTACATTTACATAATCTTTGATATTATGAGTTTACGGTTTATTTTTGTATGATTATAAGCTTATAGCCTGTACAAATGCTGGTTTTAATGTTTTTTGCTGTTGTCCTACCGGTTGGTTATGTAATCTAGGGGGCTGATTTATAAACAAAATGGTTTCTGAATGTCTTAACATTTCTGCAAGTGTAACAAATAATTCCTGTAATGTGTGTGTATTAGTTTCCCTGTTGCCTTTCGCTGAGTTTGGAACAACCCCTAAGACAAAAATATAGAAAGAACATTTGACAATGAGAGTTAATAGCATAAAGAAGCCCGTGAGGGCAGTGTGTGTGGGACTTTGAAGGTGCTCAATGAGAGTATGACCAAATCAATGGAATAAATGCAAAGAAATATTTTTAAATAAAAGTGTCTATATTTAATACATGATATACATGGTACAAAAACAATAAGGAAAGAAAATACAACGCAGTGTACTCGTTCCCTGTACGTCACATATGTTATCCGTCCTACATGTTTCGCATAAATTATGCTTCCTCAGGGACGCACATGGACTTCAATCTATCTAAAATAGACATAAACATTTAGAAAAAGCAAAAAGAGAACTGTAGAAAATATATATATATATATATATGTAGCGGGGTGTTCCCCTTTAATGTAGAGAGACAAGAAGTTCCAGGTGAGAGGTGAGTCGGGAGGAAGTAAAGACACATTATGGAAGTGAAAGCAGAGGAGAGAGAGACTACATCTCCCAGTACATCTTGCAGCACCCAGGGTGCATTGCTCCAGAACAGAGACTGCTGGGGCAGACTTTATAAAGGGGAGGCGGAGTTTTGGTCGGCCTCTTTGTACCCCCCTCTCCTAGCAAGAGGATGTCTGTGCTGAACTGCTGTGTGCACAAGGCCTGAAGCCCGGGCCGTGTGCTCCTTTCCAAAGAGCCCTCTGCCAGCCTAGCAGAGCCTTAGAGACATCTAATCCTCCTTGCTGCAGTACACCAGAAGGATTGAAGACTTGGATGTCGGTGGATTCCTGTTCCTAGACGAATCGATGGAGGAAAGGGACTTGGACTTGTCCAGGTGGTGAGAGCTGTTTAAAGACAGATACTTTATCTTTACTATTCGTTGGGATTACAAAGTTGTTCTTCAAGTGCACCACCGAGAGATTGCTAGCAAATATTGTTTCACTGAACTTCCATTTAGATCAGTCAGGCCTGACTGCATAGGTAGACATTGCTGGGTGTTAGTCTACCCATGAGGGGAAGTAGCTGTAAAAGGGCAGCGCTAGAGTTGCATAGCAATACTTAATTAATCTGATTACTCTGTTTATCTTTATTACTGTTTATTGCAGGGATCTGCAACTTGTTATACTGTTGTTTATTACTTGCCCATTAGCCTCAGTAAAATATCTGGGTAAAGTACATTTGGTGTCAGTTCCGCTTACTTTAATAGGAGTTTTAAAGTATATTCTGTGTATGTTTGTTATAGGACTGCGTCACCAACAGTTGCGGTCACGCGGTCCTATCCCTCTATCACCAGCTGTGCCACGGGAGGTTAGAGCCGATTGCCAGGGGTTGACAGCAGTGCACTACAGGGCCCAAATCAATATCAGCGGCTCTCTTAACTGGGGGTAGCGCTACATATATATATATATATATATACATTTGTTACATCATTAGGTTTGTCACCAAAACAAGTTAATAATCATAAGATTGTGAAAAAATGGTATAGATAAATTGTGCCCTTCCCATATATACCACCACTGCGCTTATGGGTTAAATAAACCTATACTAAATATAAAGCAGCCACTTTAAATAAATAAATATGAACAAAACAGTGTAAAATCAAAAAGACCCCACACAGCGGCGCTAGAGAGCAGTATCCTCCCCCCCCCCCTATGTCTGTATTCAATGGACCGAGGGAAAAAATATTGTTCAAAAAATTATATATTGTGAGGGGGTTAGCTCGGTAGCGGGTGTGTGTGACCCCCTGGATGGGCTCCCCACACAAAAACAGGCCCAGCAGACGGAGGTTGTGGTTTTCAAGATCAAAAGGTGCGGTTTATTTCTCTATTTACAGTGACAAAAACACAGCAAAGCAAAAAGAAACATAAACAAAATAAATGCTGGTCAGCTTGACCTCTGACTAAACATGCAGGTTTCCCTAACTAACAACTGGGATCAGCCTGGTGCTGTCCTAGTCCCTAAGTCCCTGGTTTAGTAAATGTCCAAACAAATAGCCACACAGGCTTGGTCTCACCGCACAGGGGTTCACTCTCCCTAGACAGTCCACACAGGTCTGGTTCCAGGCATGAGCAAACACCTAATGAAGCTGGGAGTTTTTATAGAGGCCTTAAACGAGCTGACAAGCTTCAGCTGGTCTCATCAACTCCCTGCCTGCACGACGCCCAGCACTCTCCCTAGAGGTATGAATCATCCATGAGCCCACTAGCCTCAGCTGGGCTTCATCAACTCTCTCCCTAGTTGTATAAGTTGGCATAAAGCCTGAATCTGGGAGAAATATACCTACCCCCCTGGATGCAACCAGGTGACTTTACCTTCCTGCTGTCACAATATATATATATATATATATATATATACACGCCATGGGGCGTGGCTATGCGGTAACCGTCTGACGGATTATTCAACGTCACAGGATCGAACTGAGTACCGAAGGATCAGTGAGTGGCAGCAGAAAGTTGGTGAGATCTCACTGTGATTACTGAGGGTCCGCCGCGACCTATACACTCGCTTTTCAGTGCATTGTGCTTTGGATTTGCAGTGGTTTTAATATGCCTATTTAAGTTTTTTGTTTTAGGTAATTGCAATATTTGGAGTGTGTGTTTTGGTGTGTAATTAAACTGATTTTACGTTACTACACTATTTGGAGCTTTTTCTTATATTTGCATATGGAGTAATCCCTTAAAACACCTGATTTGAGTCTGGAGGATCGTTTGCACAGCTTTATGAGATTTCTGTACACGTTTTTATGCCAAACACGAGAGTGTGAGGCAACTTGCTTTGGTGAGTGTCCATCTGATGGGAGAGGGATCACGAAACACTGAACACTGTGTGTGGTGGAGGATTGGAAGAAGATTTTTTTTCTCACGCATTTGGATTGAATTTGTGTGGACTTTATTTTACTTGTGCACATTATTCACTTATGTCACAGGGTGTATATATATAATTTTTTTGAACAATATTTTTTCCCTCGGTCCATTGAATACGGACATAGGGGGGGAGGATACTGCTCTAGCGCCGCTGTGTGGGGTCTTTTTGATTTTACACTGTTTTGTTAATAATCATAAGATATACTGAGAAGCTTAAAGAACATGCGTTTAATACCTCCAAATTTCTATGGATCCTCAAAACAAAGGAGTGTCACCTGTCGTGAAACAGGGGACACCCGGATGTGAAGCAGGCAAGGCTCTCTCAACCCATGCACCACAACCCCGCGTATGCGCAGGCAAAGCACACAAGGTCCCTAATGGGAAACAAAGGGGCAGATGTTGGAAAAGTACAACCTAAACGTACAGGATAAGGAGAATTGATCGTTAATGAATATCTAATATACCATGGTCAGTGTTCGACCATGTATAAGGCATGCAAAATAAATGAATATGTAGCGCTACCCCCAGTTAAGAGAGCCGCTGATATTGATTTGGGCCCTGCAGTGCACCGCTGTCAACCCCCGGCAATCGGCTCTAACCTCCCGTGGCACAGCTGGTGATAGAGAGATAGGACCGCGTGATCGCAACTGTTGGTGACGCAGTCCTATAACAAACATACACAGAATATACTTTAAAACTCCTATTAAAGTAAGCGGAACTGACACCAAATGTACTTTACCCAGATATTTTACTGAGGCTAATGGGCAAGTAATAAACAACAGTATAACAAGTTGCAGATCCCTGCAACAAACAGTAATAAAGATAAACAGAGTAATCAGAATAATAAAGTATTGCTATGCAACTCTAGCGCTGCCCTTTTACAGCTACTTCCCCTCATGGGTAGACTAACACCCAGCAATGTCTACCTATGCAGTCAGGCCTGACTGATCTAAATGGAAGTTCAGTGAAACAATATTTGCTAGCAATCTCTCGGTGGTGCACTTGAAGAACAACTTTGTAATCCCAACGAATAGTAAAGATAAAGTATCTGTCTTTAAACAGCTCTCACCACCTGGACAAGTCCAAGTCCCTTTCCTCCATCGATTCGTCTAGGAACAGGAATCCACCGACATCCAAGTCTTCAATCCTTCTGGTGTACTGCAGCAAGGAGGATTAGATGTCTCTAAGGCTCTGCTAGGCTGGCAGAGGGCTCTTTGGAAAGGAGCACACGGCCCAGGCTTCAGGCCTTGTGCACACAGCAGTTCAGCACAGAGATCCTCTTGCTAGGAGAGGGGTGTCCAAAGAGGCCGACCAAAACTCCGCCTCCCCTTTATAAAGTCTGCCCCAGCAGTCTCTGTTCTGGAGCAATGCACCCTGGGTGCTGCAAGATGTACTGGGAGATGTAGTCTCTCTCTCCTCTGCTTTCACTTCCATAATGTCTCTTTACTTCCTCCCGACTCACCTCTCACCTGGAACTTCTTGTCTCTCTGCATTAAAGGGGAACACCCCGCTACAAATAGGTAAGTATGTATGCTTACTGTTTTGAAAAAGAATAGATCGTGTAGCCTGGCAGCTTATAAAGACGTAGGGCAGCAGATAGGAAAACTGGTGATTATGTAGAATACTGATTGAATCTGTAAGGACAATATTGTATAAATATATCCATATGTTTGCTGGATCTACACTAGTATACATAAAGGACATATATGTATCATTGAACATATATATAATAAAGCAAGGATGGTACCTGTGATTGACTGCACCTAGGTATGATGTGTAGCCACCATAGTGTGTTCTAAGAAAAGAACACACATTGACACCATCGAGCAAAATCTGGCCTTATCAGCTCTAAATGAAAAAAGTATACATGGTATTAAAATCAGAAGAAGAGAAGCTCACCTTGCAAACATGCAAGATATGAGTCACTTTAGTGCAAGTAAAGTGTACCAGGCTTACCTACAGCTGTCTCAGCAGCGATTATGCTCCCAGGACCTGCTACACAGCAGCCATGATGGCTGCGTCTGGCCTTATATAACCCAATGATGTTAACTCGACGCCGCATAATGACGTATAGACGTCAGCGGAGTGACTGCGGGCGCACGGAGATGACGTTTCGGTGGATAATACCATTGAATATGCAGCCAACAACGCGCATGCGTTGGATCCCAATGCACAGGGCGAATGCCATCCCTGCCTCGTAACTATGCAACGATGGCGACGCCAATGTGCGCCGAAGAGCGCATGCGCACATAGTGTGGCCGGAATATGTCAATCGGGGGGTCAGACAGTCATACCATCCATACCTTCGCATGGATTCAACACAGGGGTGTTGATGACTGCCCCCGAGCGCCCGCATGGGACCCTGTGGTTGCTCGCATTGACGGGGGGGTGGGTGGCACATAGGAAGAAAAGACATGCCGTATAATGTAATGTATGTGTGCACCAAATTACACACGCCCTGACACCATGTGTCAAAGTGCCACGCAAATGGGCACACATTCATGTGAATGTATGATTGTATGGGTGTTTGAGTATACATACCATACCGTGATGGAAAGGCATGTTGGTGTGAGGAAGTCCACAGAACCAGAGGCATAGATTGCATGTTTAAACAAAGAATATACAATATAGTAACAAGGCTTAATAGCAAACAGTATTTATATACTGTGGAGGGTCAACGCCAAATTGACAATCCTACGGTATACAAAAATATAAATATAAAGAACACATTGAGCACATATGATTTATATTCACCTCCAATACATTTTACAATATTTCTAATTTATTGAAAGCACATTTATATGGTGATTACATACAGACCACCAATGGTCCGGGTATGTATCTGGGCCGGTGGGTGTCTATGGGCATGTAGATGGGAAAAAGCCCACGTGTAGGGCTGAGCGGACTAACTGGTATATCAATCCCCATGGTGAGGGAAAGTGGGCAGTCCGGTGAACTTTTGACTGCCAAGAACGCAGTGACGTAAAAGACCATGACGAGCCAAAAAAATGAAGTTCTATGCTTCCGAGCATGCGTCAAATTGTTTCTGAGCATGCACGTTTTTTTTCCCGTCGGAAATGCATACAGACGAAAGGTTTTCCCGCTAGGATTTTTTCCTGATGGGGGAAAAAAAGAGATCCTGCTCTCTTTTTTTTTTTTTTTTTTTTTTCCGGCAGTTTTCCCGTCGGAAAAACTCAGATGGAGCATACACACGGCTGGGATTCCCGTCCAAAAGCTCTCAGCGCAGTTTTTCAGATGGGAAAACTGGTCGTGTGTACAAGGCATCAGAGTTGGTGTACAGAAGGAGGGCATTGTGTGGTCATTACTTTCTTAATATGTTTGAACGGGTTTTATATGTATGTCCTTGAGGCAACCAAAGAGGCACGCCACTCTGAACTGGCAGTGGGTGGAGCCTGATGGGGAACTCTTGAAAGACTAGCTTCCCATCAGGTCTGCTATGCCTGTGATTGACAGCGGATGGCAGTGGGTAGATCTATAGCCGTTATTCAGTCCAATAATGGATTAATCCACCCACTACCATCTGCTGTCAATTGTAGGCAAGGCGGACCGGATGGGGAACTCTTAGAGCTCCCCTTTAGGCTCTGCCCACCTGACAACTCAAATTCATGGCTGCTGTGTCGGTTGGATGGGCGAATCCTAATGGGGAACAACAAGACTAATTCCCCATCAGGTCGGCCTTGCCCTTGATTGACAGAGCACCACACTGGGTGGATTCCAAAGCCACTATCAGACCGAATAACGATTATGGATCCACCCACTGCCAACTTCTGTCAATCAAAAGTAAAGCAAACTTGATGGGGAACTAGTCTCTCAGTTCCTATTAGGCTCTGCCCACCTCTAGTTTAAAACTCCTTAGTCAGTATGACAGCACAGAGGCCTGGGGCAGGAGGGAGCTCACTGAGAATGGGCTGTCCATTGACAGATTCGTGTACCTGTCTCTGTCACTTTTGGTGCTGTGCTCTGAGGGAATTCTAAAGCCCTGTTCACACGACCGGTTTTCCCAGCAGGAAAACTGCCAGGAGAGCTTTGGCCGGGAATCCCGGCCGTGTGCATGCTCCCTAGCAGTTTTCCCGACAGGAAAACTGCCAGAAAAAAAATAGAGAATCTGCTCTCTATTTTCCCGTCGGGATTCCCGGCAGAGTGTTTCCTGCAAAGAAAACCAGTCTTCTGTATGCTTACCTGAAGGGGAAATAAACCGTGCATGCTCGATAACAATTCGCCGCATGCGCGGTAGCATAGAACACAATTTAGCCGGCTCGTCGTAGTCTTTGATGTCACAGCGTTCTTGCCATTCAAAAGAACTGCGGTGTCAGGGCTGCGTTCAGCCCTTCCTTCTCTGTGCTGGCAGCTCAGCTGTCGGCTAATTGCCAGCTTCCATCTCTCCAGTGATCCACCTGTTGATGATCCGCTCGTCAGCTGCCTACTTAAGGACTTCCAGTTCATTTGCTCTTTGCCTTTGCCTGTGTTAACATCACTACAGACTTTCTCCTGCATTGCTGTTGAAGACCTGCTTGACTACATTCCCTCTGGCTACAGATCCTGCTTGCTGGACTCTCTACCTTTTATCCCTGGTTCTTGGACATTGGCTTGGCTGACTACCCGATCCGGTTACCGAACCCTGGCTTGCTTTACTACACTTACTCTGTTTGTCTTTATTTTTATTATTAAACAAGTGTGCTTTAACTGTACTTCTGTTTCAGTCTGATTCATGGTTCCTGACAGTAGGCGAAGGCCATGACTTCAGAAGATGCAGCTAATCCACTTGTTCATAATATTTTTTCCAGATTGGATGACCTGGATCACCGCCTGGATCAGGTTGCCACGGCGATAAGGACGCTCCTAAGTCGCATGGCTCATCTAGAGTCTCCTACTGTGGCCGCTCCGGTAGTCCCTGTGCAGGCAGACCCTGCTGCTGCTCCAGCCTCTGTGCAGGCACCCGCCTTGTGTATTTCCTCTTTAAGAGGTATGTCTGGTTCCGTTCCGCTTCCCCAACGATTTGGGGGCGATCCAGTCCAATGCAGAGGTTTTCTTAACCAGGTTGAGATATATTTTGAGATGCTGCCCCAGGCGTTTCCCACGGACAGAAGCAAAGTAGGTTTCGTGAAATCTTTGCTTTCTGAGAGAGCCTTGGCCTGGGCAAACCCTCTATGGGAGACGCAAAAACCTGTGGTCCTGAGTTATCTAGAATTTGTGGCTTCCTTCAAAAGGTTATTTGACGTTCCCGCAAGCTCCGCTTCTGCTGCCAAGTGCCTTATGTCCATCAGAGTACGAGAACTGTTGCCGATTACGCCATTGAATTCCGTACTCTGGCAGCAGAGGTTGCGTGGAATAATGAGGCCCTCGTGGCTGCGTTTTCTCATGGTTTCTCGGATAACATCAAAGATGAGATAGCAGCCCGAGATATACCCACCGAGCTGGAGAGGTTGATCACGTTTGCCATCCTTATTGACTCCAGACTCAGAGAGAGACTCTCTCTTAAGGAGTGCTTGCAGAAGCCTCCTGTACGTTTGTCTCCGAGCTTTGCAGTCCCACCCTTGCCTCCCTCACCTCCCATGCCTCCTGGTACAGAGTCGGTCTGTGAAGATGAACCCATGCACTTGGGCTTTACGCGTCTCTCTGCGGATGAGAGAGCCCTTAGGAGGAGGGAGAGATTGTGCCTTTATTGTGGCCAGGCCGGTCACTTTTTGAAGTCTTGTCCTACCCGTCCTGGCAACGCTCGAACCTTGAGGTCCTGTCATGGACAGACCTTAGGTGGCGTTGTTTCGTCTCCAGTTGCCCAGAAGGATAAGCCCCTGGTTTCGGTTACCCTGTCGTGGGCTGAGTCATCCGTCGAGATACAGGCTCTAATCGACTCCGGGGCTGCAGGCCTGTTCATTGATGCTGCCTTTGTGTCTAAGCACTCGATTCCGCTGCAGCTGCGTGACACTCCACTTGCCATTGAGGCTCTTGATGGGCGACCTCAACAGCCTGCCCATATGACTCATGAGACGGTTCCATTGTCCATGGCCGTAGGGGCTCTTCACCATGAGATAATCCAATTCCAAGTTATTTCCTCACCTAAGTTTCCACTGGTTATTGGTTATCCTTGGCTACAGAGGTACAACCCCTCTTTTGATTGGCTCCGTGCTGAGGTTTTGTCCTGGTCGCCACAGTGCAGTGAGAGATGCTTCCAGAAGGTAGCCAAGGCTCTGTGCACCTCTTCACTCTCCTCCCTGCCAGAGGATTTTAGCGATGTCTTTGACAAAGGTCAAGCCGGTACGTTGCCTCCACACCGGTCGTATGATTGCGCAATTGACCTTCAACCTGGTGCCATACCCCCTCATGGCCGGGTTTACCCTTTGTCGGTCTTGGAGGATAAAGCCATGGAGGAGCATGTTGCAGACGCACTTTCTCGAGGTTTCATCCGCAAATCCTCATCTCCTGCCGGTGCTGGCTTTTTTTTGTAAAAAAAGAGCTGTGAACTGAGACCTTGTATTGATTATAGGGGTCTTAATCGTTTTACCATTAAGAATGCCTTTCCGATCCCATTGATTAGGGATTTTTTTGACCGTCTCAAGGGAGCAACGGTCTTCACGAAGCTTGATTTGAGAGGGGCATACAATCTCGTCAGGATTAAGCAGGGCGACGAGTGGAAAACTGCGTTTAATACCAGAACAGGTCATTATGAGTACCTCGTAATGCCTTTTGGCCTCTGCAATGCTCCGTCAGTTTTCCAAGAGTTTATTAACGATGTCCTTTCGAGATTTTTTGCAGTTATTTGTGGTGGTCTATCTCAATGATATCCTCATTTTCCAAGTCCCTGGAGAGCCACCACACAGATGTCTGGCGCTACAAAAACTAAGAGAACAATCTCTATTGTAAGCTGGAGAAATGTGAATTCCATCGGGAACAGGTCAAATTCCTGGGTTATGTCATTTCCACTTGGGTACAAGTCCAGGAGGCTTTGCGACAGGCTAAAGAGAGGTACAGACTCCATGCTGACCACAGACGCCTGCCTGCGCCTTCCTACCAGGTCGGGGACAGGGTCTGGCTGTCATCTCGCAACCTCCAACTTCGTGTCCCTTCTCTGAAGTTTGCACCTCGGTTTATTGGGCCTTTCCATATCTTTTGCAGGATAAATCCAGTGGCTTACGCGTTGGACCTTCCTTCCAGTATGCGCATATTTAATGTGTTTCATGTCTTCTTATTGAAACCTTTGGTCTGCAACCGTTTTACCACCTCGGTGCCACGTCCTCACGCTATACAGGTTGAGAACCATGAGGAGTATGAAGTACAGTCCATTGTTGACTCCCGTAGGTTCCGTGGGCGCATACAGTACCTGGTGCATTGGAGGGGCTACGGTCCGGAGGAATGTTCTTGGGTCCCATCCTCAGACGTACACGCCCCTGTCCTCCTCCGTGATTTCCATAGACATTTTCCCCTCAAGCCCGGTGGTCCTCCGAGGGGGAGGGGTCATTAAAGGAGGGGGTACAGTCAGGGCTGCATTCAGCCCTTCCTTCTCTGTGCTGGCAGCTCAGCTGTCGGCTAATTGCCAGCTTCCATCTCTCCAGTGATCCACCTGTTGATGATCCGCTCGTCAGCTGCCTACTTAAGGACTTCCAGTTCATTTGCTCTTCGCCTTCACCTGTGTTAACATCACTACAGACTTTCTCCTGCGTTGCTGTTGAAAACCTGCTTGACTACATTCCCTCTGACTACAGATCCTGCTTGCTGGACTCTACCTTTATCCCTGGTTCTTGGACATTGGCTTGGCTGACTACCCGATCTGGTTACCGAACCCTAGCTTGCTTTACTACACTTACTCTGTTTTGTCTTTTTATTTTTATTATTAAACAAGTGTGATTCAACTGTACTTCTGTTTCAGTCTGATTCATGGTTCCTGACAGGCGGGTCTTTTGTGCGGCCGTGTGTATACATGGCTTTTCAAGGCAAGCTTGGCCGGAATCCCATCGAGAAAACCGACGGTTTTCAAACAGATGGGATTCCCGGCCGTGTGTACAGGGCTTAAAGGGTGACTTACACTAGATAATGCTTTGGGAGTTTTAGATATTCTTCAGCTCTAAAATGTGTACTTTAACCACTTAACGACCGCTCACTGTATATATACGTCGGCACAATGGCACTGACAGGCACAATCACGTAGAGCATACGTGATTGCCTTTGTACAGTTGGGGGGTCCGATCGGACCCCCTTCTGTACAGTGAGCGGTCGGAATTCGTTGGGGAGCGATCCGACATGAGGGGACGGCCGTTCGATTCCGGCCACCCCCCCCCCCCGCGATCGCTCCCGGCGAATAGAAATGCCCCCTCTGTCTGTCGAATGTACACACAGACAGAGGAAGCAGGAGGAAGTGATGTCATCTCCTGTGCGGCGCTCACATATACCGAGCGCCGTACAAGAGAAGACATCAAGGTTAGTGCACAAACACTACACTAACACCAGCACACATAGGCACATAAATCACCCCCCCAGGCCCCCCCAGATCAGCCCCCAGTCAGTGTCACTGATTGCAGTGACCATTTATTTACTGATCACTGCAATTAGTGACATTTGTGACTGTAAAAGTGTCACTACATTTAGTTTTAGGTCCAGTGTAGCCCCCTAACCCCCCCTAATAAAGGTTTAACCCCTTGATCACCCCCCAGATAACCCTTTCACCCCCTAGCACCACTGTCGCTAAGCGATCATTTTTCTGATCGCTGTCTTAGCGTCGGTGATGCAGATCGGTAGCCAGTAATTTTTTTTAGGTTCGCCGCAGGTTTTTATAGCGTCAGGTACCCCCATATATTATCTAATAAAGGTTTTAACCCCCTAATTGCCCCTAGTTAACCCTTTCACCAGTGATCATCATATAAGTGTTACGGGTGACGCTGGTTAGTTAGTTTGCTTTTTATAGTGTCAGGGCACCGCCGTATATAACGCAATAAAGGTTTAACCCCCTGATCGCCCGGCGGGTGATATCAATTAGGTTTTAGCGTCAGAGAGGGTCTGCGTCACACCCCAGGCAGCGTCAGGTTAGTGCCAGTAACGCTAACACCCACGCGTGAAGCATACACCCTCCTTAGTGGTATAGTATCTGAACAGATCAATATCTGATCTGATCAGATCTATACTAGCGTCCCCAGCAGTTTAGGGTTCCCAAAAATGCAGTGTTAGCGGGATCAGCCCAGATACCTGCTAGCACCTGCGTTTTGCCCCTCCGTCCAGCCCAGGCCACCCAAGTGCAGTATCGATCGATCGCTGTCACTTACAAAACACAACACACAACTGCAGCGTTCGCAGAGACAGGTCTGATCCCTGCGACTCCAGTGCTGTAGGAGGTGATTTCACCACCACAGTTAAAAAAAAAAAGCAAATATGCCGAAGCATTGGGGCAGCAGGGGCGGAGGAGTGATTTTGCTCCTAATGCCGCGTACATACGATCGAAATTCCGACGGAGGCTTGCCCGTGGAAAAGTCCGACCATGTGTGTGCGGCATAACTTTTTTGCGGGAGGATGCCCCCATGCTTCGGCATATATAAATGGTGCATGTATGCCCATCATTAGAAGTGGGTGGATGAAGGGCGGTATTCTAATGGTGGGCATACCCACCGATCAATCTCTTTTTTCGTTCAGCCACCTGGCTGCATGAAAAAAAAAAGATTACAATACATGTCCAACAAGGACCAGCAACGTACTGGTATGTTGCTGGACTTTGATTGGTTATACCAGATTGATGCCTGCGGGTTTAGGTATTATCTTGGTATCATTCTTTTCAGCCAGCGGCCGGCTTTCATGTAAAAGCAATCCTAGTGGCTAATTAGCCTCTGGACTGCTTTTACAAGCAGTGGGAGGGAATGTTCCCCCCCGGATATAAAAAGCGCCATTGGGAAATTGGGAAAGCATTTTATCACACCGATCTTGGTGTGGTCAGATGCTTTGAGGGCAGAGGAAAGATCTAGGGTCTAGACCCCAGTTTTTTCAAAAAAAAGTACCTGTCACTACCTATTGCTATCATAGGGGATATTTACATTCCCTGAGATAACAATAAAAATGCTAAAAAATAAATAAATATGGAAGGACCAATTTAAAAATAAAATAGCAAAATTAATAATAAAAGCACCCCTGTCCTGCCCTGCTCTTGCCCAATGGCGAACGCAAGCGTCGGTCTGGTGTCATATGTAAACAGCAATTGCACCATGCATGTGAGGTATCACCGCAAAGGTCAGATCGAGGGCAGTAATTTTAGCAGTAGACCTCCTCTGAAAATCTAACGGGGTAACCTATAAAGGCTTTTAAAGGCTTTTAAAAATGTATGTAGTTTGTCGCCAATGCGCGTTTGTGCGAAATTTTAAAGCATGTCGTGTTTGGTATCTATGTACTCGGCCTAAGATCATCTTTTTTATTTCATCAAACATTTGGGCAATAGTGTGTTTTAGTGCATTAAAATTAAAGTGTATTTTTTCCCCCAAAAATGCGTTTGAAAAATCGCTGCGCAAATACTGTGTAGAAAAAAAATGCAACACCCACCATTTTATTCTGTAGGGCCTTTGCTTTAAAAATATATATAATGTTTGGGGGTTCAACATAATTTTCTTGCAAAAAAAAAATATGTTTTCATGTAAACAAAAAGTGTCAAAAAGGGCTTTGTCTTCAAGTGGTTAGAAGAGTGGATGTAAGCTTCCTAATGTTGTGTATAAAATGCCAGAACAGTTCAAAACCCCCCCAAATGACCCCATTTTGGAAAGTAGACACCCCAAGCTATATACTGAGAGGCATGTCGAGTCCATGGAATATTTTATATGTTGACACAAGTTGCGGAAAAAATACAATTTTATTTTATTTTTTTGCACAAAGTTGTCACTAAATGATATATTGCTCAAACATGCTATGGGCATATGTGTAATTACACCCCAAAATACATTCTGTTGCTTCTCCTGAGTACGGGGATGCCACATGTGTGAGACTTTTTGGGAGCCTAGCCGCATACGGGACCCCAAAAACCAATCACCGCCTTCAGGCTTTCTAAGGGTGTAAATTTTTGATTTCACTTCTCACTGCCTATCACAGTTTCGGAGGCCATGGAATGCCCAGATGGCACAACCCCCCCCCCCAAATGACCCCATTTTGGAAAGTAGACACCCCAAGCTATTTTCTGAGAGGTATTGTGAGTATTTTGCAGATCTCGCTTTTTGTCACAAAGTTTTGAAAATTTAAAAAAAAAAATGTTCTTTCTTTATTTTCAAAAACAAATGAGAGCTGTAAAATACTCACCATGCCTCTCAGCAAACAGCTTGGGGTGTCTACTTTCCAAAATGGGGTCATTTGATGGGGTTTTGTGCTATTTTGGCATTTTATGGCCTTTGAAACTGTGATAGGTAGTGAGGAGTCAAATCAAAAATTTGTGCCTAGAAATCCTGAAGGCGGTGATTGGTTTTCGGGGTCCCGTACGCGGCTAGGCTCCTAAAAAGTCCCACACATGTGGTATCCCCGTACTCAGGAAAAGCAGCAAAATTTATTTTGGGGTGCAATTCCACATATAACCATGGCATGTGTGAGCAATATATCATTTAGTGACAACTTTTTGTATTTTTTTTTTTTTTTTTTGTCATTATTCAATCACTTGGGACAAAAAAAAAAAAATATTCAATGGGCTCAACATGCCTCTCAGCAATTTCCTTGGGGTGTCTACTTTCTAAAATGGGGTCATTTGGGGGGGGGGGTTTGTACTGCCCTGCCATTTTAGCACCTCAAGAAATGAGATAGGCAGTCATAAACTAAAAGCTGTGTAAATTCCAGAAAATGTACCCTAGTTTGTAGACGCTATAACTTTTGCGCAAACCAATAAATATACGCTTATTGACATTTTTTTTACTAAAGACATGTGGCTGAATACATTTTGGCCTAAATGTATGACTAAAATTGAGTTTATTCGATTTTTCTTATAACAAAAAGTAGAAAATATCATTTTTTTTCAAAATTTTCGGTCTTTTTCCGTTTATATCGCAAAAAATAAAAATCGCAGAGGCAATCAAATACCATTAAAATAAAGCTCTATTTGTGGGAAGAAAAGGACACAAATTTCGTTTGGGTACAACATTGCATGTCCGCACAATTTACAGTTAAAGCAGCGCAGTGCAAAATTCTGAATTCACCTCTGGTCCTTTAGCTACCAAATGGTCCGGGGCTTAAGTGGTTAACATGTATGCAAAAAAGGAAAAAAAAAACATGCAAAAACAGTATTAGTAGCTTAAAGGTTAATGTTTCTCTGTGCTAAGGAAACTAAAATGTATTAAAAATTTGATGGGAACCTGTTTCTTTGCATATCGTAATAAAAGAAAAGTTGAATTTGATTGTTACTTGTTTTCTATGCCCACTGTGTACATCAGGAGTCCATGAGCTGACGGTTCCTTCTAATTTGAAAATTTTCTTGAGGAGGACATAAGAGAGAGAGAGGTAGTTTCCCAGTGGTGAATAAAATGGGATTGTCAGCAAAGGCTACTGGATGCATCCATGACAACACAAGAGCAGCAGCATGTCACTGAAAGGTTTCATTTCCACACAATGCATCCAAAAACAAAAATATTTGTTTTGTTGTTTTGTATCTCATTTAATGACTATCATAAACATATTTCCTTTGTACAATGTACACCCAAGAGCAGCATGCTGGAACAACTGGTGGATGGTGCCACAACAATGAAATAAAATAATATATTGCCAGAATTCCTGCAGTAAAGGAACAGCCTTTACCGATGGTCATTCAGTTTGTCATTCATTAACCACTTAAGCCCCGGACCAATACGCAGCATAAAGACTAGGCCCCTTTTTGCGATTCGGCACTGCGTCGCTTTAACTGACAATTGCACGGTCTTGCAACATGGCTCCCAAACAAAATTGACGTCCTTTTTTTCTCACAAATAGAGCTTTCTTTTGGTGGTATTTGATCACCTCTGCGGTTTTTAGTTTTTGCGCTATAAATAGAGTTGAGCGGACACCTGGATGTACGGGTTCGGCCGAACTTCGGAAAAAAGTTCGGGTTCGGGACCGAACTTTAACCCGAACCCCATTGAAGTCAATGGGGACCCGGACTTCTAAGGACTAAAAAGGCTCTAAAAAAGTAATGGAAAGGGCTAGAGGGCTGCAAATGGCAGCAAAATGTTGTTAAGAGCATGGCAAGTGCTCTGCAAACAAATGTGGATAGGGAAATAACTTAAAATAACATAAAAATAAAAAAATATGCTGGAGGCCCCCTTTTCAGCAAAAGAGGTACGGGAAGTCATTAAGAACCTCAGAAACTCAACGGTACGATGCCACACATATGGTGGGAATGCCCCAGAATACGCCCTTTCTGGAATAAATTATTCAATTTAATGGATAAGCTAGTGGGAAAATAAAATACTTTGAAATAAAAATGTAGCGGGGTGCTAACTTTAAGGGAAGTGTTTGAGTGGTAAATAGGCTCAAACACCCTAATTCTGTAGGATTCATGGACCATTTTGTCCTCGGGGGACAGTATTGGTGTGCAGTTCCCTGCGGCCTACAGGTGGCGCTGCCATGGTAGGCTAGGGTTGAACCGCCGATACAGTGCTGTGCCTTTTGTGTCCCCTCTTGGCAGTAGTACAGCGGGGCGGGGAACCTGCTGTGCATGCCGGGAGAGTATATAAAAGGGGCAGACCTTTGGCCTGGGGGCTGATGTCCAGTGGGGTCCACGCCCAGGTGCCTTCGGCCTGGGTGCATGTGTTCCTGTTCCTACAGCTACAGAACTGCAGAAAATGCTATTAAAAAAAATGTTTTTTTTTTAGTATAGCACAGTAGAAGAAAACTATATAGAAATTGTTTATTTCACACACCTCCACATATGTATAACACACTGCAAAATATTTTTTGTGGCCCTAAATGGCGTTTTTTGGAAGACCACAACACACCCACAGTACGTAACCGCTGAATCGCACAGCTACAGAACTGCAGAAAGTGCTATTAAAAAAAAAATGTTGTTTTTTAGTATAGCACAGTAGGAGAAAACTATATAGAAATTGCTTATTTCACACGCCTCCACATATGTATAACACACTGCAAAATATTTTTTGTGGCCCTAAATGGGTCTTTTTGCAAGCGTACATTAAAGTGCATTTTTTTTTTTTATTGCCCTAAACGGGTCTTTTTTTGCACGAACAAAATAAAATGCAAATTTTTTATTTTTTTTGCCCTTAATGGGTCTTTTGGAAAAGAGCACAATAAAGTGCCTTTTTTTTTCCCCCTAAATGGATCTTTTTCCAAGAGCAGAATACACCCACAGTATGGAAACGGTGTATCTCTCAATGTAATATATGCAGTGCTGGTGCACTGAGCTTGCAGATAAAAGGTAGATTTTCTCTGACACTGGGCACATGGCAGTGTAAAAAGACTGCACTGCAACACAAACAGGTAAACCTATGCAGATCGCTCAGTTATATCTCTGAATCTGGACTCCTATTCCTATATAATATATCTCTCTACCTGAAAGCACCAACAGGAACCTGGCCCTACACTACACTCTCTCTCTATCTTTTCCCTCAGATTCCAGAATCAGGACTAACTCATGTATTTTTCAATCTCTCCCTAAAAGCAGCAGCAGCAGACAAGATCCTCTCCCTATCTATTCTGAAGCAGAGTGACGTGTGTGCTGTGTGCCTCTAGCTTATATAGAAGCTGAAGAATAAAAAGGAACAAGTGTGCTAATGTGAATTGACTAATAATCAAAAATTATGAATCCACACATATATTGAATAAATGAAGTCCAACAGTGATAACAATGAATGTGTCCTGTAAAAATGAATATATCCTAAATAAGTCCCATCAAAAATCAGCAATGAAGGGAAGCCGTGAAGAGGTGAACCGCAAAAAGTTTGAAATTCGGTGCATGCACACCCGTGTCCACCACCAACAATCAAGCTGCTTACCAGAGGTAAGAAACAAATAAGCCCATCCGCAATCCCAGGGGGAGATCCAGAGAAATCCAGATAAACTTCGCAGAGTTCCAATGTCACTTGATAGGCAGTGGATACAGCAAAGATTTCCCAAGGAGAGAGAGGAGGCTCAATAGTGCATTACCCAATGTAAAATTTATTTATAAAACGGGTTTAAAAACACTTACACAATGTACAATTTAAAGAACATAACAACCGGCCGGTCCGCCGTACCTGTCCCGTAGTGATGATGTCAGCACGCACACCTCCCGACGTACGTTTCGTGTTCCTACACGTCGTCTTGGGGATCAGGTGACGTGCTGACGCATCACAAGATATAGGAAGAAGGAAGCCAGGCCTCGCTCTGAGCGGCCAATGGAGCTGCGGCAATAACACCGAACCTCCACACCGCCTACAAGGTCCGGCCCAGAACCAAGCCTCGCTCTAAGTGGCCAATGGAGCCATGGCAGTTATACCAAGCCTCCACGCCGCCCACAAGGCCCGGCCCAGAACCAAAACAAGACCAAGCCTCACTTTTGAAGTACAGGCAGCGGTATATAAATGGGCAAATGTAGCCCCAAATATATTCTAAATAAGAGGGTACCACATAAAATGACATCTAGGTGATAAAACCCAATGGAAATTAACCATGTCGTGTAAGTGGACAGGTTTAATGCCTAATATAAAAGAACATCCACATGTCCACCACAGCACGGTATACCATTTAAACCTACAAATAAAAAAGGTATATTATGAAAAATATATACATATGTGTGTGTCATAATGAAAACACACGTATGTATAAATGATATTGAAAAAGATTTTAAAAAGGATTTATATCTTTTCTTCTCATATGAGGAAAGAAACCTTTGTAAAATATCATGTATGATGGAGGTCAAAAGAAGACAAAAAAATATACCTCCACCAAACCTGATAATAAAGGAGAAGAGGGGGGGGGGGTGTTATTCTGGCACGTAAGGGCCCAATAGGGGTCCATATTGTGACAAAATTACACACATATAAATGTATATTGGTAGACAATTCAAATCAACAAAAAGCCAGACCTCACATAGCTCTCAGATATATGGACATAGCCCCCACTCGCACCAAACTAAGAGTTATCGATGAAAGCGTTGAGGTCTACCTCAACGTTCATCCCAAACGGTACATAACTCTTCAGTTCCAGGACATCTCTAGTCTAGAAATACTTCTAATCATAGAGTCTCCTCTCCATCTGGTAGAATATTTATCAATCCCCAGAAAGATCGTATTAGTGGGGTCTTTATCATGGATCTCTAAATAGTGCCGGGATACTGGGTGTTTTGGGAAACCTGTGAGGATATTTGTGATATGTTCATTCAATCTAACACGGAGAGGTCGCTTGGTCCTGCCTAGGGATGAGCTTCGTGTTCGAGTCGAACATACGTTCGACTCGAACATCGGCTGTTCGATCGTTCGACGAAGATCGAACGATTTGGGCCGTTCGCGCCAAATTCGAGTGACGCGAACGGCCCACAATGCACTACGCCATCGCAGTGTCATCCAGGCGCTGTGATTGGCCAAGCATGCACTGTGACCCCGCATGCTTGGCCAATCACAGCGCCGGCAGCGAGGAGAGCAATGATTGGCCACAGGCAGGATGCCTGTGGCCAATTATTGCTGAGGGTGTTTAGTACACGCCCCACACTATAAAAGGCCGCCAGCACGGCGGCCTAGTGTAGTGTGTTCCGGAGCAGGGATAGAGCAGCATAGGCAGGGACAGTGACTGTTATTTCTTTCTTGCTTAACCTGGATTCCTTTAGTTTAGGGAAAGAGAAGGATAGGTAGGGAGAGTGTCAGTGTGTTTTGTGCTTGTGCTATAGTGTGCTTAAAAAAAACATTTATTCTAGGGACAGAAAACTGTAGGTAGGGACAGTGTCAGTTTCTTTCACTCTGCAAGTCCTTGTTTCCAGGGACCTGGAAGGACAGTGAGTGAATTGTCCTTGTGCTATATTGTGCTTAAAAAAACATTTATTCTAGGGACAGAAAACTGTAGGTAGGGAGAGTGTCAGTTTCTTTCACTCTGCAAGTCCTTGTTTCCAGGGACCTGGAAGGACAGTGAGTGAATTGTCCTTGTGCTATATTGTGCTTAAAAAAAACATTTATTCTAGGGACAGAAAACTGTAGGTAGGGAGAGTGTCAGTTTATTTCACTCTGCAAGTCCTTGTTTCCAGGGACCTGGAAGGACAGTGACTGAATTGTCCTTGTGCTATATTGTGATTAAAAAAAACATTTATTCTAGGGACAGAAAACTGTAGGTAGGGAGAGTGTCAGTTTATTTCACTCTGCAAGTCCTTGTTTCCAGGGACCTGGAAGGACAGTGACTGAATTGTCCTTGTGCTATATTGTGATTAAAAAAAACATTTATTCTAGGGACAGAAAACTGTAGGTAGGGAGAGTGTCAGTTTATTTCACTCTGCAAGTCCTTGTTTCCAGGGACCTGGAAGGACAGTGACTGAATTGTCCTTGTGCTATATTGTGATTAAAAAAAACATTTATTCTAGGGACAGAAAACTGTAGGTAGGGAGAGTGTCAGTTTATTTCACTCTGCAAGTCCTTGTTTCCAGGGACCTGGAAGGACAGTGAGTGAATTGTCCTTGTGTTATATTGTGATTAAAAAAAACATTTTTTCTAGGGACAGAAAACTGTAGGTAGGGAGAGTGTTTTTTTTCTTTCACTCTGCAAGTCCTTGTTTCCAGGGACCTGTAAGGACAGTGAGTGAATTGTCCTTGTGCTATATTGTGCTTAAAAAAAACATTTATTCTAGGGACAGAAAACTGTAGGTAGGGAGAGTGTCAGTTTATTTCACTCTGCAAGTCCTTGTTTCCAGGGACCTGGAAGGACAGTGACTGAATTGTCCTTGTGCTATATTGTGATTAAAAAAAACATTTATTCTAGGGACAGAAAACTGTAGGTAGGGAGAGTGTCAGTTTATTTCACTCTGCAAGTCCTTGTTTCCAGGGACCTGGAAGGACAGTGACTGAATTGTCCTTGTGCTATATTGTGATTAAAAAAAACATTTATTCTAGGGACAGAAAACTGTAGGTAGGGAGAGTGTCAGTTTATTTCACTCTGCAAGTCCTTGTTTCCAGGGACCTGGAAGGACAGTGACTGAATTGTCCTTGTGCTATATTGTGATTAAAAAAAACATTTATTCTAGGGACAGAAAACTGTAGGTAGGGAGAGTGTCAGTTTATTTCACTCTGCAAGTCCTTGTTTCCAGGGACCTGGAAGGACAGTGACTGAATTGTCCTTGTGCTATATTGTGATTAAAAAAAACATTTATTCTAGGGACAGAAAACTGTAGGTAGGGAGAGTGTCAGTTTATTTCACTCTGCAAGTCCTTGTTTCCAGGGACCTGGAAGGACAGTGACTGAATTGTCCTTGTGCTATATTGTGATTAAAAAAAACATTTATTCTAGGGACAGAAAACTGTAGGTAGGGAGAGTGTCAGTTTATTTCACTCTGCAAGTCCTTGTTTCCAGGGACCTGGAAGGACAGTGACTGAATTGTCCTTGTGCTATATTGTGATTAAAAAAAACATTTATTCTAGGGACAGAAAACTGTAGGTAGGGAGAGTGTCAGTTTATTTCACTCTGCAAGTCCTTGTTTCCAGGGACCTGGAAGGACAGTGACTGAATTGTCCTTGTGCTATATTGTGATTAAAAAAAACATTTATTCTAGGGACAGAAAACTGTAGGTAGGGAGAGTGTCAGTTTATTTCACTCTGCAAGTCCTTGTTTCCAGGGACCTGGAAGGACAGTGACTGAATTGTCCTTGTGCTATATTGTGATTAAAAAAAACATTTATTCTAGGGACAGAAAACTGTAGGTAGGGAGAGTGTCAGTTTATTTCACTCTGCAAGTCCTTGTTTCCAGGGACCTGGAAGGACAGTGACTGAATTGTCCTTGTGCTATATTGTGATTAAAAAAAACATTTATTCTAGGGACAGAAAACTGTAGGTAGGGAGAGTGTCAGTTTATTTCACTCTGCAAGTCCTTGTTTCCAGGGACCTGGAAGGACAGTGACTGAATTGTCCTTGTGCTATATTGTGATTAAAAAAAACATTTATTCTAGGGACAGAAAACTGTAGGTAGGGAGAGTGTCAGTTTATTTCACTCTGCAAGTCCTTGTTTCCAGGGACCTGGAAGGACAGTGACTGAATTGTCCTTGTGCTATATTGTGATTAAAAAAAACATTTATTCTAGGGACAGAAAACTGTAGGTAGGGAGAGTGTCAGTTTATTTCACTCTGCAAGTCCTTGTTTCCAGGGACCTGGAAGGACAGTGAGTGAATTGTCCTTGTGTTATATTGTGATTAAAAAAAACATTTTTTCTAGGGACAGAAAACTGTAGGTAGGGAGAGTGTTTTTTTTCTTTCACTCTGCAAGTCCTTGTTTCCAGGGACCTGTAAGGACAGTGAGTGAATTGTCCTTGTGCTATATTGTGCTTAAAAAAAACATTTATTCTAGGGACAGAAAACTGTAGGTAGGGAGAGTGTCAGTTTATTTCACTCTGCAAGTCCTTGTTTCCAGGGACCTGGAAGGACAGTGACTGAATTGTCCTTGTGCTATATTGTGATTAAAAAAAACATTTATTCTAGGGACAGAAAACTGTAGGTAGGGAGAGTGTCAGTTTATTTCACTCTGCAAGTCCTTGTTTCAAGGGACAGAGAAGGACACCTGAAGGTAGCCCTTATTGCTTTTTTCCCATCTCCCTGCAGGCCATCTATTAGAATGTCTGGAAGGCAAACAAGGAGAGGCAGACAGTCAGGAGGCAATAAAAGAGGGCAAGCAGGCTCTGTGTCTGGGGGCAACAGTGCTGGTCGTGGACGCGGTGCATTGTCATCAGCACATGGCCATGGGACACGCTTGTCCTTCTTTTCGGCAGCTGGACATGTTGAGCCACATCATGCCGAAGACTTGGTAGAGTGGATGACCAAGCCCTCCTCCTCCTCCTCATCCTCTCTCACCCAGGCTCAGGGTACTGGAAAAGCAGCTGCCAAAGCGTCGTCTTCCCTGGTATCAATGTCAGACAAATCATCAGTCACTCCTTCCCTAGACCCACCATGTCCTCCTCCTGAGGAGTCCCCCGAACTGTTTCAGCACAGTGTTGGGTACATGCTCCAGGAGGATGCCCAGCGTTTTGAAGGGTCTGATGATGAAACCCAGCTAGAGGAAGGCAGTAGCGTGAGAGCAGACAGAGGGGATGCTCAAGAAGGACACCAATCTGGCAGTCATGTTCCAGCAGCTGCAGCATACTGCCAGATTGGCTCCAGTGATGAGGAGGGAGGGGATGATGAGGTCACTGACTCCACGTGGGTGCCTAATAGGAGAGAGGAGGAGGAGGAGGATGAGGAGGAGGCACATCTCCAACGAGGCAGGATGCCCTTTGGTGGCCAGCGTAAGGGCAGTACACCGACGGAATCACACCGCAGAGCTCCGCCTGTGCAGGGCGCTGCCTCTGCCCGTCATTCAAAAAGTTCTTTGGTGTGGGCCTTTTTTGAGGCTAGTGCATCAGATCGCACAGCTGCTGTTTGCAACATATGTCTCAAGCATATATCGCGTGGCCAAAACATCAGCCGCTTGGGTACCACATGCCTGACCAGACATATGTTGACCTGCCATGCAGCTCGTTGGCAAGCCTACCTGAAAGACCCACACCAAAGAACAAAGCGGACCTCTCCTTGCACCGCATCAGCTGGGATCTCCAACCCCACTATAACTTCAGTCCTCTCTGAAACATGCACTGAGAGGAATGAAGGTGTAGAATTAGGTGTGTCACAGCCAAGTACTTGCGCCCACTCTGCTAGCAGTACACCGACGTCCGATTCTAGCAGGCAAATTTCCCTGCCCCAGCTGCTGGACCGTCGAAAGAAGTTCACTCCCAGCCATCCACATGCCCAGCGGTTGAATGCTAGCTTGGCTAAATTGCTAGCGCTTCAACTGCTGCCTTTTCAGTTGGTAGACTCGGCCCCCTTCCGTGAGTTTGTGCAATGTGCAGTTCCTCAGTGGCAGGTTCCCAAACGCCACTTTTTCTCACGGAAGGCTATTCCGGCTCTCTACCGGCATGTGGAAGGCAATGTCTTGGCCTCGCTGGACAGGGCGGTCAGCGGTAAGGTGCATATTACCGCTGACTCATGGTCCAGCAGGCATGGACAGGGACGTTACCTTTCTTTCACGGCCCATTGGGTCACTCTTTTGGCAGCTGGGAAGGATTCAGGACAAGGTGCAGTAGTGTTGGAGGTTGTCCCACCGCCACGCCTCCAAAATGCTACTACTGGTTGTGACACACCTCTCTCCTCCACCCCCTCCTCTTCTTCTTCCTCCATGGCCTCTTCCTGTGGTTTGTCCTATGAACCAGCGGTGCTCCGTAGCCGTTCACGGGGCTACGCAAGTACGCAGGCAAAAAGATGCCATGCCGTGCTTGCGCTGGTGTGTTTGGGGGACAGAAGCCACACTGGGGCAGAGGTCCTGTCTGCTCTGCAGGGCCAGGCCGAGAGGTGGTTGACGCCACGCCAGCTTAAGCCAGGAATGGTGGTTTGCGACAATGGCACCAACCTCCTCTCCGCCCTCCGACAGGGACAACTGACCCATGTGCCCTGTGTGGCTCACGTCCTTAACCTGGTGGTGCAGCGCTTCTTGGGCAGGTACCCGGGCTTACAGGATGTCCTGAGGCAGGCCAGGAAAGTCTGTGTGCATTTCCGCAGATCTTATAATGCCAGTGCTCGCCTGGCTGAGCTGCAAAAGGAGTTGAACCTGCCCAAGAACCGCCTTATATGTGACATGCCCACCAGGTGGAACTCAACGTTGGCCATGCTGCAGCGGCTGCACACGCAGCAGAGGGCCATCAATGAGTACCTGTGCGACTACGGCACCAGGACAGGGTCAGGGGAGCTTGGTTTTTTTTCTCCACGCCAGTGAGGCATGATCAGGGATGCATGCACTGTCCTGGCACCATTTGAGGAGGCCACGAGGATGGTGAGCAGTGACAGTGCATGCATCAGTGACACTGTACCTCTTGTCCACCTGTTGGAGCACACGCTGCGTGGAATAATGGACAGGGCACTTGAGGCAGAACAGAGGCAGGAAGAGGAGGACTTCCTTGCCTCTCAAGGCCCCCTTTACCCAGACAGTGTTCCTTCTGTCCCACCCATCGCACAGGAAGAGGAGGAGGAGGAGGAGGAGGAGGAGGAGGAGGATTGTGTCAGCATGGAGGTGGAGGCTGGCACTCAGCATCATCAGCAGCAGTCTTTTAGGGATGATTTACAGTCCCAAGAAACCAGTGGACTTGTACGTGGCTGGGAGGAGGTGGCTGCGGATCATGTCGTCCTTAGTGACCCAGAGGACTCCGGAGCGAATGCCTCAGCAAACCTACGCTGCATGGCCTCCCTGATCCTGCAAAGTCTGCGGAAGGATCCTCGTATTCTTCGGATCAAGGAGAGGGACCATTACTGGCTGGCCACTCTCCTTGATCCACGGTACAAGGGTAAGGTTGCGGACCTTATGTTACCGTCGCAGAGGGAGCAGAGGATGAGACAACTCCGGGAGGCCTTGCAGAAAGGTCTGTGCAACGCGTTCCCAGAGACTGGGAGGTTGCAAACTCCTGGTCCTGGACAACGAGTTGCTGAGGCTTCGGCCAGTCAAAGAAGGAGCGGTGGGGAAGGTGGCCGTCTGACCGATGCGTTCAGACAATTCTTTAGTCCGCAGCCCCAAAGTATGATCGGTTCCAGCAACCATCGCCAGCGTCTGATAAACATGGTGCAGGAATATCTAGGGGCAAGGTCAGACTTGGACACCTTCCCCACCGAAAATCCTCTGGCTTACTGGGTCTTGAGGATGGATCACTGGCCAGAGCTTGCACAGTATGCAATTGAGCTACTGGCCTGTCCTGCATCCAGCGTTCTTTCGGAACGCACATTCAGTGCTGCTGGAGGATTTGTCACGGATCACAGGGTGCGCCTGTCCACCGACTCGGTTGATCGACTGACTTTCATCAAGATGAACCAGTCTTGGATCACCACCAGCTACCACACACCTGATGCTGATATAACAGACTAATTGATTTTAACATGTCACATCCCTTCAAGACTGATGCTGATGCTGAGTGCCTGTGCTGTTATGTTGACTGGCTATCCTCCTCCTCCGAGTCCTCAATGATACGATTGATGATGATAGCTTGTAAGATCATTTTTGTTTATGGGTGCCGCCACCAGTGCCTAACGCCCAATTTTTCAGCCCCTGTTTAACAGGGGCGTGTAATTACAATTTTTGAAGCAATACTTTGCAACAGGGCTCATTGCTGTGCTCCAAGTACAGTATCTGTGAGGAGTTGCAGTGTTGTGCCACCAGTGCCTAAGGCCCAATTTTTCAGCCCCTGTTTAACAGGGGCATGTAATTACAATTTTTGAAGCAATACTTTGCAACAGGGCTCATTGCTGTGCTCCAAGTACAGTATCTGTGAGGAGTTGCAGTGTTGTGCCACCAGTGCCTAAGGCCCAATTTTTCAGCCCCTGTTTAACAGGGGCGTGTCATTACAATTTTTGAAGCAATACTTTGCAACAGGGCTCATTGGTGTGCTCCAAGTACAGTATCTGTGAGGAGTTGCAGTGTTGTGCCACCAGTGCCTAAGGCCCAATTTTTCAGCCCCTGTTTAACAGGGGCGTGTCATTACAATTTTTGAAGCAATACTTTGCAACAGGGCTCATTGCTGTGCTCCAAGTACAGTTGCTGTGAGGGGTTGCAGTGTTGTGCCACCAGTGCCTAAGGCCCAATTTTTCAGCCCCTGTTCAACAGGGGCATGTAATTACAATTCTTGATCTAATAATTCACAGCAGGGCCCATTGCTGCACCCACCAAGAGTAACTGTCAGGGCTTACAGTGTTGTGGCACCAGCACCACCATCAAAGGCCCAATTTTTACTACCACTGTTCAACAATTATATGTAATTAAAATTCCTGATATAATAGTTGACAGCAGGGCGTTCCAGCACCAACCAAGAGTAACTGTGAGTGCTTACAGTGTTGTGCCAACACCAACAACTAAGGGGCCTATTTCTGCAGAGTATATACGGCAGGTCCCTACTTTCAAACATCCAACTTACAAACGACTCCTACTTGCAAACGCAAGAAGACAACAGGAAGTGAGAGGAAATCTACCACTAGGAAGGAAAATTCTCTCCTGTAAGAATAAATATGGGAGAAAGGTGTCTCCTCTGTACTGATGCTTTATCAGCAATCCTTGTTTCAAGAAAAACACCACATTTCAAAAACAGTTGTCATTGGGACGGAAAGTGAGGTGAAATGTTCTGAACAGGGGCACAGACAGCAAAACAAATGTTACAGGGGTGATAACCCTTACCTATGTTTTCCAAAAAGTTTAAAAATAGATTTTTGGTCTGGAGCTACACTTCAACAATGTACCTGTTCAAAATTACAAACAGACTCTACATAAGAACAAACCTACAGTCCCTGTCTTGTATGCACCGCCTGTATAGGGCTGTTCAGAGTATATAGGGCCTTTTTTATTTTATGTGCGGGGTTCCCCTTAATATCCATACAAGACCCAAAGGGGCTGGTAATGGGCTGGGGTAGGGGGGGGTCATGGGGTAGCTATGCCATTTTTCTTAAAGAATTTCATCCATATTACCGGGACCAGACATTACATTAAAGCCGCAAGCAGTTTTAAATGGCTTTTTTTTCCTTTAGAAGTGTCATTTTGTGCAGGGACAGTTCTAAACACGGGAAACACGTGGCACTTCACAGGCATACTTTAGACACCCCCCAGGTACGATATTTAAAGGAATATTTGATTTTTTTTTTTCACTTTATGCATCATTAAAATGACTGCTCCCGAAAAACGACCGTTTTTAAAACTTCTTTTTGCATTGATACATGTCCCCTGGTGCAGAACCCGGGTTCCCAAACCCTTTTTAGGACAATAACATGCATAATAGTTGTTATAATTAGCACTTTAGAATTCGAACGTTCGCATCCATTGTATTTAATAGGGTTCTAATGTTCGTTCGAACTTTCGGTCCGTTCGCGGGTTCTGGTGCGAACCGAACCCGGGGGTGTTCGGCTCATCACTAGTCCTGCCCACATATTGAAGCCCACATGGGCATTGCAGGAGATATACGACCCTCTCCGTGGAGCAAGTAATGAAAGGCAATATTTTATGCTCAACATTAGTTACGGTGGATTTAAACGTATTGGTACGCCTATGGGTACATCCGCTCAACGAACATACTCTGCACCTCCTACACTGATAGAAGCCTACCAACTGATCAAGAAAGGTCTTATGCACAGACGGAGGATCTAGTATATTAGGTGCCACTCTCCCACGTATGGAGGGTGCACCTTTGTATACGACCTGAGGATGAACAGGTAATACTTCATGTAAAACAGGATCATTGGTAAGTATATGCTAATGTTTTTTAATCAACTGTTTAATGCCCCTATATTAGGCTGAATAGGTGGTAACAAATGGGATGGATGGTACTCTTGATTGAGACCTAGGCTTCTCAGCCAATAGGTCTTTCCTATCCAACAATGCCACTTCGTTTAAGGTATGAGTAAGTGAGTCATTGGAATACCCTTTTTCCACAAATCGACCAATCAAAATCTGAGCTTGTGTTAGGAATTCCTTATGGTCTGTACAGTTCCGTTTCAGCCTAATGAATTGGCTCTTCGGTACGGATTTAAGCCATGATGGATGATGGCAGCTATTGATAGGTATATATGAATTTCTATCAGTATTTTTAAAGAAGGTGGAGGTAGTGAAGGAGCCATCCTTAATACATATCTTTAAATCCAAAAAATGAATCTCCTCCTGGCTTGCCTCAAAATTCAAAACAATACCCCTAGTGTTATTGTTGAGGTGCTCCATATAGACATCCAAATCTTGGCGCTCTCCATCCCACAGGAGGAGGACGTCATCAATGTACCTCGCCCACAACATAAGTTGGGGCGGGCGTTGGACATAGACGACGTCCTCCTCCCATAGGGCCATGAAGAGGTTGGCCAGGCTGGGGGCATACTTTGCCCCCATAGCCACACCTCTATCCTGCCTGTAGAATTGGTTGTTGAACCAGAAAAAACTCCTAGAAGCAGCAAATGTTAATAATTCAAGAATATATGAAATCTGTTCATCAAACAATCCAGAGTCACGCCTCAAGTAGTATTCTACTGCAAATAAACCCAAATTGTGGGGAAATAATGGTATATAAGGACGTGACGTCCGCCGTTACCAACCACATATTGTTTTTGGGGGTAATTCCAGTCATGATATTAATAACCTGGCATGAGTCCTTAAGATGCAAGGGCATCATCGAAACTAACGGTTGTAAAAAGCCATCAATGTAACGTCCTACCCGGGATGTGATGGAATCGATGCCACTAATGATAGGCCGTCCCGGGGGGTGGGTGGCATCTTTGTGTATCTTGGGAAGATAATAGAGAACAGGTGTACGTGGCGCCCTAGGCACCAAATACTCACTCTCCTTTCTATTCAATATCCCAAGATCAAGACCTCTTTGGACCAATACTGATAGCTCTCTGGTGTAAAGGGCCTTTGGGTCAGAAGGTAAGGGAGTGTATGTGTCCCGATCGTTGACAATCCGGAACATCTCAGAGAGGTAATCAGCCTTGTCTAAGATGATGATACCCCCCCCCCCTTTGTCCGAAGGCCTAATGACAAGATCTCTATTTTTGCAAAGAGAATCAAGGCCTTCAGTGAGAGTCCTATCGGAGTGTACTTTTTTAAGTGGCAACTGGTCCAAATTCCTAAGAACCACATCCCTGAATACTTTAAGGGGAGGAGCCAATGCTCCGGGAGGGTTGAACAGAGAAGCATTGGATAGTCCCGAGTGGGTGAACCCAGGTGTCAAGTCATTATTTGTCCCAATGGGATTACATAAAAAATGGCGTTTAATGCTGACTCTCCTGATAAATCGATGGACATCCATATAGGTCTGGAATTTATTCAGCCTACATGGGGGGACATATTTAAGACCCTTATCGAGTACAATCTGTTCTGCATCAGTTAGAATGACAGAACTTAAATTAAAAATTCCTGAGCCCCTTATGATTTTTGTCTTTTTGTTTCTAGCCCTAACCCCCCCTCTAGTTCCTCTCGTGCGTCGCACGACCTTTTTGTGCCTTGGCCCAATTTGTGAAAACCCCAATTATATCCCTCCTGTCCAGATGGACCGGGGTTGTCACATGTTGCACTGACCAATCACAGCCATGCCATTAGTAGGCATGGCTATGATGGCTTCTAAGGGCACACCAGCTAATCAAAAGGTGATTGGCTGGCCCCTGAAGCATTTCTAACTGCGCCATTAGATACCCGAACCCGGACTTTTGCGCAAAGTCCGGGTTCGGGTTCGGGAAAAAGCTAAAGTTCGGTACGGACCCGAACTTTACAGTTCGGGTTCGCTCAACCCTAGCTATAAACAAAAATAGAGCGACAATTTAAAAAAAATGCAATATTTTTTACTTTTTGCTATAATAAATATCCCCAAAAAACATAAAAAAAAAAAAAATTTCCTCAGTTTAGGCCGATACATATTCTTCTACATATTTTTGGTAAAAAAAATTGCAATCGGCGTTTATTGATTAACTTGCGCAAAAGTTATAGCGTTTACAAAATAGGGGGTAGTTTTATGGCATTTTTATAAAAAAAATTTTTTTTACTAGTAATGGCGGCGACCAGCGACATTATGGCGGACACATCGGACACTTTTGACACATTTTTGGGACCATTGTAATTTTTACAGCGATCAGTGCAATAAAAATGCACTGGCTACTGTAAAAATGACACTGGCAGTGAAGGGGTTTAAAAATGGCTGTTTTTTTCGGGAGAAGTGATTTTAACCACTTAACGACCGCCCACCGCCGATTTACGTCGGCAGAATGGCACGGACAGGGAGAATCACGTAGATCTACGTGATCGCCTTTGTGCAGTTGGGGGGTCCATCCGGACCCCCCTTCACTGCAGTGAGCGGCCGTTAAGTGTTCGGGAGCGATCAGGCATGAGGGGGCGGCCGCTCGATTCCGCCCCCCCCTCGCGATCGCTCCCGGCCAATGAAATTGCTTCCTCCGCCATGTGATGTAAACAAGGCTGGAGGAAGTGATGTCATCTCCCTCGCCGCGGTCTTTTCGTTCCCGGCGCCGAGGAGTGAAGACAGAGGTTAGTGCTCTAACAGTCCACTGACACGTAGGTACACATAGGCACACAAATCACCCCCCAGTCACCCCCAGATCACCCCCCAGGTCACCCCAAAGCCCCCAATCACAGTGTCACTGATTGCAGTGATCATTTATTTTACTGATCACTGCATTTAGTGTCATCTGTGATTGTAAAAAGTTGCAGGGCAGTTAGGATTAGGCCCCTTTAGGTCCAGGGTAGCCCCCTAACCCCCCCTAATAAAGGTTTAACCCCTTGATCACCCCCCAGGTAACCCTTTCACCCCCTAACTTCAGCGTCACTAAGCGATTGTTTTTCCGATCGCTGTATTCGTGTCGCTGGTGTTTTAGATAGGCAGTTATTTTTTTTTAGGTTCGCCGCAGGTTTTTATTGGTGTCAGGTACCCCCATATATTATTTTAACCCCCTGATTGCCCCTAGAGTTAACCCTTTCACCAGTGATCGCCGTATAAGCGTCACTGGTGTCACTGGTTAGCCAGTAAGTTATTTAGTTATTTAGGTTACCCGTCAGGTTTTTATATAGTGTCAGGTACCCCCATATTTAACCTAATAAAGGTTTTAACCCCCTGATTGCCCCTAGTTAACCCTTTCACCAGTGATCACCATATAAAGGTTACGGTTGACGCTGGTTGATTAGTTTGCTTTTTATAGCATCAGGGCACCCGCCGTATATAACCCAATAAAGGTTTAACCCCCCTGATCGCCCGGCGGGTGAGATCAATTAGGTTTTAGCGCCAGAGAGGGTCTGCGTTGCCCCAGGCAGTGTTAGGTTAGTGCCAGTAACGCTAACACCCACGCGCAAAGCATACACCCCCCTTAGTGGTATAGTATCTGATCAGATCTATACTAGCGTCCCCAGCGGTTTAGGGTTCCCAAAAACGCAGTGTTAGCGGGATCAGCCCAGATACCTGCTAGCGCCTGCGTTTAGCCCCTCCGCCCAGCCCAGCCCAGCCCAGCCCACCCAAGTGCAGTATCGATCGATCACTGTCACTTACCAAACACAACACACATAACTGCAGCGTTCGCAGAGACAGGCCTGATCCCTGCGATCGCTAACAGTTTTTTTGTAGCGTTTGATATATTTGCTGACGACAGTCAGGTGCTTTTTTTCCTGTGAATCTTACTAGTGTACCCCTAAATTTAGAGCCCAAAATGGCAAGACGAAGGTACACTAGTAAAGAGGCCTACGAGATTCTGAGCATGACAGATAGTGAAGAGGAGGTCACGTATCTGTCAGATTCAGGCTCAGAATATCTTCCCGTAGAAGACAGTGACGTCAGCGGCCCCACGTCAGATAGCTCTGACGACGAAGTTGAGGTCCCTGCTAAGGTCAGGTGTACCCGATCCCGATCTTCTGAGGTTGTTGAGGAGCAAGAACCGCAGGTCTCTCGTATCATGGAGCAGAGTAGTACTAGCGCCGCTATTCCTTCTGGTGAACTGGCAAGCACCAGCGGCCTAGTACAGCCTGGACGTACATCCAGCACTGCAGTAACACTTGGTGACGTGGCGAGTCCCATAAGTGCAGTTCAAGCTGGCGAGGTGGCAAGCACAAGTAGTGTCCCGCTGCCACCAAGAAGACAAAGGCAGGCCCGTCGTGCCCATACTGCCCTTCCTGCAGAATTTGCCTATCCTGATTGGGTCCCCACCACTTCTGCAGAACCCGTACTTCCCCCATTCACTGCCCAACCCGGTATTCAGGTGGAAACAGCTGATTTTATTCCAATTGATTTTTATTCGCTGTTTTTCACGGAAGATCTCTATAGATCTATTGTGGACCAGAGTAATTTATATGCTGGTCAATTTATCGCCGCTAACCCCCAGTTGCCTAAAATTGCCAGAAATTGGAAACCAATTACGGTTTCCGAATTTAAGACCTTTCTGGGCCTTTCCCTCAACATGGGCACACATAAATTTCCGTCATTGCGTGCTTATTGGTCCACGCACCCAATTGACCACATGCCCGTGTTCTCTGCCTCCATGTCCAGGGCACGATACGAGCAGATTTTGCGGTTCATGCACTTTAACGACAATGAACTTTGTCGTCCACGTGGGGACCCTGAATACGACCGGTTCTATAAAATTCGGCCCCTCATAAACCACTTCAACGAACGTTTTGCAGCCTTGTTTACTCCCGATCAAGTTGTCTGCATTGATGAGTCCCTGATTAAATTTTCTGGCCGCTTGTCTTTCAAGCAGTACCTTCCCAGCAAGCGTGCCAGATACGGGGTCAAGCTCTACAAGTTCTGTGACAGGGCAACAGGCTATGTAGTGAACTTTACGGTTTATGAGGGAAAAGACAGTCAGATTGAGTCGGTCAACTGCCCGGATTACATAGGGAGCGCTGGCAAGATAGTGTGGAACTTGGTGTCACCCTTATTCGGAAAGGGGTACCACTTGTATGTGGACAATTATTACACGAGCGTGCCACTGTTTAGTCACTTGTTTGATCATAAGATTGGAGCATGTGGCACCGTGCGACCTAATCGCCGGGGCTTTCCCCAGCGGCTTGTAGATGCCCGTCTTAGGCTGGGGGAGAGAGCCTGCTTGAAGTGTAATAACTTGCTCGCTATGAAGTGGAGGGACAATAAGAATGTTTTCCTTCTTACCTCCCTTCATGCAGACACGACAGTCCAAATTCGTACGGCGACTGGTGTTGTGGAGAAACCCCTCTGTGTCCACGAATATAACCAAAATATGGGAGGGGTGGACCTCAACGACCAGTTGATGGCGCCGTATCTAATTGACCGTAAGGCGAGACGCTGGTACAAAAAAGTGTCTCTATCATTATTCCAATTGGCTTTGCTGAACGCTCATGTGCTATACAGAGCTTCAGGCGGGACGTTATCTCTTCTAAAATTCCAGAATGAGATAGTCACAGAACTCCTGTATCCAGGCGGTTCTGCACCTCACCATCCCCAACCAAATGCAGTAAGCCGGCTGCATGAGAGGCATTATTCGTATGTCCTCCCGAGTACCTCTACCCAAAGCCACCCCCAAAAAAGATGTCGTGTCTGTAGCAAGCGCGGATTTAGGCGTGACACCCGTAGTTTTTGTCCACTCTGTCCTGACAAGCCTGGTCTTTGCCAAGGTGAATGTTTTGAACGCTACCACTCAAAAGTGAAGTTTTAGCGTAGGGTACAGCATTTCACAGACAAGGACACACTTACACAGGGTCTCCCAAGATGCCATTACATTTTGAGAGACCCGAACCATTACAGTTGTAAAGTTACAAAAAAAAGTGTAAAAAAGAAAAAAAAAACGTAAAAAACAAAACACAAAAAAAATATAAAATAAAAAAACCAAAAATAGTTGTCGTTTTATTGTTCTCTTTCTCTCTATTTTCTCTCTATTGTTCTGCTCTTTTTTACTGTATTCCATTCTGCAATGTTTTATCATGCTTGCTTTTCAGGTATGTAATTTTTTGTTTTCAGGTGCGCCATTCAACTGCAGCGCGGAATTATTTATCTTGACAGCAACAGCGTTTGCTCCCACGATACATAAAGCCGTGACTCCAGTGCTGTAGGAGGTGATTTCACCACCACAGTTAAAAAAAAGAGCATATATGCCGAAGCATGGGGGCAGCAGGGGCGGAGGAGCGATTTTGCTCCTAATGCCGCGTACATACGGTCGAAATTCCGACCGTGTGTACGCGGCATAACTTTTTTGCGGGAGGATGCCCCCATGCTTCGGCATATATATATTTTAGGCACAGGTTGCGTTAAAACATTTTTTTATTTTTTACTAGGTTTTGTTTTGGTATTTGCTTTGCAGGTATGGCATGGTAAGGTCTTACTGTTGTACTGTAATGTTACTTTGTTTTAATGTTAACCACCATTTGCTTAGCAGGTACGCCATTCAGTTGCAGCGCGGATCTATTTATCTTGACAGCAACAGCGTTTGCTCCCACGATACATAAAGCCGTGACTCCAACGCTGTAGGAGGTGATTTCACCACCACAGTTAAAAAAAAGAGCATATATGCCGAAGCATGGGGGCAGCAGGGGCGGAGGAGCGATTTTGCTCCTAATGCCGCGTACATACGGTCGAAATTCCGACGGAGGCCTGCCCGTGGAAAATTCCGACCGTGTGTACGCGGCATAACTTTTTTGCGGGAGGATGCCCCCATGCTTCAGCATATATATATTTTAGGCACAGGTTGTGTTAAAACATTTTTTTATTTTTTACTAGGTTTTGTTTTGGTATTTGCTTTGCAGGTATGGCATGGTAAGGTCTTACTGTTGTACTGTAATGTTACTTTGTTTTAATGTTAACCACCATTTGCTTAGCAGGTACGCCATTCAGTTGCAGCGCGGATCTATTTATCTTGACAGCAACAGCGTTTGCTCCCACGATACATAAAGCCGTGACTCCAACGCTGTAGGAGGTGATTTCACCACCACAGTTAAAAAAAAGAGCATATATGCCGAAGCATGGGGGCAGCAGGGGCGGAGGAGCGATTTTGCTCCTAATGCCGCGTATATACGGTCGAAATTCCAACGGAGGCTTGCCCGTGGAAAAGTCCGACCGTGTGTACGCGGCATAACCTTATATGCCGCGTACATACGGTCGAAATTCCGACGAAGGCTTGACCGTGTGTACGCGGCATAACTTTTTTGCGGGAGGATGCCCCCATGCTTCGGCATATATGCCCATCATTAGAAGTGGGTGGATGAAGGGAGGTATTCTAATGGTGGGCATACCCACCAATCAATCTCTTTTTTTCGTTCAGCCAATAGGCTGTATGAAAAAAAAGATTACAATACATGTCCAACAAGGACCAGCAACGTACTGGTATGTTGCTGGACTTTGAATGTTTATACCAGAATGATGCCTGCGGGTTTAGGTATCATCTTGGTATCATTCTTTTCAGCCAGCAGCCGGCTTTCATGTAAAAGCAATTCTAGCAGATAATTAGCCTCTAGACTGCTTTTACAAGCAGTGGGAGGGAATGTCCCCCCCCGGATATAAAAAGCGCCATTGGGAAATTGGGAAAGCATTTTATCACACCGATCTTGGTGTGGCCAGATGCTTTGAGGGCAGAGGAAAGATCTAGGGTCTAACCCCCCAATTTTTTTCAAAAAAAGAGTACCTGTCACTACCTATTGCTATCATAGGGGATATTTACATTCCCTGAGATAACGATAAAAATGGTAAAAAAATAAAATATGGAAGGCACAGTTTAAAAATAAAATAAAAAAGCCAAATAAATAATAAAAAAAAAAAAAAAAAAAAAAAGCACCGCTGTCCCCCCCTGCTATTGCGCAAAGGCGAACGCAAGCATCGGTCTAGCGTCATATGTAAACAGCAATTGCATCATGCATGTGAGGTATCACCGCGAAGGTCAGATCAAGGGCAGTCATTTTAGCAGTAGACCTCCTCTGTAAATCTAACGTGGTAACCTGTAAAGGCTTTTAAATGCTTTTAAAAATGAATGTAGTTTGTCGCCGCTGCGCGTTTGTGCGCAATTTTAAAGCATGTCGTGTTTGGTATCCATGTACTCGGCCTATGATCATCTTTTTTATTTCATCAAACATTTGGGCAATATAGTGTTTTTTAGTGCATTAAAAATAAAAAAAGTGTGTTTTTCCCCCAAAAAATGCGTTTGAAAAATCGCTGCGCAAATACTGTGTGGAAAAAAAAAATGCAACACCCACTATTTTAATCTGTAGGGCCTTTGCTTTAAAAAAATATATAATGTTTGGGGGTTCAACATAATTTTCTTGCAAAAAAAATTTTTTTTTCATGTAAACAAAAAGTGTCAGAAAGGGCTTTGTCTTCAAGTGCTTAGAAGAGTGGATGATGTGTGACATAAGCTTCCTAATGTTGTGCATAAAATGCCAGGACAGTTCAAAACCCCCCCAAATGACCCCATTTTGTAAAGTAGACACCTCAAGCTATTTGCTGAGAGGCATGTTGAGCCCATTGAATATTTTTTTTTTTTTGTCCCAAGTGATTGAATAATGACCAAAAAAAAAAAATGTACAAAAAGTTGTCACTAAATTATATATTGCTCAAACATGCCATGGGCATATGTGGAATTACACCCCAAAATACATTCTGTTGCTTCTCCTGAGTACGGGGATACCACATGTGTGGGACTTTTTGGGAGCCTAGTCGCGTACGGGACCCCAAAAACCAAGCACCGCCTTCAGGATTTCTATGGGTGTAAATTTTTGATTTCACTCCTCACTGCCTATCACAGTTTCGGAGGCCATGGAATGCCCAGATGGCACAAAACCCCCCCAAATGACCCCATTTTGGAAAGTAGACACCCCAAGCTATTTGCTGAGAGGTATGTTGAGTATTTTGCAGATCTCGCTTTTTGTCACAAAGTTTTGAAAATGTAAAAAAAGAAAAAAAAAAAGAAAAAAAAATGTCTTTCTTAATTTTCAAAAACAAATGAGAGCTGTAAAATACTCACCATGCCTCTCAGCAAATAGCTTGGGGTGTCTACTTTCCAAAATGGGGTCATTTGTGGGGGTTTTGGGCTATTTTGACATTTTATGGCCTTCAAAACTGTGATAGGTAGTGAGGAGTGAAATCAAAAATTTATGCCCTTAGAAACCTTGAAGGCGGTGCTTGGTTTTTGGGGTCCCGTACGCGGCTAGGCTCCCAAAAAGTCCCACACATGTGGTATCCCCGTACTCAGGAGAAGCAGCAGAATGTATTTTGGGGTGTAATTTCACATATGCCCATGGCATGTGTGAGCAATATATCATTTAGTGACAACTTTGTGCAAAAAAAAAACAGTTTGTCATATTCCCGCAACCTGTGGCAAAATATAAAATATTCCATGGACTCAACATGCCTCTCAGCAAATAGCTTGGGGTGTCTACTTTCCAAAATGGGGTAATTTGGGGGGGTTTTGTGCTATTTTGGCATTTTATGGCCTTCGAAACTGTGATAGGTAGTGAGGAGTGAAATCAAAAATTTACGCCCTTAGAAATCCTGAAGGCGGTGCTTGGTTTTTGGGGCCCTGTACGCGGCTAGGCTCCCAAAAAGTCCCACACATGTGGTATCCCCGTACTCAGGAAAAGCAGCAGAATGTATTTTGGGGTGCAATTCCACATATAACCATGGCATGTGTGAGCAATATATCATTTAGTGACAACTTTTTGTACATTTTTTTTTTCTTTTTGTCATTATTCAATCATTTGGGACAAAAAAAAAAATATTCAATGGGGTCAACATGCCTCTCAGCAATTTCCTTGGGGTGTCTACTTTCCAAAATGGGGTCATTTGGGGGGGTTTTGTACTGCCCTGCCATTTTAGCACCTCAAGAAATGAGATAGGCAGTCATAAATTTAAAGCTGTGTAAATTTCAGAAAATGTACCCTAGTTTGTAAACACTATAACTTTTGCGCAAACCAATAAATATACGCTTATTGACATTTTTTTTACTAAAGACATGTGGCTGAATACATTTTGGCCTAAATGTATGACTAAAATTGAGTTTATTCGATTTTTCTTATAACAAAAAGTAGAAAATATCATTTTTTTTCAAAATTTTCGGTCTTTTTCTGTTTATATCGCAAAAAATAAAAATCGCAGAGGCAATCAAATACCATTAAAAGAAAGCTCTATTTGTGGGAAGAAAAGGACGCAAATTTCATTTGGGTACAACATTGCATGTCCGCACAATTTACAGTTAAAGCAGCGCAGTGCCGAATCCCAAAAACAGGCTTGGTCCTAATGGCCCGAAATGGTCCGGGGCTTAAGTGGTTAATGATGCTAAAAGTGAAAAAAAAAGTGAAATATTCCTTTAAATATTGTACCTGAGGGGTGTCTATAGTATGCCTGTGAAGTGGAACGTGTTTCCCGTGTTTAGAACTGTCCCTGCACAAAATGACATTTCTAAAGGAAAAAAAGTCATTTAAAACTGCTTGCGTCTTTATTGTAATGTCTGGTCCCGGCAATACAGATGAAAATCATTGAGAAAAATGGCATGGATACCCCCCAACCCATTACCAGCCCCTTTTGGGTCTTGTTTGGATATTAAGGGGAACCCCGCACCCAAATAAAAAAAAGGAAAGGCGTGGGGCCCCCAGGCCCTATATACTCTGAATAGCAGTATACAGGCGGTGCAAACAAGAAAGGTACTGTAGGTTTGTTGTTAAGTCGAATCTGTAATTTTGAACTGGTACATTTTTTAAGTGTAGCTTCAGCCCAAAAATCTATTTTTAAGCTTTTTGGAAAATATAGGGAAGGGTTAACACATTTGTTTTGCTGTCTGTGCACCTCTTCAGAACATTTCACCTCACTTTCTGTCCCAATGACAAAACAAAATTGAAAATTTGTTTTTTTTAGTGAAACAAGGATTGGTGATAAAGCATCAGTGGAGAGGAGACAAGTTTTGTCAGGGGCGGATCCAGAGTATTTTCTCGGGAGGGGCACTGCCAAAAAATGTTTTTTTTTGTGGGAAATTTATCGGGGAAATGACTGGTGTCGGCGCTTCCATCATCCCGGTACCATGGTTGTTATGGTGTCAGGAGGATTGAAGCGCATTGTTTCTATTATTACATTGTAATATAAAATTAAATAGTTCAATGCAGAATCAGTGGGAGCCCCGAGTGTGTCACTTGCCACCATCGCCTGCAATTAGTGGGAGCTCTGAGCGTGTCACTTGCCACACGTTGCGGATTGTCACTTGCCACGTCACCTGCCACATCTTGTGGATTGTCACTTGCCACACCTTGTGGATTGTCACTTGCTACATCACCTGCCACACCTTGCGGATTGTCACTTGCCACGTCACCTGCCACACCTTGCTGATTGTCACTTGCCTGCCACCAGATGCAGATTGTCATTTGCCACGTCACCTGACACAATTTGCGGATTGTCACTTGCCACGTCGCCTGCCACACCTTGCGGATTGTCACTAACTTGCCTGCTAAGGTGTAGTTTTGGTTGTCTCTTGCTGTGTCCCAGAGTCAGGCAGCAGAGAGATAATGTAATCTCTCTGCTGCCTGCACAGTGAGGGCGGAAGTCACTGCAGGAATGCAGGGCAGGCACGGGCGGTGAGAGATGATCTCATCTCTCTGCTCCCCCGCTCCCGGGCTAGCTGATTGGCCAGCTGCCACACTGAGCCTGCTCTCTCACTCTCACCTGCGCTGCCAACACACTGAACAGCACGGTCTGCCCACGAACCGCGCCACCCGCCCACAAACTGCGCCGCAAGCGGAGCCGCCCTCTTTCTTACCCGTCTGTGGAGCCGCACGCTATCGCACCTGCCCGCAGAGTGGACCAACGTGACTCACTGACGTCACTCATTGCTAGACGCCAAGCGGCCCAGGTGTTAGCAACGAGTGCAGGGAAGAGGCTCCACCCACCTCCTCCTCCGCTCTTGGTATCGTGTCAGTGCGCCGCGTAACTACATTAGACGAGTCTCTCTCGGCGCCGCTGATCGGCTGATGTGAGAAACTGAGAGAGAGACTCAGAGAGGCAGCGGCAGCCGCAGAACAAGAACTGTATATACTCGAGTATAAGCCAACCCGAATATAAGCCGAGGCACCTAATTTTACCCCAAAAAACTGGGAAAACGTATTGACTCGAGTATAAGCCTAGGGCGTCCATCTGCATGCCTCACTGTGCCCATGCCTCACTGTGCCCATGCTTCACTGTGCCCATGACTAGACTGATGTTTAACATGGGAGTCTATGGAAGTAGTGCCCGGCTTTAAAAAATCGGTTCTCCCCGGCCGTAGGTCTCCCAGACACCAAGCTTTGCACACTTGTAGAGGAGACATGGGGCTACATGTGCGCCAAGTGTGGGGTCACGGGGACCTACGACCGGCCGGTACCGGGTCCGCAAAATCACTGGAGAAATGACCGTTTAACATTGGAGTCTATGGAAGGGGTGCCCGGTTTAAAAAATCAGTGCTCCCCGGCCGTAGGTCTCCTAGACACCAAACTTTGGACAATTATAGAGAAGACATTGGGCTACATGTGTGCCACGTTTGGGGTCCAGGGGACCTATGACCGGCCGGTACCGGGTCCCCAAATTCCGGGAGATCAGGCGCAAAAAAAAAAAGAGCAAGCAAGTGAGTGTGACAGATGGTCTCGGGGGGGGGGGCAATTGCCCGGTTGCCCCCCCTGGATCCGCCCCTGTTCCTTGGGGTAGATTTCCTCTCACTTACTGTTGTCTCCTTCCGTTTGCAAGTAGGAGTCGTTTGTAAGTTGGATGTTTGAAAGTAGGGGCCTGCCGTATATACTCTGCAGAAATTTGTCCCTTAGGTTTTAGTATTGCCACAACACTGTAAGCCCTCACAGTTACTCTTGATGGCCGCTGGAACTGGCCCTGCTGTGAACTATTATATCAAGAATTGTAATTACATGCCATTGTTGAACAGTGGTAGAAAAATTGGGCCTTTGGTGGTGGTGGTATTGCCACAACACTGTAAGCCCTCAGTTACTCTTGGTGGGCGCAGGAATGGGCCCTGCTGTAAAATATTAGATCAAGAATCGTAATTACATGCCGCTGTTGAACAGGGGCAGAAAAATTGGGCCTTAGGCACTGGTGCCACAGCACTGCAACACCTCACAGATACTCTAGTTGGAGCGCAGGAATGAGCCCTGCTGCAAAGTATTGCATCAAAAATTGTAAATACACACCCCTGTTAAACAGGGGCTGAAAAATTGGGCCTTAGCCACTGGTGGCGGTGCCCAGAACCAAAAATGTTCTTACAAGCTATCAGCATGATCATTGAGGAGGAAGAGGATAGTCACTCAGCATAACAGGATAGTCACTCAGCATCAGCATAGGCAGTCTTGAAGGGATCTGACGTTTCAAAAAAAAATTACTCGGTTACATCAGCATCAGGTGCTTGGTAGCTGGTGGTGATCCAAGACTGATTCATTTTTATGAAGTTCAGTCGATCGACCGAGTTGGTGGACAGGCGCACCCTGTGATCGGTTACAAAGCCTCCAGCAGCACTGAATGTGCATTCCGAAAGAAGGCTGGATGCAGGACAGGCCAGTAGCTCAATTGCATACTGTGCAAGCTCTGGCCAGTGATCCAACCTCAAGACCCAGTAACCCAGAGGATTTTCGGTGGGAAAGGAGTCCAAGTCTGATCTTGCCCCTAGGTATTCCTGCAGCATGTAAAACAGATGGTGGCGATGGTTGCTGGAACCGATCATACCTTGGGACTACGGACTAAAAAATTGTCTGAACGCATCGGTCAGACGGCCACCTTCTCCACCGCTCCTTTTTTGACTGACCGAAGCCTCAGCAACACGTTGCCCAGGACCAGGAATTTGTAACCTCCCAGTCTCTGGGAACACGTTGCACAGACCTTTATGCAAGGCCTCCCGAATATGAATGAATGAATGCACGCTGTGCAAAGAACATGGTACACTAAGTGAAAATAAAGCATTTCCCTGTCTGTGATATTAGTATGAGAACACCACCAATTGTTTTCAGGTACCTTTAGGTGCACGCTGTGCAAAGGACATAGTACACTAAATGAAAATAATGCAGCTCCCTGCCTGTGGTATTAGTATGAGAACACCAATTGTATTCAGGTACCTTTAGGTGCACGCTGTGCAAAGGACACAGTACACTAAATGAAAATAATGCAGCTCCCTGCCTGTGGTATTAGTATGAGAACACCACCAATTGTATTCAGGTACCTTTAGGTGCACGCTATGCAAAGGACACAGTACACTAAGTGAAAATAATGCAGCTCCCTGCTTGTGGTATTAGTATGAGAACACCACCAATTGTATTCAGGTACCTTTAGGTGCACACTGTGCAAAGGACACAGTACACTAATTGAAAAAACCTGCAGCTCCCTGCCTGTGGTATTAGTATGAGAACACCACCAATTGTTTTCAGGTACCTTTAGGTGCACGCTGTGCAAAGGACATAGTACACTAAATGAAAATAATGCAGCTCCCTGCCTGTGGTATTAGTATGAGAACACCAATTGTATTCAGGTACCTTTAGGTGCATGCTCTGCAAAGGACACAGTACACTAAGTGAAAATAATGCAGCTCCCTGCTTGTGGTATTAGTATGAGAACACCACCAATTGTATTCAGGTACCTTTAGGTGCACACTGTGCAAAGGACACAGTACACTAATTGAAAAAACTTGCAGCTCCCTGCCTGTGGCATTAGTATGAGAACACCACCAATTGTATTCAGGTACCTTTTAGGTGCACGCTGTGCAAAGGACACAGTACACTAAATGAAAATAATGCAGCTCCCTGCCTGTGGTATTAGTATGAGAACAGCAATTGTATCCAGGTACCTTTTTAGGTGCACGCTGTGCAAAGGACACAGTACACTAAGTGAAAATAAAGCAGCTCCCTGCCTGTGGTATTAGTATGAGAATACCACCAATTGTATTCTGGTGCCTTTAGGTGCACGCTGTGCAAAGAACACGGTACACTAAGTGAAAATAAAGCATCTCCGTGCCTGTGGTATTAGTATGAGAACACCACCAATTCTATTCAGGTACCTTTAGGTGCACGCTGTGCAAAGGACACAGTACACTAAATGAAAATAATGCAGCTCCCTGCCTGTGGTATTAGTATGAGAACAGCAATTCTATTCAGGTACCTTTTAGGTGCACGCTGTGCAAAGGATATAGTACACTAAATGAAAATAATGCAGCTCCCTGCCTGTGGTATTAGTATGAGAACACCACCAATTGTATTCAGGTACCTTTAGGTGCACGCTGTGCAAAGGACACAGTACGGGTCATAGTGCATGCTTGGCCAATCATCAGCCAGCAATGCACTGCGATGCCGCAGTGAATTATGGGCCGTGACGCGCCACTCGAATTTGGCGCGAACAGCCCATAATGTTTGAAATTCGGCGAACAGCCAAACAGGCGATGTTCGAGTCGAACATGGGTTCAACTCGAACTCGCAGCTCATCCCTACTTACAAGCAGCCTGTAAAAAAGGGCTGCTTGATCTTTTATGCACAGATCCTCCATTTCCTCCATTGACTCCAAAACATGTCCGGATAAGACAGAGCCTTTGGAATCAGGCTGCCCATGCTCAGTTTGGTATGTATTGCTAGAGAGGTTGTTTTTTTTACTTGAGAGAGTGCATTTGATCAGCACAGGGCCAATCAGCACTGTCCAGACAGAGGGTCAGGAGCCCTGCAGCCTCATAGGAAAGTTCAGTGAGGTATGAAAACTGAAAGCTTTACCAGGAACTGATAGAAATCACAAGACTGCTATATACCACTGATGAGAAAAGGTATTTAGCAGTTTATATTTACTACAATAATTGCATTTCCATGTTCTGTGTACTGTGGGAGACCAGATATAGCGAATGCAGTATCCTGGGTTTAGTAACACTTTTAATGGTTGTTCCCATTTGCAAAAGATTAAGTTGTGCTGGTGGTAACATATTCTTAATGACTAATCACTAAATACTGAATAACAGTACAATAATAACATGCAGATCCCTTAGTTAGGCAGCCTAAATGTCAATAAAAAGATATGTCAGCAAGCAAGAACTCAGTTTATTGTGAGGAAAGAAAGCTTTGTGCAGTTCTAATTAACCTGTCCTGAAATTCTCTGTCTATATTTTTCAATTTCAGGAAAGTACTCTAATAATACCAATAAGATGTGTTTTGGTTGCTTAACTTGTATGTGAAACCCATACTTGTTTTGTTAATTTTTTAGATAGAGTAGTGAATGGTAAAATTATTCCTAAAGTTAGGTTTGTTTGCCTTCTGTGTACCCTCTTGGGAAATAACCTTAATTTCCTGTCCCACAGACACAACAAAAATATGAGATCTCCCCAAAATAAGGGAAATCCCCTCTTAGACTGTTGTTACCAGAACAAGTGTCCATATTGGAAGATTTTCCCTTCATGACTGCTCTGGGGACAACTCAAAATTTTGGACTTTCCCTCCCTTTAAGCGCTGATGGCATCAGAGACCATCTTACATCAAAGGTCCCCTTTACACCAAAGTCCACAGCATTCCCCCTAACGTCATGGTCCACAGCGTTCCTCTTTACATCAGGGTTCTCATTTACATCAGGGTCCGCAGAGTTCTCCCTTGTAAGAGGGAACCCTGCAGATTCTGATGAAAGGTAGAACTCTGAGGAAGTTGATGTAAGAGGGTAATCTGTGGACTCTGGTGTAAGGGGAACGCTGGGGACTCTTGGGTAAAGGGCGTTCAATAGTATTCCTCTTTACATCACAGTTCACAGTGTTCCCCTTACATAAGAGACTACAGGGTTCTCCCTTACATCAAAGTCTGCAGAGTTCCCCCCTGCATTGTAATGGAAAACCCTACAGACACTGATTTAAGGGGGAAGCCTGTAGACTCTGATGTAAGGGGGAACTTTGGGGACTCTGATGCAAGGGGGAACTCTGGGGACTCTTGTGTAAGGAGGAAGTCTGTCTGGGGACTTTTGGAACCCTGATGTATAGAGGAATGCTGGGAACTTTAATGTGAACAGCAGGTTCACCCCGTCTCCTGCACTCTATATATTACTTTGTATGTTAATTACTTCAGACGCCTGTGCTATACATTATTTTGGACATTACATAGTCCTGACCAAGATATTCATTGTCCCAACAGTTGCTCATTTAAATTAAGTTCTTCTGTAAGGTAGACTCAATCGGACAAAATTATATCCTTTTTGTGTCCACAAAAGCATATGCAATGGCAATGTTTAATTAAAAAAAAAAGATCCTTTGTCCTGAGGTTTATTTATATCTGTGAGGTTGTCATATGTGGTACAGCAATTAAGAATATTGTGTGGGTACAAGGACTGTTATATATGTGCAGTGTATATTGCAACTAAACACAGATTCTGTTTAAACATCCCCCTTTAGGAGTGCGCATGCGCGGGGACTCGGAGACGGACGTGCGCTGACCGAGCTCCCGGCACCCCGACCCACCGGAGCTAATAATAGCGCAGGCAGCGAGGTCCGAGAGCCAGGACCGATCCCACACGAGCCCCGAGGCGGTAATGAACCAGAGAGCTCAGGGACAGCCGCGGAAAGGGCACCATAAACAAACCATAGCCCAGAGGAGAGCGGGACCTTCCCCTACAGCACGGCCGCGATCCAAGATGGCGCCCGGCAAGCCAGACACGCGGGGCAGCACTGCAGCAGCCAGATTTGACGGCGCTGCACAGAGAGGAGACAAGCAGCAAAATCCGGAGCCATCCAGGGATCCATTCTCCTCTCAATCCTCAGGAGAGGTGGAGACCGGACAGCGGGGTGAGTCACTTTCACATCCCCCATCCCCAGTCCTATACACTGACGGACATGACTCTATTAACTCCCCTGCCTCCCCTGCCTCCTCCATGGATAGGAACATGGCTGATCTAACAGAAGTCCTCATCAGCCAATCCAGCCAGGATATGCCACTTCCCCAGCTATCGCATTATTCCCCTGATGCTGTACTGTTGGGCAGATTCTCCACCATGCTGCAGCAGGAGCTCTCTAAGGCCTGCACATTAATTACCACAGACCTTAAAAAAGATATCCACAGCTTGGGAGAGCGTTTTGAGCTAATTGAAACCAAAGTAGACGGTACCATCAAAAGGGTCAATCAGACCTTCAGGATAGATTGGAAGAGGCGTTCACAAAAATCGAAGATTTGGAGAATCGTTCACGTAGATACAATGTCCGCGTGCGTGGCCTCCCTGAAACTCACACTGATCTAGAAGGGGCTATAAAGGACCTGATGAAAACCCTTATCCCTGACATCGCTACCCACCAAATGGAAGTGGATCGCGTTCACCGAGCACTGACAGCCCCAAGGGCCGACGGCCTACCACGTGACATTATCGTTAAGCCACATCACTACCGCATTAAGGAAAAGATGATGCTTGCGGCCCGGACCTGTCGCTATTTGGAGCACCAATACAGCTTTTCACAGATTTGGCGCCATCAACGGTCCAGAAACGCAGAAACCTACGACCATTACTCCAGCAACTCATAGCCAAACAGATTAAGTATCGATGGGCGTTCCCTTTTAAGTTATCATTCACCTACAACGGAAAGTCCCACTCCTTTTCCACGTTCCAAGCAGGGGAAGACCTGCTGCTTGGTCTCGGCATCATTGCGCAGGACTCTCCGACTTCGTCTCCCCCTCATCCGGATCGTCGTCCCCTCTCCCCGATGTGGCAGGATCGCACACGCTCACAGGCCAGAAATGCTCGCCGGAATACCTGAGTATTATTGCTCTTTTCTCTTTTCTATCCCTTTTTGGGAACTGTTAGTGCTTGGTTGCACAGATATGGCCCGGGCTCATGGTGGACTATGGGCCTGATGGGGCCATCATTACCGTTCATGGGTTACAAAGTTACTTGAGTTCCTGGTTTTTCGGAATGGCTATCAGCCGACTATTTTACAACCCCGACTGGCCCCAACTTGGTCGAAGGAACTTTGCTATTTTGCAGTATGGGGACCCTAGTCGGACCGCAATGTGGTTCCCCTGTTGGGCTGTGGCTCGGGGGCTGGAACGACCGATGGGGACCCTTCCGGCCCCGGCGTCACTGGCCTTGGGGACACATGTTACTATAGGTAGCCTGTTATGTTAAACTGTATTGATTGGTTTATGTCATTCCCGATATGACCTCTAATAGCCTGCTTGTATAGAGTGTATTCATATTTGGGTCGGGGTGGTCATGCTTGCCACCCAACTGTGAGACTACCTATCCTCCGACGAGGATGGTACCCTTGCACTTAATTTGCCGGATGTTGTCTCTGGCAGGGGTTATTCCCCATACCTTCGTTCATCAGTTAGGATTGTTTTATGTTGGTTATTTGGGCCTAAGGCCTATGCTTATATTTTATTGCTTTTATTTTTGTTTTTCTGCTTCTCTAATGCCTTTTTCTTTTTTTCCCTTCCTCCTTTTTCTTCGGAGCCTCGAGTCGGTACCCTTCCCTTATGTCATGGTCTGAGAGGTCACCCAACCGAACAGCCTTCATTTTCGGGGCCCTTCCCGCTTTATTCACTGCGCAAGGTAAGAGTGCTCTGCCCTACCACGATGGCTACCACATATAACACAGACTACTCGATAGTTAGCCATAATGTACATGGATTTAATTCCCCTGCTAAGAGAACTAAGGCCTTCCAGTTTTATTATAAACAGAAGGGTGAAGTCCTGCTATTACAGGAGACTCATTTTTCCAACGTCTCAGCGCCCCGTTACCTTAATATGAAGTATCCACAGTTTTATTTAGCAGGGGGTCGGGAAAAAAAGGGCGGTGTAGCCATCTGCTTTTCAAAACAGACCCCCTTTACCCCCATCACTATTGTTAAGGACAAGGGCGGTAGGTATATTATGGCAGTGGGGCGGCTCCATGACCAGGAGGTGTCCTTTATATCATACTATGCCCCGAATACTGGGCAGCCGGAATTCTTTAGCAAAATGCTGAAGATTCTAATGCCCAAAGTCCAGGGTCAGGTCATTATGGGGGGCGATAGCAATATTCCCTTGGACAGAATTATGGATAAATCGGACTCCTCTAAACCAATATTGAAGCGCCCACCGACTGGCAGCAGCAAGGTTGCACGTCTGTTTCATTTACATGACCTCATTGATGCCTGGCGAGAAAATAACCCTACGGTCAGGGACTTTACACACTTTTCGCAGGTCCATCATACTTACTCTAGGATAGATCACGTTTTAGTATGCACGCCTTTGCTCCCATTTATTAAGTCAGTTAAGATCTTATCTACCCCTTGGTCTGATCATTCCCCGATCAAACTCTCTACTACAGGGCTGTGGACTAAATCTAGACCCTCCCCGTGGAGACTTAATGTAAGCCTGCTGAATGACCCTATAATCTTTTTAGAGATTCAAAAGGAAATACAGGAATACTTTAGACTTAATAAGGCATCAGACACATCCCCCGCAATTAACTGGGTGGCCCATAAAGCAGTGATTCGGGGCATATTGTTACAAGTGGCGACCAGGGTTAAACGCAATAGGGAACAGGCAAATAAGCGTCTTGAAGCAAACTTAGACGACTTACTTAGCGAACAGTATAGGAATCCCCTGGTAGATATAAGGCATAAAATTGACGAGGCTCGATTAGCACTCAATCTTAGCTTGACTACACAAGCGGAGAAACATATTAGCTGGTCTAAACACAGGTTCTACACGATGGGGGATAAGCCTACCACAATGTTAGCTAGAAAGCTGGTTCCTCGACCGTACACTCCGACTTTGCCTAAACTAAGATTATCCACGGGCCTTACCTCCCAGAACCCTGAACGGATAATTGGAGAATTTCACAAGTTTTACACTAAGCTGTATGGAGCACAGGACAAATTCGATCCATCCGGAGCGAACACATTCTTTCACGACTTACAGCTGCCTAAATTGACACAAACCCATGCGGAACTGATGGACGGTGCTCTTACAGAGCCTGAAATCAGGGCTGCAATCAAAACCTTGCACCCTACTAAGGCCCCTGGGCCAGATGGATTCCCGGGCCACTACTATAGGAAGTGTCAAGATCTTCTAGCCCCACATCTCTGTACTTACTTTAATGACCTGAGAAGCGGTAGTGAGCTCCCCTGCCATGAAAATGTAGCTTATATAAGTGTTATCCCGAAGCCGGGGAAGGATCATGGAGACTGTACCAATTACCGCCCAATTTCCTTGATCAATACGGATCTAAAGATCCTGACCAAAATACTGGCCCAGAGACTTAATACTTTTCTTCAGTGTTATATTCATCCTGACCAAGCAGGTTTTGTCCCGACAAGACAGGCATCAGACCAAACCCGCCGCTTAATTAACCTTATTTCGGTGGTTCAGTCTGATTGGGACGGAAAGGGGACTGGGAGGGGGATGTTACTTTCCTTGGATATCCAGAAGGCGTTCGATTCCATCTCCTGGGACTATCTATTTGATGTACTCACTCGCTTTGGATTTGGGGGACGCTTTCTGGGTCTCCTTCATATATTATATGATTCCCCTAGTGCCTCGCTAATGCTCAGAGGATATACTTCCCAAACATTTCCGATCAGGAGAGGTACTAGACAGGGTTGCCCGTTGTCACCGTTATTATTCGCCCTGGCGATTGAGCCACTAGCGATCAAAATTTGCGCATGCAGAGATATTCAGGGCATTTATTGCGGAGACTATGAACACAAATGTTTACTCTTTGCGGATGACTTGTTGCTGACCTTGACCTCACCGATCACATCCCTGCCTAATTTATATGCTATTTTGCAACCTTTTTCCAACATCTCTGGGTTGGCAATCAACCATAGTAAGTCAAGGGCACTGAACTTATCTTTGCTAAGCTCCACCCAGGCAACACTTGAAAAATCATTTCAATTCCGATGGGAATCCACAGCTCTCCCTTATTTAGGCATACAACTAACCTCATCTGTCGGCAAGTTGTACAAAGGGAATTATCCAGCCCTTTTCAAACGGCTAACAGAAGACTTGGCTAAGTGGCAGGTTCACCCGCCATCGTGGTTTGGCAGACTTCACTCAATTAAAATGAATGTTCTACCCCGCTTATTGTATTTCTTCCGCACCTTGCCAGTCTCATTGGACCGTGAAGACCTTAAACGATTTCAGAATAAAGTTCTACAGTTTATTTGGGGTGAAAAGAGACCCAGGGTGAATAGGAGCACTTTATACGCGTTGAAGCGGAGAGGAGGACTTGGTCTACCAGACTTCTTAAAATATGTTTATGCTGCCCAGGTAGCACAACTCACAAAGTTTCACACCCAACGGGCACAGGCCATTTGGATGGCTATGGAATCTTATTCTTGCCGTCCCAAACCTATTTCCCATATTTTATGGCTCCCTATTAAGGAGCGACCTCCTATACTTTGCCCTACTTTATCCATGTCTTTGGAAATATGGGACAGACTTTCCAGATCTCATAAATTCAAGTCTCCTCATTCTCCGCTGGCACCTCTGCTTCAAAACAATGCATTCACCCCGGGTCTCGCCCCACTAGCGTTCGAATGGTGGACTAATAAGGGTTTCATGCGTATTGCAGACCTTTGTGATCATAGAGGTATGCTGTCCGAATGGACTATGACTGACAGGCATCAAATGCCCCCAGCAGAGGGTTATAGGTTTGCCCAGATTTCAAATTATGTACAAACCTTGGCTCGTAAGAGCGACCTAGCAACCCAAACTCCCATGGAACATTTATGCAAAAATTATGACAAAATTAAGGGCCATTTATCTGCTATATATTCAATATTGCTGAGCACATCGACAAAGCTGAACTATATGATCCAATGGGAGACCGACTTGCAGGAAACCCTGGATCTAGACGAATGGCATAAGATAGCCGAGACGGCATCACGTTCGCTCATCAACACTTCAATAATTGAGGCCAATTATAAGGTTCTGCTGAGGTGGTATATGGTGCCGGTCAGACTGGCAACTTTTGTTTCAGGGGCTACCCAGCTGTGCTTTAGAAGATGTGGCCAGGTGGGCACAACCTATCATATTTGGTGGACGTGCCCAAAGGTTAGGAAGTTTTGGACCAGGGTGTATAATTTTGTTTACTCCCTTACCCAACTAAACCTGACTAAATCAGCTAAGCAAGCACTACTGGGGGGTGGAGATGTGAAAGCCTCCAAGTCCTGCAAGAGGCTTTTGACATTTATATTTATTTCAGCCAAAATCACCATCGCTAGGAACTGGAAATCGGCAGCTCTACCATTCGAGCAGCTTAAAGGTAAATTGTCTTGATGCTAAACGAACGCTTGACTGCATTGGCCCAAGATAAAATGAAATTGTTTCATAAAGTGTGGGACCCATGGATTTGTTGCATAACAAATGACCCCAGGATGTCTGCAGCTTAACCTAAAGGGTTAGGTTGGGGTGTCTGGGTGCTGAATCGGAGCTCCTTCCCCCCTCCCCCCCATTCCCCCTTCTCCACTGTTCTTTCCTCACTCTGTCTTCTCCCTTCTATTCTTTGCCTCTGTTCTCTTTTTTTTTTTATTTGTTTATTTTTGGAGTCGGATCCAGACCTTAGAGGTTTGTGCGGCTCCCTGTTTTCTAAAGCTCCTACGGGATCATTTTCAGTCTGATCTGGCCTCTGGGCTGCCCGCACGGCCAGCGGAGTTGCACCCCCCCGATAGGCTGATGGGGGGACAGCTCTTCTGGGCGGGCGGTTCAGATAGGATCTGGGATGTGAAGAGGGGCCAACGGCTCTGCGGAGCATTGGATTTATGTGAGCTATTAAGTGGCGATTATTTTTATTTTTTCTTTGCATGGACCCCTACACGCAGGGATCTTCACTATGTTGCCCCGAATGTTGATTGTGACTGTACAATGTTATGATGCGGCTTTTATACATTTTGTATGACAAAACTTGAATAAACATATTGAAACATAAACATCCCCCTTTAAGCTTCCCCCAATGTCAGCTAAAATCTGGCCAAGAGTATCAATCAATGTGGTGTGCTATGCAGAACTTTTTTTCTGTTTATCCCTGGGTACCCAAAGTCTTCCATGATCCTAGTCATGTCACTCTGGTTTTAGTTTTTCATTCTAAAGCCAGCAGATTACTTGTTCTGAATATTGTTAATGTTTACTCATTGTTTGTTTATACTGCTTAAATATAAATTTTCTTAGTTTATAATAGGAGTTTGTCATATTTCAGGATGTCAGTAAAAAAAGTGGCCAGTCAGTAATTTATTCATGTGTTGGCAATTTAAAAAAAGGAGCAGGAGGGTGGCAACCCTAACTCGCATTTTGAAAACAGCTACAAGTAAAAAGGAAGAATAATTCTACAAAAGGGAAAGCTTTCAGAATGAATTTCCACATTATTTGTGCCTAGCATATCATGAGCATAAATTATGGGCTTTGTAGTATCTTCTGTGCCAGCTGTATTCTGCACCAATAGGCTCTTCTTAAGGAATCTAAAACCAGAAAGATGCCAGATGGATGCCTAGTGGGTAAGTGCAATTCTCTTATTCTTTTATTCTTCTTGATTCTTGCCTTTTTCTTAACTATCCTGTTTTTTTTTTTTTTTTTTTTCTTATATTATATATTTGTAGCAAGTAACCGTGTTCCTGGTGTTTTAAGAAATTGCAGATATGGTTTCTAGCTGGTGAGTCTCTGAACTGAAACAAGCATTTGTGTACTGAGTGTCAGGACTACCCCAATAAGCACCCAACTCAGTGATGCACTCAAACAATAGAACAAAGATCAATATAAAAGAGTATAGACCTTAAGAACAAGTCAGCCATAGCAGATCTCATATGGGATTTGAAATACTTTATGTAATATTCTATTATGTTTGTCTGCTTACTACTAGAGTGATTAAAGTTACTGCTTTGAGGTTTTACCTATAATTATAATGTGACTACAATCTGTAAAGAAGTCTGAAATGCTGGAAATTTACTGGTTATTTATCACTGAATATCTGCTCATATGTGGAGAAAACTGATCAATTAGCAAAAATTTGTCAGTCAGAACTTTCTGTAGCATAATTAGCCGAACTGTGTTTAAAAACCTTTTACCAAGTTTACTACTAATTCCTCACAAAGCACCTCTAAACTGGACCAGTAAGTAACCTGTTGGCAGGGTTAGTGCCCCTTTATTTGCAGTCCCTCCTGTGGTGTAGTGGGTAAAATTAGTGCCACTTTATAATTCAGCTGTGGGTGGGGCTCAGTGGAGTTGGGGTATGGGAGCAGGACACCCCTGATCACCCCTGTAGTGCTGAACTAGAAAGAGAGAGAGCCCTCTGCAGGACTGACCTGCCAACCTTCTCAGTGGGGCTCACATTGAGGCAGAATACAAATATAGATGTTGTATCACAGCACAGAGTGGTATCTGTGGATAACAACATAGATAATAATGTTGCATCCTGAAATTATTGAATAATGGGAAATATTTGGGACTTGGACTTTTTAGGCACAGTACTACAAAAATTGGTTAAAAAAGTATAAATTTATTGAGCATAGATAATGATATAAACAACCTTGTTAAAAAAGCCCACATCATTAGATCGATACAACAATACCGTCATTATATAGAGAAACCATAGCCCTCAATGGGATGATAAAAGAATTACAAAATTATTCCATACAGTACACATTCCAAGGGATAAATGAGGTAGGAGTAAGGCATTAGGAGTTGAATATGATGTTACATTCGCACGACAAGTTCTGCGTGCAGTCACGCTCATTCAGGAGCATAGCATGTAGACTAACAAGAAATTTAAAACAAGAAAGACATCAAGGATTTTTACATTGATAAATGACAGTACAAGTTATGTAACAGACAAAAAATGTTATAGAAGAACGATAGACTGCCACAACCTGTGATGCATCAGCGCCAGACAGACACTCATAGGGGTGGCAAGAGACAATGGGTAGCTATGGGGGCGTGCAAATGGTAATCAACAGTTAAAGTGGTTGTAAACCCACTAATCGTTTTTTTTTTTTTAACCCCACCTGCAAGAGAAAGGCATAATGAGCTAGTATGACTAGCATACTAGCTCATTATGTACCACTTACCTTAGACCGGGGCCCCCGAAGCCGTCCGTGTCCCTGTCTTGAGCCGCAGCCAGCGCTACGGCGATAGCCGGAATGTTACTTCCGGGTATCGCCGCACCAGCCAATCACAGTGCCGCTCCGGCGCTGTGATTGGCCGGAGCGGCAGAGACGTCACTCTGCGCATGCGCGCGGGAGCCGTCACATTCGGCTACGCCCAGCGATTGCTGGGAAGTAGCCGATTTTGTGAATGGGATTAACCCCCATGAATGCGCCGTTGTCTATGGCGCGCATGCACCGTAGACAGCGGCGCCTGTCATTTAACTAAATATCTCCTAAACCGTGTAGGTTTAGGAGATATTTCTTGCACCTACAGGTAAGCCTTAATCTAGGCTTACCTGTAGGTGCAAGTTGAAAAAGTGGGTTTACAACCACTTTAAAAGATAAATTAATTAACTCTTAGATCAAATCCAGTGTGAGGACTACAGATTGTGGTTAAAGGGGGCATCAGCCATGGCAAAAAGCCATGTGGTAGCAGATGTCTCGCCCAAAAGTGGCTACTTTAAACAATATAAAAATGTAAAACCCCCACATAGTTGGTGGAGGTGGTATGAAAAATATATATACTATAAATAGTCAACTTACTGTGGATTATAGAGTAGTATTGCTAAGGTAATAAACAACCAGCAATATAATATAGTAGACACAACTGCAGGAAGATGAGAGGTGCTGAACAAGGGGATAAATAGGTTTTTCCTAAAATGAAAAAAGTAAGCCAATATTGCATTATACAGTGCCAAAAGCTGATATTGTAATAAGGCACTGCATTCAATGGGAACTCACCTGATTAAATAAATTTGCAACGCTAAGCTAATTGGCCATAATGGCTCCAGCTGATGTAACCATGCATTGGAATCCTATCCAGCGTTGGAGTGGGTGTAGCGAGGAAACAATAGTGTATCCCATATAATCCTATTGGGATAAGCCAAATGCGTGCCATATATATACATGCCCCATTACGTCGTCATCCAATCAGCTTAGCCGAGATGACATAATCCGGAAAGGCCGCAAAGGTCAACGCGCATGCGCCCCATGGATCCCTAAGGAGGGAACGGATGCACTACGCCAGGACATAGGAGGGCAGCTGATTGGCCAGCCAGCAGCGTGATGGGAGGAAAGGGTAGATTCCCCCCATCGCAGAAGATGGCAAGCGTCACCTGCACATGGGTGTGTACATAGTGATGCTTGAGCGGCCACATAGCACCGCAACAAGTCCCCCATGAGCTACCCCCAGAGCCATCCAGACGGCGCCCACACACCAAAGGCAGGCAACTAGCAGTTCCTGAGGGATAATAATATTAAAACAATGAAACAAAATAATATATATAGAGGTATTCAATATAGAAAACCTAAATAATGAGCCGACTAATCCCGATAGGGATAGTAATTGGTCACAAAATTTGAGTAATGTAATAATTAAAATTACCCAAATTCACAGGGTTCTATTGTTCAGCGAAAAAGTTGCAATTGCTTATAGGACAGGAAACATATTGGCATAGGCCAGACTAATAAATTCCACAACGATCGAACATCCCATTAAGACCGAACTATAGAAAAGGTTTGTATGATTGGGCTTCATTAATGCCCGGGGCATGTGTGGCATCAAGACGCTCAATCCATATGGTCTCTCTACGGAGTATTTGTTTGTCCCATTCACCGCCCAAGGGTCTCGAGGGACCACAGCAAGGGCGATGAATGACACAAGGGAGGTATCAAATTTGTGATACAGATCCAAATGTCTTCTAACTGCTGTGATCATCTTACCACTGCCTGAATAATAAACATGGTCCTTGATACGGGACCGAAAGTTTCTGATCGTTTTGCCTACATAAAAGGCGTTGCATTGGCAGGACATCAGATAAATCACACCTTGTGTATTGCAGTCAGCATGAAAATTCGGAATGTGGATTTCACCATTCGGAAGTATAAATCTAGTACCTGTAGATATCCAAAGACAAAAGGAACATCTACCACAACGTGTGATGCCATTGGGAGTAAGTCTGGATTGCGTGTTATTGGAATAATGGCTAGAAGTCAATTGGTCACGTAGAGATTTGGACCTTCTAAATGTTATATCAGGTCTGGATCTAACATATTTGGTGAGGACAGGATCATCACAGAGGAGAGACCAATGATTAGTCAAGATGTTTCTCAGTTCTAAATGATGGGTGGAGTATCTTGTAATGTACCTTTACAGGTTGGTTATGTCCATTGGCCTTAGTTTTATATAATAGTGAATTCCGAGACTGGCGCAGCGCTTTGTTGTAAGCGCTGCGTAGCAAGGTTTTAGTGTACCCTCTAGCTCTAAGTCGATCACTGAGCATGTTTGCCTGGATTTTAAACTCCTCAGTATGTGTACAGTTGCGATGTAGTCTAAGATACTGTGCATAAGGTATGCTACGAATAAGAGTGGTAGGGTGAGCACTATCAGTGTGCAATAACGTATTACCGGCTGTTTCTTTACGAAACAATGTTGAAGTCAGTTGACCACTATCATCCTTGAGGATAGTCAAATCCAGGAGAGTGACCTTGTGTAGGTCACTAGATACTGTAAATTTAAGGTTAAATGAGTTCTGATTAAGGGTGTCGATTAAGGCCTTGAGTAGGGTGGAAGTGCCAGTCCAGATGATGAATATGTCATCAATATATCGTAGCCAGCAGGCCACATGGCTCGTATATCGTGGCAATGAATCATCTGAAAAAAGGTAACGTTCCCACCTCAACAGGTACAGGTTGACATAGGCAGGTGCGCAACACGTGCCCATAGCCACCCCCTGCACCTGGAGGAAGTGGGACTCTTTGAACATAAAACAATTATGGGTCAAAATAAAGCGTAACAAGTCCAATATGAACTCACAGTACTCCCACCAGTGGTGATCCTGCTCTCTGAGGAAGGTCCGGACTATCCCGATGCCCTGCTCGTGAGGGATGCTGGAGTACAAAGCCTCCACATCTAGAGTCACGAGCAGGGCATCGGGAGGCACGACCATCCCTTCAATGTGTTTGAGGAGGTCAAGAGTGTCCTTGGTGTAGGACGGTAGTGCCATAACGTGTGGCATCAAGATAGAGTCAACCAGGCGACTAGCATTTTCCGTTAATGAACCAATACCAGATACTATAGGTCTACCCGGCGGCAGTAATGGATCACATTGAGGCAGGGTTGCCAACCTCCAGCAACTTTTTTACTGACAGAACATGGGAAATTTACTGACAGAGAACATTCTTTTTTTCTGACAACCTGAAAAAATGACAGAACTTCTAATAGAAACCTAAAAAAATGTGATATTTAAACAGTGTAAACACTGACAATACCCATAACAGGTAATTGGCCTGGTTTACATTTAAAAAGCGAACTCAGCATGACAAATTATCATTCACCCTGCGGGGATACAGTTGAAAAACAAGATCTGTTATGCATGCCAAAGAGAGCAATGGACATGACCAGAATGTGTCCAATAAGGGGAGTGGCCTAAAAGAGGATAGTTTAACAGAACTGCTCTCTGACTACCTACCTCTAATTGAAGATAGCAACTGCTTGGGTAAGTACACATTGCCATGGCCTTGATGCTTAGCTTCATAGTGCGGCAACATGTCAAGTTTCACAGGCAGCATCACCTGTCACACTGCCTGTTGAGCTCAACGGCGTTGCGCGGTAGTCACAAGCCAAATGCTTGACTTGTGGTTGTGAAAGAGTATTTCAATGCAAAATTCCCATTCAGCTGGAAAAAAAAAAACAGATTGAGGAGGCAGCAGTGTCAGCAATAGCTACACCAACACTGGGTGGGTCTTAAAGGGGCATTAAATACTTGGAGTGTGCATTAAGTACAGAGTGCAGGTTTAAGGGATGCGCTGCATACAGAGCGCAGGGTTCAAGTGTGCGCTACATACATACATACAGAGTGCAGATTTCAGGGGTGCACTGCATACAGAGTTCAGGGGTGCGCTGCATACAGAGTGCAGGGTTCGAGGAGTGTGCTGTATACAGAGTGCAAGGTTCAGGGGTGCGCTGTGTACAGAGTGCAGGGTTCAGGGTGCACTGGGTACAGAGTGCAGAGGACAGGGTTGCCCTCTTTTCTCCAAAATCGCCCCCTCCCCCAGTACAGTGCTCTACTCTCACCCTCAAATCCCCGTCCTTGACAATACCTGATAGAGAACTGCGGGTGCAGAATAGCAGGACAGGTTACTCAGGAGGAGAGTGTAGTGTAGTTAGGAGGCACGTGGGGCCGTGGGTACAGGCTTCAGGAGATGTTGCCGCCAGACAAGCATCAGGTTCCAACTACAAATCTATGCAGAGAGGTGACAGGCAGAGCACAGTTGAGATCACTCTTTCCGCTGCTGGCTTCAGCCTGCTTCTATTTAAAAATAATCCCAACTGGCTTCATACGTCGCTCGGATAAGTGGCTGCTAGTGCTGCATAAAGCTGTCAAGGAGTTCTTTCTTACACTTGCCGAAGCAATGTTTTTCATATTTTGTAATAAAATTTTGCAAACAGGTAATTTTTCTCCTTCACTGATGGGCACTGATGAGGTGGCACTGATGAACACTAATAGGTGGCACTGATGAGACGGCACTGGTGGGCACTGATCAGGAGGCACTGATGAGGCTGCACTGATGGATGGCACTGATGGGCACTGATAGGCGGCACCAGGTGCGGACTGACAACTCATGAGGCCCCCAGGCAATAGGAGATTATGGGGCCCCCAGGCAATAGGAGATTATGGGGCCACACAGTATACACACACACACATACAGTATACATACACAGTATACATACACACGCAGAATACACATACAGACTTACAGTATACACACACACAGTCAGGGGAGGGCTGGGCCAGGGGGCAGGGTGGCAATTGCCTCCCAGGCCGCCCTAACTTATGTTCAAAATGGCCGGCAGCCGCTGTCTGCTACCATTTTCTTTTCTATTCTGGTCTAGGAAGTCGGGCCGGGGGCACGGCCATGGCGGCCGACCACTAGCTGTTGCATTCCGGGAGTTGTAGTCCGCGCTCAAGCTTCTGGTGGGTGGAAAACACAGCAGCGCAGAGGAAACTACAACTCCCTGGGACCGGATTCTTGGAAGCAGACAGAGGCAGGGCATGCCAGGGAGTCGGAACGCAGGGCTGCAGGGCTGGGCGCTGGCTGCAACTTGACCCCAGGATCAGGAGCGTTACATCCCAGGAGACCATGGCGTGCAAGGACCTGCTGAGCTGAGATCGCTGAGGTGAGAGACCCTGACACCCCTAGCTGACCCCCATCTCCCCCACCACACACCCCATGTAACCTGCCCCAGTGATCAGGCTTCATTGATGGGCACTGGAGTTGGCTGCACTGATAAGCACTGGCGAGGCTGCATTGAAAAACCAGGTGGGCCATGGATGGTGAGCTGATTCGGGGGTTCAGTGGGCCACTTGACTGGACTTTCCCCCCAGGCCTAAGGCTACCAGACCTCCCCTGCACACAGTATATACACACAGTATATACACACACACAGTATACACAAAAACAGGCACACACACAGTATACACGGACATGCACACAGTATACACATACATACACACACACACAGTACACACACACATACATACACACACAGTATACACATAGTATACACACACAGTATACACATACATATACACACAGTATACACACACAGTATACACATACATATACACACAGTATACACATACATACAGTGCACACACACAGTATACACATACATATACACACAGTATACACACATACAGACACACGCACAGTATACACATGCATATACACACAATATACACACATTATACACACACACACACACTAGTACTTTCCACCTAGAAATCCTCCTGATGGAACACACTGCTGCTGCCCCCATCTCCTGACATGCTGGTACTTGTAGTGCCCCAGCATCTGACAGACACATTAGTTGGTAATGCATGAGAGGAGGGGACTGTGCCTGTGTACTGGTGGGCAGGTAATGAGTAGGGAGATGTAGCAGAGATTGGGAGAGACATTCAGGAAGTCCTTCCTCCAGGAGTAGTGCATGTATTACACAGAAAAACAATCTAATAGCCTCAAAGACAGGAGGAGCCATGCTAGAGGAAACACATCCTCCCCCTGCTCACCAGGGTAAGCCACTGACAAGAATACATTTAGCTGGGGCCAGTTAGCTTACCTTCTATCAGGCAGCAGTCCGTCCCACACTGCAGGCTTTGTCCCCTCCTCCTTCTCTCCTTCAGCAGTCGGAATCTCCTCTGCTACAGACAAATAAGCCTCGCTGGACAAGGGGGGCATGTACAGCATGTTTCTTTTGGCTGAGGAGGTACTGGAGAGGCGGGGCAGCTATAATCTCTGCATTTTTAGACCAAAAGGATGTCGGTAAGGGACATTTCAGGGATATTACATACTGTCCCTGGTTTTACTGAGGCTGGCAACCCTGATGTGGCCCACTAGTCGCCCGGGGGGCCTTCTGGCAGTGCCCAATTGGTCAGTCCGCCCTTGGGAGGCACTGACAGGCAGCACTGGTGGGCACTGATCAGGAAGCACTGATGATGAGGCACTGATTGGTAGCACTGAATAGCAGTCAGGCATCTGGGTGGATCCTGGCATTATTGTTGGGATCCCTACAGAGTCTAGACTGGCTCTGTGACGTCAGCTATCAGCAGGCTTTATTCATCTGTTGGCTGAATCTGGATCACAGAAGTGCTCACTACAGTAAGGGGACCGATGTCCCTCTAACAGAAGCCGGTTAATGGCTTGCTTATTTTCGTTATGCTGACAGCGTGAAGAAAGAAAAAAGCCAGAAACCGGATTCTTTTTACTTCCGTGATCAGCTGTCATTGGCTGACAGCTGATCATGTGGTAAAGGGCCCGCGGTGATTGGCCCTTTACTCTGCTCTGTGATCAGCCAATTCCCAAGGCCTCGGTGATCACAGAGTGTGCTGCAAGCATGGGAGGATGTACATGGATGCCCTCCCGGAAAAGGAAGCTGTAGCTGTCTTTTGGCTATAATGAAAGAGCAAAGTGGTTTAAGAACATCTGGACACGTGGAAGTTGATGATCCAAATTCCTAACAGAAGCTTTGAGAATGTGCGTTGGGACATATTATAAGCGCTATTTGACCTCTTTGTAGTATAGTTTGGTTCGTCTTTTAAGGTGAGGGCACATCCATCTGCTCACAGCAGAGATGTCAGATCATATTATTATGAAAATCAAATATCATGGTAAAGATGTTTTAATACATGGAATTTTCATGTGGGATTTCCATCTGTTGGGACTTATGTATTTGTAGTGTTATTTTTATGATATTTTATCATGCCATCTATGAGCTTATTTAAAGAGAAATTAATTTTTCAGTACTTATTTTTATTTTTTTATAAAATCATCTTTTTATTTCTTTTACATACAAACAACAAAAACACCAAATACAACATAAAACCCAAGCCCGCATTGAGAGGAATAAAAATAAAGAAAAAAAGAAAAAAAAGAATAAGAAAAAAACACAAATCACATCCCCCTTACCCTTGGACCCCATGATATCCCCCCCTCTCCCGTCTCTACTCACCCGTTCCTCCTTCCCTCTCTCATCATACCTCCAAAATATCATACCACCTTCTTCATATTTTTTCAAATTTCCCTGGACAACCTCTGCATAAGAAAGTATACTTTTCCTTAATTACAGTTTCCCTTACTTGTATTTTCCATTCTGCTACAGTGGGTGGGTATGGTGATAACCACTTTTGTGCAATGAGCTTATGAGCCTGAAATAGACTTCTATTTATTGAAACAATATAATCCCCTGGAATTCTTGATTCATCCAGTATACCCAGAAGACAACCCCCAGGCTCCATAAGCATCCCACTCTCAAATACACTATTAAGCATAGATACCACCCCAGACCAATAACAATGGAGTTTAGGGCATCTCCATAACGTGTATTAAATTGGTTACTCTCCCTTTACATCTAGGACATTGGTCTGTATCTCTACATTTCCATTTGAATAATTTCTCTGGTGTGTAATGTGCCCTATGTAGGATAAATAATTGTGTTAAATTTTGCGTTAGTTTCTGTATAGGATCGGAATGTGATACTGTTGTCCATCCACTGAAATGTTGTATTTCTGAGGCTAAAAAAAAAATTTTGGGATGGGGGATTGCGAGACCTCCCTCTTCCTTGGTTAACATTAATGTTGTTAACTTTATACGTGGTAGTTTTTTCCCCCAAATCAACTCTCTGAAGAGAGATTCTATTTTTCTAAACCAAAAAGCTGTAATCCATATGGGTGAATTATTAAACACATAAAGTAATTGCGGAGACCAGATCATTTTGATAAGATTTAGTACTTATTTTACTAGCATTTAGTAGAATTACTTCAATTTCAGCAGCCTGATTTTTCAGTACTTAAAGGGAAAAAAGCGGCACCTTCTAAGCGTAGCAGTAAAACTGTTTTATTAAAAGGTTACATAAAATATTAGGAAATACACTCACAAACGAGCAGTAACATAGGGCGTATCTGGTGAAATCAACATCCGCTCTGTCCCGGGGGCTGCTTGTGTCCTGATGTTGGGGGACGGGATCTCTGTATTTCCTCTCCAATGCCAGCAGCAGTGGTGGAACCCAGCGCTCACGGCAAACGGGGATGGGAGACAGTATTCTCTGGAGCACAGTTGCAGATGTCGTCACTGGTGTAAGGTCAGCAGGGAGGTGCACGTGTTCGAAGCATGCATGCTTTTTCCTCAGGCTCTGTGGGGGCCATCTTGGACAAGGGCAATTCTACTGAACTGGATGCCCAGTCGCCATGGAAACATATACAAACCATATACAAACCGCGGCAATTAACTAAACATGATGAGAATATCCCAGCACTGACAATATTAACACATATAAATTGATTGATAAGAGACCGTATTTCTACCATCTTCCCAAAGTCCATAAAGACCTAACCAATCCGCCAGGGAGACCTATCTCACCAATAAGAGGAGACGGGGTGACGCCCCCGGTGACACCCGCACCTGCCACTGCTATATCACCAGAATTGATAAAGGCTATAGGGGATCTGCTAATCAAATGTCAGAAGACAAGCACGGTGCATGTAGAGACTAGCTACCGGAGACTAAAGACATTCTCAGGAAAGCTCCCTGTCCCTGCAGGGGAAGAAGATTTTGATACCTGGGTGGAGCAGGCATTGCAGGCAGTAGAGACATGGGAGGTGCCTGAAACGCAGAAGAGGCAACGAGTGATAGAAAGCCTCAAAGGCACAGCAGCAGAAGCAGTGAAAAGTTTTCGGTTTGGGAATGCAGATTGCACAGCTCAAAACTGTCTAGCCATGCTACAGGAAGAGTTTGGTCAATTGGAAAAGGTGACAGAGATGGTCTACCAATTTGAACATACTTTCCAACAACCAAGGGAGAAACTTTCAGAGTATGTTAGGAGACTGAACAGGTTGCTGTGCAAGATTGTGTTGAAGAAGGGAATGAAGCCCCAAGATACAGATGCGGCAAGAATGAAGCAAGTCCTAAAGGGAGCGTTACGCTCGGATCCAGTCTGGCTGCACCTGAAAATCTCGGGAGGAGGAACGTTACTGACTTATGCTGACTTGATAAAAATCATCAGAGATGAGGAGGCGCTACAACAGGCCCAGCAAATGATTAAGACAAATGTTGTCCCCGCACAGGTGCTAGTCAATCCAGTGTTGACCCCTGAAAGAGACTCAGAGGTAGACACTTTAAAAGCACAAATGTCCAAGGTGTTAGAAATGTTGACCTCTCTGATGGCAAAAGACCCAGAGGGTCCCAGGAGAGAAGTACCACGGAAGGAACTATTCCCAATTGCCTCTGCACCTGCATCTTTACAAGATTGGGGAGATATAGTCTGCTTTAACTGTGGAGGAATTGGCCATATTGCAGCTACATGTTCCAGTCCCAAGAAGAAGAAAACGGACAACCGCAAGCCGGCGGGAAGCTCCAGAGGGCCCCGGTGAAGGAGTCAACCGGGTGCCCATCACCTTCAGTGAGCTCCAAACTGAATGCAGAAGCCGCTGAATTCATCCCATCTAGTCCTTCATCAGATTACTGGGAAGATGCCTGTGATATTTACCCTGAACAGGATCCTAGAGACTCTATGTATCCCTCGGCTCCTGAAGCAGATGTTACAGAGCCTGCCGTGTCGCTTGAGCCTGTTACAGAAGAAGAGCCTGTGGCGCCAGAGCCAGAAACCCCAAGAGAACAAAGGGCTTGCAGAGTCATAAGGCCTCCTAGAAGGTTGACCTACCCACAAATGGGGAAGAGCTCAGAAGATTCTGTGGTCACTGCCAGGAGGAGTGCAGAGAATCCGGATCCCTCCACTGTTCATTTGGTGGAGGGCAACCCCCACTCACTCTCTGGCACAGTTAGGCAGACCACTCATGATAGTGTGACCTGTGGGAAAGAGAATTCAACCCCTCGGTTTTGGTGGGAATTCCCTATGCCCACCTCTTATGCAATGTTGTCTAGGGTTGTACGCAGTGTATGCTAGAATTTTTTCTTTGGGGACCAAAGAATTTAAGTGGGGGGAGTGTGTAGCGTGGTCCCCTTTAAGACTCCCAGGACTACCTTACCCAGAACCCCTTTCGGCAATGTTTCCACCCCAGAGACTCATGGGAGGGGTTATAAAAGGAGGAGGCGAGGCTGGGCTCGGCCTCTTTGGGACACGAGACTTCAAGGAAGAGATCTTCCTGTGCGGATCCGCTGTAGTGCAAGGCCTGAAGCCTGGGGCCTTGCGCTGCTACCTAAAGAGCCTTCCACCCCATCTCGAGCCTGGGTGGCATCTGACTCGGGTTCCTCAACTGCTGCTGAGCCGGAGACGAGACTGCTGCAGAGCTGTGTGTGGAGACACAGTCGGTGGAAGTTCCCGGACTGGGATCGTGTCCGGAGGGGTGAGCGAGCGTATGCTCAGACCATATACGGTCTATTGTTAATGTGCCTACAGACTGCCGTGGCCCACCAGTTCATGTTTGATACTCTCACTGGAGATCCATAGCAGAACTAAGTCAGGAGATCTTCGGTAGAGTGTTTGTTTCGATTACCATTTCCCATTGGATTACAAATGTTGTTCTGTTATGTGCACCACCTTTAAAGACTTGCCGGTGAAGAAACATCATCCCCTAGAGACTGAGTCTTAGTATCTGAGCCAGGCCTGGCCAGCTAGATAGTTCATTTCGTTGCTGTGCCACACGGCGTCTAGTTAACGGTTGCCCACGAGGCGCGCCTTTATTGTTCCATTAATGCATAGAATGTTTATTACTGCAGGGCTCTGCAACCTACTTCATGTAAACTGTTACCACTGTTGATCCTTTTACCACAATCTAAAGTAAATCAGATAATCCTTTATTATTGCCTTGGTGTCTGAGTTTGATCATAGAGCATAAGAAATATATATTGTTACCCTAGACTAACTGTGCCAGAAGGGGGTCGAGTAAATTGCCGGGGATTGGCGGAGCTGTCTTCAGGGCCCAACCTAATCTGCGGCCCTCTTAAGTGAAGGTATCGCTACATATGTATTCTATATTTCCCACAATTTCTATACAGTACCTCAATATGACACCATGGATGTGTACATATGTGCTCACTTGCATTATGTGCTCTTCCATTTAATTAATTTCTATAAGCATAATTAATCTTTACAATAAATATATATATATATATATATATATATATATATATATATATATATATACATTTAATTCATTTATCAATTAACCAATCTTAAATTCCCCTATAGATAAATCAATAATTTGATTGGCATACATCTATATATTGATCGATAATGCTATTTGCGTAAGTACCCCCCTCCTCCTTTATTATACTATACATATACATCTCCATTAATATTATTATTTATTGACCTTATACTAATTTATTGTAAGTACCATGTTGATCTATAGTGACCTCTTTTAATTAATAAATTTTAATCAATCAAATTATTTTATTTTTTTTAATCAATTTATATGTAGTATTATTGTCAGTGCTAGGATATTCTCATCATTATTTAGTTAATTGCCGCGGTTTGTATATGTTTCCATGGCGACTGGGCTAGCCAGTAAGGTAGCATCCAGTTCAGTATAATTGCCCTTGTCCAAGATGGCCCCCACAGAGCCTGAGGAAGAAGCGTGCACCTCCCCGCTGACCTTACACCTGGAAGTGACGACATCTGCGGCTGTATTCCAGGGAATACTCTCTCCCGTCCCCGTTTGCCGTGAGCGCTGGGTTCCACCATCACTGCTGGCATTGGAGAGGATATACAGAGATCCCGTCCTCCAACATTAGGACACAAGCAGCCCCCGGGACAGAGCGGATGATGATTTCACCGGATAAGCCCTATGTTACTGCTCGTTTGTGAGTGTATTTCCTAATCTTTTATGTAACCTTTTAATAAAACAGTTTTACTGCTTAGAAGGCTCTGCTTTTTTCCCTTTTGCTACGTTTCAGATCCTTCTTCTATCTGCAAGCTGGCAGCCATCTCTGCTGAAAGCTATTTTTGAGTATTTACATGGACTAATTGTCATGGACTAATACATTGTCCCCTTTAAACATCCATTCCAATCCCTTTCCCTCTCATATAGTAGTTGTTTTATGCATCCATATCCAGAGTGCGCTTAAATAACTCCTTGTTTTGCATGATTTTTCAGTACTTGATGCACATTTACTTTTTGATGCAATTTAAAAGAAAAGTATGGCCAAAGTTCTCCTGTGGTGCACTTGGTTCTGCACTCCTGTGATCCAGATTCAGTCAACAGATGAATAAAGCCTGCTGATAGCTGACATCACAGAGCCAGTCTAGACTCTGTAGGGATCCCAACAAAAATGCCGGGATCCACCCAGATGCCTGACTGGCGGCTGACTCAGCCCCTCAGAGTGCCAGTGAGCACTGGAGGGACAGAGCAGAAAACTGGTGACTCACAGTCTCTGCTCAGTGAAACCTGAGAACTGAGAGATCAGGGGTCACCGATGCAAAGACCAGGTTGGCCAAGACAGGAGGGACAATAATAGCGGGTGTCACACCTATATCCGTGCTTGCTACAGACACAACATCTTCTTTGGGCTCATCTTTGGGTAGGGGTACCAGGGAGGACATATGAAAAATGCCTCTCATGCAGCCGGCTCACTGCATTTGGATTGGGAAGTTGGGCCACAGCACCATCTGGAAACAGAAGGGCTGTGATGATCTCTTCCTGGAATTTAAGGAAGGATCCTGTTCGTCCTGACGCTTTGTGATAGCACATAAGAATTAAGCAGAGCCAATTGGAATAAGTATACAGACACTTTATTGTACCAGCGTCTGGTCTTACGGGCAATTAAGTAAGGCGCCATCAACTGGTCATTGAGTTCCACCCCTCCCATATTAAGGTTGTATTCGTGGACACAGAGGGGTTTCTGCACAACACCAGTCGCCGTTGAATGTCGTAACTGCGTGAAGGGAGGACAGAACGAAAACATTACAATTATCCCTCCACTTCAATGTCAGCAAATTATTACTTCTCAAGCAGGCTCTCTCCCCCAGTCTAAGGTTGGACTCTACAAGCCGCTGGGATAAGCCCCGGCGATTAGATCGCACAGTGCCACATGCACCGAATAAGGGTGACACCAAGTCCCAAACAATCTTGCCAGCGCTCCCTATGTAGTCTAGGCAGTTCTTGGGCTCCACGTGACTATCTTTTCCCTCGTAAACCATAAAAATGTATGTATAGCCTGTTGCCCTGTCACAGAGCTTATACACATCTGGCACCCTTGCTGGGGAGATACTGTTTGAAAGACAAGCAGCCAGAAAATTTCATCAGGGACTCATCAATGCAGACAACTTGATCAGAAGTAAACAAGGCTACCGTGGGGCCAAATTTTGTGGTTCCGATCGTATTTAGGGTCAGCCCGAGGATGACAGAATTAAAATGCATGAACCGCAAGATCTGCTCGTATCTAGCCCTGGTCATGGATGTAGAGAACACGGGCATATGGTGAATTGGGTCAGTGGACCAATATTACCGCAGCTCACTTTTTTTAGTTATGCCCATGAGAAGGGATAGGCCCAGAAAGGTCTTAAATTTGGAAACCGTAATAGGTTTCTAATCTCTGGCAATGGTCAACTGAGGATTAGCGGCAATTAATTGACCAGCATACAAAATGCTTTGGTCCACAATAGATCTATAGAGATCTTCAGTGAAAAACAGAGAATAAAAATCAAGTGACGTAAAATCAACTGAATTCTGTGTTGGCCAGTGAATGGGGGAAGTACGGGTGCTGCAGAAGTGGTGGGCTCCCAATTAGGATTGGCATATTCTGCAGGAAGGGCACTATGGGCTCGACGGTCCTGTTTGTCTTCTTGGTGGCTGCGGGACACTACTTGTGCTGGCCACCGCACCAGCTTGAACTGCACTTATGGGACTCACCACGTCACCACGTGATACTGCAGTGCTGCATGTACGACCAGGGTGTACTAGGCCTCTGGTGCTTGCCAGTTCACCAGAATAATGAGCAGCACTAGTACTGGCTCTCTGCTCCATACGAGAGCTCTGTGGGTCTTGCACCTCAACAACAGAAGAAGAACGGGGTCGGGAACGCCTGACCTTAGCAGGGGCCACTACTCTGCCATCAGAGCTATCTGTCAGGGTGTCGCTGCTGCTGTCTACTGGTACGTATTCTGAATATGACAGATGGGTGACTTCCTCTTCACTCTCATCTGTCATGCTCAGAAACATGTAGGCCTCTTCACTAGTGTACCTCTGTTTGGACATTTTGGCCTCTAAATTTACAGGTACAACTAGTGTGACTTACAGACAAAAAGAGCAACTGGTTGTCAGCGACTGCTTCAATCGCTCCCAAAAAGACTGTTAGCATTTGCAGGGATCAGACCTGACTCTGCGAACAATGCAGTTGTGTGTGTTGTGTTTTGTAATTGACAGTGATCGATTGATACTGCACTGAGGTCGGCTGGGCTGGGCTTGGTGGGGCGGGGCAGGTGCTAGCAGGTATCTGGGCTGATCAAGCTAACGCTGCATTTTTGGGAACCCTAAACTAATGGGAACTCTAGCATAGATCTGACAAGATCAAAGATATTGATCCATTTAGACACTATACTACTAAGGGAGGTGTATGGTGCGTGCGTGGGTGTTAGCGCTACTGGCACTAATCTGACGCTGCCTGAGATTGACGCTGACCCTAAGTGATGCTAAAACCTAACTGAGGTTAAACCTTTTATTAGGTAATATATGGCGGGTACCCTGATCCTATAAAAAAATAACTAACTATCCAGCCTCACCCGTGACACTAATACAGTGATCACTGGTGACGGGGTTAAAGGGTTAAGGTGAAATCAGGGGGTTAAAACCTTTATTGGGTAATATATGGGGGTACTCTGATGTGTTAAAAACCTGATGATGAAACTTACCAACTAACTGGCTAACTAGCGTCCCCCGTGCCACTAATACGGCGATCAGAAAATAGATCTACAAGTGACACTGGTGACAGGAGGTGAAAGGGTTAACGGGGGGCAATCTAGGGGTTAAACCTTTATTAGGGGGTACCCTAGACCTACCTGGGCCTACTACTAGCTGCGCTAACGCTGATTAGTGTCACAAGTGACACTGATGCAGTGGTCAGTAAAAAATTTGAAAACTGCAATTGGTGACACAGAGAGTGAAGGGGTTAATTGGGGTGCAATTGGGGGGTGATAGGGGGGGGGGATGTGTGCCTACGTGTACTGTGTCAGGGTAGTGTTGGTACAACTCACTTTTGTATTTCCTCTCTCCGCGCTCTGGAACCGAAAATAATCCTCTGCCTGTGTTTGCATTACACAGGCAGAGGAGGCATTTCATTTGTCAGAACCAATCAGCAGGTCCAGGCCAGAAAACATTGGCCTAGACCTGAAGACTGATCGGTTCTGCAACGAACCCGAACGCCGTTCGTTGCAGAACCGATCGCTAAAATATGTGGTTATGATATAAATATTGCTCAGAGACCTTGGCATTTTGTGTTCCAACACCCAATATGGAAACGTGAGTAGTTAATCAGTGATCTAGGCCAACATATATGAAAACTGAGTAGCACTATACAACTACCACAAATTCAAGAAAAAAAATATTGTATGTTATTCTAAAACGGGGGTCTCAAACTGGCGGCCCCCTGGCTGTTGCAAAACTACAAGTCCCATGAGGCATTGCAAGGCTGACAGTTACAAGCATTACTCCCACAGGCAGAGGCATGATGGGACTTCGCAACAGCTGGAGGGCCGCCAGTTTGATACCCCTGTTCTAAAGCATATGAATTGTAATCCAAATTGCTGTCCAGGGATTGAACCACTGATGTGAAAAAAGCAATTGACCTTAATTTGATGGTGCACTTTTTCAGTATGCAATCAATTAGCACATGTATACATAAATTGCGCTGCTAAAGTCTCTGTCTGCACTAAAGGTTTCAGCAGGTAGTAGAAATTACCAGTCTGCAAAACACATAATCACAGGGGATCTCTTCTGTGCCGAAAAAGTGACAGATGGATCCAGCATTTAAGCATATGGTCCATTCCCTTGAGAGCTACAAGTAAATTGAAAGAAGTGTACTGTGGTGAACAATACACATTATCCTCCTGGGGTGTAGAGTGGCACATATTTACTAAGCAGTCTTCTTATTTTATTCTAATAGTATGTAAAACTCATACTTTTACTAGAAGGACTAAAATCATACAGATTTTTTTGAAAATGGGTTGTAATTTAAGGATTAGCAATGAAAGATTGATATGATTTTCTCATGAAAATTTCAAAGGAAAACAAAGTTGTGACAATGCTCTACAAACAATGCTTCATGGGATGTTTGTAGATAATTAGGTGGTGTGGTGGTACTTTCTGTATCTAAAATAAAATAGCAATTATTTTTTTCTAGAATTCAGATTGACTGTTTCCGTCAGGAGCTGTCAGCTGGGCCCATAAACAAATGATTATCACCTGATTTGGATGAAAAGTGCCACACTTCTCTGAGGCCTGGTTCACACTGGGGCGACAAACGCTCCGACATTGGGAGCTCATGTCGCATGACGTGTGAAAATCAATGTTTCCCTATGGGAGCCGTCTTAACTGGTCTGACACATGTCGGTCCGACTTTGAGAATACTCCCTGTACTACTTTGGTCCGACTTTGATCCGACTTCAGCCCATTGACTATCATTGAAGTCGGATCAAAGTCGGACCGCAGTCTTGCATGATCCGACTTTGGCATGCGACTTGTGCTGTGCTGCTCTTGAGGGGGAACTCCAGGCCAAATTTTAAATAAAAAAACGGCATGGGTTCCCCCTCCAGGAGCATACCAGGCCCTTAGGTCTGGTCTGGATTTGAAGGGGCACCCCTACACCGAAAAAACGGTGTGGGGGTCCCCTCAAAATCCAAACCAGACCCTTATCCAAGCACGCAACCTGGCAGGCCGCAGGGGAAGAGGGGGGGGACGAGAGAGCGCCCCCCTCCCTCCTGAACCGTACCAGGCCGCATGCCCTCAACATGGGGGGGTTTGGTGCTCTGGGGCAGGGGGGCGACCTGCGGCCCCCCCACCCCAGAGCACCCTGCCCCCATGTTGATTAGGACAGGGCCTCTTCCCGACAACCCTGGCCGTTGGTTGTCGGGGTCTGCGGGCGGGGGGCTTATCGGAATCCGGGAGCCCCCTTCAATAAGGGGGCCCCCGGCCCCCCCACCCTATGTGAATGAGTATGGGGTACATCGTACCCCTACCCATTCACCTGGTGGAAAAAAATTGCAATAAAAAAACCACACAGCTTTTTAAAGTATTTTATTGCACAGCTCCGGTGGTCTTCTTCCGACTTCGGGGGTCTCCGGTGTCGTCGCCGCGCTCTCCGGTTCTTTCTTCTGCCGGGCCTCCGCTAACTTCTTTTTAGCTCTTTTGCTAACGGAGGCCCGGTCTTCTCCGTCGTCGCCGTCGCCGTCTTCTTCTCTCTTCTCCTTCTCGATGTTGACTCGTCCCTTCCTCCCGCTGTAATACTGGCTGTCCGCTCCGCTCTGCATTAATATAGGCTTCTCATGACGTCACAGTCACATGTTCCCATGACGTCACAGTCACATGCTCCGGGGCCATGTGCCCCGGAACATGTGACTGTGACGTCATGAGAAGCCTATATTAATGCGGAGCGGAGAGCCAGTATTACAGCGGGAGGAAGCGACACGTCAACATCGAGGAGGAGAAGAGAGAAGAAGACGCCGACGGCGACGACGGAGAAGACCGGCTCCTCCACTAGCAAAAGAGCTAAAGAAGTTAGTGGAGGGGCCGGCAGAAGGACAACGGAGAGCCGGACGAGACGACGGAGAAGACTGGGCCTCCGTTAGCAAAAGAGCTAAAAAGAAGTTAGCGGAGGCCCGGCAGAAGAAAGAACCGGAGAGTGCGGCGACGACACCGGAGACCCCCGAAGTCGGTAGAAGACCCCCGGAGCTGTGCAATAAAATACTTTAAAAAGCTGTGTGGTTTTTTTATTGCAATTTTTTTCCACCAGGTGAATGGGTAGGGGTACGATGTACCCCATACTCATTCACATAGGGTGGGGGGGCCGGGATCCAGGGGCCCCTTTATTAAAGGGGGCTCCTGGATTCCGATAAGCCCCCCGCCCGCAGACCCCGACAACCAACGGCCAGGGTTGTCGGGAAGAGGCCCTGTCCTCATCAACATGGGGGCAGGGTGCTCTGGGGTGGGGGGGCCGCAGGTCGCTGCCCCAGAGCACCAAACCCCCCATGTTGAGGGCATGCGGCCTGGTACGGTTCAGGAGGGAGGGGGGCCGCTCTCTCGTCCCCCCCTCTTCCCCTGCGGCCGGCCAGGTTGTGTGCTCGGATAAGGGTCTGGTTTGGATTTTGGGGGGTCCCCACGCCGGTTTTTCGGCGTAGGGGTGCCCCTTCAAATCCAGACCAGACCCAAGGGCCTGGTATGCCCCTGGAGGGGGAACCCATGCCGGTTTTTTATTTAAAATTTGGCCTGGAGTTCCCCCTCAAGATTCATACCAAACACAGTGCCTGCTATTGGCGGGGATCCAAGTCGGATCCCCGTTCATTGAAAGTCGGACATATGTCGGCTTCATGTCGCAGGGCAAAGTCGGATCCAAAGTAGGACGGTTGTCGTGTCGCACTAGTGTGAACCCAGCCTGAAGGTACATTAGACCTGTAGGTACAGCCAACCTGAATCTGTTGCTGAATAATAGAGCTAAGAAACAATGTCAATGGTTCTCATCAGCGGTTTTCTAAAAGCAACAAGCCTCATATTATACAGAATACATACTCTCATGCCCAACAAATCCAGCAGTGTTCTGTAGTGATCCACTGTTCTGCTGATGCACACATATGCGGCAACATCTTCTTCTCTGACATCATCGGCTGTCTCTTCTTGATTCTTGCAGTCAGAACATGATAACCATGGTACATGTGCTATAGAGTACCCCAAGGTCTCCTGGGATGCGTGATGTGGTAACCTATGAGGCTGTGCATTACTAGGTACATCATTCTCACCTAGGCAAGAATCCTGAAGTGCAGAGAAGGTTCCCAAAAAAGGAATTAAAAAATAAAAAGTCTGATTGTGAGAATGGGGCTACAAGTGACATGATGGAAGTTGGATTGGGAAATTGACCTCTCACCGGCCAATGCACAGATGTGGCCAGGTGGGACAAGCATAGTTCTAAGAGGACCCACCAATACATCCTCCATTTATTGCAGTTGAGCGTGGCCATTGGACACAGGGGATTACAGATCGTGATGCGATTGGCCCTGGTATTATCCCAGATAGCAAGGAATTGTGTTGCAAGTTTGAAAATGACTTGCTAAGCTATTGCTAGATTCGCCAGGCTTCACAAGTTTGTTGCAGATGACTCCAGATCAATTTTCTTTGCAAACATTCTGCGAGTCTGCTGCATGTTCTTGTTCAGTTATGTCGTGCAATAGTCATCCCACCACAGGGTTCACTGTGGCAGAATTTTCATGCTGTAGACTTGCAGAGTTCTTGCTGTAGACTCACTGCAACTTTGCTCTTGCTAGAGCCTTACCACGCAAATTTGCTACAAATTGGAAAAGTGACAACTAGAACTTTTGCTTCAAGTGCTGTGCAAGTGTACAACTTGCCAGTGAAAATGTGTAGCAAGATAACAGACTTACAATTCAACATGGCCACAAATTTGTGGCAAGTTAACCCTGCTCTCTGGGATGTGATCGCTGTGACTGATCACAGTGATCACATGAAAAGTAGCAAACTATGGCTGCCATTCATGACACCATTGCTTACTACTGTGTGTACTACTATGATCTCTATGATTCATCATAGTGATCACATGGTACAGGGACAAGCACATCTGCCCTGTACCATGTGATAGCTGTGGCCAATCACAATGATTACAATATTAAACAATGGGAATATGAATGGATGCCAAACACAGTGTAAAAGATTGAATATGTGATCATCACTGTGTTAAGCAATCATAGTGTAAAGAAAAATAATCCCGATCACCCCCCAGAGAAGTACAGTGTCACTATGGTGACCCCACACCGCTCTGTTGACAGTATGTAAAAAAAAAAATGTTCCACTGGCACAAGTGCAGTTTCACTATGGTGACTTTGCTCTTTGCAAGCGGTGATCATGTACAATGGCTGGCTGCTCTGATATCACTATATGCCAGTGTCACCAGCCATAGTCTTCGATCACCACTGCAGCAGTACAATGTCAGCAGACCACTGCTGCCAGTCAGTATCCCTAATCACCGCCACACTAGTCAGTGCCCCTAGTCACCACTACCAACTCATAGTGCCCCTAATCACTGCCGCACAACTCACAGTGTCCCTTATTACTGCCACCTCAGGCATATTGTCTCTGATGGTGGTGCATGCAGATGCTGGGTGCTCTGTACAACAATGTGATAGGAGGACTGTTTGCTATGTCCAAGAGGAGCTGCTGGCCATTTGCTGCAGGCAGGAAAGTGCTGTGTGTACTGTGGGAGTTTGGGACTACTCTTTACTGCCGCTGGCTTTGTGTACTGTTTGGCCACATGCCTTGCCACCAATTGCCCCACTGTGTGCCCTGTGTGTCCTGCTAGGAGCCTTGCCAGAGATTCAGCACTTTTGGGAGTGCACTGAAGCTGCTACTGATGTCACTGGTGGCTGCTGCAGAGCTGACAGAAATACAAAACAGGCAGAGGAGGAGCAGAAAACAAAAATCTTCCCATGAGCTTGTTGGGGCTGTTGCTGTTTCAACTGGGGCAGCCATGGGAGCAGCTGAAGTTTTGGCAGAGGAACAAGATAAGCAGTGGACGTGCAGCATACAAAATCTTCCTCTGAGGATCCCATGTTTAGCTAAGTTTTCTGGGCTGCTGCTATAGTGTTTGAAGGAACTATCGGAGATGCTGCTGTTTCCTAGGGAGACAACAGAGTAAACAGAGGTATAGCAAATCAAAATGGGGTAAACAAGCAGATATAAAGCCCCGTACACACGATCGGTTTAACTGATGAAAACCGTCCGATGGATGGTTTTCATCAGACCAACCGATCGTGTATGGTACCCATCGGTCTTTTTTCCATCGGATGGAAAAAATAGAACTTGTTTTAAAATTTTCCGATGGATAAAAAACCGATGGGAATTTCCGATCGTCTATGGGCAAGTCCATCGGTTTAAAAACCCACGCATGCTCAGACTGAATAAGGAGACGGGAGCGCTCGTTCTTGTAAAACTAGCGTTCCTAATGGAGAGAGCACATTCGTCATTCTGCAAGTTATTGCTTCGTTTAATGCAGCGCATGTTTTTTTGCTTTAGAACGGTCTTTAAAATGTCATTTTGGCAGCAGAACTTTCTCCTGAGTTCTGACAAATGTATGTCTTTCTTTTTTCTAGTGATCTTAGGAATAATTATTAAAATTCTTCAAGGCCGCCCTCCCAAATTACACCTTTATTTTTTTGACTCTTAAAATTTGTTGTGCATTTTTTGGTGTGTCAATTTCTCAGAACAACATAATATTTAATTTTTGAAAAATCATGGAGGTTGGTGTCCCTTGTTCTTAATTACACATTGTATTTATGCAATCTTATTGCTACTTCTCAAAAAAACACATCAGGCATGTAGGTTGGCTGAAATCAAATTTCCCTTTATTTTGGAAAAAAACTAATCAAAAACCGAAGGGCAACTATTCCCAAATTAGCAGAGAATATAAAGTCATTAGATCCCAAATGCAGACCTGACTATGATCAATAATAAAATCAACAACAGCATGAAATCAGGAGCAGCAGCCAAAGACATACATCATCCCAAGCTGTGGTACTCCATCAACCTTCAATTTCTGGATGAGCAGCTCGAGGCCAGGGAATCACCTCCTGCTCTTCCTCGTAGCCTTCCTTCCACGCCTCTCTGCAGCGTTCTCTCCACGGCCCCGTCCACGCACCCTTGCAGGCTGGGCCACTGTGGGTGGTGATGTGGCAGGAGGAGGAGGAGAAGGAGGAGAGGGATTGGGCTGATGTGAGATATGGGTGGCCTCAGTCAGCTGTCCCCTCGCCCCCATGTGTACGGCCGTGTAGATAAGGTGCTCACAAAGGGCCCGTTGTCCCGCCTCCATTCTCAGCAGCTTATCTGAGAGATAGGTGCTAAACCCCTCCGTAGGGTTGAGGGGGGCCCTCATAATGGCAGCAGCCTCCTGAATCATCTTTAGTGACTCCTCCTCCACTTGTGTCATCCGCCGTTGTTTTGGCGGTCTGACGTGGAGGGGAGCCACTTGGGAGACGGTGCTGCCACTAGGCCTGGGGACCTGCTGAGTCCCACTGGGCCCTGCCTCCTCCTGCCTGTCACACTCCTGACCCTCTTCCTCCTGGCTTGCCTCATCCTGTTTATAAAATAAAATATAAATTTCTATTATTTGAGGAATCAATCACACACAATTTTGATCTCATTACTGGTTTATTTCGGAGGGGGGGGTGGGATCATTTATGGCTAATCAAAACAGTTCAACTCCATATTACTTAGTGGACAATAATTAGCATCAAAAATACTATACCGGGCTGAAGATGTGAAGATCTGGCTCTTCTAGCTCGGGAGGCTCCTCCTCCGCCTCTGCAGGGGTGGAGGGAAGGGTGGAAGGAACGCTGGAGGGAAGGGTGGAAGGAAGGGTTGAGGGAAGGCTGGAAATAGATTCCCTGGCCTCGATCTGGTCATCCAGAAATTGAAGATGTCTGTAGTACCACAGCTTGGGCTTTACTACATCGTCGGCTGCTGCTCCTGATCTCTTGGACTGGCGCACTTCCTTGAATTTTTTTTTATAAGAATTGCGCAGGTTGTTGATTTTATTATTGATCATAGTGTAGTCTGCATCTGGGATCCATGGCTTCATATCCTCGGCTAATTTGGTAATAGTTGCCCGTCGTACATCACTTTTGTGATACGCAGGGTGTTTGAACTCCCAAAGGTTGCGCTGTTCCTTATACTTTTCAATAAAAACAAGCATCACCTCCGGCTCTCTTATTTTATGCATCTATTAGGATCAGCAAGTACAAAAAAAAAAGGATCAGAATTGATTCTCCTCAACTTATCACAATATTGCCCTTTACAATCATGACCCATTAATATGCCACTGCAGGCCCGAGTTCCCTTCTTACCTTAGTTCACTTCGTGGGTTCACTTCCGGTCATCCTTACTCCGCGCATCCCTAATAACTTCTTTCCCCTTTTTATACCCTGCGCATGCGTGTAACTCCGCCCTCGTCGCCCGCCCATGACGGACTTTTTCTGCATTTCCCCGCCCCTTAACGATTGGCGCACAGTGTGAGACGGCGACATGTCGCAGACACAGGTGGCTTCTTTAGTTGAAATTACCGACGAGGAAAGCCCGGAGGCGGAAACGTCCCGATCCTGTAAAAAAAGATACAAGGCGACTAATATGTCTTTTTCTGAGATGGCGGAGATGGTGGACATTCTGCGGAGGAAGGATTACGACGGCAAGCATGGCCCATACGACACCCCTAATCTCCGGAAGTCACAAATTATGGACAAAGTGGCGAAGACTCTCTATAAAAAATATGGGGTCAGGAGATCCAAGGAACAACTCCGTAAAAGGTGGTCAGACCTCAAGATCAGGGAGCCGGAGCAGTATAAGAAGCTTATAAAAAGCATAGAAAAAAGTAAGTATATTTTACTGTGTTATTTCACATTGTAATATGTATTCTTCCATGTTTTGCAACATGTGCTTGGCTTGACTGGGTTCACATTTTGAAATCTCATCTTTTAGGTTAAGTGGAGAGTCCACTTATTTGCCCAATGTTTTGACCAATAACTTGCTGCTCTTCCCCCAAACATGTTTGGCACATATCCACGTAAACTACATGTGGGCATGCCTCATTTTACTTCAACAATGTTTATCTACACATTGTTGGCTAGATGATGTGTTGTAAGGAAATTTAGAATGTGACTGAAAGAATAAACTGTATTCTGGGTAAAAGGAGATGACACTCCAGCAGTTGTGTACTTTTTTTGGTTCTTGATCAAGATACTATACTCTGGGCCACATGACCAAATTTATTAACGGTGTCACACACAGGTGGTCCAGTGGATAGCTTGGTGGTTATCCAAGTGTATTTGTGAATGTCCTCAAAAATAACATGTTGCTTTGTTGAGTTAGCAAGATCACATATGTTCATGTTGGAACTCAGGGCCAAATATCAATTGTACCCCACTTAAAAACATTGAGGATCCCTTTTCAGGCCTTAAAAAAGTCTGTGTGCTAAAGTATACATTTTGTTGTAAATTCCCATAGGGGAGAGGAGACTGGGAGGACACCATGCTCAGGAGACGAGAAACCCAACACCCCAGAAACTCCCCGAAGCTCCCAAAGCAGACCAAGATCAGCAGGTTCAGGAAGCGGAGGTGAAGGAAGGAGAGGTGGAGCTTATCAGCACAACAGGTCAGTGTCTGTCACCACAACTTCAAGGTAAATACAGATGTAGGACTGCCTAGTGTAAAACCTTTTTTTTTGTTTTAGGGACTGAACGTGGGGGTGTGTCAGGAAGTCCAAATTCGCCATTCTCGAGTGCCAGCGCCAAAATAATCATTCAGGAAATCATGGAATGCAGTAGCGAAATGGACATTATGAGAAAGAGAATGATTGTGATTGAGCAAAAATATAAAAACATGATAGATATTTTGGGGAGAATAGTGTGAACCCCCCCTTTTTGTGTTTTTTGTTATGCGTCTGAAATTATCTCAGGGATTTCCAACATCCCAAATGTGAAGATGCACACACTGAAGACTCAACATGTGCTATCTGCCGTCACAGGATATCTATGTCCCTGTTTTTGGGGTGCAACCTCTTCCTCCCTCCTCAAGTAGGTGAGAGGAAGGGTTTACATCCCCAAAGCACGACCATTGATCCCCCATGATGGCAGATAGCACATGTTTACCCTAGCCATGGGATCTTGTTGAAGATACCCATTTGAGCCCCAAAAGAAAGTGTTTGTTAACATTTGGGATGGATCAGGGGTACCATCACCCCATCTCCAGTTGGTATTTTTCACAGTGTTATTTTATTACTTTTTCAGACTAAAGAAAATGGCTTACGACCCATGCATGTTTCTGCAAAAAAAGCCGCACATAAAAAAAAAAGGCTAGTATTTCTAAAAACCAAAAAAAAATGCGGTGCAAACAATAAAAACATTTGGGAAGTCTAAAAAAGGTGTGCCTTGTTCTTTCTATGCTCAAGAGCAGTTCTGAAGATGCAAAAACCGTGTTTTTCGCTCTGAGTTTTGAGGCTATTTACTAAGGACAATTACACTTGGCACTACTAGAACCTGGGAGACACATAAACCCAAAATACAAGAATGACAACACAAGTTTGTAGGAATTCCATGTTTTTTTTTTATTTTTAAAAGGTTAAATACTTGGTCAGATGTGGTCTGGCATTGTGACGGCCCCCCTACCCGTGAAGTACTCTACGTATTTCTGGCGTACTTCACGGGCACTTTGGGGGGCCAAGCCAGTACGGGCAGTGCTGAGGCCGGTCAGATTAATCAGTTCAGATGGACCGGCCTCAGGCCCAAACGATGATACATAATTGGTTGCAAATTTGCATAGAAAATTGTGCAATATGCAGCAGCAGTAGACGATGTGGTTCAGTTTATAATCCGCCAAATGTATCGCTGTCTGGAACAGGCGGAACCGGCTGGCCATTAACCCGAAGGCATTCTCCACAACTCTCCGGGCTCTGGCCAGCCGGTAATTAAAAACCCTCCTCTCCGGGGTGAGGGTGCGTTGGGGAAACGGCCGCATCAGGTGTGGTCCTAGTCCAAAAGCCTCATCCGCAATGAAAACGAACGGGAGCCCTTCAACGTTCTCTGCATCTGGAGGCAGTGCAAGACCCCCAGCCTGCAGACGGTGAGCGAACTCCGTCTCCGCAAATGATCCGCCATCGGACATCCGGCCGTTCTTCCCCACGTCCACATACAGGAACTCGTACCGTGCCAACACCACCGCCATTAACACTATGCTATTAAAACCTTTATAGTTGAAATAGTATGACCCCGAATGGGGTGGCGGCACTATGTGGACGTGCTTCCCATCAATTGCCCCTCCACAGTTGGGGAAATCCCACCGCTGGGCAAATTGGGAGGCCACAGTCAGCCATTCCTGTGGTGTGCTAGGGAACTGTGGAGTCAAACAAAAAGAAGACATTAGTACGGTTTATGGTTACAGTGCAAGCAGATTACACACAAAAACATTGTTGAGTAACATTATTATTTAAGGGAGTTTTTCCGAACAATAAACAAAGGCCCACTTAGCAGATGTCTCACCCCTGCTGAGTGGACATTCTAAAATAATCTAAGGGGGGGGGGCCTAAGGTGATTGTGGGGGATCCCAAAAAAGGCTCTACCACTCTGCTGAGCTTGATTGAGAACTACAAATTTTTTAACATCTTTAGGGGGGGAGGGAGGGTTGTCAAACTACGAGGGCAATGACCCCCCAAAAATGAAAAGGAAAATAGAAGGCTAGCTGGGTTTGCGCCCACGATAGCATGCTGGAGAGGTTAGTGAAGGGAAATAGGCATGTAGGGCCCAAAAAGGGATTTACAGGTAAAAAAAGGCATGAGGAAAATGGGGACATTACCAGGATATTACAAACAGGCATATTTGTGTTAGGAGGAAAAAAAATAAAAAAAAAAGAGAATAAAAAAAGATAATGTGAGGTTAAAGGAGCATAATTACCTTCATATAGTCCTTCTGCAGGACCTGAATGATGGCCGAACACGTCTCAGGGATAATGATCCCGAGAGCCTGGGGGGAGATGCCTGTTGAGAACTTGAGGTCCTGCAAGCTTCTCCCAGTCGCCAGGTATCTCAACGTGGCAATAAGCCTCTGCTCGGCAGTGATGGCCTGGCGCATCACAGTGTCCTGCCTCGTGATATAGGGGGACAGCAAATCCAACAGACGGTGAAATACGGGGTCCGTCATCCTGAGATAATTCCTGAAATCATCAGGGTTATTCTCATGGATTTCCCGCAGCAGAGGCATATGAGAGAATTGGTCCCGCTGGAGCAACCAATTCTTAGTCCATGAACTCCTCCTCACCCTGTTCACAGACTAAACTCGGGTTACAGTGTTAACTGCAACACCAAGCCCAAAGCCAGCACGAGCTCGAGAACGAGAACGCACTTCAAACATGGTTTTAAACCGGTCGGCTGGTCAGAACGCACTCAAACAGAACGCACCGTGGAACAACAAGGCCTGAAAAGAATGATCTGAAAAACAGTAAACGAACGGCCAAGTCGGCACTGCAAGGCAGTAACGACCTGACTGCACGCACTGAATCACAAATACAAACCCACAAGCACAAACTGAACAACAGGAAACGATCTGCAAAGCACGGAGACTGAAAAGCGCGAATCGGCTCTCACCAAACTTTTACTAACACGCGGTAACACGAAATCAGCAAAAGCAGCCCAAGGGGTGGCGCCATTAGATTTGTTCGGCCCTTTTATAGCGCGTCGTACGTTTTGAACGTGCCGTCGTTTTCTTGCCGTCGGTTTTTAGACTGATGGTGTGTGGCCAAGACTGATGAAAAACAGTTTCATCGGATTTCCGATGGACAAATCCATCGGACGAAAATCCATAGGTTATCCGATCGTGTGTACAGGGCTTAAGACTAATAAATGGCACATACACACGATTTGAAAATCTTACAAAAAATACAGCTTTCGAAGTGATAGTATGATAATCTGATCATTAGTACACAGCTTTCGATAGCCGATCACAACAGTTCGTCCGATATTATCCAATTGGATAAGCACGAAAAATTTTCTCATTCTCCAGACGATTTTCGTTTAATCAGTACAGTTGTTGTCCGAAAATACAATACAAATACACTACAACACATTATATCACTTCTGAAATGTTATTCTGTCATACGAGAATTTTTGCAACTTTAGTAACCTATTCAATTTCTACTTGCGACTAGCAAGCGAAAAAAGTCAGACGATATGTCGTCCAATTTTGGGATCGTGTGTACGGGGCTTAAGACTGGAAGCTCACCCATATAGACCGGTGTTGACAAGCCTTTTCCTGAGTAATTGCAGGTCTCTCTTAAAGAAGATGGATGAACACAGATTGAGGTTTACTACACACAAATTGAATAGCTATGTGATTGATCTGACAGAGACCTGGCTGGATGGTTCTACACCTGACGAGACCATTGAGCTGTCAGGCTCCTCTGTCTATTTAGTAGGGATGAGCTTCGTGTTCGAGTCGAACATACGTTCGACGCGAACATCGGCTGTTCGATCATTCGACGAAGATCGAACGATTTGGGCCGTTCGCGCCAAATTCGAGTGACGCGAACGGCCCACAATGCACTACGCCATCGCAGTGTCATCCAGGCGCTGTGATTGGCCAAGCATGCACTGTGACCCCGCATGCTTGGCCAATCACAGCGCCGGCAGCGAGGAGAGCAATGATTGGCCACAGGCAGGATGCCTGTGGCCAATTATTGCTGAGGGGGGTTAGTACACGCCCCACACTATAAAAGGCCGCCAGCGCGGCGGCCTTGTGTAGTGTGTTCCGGAGCAGGGAAAGAGAAGCATAGGCAGGGACAGTGTCATTTTTTTCCTTTACTAATCCTGGATTCCTTGTGTTTAGGGACAGAGAAGGATAGGTAGGGAGAGTGTCAGTGTGTCATTCTGTGCTAAACCTTGTTTGTAGGGACAGAGAAGGACAGTGAGGGAAAGTGTCAGTGTGCTATTCTGTGCTAATCCTTGTTTGTAGGGACCGAGAAGGACAGTGAGGGAAAGTGTCAGTGTGCTATTCTGTTCTAAACCAATCTTGCTGAACCGTATTTGAAATCCTTGAGTTTAGGGACAGAGAAGGACACTCGTGGAAACTATCAGTGTGCTATTCTGTGCTAAATCTTGTTTGTAGGGACAGAGAAGGACAGTGAGGGAAACTGTCAGTGTGCTATTCTGTGCTAAACCAATGTTGCTGAACCATATTTGAAATCCTTGAGTTTAGGGACAGAGAAGGACACTCGTGGAAACTGTCAGTGTGCTATTCTGTTCTAAACCAATCTTGCTGAACCATATTTGAAATCCTTGAGTTTAGGGACAGAGAAGGACACTCGGGGAAACTATCAGTGTGCTATTCTGTGCTAAATCTTGTTTGTAGGGACAGAGAAGGACAGTGAGGTAAACTGTCAGTGTGCTATTCTGTTCTAAACCAATCTTGCTGAACCATATTTGAAATCCTTGAGTTTAGGGACAGAGAAGGACACTCGTGGAAACTGTCAGTGTGCTATTCTGTTCTAAACCAATCTTGCTGAACCATATTTGAAATCCTTGAGTTTAGGGACAGAGAAGGACACTCGGGGAAACTATCAGTGTGCTATTCTGTGCTAAATCTTGTTTGTAGGGACAGAGAAGGACAGTGAGGGAAACTGTCAGTGTGCTATTCTGTTCTAAACCAATCTTGCTGAACCATATTTGAAATCCTTGAGTTTAGGGACAGAGAAGGACACGCGGGGAAACTATCAGTGTGCTATTCTGTGCTAAACCTTGTTTGTAGGGACAGAGAAGGACAGTGAGGGAAACTATCAGTGTGCTATTCTGTGCTAAACCAATGTTGCTGAACCATATTTGAAATCCTTGAGTTTAGGGACAGAGAAGGACACTCGGGGAAACTGTCAGTGTGCTATTCTGTGCTAAATCTTGTTTGTAGGGACAGAGAAGGACAGTGAGGGAAAGTGTCAGTGTGCTATTCTGTCCTAAACCAATCTTGCTGAACCATATTTGAAATCCTTGAGTTTAGGGACAGTGAAGGACACTCGTGGAAACTATCAGTGTGCTATTCTGTGCTAAATCTTGTTTGTAGGGACAGAGAAGGACAGTGAGGGAAACTATCAGTGTGCTATTCTGTTCTAAACCAATCTTGCTGAACCATATTTGAAATCCTTGAGTTTAGGGACAGAGAAGGACACGCGGGGAAACTATCAGTGTGCTATTCTGTGCTAAACCTTGTTTGTAGGGACAGAGAAGGACAGTGAGGGAAACTGTCAGTGTGCTATTCTGTGCTAAACCAATCTTGCTGAAGCATATTGCAAATCCTTGTGTTTAGGGACAGAGAAGGATAGGCAGGGGACAGTGTCAGTGTCTTTGTTGCTAAGCCTCCTGCACAGTATACACCTGAAGGTAGCCCTTATTGCTGTTTTCCCCATCTCCCTGCAGGCCATCCATTAAAATGTCTGGAAGGCAAACAAGGAGAGGCAGACAGTCAGGAGGCAAAAAAAGAGGGCAAGCAGGCTCTGTGTCTGGGGGCAACAGTGCTGGTCGTGGACGCGGTGCATTGTCATCAGCACATGGCCATGGGACACGCTTGTCCTTCTTTTCGGCAGCTGGACATGTTGAGCCACATCATGCCGAAGACTTGGTAGAGTGTATGACCAAGCCCACCTCATCCTCCTCATCCTCTCTCACCCAGGCTCAGGGTACTGGCAAAGCAGCTGCCAAAGCGTCCTCTTCTCTGGTATCAATGTCATCATTAGTCACTCCTTCCCTAGACCCACCATGTCCTCCTCCTGAGGAGTCCCCCGAACTGTTTGAGCACAGTGTTGGGTACATGCTCCAGGAGGATGCCCAGCGTTTCGAAGGATCTGATGATGATACCCAGCTAGAGGAAGGCAGTAGCGTGAGAGCAGAGAGAGGGGATGCTCAAGAAGGACACCAATCTGGCAGTCATGCTCCAGCAGCTGCAGCATACTGCCAGATTGGCTCCAGTGATGAGGAGGGAGGGGATGATGAGGTCACTGACTCCACATGGGTGCCTAATAGGAGAGAGGAGGAGGAGGAGGATGAGGAGGAGGCACATCTCCAACGAGGCAGGATGCCCTTGGGTGGCCAGCGTATGGGCAGCACACCGACGGAATCACACCGCAGAGCTCCGCCTGTGCAGGGCGCTGCCTCTGCCCGTCATTCAAAAAGTTCTTTGGTGTGGGCCTTTTTTGAGGCGAGTGCATCAGATCGCACAGCTGCTGTTTGCAACATATGTCTCAAGCGTATATCGCGTGGCCAAAACATCAGCCGCTTGGGCACCACATGCTTGATCAGACATATGTTGACCTGCCATGCAGCTCGTTGGCAAGCCTACCTTAAAGACCCACACCAAAGAACAAAGCGGACCTCTCCTTGCACCGCATCAGCTGGGATCTCCAACCCCACTATACCTTCAGTCCTCTCTGAAACCTGCACTGAGGCCTCGTACACACGACCGATTTTCTCGGCAAGAACCAGCAAGAAACTTGCTGGCAGAGATGTCTTGCCGAGTAAATCGGTCGTGTGTACGCGGCTATCGGGTTTCTCGTCGAGAAAACCGACAAGTAACCTCGACGAGAAAATAGAGAACCTGCTCTCTATTTTCTCGTCGAGATTCTCCTCGGCATGTTTCTCGATGAGAAAAGTGAGTGTGTGTACACTTACCTGTCCTCCCGGAAGCCCACGCATATTCGAAATGAATTTGACGCATGCGCGGTAGCTTCCTAGGCATACGTAGGGTATACCAAGATGGGGGCGACGGCATCGAATGTGACGAGCGCATGCTCGTCGTAGTCGATGACGTCACCGCGTACACTCCATTCAAAGAACCGCGGGTTCTTTGAAACGAGCGTGTGTACACTCGGCCGGGACAATTTTCTTGTCCAGGAATCTCGTCGAAAAAAACGACATGTTTTTTTCGACGAGAATCTCGGCCGTGTGTACGAGGCCTGAGAGGAATGAAGGTGTAGAATTAGGTGTGTCACAGCCAAGTACTTGCGGCCACTCTGCTAGCAGTACACCGATGTCCGATTCTAGCAGGCAAATTTCCCTGCCCCAGCTGCTGGACCGTCGAAAGAAGTTCACTCCCAGCCATCCACATGCCCAGCGGTTGAATGCTAGCTTGGCTAAATTGCTAGCGCTTCAACTGCTGCCTTTTCAGTTGGTAGACTCGGCCCCCTTCTGTGAGTTTGTGTAATGTGCGGTTCCTCAGTGGCAGGTTCCCAAACGCCACTTTTTCTCACGGAAGGCGATTCCGGCTCTCTACAGGCATGTGGAAGGCAATGTCTTGGCCTCGCTGGACAGGGCGGTCAGCAGTAAGGTGCATATTACCGCTGACTCATGGTCCAGCAGGCATGGACAGGGACGTTACCTTTCTTTCACGGCCCATTGGGTCACTCTTTTGGCAGCTGGGAAGGATGCAGGACATGGTGCAGTAGTGTTGGAGGTTGTTCCACCGCCACGCCTCCAAAATGCTACTACTGGTTGTGACACACCTCTCTCCTCCACCCCCTCCTCTTCTTCTTCCTCCATGGCCTCTTCCTGTGGTTTGTCCTCGGAACCAGCGGTGCTCCGTAGGCGTTCAAGGGGCTACGCAAGTACGCAGGCAAAAAGATGCCATGCCGTGCTTGCGCTGGTGTGTTTGGGGGACAGGAGCCACACTGGGGCAGAGGTCCTGCCTGCTCTGCAGGGGCAGGCCGAGAGGTGGTTGACGCCACGCCAGCTTAACACAGGAATGGTGGTTTGCGACAATGGCACCAACCTCCTCTCCGCCCTCCGACAGGGACAACTGACCCATGTGCCCTGTATGGCTCACGTCCTTAACCTGGTGGTGCAGCGGTTCTTGGGCAGGTACCCGGGCTTACAGGATGTCCTGAGGCAGGCCAGGAAAGTCTGTGTGCATTTCCGCAAATCTTATAATGCCAGTGCTCGCCTGGCTGAGCTGCAAAAGGAGTTGAACCTGCCCAAGAACCGCCTTATATGTGACATGCCCACCAGGTGGAACTCAACGTTGGCCATGCTGCAGCGGCTGCACACGCAGCAGAGGGCCATCAATGAGTAGCTGTGCGACTACGACACCAGGACAGGGTCAGGGGAGCTCGGGTTTTTTTCACCACGCCAGTGGGGCATGATCAGGGATGCATGCACTGTCCTGGCACCATTTGAGGAGGCCACGAGGATGGTGAGCAGTGACAGTGCATGCATCAGTGACACTGTACCTCTTGTCCACCTGTTGGAGCACACGCTGCATGGAATAATGGACAGGGCACTTGAGGCAGAACAGAGGCAGGAAGAGGAGGACTTCCTTGCCTCTCAAGGCCCCCTTTACCCAGACAGTGTTCCTTCTGTCCCACCCATTGCACAGGAAGAGGAGGAGGAGGAGGAGGATTGTGTCAGCATGGAGGTGGAGGCTGGCACTCAGCATCATCAGCAGCAGTCTTTTAGGGATGATTTACAGTCCCAAGAAACCAGTGGACTTGTACGTGGCTGAGAGGAGGTGGCTGCGGATCATGTCATCCTTAGTGACCCAGAGGACTCCGGACTGAATGCCTCAGCTAACCTACGCTGCATGGCCTCCCTGATCCTGCAAAGTCTGCGGAAGGATCCTCGTATTCTTCGGATCAAGGAGAGGGACCATTACTGGCTGGCCACTCTCCTTGATCCACGGTACAAGGGTAAGGTTGCGGACCTTATGTTACCGTCGCAGAGGGAGCAGAGGATGAGACAACTCCGGGAGGCCTTGCAGAAAGGTCTGTGCAACGCGTTCCCAGAGACTGGAAGGTTACAAACTCCTGGTCCTGGACAACGAGTTGCTGAGGCTTCGGGCAGTCAAAGAAGGAGCGGTGGGGAAGGTGGCCGTCTGACCGATGTGTTCAGACAATTCTTTAGTCCGCAGCCCCAAAGTATGATCGTTTCCAGCAACCATCGCCAGCGTCTGATATACATGGTGCAGGAATACCTAGGGGCAAGGTCAGACTTGGACACCTTCCCCACCGAAAATCCTCTGGCTTACTGGGTCTTGAGGATGGATCACTGGCCAGAGCTTGCACAGTATGCAATTGAGCTACTGGCCTGTCCTGCATCCAGCGTTCTTTCAGAACGCACATTCAGTGCTGCTGGAGGATTTGTCACGGATCACAGGGTGCGCCTGTCCACCGACTCGGTTGATCGACTGACTTTCATCAAGATGAACCAGTCTTGGATCACCACCAGCTACCACACACCTGATGCTGATATAACAGACTAATTGATTTTAAAATGTCACATCCCTTCAAGACTGATGCTGATGCTGAGTGCCTGTGCTGTTATGTTGACTGGCTATCCTCCTCCTCCTCCTCAATGATCCGATTAATGATGATAGCTTGGAAGATCATTTTGGTTTATGGGTGCCGCCACCAGTGGCTAAGGCCCAATTTTTCAGCCCCTGTTTAACAGGGGCGTGTAATTACAATTTTTGATGCAATACTTTGCAACAGGCATCCATTGCTGTGCTCCAAGTACAGTATCTGTGAGGGGTTGCAGTGTTGTGCCACCAGTGCCTAAGGCCCAATTTTTCAGCCCTTGTTCAACAGGGGCATGCAATTATAATTATTGATCTAATAATTCACAGCAGGGCCCATTGCTGCGCCCACCAAGAGTAACTGTCAGGCCTTACAGTGTTGTGGCACCAGCACCACCATCAAAGGCCCAATTTTTACTACCACTGTTCAACAATTATATGTTATTACAATTCCTGATATAATAGTTGACAGCAGGGCGTTCCAGCACCCACCAAGAGTAACTGTGAGTGCTTACAGTGTTGTGCCAATACCAACACCTAAGGGGCCAATTTCTGCAGAGTATATACGGCAGGTCCCTACTTTCAAACATCCAACTTACAAACGACTACTACTTGCAAACGGAAGAAGACAACAGGAAGTGAGAGGAAATCTACCCCTTGGAAGGAAAATTCTCTCCTGTAAGAATTAATATGGGAGAAAGGTGTCTCCTCTCTACTGATGCTTTATCACCAATCCTTGTTTCAATAAAAACACCACATTTCAAAAACAGTTGTCATTGGGACGCAAAGTGAGGTGAAATGTTCTGAACAGGGGCACAGACAGCAAAACAAATGTTACAGGGGTGATAACCCTTCCCTATGTTTTCCAAAAAGCTTAAAAATAGATTTTTTGGCTGGAGCTACAATTAAACAATGTACGTGTTAAAAATTACAAACAGATTCTACTTAAGAACAAACCTACAGTCCCTGTCTTGTTTACACCGGTCTTGTTTACACCGCCTGTATACTGCTGTTCAGAGTATATAGGGCCTTTTTTATTTTGTGTTGCGGGGTTCCCCTTAATATCCAAACAAGACCCAAAGGGGCTGGTAATGGGCTGGGGTAGGGGGGGGGGGGGGTGATGGGGTAGCTATGCCATTTTTCTTAAAGATTTTCATCCATATTACCGGGACCAGACATTACATTAAAGCCGCAAGCAGTTTTAAATGGCTTTTTTTTCCTTTAGAAATGTAATTTTGTGCAGGGACAGTTCTAAACACGGGAAACACGTGGCACTTCACAGGCATACTTTAGACACCCCCCAGGTACAATATTTAAAGGAATATTTGACTTTTTTTTTTCACTTTATGCATCATTAAAATGAATGCTCCCGAAAAACGGCCGTTTTTAAAACTTCTTTTTGCATTGATACATGTCCCCTGGTGCAGAACCCGGGTTCCCAAACTCTGTTTAGGACAATAACATGGATAATAGTCGTTATAATTAGCACTTTAGAATTTGAACGTTCGCATCCATTGTATTTAATAGGGTTCTAATGTTCGTGCGAACTTTCGGTCCGTTCGCGGGTTCTGGTGCGAACCGAACCCGGGGGTGTTCGGCTCATCACTACTATTTAGCGTATAGGACTGCTGACTCTGGAAAGACTAAAGGAGGTGGTCTGTATATATATGTTAACAAAAATGGAGCACAGCTATCAATTTTGATGGGATATACCGTTCACCTGATTTGGAAAATCTTATACTAAAATGTAGACCCTTTTTTTTATACCAAGAGCACTTACTTTATGTTATAATTGTTGCATGTGTACATACCACCACAGGCAAGTTCTAAGCTGACTCCGGAGGAATTATATAAAGCTATTAACACTGAATGTGTATCCAGAGGGGGTCTTGGCTGGAGATTTCAATCAAGTAGAGCTATAAACACTTCTTCCTAAATTTCACTAGAATGTGCACTTTCCAACAAGGGAAAACAATATTTTAGATCAGATATATAGCAATGTTTCCAGTGCATAGTGTTGGGTGATTAGTTCGAGCCAAGCATAAGTTTGGTGCATTCGACCATTTCTTTGGCCTGCTGAACGCCTCACAATGCACTGTGTGCCACACAGTGCCTTGGAAGCCCTGATTGGCTGAAGAAATTAAGGCTTTGCCCAATCAGGGCACATAGCACTGTCAGAGCCATGATTGGACACAGTCATGATGATTTTCTCCACTTATGGGTCATTGCTCATAAACCCCACCCCACACTATATAAAAGGTTCCTTCCCAGAGAAGCCATTTGTAGTGTGATATTGGACTGGAGATAGATAGAACAGGGCTTTGATCATTGCTACTAGCGAGTTAGTGTGCTATTGTGATCCTATTGTGTGTGTAAAGTGTCAGTGTAGTGTGAATATAGTTATAGTGCAGCGTGTGTGTAGTGCAACCTTTCATTTTTACTAAAGTGTCAATTTAGTGTGTCAGGTCAGGTTCACTGCAGTATATTGAGTGTGTTAGTGTAGAGTGTCAGGGCAGTTTTACTGCAGTATATTGTAGTGCATCAGTGCACTTTTACTGCAGTATATTGTAGTGCGTCAGTGCACTTTTACTGCAGTATATTGTAGTGCGTCAGTGCACTTTTACTGCAGTATATTGAAGTGCGTTAGTGCACTTTTACTGCAGTATATTGAAGTGTGTCAGTGCACTTTTACTGCAGTATATTGAAGTGTGTCAGTGCACTTTTATTGCAGTATATTGAGGTGCGTCATGGCACTTTTACTGCAGCATATTGAAGTGCGTTAGTGCACTTTTACTTCAAAATATTGAAGAGCATCAGAGTAGTTTTACTGCAGAATATTGAAGTGCATTAGTGCACTTTTCCTGCAGTATATTGAAGTGCGTCAGTGCACTTTTACTGCAGTATAATGGAGTGTGTCTGTGTAGTGAGTACTCAAGTTAAAGTGCACCAAACACCACTTTCCATTAATTAATCACTTCCATACCGCAGAATGTCAGTGAAGGTAGACCTCACATCTCTAAAAAGAGGACCTGCCATGCCCTATAATATTACAAAGGATGTTTACATTTCTTGTAATAGGAATAATAAAAAAAAATACAATAAAAAAATTAAATACATTAAAGTGCTCGCACGCAGAAGCAAATGCATACGTAGATCACATCGGCATATGTACATGACGTTCAAACCACACATGTAAGGTATTGTCGCGAACGTTAGAGCAAGAGCAATAATTCTAGCACAAGACCTTCTCGTTAACTCTGAACTGGTAACCTGTAAGAGTAGCCTAAGGAGATTTTTAACTACTGAAGTTTGGCGCAATTCCATGAGTGTGCGCAATTTTAAAGCGTGACATGTTAGGTATCTATTTACTCAGCGTAATATCATCTTTCAGATTATACAAAAAAATTGGGCTAACTTTACTGTTTTGTTTTTTTTCATTCATGAAAGTGTTTTTAAAAATTTCTGCGCAAATTGCAATGACTGCCATTTTATTCCCTAGGGTCTGTTTGGGGGTATATTTCTAGAAAAAATAAATATTTTTACATGTAGGAGAGGAATGCCAGAATTCGCCTGGTATGGAAGCGGTTAAAGTGCATCCAAGTACACATTTCTTGTCTCTATTACATTTTGGTAATAAGCCCCCCTCTGTCATGTCTGGGAGGCCAACAAGGCACTGTGAGGAGGCCAGCAGTGTCTGTGTTCACAGGCAAATGTGGATGTGGTCTGTCCTCAGGCAGGGCACCATTTCCCCTGTTTAGTGATGTTGCCTGTGCTATCCAGCCACAGCATGTAAAGGAGGTGGTGGACTGGCTTACTAAACCATCCTCATCCTCCTCATCCTCTATTACCCAAGCAGAGACTAGTGTGCAGTCCACTGCAGCTGCTAGAGTGGCTTATTCTGCCTACTTGTCCACAGCTACACCTGCCATATTCCCCGCATCATGCATGGAGTAGTCAGCTAAATAATTTTAATACAGCATCATCCACTTGCACCTTATTCTGATGTTGGTTCTGAGGTTGAGGAAGGTAGGAACATGAGGGTTAAAAATGGCATTCAAAAAAGTGAAGGCGGGGCTCATGCGCGGCGCGAAGCTGGATAGACGTGAGTGAGCAGAGCTCCGTCTGACCAGATCCTCCAGGCACGATCCCTGGGGCATTACAAACCTCCGAGTCGCTTTATTTTCACCATCACCCCGTGGGAAATTTCGGTGCATGACTGCGGGCAAGAAATGACACAGAAGTCGCTCCCAGCACAATTTTACTAACTACCTTCTGGGCCTAGATCGCACAGCCGGGAAGATGTCTCAAGATAGCGCCGTCCCCCACGAGCCTTCTGAACGCTCCGGACAGTCACAGCCTACGGTACCCAAAGAAAGTGAGTACTCATCTCATCTAACCAAAGCAGATCTTGATGCTAGCTTGACTGCTATTTATGAGAAACTGGTCAATAAACTAGAGAATGAGATACACAACTCCACAAGTTCACTCTCCCAGGAAATAGCCTCTATTGGAAACCGCACTGATAAGTTAGAAACTAAACATGATGAACTAGCTCTTGCACACAATGACCTGAGGAAAGATTATGAAGTGCTTGTAGATAGCTTCTCATTCATGCAAGCCCATATCGAAGATTTGGACAATCGTAATAGAAGGAACAATATTAGGGTACAAGGTATCCCCGAATCTGTTTCTGATTTGAATCAGGCCATCACCAAATTATTTCATGGCCTTTTGCCTGATAAACCTGTCTCAGCCTTTGCATGTGATAGATTACATAGGGTGCTTCGCCCCAAACCTACTCCAGATAAACCCCCCCAGGGATGTCATAATGTACATGAAGGATTTCTTAACGAAAGAAGATATCATGAGAGCATCCAGGAATACACATAACATTGAGCCAGATGGAATTAAGCTGCAAATTTATCCAGACATCTCTCCTGCGACATTAGACAGGAGACGCAGGATGAAGGAAGTGACAAATGTTCTTCAAGCGGCCAGAATTAAATATAGATGGGGTTTTCCCTTTTAAACTGTTCATCCTGCATAACGGTACCAATCACACGGTCTATAATGTGATTGAGGGGAAGGAGTTGTTGATCAAACTGGGCCTACTTGAACAAACTCCAGCACAACGTTATCCCACAACACCAAGACCTTCACCTATTTGGTCCACCCCTGCATCAAGATGCCCCCCAAGGGAACAAGGCAGATGGCGTCAATCATTTCAGGATCAAGCCCCCTGAGTCCCCCCTTCTATTAGGATATATACCGTTTTTTTTCTCTGTGAAATAGGATGATTATGGACATTACACATACAATACCTTCAGACGAGACGGATATGATGGAAAAGAAGAATATGACTAATCTTCAAGATATATTACTTCATGAGTTTTTCCCACCCCCCACTCAGACATACTAAGACGCTATGAAGATGGAGAAGACAGAGGGAAAAGGAATCACACTTATACTTTTGCCTCCTGGAAATACATGTTTGTCCCGCCTCCCTTTTCTTTTCTTTTTTTGAAGGATAGGTGAGAAGGAGAAAAGGAGGGGAGGGGATTTTTTTTAAAAAGAAGGGGGAAAAATGAAGAAGAGGGGTTTTCTTGTGTTCTCTTTACCTGCTTCGCACCATATGTGCTAATGACTGTTTATTCTCAGTTACAGAATTACTGTTTTTTTTTTCCTCTCTCTCTCTCCCTCCTCCTGAGAATCCCTGGACTTCTCGAGTAGACCCGGTTGAACTTTTGTACCTTGACTGCTCTACTCTACGGCCCATGAGATAAGGTTCTTTTTACACCTTGATTTATGTCTCTTGTTATGCTATATTACGCTATACTTTTTGCACTTTTGAATTTTTTATAAATTTATAGTATTGTCAATATGCCAGGAGGTTTCCACTGGCGCTGGTTTGTCCCCCGTTCTTTCCGTAGGACCCTTTGCGTTGCCCTCACCGTGGCGATGTGTTGGGCCATGCGGACAGAATTAGGACAGTTTAGTCCTTTTTGGATACATTTTTGGTTGGGAGTACTCTGTTCTCCTAACCCCCTTAGATTGTTGTTTTTTTTTTATTATTTTCACAGCCATGTTGGCTTTTCACTTAGACAATATATATACTATATTTACTGAAGGACATATTCATTTATGTTTCAACCCTTCCTAGAATGGTTAAAATTATACAGTACTACAATTACTTACACAACAATTTTTTTATATGGATTAATTACATGAAAAAAACTTATTTTATGATAAATGTGATACCCTATAAACCCTGTGTAATTCCAAATTCTATAGGCTGGATAGACATATCACTTTTGATTTTTCTGTCTACATATTCTCACCAAACCCCCCCATTCCTTCCCCCTATAAATGGGTATTAAAATCTTTTCACACAATGTCCAGGGTTTCAACTCTCCTAACAAACGCAAAAAGCCTTCAGACACTACAAAAGGTTGGGAGCCGATATTATTCTAATACAAGAAACACACTTTGCTAACTCCAGCCACCCACAATACTTTGATAAAACTTTCAATCAAGTTTATTTTACTACTTTTTCAAATAAATCCAGAGGCACTGCCATTTTTATAAGAAATTCAAATGTATTTGAACCACACAGTATATTCAAAGACGAGGATAGCAGATTTATTTTATTGAAGGGTAGCATTAATAGACGTAATATCACAATAGCATCAGTTTATGCCCCCAATGATGCTCAAACCTCATTTTTTTTTTTTCTAAATTTTTCGATACTCTAGAGAAATACACCTCACCTCACATTATTGTGGGTGGAGATTTCAACCTCTCCGCTCATCCAACACTGGACAGAAGTAGAGTGACCACTTCTTCCAAGGCTTTCTCTAAAACCATGAACCGTTCCTTAAGCAAATTCCAACTAAAGGACTCATGGAGATCCCATAACATTGGCATCAAGGCTTACACCCATTATTCCAGGCCTCATGACAGCTACGCTAGAATAGATTATATATATTGTGCCCCTATTCTTTTGGCTAATTCTTCCTCAGCATAAATTCTCCCATGCCCCTGGTCTGGCCATAATATAGTATCCTTTGAAACCTCTCACATTGGAATGTCCCCCACCCCCTTTAACTGGCGTCTTAACGACTCCCTCCTTTCTGACCCCACTATTCAACTTCAGATTAGCACATATCCAACAGAATACTTCTCTAATAATACATCAGATGATGTCCTTCCTACCTCTGTTTGCACCGCCCATAAGGCAGTGCTTAGAGGCCACTTGATTGGTATTGCTGCTGCAAGAAATAAAACTAAGCTCATGGACATTTCAGGTCTCACGAAAGATCCTAATGATCTTTATAATAAACTTAATCATTCCCAATCCTCAGAAATAACAAATCTTATACAAGCAAAATGCGCAGCCCTCAATGCTTTGTTGTCGGAAGACACAGAAAAAACATTACGATTTTCTAAAGCCAAATTTCTTCTGCAGGGTAATTCCGCTTCTGCGATGTTTGCCAGGAAACTCAATCAAGATATTAAACTCCCCCCCCCCATGTATATAAGCTTAGAAACTCAAATGGAAATTTTGTAACTCATCCTCAAGGTGTCCTTCAAATCTTCACCTCCTTTTACAAAGATCTACTTTCAGGCCCACAAACTCACCCTCAGCCCTCCTACATTAGAATGGCTGGACTCTATTCAACTGCCCTTCCTGAATGATCATCAAATTTCTTTGCTTAATGAACCATGCACAGAAACTGAAATAGCTAATCTAATAAAATCCCTTAAATCCTTTACGGCACCTGGCCCGGACGGCTTCACATCAGCCTATTATAAAAAAAATTCTCCTTCCTTAGTCCCCAGTCTCACAACGATGTTTAATCATGTTCTCCTGGGGGGCCAATTCCCGGAAGACATGCTTTTAGCTAATCTTTCTCTAATTCCCAAACCCCATAAGGATCATACCCTCCCTCAGAACTTCAGCCCCATCTCGGTTTTGAATAATGATATCAAGTTATTTGGTAGAATGCTGGCCGACAGACTGGCCTCGGTGATTACCTCACTGATCCACACCGACCAAACTGGATTTATCCCTGGCAGACAAATAGTTGATAATATCCGACTAGTCACTAATTTGGTTCAGGACGCCAACCTTCATTCTCACCCCCTATGCTTATTAAGCCTGGACATTCATAAAACTTTTGATAGTGTTAGTTGGACCTATCTAAACCTCCTTCTCCCGAAATTTGGGATCTCGGACAAATTCATACATGGCTTTAACGCTCTATATCAATCCCCAAAGACTTGAATCAGAATTCCAGGCAATAGTTCGGACTTCCTCACCTTAAGCAGAGGCACAAGGCAAGGTTGCCCACTCTCCCCTCTTCTTTTTGCCTTAGCATTAGAACCCCTAGCCCAAGCCATTAGAAAAAATGATACTATCAGAGGTTACCACAAAGACTCAGATCAGTATAAATTAAGCCTCTACACCAATGACACCCTTCTATTTTTAACAGACCCTCTTATTTCCCTGCCTAACCTCCTTAAGGAACTTAAACTCTCAGGATTACGAATCAATCTGAATAAATGCTCAGCCCTACCCATTAATCACCCTCCCGATACACTATCTCTTCTGATGAGTAAATTTTAATTTAAATGGTCCGCTCACTCTTTCAAATACCTTGGGGTAAACATTACAGCATGCCATAATAAATTATATAAATCTAACTACCCCCCCCCCCTCTTTACCCACATTAGCACACTACGAAAATCCTGTTCTTCCTATCACATCTCCTATTTAGGTAGAATTTGTGCCTTCAAAATGACTTTACTTCCAAAATGACTTTATCTTATCAGATCACTCCCAATAACAGTTCCTAAAACCAGATTGGAGGCCCTCCAGAGAGAGATCAATAAGTTTATCTGGAACAACAAAAAGCCTAGAAGTAGCTACTCTCTAATGCATAGATCCCAAAACAAAGGACGATTGGGCCTCCCCAATCTTTGGCTTTACTATCTAACAACTAAACTCACCCAAATGGCACAATGGTTCTCTTCTGATCCTCAAATCTCATGGCTTAATCTGGAATCCAAATCAATTTCCCCTCTGAACATTAAAGGTATATTATGGTCCAATATAAAATTATACCATACCCTGCTTAAAAAAAACACTATAGTAGCTCATCTCTGGCAGTTGTGGTATAAGATCAACCGTAATTATAAGCTCATATCTGAGGTACCCCCCATGGCATCTTTTATAGGAGATCCCAGACTCCCCCAAGCCTTCCTTGATCAGGATGTTTTTCATGTCTGGATTGAGGGAGGTCTCACTAACCTGAACTCTGTAATTATAAACATGAACTTTCCCCCCCTTCTCAGCCTTACAAGCCAAATTCAGTCTCCCATCGTCAGCACTCCCTCAATACATATTAATACAAAAGTTTTATGCTACATACTTCTCCCTGTCTACTAACCGCCCGAGCACTCTCTTTGAACATATCTGTAAGTCAGCCTCCAGAGACAAGGGTCTTATTTCCACGATATACAACTTTCTTCTCAACCTAAACTAACCAGAGAAATCAGGGCCTATGTTGCGTTGGGAGACAGACCTGGGAATCTCTATCCCAATAGATACTTGTCACAAAATGATTGACAATCTCCGGAAAAGTAGTAGGGCCCCTGCTTATAGGGAATCCCCTTTGAAGGTACTCACAAGATGGTATATGACGCCAGCTAAAATAAATACATTTTACCCCACAGCCTCCTCTGACTGTTTCAGGGGCTGCTCTGATGAGGGAGATTACTTCCACATTTTCTGGAGCTGCGGACATCTGGGCCCAATTTGGAGGGCTATGGCTCTCAAACTTGAACACTCCACCAAAAAAAAGATAACTATCACACCTCAAATATGCCTCCTATATGCAGACGTCCCAGATGTCCCCACCTCTTGTAACAGGTTGATTCATACATTGGTTGGCGCTATACAGTGGATGATAGCCTTAAATTGGAGATCTCACAACCTCTGTTGGTCTCAAGTCTTGTCCAGGATAAACTCTCAGAGAGAATACTTCATACTTTGGGAGATAGCATGCAGATCTTCACTAAGAAATGGAGTTCTTGGTCCTAACTAGTTATAATTACTTCTTCCTCTTCTTCCCTGCTCTTTTGTTTTGCCTAAATTGCATATTGTATTATATACTACAGATTTCAATGTAACCCACCTCACACGAAAATGTAATCCCCTCGCTAACCTCATCATTTTATCTAAAGTGTAAAGTACTGTACGCTGTATTTCTATGTCTTTCCAAATAAAACTATTTGTAAACAAAAAAGTGAAGGCGATATAGTCTTTAATGGCAATTAAAACTCACCTTTTTTTTTTTCTTTGGTGCACACACTATATAGATGTGCGAGAAATTTTTATGCAAGCAATGAGGAGTTGTGTTGGCTTGCAAGTGAGTTTTCTGGATGCAGAAGATGTCACATTGCAAGGCACAAGCTTCCTGGCAATTACTTGGCTGGGCTTGCTAGGCTTGCTCCTGAATGAGTTCAGGTTTGTGGAAGATCACCAGTATTTTTTCTTTGATGTGGTAAAAATGTATACATAGTATGATGTCTCTGGGGACATTGTTGGAGATATGTGAGGGTTTTGGGAGGCGATGGACCCTGTCAACCACTAATTCCGCATTTGGGACAGTAGGTAAGATGGATTTTAGAAGATTATAGATATATCCAGGTAGATGTGCATACTTCAGTATTCCCCTAATTTTGAGTCATACCACGGGATCTGTTTTCTAGGCCTGCCACTTTGGCTTTCAGCCACTCAGTTTCCTCTTTTTATTCATTGTGTGAGTCAAGCATTAAAGGAAGATGTGAATTCCCCCATGCTATGGCCCAGATGCCCAACTCTGTCCCCTAGATCTTGCACTTCTTCTTTAAATTGCTTTCTGCAAGTCATTATGTAAGTTTGCAAGAACAATCTTAATGACATGGTCAGTGGTGATGTTTTTTGAAGAGGATTTTGTGATGCTCCAGATGTCGATCCATGTGGCAACTCCCAAGGAGTTTCAAATTTGCTTCCCATTTAGTTGCATAGTGGGGCAGAGGAGGGTCAGAGATAGGAATAAGTCGCAATAAGGTCTTTTTCATGAAGGTTTTGTTTGCATACCCGCTCAAAACAAGTTATACTGTCTATCACGCAAATGCTTTGAAAAAAGTGTTGTTTTCAAGGGTTGTACAGCTCTTACTAATCTCTGAACCTATGCATTTTGTGAATGGCTTAGCAAAGAGGGTTCAGTGAAATTACCACAGCCATGCTGTCTTTGACAGCTACAGAGCTCATGTTCACAGGGGGCTGGATGTACAGAAGGAACTGTACTACCCAGGAAAACTACAAGAACTACAGGAACAACTTAAATGTATTTAGAACACAACAACTAGATGTGGGGACACATGGAACAATGTGAGCAGCTGCTTTTGACCACTATTATTTGATTACTATTTAACAACTTGGTTAAAGTGATAGTGCATAGGACCTTTTGTATACATAAGTTAAAACCTACTAACATATCCAAAGTAGACATGTGCACTGCCAAAAAATTCATTTGTTTTAGTTTTAGTTTCATTCGTTTTTTGTTTTAGTTTTTTCGTTTTTCAGGTCATTCGTTATTATCGCAATTCAGAAATTTGAAAATTCGTAAATTCGAAAATCCGAAAGAAAATCCGAAATTTCGAAAGAACAAAAATCTGAAAATTCGAAAGAATAACTAACTAACTAATAACTAACTATTAAATTCTAGGTATTGGAATTTCCTTTCAAATTTGGCTGTTAGTGAACGTAACAAATACGAATTTAAGTTACGAATTATCCAAAATAACAAATGCCACATCTAAACAAATGTAATGAAACAAATAAATAATAAAAAGTTTTATTGTTATTTATCATTATTAATTCATTAGATCCAGCATTCGTTATTTTATATAATTCGTAACTTCGAATAAATTCATATTCGTTACATTTACTAACAGCCGAATTTACAAAGGAAATTCCAATACCTATAATTTAATAGTTATTAGTTCAGATTTTTGGATTTTCAAATTTCCGAATGCACGAATCTTCAAATTTTCAAATTCATAAATTTTACGAATTTTCGAATCTTCGCATTTACGAATATTCAGAAAAAATTGTTAAACGGGTTTTCGTTCAGATGTTTCCGAATAAACTAATTTGTCGAAATTCGTTAAACGAATTCAGAACTAAATGAATTGCATCTGTCTAATCCTAAGACAGTGAAATCACGCCTGTAGTTAGGTTTTAGTTGTTTTTAATTTGTTTTATACACGTTACCAGCCATTTCTAAGCACTGTGTATTTTGCTGAAAAATGAACATCAAGTATTGCAAAGAACATTTTGCCAAACGTCACTTATCTAGAAGATGAAGATGCAGATGGTTCAGTTCTGAAGAATTACAGTATAAAGTATCTCAAAAAAAGTGAGTACACATTTTTTGTAAATATTTGTCTGTCTTTTCATGTGACAATACTGAAGAAATGGCACTTTGTTACAATGTAAACTAGTGAGTGTACAGCTTGTATAACAGTGTAAAGTAGTGAGTGTACAGATTGTATAACAGAGTAAATTTGTTGTCCCCCTCAAAATAACTCAACACAGCCATTATTGTCTAAACCGCTGGCAACAAAAGTGAGTACACCCCCAAGTTAAATGTCCAAATTGGGCCCAATTAGCCATTTTCCCACCCGGCGGTGTCATGTGACTTGTTAGTGTTACAAGGTCTCAGGTGTGAATGGGGAGCAGGTGTGTTAAATTTGGTGTTATCACTCTCTCATACTGGTCACTGGAAGTTCAACATGGCACCTCATGGCAAAGAACTCTCTGAGGATCTGAAAAAAAATAATTGTTGCTCTACATAAAGATGGCCTATGCCATGGATAAGCAATTAGCGGACCTCCAGCTGTTGCAAAACTACAAGTCCCATCATGCCTCTGCCTCTGGGTGTCATGCTTGCTGCTGTCAGAGTCTCGCTATGCCTCATGGGACTTGTAGTTTGGCAACAGCTGGAGGTCCGCTAATTGCATATCCCTGGCCTAGGCTATAAGAAGAATGCCAAGAACCTGGGTTAACACTAGTGCGATCTCTGACATTGCATGTGATTCGCACCCGCACCCCAGGTGCCGATCACATGTGATGTCTGAGCAATGCGAGTTCAGCCATACAGTTGTGTGGCTGAACTCGCATTGGATTCACTCAGAAAAAGGTGCAGGGACTCGTTTTTCCCCACACTAAAGTTCGATCGATGGGTGTTCTCACCTATGCGATCCGATTCCTGTGCGAGTTCACAGTTCGCATTGCGATCTGTGAACCGGTCTGGGGGTGCCATTAACAATGTATTGACACCCGCAGCGGTTTGCTGAAGGCAGTGTGAACTGCCTGCGGGAGAGAAGCGATGCGGGAACCGGCTCTGGAATCATGCTGGTTCCTGCATCGCACTAGTCTGAACCTAGGCTTAAACTGAGCTGCAGCACGCTGGCCAAGACCATACAGTGGTTTAACAGGAAAGGTTCCACTTAAAACAGGCCTCACCATGGTCGACCAAAGAAGTTGATTGAACGTGCTCAGCGTCATATCCAGAGGTTGTCTTTGGGAAATAGATGTATGAGTGCTGCCAGCATTGCTGCAGAGGTTGAAGTGTTGGGAGGCCTGCCTGTCAGTGCTCAGACCATACGCCACACACTGCATCAAATTGGTCTGCACTCACTTTTGTGAGATACTGTCAATGTTTTAAATATGTATGTTAAAATGGTGTTTTATGTTATATATGTTTAAATGCAGGAATAGCAGGTTGTGGGATGAACTTGTACTCTAATCCCAGATTTACACCGGTGCAACGTGTCATGTGATTTGACAGGTCCAAATCGCATGACAAGTCATGTTCTATTGTCGGCAATGGAACTGCTCAAATCGGTGCGACGTAGACTTTCCGGTGCAGCACCAGTTTGAAAAAGAAGTTCCTGCAGTATTTTTGGGGGTTTTAGGTGCGACTTGCATAGACATCTGTACATAAAGACGCACAGATGTCAGCCAAGTCGCACTGACATGCGGCTTTGAAATCATGCGATTTCAAGTGAAGTCGCACTATTTCAAAGTCAGATTCGGTGTGAACAGGGGCTAAGGCCCCTTTTTTGCTTGTAATGCTCATCAGTTCGTAGTTTTTTTTTTAAAGTGTCATCTTCATGAAGTCAGGTGAATTTTTACAATCTCTTGCAAAGTGAACAGCCTATTTGCCTTTGGTAAGTCAACACCCAGGAGAGCACCTACTGTCCAAAGATGGATGAAAAATGTATTCTATGGCTCTTCTATTTTTTTTAGTTGGCAACAATACTCAAATGCTTGAAGCTGTCATGCATTTGAAAGTTGTATTCAATAGGAATATGTATATCTGAAAAATCTGGACCTTTTCCAGTGAACATGTAGACTGTGTTCTCCTGATTGATCATTAATCCCATTCTTGTAACCGATTTTTCAAAGCACCTTTCAAGCCAACATTAGTGCAGGAAATTGGTTCTACATCATTAGCATAGATGTGGGAGCTGCACTGTTTAATAATATTATTCTTTATGGCTGGATATCTAAATCTCATACAGCAACAGTATGACCCTGTTTTAACCATTTATACAAACTCGAAAGAGGAGGAAATATTCACAGTTTTGGAGCCCGGAGTTCATCAATATATTCATATCCAGTGGAGCATTAAACACGATTCCCCATGTTGTGTTACATTTTATGTTTTCCATCCTTTGCATCAATATGATTTTTCAGCCAGTCTGTTATGTATATAAACAGAACACTTGTAGCCTTAGCGATCACCCCTCATATCCTTTTATCTGCATTCACACCTCAGTGGTTTAAATCGCGGCCAGATTTGGCACGATTCTGCCCGCGATTTCAAAGCACCGAGGTGTGAATGATAAATCGCATAATACACATTTGAGATGCCATTCATTTGAATGTGTCATTCAAATGAATGGCATCTCAAATGTGTGTTCTGTGATTTGTCATTCCCACCTCGGTGCTTTGAAATCACGGCAGAATCGCAGCAAATCTGCCCGCAATTCAAAATGCCAAGGTGTGAATGCAGCCTTACACAGCACTTCACACAGCTCGACATGCAACTAAACCCTCCTATTCTGTAATAAGCCAGAAACATAGCTCCCAACTGTCCCTGATTTGGAGCAATGTCCCTCTGTCCCTCTTCCCCCTCATTTGTCCCTCATTTTGGTCTGATCAATTCAGTTGTATATAAAATGCACTTTTTATCTTTCAAAAAGTGTTTCCCAGTGCTAAACCTTTCATTCAATTTCTAAATTGCTGCATTTGTACATTTTAAAAGCCAATACAAAGGAATAGTAGTGGTAAAAAAAGCCCTTGTGGATTTAATTAACCTTTTTTTGGTTAATTCTCCTTTAAAGGGGCGTGGCATGGGGCGTGTCCTATGCCTACAATCATTTGTTAGTAGGTGTCCCTCATTCCCATCTCAAAATGTTGGGAGGTATAATCAGTATATGAAAGATGCAAATTAAAATGAATAAGCTAGGCTGTAGATTGCGATAATTAATTCTCACCAGCGATGCTGCATTTAGGAGATGCAAGTTTTAGTCCAACATGTGCTCTGATAGCTGGTTCCTTCTTTCAGTCTCTAAGATGGAGTCTGAGTTCCCATGATGCACCTGCTTCTCTTCCTTAGACTGAAGAATGATGGGAATTTTTGTTAAAAGTGAACAGTTTCTAGTTTCTGCAAAGATAGTAAATTTTCCACTGGCTCCATCTTGGGGTCAAATATGATATTGCAGGCGAAACAACTTAATCAATATGGAGGCAGAACATAAAGATTGATGTGTTTTTACATATTACAGAAGAAGTGCCCCTTTCTTCTCATCTGAGCTTATAGAGAGAGACTTGAGGAGTGTTGGAGACCCAGACATACAAAAGCAGACAGAAAACTGACTGATCTGGAGAGGAAAGAGTGGATGCACCTGCACTGAAGAATAATCTGCACTAAATGTGAATGAGAGAAAAGAAACATGTGAGTACATTTACAAAGTTTGATGTTTTTTTTTTTTTATATATTACACAAGGAGAAGAGACTTTTTTCTTTTCTTTAGAACTTATAGAGAGAGTGTCGAGGAGTGTTAAGAATAAGAACCCTACATTTCCACCTTCACTGAGAAACAGGCTGGAAGGAATTGGGAGACAGACTGAGAGGAGAGACACAAGCACACTGGAACAGAGATCTGCAAACTACAAACTGAAAATGTGAGATAAACTTTCTCCTTATTTATGGTTCAATGTTTAAATGGTGACTTTATTTCTGCAACTTAACGTATATTGAAAAAAGACTGCATATACAAGAAAACGGAAAATTGTATCATACTTACCAGTAATTTTCCTTTCCTGGTGCCTATTCATGGCAGAATACCTGTGACAAGCTCCGCCTTGGCTCCTCCCTCAGGACTAGTGAATATTATAAAAGAGTTGGTTAGTACAGCCCCATTATTCTCCGTAATATAGAATACCGAGGGTGAGATTGTATGCTGCCATGGATAGGCACCAGGAAAGGAAAATTACTGGTAAGTATGATACAATTTTCCATTTTCCTGGTGCCTCCATGGCAGCATACCTGTGACAAATAACTAGCTGAGATGGGTGGGATGATGCTTAGAAGTTTATTTAAAGAAAATATTATTATTATTATTATTATTATTATTATTTAGAGGAAGCAAAGGCTGATTTGATCGCCTGTCTGCCAAACTCCACCGATGAGAGAGCTCCTGGGTCTACTCGGTAATGTTTCAGAAACGTATGTTGGGACGACCAAGTTGCTGCCCTACAGATAGTTTCAATTGACACATTTTCTCTTGCTGCCCAAGAGGCAGAAACCACCCTAGTGGCGTGCGCCCTGACCATCGAAGGGATGCCCAGTCCTTTTGCCCTGTACACCTTGTGGATGAGTTTAACGATCCATGAGGCAATTGTTCTTGCTGACGCCTCCTTGCCTTTGTTTTTACCCCAAGGGATTATGAACAACTTGTTAGAGTCCCTGAATGACGCTGTGGCCTGGACATAGCCTCCACTTTAAAATGCTATGTCCAGCTCGTGAAGAGAACCTGAGTCTTGTTCTGAAAACGTTGGGAGTGCCCAAGGTTCCGACATGTTCAAGGATGATGCGACTTTGGGTCTAAATCCTCGTACTGTTCAGAGTTCCACTCTGTCAGGATAGAATATGACATGATTATGATCCGCTCCTAAAGCTTGGAGCTCTGAAACCCGTCTGCCGGAGGTTATGGCTATCAAGAAGGCTAGCTTCAAGGTTAGATTCAAAAGCGATGCTGAGTCCGAAGGAGCAAAAGGTGGATTGGTTAAGGACTCTAGGATGATAGCAAGGTCCCAGGTGGGAAAAGGCTGTTTAGTTGGCGGTCGGATCTTTTTGACGGCTTTGAAAAATTGGATTATTAATGGATCCTCAGCCCACCTTCTACTGGTTGTTGCTGAAATTGCCGCTACCTGTACCTTTAGCGTACTTGGGGCAAGACCTATGTCCAGGCCTGCCTGCAAAAACTCAAGAATCTGAGAGGATGATGGAGAATCCGGATCGCAGCTTCTGCCAATCATGAAGGCCCTGAACTTGAACCACACCTTATCGTATACACTGTTTGTGTATGGCTTTCTTGCCCTGAGAAGGGTTGCGATAACCTCGTTGGAACACCCTAGGGATTTGAACCTTTGCCTTTCAGCCGCCAGATGTGAAGGTTCAACCTGCCAGGTTCTGGATGAGTGTGACGTCCCTGTGACAGGAGGAAAGGTATCAGTGGAATTTTGACTGGAGGCTGGGTACTCAGGTACATTGCTGTGGGAAACCAAGGATGTCTTGGCCAGTATGGTAGGACCGCTATTACCGTTATAGTTTCTATCATGATCCTCGACAAGAGTTTTGGAATGAGAGGCCGTGGAGGGAAGGTATAGGCCAGATTGCATGCCCAGGGGGCTGAGAGGGCATCTACTGCCTCCGCCTGGGGATGAGGAAGCCTCGAGATGAACCTTGGAAGCTTGGTGTTGACTGCTGTTGCAAATAGGTCCAGCTCGAGGGGACCCCACTGGTCCACTATCCAGTTGAAAATCTTTGGGTGCAAAGACCATTCGTTGGCATCTACGAACTTGCGGGATAGGAGGTCGGCCCTTGAGTTGAGATGGCCGGGCAGGTAGACTGCCCTTAGGTCTTTTAGATTCCTTTCTGCCCAAAGGATTATGGGTTCCACTTCTCTCAGCTGGGACCTTCTGTGCGTCCCTCCTTGTCGGTGTATATAAGATACCGCGGCTTTGTTGTCCATTCGGAGAAGAACAGGTTTCCCTGTAATCTTGAATTCTAGGGCTAGTAATGCAAGGTAGGCTGCCCGAATCTCCAGGATATTTGATACCAGGCCTGTCGCATGAAAGGACCATCTTCCCTGCACTGAGATCTGGTTGCAGTGTGCTCCCCAGCCTGCCGAACTGGCATCGGTGGTAATTGTGATCCAATTGATTGGTATATGCAGGTGAACATCCTGTAAGTCTATTAACAACATCCAGTCCCCTGGTTGGATAACACGAATGATCGTTTGTAGCGACTCCATTTTGATTTTTTCTAGGAAAATGTAGCGATTTAGTCTTTTCAGGTCTATGACAGGTCTCCAACCTCTGTTTTTCTTGGGGACCAGAAACAGGGTGGAGTAAAAACCCAAATTTTTTTCTGATGGAGGTACTGGAACTACCGCTTGCTGTTCCTGTAAAGAGAGAAGAAATTGCTGTAGTGCTTCCGCTTTTTGAGGGGACTTTGATACCCTTGTCGGAGTTAGAAGAAGTCTTTGGGGGGTTTGTCTAGAAACGTCCAGAAGTGCCCGTATTTGACTGTGGAGACTACCCAAGGATCCCTGCACTTTTGTTCCCAGATCTTCGAGAAGTGTTTGAGTCTGGCCCCTACAAGATTTAGCAGGATCCTGTGGGGTAGGCACAGGTCTCTGTCTACGGTTCTTGAGGAAGGTGGACTGCGTGCTCCTCCAATTTGGCCTGAAGCCTCTCCCCTGCTTGGACTGTCTGTAGTCCTTGTTCTTGGAATATTGGAATCTGGATGCGAATGTCCTGGCGTGCCTGGGTCGCCTGTCTTGGGGTAACAGGCCCGATTTCCCGCCAGTGACGTGGGAGATGGCTTTATCTATTTTCTCCCCAAACAGGGCTTTCCCATCAAAAGGTATTTTGCACCAATTCTGCTTTGAGGCAATATCTGCCGACCGTGGCTTCAGCCACAAGGCCCGTTTGGCCATAACTGTGTGGAGCATTGACCTTGCGGAGCATCGAACTGAATCTATAGTGGCCTCACCAACAAAGTCTGCTGAGAGCTTTAATTCATCTAAGGCCTTAATGATGTCCTCCTTTGGGATATCCTGTTGGATTGCCGACTCTATATTATCTATCCAGACATGTAGGGCGCTGGACACTGATGTCAGGGCTATCGCAGGTTTACAGCAATTGCCCGCCATCTGGTAAGCTTTCTGGAGATCGAGATCCATCCTTCTGTCGAGTGGATCCTTAAATGAAGTTGAGTCTTCCATAGGCAGTGTGACGTTCTTCGCTAACCTTACCATTGCTGCATCGACTGCTGGAGGGCCCTCAAGCATTGCTGAGTCGGCCTCTGAGAGGGGGTATAGTTTTCCCAGGCGATTAAGGGAGAATCTTTTCTCTGTCTTTTCCCACTCTTCCTCAATCACACCTTTAATCTCGTCCATGAGGGGAAAAAAGGAAACCTGGCGTTTGAGAGAGGGGAAGAACGCCTTAGACTTCTTGACTTCTGTCTCAGTCTCTTCCTAGCCAAATGCTTGTTTTACTGCCTGTACATAGGGCTGGACCATGGCAAAAGCAAAGCCAGAGGCATCTAGATCATCAGAGGAGTCCCCTGAGACTGCATTCTCCTCCTGATGCTTAGAGGAAGAAGCAGGCGTCGGGCGAGAAATTCCGCTTGTGGACGGCCCAGGAATGTCCTCCGCAGCCATTTGCTCCTGAGAAGGAGATGTCGGTTGTTGTGATGGCATTGTGGCTACCAATTCCGCGAAGGAATCCTTTACTACTTTCTTAAGTAAGTCCGCCACTTGCAGGCCTTCGGACTCTCTGTCCGCTGCATAGTCCCTTAGACAATCACGACAGATTAGCTTGTCTGGAAGTGGGGTGGTCCACAGGCCTGACATTTTGGAGATCTAGGTCTTGGGGAGCGTGAGTGACGGCGTTTTTTTGGCCGATGACTTTCTGCCACTCCCATGTTCTCCACGCCTGGAAGACCTGTCTCTGCTGGGACTAGAGTCATCAGAGTCCTCATGTCGCCTCGAGGTCTTCTTAGACGTCTTCTGGCGTGCAGGGCTGAAATACATAAGAGTTCCAGCCTCAGTGCACTTTTCTTCTTTTTTTTTTGTAACATGCGTAAACTTACCTTGACGTAGGTCCTTTCCTTAAGTGTAGAGTAGGATCTTGTATGGGCGGCGAATGGCTCATGTTAGGCGGCTTAGCAGAGGAAGCAGCTAAGAAAAGAACGGGAAAGGGTTAACGGCCGTGTCCTAATCTGGCTTAAGAGGAACGACATCCCTGTGTGTTTGTTTTTTTTGGTTCTTTAATATATATATATATATATATATATATATATATATATATATATATATATATTATTATTATATTATTATTATTATTTTTTTGCACATATGCCTATACTATACTATAATGCATTATAACTCTAAACTATTCCCCCCTTCTTCTTTTTTTTTTTTTACTTACCTGAAACGACAGGTATTCCTCCCTGGAGCTCTCTGATCAGAAGATCTCCCTGGGCAGCTTCAGGCATCCCACTGAGGCAGCCAGGGAGCTAAATAGGGATCAGGTCCGAAGGGAATGCCTCTGCCCTGTAATTTAGGGTTAAGGGCAAGAAAAACACATTTTTCCCTTACTTAAAATGGCCGCCGAGGCTTCCGCGCTTACCGCACATGTGCGAACCGGCGGCTTTAGGACCCGGGCGTCGACGTATGCGCAGAACGCGGCAAAAGACGCCGTAAGTAAATAAAAAAGGCTGGAATGAGCGCGCGCGACCCCTAAGGGGAATGAGGAGGTGATAGAGGGAACGAGGGAGAGACAGGGGACATAGCGGAAGCAATAAGAAAACGGCCAGAGGGGAGGACAAAAGGGGAGAAAAAAAAAAGAAATGCAGAAATAGCTGCTGCTTCTGTTGCCATGTGTGAGCTAATGCCTGGAAGATGTGCTGCAGGTAGAGCTCTTAGTTAAGAGACAAACTGCTTGTCCCAAAAGATCCTACAGAAGGGACTCCCAACCTTACAAGCGCGTTTAGCTGCCCAAGAGAAGGGACCGCCTCCGGGAGAGGCTTGAACCCGGACGGAAGCTGCCGAATGCAGAAGGTAAGGACGTTCGTTTACCAGAATTCACTGCCATGAGGTATGAGGAAAAAAAAGGAGAATGCTGGGGCTGTACTAACCAACTCTTTTATAATATTCACTAGTCCTGAGGGAGGTATGCTTCCATGGAGGCACCAGGAAAGAGAGATTTCTTGTTCATACATCACGGGACACAGAGCAGCATAGTCATTACTATGTGGGTTATATAGAATTACCTTCAGGTGCTGGCACTGGCAACTTCCAAAACAGGAAGTACCCTCCCCTATATAAGCCCCTCCCATCCGGGAGTACCTCAGTTTTTTTGCCAGTGTCTAAGGTGTTGGCCAAGGTTAACATGTATTCATCTGGGCTTGTGTACAGGTTCTCTGGGCCTTAGCAAGCTATTCCGGATCCGACCAAAAAAGCTTCATAGCTAAACGGTCGGTACCCGGGCCTTGCAGAGAAGAGCAGGGTTTTGCCTGTAATGCCTCTCTTAGGAGGGCTGGACCCTGGGATCCAGAGCTCTGGTCATACCCAAAACCAAGAGGCTATCTGTGCAGGGTGCTATACAGGTCCAGGGGAGTGGAATCCTTGGGAACCCGGTCCCTGAAGGTCTAGTACAATGCCTGCCGTGAGAGGTGAAGTTTGGGCTTCTGTGGACCAAACAAAGTCCTGCGGCGGGGAAAAGGTAAGTGGGGGCCCCTCAGGAACTTGGTTCTATTGAGGGGACCCCCAAGCCTAATATGTCTTTCTGCCTGTTACCTAAAGGGTATTCCCGCTAATAGCTGTATATGCCTAAGAAATCCTAGAAATGTTTTTTCATAAGGGAAGTTTTAAAAAAACTGTAAACCTGGAAATGTTTTTTCATAAAGGAGGTTTTAAAAAAAAAAAAAAAAAAGACAAAGGTGCGGTACCTGTGTTTGTCCACTAGAGGCCGCTGTGGAACGTCTTTTTTCTTGGGACTATTCCTTCCATGGTGAAAGTCCAGGCAGATGAGTGAGCTCTCTATCAGGGAAGCTGCATTCCTCTGTCATGCTGCCAAGTAGTTTCCTTCCATCCCCGAGTCCTGGTGAAACAGGGACCCTGGCTCCTCTCCCTACATGGCGCCAAGAGCGCACACGTGCACGCGCGCGCACACATGCTTTCCTTTTATAAGGTTTAGCTTCAAAAAAGGGGGCGGAGCCTGGCAGATGACGCGCTCTGTGCGCCCAGCGCTTCTGCGCATGTGCGGGCGTCCCAGCAAGATAAAAGGACTCAGTCCACGCTGCTTGCTATGGACACAGAGCATGAAAAGGAGCTGGTAGCATGGTATAGGGGCTTACAGCGGGCGGTTGATACAGGCATCCCCAGAAAGACGCATTAGTAGACACCCACTGATGTACATAGCAGCAAATTGCATTAGACTATTTCAGTAAGGGGTGTATTGCGGCTGGAATACCTCAGCTTTGAACTAAGGAATATGCCGCCTAAAAAACTCCGAGATATACCTCTCAGGAAGTGTAGGGGGTCTCCATCGGGCTCTGAGGATCTGGAGCAGTCATCTGCACCCTCCTCCCCTGAGAAATCAGAGGTTAATACCCATAAGGAACCCCCGGGAGTGCCAGGTACTGCGGCTGTCCTCAGTCCACCTGCTCCTGCATATATAACAGAGGAGGTTTTTTCCTCAACTCTGGAGGGATTGGAGCAGAGATTGGCAGCATTGATCGCTTCTTCTCTACAGGAAAGAAAGCGCGCCAGATCTCCATCACCTCCATTAGAGTGCCTGTTGGCAGAGCAACAGTCCCAGGAAGGGACCGACCTACCTGAAGGGGATCAGGAGGAGGTTAGCTCTGTTTTTGAGGAATCGACAGTAGATGAACCATTTTCAGCATCGCAGACTGAAAGATTGTGGGTCCAGACCCTAACTGACATGGTTCGATCTGCATTTAAAATGCCTCTTGTTGAACCATCAACTACTGCTGTCTCCTCATTGGGGTCGCTAAAAGCTCCCCAGGTTAATTGCTCCTTTCCAATACATCCATTATTGGAAGGACTTATATACCAGGACTGGGAACATCCTGATAAACTATTTGTTCCGCCTAAAAGGTTTCCGGTGATCTATCCCATGGAGGAAAAGTTCACCCAGAGATGGAATGTTCCTACGGTGGATGCAGCCATCTCTTCTGTGAACAAATCACTGACATGTCCAGTAGATAATGTTCAAATGTTCAAAGATCCAGTGGATAAAAAATTGGAATCTTTATTAAAATCTGCTTTTTCCACAGCAGGGGCTGTTACACAGCCAGCAGTGGCAGCTATTGGGGTCTGCCAAGCTTTAAAGGATCAAATGAAAATGGTCCTGAGGGATTTGCCAGACCAGCAGGCCCAGGCTCTGGCTGATCTGCCTAGAGCATTATGCTTTGCGGTTGACGCCATCAAGGATTCTATCCATCAGGCCTCCCGCCTCACGCTGTCTTTGGTACATATGCGTAGGCTTCTGTGGCTCAAAAACTGGTCTGCTGAAGCTCCCTGTAAGAAGCTCTTAGTTAGCTTCCCATTTCATGGGGAACGCCTTTTTGGCGAAGACCTGGATAAGTATATCCAGAAGATTTCCAGTGGTAAAAGTACTCTCTTACCGAGTAAAAAGAGGTCTAGGGGTCCATCTTTTAAGAGGACTACCTCTCCTATCCCTGCGACGTCTGCTACTAAGCAGTTCCGACGGCCTCCTCGGTCAAACTCAGGAGGTAAAAATCAGGGACAGCCACAGGGTAATAAAAAGCCCTGGATCCGAAGAGGTACTAAACCAGCCTCCAAGTCAAGCCTATGAAGGGCTGCCCCCACTCAAACGGGTGGGGGGAAGACTTCAGTTGTTCGCAGAGACCTGGCGGGAGACGATCAAAGACAGATGGGTGCTCTCCGCAGTAACTCTGGGATACAAGTTGGAGTTAAAAGAGTCTCCTCCGTCCCATTTTATGTGGTCAGGCATGCCAAGAGACCCTCTGAAAAGAGGGTCTCTCCTATTGGCGTTAGAACAACTATTGCTCCAAGGAGTAATTATGGAGGTTCCTATGGAAGAGTGGGGGTTGGGTTTCTACTCAAACCTTTTCACAGTCCCGAAGCCAAACGGGGACATAAGACCCATATTGGATTTCTAAACGTCCGGTCTTTCCGGATGGAGTCGATCCGATCGGTCACCGCTGCCCTACAAGGGGAGGAATGGTTAGCCTCGATCGACATCAAAGATGCTTACTTGCATGTTCCCATCTTTCCAGGTCATCAAAAATTCCTACGCTTTGCAGTAGAAGGGCGCCATTTTCAGTTCAGAGCCTTACCATTCGGTCTGGCCACAGCACCACGAGTGTTCACAAAAATTCTGGCCCCACTGTTGGCCGATCTAAGAACACGGGGTGTAACGATAATGGCATACCTAGACGACCTGTTGTTGATGGACCACTCAGTTGCCAAGCTAGAAGTGGTAATTGTCGATACAATCAAGTATCTAGAGTCTCACGGTTGGGTCATCAACCTGGACAAGTCAGCCCTACAGCCAGTGAAAAACCTGGTATATCTAGGGCTACGGCTGGATTCAGACCAGAGGAAGATTTTCTTACCTCTAGACAAGGTATCCTCTTTGAGGGCCTTGGTCCGTCTGCTTTGTGCAAAAAGACAGCCGTCCATACGCCTGTGCATGAGGCTGCTAGGAAAGATGGTAGCATCATTCGAAGCTGTACCATACGCCCAATTCCACTCAAGGAATTTACAAAGGGCCATATTGTCAGCATGGAACGGAAAAGTTCAGGCTCTAGACTTCCCGATGGCTTTGTCCCCTTCCGTTCGGAAGAGTCTCTGCTGGTGGTTGATCCCCCAGAATCTCCAGAAGGGAAAACCCTTCAGCCCGATATCTTGGAAGGTGGTCACTACAGATGCCAGCCTTATAGGCTGGGGGGCAGTACTGGAGCAATGGTCTCTCCAGGGCAGATGGTCAAATGTAGTAAAAACCCTGCCCATCAATCTCTTAGAGATACGAGCAGCCCGGTACGCCCTAGTAGCCTGGACATCCAGACTCCAAGGGTCCCCTGTCAGAATTCAATCAGACAATGCCACAGCAGTGGCATATATCAATCATCAGGGAGGCACCAGGAGTCGTGCAGCCCAGAGGGAAGTAAGTCACATCCTGGAATGGGCAGAAAAGCATGTCCCATGTATATCAGCTGTCTTCATTCCAGGGGTGGAGAATTGGAAGGCGGACTTTCTGAGTCGCCAACAGTTATGCCCAGGGGAATGGTCCCTTCATCCCGAGGTCTTCCGAGCAATATGTCAGCGGTGGGGAACACCGGATGTAGATCTGCTAGCATCCAGATTCAACGCAAAGGTGGACAGATTTGTCTCCCGGACAAGGGATCCCCTCGCTTGCGGCTCGGATGCTCTGGTGTTCCCTTGGGATCAGTTCAGACTGATATATGCATTCCCTCCGCTACAATTGTTGCCTCGACTCCTTCGCAGAGTCAGGTTGGAGAAGAAGCCGGTGATCCTGGTGGCTCCAGCGTGGCCCCGAAGGGCCTGGTACGCAGAGATCATCAAAATGTCTGTGGGGAGTCCTTGGACCCTTCCACGTCGTCCGGACCTGCTTTCGCAAGGACCGATATACCACCCTTCCTTACTAACTCTAAGTTTAACGGCCTGGCTATTGAATCCCACATCCTAAAGATGAGAGGTCTCTCTAACTCTGTGGTATCAACTATAATCAATGCCAGGAAGCCTGTATCCAGGCAGATCTACTATAGAGTTTGGAAGGCGTACATCACTTGGTGCGAGGCCAGAAAATGGCATCCACGTAAGTACGTTATAGGCAGAATTCTGGACTTCCTGCAGTGGGCTGTAGACAGGAAGTTTGCCTTAAGTACTATCAAGGGCCAGGTTTCGGCCTTGTCAATACTATTTCAAAGGCCCCTGGCTATGCATTCACTTGTCAAATCCTTTATGCAAGGTGTGACTCGTATTATTCCACCGATTAAGGCTCCCATATGCCCATGGGATCTAAATTTGGTTCTGTCGGTTCTGCAGAAGCAGCCATTTGAACCTTTGCGGCACATTTCCTTGGTTCTACTCACCAGGAAATTGATATTTTTAGTAGCCATATGCTCGGCTAGAAGAGTGTCGGAATTAGCCGCCATGTCCTGTAAAGAGCCATATCTGGTTATCCATAAGGACAGAGTAGTATTACGTCCTCACCCAGCCTTTCTTCCTAAGGTGGTATCGAGGTTTCACTTGAACCAGGATGTGGTTCTTCCTTCTTTTTTCCCCAAACCAAGCTCGGTAGAGGAAAAGTTATTGCATTCTTTGGATGTAGTAAGAGCAGTTAAAGCTTATCTAAAAGCCACTGCTCAGATTCGTAGAACGGATTCTTTGTTTGTTCTGCCGGAAGGCCCCAGAAAGGGTCAGGCAGCATCAAAATCTACTTTAGCCAAGTGGATTCGACAGGTCATAATACAAGCCTATGGCTTGAGAAGTAGACCGCCTCCGTTCAAAGTTAGGGCGCACTCCACGAGAGCAGTTGGAACTTCATGGGCAGTGCATCACCAGGCCTCCCTGGCGCAAATTTGTAAGGCCGCAACATGGTCTTCAGTACACACGTTTACTAGGTTCTACCAGGTGGACATTAGAAGTCAGGAGGATGTCGCCTTTGGGCGCAGTGTGTTGCAGGCCGCAAAAGATCCTCATGCCTGATGGCGCCCAGCTTATGTATGGTGTATCCCCCCCTCATGTGGCATTGCTTTGGGACGTCCCACATAGTAATGACTATGCTGCTCTGTGTCCCGTGATGTATGAACAAGAAAGTAGGATTTTTAAAACAGCTTACCTGTAAAACCCTTTTCTTGGAGTACATCACGGGACACAGAGCTCCCACCCCTCTTTTGGGGACACGTATTGCTTTGCTACAAAACTGAGGTACTCCCGGATGGGAGGGGCTTATATAGGGGAGGGTACTTCCTGTTTTGGAAGTTGCCAGTGCCAGCACCTGAAGGTAATTCTATATAACCCACATAGTAATGACTATGCTGCTCTGTGTCCCGTGATGTACTCCAAGAAAAGGATTTTACAGGTAAGCTGTTTTAAAAATCCTACTATTTTTGCATTCAAACATTCAGCCAAGAGCTGTTTTTTGTATCTGACCACAGAAATCAGAGAGCAGGAGGAATGGTTGTTAAACCTACATGTTTTTTGAGGGGATAGTATCTGGACAATCAGAATACACAATGCTTTGTGCAACATGAAAGAGGTGATTGCTAAAGCTATAGGTGGTATAAGTATTATTTTGTGAGTACAGGAATCTGAATGAACAGTGCTGTGTAAAGGATAGAAGGGTTGATCGCGAAGACTACAATTGTTCTGTGTATGTGGAGGTTAAGCACCGAGAGAGCGGTGCAGCAATTTGTAGCGATCTCTAAAGCCCTGTACACACGATCGGATTTCTGATGGAATAAAATCCGATGGATTTTTCCATCAGATTTCCAATGAAGCCTACACACCATCAGTCAAAAATCAGTTCAATGCTTCTGAGCATGCGTCGACTTGATTCTGAGCATGCGCGGGTTTTTTCTCCAATGGAATTCCACACAGACGATCGGAAATTGCTATCGTTTTTTCCATCGGATAAATTTAAAACATGTTCTATGGAAAAAAGACCCGATGGGGCCCATACACGATCAGTTTGTCCGATTAAAAAAAGTCCATCGGACTGTTTTCATTGGTAAAACTGATCGTGTGTACAGGGCTTTAGGGTGTGCGCTGACATCTAAATAATTATAGTTGTTTGCACAACCCCTGGCAAAAAGTATGGAATCACCAATCTTAAAAAATGTTTATTCAATTGTTTAACCACTTCTCTACCGTCCACCATCAAATGACGGCGGGACGAAGAGCCTCTCGTTCTGGGCGGACGTCATGTGACTTTGCGCCTTCCCGAGCCACTAGGGGGCGCGCGCCACCGCCGTCACTGGGGACCTGATGTGCGTGCCCGGTGGCCGTGATGGCCGCCGGGCACCCGCGATTGCCCAGTAACTGAGCAGGACCGTGGACCAGGGAGAGGAGACCGATGGTGTGTCCCTTGTACATAGGGACACCGATCGGTCACCTCCCCACAGTAAGAATCACTCCCTAGGGAACACATTTAACCCCTTGATCCCCCCCCTAGTGTTAACCCCTTCCCTGCCAGTCATATTTATACAATAATCAATGCATTTTTATAGCAGGGATCGCTGCATAAATGTGAATGGTCCCAAAAATGTGTCAGAAGTGTCTGCCGCAATATCGCAGTCACGATAAAAATCGAAGATCGCTGCCATTACTAGTAAAAAAAAATAATAATAAAAATGCTATAAATCTATCCCCTATTTTGTAGCCGCTATAACTTTTGCACAAACCAATCAATATACGCTTATTTTTATTTATTTTTTTGCCAAAAATATGTAGAAGAATACATATCAGCCTAAAATGAGGAAAAAAATGGTTTTAAAAAAAAAGGATATTTATTATAGCAAAAAGTAAAAAATATTGTGTTTTTTTCAAACTTGTCCCTCTTCTTCTTTTGTTTATAGCGCAAGAAATAAAAACCACAGAGGTGATCAAATACCACCAAAAAAAGTGCTAATTGTGGGGAAAAAATTATAAAAATTTCATTTGGGTACAGTGTTGCATGACTGCGCAATTGTCATTCAAAGTGTGACAGCGCTGAAAGCTGAAAAATGGCTTGGGCAGGAAGTGCCCTGTATTGAAGTGGTTAATTGTGGAGAAAAAAAATAATCACAGGCATGCCTTAAAACTATTTTCATTTAACATTCGAAAAACTTCTGTCTTTAAGAAACACTTAAAAAAAAAAAAAAAAAAAAAGAAAGAAAACTGTAGTCAGTTGCAACAGTTTAAAATATTATAGAATCATTGAAAAAAAAAAAAACACTACAGTACACCACTAGTACTTTGTTGCACTGCCTCTGGGTTTTATTACAGCTTGAATTCTCTGAGGCACGGATTTACCTACCGGAAGTTTTCTTCATCAATTCAGCTCCAACTTTCTCTTATTGCATTTGCCAGATCAGCTTTGTAGGTTGAAGCCTTGTCGTTGACCATTTTCTTTAATTTCCACCATATATTTTCGATTAGATTGTGGTCTGGACTATTTGCAGACCATGCCATTGAAATTATATGTCCTTCTTGAAGGAAAGTTATCATGGCTTTAGCTCTATGGCGAGATGCATTATCATCCTGAATTATGTCCTCATCACTAAACATTCTTTCAATTGATGGAATAAGAAAAGTGTCCAAAATCTCAATATAAACTTGTGTATTTATTGAAGATTTAATGACTGTCATCTCCCCCGTACCTTTACCTGACAGGCAACCCCATATCATCAATGATTGTGGAAATTTGCATGTTTTCTTCAGGCAGTTGTCTCCATACATTTAATTGTAACTGCACCAAACAAAAAGTCCCAGCATCATCACCCTGCCCAATGCAGATTTGTGATTCATTACTGAATATCACTTTCATCCAGTCACCCACAGTCCATGATTGCTTTTCTTTAACCCATTGTACCCTTGTTTTTTTTTTCTTTTTAGGTGTTAATAATGGTTTTCGTTTGTCTTTTCTGTATGTAAAACCCATTTCCTTTAGGCGATGTCTTAGTTTGGTCACAGACATTGACTTCAGTTTCTGATCATTTGTTCCTCATTTCTTTTGGTTGTGCATTTTATGTTTTTAAGGAATATTGATTTCCGTTTTCTATTTTGACGCTTGGATGTCTTCCCTGGTCTACCAGTATACTTCCCTTTAACAACCTTCCCATTTGATTTGTACTTGGTCCAGATTTTAGACACAGCTGACTGGGAATAACCAACATCTTTTACCTTCTTGAAGAAGTCTTATAATCCTCTCCTGTTTCAACTGACATCTCTCATGTTGGAGCATCAGGTCAATCAGGTTGGTGCAACAGCTCAACAAGGTGTGCAAGCACTCTTTTTTAACTGAAGATTAATTAGCAGGTGTAATCTAATGAAGATGTTTGTTTGAGAACTGCAAAGTACATGGTGATTCAATACTATTTTCCTCAGAATTGAGTGATTTCATATTTTTTTTCCTCTACTTGATGTGCAAAAACAGTTGCATTTGACTACAGTTGTCTTTCTTTGTTTTCTTTTTTTTTAAGTGTTTCTTAAAGCCATAAGGTTGGAATGTTAAATTGAAATTAGTTTTGAGGCATGTCTGTGATTAGTTTTTTTTCTACACAACTGAATCAACATTTTCCAAGTGTGGTGATTCCATACTTTTTTTCAGGGGTTGTATATACATAGCAAAGCACAGCATAGACCATATTCACTGTGTATTAGAGCTAGTTCAAAGCCAGAGGCTTCTCTCTGCACCACTCACAAATTATTCAAATGTTTCGGAAAATTAGCACCTCTGCCTAGCAGCACTAGGGTTGTTGGTTTGAATTACCAACCACGGCACTACCTGCCTGGAGTTTGTATATTCTCCCTGTGCCTGCAAGGGTTTCTTCTGAGTACTCTGGTTTCCTCCCACACTCCGAAGACATGCTGGTAGGTTAATTGGATCATGTCTAATCCTATCTTCACATCTCTGCATTTTTGCCCAATAAACACCAATACATTTACATGTATAACATAAAATACATTTAGCCACATGATGGAAATAGGGTGATGGTGTCACATACGTAAAGGCATGTGCAGGTTAAGGTTGCTGGCTTCTCATGCACAACTAAACTTAAAGTGGTTGTAAAGGCAGAAGGTTTTTTATCTTAATGAATTGTATGCAGCGGCGGCTTGTCCATAAGGTGCGCAGGGGTGCCGCCCCCCTAATCTCTATGTGCCGGCCCCTAATCTCCATGCGCCGGACGCATAGAGTTCTATGAGATTTTTTGTTTTGTGGATCACATGATTAGAGCCATAGGCTTCAAAAAGTGTGAGCTTGGGGCACAGAGCACTGCACCCTGACCCCACCCACTTGTTTTGACATTAGAAAATTTGGTGTATGAATGTGAAGTAGGGACCTTAGATTGTAAGTTCCTAGAGTGTGGGTACTGATGTGGATACAATACAATATATAGTATAAGTGTAATATGCTGCATAAAATTGATGGTGCTTTTACAGTATAAGTATCTGTAATAATAAATAAATAAACTTATTTAAAGTGTGCTGTGAAGAAATGCTATGTATTTTCACAGGCTCAGCTTGATAAAAAGGAAAGCCTTGGAACATTAGTAGGTCTCATCCTCTTTAAGAGGAAATAAACCCTGATGGATTTTACTTCCTTTTTTGTTCCCAGCAAAGTAAAAGCATAATGTGCTAGTGTGCATCGCATACTAGCACATCATTTGACACTTATCTGCAAACAAAGCCTGCGCTGTCCCAGCTGAAGGCCGCATCCATGTTTGCCCCTCTTCCTTTTGGGGCCGCGGACTCTGGCTCTGTGACTGGCCAGTCGGCTGAAATCATGCGCGCCGAAGCAGCCAGTCGCGGCTCAGGGGGCCGTTTCTTCACAGCGCATGCGCCGATGACATCATCGGCACAGTACAAAGTAAATATCTCCTAAATGGCGCACGTTTAGGAGATATTTACTGTACCTATAGGTAAGCCTTATTATCTGCTTACCTGTAGGTACAACTTGAAAATGGAGGTTTACAACCTCTTTAAGACCATATGTTCCCCCTTGCTTTTTACATGTGTAGCACTACCCCCGTAGGAGCTGCTGGTTTGATTTTGGGTCTGCACTCTGCCTGTCAACCCCAGAAATTTGGCTCGAACCCCCCTTGGCACAACTGGACAACAATATAAATGCAGAACCCAATAGCAGAGGGGACCACAACAATACCACACTGTAATGTATATAGTTATTGTTACCTTGGCACTGGAAACCTGGTTCACAGCTGAAATAGACAGAGTCCCACACAGGTAGTACTTAACCAGTTGTAAAATGTTTACTTGGAAAAGAGTCAAGCCCTGTACACACGATCGGATAACCTATGGATTTTCGTCCAATGGATTTGTCCATCGGAAATCCGATGAAACTGTTTTTCATCAGTCTTGCCCACACACCATCAGTCTAAAAACCGACCGTTCCAAACGCGGTGACGTAAAACACTCCGATGAGCCGAGAAAAATGAAGTCTGAGCATGCGTCGACTTGATTCTGAGCATGCGTGGGTTTTTGATCCGATGGACTTGCCCATAGACGATCTGAGTTTTCGATCATTTTTTTATCCATCGGAAAAATTTAAAACATGTTCTATTTTTTAAAACCGATGGAAAAAAGACAGATGGGTCCCATACACGATCGGTTGGTCTGATGAAAACCATCCATCGGACGGTTTTCATCAGTCAAACCGATCGTGTGTACAGGACTTCACAGAGTGGTTATACAAATAAACATTTGACTATGCACAGATCCCTGCAAAGTCAATGAAACCTAACTGTTTCAAGAATTCTATAACACAAGACCCAATTACCATATACTGAGTCAGATGTAAGTGAGTGTGTGGTGGAGGGATCTCCCAATACTATAGCACCAGCACTGGGGCACCTCTCCACCAAGGCTCACACAAATCACTAAAACAATAAATGACAAATACAATGCAAACAGTTACATTAGACCCTATAGTTCATATGGCTCCCTCTAGCGGGCAGTTCAAACTGGTACGCATCCCTTTGTAGTGAACGTTGAAAAGAAATAAAGTGATGATTGTTCCTTTAAGTTCAGCTTGTCTTCTGCTAGCTCAGTTGGTGCACTTTAATTGTATTCCAATCAGTATGTAACAAAAAGGGGAAAGTGGTCACTCAATGAAAGTAGGATCGGAGCAGAAGAACCGCTAGTCCTCCCAGGCCGCTATACTGCATGCGGTCACAAAGGATCCCTATCTGTGGCACTGCAAGTGTCAGCAACTACAAGTGGGATTATATAGACCACTCTCCTGCAACTTAGTCAACTATTTTGGTAGGCAAGTGCCCTCTCACCCGGCTGGAAGCCTCTGATCACTGGTATCCCTGTCAGATAAGATGTCGCCGGGTCGCTGCGCGGCTGCTCACAAAGTGCAGATGGACGGATGGTTGCAGATGCTGTGGAGCATAGGATGGTCCCTTCTTTGGCTCAGTCAGCAATGCGGTCCACAAGGATCCCTCCGTTGGCGATCCGCTCTCCGACTTTAGGCCCAGGCTTTTCCCGGCCTAGGCGCGCTCACAGCAGGACTCTTGCCTGTTGAAGATGGCGTCCAGAGAGAGCGTGCTGAGGCCTTACTCATCTGTTATTTAAGATTCCACAGCAGGCTGTGTGGTGGTGCACTGTTTTCTGGTAGCACAGTGGCACTGTGGGTATTGTAGTTTCAATCCAACTCACGGAAATAGAGTCACTTCCTCTCGCACTACAATGCCCACCATGCTTTGTGTCATAGTGCAACTGGACTGAACGAACTTCAATGTCACAACATAAACAAACCCTAGAGGGAGCCAAGCTCATTATAGGAACACAACAAAGTCTTCAGGATACTTTAGATAATAACCCCTTGCTACACATGTTATGCTATCTCATTTTTATCAACACTCTTTGTATAATTATCATTATGTGCAATATATTTTTGCCATCTGCCTTCAAGAACTGATGCTGCTTACTTTAGTTATACACCATGGAGTTGATATACTAAAGGAGTCACTTTGCAAGGGAATTTTCTCTTAGCTTACTGAATGAGATGAAGCTCTGCTAACTTCAATCATCCAATCATTTGCAAACAAAAATTTATATATATTTTTTCAAATACCCCTTACCCGTACTTCATTGGATATTCTTAGAATTTTCACCACATTTACTAAGCTAATTGAAAACTGCCATGCAAAGTGAAAATTCACTTACTAAAGTTGATATGATTTACTCTTTTACTAAATCACTTTCCCACATATCTAGAAAGGTTTTTTGTCAAGAGGCATATTGCACAAACCTTTTTTTTTTTCATTCTGTAAATGTGATTTCTATCATTTACTCCTTGAATAACATACTTTATACAGGTCCTTCTCAAAAAATTAGCATATTGTGATAAAGTTCATTATTTTCTGTAATGTACTGATAAACATTAGACTTTCATATATTTTAGATTCATTAAACACAACTTGAAGTAGTTCAAGCCTTTTCTTGTTTTAATATTGATGATTTTGGCATACAGCTCATGACAACCCAAAATTCCTATCTCAAAAAATTAGCATATCATGAAAAGGTTCTCTAAACGGGCTATTAACCTAATCATCTGAATCAACTAATTAACTTTAAACACCTGCAAAAGATTCCTGAGGCTTTTAAAAACTCCCAGCCTGGTTCATTACTCAAAACCGCAATCATGGGTAAGACTGCCGACCTGACTGCTGTCCAGAAGGCCATCATTGACACCCTCAAGCAAGAGGGTAAGACACAGAAAGAAATTTCTGAACGAATAGGCTGTTCCCAGAGTGCTGTATCAAGGCACCTCAGTGGGAAGTCTGTGGGAAGGAAAAAGTGTGGCAGAAAACGCTGCACAACGAGAAGAGGTGACCGGACCCTGAAGAAGATTGTGGAGAAGGACCGATTCCAGACCTTGGAGGACCTGCGGAAGCAGTGGACTGAGTCTGGAGTAGAAACATCCAGAGCCACTGTGAACAGGCGTGTGCAGGAAATGGGCTACAGGTGCCGCATTCCCCAGGTCAAGCCACTTTTGAACCAGAAACAGCGGCAGAAGCGCCTGACCTGGGCTACAGAGAAGCAGCACTGGACTGTTGCTCAGTGGTCCAAAGTACATTCGGAAATCAAGGTGCCAGAGTCTGGAGGAAGACTGGGGAGAGGGAAATGCCAAAATGCCTGAAGTCCAGTGTCAAGTACCCACAGTCAGTGATGGTCTGGGGTAACATGTCAGCTGCTGGTGTTGGTCCGCTGTGTTTTATCAAGGGCAGGGTCAATGCAGCTAGCTATCAGGAGATTTTGGAGCACTTCATGCTTCCGTCTGCTGAAAAGCTTTATGGAGATAAAGATTTCATTTTTCAGCACGACCTGGCACCTGCTCACAGTGCCAAAACCACTGGTAAATGGTTTACTGACCATGGTATTACTGTGCTCAATTGGCCTGCCAACTCTCCTGACCTGAACCCCATAGAGAATCTGTGGGATATTGGGAAGAGAAAGTTGAGAGACACAAGACCCAACACTCTGGATGAGCTTAAGGCCGCTATCGAAGCATCCTGGGCCTCCATAACACCTCAGCAGTGCCACAGGCTGGTTGCCTCCATGCCACGCTGCATTGAAGCAGTCATTTCTGCAAAAGGATTCCCGACCAAGTATTGAGTGCATAACTGAACATAATTATTTGAAGGTTGACTTTTTTTGTATTAAAAACACTTTTCTTTTATTGGTCGGATGAAATATGCTAATTTTTTGAGATAGGATTTTTGGGTTTTCATGAGCTGTATGCCAAAATCATCAATATTAAAACAAGAAAAGGCTTGAACTACTTCAGTTGTGTGTAATGAATCTAAAATATATGAAAGTCTAATGTTTATCAGTACATTACAGAAAATAATGAACTTTATCACAATATGCAAATTTTTTGAGAAGGACCTGTATATGTTGTGCAATGTTCTTAAATGTGTGGCACTTTCAACTTTCGGAGGGAGGACAGCTTACAAGTTTTACTATCATGTTGTTGTTGCAGACCACATGAAGGAGAGGCACTACACAAGGGAGAGGAGACTGGAAGGGTTATTGTATTAATTTTAGTTGAAGCTGGAGGAAGAAGTAATATTGCTGAAAATGCACCATGGGGATAAGACAGATTCTTGGCCCCTGGTCACAAATAATCTCACCCATGGATAAATAAAGTATAGCTAAAAGCTAACCATTGTTTTCTATTTTCATAGAGCCAGCTAAGCTGTGTCTCATTAGTGAGACTTCCCTTCACTTTCTGTCCTATAGACACAATAGGAAGTAAGAAAATATCTTTAGTGAGAGGATATATTTCCAATATGAGTGATTTTCCCTCTTACACAGTTGTCACAAGAACAGGAGTGTTTCCAGAATGTGAGTCCTGCAATGGCAGCTTCCATACTTTACTCATGACAGGTTTCCTTCATTAAGGCATTATCCTGTAAAAGTAAAATTCCTGTTAAATATATAAAATGCTCTATAATTGATCAATTTAAAATAAATTGTGGTTTTGAATATTTCCAACACTGTAGGCCAGATTGTTTCAGGAAATATTAAAAGCACAAAATATCCTTGAGACATTGCTTCTGCGGATAGCATTATGTCAAAAGGCTGATCATTTCAAAAACCACAAAATTATGTTTTTTCTTTTCAAATATAACCATCTAATTTAAACGAGAGAGGTGATGTCCTCATTTTCTTCTTACTTTTCTCTCTGCAGCACAGTAGGTAGAAAGCTGAAAGACTGCTGTGGTTTATTTATAGGAATTCTTCCCACACCTTATGTAACCTCCAGTTTTACTGAAGGTTAAAATGTCTCAACAAAAGAATAATAAAAATTGGAGTGTTTGAAGTAGTTTAAAGTCTGTGGTATCACTAATAACAAAGAGGTTAATCTAGCCAGAGCCCAGGGACCTGCAGCATGATGCTCTGCAGTGTATTCCAGATCCCTTTTGGCCACGATGGTTTAATAAAAATGCTCTGAGATTTTCTCAGCAGATAGAAAAAGCAAAAAGGAAGCAAGGCAAAATGTGGTGTATGGAACAGAATGATTAAGATCCCAATGACCTTCTGGAGACCAACGTGAATAAAATGACATTGCCATGAGACACTTGAGAGGAAGGAAAGGACAATGTTAAAAGGCCTGGTTGAATAAAAAATTTACATGGATATCATAAAATATATTTAACCACATGATGGAAATAGGGTGATGGTGTCACATACGTAAAGGCATGTGCAGGTTAAGGTTGCTGGCTTCTCATGCACAACTTAACTTAAAGTGGTTGTAAAGGCAGAAGGTTTTTTATCTTAATGCATTCTATGCAGCAGCGGCTTGTCCATAAGGTGCACAGGGGCGCTGCCCCCTTAATCTCTATGCGCCGGCACCTAATCTCCATGCACCAGAGGCATAGAGTTCTATGAGTTTTTTTGTTTTGTGAAGCACATGATTAGAGTCATAGGCTTCAATAAGGGTGAGCTCGGGGCATAGAGCACTGCGCCCTGAGCCCACACAATTGTTTGACATTAGCAAATTAATACTGGCTAATATCTTCATGCTTCTCCTCCCGGCCAATCAGAAAGCGGATCCTGAGACCCGATTGGCCAGGAGGAGAAGCGACCAGATTGGCCGGGAGGAAGCCGCAGAAGCTGCCCGCGAGCTGGATGGGGTAAGTGCGGCACTGTCGGGCTTGCGGATGGTTGAGCGGGGCTGGTGAATGGGTGGGCAGAATGGGTGGGGGGGTTTGTTTGCTGCCCCCCCCAAAAAATAGAGCACCAGCCACCACTGATTCTATGCATTAAGATAAAAAGCCTTCTGCATGCAGCAGCCCCCTTCAGCTCCCCTAATGCTTACCTGAGGTCCATCTCGATCAAGCAATGTTGCAGGAGAGTCTCGGCTGACCAGGACTCCCCTCCTCATTGGCTGAGACAGTAGCATGGCGCCATTGGCTCCCACTGCTGTCAAAGACAGTCAGTCAATGAGGAGAGAAAGGGGGCCGGTCTGGGCCACGGCTCTGTGTCTGAATGGACACACAGAGCTGTGGCTCGGCTCCCCCATAGCAAGCTGCTTGCTGTGGGGGCACTTGACAGGATGGAGGGGCCAGAAGCACCAAAGAGGGACCCAAAAGGAGGCAGATCTGGGCTGCTATGCTCAAAACCACTGCACAGAGCAGGTAAGTATACACATGTTTATTATTTTTAACTAATAAAAAACGGAGACTTTACAATCACTTTAAAGTGATTGTAAAGGTAGGGTTTTTTATACATTCAATGCATTAAGATAAACAGCCTTGTGTGTGCAGCCTCTTAGCCCCTTTAATACTTACCTGAGCCCCATATAGATCCAGCAATGTTGTAGGAGTGTCTCGGCTGCCCGGGACCCCCCTCCTCATTGGCTGAGACAGTAGCGCGGCACCATGGCTCCCATTGCTGTCATTTAAAGCCAGTCAGCCAATGAGGATAGAAATGGGGTGGGGCCGGGCCACGGCTCCGTGCCTGAATAGACACAGGGAGCTGTGGCTCAGCTCCGGAACCCCCACAGCAAGCTGGCACTCAACAGGAGGGAGGGGCCAGGAGCACTGAAGAGGGACCAGAGAAGAGGAGGATCTGGGCTGCTCTGTGCAAATCCACTGCACCGAGTTGGTAAGTATAACATATTTGTTATTTTATTACTAAACAAAAATGAGAATCACTTTAAATACAGTTACAAAATTATGTGTCATGTTATATGAAGGAGAAGCTGGTAACATCCACAATTATATGTTAAAGTTGCATTATCACCTTGCCAATTCAAGGCAAAGTGACAGTGTCTGTGCAAACTCAAGTCACTTTATCCTCATCTCTCCAGCCAACCCCACACCCCCCAGCTCTTTCCTCTGTTGCATCTGCCACCAAAATACCTAGCATCCACTGGTGTCAGATCTCTGAGGGAGCAGTGATGTCACCCTCCCTGTCATGCAAATCTAAACCTAAATGAAGTTAAAAAATTATGTTCCATGTCACATGGTACCAATATTGCCCATATCCAGATAATATGCATTGGTGGCAACAGAAGAAGGCGCTACAAGGAAGCAAGGGTGGGCTTTGCATTTACACTGTATAAACCCCGTGTCAGGCGAGATGTGGGATTTTAGAGGTGCTTATTGATAATTTGACACTGTCAGATAAAAATGAAAATAGAAGATTCATAAAAAATCTATATTTTTATTCATGAAATACATGATATTAAAATTTAAATGAAAAGGAAAGAAAATACAACGCAGTGCACTCTTTCCTTTGAAATCACAAACTTGCAGTCCTACATGTTTCGCCTAGATTAGGCTTCTTCAGGGACGCATAGGAACTTTAGTTAATCTACAATAGATACAAATAGTTTATAGATACATATGTAGCGGCCTCACCCCTCTCCCTTGCTTTATCGGTTATATGGCTGTTGTCTAGGGGTACCTGGGAGAGAGAGATAAAACACACCACGGCCCATGTCCTCCGTAACTAAGAGGTGAAGGCCAGAAGATTGGGCTTTTGTGTAGGTGTCCTAGAGTCAAGTCCAGTCCTTCATCCCTGACTCCTTTTCTTTAGTAACCCAAGTTTTCTCTCTTTTCACTTCCGCTTGGGCAGTCACTTCGCCCGGATCAGTGCGCACGGGGGGAACGCACCAGCATCGATCTCTCCCTCCGGAGTGGCAGTCCCTGTGAGGTAGTTGAGGTGGAAAGCCCGAGGCTTTTCTGTGGATGGTTCCACCTCGAAGAGAAATTCTTTGCAGACCTCACAGCGCCCGAACGGCTTCAGCTGGACCACCAGTCCCGAACAGCCGGGACAGATCACACCGAGGGCTTCCATGTCTCTGCAGGTATAGAGAGCCAATCGCCCCCGGGGCCTTAGTCTTATCCCCGTATCCATAATCGGAGCAGCCAGAGAAGACATATCCGCAAAGGAAGGAACGGAAATCCACGGAGCACTTGAAGCCATCCTCTCTCTTTGCTGCTCCATTGCGCACTGACCCACCTGCGCCGGAATCTCCACGTGCGTACGTCCACGTGGCCAGACTCCTCCCACCTTCTGCACTTGTTCACGGGCTTCTCACTTGTTCGCGGGCTTTTCCCTTGCCCCGCCCACGAACTACGCAGTTATGGGTTGTCTCGGGCCCGCGTTGGCCAATATGGCCGACCTACTCGGAACTCCTCCGGGCAGCAAAGTTCAATTTCAGACACCATACACATATCCCAGATACGATGCCCCCACGTGTAGCGGCCTCACCCCTCTCCCTTGCTTTATCGGTTATATGGCTGTTGTCTAGGGGTACCTGGAAGAGAGAGATAAAACACACCACGGCCCATGTCCTCCGTAGCTAAGAGGTGAAGGCCAGAAGATTGGGCTTTTGTGTAGGTGTCCTAGAGTCAAGTCCAGTCCTTCGTCCCTGACTCCTTTGCTTTAGTAACCCAAGTTCCACACAGTGAATAGGTACAACTCAGTTTTATTCTTCTTGCCAAGCAATAAAACAATCTTTCTCCTTTGGAAAATGGGGACAGATCGAGGCACAATCCTTTCCCTTCTTGCTGCTGCCCACTGTGCTGTCACCAGTGGTGAATAGTCACTGCCACTGACTATGTAATATAGAACGTGAATTACCTTCGCTCACTTTGCCCCTGTCAGAGGAAGAAATCCGTCCAAGGGAGAAATGGAGGCCTCTCCGTCACCAGCGATGCCGCGCCGGGCTCTTCGGAGAAGTTACTGTGCACCAGTCCTCACGAACTCAGACACGGGCACCCAAGGAGTTAGGGTCCCCTCGGATTTCTCCACCCTCGCGGAACTCAGTCGAAGGTACTGAGCCCCAGGCATCCGCCATAGTACCTCACCCCAGGCTAAAGGTGCCTGAGATGGACTCCATCTCCGCTCCGGCTAGGCCAAGGGCGCCTAGGCCCGGAACGCCAGCACCCAATCTGAAGGTGCCTGGGTGCGGCCGCATCCTCCAACTCTCTGCCCCTAAGGTCAGGGCGTCCGCCCCTTTTATGACCTCTCCCTTTGTGTCACAGCGGGTTCCCCGCCCCACTGTACCAGCTCCAGGGGAGGACAAAAAGGCACAGTTTGCGGTGTGAGTTCAGCTCCGGCCCAAGGCAACAACGCCACCTGTAGGCCCCAAGGAACCCCACACCACCAGAGTCCTCACATAAATTCAAACATCCGCTACACTCTCCCCCTGGTGATTTGACACTGGTCCCCAGTGTCTGGTACAAACCCATATCCCACAAGGGTGGTGAAATAAGTTCAGCCCAGAAACCAAACTACACAATTTAGCCCTGAATTGTGCCAAGACTTGAATGGGAAAGGAAAAACTTAAAACAATATAACTATAAAACTTTCCAATAAAACACTTTAAATATCTCACACATTTACATTCTTCCCTCCCTCTGGCTATCTAAGGACCACCCATTCTCAGTAGTCTTGACAGACGAGTCTCCTGCAGAGGGAAAGAAAAGAAACATACATCCTACCAACATGTGTGTTTGCTTGGAATGAATGAGTCTATCCTAGAAGAAACCCATTCACTCCAATAAGTGCTGCATAATGTTAAAAAAACAAACAATCGTTGCGCAACACTGCCACCTGGTGACAGTGCCGCGGTCAAGACACTCATCACTTCCAGATGAACTTTCCTCTTGATCATTTTCTCTGTGACCCTACACTATCTAAAACCCAAAGTCACTGATTTCTTTTGAGTGCCAGGAGAAGGAGGGAGAACAAACAAAAACAGCTCCCATATCTCCAACGAGTAGAACTGCCCAAATACAAAAAAAACTAGGGCACAGTCCCTGTGTTCGAGGAAAGGCACTCTGGAAAGTTCAGCCAGGAATAGAAAAGAAAAGCACACAGGAGTCTTTTTCCCTCTCTTATTTTTTTTTTTCTCTTAAAGGTAAAACCTTGGATGAGGCAATGATATAGGCTTCAGACGATCATCAAAAGCCTCCACATGGTACTCAACACTCTTTCCTTCCTTGCGGCAGATCACCACTTTGTCCGCATGAATGTGTCTTCCCAGCATCCATTTAGCTTTACAGTCCTGAAACTTCTTGGTGACCGTTGGTGAACAGGAAAGGTACCGCCGTGCTTGCTGTACTTTCAGTTTGTCCCATACAAAGGTATCATACCACCTTTGCCAAAAGACCTCCACCTCATAGAGCAGTTCCCGAGGCAGATACGGGTATTCCCACCTATATTCCTGAGCAACCTTCTGGCCAAAGAGACGCTGCAGCCTTGACAAAGGTGGCATAGTAGCTCGGTCTCCTTCTCCAGGTGGAACAATCGCTTCTGGGTGGCGAGGTGCGTTCACCACCTCGGTAGAACTGGGCCTAGGAGCCCACAGTGATTGACGTTGCACTCCCGCAACAGGAGCAGGTGAAATGGATGTTGAATCCAGAAGGGGAACTTCAGACAGATAACCAGCTTCTTCCCTTGGCACCGAAGCCTCTACCCGAGGTGTACTATCTCCAGTAGACATGGGCAGGTCCCTTGCAACACAGGACGAGGGTAGCTTCATCTTGTCCCATCCCTTCTGTTGGAAGATTTCGTCTATCTCCCCATCATCGCCATTGTCAGACAATGAATCCAGGTCAGAGGTGTCGTAACACTCAGCGGGAAGATAATTCCCAGTCACGGAACTATCCCCCTTGACGGCCTCTACCGACTGTGGGCTACCGCCACTTTTAACCACGCAGACAGTCCCAACCCCTGGCTCACCTGGGCCTTTAAAAGAACAGGGATGTCCAGGACTTTTCCTACCGGAGCCATCCAGGCCAGGCAAGCAGTGGGGCGAAGCTCTTCCACGACCACACAAGGCCATCACTAGGCCGACTTTTCTCTTCGGCGGCCGGAGCAGGGCGCTGCTGGTGACCGAGGCAGCATCCTCGGATTTCTCTCTTTTCACTTCCGCTTGGGCAGTCACTTCGCACGGATCAGTGCGCACGGGGAACGCACCAGCATCGATCTCTCCCTCTGGAGTGGCAGTCCCGGTAAGGTAGTTCAGGTGGAAAGCCCGAGGCTTTTCTGTGGATGGTTCCACCTCGAAGAGAAATTCTTTGCAGACCTCACAGCGCCCGAACGGCTTCAGCTGGACCACCAGTCCCGAACAGCCGGGACAGATCACACCGAGGGCTTCCATGTCTCTGCAGGTATAGAGAGCCAATCGCCCCCGGGGCCTTAGTCTTATCCCCGTATCCATAATCGGAGCAGCCAGAGAAGACATATCCGCAAAGGAAGGAACGGAAATCCACGGAGCACTTGAAGCCATCCTCTCTCTTTGCTGCTCCATTGCGCACTGACCCACCTGCGCCGGAATCTCCACGTGTGTACGTCCACGTGGCCAGACTCCTCCCACCTTCTGCACTTGTTCACGGGCTTCTCACTTGTTCGCGGGCTTTTCCCTTGCCCCGCCCACGAACTACACAGTTATGGGTTGTCTCGTGGCGCGTTGGCCAATATGGCCGACCTACTCGGAACTCCTCCGGGCAGCAAAGTTCAATTTCAGACACCATACACATATCCCAGATACGATGCCCCCACGTGTAGCGGCCTCACCCCTCTCCCTTGCTTTATCGGTTATATGGCTGTTGTCTAGGGGTACCTGGAAGAGAGAGATAAAACACACCACGGCCCATGTCCTCCGTAGCTAAGAGGTGAAGGCCAGAAGATTGGGCTTTTGTGTAGGTGTCCTAGAGTCAAGTCCAGTCCTTCGTCCCTGACTCCTTTGCTTTAGTAACCCAAGTTCCACACAGTGAATAGGTACAACTCAGTTTTATTCTTCTTGCCAAGCAATAAAACAATCTTTCTCCTTTGGAAAATGGGGACAGATCGAGGCACAATCCTTTCCCTTCTTGCTGCTGCCCACTGTGCTGTCACCAGTGGTGAATAGTCACTGCCACTGACTAGGTAATATAGAACGTGAATTACCTTTGCTCACTTTGCCCCTGTCAGAGGAAGAAATCCGTCCAAGGGAGAAATGGAGGCCTCTCCGTCACCAGCGATGCCGCGCCGGGCTCTTCGGAGAAGTTACTGCGCACCAGTCCTCACGAACTCAGACATGGGCACCCAAGGAGTTAGGATCCCCTCGGATTCCTCCACCCTCGCGGAACTCAGTCGAAGGTACTGAGCCCCAGGCATCCGCCATAGTACCTCACCCCAGGCTAAAGGTGCCTGAGATGGACTCCATCTTCGCTCCGGCTAGGCCAAGGGCGCCTAGGCCCGGAACACCGGAACGCCAGCACCCAATCTGAAGGTGCCTGGGTGCGGCCACGTCCTCCAACTCTCTGCCCCTAAGGTCAGGGCGTCCGCCCCTTTTATGACCTCTCCCTTTGCGTCACAGCGGGTTCCCCACCCCGCTGTACCAGCTCCAGGGGAGGACAAAAAGGCACAGTTTGCGGTGTAAGTTCAGCTCCGGCCCAAGGCAACAACGCCACCTGTAGGCCCCAAGGAACCCCACACCACCAGAGTCCTCACATAAATTCAAACACCCGCTACACATACTATTAAGGCGATTATATAAAATACATTCAAATATTAATGGACTGTAAATTTCTAAAAACATGGACAAATACCTCCAAACTCTTAGAGATCCTCATAAACAACTGGGGTGTGCCACCTGACGTAAAGCAGGGGACACTGATGTATGAGTACAGGGTGTCTATGCTCAAGCCTGCATGTGTGGAATATCAAAGAGGGTCCAAAAGGGGATATCAGGTTTTATCCAGAGCTATGATTAAGCACTGAATCGCAGTGCGAAACGTCAGCTCACACTTGCTGTTTTTTTGCTGTGGCATGTTATTTGTGCTTTTGTTTTAAATAAAATAACCTTTTTTGGAGTGCGGCTGTCCAAGCGTTTTCCTCAGATTTTTTGCATTGGCACACCCCAGTTGTTTATGAGTATCTCTAAGAGTTTGGAGGTATTTGTCCATGTTTTTAGAAGTATGCAGTTCATTAATATTTGAATGTATTTTATATAATCGCCTTAACAGTATGTATCTATAAACTAATTGTATCTATTGTAGATTAACTAAAGTCCCTATGCGTCCCTGAAAAAGAAGAAAAGAGTCGCCCTTTGGGACTTTAAGTGAGGTGAAAGAGAGCGGGTACAAGTTCACACAATTGAATTGAATCAGTTTATTGATTGACAATAAAATAGTATAACAAAGCGGAGACAGCAGTGATTGTGCATCGCCAGGCATAATAGCCAAAGTTAACATCATTAATGCAAAACAAATATTGATACATTTCAAATGCAATATAACCATAACACAGCAATGATGATAGTGGTAGAATAAAACAGGCCAGTCAGTGTATGTATAAAAAGCCTCATAAAAATTATTGTATTGACACCGTAGGTAAATGTCTAACACAGTAGACACTCAAACTGCCATACATACAAAGCATCGTTGTGTCCCTACGTGTTTCGTGAGCTCCGCTCGCTTCCTCAGGGACCGATGCATATTCATTGTATCTATAGTGGGATGAGATAATAATAATGATAAGTAACACTATTCCATAATGGTATAGGGGATGGTGAGGTGGGTCAAAACCAAAAAAGAGGGAGAGACCTCATACTCACCATTGCTGCGGGCTAAAGATCAAACACTACAAGCCAAGGTGGCGGTAATACATATATCTGGCTCGGATACACTGTTACTTCTGCCCCTCACTTGCCTACATACATTTTTATACAACAGCCTATTATCTCCTATAAGTGCTTAGATACAGGCTGTAAATTTCATGGATAGGTATTATCTCAGTTTTTTTGCAACAGTCTTCAATTACCAGACATAAGTAGAGTCACAGTTTGACAAGCAAACAAATTTATTATACCTATGAGTCCCATAGGAATACAATAAAATCAGTCTAAGAGCCCTTTCACACTGAGGCGCTGCAAAAACGCCCTAAAACGCCTTTAGCACTATTACTTACCGCAATTTTAGGGCGCTAGCGGTAAAATTAACGCAATGCTGCAGGCGTTTTAACAGCGTTTTTCAAGCGTTATTGCAGCATGGGCAATTTCAGTCCTGCTGTTGTAGATGCTCTTTTTTTTTGCTTGCATGTTTACATTTTTGGGAGATCATGTGACTTTTCTACAGCTCAGAGCATATTATAGGCGCTATTCAGGCGTTTTTACAGCGCTTTCAATTCATTTCAATGGAGAGGGGCATTTTGGAGCGTTTTTTTCAGCGCCCAAAAGCTGCTCTAAAGATGCTGCTTCCAGGACCTTTCTCAACGCCCCGCCAGAGCAACGCCTCAGTGTAAAAGGGTCCATTGAGATGCATGGAGAGCATTTTATGAGCGTTTTAATAGCGCTATTTTTAACGCTAAAACGCTGTAAAAATGCTCCAGTGTGAAAGGGGTATTAAATGATTGCTAAAAAGGCTAAAACAGCAACCAGATGAAAAAGCTGGCTGATTCAGCCTACTTACCCCAAATGTAGATGTCAGGGATGGGTTCTCGGCTGTGGCAGAAGGCTGCAGAGAGGTCACTGTGCTAGGCTCTTCTCATTGCCAATAGACGGAACATCGGCCATGGTGATGGCCACCACTTGCGGCACTGTGGTGGAAGTCAACAGGAGGAACCTGCAGTCTTCCTTCATTGAGACAACGAGTATGGGAGCAAGGTGGCTGGCGATAACTTCAAACGTCTCGCCGGGAGAAACCAGACGATATGCACTGCGCCGGATAAGTCATGACATGACTAGACAAGGCGCACGAAACGCACTGTCATAGTGACGGGAATCCAGATGAGATGCACTAGGGAGATTGAAGCATGGAACGCAAGCCTGTGTATGTGGTCGTCACTATGAAAATGCGTTTCTTTCCTAAACCTAGCACAATATTTATCAGACCTTACAAAAATATACCACTTTATTTTTCCTAATTGTGTTACTTTTTTTTTTTTACTTTATGATGAATATACAGTATATATATATTACACCTGTGTACTCATTCCTTCAAGCATTAAAAGCTTACAAGAAATCATTCACTATATAAAACAGGTTGTTTACAATTTATGGCTTTAGCTTCTACGTCTGGCGAATCTGCAGCTTTCTGTTGATTGCACTGACTGTATCCAAGGACTGATCAAGTGGAAATGAATCAATATCATAATTCGAGCTCTGGAAAGTGCTCTGAAGATCTCTACAACTTCTCAGAAGATCATGTTTAAGAAACAGAGTAAATATTGCCAAATATGTACCCAAAATTATTTAATAACGCTTAACAGTTATCAAATGGCTTCTTTTTGTTAGTTTCAAAAAGTGTAAACAAATAATCTTTATATGTGTGTGTATACATTTCTGAACAATCAGATGTATGTGTATACTGTATATACTGTATGTATATATATATATATATATATATATATGTAGCGATACCTCCACTTAAGAAGGCCGCAAATTTAGTTTGGGCCCTGAAAACAGCTCTGCCAACCCCCGGCAATGTACTCGACCCCCTACTGGCACAGTTAGTATTGGCAGCAATATATCTATTCTTATACTGTATGAGTAAACCCAGACACCAAGACATAATAGTAAAAGGTATAAGATTTACTTAAGCTTTTGATAAGAAAGGTTAACAGTGGTAACAGTTCACAGATAATAAATTGCAGAGCCCTGCAGCAATAACACACTATGCATTAGAATGAACAGTAAAGGTGCGCCGCGTGGGCGACCGTTAACTAGGCGTCCTGTGACGCAGTAACCAAATGAACTAACTAGCTGGCCAGGCCTAGCTCAGATATCTACAACTCAGTCTATAGGGGATGATGGTTTTCTTCACCGGCAGGTCTTTAAAGGTGGTGCACATTAACAGAATACCATTTGTAATCCAATGAGGAGGTAGAGATGAAATAAACACTTTGCTATGTAAACTCTGAGTTCAGCTCTGATAAGGTTCTCTAATGAGAGTATCAGAAATAACTTGTGGGCCACGGCAGTCTATAGGCCCATTAGCAACAACAGTATATGGTCTGGGCATACGCCCTCTCACCCATCCGGACGCGATCCCAGTCCGGGGAACTTCCACCGACTGTGTCCTCACACACACAGTGTCTCCAGCGATCGTGTCCCCGATCCGGTCAAGGCTGTAGACAAGCAAAGTCAGATGTTATATGTGAGGTAGTGTTTCGCGCTACTCAAGAGTAATAAAATAGTGACTGGAGTAACTATCAATGGCTGCAAAATAAATCTGTGTTCACTTAACACATAAACAGTAATATAAAGAAAAAGGGGGGGATTTTGCGCTAAAGAAAAAAATTATTACACAAAAAACACTTATATGTCTCATAAATCTAATGGTAAAAAGATATATAATGGTAAAAAATACCTAGTGATATAATGTGCATATATAATAAATACTATAGTGCAATCACCAGAAGCAAGTGCATATATACACACAATAGTGCAGAAAGTTCAATATTGCAATGGTTGCTGTTCAGGAAAGTTCAAATGGGTATTTAATCAATGGTTAATTCCAAGATTCTAGATGTTCCAAAATTGTAGATGTCTTCAAATGTTTCAAATGATAAACAAATTGAAGTATTGAACCTGCGGTGAATCCTACACCTGTCTCCCAATGTTCTCACCTCAACCGCTTGGATCACTGGCATATAGTTTCACTGTTATGGACTATGTTCTTATGTCTCCTCTATTTCTCCTATTTCTTCTCCACTCTTAAATGATATTTGGATAGTATCCTCTACCAATCACGCTCTCTATGAAAGAGACAAGCGGGTGGGAGGGAAAGGGAGGGGGAGAGAAGGAGACCAAGCTCCAATCGGTGCAGCCAGGAGAGGGACAGGGAATGAAGCCTCCAATAGTGTAGTATTTCAATACGCAAAATAGGCTTTATTAGGTTAAAAATGGACTCTTACATCAATTAAAAAATAAACAGCGTGTAGGAGATAATCGGCGTGTAGCCGCTATCTTACTGTTATCCTGCTGTCTTACGATCCGTCCGTATGATGCCGCTATCCTCCCTACGGCGTTACGTCACGCACCTCGTGACTTCTTCAGGGGAGCCTGATTGGTTGTTAGGGCATCACTCAAATAGTGTATTAGACCGGAAGTCTTGCGGTCGCCATTTTCTTGAATACCACACTAAACTATATGGGCGCCGCCATTTTCCCTGTGTCTGGCTAGCTGTAAATATCCATATCGAATAAAAACATAGCAGAACGAAAATATTTGAGCGAAAATATTTATTTCCCTCATCTTCTATTGTGGGATGGTGCTGTGAATAGAGTGTTATTCTACTCATCTTGATAGTAACTAACATGTAAATTCCACACTACTACCTCAGATAATGACAGCCACAGCGGGCTGACTGGGCTAAAAACCATCCTGGGAAACAGTATAAATACTACAATAACATGAACCACCGATTCCATCAATAAAATGATCTTTAGATTAATATTAAATTAGAATTATTATATATAGATCTTTAATCCATACCTATAGTGATGTGTATATATATAATAGGCCTCTTATTCATAAGCACTCATTGCTGACTGGATGGCATCATACTTCAGATCCAGTTCAGGGCAACTAATTATATTATACAAATATAGCCATACTATCCAATGGAAAATAGAATAATAAAATAATATAATAATTCAAACATATATGTGTAAATACTAAAGTTATTAAAAATATTAAAAATTAAAAATAAAAAATTGCTTAAAAAACAATTCAGATCGAACTCTACATTCATTCCCCTGGGTGTCAGTGTTCTAAGCGTGTGTATCCACCGAGACTCTTTCTGACTGATATTTCTCACTAGATGGCTTCCTCTCCAGGAGCCTTTAAATTTATCTATGCCCCAAAATTGCAAATCTATAGGGTCCCGGTTGTGGACCTGTGCAAAATGTCGTGACACACTATGTTTCGGAAACCCGTTAATAATGTTTTGTACATGTTCTTTGATTCTTACTTTTAAGGCTCTCTTGGTTCTACCTACATACTGTAGGTTACAACTACATTGTAGTACGTATACAACACCCTCTGTGTGACACCCTATAAAGTCCTTTTATAGGGTGTGTGTTCCCTGTACTGGTGCTCTTAAATTCTGTCCTTTTGCCTTGGAACTTTTTGGCATGTTTGCAGGCCTAGCAGTTTCTACAAGGATAAAAACCTGTTCCATTAAAAAAGGAATAACTAGGTTTGGGGGGCGGGACTACAATTGATTTAACTATTAGGTCCCTGAGCGTCGGTGCCCTCCTATATATTATTTTAGGTCTATCTGGCAAAATATGATTAAGATCTTTATATTGTTTTAAAATGTGCCAGTGTCGCTCCACCAACCTGGCTACATCTTTATGTTGAATGTTAAAGTCTAAGATAAGACACGGCACCTCTTGATATTGGTGGTTTTTGTTTTTATTTAGTAACATCTTGTTTCTATCTAATTCCCTGACATCTACTATTTGCTTATCTAGCCAGAGATGGTCATAACCTTTTTCTTCAAACCTCTTTCCTATTTGTTGGGCTTGTTCATTATAATCAGTATTCTTGCTACAATTTCTTTTTAATCTTATAAGTTGGCCCTTCGGTATGTTATATAGCCATGATTTATGGTGGCAGCTTTCCAGAGAAAGGTAGCTGTTTGCATCCACTGATTTAAAGAAGGTTTTGGTGGTAATCTTATCTCCTTCTAGTTGGAGAGTTAAATCCAGAAAGTCCACAGATTTAGCATCGATTTTCCATTCAAGTTTGATGTTTTTTTCATTTTGGTTTAATGTATTGAGGAAGTGTTCTAGCTTGTCTCTACTTCCATTCCATATTAGTATCAGGTCATCAATATAGCGTTTATATAATGTCAATTCTGGGGGCATCTCTGCATATATGGCCTCCTCCTCCCACTGAGCCATAAATGCATTGGCTACACTTGGGGCAAATTTAGCTCCCATAGCTATGCCCACATTTTGTTTATAATATGCCTGATCGTGCCAAAAATAGTTATACTTAAGACAAAAGTCTAAGCATTTAATCAGGAACTTTCTTTGTTTGCAGGCGAGGTTGCTATATGTTCTTAAAAGCCATTTAGTGGCATGGCAAGCCTCATGATGTTTTACAATCGTGTATAACGATGCAACATCTGCTGTTGCTAGTAAAGTTCTTCCTTCCAATACTGGTGTTTGGTCAATCAATTGTAACACATGTTTAGTGTCCTTCAAGTATGCTCGTGTACTTTGGACTGCTGGCTGGATGAAATGGTCTATATATTGGCCCAGTCTAGATGTCAGAGAATCTATGCCATTAACAATTGGCCTACCTGGTGGGTGATCCTTGCTCTTATGTATTTTAGGGACTGTATAGATTATCGGGATCCTGCATACTTCCGGTGTCAAATATCGTGCTTCTTTTTTGTTTAGGATCTCCTTTTTGGTGCCTAAATCTATTAAAAGATGTAATTCCTTTTTATAATTATTGGTTGGGTTACCCCGTAGTTTAATATATGTTTCTTCTTGTTGTAACTTATTTTCAATTTCCTTCAGATACTGCTCTTTGGCCTGTATCACCACTGCACCACCCTTGTCCGCCGGGCGGATCACAATGTCTTTTCTTTCTGTGAGTAGTTTAATTCCCTTTCGGATATGTATCGGGTCCTTCTTCTTTTTTAGTTCTAGAGATTCTAGATCTTGTAGAACTAGGTTTTTAAAAACCTCTATATGATGACCATCAGATACTTTGGGGTTATATACAGAATTGTTACGTAAATTGCTATGTACTACTTTAGTTGGTATCTCTGTAGTTATTTCTCGTATCTGGAAAGGATTATTCATAATGTGTTTTTTGATGCTAATCTTTCGTATATATTTTTTGATTCTTATATAGGTGTCAAATTTGTTGAGGTTCCTAACTGGTGCATGTTTCAGTCCCTTATCTAGGGTGGCCAGTTCCTCCATGGTCAAAACTATCCCACTTAGATTAACTACATTGTCTCCTATCATTCTCTGTCTCTCTTTTTTCTTTTTGAGTCTCTTTCCTGCTCTGTTTCCTCTCTTGGCCCTTGATTTGGTCTTAATCTGTCCTCTCTCAGAACTCTTCTGGGTGAGAGCATGGGATCTTGTATTTTTTCTTAAGCGAAGTCAGATGCCACCCAGGCTCGCAGTGGGGTGGAAGGCTCTTTGGTGCTGCGCAAGGCCTCAGGCTTCAGGCCCTGCACTCCGACACATCCGCACAGGAGGAACAGTCACTGAAGTCTTGTGTCCCAAAGAGGCCGAGCGCAGCCGCGCCTCCTTATATAACCCCTCCCATGAGTCTCTGGGGTGGAAACATTGCCGAATGGGGTTCTGGGTAATGTAGTCTCTCTGCATTAAAGGGGAACACCCTGCTACACACTCCCCCCACTTGAACTCTTTGGTCCCCAAAGATAAACCTTAACAAAGACTATGTACAACTCTAGACAATTCTGCGAACAAAGTTGGCATAGGGGATTCCCACCAAAACTGAGGGGTAGAACTCCCTCGCCCACAGGTCACATTATCATGGGTGGCCTGCCTAACTGTGCCAGAGAGTGAGTTGGGGTTGCCCTCCACCAAATGGACAGTGGAGGGATCGGGATTTTCAGCACTTCTCCTAGCAGTAACTACAGAGTCTTCTGAGCTATTCCCCATTTGTGGGTAGGTCAGCTTCTTAGGAGGCCGGATGACTCTTCGAGCCCTTTGCTCTCTTGGGATTTCTGGCTCTGGTGCCACAGGCTCCTCTTCCTCTGAGTAACTATCACGGGCATCTTCCCAGTAATCTGATGAAGGACTAGATGGGATGAACTCTGTGGCTTCTGGGTTCAGTGTTCCATCTGGAGTGTCTTCAGTGGGTGGAAGATCTATAGTAGAAGTTCCTGGAGTTGGGGAAGGCCACAGCCAATCAAGTTCTCTTTCTTCATCTTCACTAAGTTGAGAGGCCTCTCCATCTTCAGCTCGGGAGGTCTGTGACCGAGTGTTTGGCCTGGGAGTATCCAGAATAGAGACCAGTTTAGGGGAATCTCTCACAGGAGGTATCCTGACTGCCTCAGCAAGTGGGAGCAGGTGATTCCGATGCCACGTCTTCAGTGGGCCTACCTTTCCTTCTGGCTTCAACTTGTAGACAGGTAGGCCCGGCAACTTCCTACAGATGACATAGGGTTCAGATCTCCATCTGTCTGCAAGTTTGTGTTTCCCAGGGACCCCCAGATTGCGTAACAGTACTCTATCCCCGGGCTGTAGGTCTTGTACCCGGACCTTCAAGTCGAAGTTTCTTTTGTTTCGAGCTCCTCTTTGATCTGAGGCCGCTTGAGCTTGTTCATAGGCCACTTTCAGGCTGTGTCTGAGCCTGTCCACATATCCTTTGTGGGATGTGGCTGAGGAATGGTCCAGAGAGGTGCCAAAGGCCAAGTCCACAGGTAGTCTCGCTTCTCTCCCAAACATGAGTCGATATGGGGAGTAACCTGTAGCATCACTGGTGGTGCAGTTGTAAGCATGTACTATGGCTGCTATATGTTTGCTCCAATGTTGCTTCTTCTCACTTTCCAGAGTCCCCAACATGTTGAGCAAGGTTTGGTTAAACCTCTCCAGCTGAGCATCTCCCTGTGGGTGGTAAGGTGTAGTTCGAGTCTTCTTGATTCCCAACGAATCTAAGAGTTTCCGGATCAGCCGACTTTCAAAGTCCCTTCCTTGATCTGAATGAAGTCGCTGGGGCAGCCCATAATGGACAAAATACTTCTCCATAAGTATCTTGGCTACATTGGAAGCCTTCTGGTCTTTGGTTGGAAAAGCTTGGGCATACCGGGTGAAATGATCGGTTATCACCAGAACATTTCCCAGTCCACTCAGGTCGGGTTCGAGGCAGAGGAAATCAATGCATACAAGATCCATTGGGCCTTGACTTTGTAGATGGCCCATTGGGGCAGCTTGATGAGGTAAAGTCTTCCTCTGGATGCAACGTGCACATGACTGGCTGTACTCTTCTACTTCTGCCCTCATGCAGGGCCAATAGAACCGACTTCTGACAAGTTGAAAGGTCCTCTCCGCCCCTAGATGGCAGTGATTGTCATGTAGGGCAATCAGAACAGTCTCTCGATGTTTTTCTGGAAGAAACAATTGCCATTTATCTTCCAGGTCATCAGAGGGGCCCCTTCGGTAGACCACTCCCTGATGTACCTGTAACCTGTCCCACTCTTTCCTCAACAGGCGGGCTTCCTTTGAGGAGTGACTCAGGAGTAGGGATGAGCTTCGTGTTCGAGTCGAACATACGTTCGACTCGAACATCGGCTGTTCGATCGTTCGACGAAGATCGAACGATTTGGGCCGTTCGCGCCAAATTCGAGTGACGCGAACGGCCCACAATGCACTACGCCATCGCAGTGTCATCCAGGCGCTGTGATTGGCCAAGCATGCACTGTGACCCCGCATGCTTGGCCAATCACAGCGTCGGCAGCGAGGAGAGCAATGATTGGCGACAGGCAGGATGCCTGTGGCCAATTATTGCTGAGGGTGTTTAGTACACGCCCCACACTATAAAAGGCCGCCAGCACGGCGGCCTAGTGTAGTGTGTTCCGGAGCAGGGAAAGAGAAGCATAGGCAGGGACAGTGACATTTATTTTTTTCTTGCTTAACCTGGATTCCTTTAGTTTAGGGAAAGAGAAGGATAGGTAGGGAGAGTGCCAGTGTGTTTTACTGTGCGAATCCTTGTTTCTAGGGACAGGGAAGGACAGTGAGGGAATTCTCCTTGTGCTATAGTGTGCTTTAAAAAAACATTTTTTCTAGGGACAGAAAACTATAGGTAGGGAGAGTGTCAGTGTGTTTTACTGTGCGAATCCTTGTTTCTAGGGACAGGGAAGGACAGTGAGGGAATTCTCCTTGTGCTATAGTGTGCTTTAAAAAAACATTTTTTCTAGGGACAGAAAACTATAGGTAGGAAGAGTGTCAGTTTCTTTCACTGTGATAATCCTTGTTTCTAGGGACAAAGAAGGAAAGTGAGGGAAATTCTCCTTGTGCTATAGTGTGCTTTAAAAAAACATTTTTTCTAGGGACAGAAAACTATAGGTAGGGAGAGTGTCAGTGTGTTTTACTGTGCGAATCCTTGTTTCTAGGGACAGGGAAGGACAGTGAGGGAATTCTCCTTGTGCTATAGTGTGCTTTAAAAAAAAAAAAATTCTAGGGACAGAAAACTATAGGTAGGGAGAGTGTCAGTGTGTTTTACTGTGCGAATCCTTGTTTCTAGGGACAGGGAAGGACAGTGAGGGAATTCTCCTTGTGCTATAGTGTGCTTTAAAAAAAAAAAAATTCTAGGGACAGAAAACTATAGGTAGGGAGAGTGTCAGTGTGTTTTACTGTGCGAATCCTTGTTTCTAGGGACAGGGAAGGACAGTGAGGGAATTCTCCTTGTGCTATAGTGTGCTTTAAAAAAACATTTTTTCTAGGGACAGAAAACTATAGGTAGGAAGAGTGTCAGTTTCTTTCACTGTGATAATCCTTGTTTCTAGGGACAAAGAAGGAAAGTGAGGGAAATTCTCCTTGTGCTATAGTGTGCTTTAAAAAAACATTTTTTCTAGGGACAGAAAACTATAGGTATGGAGAGTGTCAGTGTGTTTTACTGTGCGAATCCTTGTTTCTAGGGACAGGGAAGGACAGTGAGGGAATTCTCCTTGTGCTATAGTGTGCTTTAAAAAAACATTTTTTCTAGGGACAGAAAACTATAGGTAGGGAGAGTGTCAGTGTGTTTTACTGTGCGAATCCTTGTTTCTAGGGACAGGGAAGGACAGTGAGGGAATTCTCCTTGTGCTATAGTGTGCTTTAAAAAAACATTTTTTCTAGGGACAGAAAACTATAGGAAGGAAGAGTGTCAGTTTCTTTCACTGTGATAATCCTTGTTTCTAGGGACAAAGAAGGAAAGTGAGGGAAATTCTCCTTGTGCTATAGTGTGCTTTAAAAAAACATTTTTTCTAGGGACAGAAAACTATAGGTAGGAAGAGTGTCAGTTTCTTTCACTGTGATAATCCTTGTTTCTAGGGACAAAGAAGGAAAGTGAGGGAAATTCTCCTTGTGCTATAGTGTGCTTTAAAAAAACATTTTTTCTAGGGACAGAAAACTATAGGTAGGGAGAGTGTCAGTGTGTTTTACTGTGCGAATCCTTGTTTCTAGGGACAGGGAAGGACAGTGAGGGAATTCTCCTTGTGCTATAGTGTGCTTTAAAAAAACATTTTTTCTAGGGACAGAAAACTATAGGTAGGGGGAGTGTCAGTGTGTTTTACTGTGCAAATCCTTGTTTCTAGGGACAGGGAAGGACAGTGAGGGAATTCTCCTTGTGCTATAGTGTGCTTTAAAAAAACATTTTTTCTAGGGACAGAAAACTATAGGTAGGAAGAGTGTCAGTTTCTTTCACTGTGATAATCCTTGTTTCTAGGGACAAAGAAGGAAAGTGAGGGAAATTCTCCTTGTGCTATAGTGTGCTTTAAAAAAACATTTTTTCAAGGGACAGAAAACTATAGGTAGGAAGAGTGTCAGTTTCTTTCACTGTGATAATCCTTGTTTCTAGGGACAGGGAAGGAAAGTGAGGGAAATTCTCCTTGTGCTATAGTGTGCTTTAAAAAAACATTTTTTCTAGGGACAGAAAACTATAGGTAGGGAGAGTGTCAGTGTGTTTTACTGTGCGAATCCTTGTTTCTAGGGACAGGGAAGGACAGTGAGGGAATTCTCCTTGTGCTATAGTGTGCTTTAAAAAAACATTTTTTCAAGGGACAGAAAACTATAGGTAGGAAGAGTGTCAGTTTCTTTCACTGTGATAATCCTTGTTTCTAGGGACAAAGAAGGAAAGTGAGGGAAATTCTCCTTGTGCTATAGTGTGCTTTAAAAAAACATTTTTTCTAGGGACAGAAAACTATCGGTAGGGAGAGTGTCAGTGTGTTTTACTGTGCGAATCCTTGTTTCTAGGGACAGGGAAGGACAGTGAGGGAATTCTCCTTGTGCTATAGTGTGCTTTAAAAAAACATTTTTTCTAGGGACAGAAAACTATAGGTAGGAAGAGTGTCAGTTTCTTTCACTGTGATAATCCTTGTTTCTAGGGACAAAGAAGGAAAGTGAGGGAAATTCTCCTTGTGCTATAGTGTGCTTTAAAAAAAACATTTTTTCTAGGGACAGAAAACTATAGGTAGGAAGAGTGTCAGTTTCTTTCACTGTGATAATCCTTGTTTCTAGGGACAGGGAAGGAAAGTGAGGGAAATTCTCCTTGTGCTATAGTGTGCTTTAAAAAAACATTTTTTCTAGGGACAGAAAACTATAGGTAGGGAGAGTGTCAGTGTGTTTTACTGTGCGAATCCTTGTTTCTAGGGACAGGGAAGGACAGTGAGGGAATTCTCCTTGTGCTATAGTGTGCTTTAAAAAAACATTTTTTCAAGGGACAGAAAACTATAGGTAGGAAGAGTGTCAGTTTCTTTCACTGTGATAATCCTTGTTTCTAGGGACAAAGAAGGAAAGTGAGGGAAATTCTCCTTGTGCTATAGTGTGCTTTAAAAAAACATTTTTTCTAGGGACAGAAAACTATAGGTAGGAAGAGTGTCAGTTTCTTTCACTGTGATAATCCTTGTTTCCAGGGACAGGGAAGGAAAGTGAGGGAAATTCTCCTTGTGCTATAGTGTGCTTTAAAAAAACATTTTTTCTAGGGACAGAAAACTATAGGTAGGGAGAGTGTCAGTGTGTTTTACTGTGCGAATCCTTGTTTCTAGGGACAGGGAAGGACAGTGAGGGAATTCTCCTTGTGCTATAGTGTGCTTTAAAAAAACATTTTTTCAAGGGACAGAAAACTATAGGTAGGAAGAGTGTCAGTTTCTTTCACTGTGATAATCCTTGTTTCTAGGGACAAAGAAGGAAAGTGAGGGAAATTCTCCTTGTGCTATAGTGTGCTTTAAAAAAACATTTTTTCTAGGGACAGAAAACTATAGGTAGGGAGAGTGTCAGTGTGTTTTACTGTACAAATCCTTGTTTCTAGGGACAGGGAAGGACAGTGAGGGAATTCTCCTTGTGCTATAGTGTGCTTTAAAAAAAACATTTTTTCAAGGGACAGAAAACTATAGGTAGGAAGAGTGTCAGTTTCTTTCACTGTGATAATCCTTGTTTCTAGGGACAAAGAAGGAAAGTGAGGGAAATTCTCCTTGTGCTATAGTGTGCTTTAAAAAAAACATTTTTTCTAGGGACAGAAAACTATAGGTAGGAAGAGTGTCAGTTTCTTTCACTGTGATAATCCTTGTTTCTAGGGACAGGGAAGGAAAGTGAGGGAAATTCTCCTTGTGCTATAGTGTGCTTTAAAAAAACATTTTTTCTAGGGACAGAAAACTATAGGTAGGGAGAGTGTCAGTGTGTTTTACTGTGCGAATCCTTGTTTCTAGGGACAGGGAAGGACAGTGAGGGAATTCTCCTTGTGCTATAGTGTGCTTTAAAAAAACATTTTTTCAAGGGACAGAAAACTATAGGTAGGAAGAGTGTCAGTTTCTTTCACTGTGATAATCCTTGTTTCTAGGGACAAAGAAGGAAAGTGAGGGAAATTCTCCTTGTGCTATAGTGTGCTTTAAAAAAAAAAATTTCTAGGGACAGAAAACTATAGGTAGGAAGAGTGTCAGTTTCTTTCACTGTGATAATCCTTGTTTCCAGGGACAGGGAAGGAAAGTGAGGGAAATTCTCCTTGTGCTATAGTGTGCTTTAAAAAAAATTTTTTCTAGGGACAGAAAACTATAGGTAGGGAGAGTGTCAGTGTGTTTTACTGTGCGAATCCTTGTTTCTAGGGACAGGGAAGGACAGTGAGGGAATTCTCCTTGTGCTATAGTGTGCTTTAAAAAAACATTTTTTCAAGGGACAGAAAACTATAGGTAGGAAGAGTGTCAGTTTCTTTCACTGTGATAATCCTTGTTTCTAGGGACAAAGAAGGAAAGTGAGGGAAATTCTCCTTGTGCTATAGTGTGCTTTAAAAAAACATTTTTTCTAGGGACAGAAAACTATAGGTAGGGAGAGTGTCAGTGTGTTTTACTGTGCAAATCCTTGTTTCTAGGGACAGGGAAGGACAGTGAGGGAATTCTCCTTGTGCTATAGTGTGCTTTAAAAAAACATTTTTTCAAGGGACAGAAAACTATAGGTAGGAAGAGTGTCAGTTTCTTTCACTGTGATAATCCTTGTTTCTAGGGACAAAGAAGGAAAGTGAGGGAAATTCTCCTTGTGCTATAGTGTGCTTTAAAAAAACATTTTTTCTAGGGACAGAAAACTATAGGTAGGAAGAGTGTCAGTTTCTTTCACTGTGATAATCCTTGTTTCTAGGGACAGGGAAGGAAAGTGAGGGAAATTCTCCTTGTGCTATAGTGTGCTTTAAAAAAACATTTTTTCTAGGGACAGAAAACTATAGGTAGGGAGAGTGTCAGTGTGTTTTACTGTGCGAATCCTTGTTTCTAGGGACAGGGAAGGACAGTGAGGGAATTCTCCTTGTGCTATAGTGTGCTTTAAAAAAAAAATTTTTCTAGGGACAGAAAACTATAGGTAGGGAGAGTGTCAGTGTGTTTTACTGTGCGAATCCTTGTTTCTAGGGACAGGGAAGGACAGTGAGGGAATTCTCCTTGTGCTATAGTGTGCTTTAAAAAAACATTTTTTCTAGGGACAGAAAACTATAGGAAGGAAGAGTGTCAGTTTCTTTCACTGTGATAATCCTTGTTTCTAGGGACAAAGAAGGAAAGTGAGGGAAATTCTCCTTGTGCTATAGTGTGCTTTAAAAAAACATTTTTTCTAGGGACAGAAAACTATAGGTAGGGAGAGTGTCAGTGTGTTTTACTGTGCAAATCCTTGTTTCTAGGGACAGGGAAGGACAGTGAGGGAATTCTCCTTGTGCTATAGTGTGCTTTAAAAAAACATTTTTTCAAGGGACAGAAAACTATAGGTAGGAAGAGTGTCAGTTTCTTTCACTGTGATAATCCTTGTTTCTAGGGACAAAGAAGGAAAGTGAGGGAAATTCTCCTTGTGCTATAGTGTGCTTTAAAAAAACATTTTTTCTAGGGACAGAAAACTATAGGTAGGAAGAGTGTCAGTTTCTTTCACTGTGATAATCCTTGTTTCTAGGGACAAAGAAGGAAAGTGAGGGAAATTCTCCTTGTGCTATAGTGTGCTTTAAAAAAACATTTTTTCTAGGGACAGAAAACTATAGGTAGGGAGAGTGTCAGTGTGTTTTACTGTGCGAATCCTTGTTTCTAGGGACAGGGAAGGACAGTGAGGGAATTCTCCTTGTGCTATAGTGTGCTTTAAAAAACATTTTTTCTAGGGACAGAAAACTATAGGTAGGGAGAGTGTCAGTGTGTTTTACTGTGCGAATCCTTGTTTCTAGGGACAGGGAAGGACAGTGAGGGAATTCTCCTTGTGCTATAGTGTGCTTTAAAAAAACATTTTTTCTAGGGACAGAAAACTATAGGAAGGAAGAGTGTCAGTTTCTTTCACTGTGATAATCCTTGTTTCTAGGGACAAAGAAGGAAAGTGAGGGAAATTCTCCTTGTGCTATAGTGTGCTTTAAAAAAACATTTTTTCTAGGGACAGAAAACTATAGGTAGGAAGAGTGTCAGTTTCTTTCACTGTGATAATCCTTGTTTCTAGGGACAAAGAAGGAAAGTGAGGGAAATTCTCCTTGTGCTATAGTGTGCTTTAAAAAAACATTTTTTCTAGGGACAGAAAACTATAGGTAGGGAGAGTGTCAGTGTGTTTTACTGTGCGAATCCTTGTTTCTAGGGACAGGGAAGGACAGTGAGGGAATTCTCCTTGTGCTATAGTGTGCTTTAAAAAAACATTTTTTCTAGGGACATAAAACTATAGGTAGGGAGAGTGTCAGTGTGTTTTACTGTGCGAATCCTTGTTTCTAGGGACAGGGAAGGACAGTGAGGGAATTCTCCTTGTGCTATAGTGTGCTTTAAAAAAACATTTTTTCTAGGGACAGAAAACTATAGGTAGGAAGAGTGTCAGTTTCTTTCACTGTGATAATCCTTGTTTCTAGGGACAAAGAAGGAAAGTGAGGGAAATTCTCCTTGTGCTATAGTGTGCTTTAAAAAAACATTTTTTCTAGGGACAGAAAACTATAGGTAGGGAGAGTGTCAGTTTCTTTCACTGTGATAATCCTTGTTTCTAGGGACAGGGAAGGAAAGTGAGGGAAATTCTCCTTGTGCTATAGTGTGCTTTAAAAAAACATTTTTTCTAGGGACAGAAAACTATAGGTAGGGAGAGTGTCAGTGTGTTTTACTGTGCGAATCCTTGTTTCTAGGGACAGGGAAGGACAGTGAGGGAATTCTCCTTGTGCTATAGTGTGCTTTAAAAAAACATTTTTTCAAGGGACAGAAAACTATAGGTAGGAAGAGTGTCAGTTTCTTTCACTGTGATAATCCTTGTTTCTAGGGACAAAGAAGGAAAGTGAGGGAAATTCTCCTTGTGCTATAGTGTGCTTTAAAAAAACATTTTTTCTAGGGACAGAAAACTATAGGTAGGGAGAGTGTCAGTGTGTTTTACTGTGCGAATCCTTGTTTCTAGGGACAGGGAAGGACAGTGAGGGAATTCTCCTTGTGCTATAGTGTGCTTTAAAAAAACATTTTTTCAAGGGACAGAAAACTATAGGTAGGAAGAGTGTCAGTTTCTTTCACTGTGATAATCCTTGTTTCTAGGGACAAAGAAGGAAAGTGAGGGAAATTCTCCTTGTGCTATAGTGTGCTTTAAAAAAACATTTTTTCTAGGGACAGAAAACTATAGGTAGGAAGAGTGTCAGTTTCTTTCACTGTGATAATCCTTGTTTCTAGGGACAGGGAAGGAAAGTGAGGGAAATTCTCCTTGTGCTATAGTGTGCTTTAAAAAAACATTTTTTCTAGGGACAGAAAACTATAGGTAGGGAGAGTGTCAGTGTGTTTTACTGTGCGAATCCTTGTTTCTAGGGACAGGGAAGGACAGTGAGGGAATTCTCCTTGTGCTATAGTGTGCTTTAAAAAAAACATTTTTTCAAGGGACAGAAAACTATAGGTAGGAAGAGTGTCAGTTTCTTTCACTGTGATAATCCTTGTTTCTAGGGACAAAGAAGGAAAGTGAGGGAAATTCTCCTTGTGCTATAGTGTGCTTTAAAAAAACATTTTTTCTAGGGACAGAAAACTATAGGTAGGGAGAGTGTCAGTGTGTTTTACTGTGCGGATCCTTGTTTCTAGGGACAGGAAAGGACAGTGAGGGAATTCTCCTTGTGCTATAGTGTGCTTTAAAAAAACATTTTTTCTAGGGACAGAAAACTATAGGTAGGAAGAGTGTCAGTTTCTTTCACTGTGATAATCCTTGTTTCTAGGGACAGGGAAGGACAGTGAGGGAAATTCTCCTTGTGCTATAGTGTGCTAAAGCATTCCTCATCAACCATCTTTGAAATCCTTGTTTTTTTGGACAGTCAGGGAAATTGTCGTTGTGCTATTCTGTGCAAAAGCAATCATCCTCAACCATATTTAGAAATCCTTAAGTAAAGGGACAGAGAAGGACACCTGAAGGTAGCCTTTATTGCTTTTTTCCCATCTCCCTGCAGGCCATCTATTAGAATGTCTGGAAGGCAAACAAGGAGAGGCAGACAGTCAGGAGGCAATAAAAGAGGGCAAGCAGGCTCTGTGTCTGGGGGCAACAGTGCTGGTCGTGGACGCGGTGCATTGTCATCAGCACATGGCCATGGGACACGCTTGTCCTTCTTTTCGGCAGCTGGACATGTTGAGCCACATCATGCCGAAGACTTGGTAGAGTGGATGACCAAGCCCTCCTCCTCCTCCTCATCCTCTCTCACCCAGGCTCAGGGTACTGGAAAAGCAGCTGCCAAAGCGTCCTCTTCCCTGGTATCAATGTCAGACTCATCATCAGTCACTCCTTCCCTAGACCCACCATGTCCTCCTCCTGAGGAGTCCCCCGAACTGTTTGAGCACAGTGTTGGGTACATGCTCCAGGAGGATGCCCAGCGTTTCGAAGGGTCTGATGATGAAACCCAGCTACAGGAAGGCAGTAGCGTGAGAGCAGACAGAGGGGATGCTCAAGAAGGACACCAATCTGGCAGTCATGTTCCAGCAGCTGCAGCATACTGCCAGATTGGCTCCAGTGATGAGGAGGGAGGGGATGATGAGGTCACTGACTCCACGTGGGTGCCTAATAGGAGAGAGGAGGAGGAGGAGGATGAGGAGGAGGCACATCTTCAACGAGGCAGGATGCCCTTTGGTGGCCAGCGTAAGGGCAGTACACCGACGGAATCACACCGCAGAGCTCCGCCTGTGCAGGACGCTGCCTCTGCCCGTCATTCAAAAAGTTCTTTGGTGTGGGCCTTTTTTGAGGCTAGTGCATCAGATCGCACAGCTGCTGTTTGCAACATATGTCTCAAGCGTATATCGCGTGGTCAAAACATCAGCCGCTTGGGTACCACATGCCTGACCAGACATATGTTGACCTGCCATGCAGCTCGTTGGCAAGCCTACCTCAAAGACCCACACCAAAGAACAAAGCGGACCTCTCCTTGCACCGCATCAGCTGGGATCTCCAACCCCACTATAACTTCAGTCCTCTCTGAAACATGCACTGAGAGGAATGAAGGTGTAGAATTAGGTGTGTCACAGCCAAGTACTTGCGGCCACTCTGCTAGCAGTACACCGACGTCCGATTCTAGCAGGCAAATTTCCCTGCCCCAGCTGCTGGACCGTCGAAAGAAGTTCACTCCCAGCCATCCACATGCCCAGCGGTTGAATGCTAGCTTGGCTAAATTGCTAGCGCTTCAACTGCTGCCTTTTCAGTTGGTAGACTCGGCCCCCTTCCGTGAGTTTGTGCAATGTGCGGTTCCTCAGTGGCAGGTTCCCAAACGCCACTTTTTCTCACGGAAGGCTATTCCGGCTCTCTACCGGCATGTGGAAGGCAATGTCTTGGCCTCGCTGGACAGGGCGGTCAGCGGTAAGGTGCATATTACCGCTGACTCATGGTCCAGCAGGCATGGACAGGGACGTTACCTTTCTTTCACGGCCCATTGGGTCACTCTTTTGGCAGCTGGGAAGGATGCAGGACAAGGTGCAGTAGTGTTGGAGGTTGTTCCACCGCCACGCCTCCAAAATGCTACTACTGGTTGTGACACACCTCTCTCCTCCACCCCCTCCTCTTCTTCTTCCTCCATGGCCTCTTCCTGTGGTTTGTCCTCGGAACCAGCGGTGCTCCGTAGGCGTTCAAGGGGCTACGCAAGTACGCTGGCAAAAAGATGCCATGCCGTGCTTGCGCTGGTGTGTTTGGGGGACAGAAGCCACACTGGGGCAGAGGTCCTGTCTGCTCTGCAGGGCCAGGCCGAGAGGTGGTTGACGCCACGCCAGCTTAAGCCAGGAATGGTGGTTTGCGACAATGGCACCAACCTCCTCTCCGCCCTCCGACAGGGACAACTGACCCATGTGCCCTGTGTGGCTCACGTCCTTAACCTGGTGGTGCAGCGGTACTTGGGCAGGTACCCGGGCTTACAGGATGTCCTGAGGCAGGCCAGGAAAGTCTGTGTGCATTTCCGCAGATCTTATAATGCCAGTGCTCGCCTGGCTGAGCTGCAAAAGGAGTTAAATCTGCCCAAGAACCGCCTTATATGTGACATGCCCACCAGGTGGAACTCAACGTTGGCCATGCTGCAGCGGCTGCACACGCAGCAGAGGGCCATCAATGAGTACCTGTGCGACTACGGCACCAGGACAGGGTCAGGGGAGCTTGGTTTTTTTTCTCCACGCCAGTGGGGCATGATCAGGGATGCATGCACTGTCCTGGCACCATTTGAGGAGGCCACGAGGATGGTGAGCAGTGACAGTGCATGCATCAGTGACACTGTACCTCTTGTCCACCTGTTGGAGCACACGCTGCGTGGAATAATGGACAGGGCACTTGAGGCAGAACAGAGGCAGGAAGAGGAGGACTTCCTTGCCTCTCAAGGCCCCCTTTACCCAGACAGTGTTCCTTCTGTCCCACCCATCGCACAGGAAGAGGAGGAGGAGGAGGAGGAGGAGGATTGTGTCAGCATGGAGGTGGAGGCTGGCACTCAGCATCATCAGCAGCAGTCTTTTAGGGATGATTTACAGTCCCAAGAAACCAGTGGACTTGTACGTGGCTGGGAGGAGGTGGCTGCGGATCATGTCGTCCTTAGTGACCCAGAGGACTCCGGAGCGAATGCCTCAGCAAACCTACGCTGCATGGCCTCCCTGATCCTGCAAAGTCTCCGGAAGGATCCTCGTATTCTTCGGATCAAGGAGAGGGACCATTACTGGCTGGCCACTCTCCTTGATCCACGGTACAAGGGTAAGGTTGCGGACCTTATGTTACCGTCGCAGAGGGAGCAGAGGATGAGACAACTCCGGGAGGCCTTGCAGAAAGGTCTGTGCAACGCGTTCCCAGAGACTGGGAGGTTACAAACTCCTGGTCCTGGACAACGAGTTGCTGAGGCTTCGGCCAGTCAAAGAAGGAGCGGTGGGGAAGGTGGCCGTCTGACCGATGCGTTCAGACAATTCTTTAGTCCGCAGCCCCAAAGTATGATCGGTTCCAGCAACCATCGCCAGCGTCTGATAAACATGGTGCAGGAATATCTAGGGGCAAGGTCAGACTTGGACACCTTCCCCACCGAAAATCCTCTGGCTTACTGGGTCTTGAGGATGGATCACTGGCCAGAGCTTGCACAGTATGCAATTGAGCTACTGGCCTGTCCTGCATCCAGCGTTCTTTCGGAACGCACATTCAGTGCTGCTGGAGGATTTGTCACGGATCACAGGGTGCGCCTGTCCACCGACTCGGTTGATCGACTGACTTTCATCAAGATGAACCAGTCTTGGATCACCACCAGCTACCACACACCTGATGCTGATATAACAGACTAATTGATTTTAACATGTCACATCCCTTCAAGACTGATGCTGATGCTGAGTGCCTGTGCTGTTATGTTGACTGGCTATCCTCCTCCTCCGAGTCCTCAATGATACGATTGATGATGATAGCTTGGAAGATCATTTTTGTTTATGGGTGCCGCCACAAGTGGCTAAGGCCCAATTTTTCAGCCCCTGTTTTACAGGGGCGTGTAATTACAATTTTTTTAGCAATAATTTGCCAGAGGGCTCATTGCTGTGCTCCAAGTACAGTATCTGTGAGGGGTTGGAGTGTTGTGGCACCAGTGCCTAAGGCCCAATTTTTCAGCCCCTGTTTAACAGGGGCGTGTCATTACAATTTTTGAAGCAATACTTTGCAACAGGGCTCATTGCTGTGCTCCAAGTACAGTATCTGTGAGGGGTTGTAGTGTTGTGCCACCAGTGCCTAAGGCCCAATTTTTCAGCCCCTGTTCAAAAGGGGCATGTAATTACAATTCTTGATCTAATAATTCACAGCAGGGCCCATTGCTGCACCCACCAAGAGTAACTCTGAGGGCTTACAGTGTTGTGGCAACGCCACCACCACCACCACCACGAAAGGCCCAATTTTTCAGCCCCTGTTCAAAAGGGGCATGTAATTACAATTCTTGATCTAATAATTCACAGCAGGGCCCATTGCTGCACCCACCAAGAGTAACTGTCAGGGCTTACAGTGTTGTGGCACCAGCACCACCATCAAAGGCCCAATTTTTACTACCACTGTTCAACAATTATATGTAATTAAAATTCCTGATATAATAGTTGACAGCAGGGCGTTCCAGCACCAACCAAGAGTAACTGTGAGTGCTTACAGTGTTGTGCCAACACCAACAACTAAGGGGCCTATTTCTGCAGAGTATATACGGCAGGTCCCTACTTTCAAACATCCAACTTACAAACGACTCCTACTTGCAAACGCAAGAAGACAACAGGAAGTGAGAGGAAATCTACCACTAGGAAGGAAAATTCTCTCCTGTAAGAATAAATATGGGAGAAAGGTGTCTCCTCTGTACTGATGCTTTATCAGCAATCCTTGTTTCAAGAAAAACACCACATTTCAAAAACAGTTGTCATTGGGACGGAAAGTGAGGTGAAATGTTCTGAACAGGGGCACAGACAGCAAAACAAATGTTACAGGGGTGATAAGCCTTACCTATGTTTTCCAAAAAGTTTAAAAATGGATTTTTGGGCTGGAGCTACACTTCAACAATGTACCTGTTCAAAATTACAAACAGATTCTACATAAGAACAAACCTACAGTCCCTGTCTTGTATGCACCGCCTGTATACGGCTGTTCAGAGTATATAGGGCCTTTTTTATTTTATGTGCGGGGTTCCCCTTAATATCCATACAAGAGCCAAAGGGGCTGGTAATGGGCTGGGGTAGGGGGGGGTCATGGGGTAGCTATGCCATTTTTCTTAAAGATTTTCATCCATATTACCGGGACCAGACATTACATTAAAGCCGCAAGCAGTTTTAAATGGCTTTTTTTTCCTTTAGAAGTGTCATTTTGTGCAGGGACAGTTCTAAACACGGGAAACACGTGGCACTTCACAGGCATACTTTAGACACCCCCCAGGTACGATATTTAAAGGAATATTTGACTTTTTTTTTTCACTTTATGCATCAATGACTGCTCCCGAAAAACGACCGTTTTTAAAACTTCTTTTTGCATTGATACATGTCCCCTGGTGCACAACCCGGGTTCCCAAACCCTTTTTAGGACAATAACATGCATAATAGTTGTTATAATTGGCACTTTAGAATTCGAACGTTCGCATCCATTGTATTTAATAGGGTTCTAATGTTCGTACGAACTTTCGGTCCGTTCGAGGGTTCTGGTGCGAACCGAACCCGGGGGTGTTCGGCTCATCACTACTCAGGAGTTTGTTTGGATCCTGATTCTCCAGGGCTTCCAGAACCAATTTCCCCATGCGATCTTCTAATTGGTCACACCTTAGTTCCTTTTTTGACAACTTTGGCAGATGGTCTTCCCCCAGCTGAGTTACTCCACAGTATTGTTTGGGGACTCCTACCATGGTAACTCCTATCTCTTCCGCCCTTGAGCCCCCTCTGGCTTGTAATTCAGCCCCTTGACAAAGGGCCCGCACCCCATCAGGTGCCACTTGAGTCCAGTCTTCCATGTCACTGTTGGGACCATGAGATCTCCTGGACAGAGTGTCTGCATCTCGATTCCCAGTCCCTGGCCTGTACTTTAGGCTGAAATTGAATCCAGACAATGCGGCCAACCACCTGTGTCCAGTGGCGTCCAGCTTTGCTGTAGTGAATAGGTAGGTCAGGGGGTTGTTGTCGGTCTTCACAGTGAACTCTGCCCCATACAGGTAGTCTTTGAGCTTGTCTACTACCACCCACTTAAGGGCCAGGAACTCCAGCTTGTGAGTGGGGTAGTTTTTCTCAGAGGGGGTCAGGCTCCTGCTCACGTAGGCAACAGGCCGTAGTTGCCCCCCGTGTTCTTGATAAAGTACTCCTCCCAGACCGTCATGACTAGCGTCTACATTTAGTTCATAGGGTTTGGTTGGGTCTGCGTAGGCCAAGACTGGAGCAGAGGTTAGGCTCTTCTTCAATGCCTGGAAGGCCTCTTCACATTTCTGGTTCCACTGATCTTTGACTGACTCTCCCGGCTTCCTGGGTCCTGAGTCGTCCTCTTCTCCCTCAGTCTTGAGCAGTTCATTCAATGGTCTAGCAATTCGGGCGAATCCTTCCACAAACCTCCTGTAATAGGAGCAGAACCCTAAGAAGGACCTGAGTTCTGTTACTGTGGTGGGTCGTGGCCAGGAGGTAACTGCCTCCAATTTCTCAGGGTCTGTGGCCACCCCTTCTTCAGACACTATGTGCCCCAGATAATTCACAGAAGATTGGTAGAACCGACACTTCTCAGGCGAAAGCTTGAGTCCCTCCTCACTGAGTTTCCTCAAGACTTTTTCCAGCCTCTCCTCGTGTTCCTCCAGGGTTCTTCCAAAGACAATGACATCGTCCAGGTATACAAGGACTTCAATAAGGTTCATGTCTCCTACAGTCTTCTCCATGAGACGTTGGAAAGTAGCTGGGGCTCCAGACAGACCTTGGGGCATCCGGTCGAATTCAAAGAACCCCACTGGGGTTATGAAAGCTGTCTTCTCCTTGTCTTCTGGGTGCATAGGGATCTGATAGTACCCACTCTTGAGATCCATAACGCTGAACCACTTGGCTCCAGACAAGCTCTGTAGGGCATCCTCTATCCTAGGAGTGGTGTACTGGTCGGGTATGCTTCTCCAGTTAAGAGTCCTGTAGTCGATACAGAGCCTCAACGATCCATTCTTCTTCCTGACCACCACTATCGGGGAGGCATAAGGGCTTCTGGACTCCCGTATCACACCAGTCCTTTTTAGTTCTGCAAGTTATTCCCTTAGATCCTCCAGATCCGCTAGTGGGACCCGCCTGACCCTCTCCCTGAAGGGCTTATCTTCTTGGAGGCAGATCCGATGGGTGGCACTCCTTGCACACCCCACATCGAACTCATCTTTGGAGAAGATCTTCTCCCATCTGGTCAACTGGGCCTTGGCTCTCTCCTTCCAAGCCCTGGGCAGGTTCAGGTTTTCCATGGATAGCTTCTCCCAAGCATCTCCTCCTTCACCTGCCCCCTTTACTTCCGACAAGTTGACCGGGGCAGCAGGGCTCACCTGGCCCAGCAGCATCCTGGCTGGGATTTCCATGGGGCCATCTGTATTGTTCCTAACACTCACTGGAACTCTACAATGGGCCTTCTTCAGGGCCCTCAGCGGAATCACTTCTGGTATCACTTCCAGGCCGGGGGACTCTTCCCTTGGGTCAGACTCCAACATGACAAAGGGTCCAGGCTGCTCCCAAGTAAGCTTCACAGTGGCTCTGAGACAGGTTACTTCACCGGGCTGCAACACCATCCCTTCTCTTCCAAGTCTCCACACCTTCCCTATCCCCTCTCCAGGGGTCTTCTGCTCTAGGACCAGCCGTTGATAAGCCGTCTTCAGCATGTGGTGAATCTTGGTGGCCGCTGACCCCTTCTCTTTCACTAGAGGGGTCAGAAGTCTTCGGACCAGGTCCGTGTTTGTTCCTATTATAAGGGAACTCTTGTTGGCTCCTGACGGCCGAGGGCACACAACCGCCAGAGTGTCAAACACTTTGGCTTTTCCAGCCACGGATGGGTCAAAGATCATCTTGACAGGCGAATAGCCATCATAGGGGAAATTCTGGGTCCCAATCCCACATATCTCTAGTCCCTCTATCTTCTGGATGGGCAGGTGACTCAAGTGCTTCTCATAGAAATCTCGGTATAACAGGGTCACTTGTGCCCCAGTATCCAAGATGGCTCTGGTGTAGACTCCTTCCACTTGAATGGGCACTATAGGAGATGGGCCTACTAGCCTCTCCGGATATGGCCTGGCAGGGGTCGCCTTCTTCTGGCCCTTTCCCTTCGGACTCTCTCTCATCCAGTTCCCTTTGGACTTTAATCTTTCTTGAGCCTGGTATGCATTAATTTCCCTCCTCTCGATGGGTGTACAGACCCGCTGAGGGATACTATTATTTTTCTTAGGTGTGCACCCCCTCTGGGGAGTGCTGTGCCTCTTCTGAGGGGTCTTGCCCCCTTTCTCTGGGGTGTATCTCTGTTGAGGAATGTTGTGTTTCCTCCGAGGTGTTTTATCTCCTCTTTCCTTCTGCTTCGCTTTCAGCTTGGAGCTCACTGAAGGTGATGGACACCCGGTTGACTCCTTCACCGGGGCCCTCTGGAGTTTTCCCGCCGGCTTGCGGTTGTCTAGCTTCTTCTTCTTGGGACTGGAACAGGTAGCTGCAATATGGCCAATTCCTTCAGATTTAAAGCAGACTATATCTCCCCATTCTTGTAAAGATGCGGGTGCCGAAGCAATTAGGAATAGTTCCTTCCGTGGTACCTCTCTCTTGGGACCCTCTGTGTCTTTTGCCATCAGAGAGGTCAACATTTCTAACACATTGGACATTTGTGCTTTTAAAGTGTCTACCTCTGAGTCTCTTTCAGGGGTCATCACTGGATTGACTAGCACCTGTGCGGGGACTAGGGATGAGCTCGGTGTTCGAGTCGAACATACGTTCGACTCGAACATCGGCTGTTCGATCGTTCGCCGAACAACGAACGATTTGGGCCGTTCGGTCCTAATTCACGGCCCACAATGCACTACGCCATTGCAGTGTCATCCAGGCGCTGTGATTGGCCAAGCATGCACTGTGACCCCGCATGCTTGGCCAATCACAGCGCCGGCAGCGAGGAGAGCAATGATTGGCCACAGGCAGGATGCCTGTGGCCAATTATTGCTGAGGGTGTTTAGTACACGCCCCACACTATAAAAGGCCGCCAGCACGGCGGCCTAGTGTAGTGTGTTCCTGAGCAGGGAAAGAGAAGCATAGGCAGGGACAGTGACATTTTTTTTCTTGCTTAACCTGGATTCCTTTAGTTTAGGGAAAGAGAAGGATAGGTAGGGAGAGTGTCAGTCTGTTTTACTGTGCTAATCCTTGTTTGTAGGGACAGGGAAGGACAGTGAGGGAAATTCTCATTGTGCTATACTGTGCTAAAGCATTCATCATCAACCATCTTTAAAAAAACATTTTTTATAGGGACAGAAAACTATAGGTAGGGAGAGTGTCAGTGTGTTTTACTGTGCTAATCCTTGTTTGTAGGGACAGGGAAGGACAGTGAGGGAAATTCTCATTGTGCTATACTGTGCTAAAGCATTCATCATCAACCATCTTTAAAAAAACATTTTTTATAGGGACAGAAAACTATAGGTAGGGAGAGTGTCAGTGTGTTTTACTGTGCTAATCCTTGTTTGTAGGGACAGGGAAGGACAGTGAGGGAAATTCTCATTGTGCTATACTGTGCTAAAGCATTCATCATCAACCATCTTTAAAAAAATTTTTTTTATAGGGACAGAAAACTATAGGTAGGGAGAGTGTCAGTGTGTTTTACTGTGCTAATCCTTGTTTGTAGGGACAGGGAAGGACAGTGAGGGAAATTTTCATTGTGCTATACTGTGCTAAAGCATTCATCATCAACCATCTTTAAAAAAACATTTTTTATAGGGGCAGAAAACTATAGGTAGGGAGAGTGTCAGTGTGTTTTACTGTGCTAATCCTTGTTTGTAGGGACAGGGAAGGACAGTGAGGGAAATTCTCATTGTGCTATACTGTGCTAAAGCATTCATCATCAACCATCTTTAAAAAAACATTTTTTATAGGGACAGAAAACTATAGGTAGGGAGAGTGTCAGTGTGTTTTACTGTGCTAATCCTTGTTTGTAGGGACAGGGAAGGACAGTGAGGGAAATTCTCATTGTGCTATACTGTGCTAAAGCATTCATCATCAACCATCTTTAAAAAAACATTTTTTATAGGGACAGAAAACTATAGGTAGGGAGAGTGTCAGTGTGTTTTACTGTGCTAATCCTTGTTTGTAGGGACAGGGAAGGACAGTGAGGGAAATTCTCATTGTGCTATACTGTGCTAAAGCATTCATCATCAACCATCTTTAAAAAAACATTTTTTATAGGGACAGAAAACTATAGGTAGGGAGAGTGTCAGTGTGTTTTACTGTGCTAATCCTTGTTTGTAGGGACAGGGAAGGACAGTGAGGGAAATTCTCATTGTGCTATACTGTGCTAAAGCATTCATCATCAACCATCTTTAAAAAAACATTTTTTATAGGGACAGAAAACTATAGGTAGGGAGAGTGTCAGTGTGTTTTACTGTGCTAATCCTTGTTTGTAGGGACAGGGAAGGACAGTGAGGGAAATTCTCATTGTGCTATACTGTGCTAAAGCATTCATCATCAACCATCTTTAAAAAAACATTTTTTATAGGGACAGAAAACTATAGGTAGGGAGAGTGTCAGTGTGTTTTACTGTGCTAATCCTTGTTTGTAGGGACAGGGAAGGACAGTGAGGGAAATTCTCATTGTGCTATACTGTGCTAAAGCATTCATCATCAACCATCTTTAAAAAAACATTTTTTATAGGGACAGAAAACTATAGGTAGGGAGAGTGTCAGTGTGTTTTACTGTGCTAATCCTTGTTTGTAGGGACAGGGAAGGACAGTGAGGGAAATTCTCATTGTGCTATACTGTGCTAAAGCATTCATCATCAACCATCTTTAAAAAAACATTTTTTATAGGGACAGAAAACTATAGGTAGGGAGAGTGTCAGTGTGTTTTACTGTGCTAATCCTTGTTTGTAGGGACAGGGAAGGACAGTGAGGGAAATTCTCATTGTGCTATACTGTGCTAAAGCATTCATCATCAACCATCTTTAAAAAAAAATTTTTTATAGGGACAGAAAACTATAGGTAGGGAGAGTGTCAGTGTGTTTTACTGTGCTAATCTTTGTTTGTAGGGACAGGGAAGGACAGTGAGGGAAATTCTCATTGTGCTATACTGTGCTAAAGCATTCATCATCAACCATCTTTAAAAAAAAAAATTTATAGGGACAGAAAACTATAGGTAGGGAGAGTGTCAGTGTGTTTTACTGTGCTAATCCTTGTTTGTAGGGACAGGGAAGGACAGTGAGGGAAATTCTCATTGTGCTATACTGTGCTAAAGCATTCCTCATCAACCATCTTTGAAATCCTTGTTTTTTGGACAGTCAGGGAAATTGTCATTGTGCTATTCTGTGCGAAAGCAATCATCCTCAACCATATTTAGAAATCCTTAAGTAAAGGGACAGAGAAGGACACCTGAAGGTAGCCCTTATTGCTTTTTTCCCATCTCCCTGCAGGCCATCCATTAGAATGTCTGGAAGGCAAACAAGGAGAGGCAGACAGTCAGGAGGCAATAAAAGAGGGCAAGCAGGCTCTGTGTCTGGGGGCAACAGTGCTGGTCGTGGACGCGGTGCATTGTCATCAGCACATAGCCATGGGACACGCTTGTCCTTCTTTTCGGCAGCTGGACATGTTGAGCCACATCATGCCGAAGACTTGGTAGAGTGGATGACCAAGCCCTCCTCCTCAGTGGCGTCTCCAGCTTTCATATTTAGGGGGGGCACATGGGGGGACAGGGACAAAAATAGGGGGGCCAACTATAAAATGCAAATATATATATATCCTCGGGCCCTTTACTACGGTCCCACAACGGGCCCTTTCACATGTTCTGTAGTGAGCTCCCTTCCTACTATACTGGGGCCCCACCAGGGTGGCAGAAAACAAGAGATATATGTCACCAGCACACCAAGAAAATATAAGGGTCCAAAGCAGTGGGAGAACTATCAGGGTTGCAAAGGTTGTCTTGCCACCGGGCCCTGGTGTTCTGCCACTGTGGGGTTCCCCAGCTGTCCTGTCCCTGTTATTGACAGCGCTGGTCTGGCATCTGTCTCCTTGGCACCGGCGGCAGTCTATTAGGACTTTGTGCTGGTGACATTATGGGTGCATGCAGGGGAAGGCTGGCACTATTGGTTATAGAGAGCCGAGCCCCCAGCTGGTCACCTAGCAGCAGAAATGCTGTATAACCTTCTCTGTTGACATGCTGATCGGGATGTGATCCTAGTGATGCTCCCAGTCAGATCTAATAAACACAGTATTTATTAGCATCAAGAGTACAACCACATATATATATATATATATATATATATATATATATATATATATAAACTGTATGTTCAGAGGCCATGTGGGCTCTATGCCTGTAAAGTGTGGGCTTTGATCAATAAAATCACTGATATTTAACACTAGGATTTGACTAGGAGCATCACCTGGATTGCATCCCGATCAGCATGTCAGAGAAGGCGCCACTGCTGCTAAGCAACCTGCAGGGAGCTCAACTGTCTACAACCAATAGAGATGGGCTCGGGTGTGTTTAAAATCCCACATGCCCGATCTCCCACAAGGAAGCCGACACTCCACAGTGCTAATCACAAACAGTGAGACATTTCCTGATCTGTGGAGCTGCGGAGCGGGAAATGTCTCATTGCCTGTGATTAGCGCTGTGCAGTGTGGGCTTTCTGGCAGGCTCTGGCATGTGGAATTTTGAACATGCCCAGCCCATCTCTAACAACAAATTGAGCTGGCCCTCCTGTACATCAGCCCCATAAAGTAACCAGCACTGGGTTCCAATGTGCTGCCGCCGCTGCCATGGAGACAGAGACCAGCGCTGTGAATAGCCGGGACAGGACAGCAACTCTGGTTGTTCCAGCACTGGTCCACACTGGGAACATTCCCCCATCCACCTATAATGTGTAGATGGGGGAATTGGATAATTTCCTTTTTTTTTCATTCAACCTAATAGTTGAATGAAAAAAAGTGATCAATGTATGGGCTGCCTAAGAGCTAAGACCAGCCATAGACAGTTTAAATCTCAGCTGGTTCAGCAGGAACTGGCTGAGATTTGAACCATTAATGAGCAGATTCTCTTATGATTATCACTAGTGGTTGCTATAGTCACTAGTGATAATCACTGTTTGTCGGGGGAATACAATTGCTGGGCAGGAGGGATATTCCCCTGTCAGCACTGTCTGTGTTGATGGGGGAATCATGCAAGTTTCTTTCCTGCAATCTGTGGATGCGTATATTCCCTGCCTAACTGAAAGCGAAAGTAAATTGTGAATGTCTTGAAAGAACAGGAGAGGGGGAGGGAGACAGATGGGGGAGAGAAGGGATGGAGATAATGCAGTTCAGTGATTACAGTGTACTGCAGTCTGCAGTGCACACACTTACCCATGGTCTACGCTAGAATCTCAGGCATCATTCACACACAGCCTGGAATGATGCTGATTTTCATATTTCCCGCCCACACATCCCCTCTCTTCAGATACAGCACGCTGGGACAGTGTGGGCGGGACTGGAAGGAGGAGGAGGAGCTGTATTCCTCCCTGCTCGTATGTGAGGAGAGTGAGGGGGGGGTGGCTGGACTCGCTGGGCTGTGAAAGAGTGTCATAGACTGACACTCGGCTCAGCTTGCAGTCACCACTCTCGGAATTTATAGGCTGGTTCTCCTGTCCTAAGGACGGGAGAAATCAGTCTGTTTTTTCAGTAACTGAGATGAAGGCTTGGGCCCCCCTTCCCCCCTCCCACAGTGCTTGTGGAGTCCTTCCTGCAACTCGCTCTTCTCCATGCCAATGAGGATGCAGGGAAAGGAGCAGATTGAGCGGCTGTGGTTGTGTGAGCGCTCGCATTATGCAGTGTCAGCGAGCAGAGGGAGGGGGAGGAAACCCCCACAGGAGCTGACTGGGGACGCTCTCCCTCTCAGGAGAGACTATGTTACCCCAGCAGAAGCCCGAGCAAAAAAAAAAAATTTTTTTTTTTTGGGGGGGCACATGGTGGGGCACAGCATAATGTTGGGGGGGCCAGGGCCCCCTCTGGTCCCCCCCTAGGGACGCCATTGCTCCTCCTCCTCCTCATCCTCTCTCACCCAGGCTCAGGGTACTGGCAAAGCAGCTGCCAAAGCGTCCTCTTCCCTGGTATCAATGTCAGACTCATCATCAGTCACTCCTTCCCTAGACCCACCATGTCCTCCTCCTGAGGAGTCCCCCGAACTGTTTGAGCACAGTGTTGGGTACATGCTCCAGGAGGATGCCCAGCGTTTCGAAGGGTCTGATGATGAAACCCAGCTACAGGAAGGCAGTAGCGTGAGAGCAGACAGAGGGGATGCTCAAGAAGGACACCAATCTGGCAGTCATGTTCCAGCAGCTGCAGCATACTGCCAGATTGGCTCCAGTGATGAGGAGGGAGGGGATGATGAGGTCACTGACTCCACGTGGGTGCCTAATAGGAGAGAGGAGGAGGAGGAGGATGAGGAGGAGGCACATCCCCAACGAGGCAGGATGCCCTTTGGTGGCCAGCGTAAGGGCAGTACACCGACGGAATCACACCGCAGAGCTCCGCCTGTGCAGGGCGCTGCCTCTGCCCGTGATTCAAAAAGTTCTTTGGTGTGGGCCTTTTTTGAGGCTAGTGCATCAGATCGCACAGCTGCTGTTTGCAACATATGTCTCAAGCGTATATCGCGTGGCCAAAACATCAGCCGCTTGGGTACCACATGCCTGACCAGACATATGTTGACCTGCCATGCAGCTCGTTGGCAAGCCTACCTCAAAGACCCACACCAAAGAACAAAGCGGACCTCTCCTTGCACCGCATCAGCTGGGATCTCCAACCCCACTATAACTTCAGTCCTCTCTGAAACATGCACTGAGAGGAATGAAGGTGTAGAATTAGGTGTGTCACAGCCAAGTACTTGTGGCCACTCTGCTAGCAGTACACCGACGTCCGATTCTAGCAGGCAAATTTCCCTGCCCCAGCTGCTGGACCGTCGAAAGAAGTTCCCTCCCAGCCATCCACATGCCCAGCGGTTGAATGCTAGCTTGGCTAAATTGCTAGCGCTTCAACTGCTGCCTTTTCAGTTGGTAGACTCGGCCCCCTTCCGTGAGTTTGTGCAATGTGCGGTTCCTCAGTGGCAGGTTCCCAAACGCCACTTTTTCTCACGGAAGGCTATTCCGGCTCTCTACCGGCATGTGGAAGGCAATGTCTTGGCCTTGCTGGACAGGGCGGTCAGCGGTAAGGTGCATATTACCGCTGACTCATGGTCCAGCAGGCATGGACAGGGACGTTACCTTTCTTTCACGGCCCATTGGGTCACTCTTTTGGCAGCTGGGAAGGATGCAGGACAAGGTGCAGTAGTGTTGGAGGTTGTTCCACCGCCACGCCTCCAAAATGCTACTACTGGTTGTGACACACCTCTCTCCTCCACCCCCTCCTCTTCTTCTTCCTCCATGGCCTCTTCCTGTGGTTTGTCCTCTGAACCAGCGGTGCTCCGTAGCCGTTCAAGGGGCTACGCAAGTACGCAGGCAAAAAGATGCCATGCCGTGCTTGCGCTGGTGTGTTTGGGGGACAGAAGCCACACTGGGGCAGAGGTCCTGTCTGCTCTGCAGGGCCAGGCCGAGAGGTGGTTGACGCCACGCCAGCTTAAGCCAGGAATGGTGGTTTGCAACAATGGCACCAACCTCCTCTCCGCCCTCCGACAGGGACAACTGACCCATGTGCCCTGTGTGGCTCACGTCCTTAACCTGGTGGTGCAGCGGTTCTTGGGCAGGTACCCGGGCTTACAGGATGTCCTGAGGCAGGCCAGGAAAGTCTGTGTGCATTTCCGCAGATCTTATAATGCCAGTGCTCGCCTGGCTGAGCTGCAAAAGGAGTTGAACCTGCCCAAGAACCGCCTTATATGTGACATGCCCACCAGGTGGAACTCAACGTTGGCCATGCTGCAGCGGCTGCACATGCAGCAGAGGGCCATCAATGAGTACCTGTGCGACTACGGCACCAGGACAGGGTCAGGGGAGCTTGTTTTTTTTTCTCCACGCCAGTGGGGCATGATCAGGGATGCATGCACTGTCCTGGCACCATTTGAGGAGGCCACGAGGATGGTGAGCAGTGACAGTGCATGCATCAGTGACACTGTACCTCTTGTCCACCTGTTGGAGCACACGCTGCGTGGAATAATGGACAGGGCATTTGAGGCAGAACAGAGGCAGGAAGAGGAGGACTTCCTTGCCTCTCAAGGCCCCCTTTACCCAGACAGTGTTCCTTCTGTCCCACCCATCGCACAGGAAGAGGAGGAGGAGGAGGAGGAGGAGGAGGAGGATTGTGTCAGCATGGAGGTGGAGGCTGGCACTCAGCATCATCAGCAGCAGTCTTTTAGGGATGATTTACAGTCCCAAGAAACCAGTGGACTTGTACGTGGCTGGGAGGAGGTGGCTGCGGATCATGTCGTCCTTAGTGACCAAGAGGACTCCGGACCGAATGCCTCAGCTAACCTACGCTGCATGGCCTCCCTGATCCTGCAAAGTCTGCGGAAGGATCCTCGTATTCTTCGGATCAAGGAGAGGGACCATTACTGGCTGGCCACTCTCCTTGATCCACGGTACAAGGGTAAGGTTGCGGACCTTATGTTACCGTCACAGAGGGAGCAGAGGATGAGACAACTCCGGGAGGCCTTGCAGAAAGGTCTGTGCAACGCGTTCCCAGAGACTGGGAGGTTACAAACTCCTGGTCCTGGACAACGAGTTGCTGAGGCTTCGGCCAGTCAAAGAAGGAGCGGTGGGGAAGGTGGCCGTCTGACCGATGCGTTCAGACAATTCTTTAGTCCGCAGCCCCAAAGTATGATCGGTTCCAGCAACCATCGCCAGCGTCTGATAAACATGGTGCAGGAATATCTAGGGGCAAGGTCAGACTTGGACACCTTCCCCACCGAAAATCCTCTGGCTTACTGGGTCTTGAGGATGGATCACTGGCCAGAGCTTGCACAGTATGCAATTGAGCTACTGGCCTGTCCTGCATCCAGCGTTCTTTCGGAACGCACATTCAGTGCTGCTGGAGGATTTGTCACGGATCACAGGGTGCGCCTGTCCACCGACTCGGTTGATCGACTGACTTTCATCAAGATGAACCAGTCTTGGATCACCACCAGCTACCACACACCTGATGCTGATATAACAGACTAATTGATTTTAACATGTCACATCCCTTCAAGACTGATGCTGATGCTGAGTGCCTGTGCTGTTATGTTGACTGGCTATCCTCCTCCTCCGAGTCCTCAATGATACGATTGATGATGATAGCTTGGAAGATCATTTTTGTTTATGGGTGCCGCCACCAGTGGCTAAGGCCCAATTTTTCAGCCCCTGTTTAACAGGGGCGTGTAATTACAATTTTTGAAGCAATACTTTGCAACAGGGCTCATTGCTGTGCTCCAAGTACAGTATCTGTGAGGGGTTGGAGTGTTGTGCCACCAGTGCCTAAGGCCCAATTTTTCAGCCCCTGTTTAACAGGGGCGTGTCATTACAATTTTTGAAGCAATACTTTGCAACAGGGCTCATTGCTGTGCTCCAAGTACAGTATCTGTGAGGGGTTGGAGTGTTGTGCCACCAGTGCCTAAGGCCCAATTTTTCAGCCCCTGTTTAACAGGGGCATGTCATTACAATTTTTGAAGCAATACTTTGCAACAGGGCTCATTGCTGTGCTCCAAGTACAGTATCTGTGAGGGGTTGCAGTGTTGTGCCACCAGTGCCTAAGGCCCAATTTTTCAGCCCCTGTTCAACAGGGGCATGTAATTACAATTCTTGTTCTAATAATTCACAGCAGGGCCCATTGCTGCACCCACCAAGAGTAACTCTGAGGGCTTACAGTGTTGTGGCAACGCCACCACCACCACCACCACGAAAGGCCCAATTTTTCAGCCCCTGTTCAAAAGGGGCATGTAATTACAATTCTTGATCTAATAATTCACAGCAGGGCCCATTCCTGCACCCACCAAGAGTAACTCTGAGGGCTTACAGTGTTGTGGCAACACCACCACCACCACCACCACCACGAAAGGCCCAATTTTTCAGCCCCTGTTCAACAGGGGCATGCAATTACAATTCTTGATCTAATAATTCACAGCAGGGCCCATTGCTGCACCCACCAAGAGTAACTGTCATGGCTTACAGTGTTGTGGCACCAGCACCACCATCAAAGGCCCAATTTTTACTACCACTGTTCAACAATTATATGTAATTACAATTCCTGATATAATAGTTGACAGCAGGGCGTTCCAGCACCAACCAAGAGTAACTGTGAGTGCTTACAGTGTTGTGCCAACACCAACAACTAAGGGGCCTATTTCTGCAGAGTATATACGGCAGGTCCCTACTTTCAAACATCCAACTTACAAACGACTCCTACTTGCAAACGCAAGAAGACAACAGGAAGTGAGAGGAAATCTACCCCTAGGAAGGAAAATTCTCTCCTGTAAGAATTAATATGGGAGAAAGGTGTCTCCTCTGTACTGATGCTTTATCACCAATCCTTGTTTCAAGAAAAACACCACATTTCAAAAACAGTTGTCATTGGGACGGAAAGTGAGGTGAAATGTTCTGAACAGGGGCACAGACAGCAAAACAAATGTTACAGGGGTGATAACCCTTAGCTATGTTTTCCAAAAAGTTTAAAAATAGATTTTTGGGCTGGAGCTACACTTAAACAATGTACCTGTTCAAAATTACAAACACATTCTACATAAGAACAAACCTACAGTCCCTGTCTTTTGTGCACCGCCTGTATACGGCTGTTCAGAGTATATAGGGCCTTTTTTATTTTGTGTGCGGTGTTCCCCTTAATATCCATACAAGACCCAAAGGGGCTGGTAATGGGCTGGGGTGGGGGGGGGGTCATGGGGTAGCTATGCCATTTTTCTTAAAGATTTTCATCCATATTACTGGGACCAGACATTACATTAAAGCCGCAAGCAGTTTTAAATGGCTTTTTTTTTTCCTTTAGAAGTGTCATTTTGTGCAGGGACAGTTCTAAACACGGGAAACACGTGGCACTTCACAGGCATACTTTAGACACCCCCCAGGTACGATATTTAAAGGAATATTTGACTTTTTTTTTTTCACTTTATGCATCATTAAAATGACTGCTCCCGAAAAACGACCGTTTTTAAAACTTCTTTTTGCATTGATACATGTCCCCTGGTGCAGAACCCGGGTTCCCAAACCCTTTTTAGGACAATAACATGCATAATAGTCGTTATAATTAGCACTTTAGAATTCGAACGTTCGCATCCATTGTATTTAATAGGGTTCTAATGTTCGTACGAACTTTCGGTCGTTCGCGGGTTCTGGTGCGAACCGAACCCGGGGGTGTTCGGCTCATCACTAGCGGGGACAACATTTGCCTTAGTCATTTGCTGGTCCTGTTGTAGCGCCTCCTCATCTCTGATGATTTTTATCAAGTCAGCATAAGTCAGCAACGTTCCTCCTCCCGAGGTTTTCAGGTGCAGCCAGACTGGATCCGAGCGTAACGCTCCCTTTAAGACTTGCTTCATTCTTGCCGCATCTGTATCTTGGGGCTTCATTCCCTTCTTCAACACAATTTTGCACAGCAACCTGTTTAGTCTCCTAACATATTCTGACAGTTTCTCCCTTGGTTGTTGGAAAGTATGTTCAAATTGGTATACCATCTCTGTCACCTTATCCAATTGACCAAACTCTTCCTGTAACATGGCTAGACAGTCTTGAGCCTTGCAATCTGCATTCCCAACCCGAAAACTTTTCACTGCTTCTGCTGCTGCGCCTTTTAGGCTTTCTATCACTCGTTGCCTCTTCTGCGCTTCAGGCACCTCCCATGCCTCTACTGCCTGCAATGCCTGCTCCACCCAGGTATCAAAATCTTCTTCCCCTGCAGGGACAGGGAGCTTCCCTGAGAATGTCTTCAGTCTCTGGTAGCTAGTCTCTACTTGCACCGTACTTGTCTTCTGACATTTGATTAGCAGATCCCCTATCGCCTTTATCAATTCTGGTGATATAGCAGTGGCAGGTGCGGGTGTCACCGGGGGCGTCACCCCGTCTCCTTTTACTGGTGAGGTACGGGCCGCAGCCTGCGGTGATCCCATCGGTGATGGTTCCTTCTTTATAGTTAAAGCAGGCGCCAACCTATAGGTTCTATTGTCTGGCGTCTTTACACCATTGCGCTTGCAAGCCTCTGGTATCCCGTCTCCGTATTCCACCAGTGCATACTGATATGAAGTGTCTGGATCTGCCTTTATATCTATCACCAACGGTGTGTGATCTGGGGACACTGACTTCATCAGCTCCTCTACCGTCTCAGTCTTCCATTCCTCCCCTGGGAGGCTGATGACTATTGAGTTGTTTGGCTCTGCCCTAACGGCTTTGCACCACTCTTCTATCGCTTGTGGATCCATAGGGTCCATGCCGGCACTTCTGGCGTTTACCTGCTGTATCAGGATCCCGGACGAGAACCCCCACGTGTAGCGATACCTCCACTTAAGAAGGCCGCAAATTTAGTTTGGGCCCTGAAAACAGCTCCGCCAACCCCCGGCAATGTACTCGACCCCCTACTGGCACAGTTAGTATTGGCAGCAATATATCTATTGTGAGGGGGTTAACTCGGTAGCGGGTGTGTGTGACCCCCTGGTTGGGCTCCCCACACAAAAACAGGGCCAGCAGACGGAGGTTGTGGTTTTCAAAATCAAAAGGTGCGGTTTATTTCTCTATGTACAGTGACAAAAACACAGCAAAGCCAAAAAGAAACATAAACAAAATAAATCCTGGTCAGTTTGACCTCTGACTAAACATGCAGGTTTCCTAAACTAACAACTGGGATCAGCCTGGTGCTGTCCTAGTCCCTAAGTCCCTGGTTTAGTAAAAGTCCAAACAAATAGCCACACAGGCTTTGCCTCACCGCACAGGGGTTCACTCTCCCTAGACAGTCCACACAGGTCTGGGTCCAGGCATGAGCAAACACCTAATGAATCTGGGAGTTTTTATAGAGGCCTTAAATGAGCTGACAAGCTTCAGCTGGTCTCATCAACTCCCTGCCTGCACGACGCCCAGCCCTCTCCCTAGAGGTATGAGTCATCCATGAGCCCACTAGCCTCAGCTGGGCTTCATCAACTCCCTAGTTGTATAAGTCAGCATAAAGCCTGAATCTGGGAGAAATATATCTACCCCCCTGGATGCAACCAGGTGACTTTACCTTCCTGCTGTCACATACCCCCCCCCTCTTGTTTTAACCTTGGGGTTGGAACACCAGCAATCAGGCATTCATGTACTCGAGACAAAGCATCCACATTCCCCATTTGAACGCCAGGGCGATGCTTTACTGTGAAGTTGAATTCCTGGAGGGCCAGGAACCACCTATTCACTCTTCTATTTGTCTCCTTGTTTTGAGCCATCCACTTTAACGGAGCGTGATCCGTAACCATGTCAAAGTGCCTACCTAGCAGATAGTACCGAAGGGAATCTAGAGCCCACTTCACCGCTAAACACTCCTTTTCAACCATGGCGTAATTTACCTCATGGGACTTCAACTTCCTGCTGAGGTAAATGACTGGGTGCTCTTCCCCGTTCCAGACCTGGGACAATACTGCTCCTAACCCCACATCTGACGCATCACTTTGTACGACAAAGTCTTTAGAGAAGTCGGGTGAGTACAACACTGGCTGGCTACATAAGGCTTGTTTCAAGAATTGGAATGCTGCCTCAGCCTCGGGGGTCCATTTAATCATGACCGACCCTTTCCCTTTCGTCAGGTTGGTTAGGGGCACAGCCTTAGAAGCAAAGTGGGGAATGAAGCGCCGATAATAACCTGCGATTCCCAGAAAGGCCCGTACCTGCTTCTTGCTGTTGGGACGTGGCCAACTCTGGATGGCCTCGACTTTGTTGAGTTGGGGTTTTATCACTCCCCTGCCAATGGTGTACCCAAGATATTTGGCCTCCTCCTGCCCAATGGTACACTTCTTGGGGTTAGCCGTAAACCCCGCTTCCCGGATAGAGTCTAGGACTGCTTGCACTTTTGGCAGATGTGAGGCCCAATCTGTGCTATGGACAATTACGTCATCCAGGTAAGCCGCAGCATACTTCCGATGGGGCCTCAGTATCTGGTCCATTTTCCGCTGGAATGTGGCCGGCGCATTCTGTAACCCGAACGGCATTCTCTTATATTGGAACGCCCCGTCTGGGGTTACAAATGCGTTTTTCTCTTTGGCCGACTTGGCCAGGGGAATTTGCCAATACCCTTTTGTGAGGTCAAGAGTCGTCATGTATCGGGCTGTTCCCAGCCGGTCGATCAACTCATCTATACGTGGCATGGGGTAGGTGTCAAATTTTGTAACTTTGTTCAACTGACGAAAATCGTTACAAAATCGCCAGCTCCCATCCGGTTTAGGCACCAACACAATGGGACTAGACCAATCACTTTGGGACTCCTCTATCACCCCTAAGTTCAGCATTTTCTGTACTTCCTCCCGTATTGCCTCCCGTCGGGCCTCTGGGATCCGATAGGGTTTTAACTTCACCCTTTCACCGGGCGGGGTAATAATATCATGCTCTACCCCAGATGTTTGTCCCGGCAGCTCAGAGAACACCTCCTTGTTGCGAAGCACAAACTCCTTAACCTCCTGTTGTTGGGGTTGTGACAAGGTGGCTGCTATTCCAACCTCCGGAATCACGCAACCAGTTTGAGCTGGTGACCAAGTTTCTGCGACTAGGGACTCTCTATCCCTCCAGGCTTTCAACAGATTAACGTGATATATCTGTTCGGGCTTTCGCCTTCCTGGTTGTCTGACCTTGTAATTCACTTCGCTCACTTTTTCCATTATCTCGTAGGGGCCTTGCCATTTGGCAAGGAATTTACTTTCAACCGTAGGGACAAGTACCAATATCCTATCCCCCGGGGAAAAGGTACGGGTCTTTGCTCCACGGTTGTACACTCTCTGCTGTGCCAACTGCGCTTGGGCCAAATGTTCCTTCACGATGGGCATTACCTGTGAAATTCGATCTTGCATCAGGGCGACATGCTCAATCACACTCCTGTGGGGAGAACTCTCACTTTCCCAAGTTTCCTTGGCAATATCCAACAGCCCTCTTGGGTGTCTCCCATACAGTAACTCAAAGGGGGAGAATCCCGTAGAGGATTGGGGCACCTCCCTAATAGCAAACATCAAATAAGGAAGTAGACAGTCCCAATCCTTTCCATCTCTATCCACCACTTTCTTCAACATTTGTTTTAGGGTTTTGTTGAATCTTTCAACCAGCCCATCGGTTTGGGGGTGATACACAGATGTACGCAATTGCGTCACTTTGAACAATTTACACAGCTCTTTCATAACCCGGGACATAAAGGGTGTACCTTGGTCCGTAAGCAGTTCTTTACAAATACCCACCCGGCTAAAAACAAGAGATAGCTCTTTGGCTATGGTTTTGGCCGAGGTATTTCTGAGAGGGATCGCTTCTGGATAACTGGTGGCATAGTCCATTATAACCAATATGTACTGGTGCCCCCTAGCGGACTTGATTATAGGACCTACCAAATCCATTGCGATTCTCTCAAACGGGACCTCAATGATGGGTAGAGGGACCAGCGGGCTACGGAAATGTGGCATCGGGGCCGACCTCTGACACACAGGGCAGGAGGAACAATAATTTTCTATGTCCTTCATCACCCCAGGCCAATAGAATCTCTGTAATACCCTCTCTCGGGTTTTCTCTGTTTTAACTAATTCAGCCTTTATCAGGGTCACAAGGCTACCTGAATCCAGTAATACCACAACATTTCTACCATTAATACACATTTTGCATAAATGTTTCTCAGTTCCCCGAATGGCAGTGCATGCGACTGTCGCACACAGCGACTGACGTCTGTCCATCAGAAAGTCACATTGCATGGGTTCCTCCACAACCGGGCAATTTGCTGCAATATGTCCCGCTTGCCGGCAGCGGTAGCAAACAATCCATTTGGCTGCCTCTTGAGCCCCTGACTTCCCAGGCTGTTCTCGCCAAACTTTGGGTAGAGCTCCCACCCTCTCACTCTCTCCACCCTCACCCCTTGGAATCCTCTTATCCGCCCCTGGGGATGGTCTGGTCTTAGGGTGGAAAGTCCGAGAGTCTCTGGAAGAGGCCGTCAGGTTCTCTGTAGCCAAGTATTTCTCTACACGATCCACAAGACCACCGGCCGTCTCTGGGTCTCCATGACTTACCCACTTTTGGATGGCAGTAGGAAGAGCTCTCAAAAACCGATCCATTACAACACGTTCCACAATCTCTGGTGCGGACAAAGTCTCTGGCTGTAGCCACTTCCTGCTCAGGTGAATGAGATCATACATTTGAGACCTGGGGGGTTTTCCAAGCTGGAAAGTCCAGTTATGCACACGCTGAGCCCGGACAGCCAGGGTGACACCCAGCCTTGCCAATATTTCAGCTTTTAGCATCACATAGTCTTTTGCTTGGTCAGGCTCTAGGTCATAGTAAGCCTTCTGCGATTCACCAGTTAACAGAGGAGCCACCAGTCCAGCCCACTGCTCCTCAGGCCACTTTTCTCTTTCAGCAGTCCTTTCAAATGTGGTAAAAAATACCTCTGGATCATCCTCTCCAGTCATTTTTGTCAATAAACGACTCACCCCAAAGGACGCGGTATTAGTGGGACGGCTTTCCTCACTGGTCTGCGGACGTTGCTGCATTACTGCTTCCATTTGTTGTAGTCTCTGCTCTTGCTTCTGTAACAGGTCTATGAAGCGGGCCTCAGATTGCTGCTGGGCTTGTTGATGAGCTTGCTGCTGGGCTGCAAGGCTCCTTTGCAAACCTGCATTTGTCTGCTGTTGATTGGCATTTGCTAGAGCCAGCTGTTTCAGTATCTCCTCCATGCTGGCTTAAAAAAAACTGCCACTGGTTCTCCACCAACTGTGAGGGGGTTAACTCGGTAGCGGGTGTGTGTGACCCCCTGGTTGGGCTCCCCACACAAAAACAGGGCCAGCAGACGGAGGTTGTGGTTTTCAAAATCAAAAGGTGCGGTTTATTTCTCTATGTACAGTGACAAAAACACAGCAAAGCCAAAAAGAAACATAAACAAAATAAATCCTGGTCAGTTTGACCTCTGACTAAACATGCAGGTTTCCTAAACTAACAACTGGGATCAGCCTGGTGCTGTCCTAGTCCCTAAGTCCCTGGTTTAGTAAAAGTCCAAACAAATAGCCACACAGGCTTTGCCTCACCGCACAGGGGTTCACTCTCCCTAGACAGTCCACACAGGTCTGGGTCCAGGCATGAGCAAACACCTAATGAATCTGGGAGTTTTTATAGAGGCCTTAAATGAGCTGACAAGCTTCAGCTGGTCTCATCAACTCCCTGCCTGCACGACGCCCAGCCCTCTCCCTAGAGGTATGAGTCATCCATGAGCCCACTAGCCTCAGCTGGGCTTCATCAACTCCCTAGTTGTATAAGTCAGCATAAAGCCTGAATCTGGGAGAAATATATCTACCCCCCTGGATGCAACCAGGTGACTTTACCTTCCTGCTGTCACACTATTCTTATACTGTATGAGTAAACCCAGACACCAAGACAATAATAGTAAAAGGTATAAGATTTACTTAAGCTTTTGATAAGAAAGGTTAACAGTGGTAACAGTTCACAGATAATAAATTGCAGAGCCCTGCAGCAATAACACACTATGCATTAGAATGAACAGTAAAGGTGCGCCGCGTGGGCGACCGTTAACTAGGCGTCCTGTGACGCAGTAACCAAATGAACTAACTAGCTGGCCAGGCCTAGCTCAGATATCTACAACTCAGTCTATAGGGGATGATGGTTTTCTTCACCGGCAGGTCTTTAAAGGTGGTCACATTAACAGAATACCATTTGTAATCCAATGAGGAGGTAGAGATGAAATAAACACTTTGCTATGTAAACTCCGAGTTCAGCTCTGATAAGGTTCTCTAATGAGAGTATCAGAAATAACTTGTGGGCCACGGCAGTCTATAGGCCCATTAGCAACAACAGTATATGGTTTGGGCATACGCCCTCTCACCCATCCGGACGCGGTCCCAGTCCGGGGAACTTCCACCGACTGTGTCCTCACACACACAGTGTCTCCAGCGATCGGGTCCCCGATCTGGTCAAGGCTGTAGACAAGCGAAGTCAGATGCCACCCAGGCTCGCAGTGGGGTGGAAGGCTCTTTGGTGCTGCGCAAGGCCTCAGGCTTCAGGCCCTGCACTCTGACACATCCGCACAGGAGGATCAGTCACTGAAGTCTCGTGTCCCAAAGAGGCCGAGCGCAGCCGCGCCTCCTCCTTATATAACCCCTCCCATGAGTCTCTGGAGTGGAAACATTGCCGAATGGGGTTCTGGGTAATGTAGTCTCTCTGCATTAAAGGGGAACACCCTGCTACATATATATATATATATCTATACATACATACATACATACACACAGTGGGGGAAATTATTATTTGATCCCCTGCAGATTTTGTAACTTTGCCCACTTACAAAGAAATGAAGGGTCTATAATTTTTTATCATAGGTGTATTTTAAATGATGGAGACAGAATATCAACCAAAATTTCAGAAAAAAAACTCATAAAACAATAAAACAAATGCTATAAATTAAGTTGCAGTTCAGTGAGTAAAATAAGTATTCAATCCTAAAGCAAATCATCACTTAGTACTTGGTGGAGAAACCCTTGTTGGCAAGCACAGAGCTAAGATGTTTCATGTTGTTAGTGACCAGGTTTGCACACATCTCAAGAAGGATTTTGGTCCACTCTTCTTTACAAATCTTTTTCAAATCCTTAAGTTTTCTTGACTGTCTCTTGGCAACTCAAAGTTTCAGCTCCCTCCATAAATTTTCAATAGGATTAAGATCTGGAGACTGACTAGGCCACTCCATGACCTTAATGTGCTTCTTCTTGAGCTGCTCTTTTGTTGCCTTTGTGGTATGTTTTGGGTCATTATCATGCTGGAAGACCCATCCACGACCCATCTTCAGTGTTATGGCTGAGGGAAGAAGGTTCTCATCCAAGATTTTACAATACATGGCCCCATCCATTGGCCCCTCAATGCGACAAAGTCAGCATGTACCTTTAGCAGAAAAACAGCACCAAAGCATCAAGTTTCCACCTCTGTGCTTGACTGTAGGGGTAGTGTTCTTAAGGTCATAGTCAGCATTTTTCTTCCTCCAAACACGGCAAGTCGAATTAATGCCAAAGAGCTTAATTTTGATCTTATCTGACCACAGCACGGATGAAAACCTTCTTCCCTCAGCCAGGACACTAAAGATGGGTTATGGATGGGTCTTTTTAGCATGACAATGACCCAAAACATACTGCCAAGGCAACAAATGAGTGGCTCAAGAAGAAGCAGATTAAAGCAGAGTTCCGCCTAAAAAAAAAGTCAGCACCTGTCCAGGGCGCCTGCAATGTCCACTCCTCACCCAAAGCCGACCGTCCCTCGTCTCCGGATGGAGGCGTTGCCATTGCTAGTAAGGGAATCAGGAAGTGAAGCCTTGAACCCATGTAAACGGTGTGTGTAAAAAAAAAAATAAGGAAAGAAAAAAATAACTGGATTGTAGTTTGACCTAGGTCAGTTTCAGGGTTAGAGTTAAGGTCAAGGTTTTGGTCAAAGTGCAAAGACAGGATATTTTAGTAAGGATTAAAAAAAACATTTTTTAATTTAGTCTCAGTGCCAGTTAGTACCAGTGTGTCTTAGGTAGAATGAAAAAAAAGCAAAATGCACACTAATATTCCTGGGCCCTACTGTGGGTATAAACAACAAATAACATACACATATGTAGTATTGCTGTGATCGTCAGGAGAAGAGAAATGCATTTTAGATAATTTTTTGGTGGTAGGTAACAGTAATAGCAAGAAGTTCAAATAAAAATATAAATAAAGTTTTCTTTTGATAAGAAAAAAAAATTCAAATCAGTGGAGATCAATTACCATTTACCACCAAATAAACGCCCAAGTTGTCCTGAAAAAATTCAAGGTATAATTTACCTGGATTCAAGTAGTTGCGATGTTATGGAAAATAATTACTAACACATGTCAAAATTGCAAAACTGTGTTCAGATAATAGGGTTTGTTTTACCCTCCACCATAAATGGGTTAAAATAAATAAAATACATGTAAAAACAATAACATGATGTATAAGAATAGGTTATGCCCAGTGATTAGAAGCTGATAAAGCCCATCTGTAGGGGTGTTGTGATCATTGGAAGGCCTCTTGATTCATGAAGAAGGACTTTGCTTTTGAAATAAAATCCCTTTTTCATGTGCAGAGGATTATATAATAAATAATGTGCGTAGATTAAAATAGGTTTTACTCTTCTGAACCCAAAGCCTATGCTCCACTGCAATTTATCTTGTGTGCAAAATGAATCACATAAAAACAATTTTTAACAAACTAAAACCTCTTACAGAACTAAAACGTATTTCAAAATTGAGGATAGTTTTTATTTTTCTATTAAAAGGCTATTCAGCCTATTAGCATCTATCTAAAATGATAAAATCGATTGTTGCTTGCTTTAATTTTTTTGTTATAAAAACAGAGCAGAAAGTTAATGTGTAAAGATTATTAACTAATGGTAAGATTTTACTTACTCAATTGCAAAGGAGGTTGTACAGTCAGATTGTGATGTGTGGTGAGTTTAATAAATGATTTTGGAACAACCAATTGATTGATTGATTTTACCTAGTTTTGAATATTTTTCCTTTCTTTATTACATTTACCTGTGTCTAGGTTATACTTTTTCCTTTTGTAATATCCTGTTTTCTTTTTCTTTAGTAGTCTTATTCTCGTCTTTTTTTTTTTTCTTTGTAACTTGTTCTATTGCTAGTCTAACTGCAACTATATACTTCAAGTTTTAGGCTTTAGGCATATGGGAGTATTAAAATATTCCTCTTTATGCTGGATCTTGCTGCCAGGAGCTGGCAGAAAAAAACAAGCTTAAAAATTGTTTTGCGTTTTTTTTGCGCATTTACAGGCGTATGGCATTTAGAAGTGTATTAGCATAAACTCATTCTACTGGCCAGAATAATTGTTTATTCTAGCCACGGGAAAGAACTGATGTTTATAGGTGCATTTATGTGTGTATGTGTATAAATGATCCCAGTAAGATACTCTCTGAGCACAGATTTTGGGGCTTTTAAATACGAATCTAAACCCCACAATGTGCATGGAGCTGCATTTAAAGGCCTTAAATTAAAAAAAAAAGCCTTTAAAATTTGCATTTTTAACCATTGGCACCAAATCACATTCCTAGTATGTCATTTGACTTCAAGTGGTTGTACCAAGGTGATGCCTGCAGCTACAGCCTTCCTCCCGGTACTGTTTTTTTAGAGCTGATGGTCAGCTCTCTTGTAATAGCAATCAGAACTGCTAACTAGCCGATCGATTGCTATTACTAGCATCGGAAGGGGACGTCCTCCCCCTCCCGCTGCCTTCCACAGCTCACTTGGGCTCTCCCGTCCTACAGAGAGACCCGAGCGACCAGCCGGCACGTTGGCTGGCTGGCCCAACAGTCCAACAAAGTTGGGATTGGCTTTGATGGGCTGTACGTAATGGTATACGGGAGGCAATGACAAGACATTACTTCAGGTTTACCCAGATGTTTTTGGTGCCATTTTCAAATAACGAGATGCATTAAAAAATACAGATCTCTGTAATTTTCAATGCTTTTAAGTGCAGAGGAGGGATTTGGGGTCTTATTGACCCCAGATCCATCCATAAAGAATACCTGCCACATGCCTATTGCTTTCACAAGGGATGTATACATTCCTTGCGACAGCAATAAAAGTGATACGAAGAAAAAGTTAAAGCATCAGTGTAAAAATAAAAAATAAAATAAATTACAAAAAAATAAAGTGCCATCGCCCCCCGTTTTAGCACACAAAGACAAATGCACGCGTCGGTCCCTCATGCACGCAAACAGCGATCGTCCAACACGTGAGGTATCGTTTCCAAATGTCAGATCGTGGGCAGTAATTCTAGCACTAGAACTCCTCTGTAAATCTAAGGTGGTAACCTGTAAAGCCTTTTAAAGCATTACCTATGGATAGTAAAATGTATGAGTGTGCACAATTTTAAAGTGTGACATGTTTAATATCTACTTACTCAGCATAACATCATCTTTTTTTATTTTACAAAAAATTTGGTTATGTATTGTTTTTTGTTGCATTGAAATTCAAAAAGATGTGTTTTTCCCCCAAAAAATTGTGCAAATACTGCGTGACATAAAAAATTACAAAACCCACCAATTTATTCTCTAGGGCCTCTGGTTTAAAGATATATATATATTTATGGTCGGAGCCCTCAGTCCGAAGAGATATGGATCACATAAACACATCACAAGACTAACAACACAGATAAGACCTGAAGTGTGGCCTGGCCTGTTGGACGGTATGCCAAGAGAAGGGGCCATACCTAAGATAGAAGTAATGAATAATTCTGTTGAGAATTGTTTGAAGGGAAGTGCCCTAAAAAGGGATATGGGTGGGTGGGTACCGCGCACTGGAGCCGACACTGACGATGGTGGACGGCCTGCTTAAGTACCCCTCGAACTCCTCCCATAATTTCAGGCCAGCATACTGGCCTTCCTATTTATGGTCAGAGCCCTCAGTCCGAAGAGATATGGATCACATAAACACATCACAAGACTAACAACACAGATAAGACCTGAAGTGTGGCCTGGCCTGTTGGACGGTATGCCAAGAGAAGGGGCCAAAAAACACACTTGGTTAGGGAAGGAATTGTTTCACTGTACGAGGCAATAACAACTGAGCGAGACTGTTGGAGACTCGTGACGATCCGTTTGAGGATTGGGGACATATCGGGCGAAACGCGTGGACTTCCACCTGCCCATCATCCTGATTGTGTGGTCTGGAAGTCTGTTACGCGATGCGGCTAAGGCTGCTCCCACGCGAAAGAATGTCCTGAGTAACGACCTGGGTTTAAGGCCTAAGATGCATGGGAGCGTTCTGACTTAACTGATGAACTGGTACTTGCTTAGAGGTACAGTTGGGAAACGTAGAAGAGGCTGTCCTCTGAAAGGACGGGCAGTAGAGTATACCAATTGCTTTAGAACGGCCATAGGGCACCAGGCGTTGTGTGTCTGGAAAGTTTGACGTCTACTGTGGGACCGGATTGTAGCGTTTCCCGACACCATCGGGTGTAGGGTGAAACGACTCTGGTGGTGAGTCGGGTGGTGCCTGCGTAGTACTTGGTACTCGGGTTCGTGACAGTAAATTCGCTGGGCCGTAGAAATCCGGGGAAGGCTACGTGATGGCTGCTCGAATTACCAGGCTGGGTCATAACCGAAGGGGGAACGTGGAAGCATAGCAGACATGTGCTGGAATACGGCGTTGGTCACTGGTAAGCGTTGGGAACCAGTGTGTGGTTGCTGCCTGTGGATGCCACGTGGTATGGTTTTGACCGCATGAGCGGTGAACAGGGAAGGTTTGGTAGGGTCTAGTAGAGAGGTAAATGCTGGATGCCGGCTGAATAGAGTCTGATGGTATTGTGTGACAGAAGGAACGAAGGGCAGATATGTCTGAGTTTCCTGGAACCGCCCTGGGGTTAGCGGCTAGGAACCTGCCGGTCTACCAGGCAGTATGGTGGCCTTTAGTGTATTGGAAGAATAGAACACATCGACGAGGGAGGTAGCACCAGGAGGTGCTACCTCGTTGCAGAGTTGGTTGCGACTAACGTGGGAAGCCGGACATGGCCGGCTCTGGGCTCCGGTGAAAGGATGAGGCATAGTTAGGCGGGAACGTGCGTCGGCCAAGGTATAGCATTTACCAGGGATGTGGACCCTGAGGATACTGAACTGACATTGTAGGGACAGTAGCACCAGGCCTGCGTAGGAAGGCCATGGTGGCCACCGATATTGACCAGCCTCTTTTAACGACTGTGACTGTGGCCTGGTTATCTGTGGCGAGCGTGGCGGCCTGTCCTGCCCAGGTGCGGCCGCATACTTGAGCCGCTGCAACTATGGGGTAGATCTCGAATAGAGAGGAGGACTGACTAACCGCGGATTTGTGAGTATCTCTGACGGGCACGGACCCACGAACCAATGATGGCCAAAAATTGCAATGAAGCTTGTGGAAGCTGCTATGTCTTTGACTATCTGTGGTGACAAAGGGATGCTGATGGGATGAACGTGGGTCTACTATGCTAGTTCTCGAGGAAGTGGGCCCAGATGGCCAGATCCGCTACAGCGGCTGCGTCTAGCTAAATGACTTGGTCAGGGTCTTGTGCCTGGGAGAGGGACACTAAGAAGCGTGAGACAAAGGATCGCCCTTGAGAAATGAACCTCATCGTGAAGTTGAGCATGCCCAGTAGGGATTGTAGCTGTGTGTTTGGAGCACCCTGGCGTGACGGTGACGTATGGGCGACAGTCCTGTGCGGGTCAATCCACCGAGAGGTGGGCTGGCCTGCATGGCGCATTGTCTAGGATGATGTCCAGAAGGAGATGAGCTAAGCCAGGCTTCCTACGTTTTTCTCAGTTACGGGCATATTGATTTAAGAGATCTCTTCTAGAATTCCTAGGACTGCTGGGGGTTTAGTATTTGGTGAGAACTCCTGTGAGGGTATGAGGGAGTTTAACTGGGTACGTTTTAGAAGAATGAGGCGCGGATAAGTAGTAGACTAAACAAAGTTTATTGGAAAACTTTCCCTCGACAAGATCGAAGACTGACTCTCCGTACTGTGAACGGTGACTGCGAAAAGAGGGGAGGGGCTGACCGCATGCCCCCGGTCCATTTCAACCTGAAGCGGAGTGCTGATAACTTCTACGTTGGGGCTACTGAGAGCGTGTTTTTCCCTTTTTTTTTTTCCTGGGTAGAGACGGGTAAAGTGATGAGTCCAGTGTGGAACCCTGTAGTGAACACCTGCCCTAAAAAGGCTGCTAGAGAGGGGGAGTTGGATGTGAGGAGAGAAGCCAAGCCGCCCGACGTGCATGCGGCCTAGATAAGCTGGGTTCTGCTTCTCGGTGCCGCAGGTACTTCGAGGGGAGCCGTCTGGAGTAGGAGACAGATGTGCCGAGGTTTGCAGTGTGGGTAAAATCAACCCTAGAAAGTTTGTTGGAGATGGCTGCGCCCCCCCGGTGCACAAATTAGACGTCCTAGTGTGCCCGACTGGGAGGACTGTGGCATGCTGATAATCTACGAGGCGCATAGTCTGCGCCTCAGCTCAGAGCACCAATTAATCGTGAGGGTGGCAGATTGACAGATTGTACAGAGTGGGGAGCGAAGGTCGGTGAAGTGGCGGTAGAATGGTTCTGTGTCAATAGTGCTCCAGTTGGTGTTAGCTGGCACTGTGCCAGCCGGTGGAGACTGGGGCTAAGGGGGGCGTGGCTGGTCGTGTTCTAGGGCCCCTTACTCTAGCCTGGACATCGGTGACTGCAGTTGCCAGTGTGGTCGCCAAGGCGTGCAGCTGGATAATTGCAGAGTATATCGACTGCGATGGAGCTTGTGTGTCTGGTAAGGCTGCCGCTGGTGGTGGAAAGAGCCTAAGCTTGGCTTTCCTGGCTGAGGCCAGGTAGGGGATGCCCATACGTCGTAGTTCGGCCGAGGCCTGGGGGTGGTCCAAGGACTGGGGAACTGTGTATTGCCAACCGCCGGACCCGCGAAGGGTGATGGTGAGGCAAAGTTTGCTGTCGGCTCGCGGCATGGCGTCGGTTAAAAGGAGGGGAATGCATATGTTCAGAGTAAGTTTGCGAGGTTTGGAGGGGATAGAAGGGTTTAAGAAAACGGGGAGGAAGAAGGAGAGCAGTGAGGACAGGGCAAGGAGCGATAGGCGTAGATGACAGATTAGTTTGCGTACGAGCGCGGTTGAGTGAAATTTGGAAAACTCAAAAGAATGCGAGGCAACTGAGGTGAGTCAGGAGGTGACTGGCTAGATAACCGATAGCTCAGGTGCCGTCTGTGCTCGGCACAGACTAATGAACCAGAGCCCCCAGGGCGTGCTGGGGCGAGTGCCTGAAGTCTGGTATGCTAAGTAAGAATGTTTCGATCTGTAGTGGTTGACGTGTGGTCGGTCTGCTAACCCTCGCACTGCCAGCAAGGTGGATGTTAGGCGACCTTGTCTGTGTGGTGAAGGATCTCGGATCGCTCTTCGAAAACAGAGTGTAGTGCACAGAAGTATGTGACAGTTACTAACGCCTCACGAGCAGTCAAATTGTGTATGTGAAGAAACATATGTCGTGAAAGAGTGCGAGGAGAAAGCAAGGAGGGGCCTTGCACTGACGCCCTGACTTGTGCGCCAGTAGTTTAAGTCTGGTCGAGGTCGAGACATGGGTCGACCCGAAACCTGTGACACTGAGCTGCATGGGGAAAGCGACAGAGAAAAGGTGAGTAGCCGTGTTGCTACTGGAGATGATGAGTGGCTGATTTGAACCACTTGTTGAATGCTCGCAGCGATTGCGAGGGAAAGTAGCCTTGCTGAGAGGCGAAAGAAGGAAAGTTTGTGAATTGTGAGTATGTAGGGATGACCGTCCGTGATGAACCTGGAGTAATTAAAGTAAGGTGTGTAATGTATGAAGAAAAGTTGCATTTTACTACTAGTAATTTATTTACATTCGACTATTGTTATTTATTGGTTCATTTATCATTTATGTTTTTTTTTTTTTTATATATATATATATATATAATATATATTTTTTTTAAATTATTTGGGGAACGATTCAAGCGTGCGGCGCCGCTAATGCGACCGGAAATGTACTAGCACTTTGAGTGGCCAACGAACTGAACGTCTGAGTTGCAGCTACGACTGAGTTCGGATCGTTTAGGATGGGTCTGTAATGCTGGGGAAGCTGAGTTGCTGCGGTGGAGGTGCAACTGTGCTTGAATTGATAGTGTTGGAAAAGGATCCGAATCTTAGAGCCGACGTTACGACTGGATTCGGACGGATTAGAAAGTTTGATGCTGCGGATCCAACCGTTTGAGTCGGTGGTGCGACTATGCTTGGGTCGGTCATGTTAGCGGAGGATCCGAACCTTTGAGCCGATGCTACGACTGGGTTCGGATCGGTTGGATGGGTCTGATCAGTTCTGAGTTTGATGTTTGTAGACCCGAGCCGATGAGCCGGTGGTGCGACTGTGCTCGGATCGGTCATGTTTAGCGGAGGATCCGAACCTTTGAGCCGATGCTACGACTGGTTCGCATCGGATAGGAGGGTTTGTTGCTAGAGACCCGAGTCGACTGAGCCGGTGATGCGACTGGACTCGGAACGATTGTAAATGCCATAGATCCGAAGTTTGAGCCGATGCTACAACTGAATTCGGATCAGTTTGAAGTTTGATGTTTGTAGATCCGAGCCGATGAGCCGGTGGTGCGACTGTGCTCGGATCGTTCGTAGATGCCAGAGGACCCACGTCAAGGCGATGCTACGACTGCGTTTGGATCGGATAGAATGGTTTGTTGCTAAAGATCCGAGTCGGATGAGCTGGTGGTGCGACTGGACTCGGGTCGCTTGGGAATGCCACAGGTCCGAAAGTTTGAGCTGATGTTATGACTGAATTCGGATGGTTTTAGAAGTTTGATGTTTGTAGATCCGAGCCGATGAGCCGGTGATGCGACTGTGCTAGGAACGAACGTGGATGCCAGAGATCCGAATCTCTGAGCCGATGCTGTGCCTGTATTCGGGCTGATAACGGGTGCAAGGCGGGGATTTGAATTGCCGGGTCCGAATCGTAGCGCCGGAGATACGGCTGGACTCGGACGGCTGTTCGGTGTTTCGACGTTGAAGGGGCTTGTGATTGCCGAGGGTCCAGCCTGTAGTGCCAATTGTTAGTGACCAGAGCCGGACCGGACTGTTCGGTGTATGGTGTGAATAGTAGGAGGTGTGGGGCATCAGTAAGGTGAAGGGAGAGTATCGTAGGAGGTGTAGGGCATCAGTGACTAGGGATAAGGAAGTGCAGTGTGGGATACCAGTCCGACGACTGGGTATCGGATGTGCGACTTGAGGTAAGAGACTTGCGAGCTGCGAGTAATTCGTACAACAGCTCTGTGAGACGTAGTGTCTAGGCGGGCCGTTACGGTGATAACGTGCGTGCGACAGGGTTCGAAAGACAACTGTACTAGTCGGTATGCATACGATGCAGACGGAAAAACACGGGGTTATGAACCGTGTGATTTGTAAAAGAAGAAACGTGTACCGGCACTACGATTCGTACGAACGGAAACGGCCGGTCCTACCTGCAACCGCGAGCGGGGATACGATCAACTGCGAGCGAAGCTGGAAGGTACGAAATAACTACACGGACGTTGCGAGTCGTATGGCGTCGGCTGATGACGATGAATACCGCGTACTGGAGCCGACACTGACGATGGTGGACGGCCTGCTTAAGTACCCCTCGAACTCCTCCCATAATTTCAGGCCAGCATACTGGCCTTCCTATATATAATGTTTGGGGGTTCTAAGTAGTTTTCTAGACCAAAAATAAATAAAAATTGTTACATGTGAACAAAAAGTGCCCAAAAAGGCCTGGTCTTCAAGTGGTTAATGCCTGTTTACATGAGGCCTTAATGTAAAAATGTCAGCCTGGCAAGTCACAAGTCACAAGCCACATGTGTTGAAAGGCAAAATGTTTTTGATCACTTTTAAACTGCATTCAGAGACCACCCACACAACCCCATTGCCAGCCTATCTCAGCATTCTGACAAATCAAAATTGATGAGGCAGCCCTTCTAAATATCTGTCCATCCTCCAGGAAGCCTGCTGTAGTGTCCACGAGGGACAGCATTTGTCCATGAATCACCGCTATTTGACCCGGGTCAAATCTTCAGTGACAGCTGGTGTTTGATCTTCTGTAACTCTGTCCATCAGTCATCTTAGCAGCAGTGGCTTTTAAAGCTTTTGTCTGCAGACATGATAATCAGGCACTTTACTCTTAATTACACCAGATGGTTTGGAGCCAAGCTTTACTCCCATACTCCACTGCCAGGGGGCATGAATTTTCTTTCAGAGGAAGGTTTTGCTATGCATTCTTTAGTTACAAAGCCCTAATGGGTAACCTGCTAAATGGCATTCCAGACTGCCCCCAAGAGTGACGAGGCTAGGTGTATCCAGACTGCATATTCAAAAAATCTTATATTGTGAAATAAAACATGTTGCCTTCCAACAACATGAAAAAAACAATCAATATTTTTTTGTAATAAAAAAGGACTTTGTATCTTGTGTACTACGATCTCACATATTGAGGTTGATTTACTAAAGGCAAATAGGGTATTCACTTTGCAAAGGAAACATACAATGTACAAACAAACTTGCGAAATACAGCTCCTTTTTTTATTTACACACATTTGAACTTGGATGAGTGGTGAAACATCTTCAGATTTACAAAGTCCAGTTGAATGTTGCTAGCTACCACAATTTTACTTAAAAATGGACACAGGTTGGCTATCTCTATGAAACAATTTCAATGAAAATGCTTTCAGATTTGATCTGCTGCTTTGTGATTTTATATACTCACTAGGGATGAGCCGAACACCACCCCCCGGTTCGGTTCGCAGCAGAACATGAACGGGCAAAAAAATTGTGCGAACACGCAAACACCATTAAAGTTTATGGGACGCAAACGCTAAAAATCAAAATGACGAATTTTAAAGGCTTATATGCAAGTTATTGCCATTAAAAGTGTTTGGGGACCCGGGTCCTGCCCCAAGGGACATCTATCAATGCAGTTTTTTCGGGAGCAGTGATTTTAATAATGCTTAAAGTGAAACAATAAAAATGAAACATTCCTTTTAAATATCGTGCCTGGGGGGTCTCCTTAGTCTGCCTGTAAAGTAATGCATCTGTCCCATGTTTATAACAGTTCCACAGCAAAATTAAATTTCTAAAGGGAAAAAAAATCATTTAAAACTGCCGGGGGCTGTAATATATTGTCGGATCCCGGCATTATAGATAAAAAACATTGAAAAAAATGGCGTGGGTTCTCCCCCCCCCTCCATTACCAGGCCCTTCAGGTCTGGTATGGATATTAAGGGGAACCCTGCACCAATTTTTTTTTCTAAATGGCGTGGGGGTCCCCCAGGCCCCTAGGCTCTATATACTCTGAACAGCAGTATATACAGTACACTATACGGCCTGCACTATATACTCTGGAGAAAAATTGGGCCTTATGTGTTGGTGGTGCCAGAACACTGTAACCCCTCACAGTTACTCTTGTTGGGCGCAGGAATGGGCCCTGCTGTTAAATATTGTATTAAAAATTTTTAATTGCATGGCACTGTTAAACGGGCAGAAAAATTTGGCCTTTGGTTTTAGTGGCGCCAGAACACTGTAACCTCTCACAGTTACTCTTGTTGAACACAGGAACGGGCCCCGCTTAACTATTTCAAAAATTGTAATTACATGCCCCTGTTAAACAGGGGCAGAAAAAATGCGCCTTTGGTTTTGGTGGCATCAGAACTCTGTAACCCCTCACAGTTACTCTTGATGGGCACAGAAACGGCCCCTGCTTAACTATTATATCAAAAATTGTAATTACATGCCCCTGTTAAATAGGGGAAGGAAAATTGGGGCCTGGGTGGTGGTGCCCTAAACTAAAAATATTGTTGGAAGCTAGCATCATCAAGATTCAGGAGGAATAGGATAGTCAGCATAGGCAGTCTTCAAGGGATCCCAGATTCCTAGCAAATTCAATCAGTAAGATCAGCATCAGGGACTTGATAGCTGCTGATCCAAGGCTGATTCATTTTTATGAATGTGAGCCTAATAACGGAGTCTGTGGACTGGTGCACTCTTTGATCCATTACAAACCCTCCAGCAGCACATTAAGCGAGCTGGATGCAGGACAGGCCAGTAGCTCGATTGCATATTGAGCAAGTTCTGGCCAGTGGTCCATCCTCAAGACCATGTAACCCAGTGGATGCTCTGTTGGAAAGGTCTCCAAGTCTGCTCTTGCCCCTAGATATTCCTGCACCATGTAATGCAGACACTGGTGATGGTTGCTTGAACCGATCAGACCTTGGCGCCAAGGACTGAATTTTTTTAAAGGCATCCGTCAGCCAGCCACCTTCTCCACCACTCTTCCTCTGTACGAAGCCTCAGTAACACATTGTCCAGCACCAGGAAATGGTAACCTCCCAGGGTCTGGAAATGTATTACACAAACTCTCCTGAAGATGTTTCATCCTCTGCTGAAGGCAGGATGAGTTCTGCAACTTTACCCTTTTAACGTCGATCAAGAAGTGTTGCCAGCCAGTAGTGATCCCTCTCCTTGATATCACGAATCCTAGGGTCCTTTTGCAGGCTTTTCAGAATCAGGGAGACCATGCAGCGTAAGTTTGCAGAGGTATTTGATTCTCATGCCGCGTACACACGATCATTTTTAATGTCAACGTTTTTCTCGACGTGATTTTTCTTGTTTCCTCTCAAGCCTGTCTTGCATACACACGTTCATTAAAAAAAACGCTCGAGCAAAGCTCAGTGACGTAGAACACGTACAACGGCACTCACTATAAAGGGGAAGTTCCGTTCGAATGGCGCCACCCTTCATGTTAGTAAAGTTTGTTGAGCGACGATTTGCGCTTTTCAGCCTTGTGCTTTTCAGTTCGTTACAGCGTGACGAATGTGCTATCTCCATTATGAACACTAGTTTTATCAGAATGAGCGCTCCCGTCTCATACTTGATTCTGAGCATGCAGGTTTTTTTTTCCCCCCTCGTAAAAGCATACACACTACCGTTTTTCACCTCATTAAAAAAAAGACGTGAAAAACGACGTGAAAAAATGGAGCAGGTTCTCATTTTTTTAGGCCATTTTTGACGTCATTAAAAAAGCTCTGGAGCCTACACATGATCGCTTTTAATGCCCAATTTAAAAAATGGCATTTTTAACATCGTGAAAAACGGTTGTGTGTATGCGGCATTAGTCTTCTGGGTCACATTAGAACACATTATCCATAACTACCTCCTCCCAGCCACGTACAACTCCTTGGGTTTCTGGGGACTGAAAACCATCCCTTGAACACTGCTGCTGAGTGTTATCTACATCCATGCTGACACAATCCTCCTCCTCCTCCTCCTCTTCTTCCTGTGTTTTTGGTGGGCCTGAAGGCATGCTATCTGGATAAAGGGGGCCTTGAGAGGAAAGCAAGTCCTCTTCTTCCTGCTGTTCTGCCTCAAGTGCCCAGTCCATGATTCCACGAAGCGTGTGCTCCAGCAGGAAGACTAGAGGGACAGTGTCACTGATGCATGCATTTTCGCTGCTCACCATCTTTGTGGCCTCCTCAAATGATAACTGGACAGTGCTTGCATCCTTGATCGGTAGCCACTGGTGTGGCGAAAAGAAGCCAAGCTCCCCTGACCCTGTCCTGGTGCCATACTTGCACAGGTACTCATTGATTGCCCTCTGCTGTGTGTCCAGCCACTGCAGCATTGGTGGGCAGGTTGCATTCCCTTTGAATGTCAGCCAGCCAAGCACTGGCATTGTATGACCGGTGGAAATGACCGCAGAATTTTCTGGCCTGCCTCAGGAGATCTTGTAAGCCTGGGTACCTGGTCAAGAACTGCTGCACCACCAAATTCAGGACGTGTGCCAAACATGGAACATAGATCAAGTGTTCCTGTCAGAGGGTGGAGAGAAGGTTGGTGCTATTGTCGCATACAACCATTCCTGACTGAAGCTGGCATGGCGTCAATCACCTCTGAGCCTGCTCCTGCAAAGCTGACAGAATCTCTGCCCCAGTGTGGCTCCTGTCCCCTAGGCAGATCAACTCAAGCACTGCTTGGCATCTTTGAGCCTGACTGCTTGCGTAGCCCCTTGAACGCTTCAGAGGACAAATTTGCAGAAGAGGCCATAGAGGAAGAAGAAGAGGAGGGGTGGAGGAGAGAGCTGTGGCAGAATCACTACTAGCATTTTGGAGGTGTGGTGGCTAAACAAGCTCCAACAACACCAAACCCTAGCCTGCATCCTTTCCAGCTGCCAGCAGAGTTACCCAGTGTGCCGTGAAGGAAACGTAATGTCCCTGCCCATGCCTGCTGGACCATGAGTCAGTGGTAATATGAACCTTACTGCTGACCAACAAGGCCAAAACATTGCCTTCCACATTCTGGTAGAGAGCCGGGATGGCCTTCCATAAAAAGAAATGGCATTTTGGAACCGGCCACTGAGGTACAGCACATTCCGCAAATTCACGAAAGGGGGCAGAGTTTACCAGCTATAAAGGCAGCAGTTGCAGTGCTAGCAATTTGGCCAAGCTAGCATTTAGACGCTGAGCATGTGGATGGCTGGGACCAAATTTATTTTACAGTTTAGCAACTGGGGTAGGGAAATTTGCCTGCTAAAATCAATTGGTGGTGTACTGCTAGCATATTGGCTGCAAGTACTTGGGACACCTATTTCCATACCTTCATTTCTCTAAGTTCAGGTTTTTGAGAGGACTGGAGGTATAGTAGGGTTGTAGATCCCAAATGAGGAGCAAGGAGAAGTCCGCCTTTTTCTATGGTGTGGGTCCTTCAAGTGCTGTTGCCAACAGACTGCATGGCAGGTCTTCATATGTCTGGTCAAGCATGTGGTGCCCAAGCTGGTGCTGTTCTGGCCATGCTTGATTCGCTTCAGACATAGGATGCAAACAGCAACGGTGTGATCTGCTGCACACGTGTCGAAAAAGGCCCACACCAATGAATTTTTAAAAGTTAGCAGGGAGTCAGCAGCGCCCTGCACCTGCAGAGCGCTGCAGTGTGATGCAATAGGGTGGCTGCCCTTAAGCTCCCCTCTAGAGGACATCCTGCCTCATTGGAGTTCTGCCTCCTCCTCCTCCTCCTCCTCCTCACTTTCCTCCTCTCTTCTCTCAGGCACCCAAGTACAGTCAGTAATCTCTTCATCCCATCCCTCCTTGTCACTGGAGTAAACTTGGCAGTATGCTGCAGCTGGGGGAACATGACTGCCAGTTTCTTGACCTTCTGTTTCACCCCCTCTCTCTAGGTTCACGTTACTCCCTTCCTCAACCTGTGAACCAAAATTGGAGCCTTCAAATGGCTGCACATCCTCCAGCAGCATATAACTGACGCTGTGGTCGCTATGGAAGTGACTGTGGACAAGTAGCCGGTGTAATAGGCAGCTTTGGCAGCTGTGTTGGAAGGCAATATACTCTGAGCCTGGGTGACAGAGGATGAGGAGGATGAGGACGGCTTAGTTATCCACTCTATCAACTCTTCTGCATGTTGTGGCTCAATAACACGGCCAGCAGCAGAAAAAAAGGACAAGCGTGGCCCACGGCCACCTGCTGAGGGTGCACCATGTCCAAGACCACCACTGTTGACTGTTGACACCGAGGCTGCTTGCCCTCTTTTAGTGACCTGTGAGCATCTGCCTCTCCTTGGTGACCTTCCCAACATGATGTATTTTTTGTTTTGCAACACCACACTACACTGTATTATATACTAGACATGTGCACACCAAAATATTTCGTTTCGGAATTTCGTTTTCGTCCGAAAAATAAATGTATTTAGTTACTCCCGAAATTCGTTTTTATTTATTTCGTTTTTCGTTAGAAATTGCATTCGTCCGAAAATCTGAATTAATTAAGGTCGAATCTGTAATTGAAGGCTTATGGTGTCTGTCTAATGTTCAAAGAAGATTCGACGGAGCAGCGAAACTGTACGACGCTGCAATCATACATTTCCGGTCGAATGTTCCGCCTACAAGCTATAGTAGAATTCTAATGTTGTATGACTAGTAATAATTATATTTATTAATTACTATTACTAGTCAACCAACATTTAGAATCCTTCTATAGCCTATGGGTGGATGCATTTGACCGGAAATGTATGATTGCAGCGTTGTACAGTTTAGCTGCACCGTCGAATCTTCAAACTTTCGACAGACACCATAAGCCTTCAATGACAGATTCTACATTTGTATGTTTTTCGATGCTTTCTCGAATCTTCGTTGTTCATGTTGAATTGTCAAGTTAGTTCTAGCTATTTTACTGCTCCTCCTCTTTGGTTACAATCTGCCAATAACATTCATCATCATCATTATTTTTATTTTACTTCCCCCACCCAATTCCAGCAGCGATCTTTTCTCTCTGTCGAATCTTTTCTCTCTATGATGTCGAATCTTTTCTCTCTATAATGTTGAATCTTTTCTCTCTATGTCGAATCTTTTCTCTCTATGTAGAATAATCTTGGACTAATAGATTTAGGTTAGGCACATTCGACCACAGGTTCGATAGACACAGATTGTTATTGTCAGCGTCACGTCGAATCTCCTATCTATATCGAACTGTTGTCGCAACGAAAACTAAAATAAAGCATTTGTTTATGTCTGATTTTTCGGTTTTCGGATTCTGTGCTTTCGTTTTCGTTTGTTAAAACGATAACGAAAATACCTGAAATTCGGACGAAAATGCATTTGGACGAAAACGAATGCACATGTCTATTATATACTGTGTACACCACCCGAAGTGTATCAGAAATACAGAATGCACTGTATAGATAGGCTACACTGAATGCAGAGTATATATATATATATAAATATATATGTGTGTGTGTGACAGAAACGAACAGCGCTCCTACATCTTCCTAGTTGATGTAACTTGCGGATAAATACAGTGCTGGTGATAAATAAATAGATAAAACAGTTCCACAGGAGGGATCCAAAGAATGGTGCTCCACTGTGCAGTAAGCTCTGACACCCGCTCTCACTCTATTAGCGAATCCCTCTCCCTATAAAGTGTACACTTACCAGACCTTGGCAAGTAAAGAGCCTGGATGGATGGTCTCATCAATTCTCCTTGTAGGCTGTTAATAACGCTGCTGGATGATTATGGGTTGGGTGTGTCAGGACATCAGGGAATGATTGGCTCATCCCGCTGATCGTTCCATCTGTGTTATCCACCGCCCGATCGTTCTCACTCAGAGATCCCGATGATGATACTGTGGTCTCATAAAAACAGAAAAAAGCAGCACCATAGCGTAATTACGAAAAGCGATTTATTAATAAAAGACTTGGATCAAAACAAAAAATCTCAGCACGAACACCGGATGATAGGGTTTTCGCTATGCGCTCTATTATTTCCAGATGATACCTGATTAAAACCCCCTATTGTCTCTCTGGCAGCCTAGCTGACCCTAAATAAACGCTGTGTGCTTTATCCCTGACAGGTTTCGTTGCACTGAGCGAAAACCATATCATCCGGTGTTCGTGCTGTTCGTTTCTGTCACACACATTGTTTGGGGATCTTTGCTTGAAGGTTTTTTTAAACAGCTGCCCACAGACTGGTTATATTTGTATTTTTATTTATTTCATTTGATTGGTGTTTAATAAGTGTTTTTTAACTGTATCCTCAAGCGCTTGGTGGTGTGGGTGCACATATACACTGTTTTCTATATAAACACACATATATATATATATATATATATATATATATATATATATATATATATAGCGGAGTCTCCTTTAAGGCCCCGGGACTACGTTACCCAGAACCCCGTTCGGCAACCAGGGTGCATGTAGCCACCGCAGAGACTCATGGGAGGGGCTATATAGGGAGAGGGCGAGGCTGAGCTTGGCCTCTTTGGACACGGCGCTGCAATCAACAGGTCTTCCTGTGCAGATCTGCTGCAGTACAGGGCCTGAAGCCAGGACCTTGCACAACTTCCAGAGAGCCTTTCACCTCACTGCGGAGCCTGGGTGGCACCTGACTTTGTCGAGTTTGGACATCAGTTGGACCGGAGACCCGGCCGTTGCAGACACTGTGCGGAGACACAGTAGGTGGAAGTCCCGGACTGGGATCGCGTCCGGAGTGGTGAGCGAGCACATGCTCATTCATATAAACAGTACTTTGACTAGGCCTAGAGACTGCCTTGGCCCTCCGGTTTCTACTATACTGTCCTGCAGGAGACTAGTGGTGGAACTGAGTTGAGTAGTCTCCTGTGAGGGGTTCATTCTGCCCTCTTAATTTTTCTATCCTTTGGATTACAAATTACTGTTCCTGTTGTGCACCACCAGTCAAGTTGCATGCGAAGAAACTGTTCTTCTAGAGACTGAGTTTAAAATCTGGATCAGGCCTGATCTGTAGTTAGAACTTAAGTTGCTGTGCCATAAGGGCGCATAGATAGAGATAGCAGTACTTGGCGGGTAATTGCCTGTGTTAGATTTTCTGCTGCAGTGCTCTGCAGATATATATGTGTTATGTGTTAACCTTATGCCTTTTACCCAAAGTAAAGAAACGTTATATTTATCTCTTGCTATTAGTGTGTTGCCTTTATGCAAAGAGGTTACCCATGCAATACAGATAGATTGGGTGCATATACTGTTAGATTGTGATACTAGAGAAATCCCTAGACTAACTGTGCCAGAGTGGTTCGAATAAATTGCCGGGGGTTGGTGGTGCGGTATACAGGGCCCAAAACAAAATCCAGCGGCTCTCTTAACTGGGTAGTGCTATATATATATATATATATATATATTAGACTAATGCACTGCCTGCACTGACTGAATATAGAGTAAACACTGAATATAAAGTCTATGCTAAATGCAGAGTGTGTGTGTATATATATATATATATATATATATATATATGTGTGTGTAGCGCCCTCCTCACTCCCCTCTTCACTTCAGCTCGTCTGTCTCTCGTCTAGGGGTACCTTAGAGGGGAGGGAGCGGGGACATCACGCCTGGCCTTCACCACAGGTGTCAGTGCGGTGTGAGCAAAGTTCTTGTTCTACCTTCGGGTCAGTGCTGTGCACCTAGAGCCTCCACTGAGATTACCTTGAACAATGTCTGTCAGGAAAAAGCCCCACACCATTAAAGTCCAACACTCCTTTATTCTTCTTGAATGAACACAATCAGTTGAACTCCCTTGGAGAACAGAACAGAAAAGGAGGTGTGGATGCGAGTAGGCCCAGACACAATGAACTCTCCAGTTTCCTTCCTGAAAGTGGGTCGCGGTCTCCGAACGAGGGGGGAATTTCCTTCCAGGCGGTCTCTGGTGGGAGGCTCACCTGTCACTGGCAATCTGCTGCACCCGGTCTTCAAGTGAGGAGCTCCCCCCCGGTCCATTACGCCTTCCGGATTCGGGTTCCCAATCCCTGGGTTCCCTAGGACCTCCTTCCCTTGCGGAACTCAGTGTTGGGCACTGAGCTTCAGACCTCCATCCGAGTACCTCACCCCAGGCTAAAGGTGCCCGGGATGGAACACGACCTCCGGCTGTCGCCCAGGCCGCCCAGAATACCGAAACGAACCACCGCCCACAGGCTGAAGGTGCCTGGGACTCGAACCAGTGACAAAGATGGCCGGCCCCTTTATACCCTCTCCCAGCAAGCACAGCGGGTTCCCCGCCCCACCATACCGCTGCCGAGAGAGGACAAAAAGGAGGCCCGGCACACAGCAATGGCTCAACCCCCAGCCCATGGCGACAGCGCCACCTGCTGGGCTGCAGGGAATTGCACATCACTGGTGTCTCTGCCAGGTTTAAATTACACCCGGGAAAGTACATACCCGCTACATATATATATATATATATATATATCAAATACACTGCCACTAACTGAATAACCTGCCTGTTTATTCTAACTCAAGCTGTCTCTCTGTCCACAGCAACAAAACTACACACGGCCGCTATGTAAGCAGCCTTATATAGTGGGGTGTGGACTTAGTCCCCCTGAGCCATGATTGGCCAAAGGCACACTGCCTTTGGTCAATTATGGCTCTCTCAGCAGAGCGCGCTGTGATTGGCCAAAGCATGCAGGTCAGGTGCATGCTTTGGCCAATCATCATACAGCAATGCACTGCGATCTCGCAGTGCATTAATGGGGTGTCCAGCGGTGATCAAATTTCCTGCGAACACCCCATATGTTCGATTTGTTTTAGAACATACGATGTTCAAGTCAAATTTATGTTCGACTTGAACCGCGGGCTCATCCCTAATACTCATTAACAAGCTTACACAGCTAATCAAAAAACCTTAAAGCTGACCTGTAGTCACCGTAATACGACTAGATTTCTATTTCTGATGGCCAGTTATGTTGTAAAATGCATTACCTTTAAATTCCAAGGTTTTATATGTGAAATTATATTTAGTTTCCACTATTGCCAGGAAAGGCAAAGCAGCAGGGGAAGCTTTGTTACCACTGTGTATACAAGTACCTTGAAGTTGTAAAAGTGCAGACATGCTCCGATCCCACCTCTTATCCACAGCAACAGACCACGTAGAAGATATTACTGAGAGGGCGGAGAATGTTTTCAAAAATACTTCCCCCAGGCTTGTATTACCACTGTACAGTTAGACTGCTTGGCAAGAGGCAATTCTTGAACCTAAATTAAAGCCAATAAAAGCTAAAAAGAAAATGACTAAAGATGCCCTTTTTAGAACAGATCATCACGGAATCAAAAAGCATGTGGATAGTTTTCTTTGACAATCTTCTCACTGTTTTTTTATTTTCAGTACAAATTTTCAGACCTATCTTCTTAAGATGTTAAGAAGACACTAGATACCACCACATAAGCTCTGACCCAGAACAGAAGACAGACATGAACATCTCAGAATACTCCCATTAGAAAGCTTACAGCAACAAACCTGTCTTGAGAGCCCAAAGAGAAAAAAAAAAAATAGCTGTATAGCTCTAGTAACCACATACAATCCAGCATTCAAAGGGATAAGAAAGATTATCAAGGCGCTGAAACCCATGACAGAGGATGAAACACTGAAAAGTATTCCAACAATCCCAGATGCTGGCCTTTGGGCAACCACCCAGCCTTAAGCCTCGTACACACGACCGAGTTTCTCGTCCAAAATCGGCAAGAAAAGTGCCGCGAGAGCTTTTTTCTCGAGAAAACCGTTCGTGTGTATGGTTTTACGACGAGAAAACTTCAGTGAATCTCGACGAGAAAATGGAGAACCTGCTCTCTATTTTCTCATCAGGATTCAAGATTTCCTTGTCGTGTTTCTCGTCGGCCTGTTTTGTGACGAGAAAATGGTTCGTGTGTATGCTTTTACGACTCTTCCAAAAGCGCGCATGCTCAGAAGCAAGTATGAGACGGGAGCGCATCTTCTGCTAAATCAAGCCTTCGTAATGGAGATAGCACATTCGTCACACTCTAAATTATTGCATAGTTTAAATTTTGTGCATTGAAATCTTCTTTAGAATGTTACATTAATCAAAACGAATGAACTTCTTTTGCTGCTGATATTCACACAGAGTTATGACTATCTTTTTTTAACCTTTTTCATGCTGCTTTTCTGAAGATATATGTTTATTATATTGTGCAAGATCTTCTGAATATTTTACTGTTTTATATTTTTCAAACAGATGTTAATAGTAATTTGCCAATGTTTTGATAGTGATCTCTAGTGTTGAGCGGACCCGAACTGTAAAGTTCGGGTCCGTACCGAATTTTGGCGTTTTCCCGACCCCGGACCCGGACCCGGATTTTGCGCTAAAGTCCGGGTTCGGGTTCGGATTCGGGAATTTAATGGCGCAGTTAGAAATGCTTCAGGGGCCAGCCAATCACCATTTGATTAGCTGGTGTGCCCTTAGAAGCCATCATAGCCATGCCTACTAATGGCATGGCTGTAATTGGTCAGTGCAACATGTGACCCAGCATGTGACCAGCTTCTATATAAGAAAGAGGCACACAGCACAGATCGTCACTCTGCTTTTAGACAGTGTAGGGAAAGGATCCTGGCTGCTGTTGCTGTGAGGGAGAGAATAGGAGTTAGTCCTGATTCTGCAATCTACTGATATAAAAGATAGAGAGACAGTGTAGTGTAGTGTAGTGTAGTGTAGGGGCAGGATCCTGTTTGTGCTTTCAGGGAGAGAGATTTAGATAGGAGTCCAGATTGAGAGATATAATAGCTCAGCGATCTGCATAGGTTTATCTGTTTGTGTTGCAAGCTCAGTGCACCAGCACTGCATTACGTTGAGTGATACACCTATTCCATACTGTGGCTGTATTGTGCTCTTGCTAAAAGACCTATTTTGGTCAGAAAAAAAAAAAAAAGGCACTTTATTGTGCTTTTGCTAAAAAGACCCATTTTTGGGCCCCCCCAAAAAAAAAGGCACTTTATTGTGCTGTTGCAAAAAAAAAAACGGCACTTTGTTGTGCGCAAAAAAGACCTATTTCTGGGCAAAAAAAATATTTTGCAGTGTATATCTCTAGTTGTGTGAAATAACCAATTTCTATATATTTTTCTTGTACTATGCTATACTAAAAAAAAAAAAAAAAACTTTTTTTGGAATAGCATTCTCTGCAGCTGTGCGATTCAGCGGTTATATACTGTGGTTGTGTTGTGCTCTTTCAAAAAACGCCATTTAGGGCCACAGAAAATATTTTGCAGTGTGAAATACACATGTGGAGGTGTGTAAAATAAACAATTTCTATATATTGTACAGTGCTATACTAAAAAAAACAACATTTTTTTTGAATAGCATTCTCTGCACTTCTATAGCTGTGCGATTCAGTGGTTAAATACTGTGGTTGTGTTGTGCTCTTTCAAAAAACGCCATTTAGGGCCACAGAAAATATTTTGCAGTGTGAAATACACATGTGGAGGTGTGTAAAATAAACAATTTCTATATATTGTACAGTGCTATACTAAAAAAAACAACATTTTTTTTGAATAGCATTCTCTGCACTTCTATAGCTGTGCGATTCAGTGGTTAAATACTGTGGTTGTGTTGTGCTCTTTCAAAAAACGCCATTTAGGGCCACAGAAAATATTTTGCAGTGTGAAATACACATGTGGAGGTGTGTAAAATAAACAATTTCTATATATTGTACAGTGCTATACTAAAAAAAAACAACATTTTTTTTGAATAGCATTCTCTGCACTTCTATAGCTGTGCGATTCAGTGGTTAAATACTGTGGTTGTGTTGTGCTCTTTCAAAAAACGCCATTTAGGGCCACAGAAAATATTTTGCAGTGTGAAATACACATGTGGAGGTGTGTAAAATAAACAATTTCTATATATTGTACAGTGCTATACTAAAAAAAACATTTTTTTTGAATAGCATTCTCTGCACTTCTATAGCTGTGCGATTCAGTGGTTAAATACTGTGGTTGTGTTGTGCTCTTTCAAAAAACGCCATTTAGGGCCACAGGAAATATTTTGCAGTGTGAAATACACATGTGGAGGTGTGTAAAATAAACAATTTCTATATATTGTACAGTGCTATACTAAAAAAAACAACATTTTTTTTGAATAGCATTCTCTGCACTTCTATAGCTGTGCGATTCAGTGGTTAAATACTGTGGTTGTGTTGTGCTCTTTCAAAAAAAGCCATTTAGGGCCACAGAAAATATTTTGCAGTGTGAAATACACATGTGGAGGTGTGTAAAATAACCAATTTCTATATATTGTACAGTGCTATACTAAAAAAAACAACATTTTTTTTGAATAGCATTCTCTGCACTTCTATAGCTGTGCGATTCAGTGGTTAAATACTGTGGTTGTGTTGTGCTCTTGGAAAAAACGCCATTTAGGGCCACAGAAAATAAATTGCAGTGTGAAATACACATGTGGAGGTGTGTAAAATAAACAATTTCTATATATTTTCCTTGTACTGTGCTATACTAAAAAAAACAACCTTTTTTTTTGAATAGCATTTTCTGTAGCTGTGCGATTCAGCGGTTACGTGCTGTGGGTGTGTTGTGGTCTGGCAAAAAACGCCATTTAGGGCCACAGAAAATATTTTGCAGTGTGAAATACACATCTGGAGGTGTGTGTAAAAAAACAATTTATATATATTTTCCTTGTACTGTGCTATACTAAAAAAAACAACCTTTTTTTTTTGAATAGCATTTTCTGCAGTTCTGTAGCTGTGCGTTTCAGCCATTACGTACTGTGGGTGTGTTGTGGTCTTCCAAAAAACGCCATTTAGGGCAAGATCCTAAATTTGGAAAATATGAGGGGAAGGTCAAAGGGACGTGGTGGCCCCGGTCGTGGTGCTGCTGGTGGAGCTCCTGTTGCAGGGAGAGGACGTGGTGGATCTGTGCCAGCTACACGCACAAGTGAAACACCTTCCTCAGGTGCGAGTAGGCGACCGAGCCTGCGGCGGTATTTTGTCATGCCTAATGAGGCTGTACCAATGTTTAGGCCAGGACAAGTACAGGCGATAGTAGATTGGGTTGCTGACAGTGCCTCGGGTTCCTTCACATTGTCTCCCACCCACTCTTCTGCTGAAAGATCAGAGTTGGCACCTGAAGCCCATGTCCATCAGTCTTTCACCTCACCCCCTTGCAAATCAGCCAAGCAGTCTGAGCCCCAAATCATGCAGCAGTCTCTTCTGCTTTTCGATGACTCTGTTAGCAGGGTTTCCCAGGGCCATCCACCTAGCCCTGCCCCAGAAGTGGAAGAGATTGAGTGCACCGATGCCCAACCACTTATGTTTCATGATGGGTACATGGGAGGACCATCGCAGCACGTCTCGGATGATGACGAAACACAGGTGCCAACTGCTGCTGCTTTCGCAATTGTGCAGACAGACATGGAGGGCAGGGGTGAAGACTGGGTGGAAGATGATGTGGAGGACGATGAGGTCCTCGACCCCACATGGAATCAACGTTATGCAGGTGACCAGTGTAGTTCGGAGGAAGAGGCGGTGGTCGCACAGAGCCACCAGCACAGCAGAAGAGGGAGCAGGGTGCAAAAACGGAGCATTCGTCCCCTAGACAGTACATCTGCTACTGCCCAACGCAGCAAGGGACCGAGCACACCAAAGCCAGGTCCAAGGACTTCCCTAGCGTGGCAGTTCTTCACACAGTGTGTTGATGACAAGACACGAGTGGTTTGCACGCTGTGCAATCAGAGCCTGAAGCGAGGCATAAACGTTCTCAACCTGAGCACAAGCTGCATGACCAGGCATCTAAGTGCAAAGCACGAGCTGCAGTGGAGTAGACACCTCAGAAACCAAGAAAGGTCTCTGGCTCCTCCTGCTTCCTCTTCTGCTGCAGTCTCGGCCTCTTCATCCACCTCTGTAGTGACAGTGGCACCTGTCACCACGCAAACAGAGGATCTGCCAGCAACACTACCACCTGGGTCACCGACCATCTCCACAATGTCCCATGGAAGCGTTCAGCTCTCTATCTCCCAAACATTGGAGCGGAAGAGGAAGTACCCCCCTAGCCACCCGCGATCCCTGGCCCTGAATGCCAGCATTTCAAAATTCCTGGCCTTTGAAATGCTGTCATTCCGTCTGGTGGAGACGCAGAGTTTTAAAAGCCTGATGGCATTGGCTGTCCCGCAGTACGTCGTGCCCAGCCGCCACTACTTTTCCAGGCGAGCCATCCCTTCCCTGCACAACCAGGTGGGGGACAAAATCAGGTGTGCACTGCGCAACGCCATCTGTGGCAAGGTCCACCTAACTACGGATGCGTGGACCAGTAAGCACGGTCAGGGACGTTATATCTCCCTAACAGCACACTGGGTAAATGCAGTGGCTGCTGGGCCTGAGGCAGATAGCGGTTTGGCGCATGTCCTTCCACCACCGAGGATTGCAGGGCGCTTCAGTTTGCCTCCTGTTGCTAACTCCTCCTTCTCCGCTTCCTCATCCTCTACCGCCTCCTCATCCATTCAGCGTAACACCTTCACCACCAACTTCAGCACAGCCAGGGGTAAACGACAGCAGGCAGTTTTAAAACTTTCCTGTTTGGGGGAAAATCCCCACACCGCGCAGGAGTTGTGGAGGGACATGGAACAACAGACCGATGAGTGGTTGCTGTCAGTGAGCCTCAAGCCCGGCCTGGTGGTGTGCGATAATGGGCGAAATCTCGTAGCAGCTCTGGGTCTAGCCGGTTTGACGCACATCCCTTGCCTGGCGCATGTGCTGAACTTGGTGGTCCAGAGGTTCCTTAAAAATTACCCCAATATGCCAGAGCTGCTGCAGAAAGTGCGGGCTGTGTGTGCGCACTTTCGGCGTTCTCACCCTGCTGCTGCTCGCCTGTCAGCGCTGCAGCGTAACTTCGGCCTTCCAGCTCACCGCCTCATATGTGACGTGCCCACAAGGTGGAACTCCACCTTGCACATGCTGGCCAGACTGTGCGAGCAGCAGCAGGCAATAGTGGAGTTTCAGCTGCAGCAATCACGCGTGAGTCGCTCTGCGGAACAGCACCACTTCACCACCAATAACTGGGCCTCCATGCGAGACCTGTGTGCCTTGTTGCGCTGTTTCGAGTACTCCACCAACATGGCCAGTGCCAATGACGCCGTTCTCAGCGTTACTATCCCAGTTCTATGCCTCCTTGAAAAAACGCTTCGTGCGATGATGGAAGAGGATGTGGCACAGGAGGATGAGGAGGAGGAGGAGGAAGCGGGATCATTTCAAAGGCTTTCAGGGCAGTCTTTCACAAGTGGCTACGAGGGTGGGTTCCTGCACCAACAAACGCCAGGTACACAATTGTCCGGCAGAAAGGGCACAGTTCTGGAGGATGACGAGGTGGAGGAGGAGATGGAGGAGGAGGAGGAGGAGGAGCCATGTTCACAGCAGGGTGGCACTCAGACCAGCTCATGGCCATTACTGGTGCGTGGCTGGGGGGATACAGAGGACACAGACGATACACCTCCCACAGAGGACAGCTTTTCTTTGCCTCTGGGCAGCCTGGCACACATGAGCGATTACATGCTGCAGTGTTTCCGCAACGACAGCCGAGTTGCCCACATTTTAACTGGTGCTGATTACTGGGTGGCCACCCTGCTGGATCCCCGTTACAAGGACAACGTACCGTCCTTAATTCCCTCACTGGAGCGGGATCGTAAGATGCGCGAGTACAAGCGCACGCTGGTAGACGCGCTGCTGGTGGCATTCCCACCTGACAGCGGGCGTACGGTGGAAGCACAAGGCGAAGGCAGAGGAGGAGGAAGAGGTCGCCAACGCAGCTGGGGCACCGGCAGCACCTCAGAAGGCAGGGTTAGCATGGCCGAAATGTGGAAAAGCTTTGTCAGCACGCCACAACAACCAGCACCACCAGCTGAGATGGAACGTCTTAGCAGGAGGCAGCATTTCACCAACATGGTTGAGCAGTATGTGTCCACAGGCCTACACGTACTGGATGACGGGTCTGCCCCCTTTAACTTCTGGGTCTCCAAATTGGGCACATGGCCTGAGCTTGCCGTTTATGCCTTGGAGGTGCTGGCCTGCCCTGCAGCCAGTGTATTATCTGAACGTGTATTTAGCACGGCAGGGGGCGTTATCACAGACAAGCGCAGCCGCCTGTCCAGAGCCAATGTGGACAAGCTCACGTTCATTAAAATGAACCAGGCATGGATCCCACAGGACTTGTCCGTACCTTGTGCAGAATAGACATGTATACCGGTGTTGTGACAAAAACTGTCCGGCCATCGGATTGTGCCCGGCCCGTACTGCGCAGGCGCAGCGCTTGCGCAGTACAGAGGACAAGGAGATTCACAAAATCTCCGAAGATGAACGGCGCCTGCGCTGTGAGTGCAGGTTCAAGCCCCACCATCCAAGAGGACATACGGTAGCACATAGTAACAGGGCCCCTCACGGGCTCGCTTCGATCGCGGCCTTGCTTGGCTCGGCTTGAACCACGGATGGTGTGGCCTTCACCTGAACTCAACACGCAGACGCCGTTAGTCTTGGGAGATTTTTGAAATCCCCTTGTCCTACATACTCAGCAAGCGCAGTACAGGGCGGACACTATTCGACAGGGGACAGAATTCGACACATCACCGGCCTTACCCAGCCATTGTTGTATTTTTGAACCAGTGTTGGCTACCTCGTCCTCCTCCACCGCCGCTTCCACCTACACAGCCACATCCACCGCCACCTCAACCTCCTACTCCATATGGACCTCGTCCTGCTAGGCCAAGATTAAAATTTTTATTTTATTTTTTTGTAGCGCACAGATCCTTTCCCCCTTACCTGCCTTTATGTTGTTGGCTCTTCGCAGGAGGGAGAAAGGCACATCGCACTACCAGCCCGTATCATCCTATATAAAGAGGTTGAGCGGTGTACTTGACGGGCCGTGTCCACAGCCGGAGTCAAAACTCCTCCAGAGGATGATTCTCACCTCTACTGTAGGTAGAGGCAAGTCCTTTAATTGCCAGTAAAGTCAATGTCCACACCAGCTGAAACTCCAACTCTTATTCTCTCATGGCAAAATAAACTGTACTCAGATAGAAAAGGTTAGAGCAAAGAAACAGGACAGCTTAAGGTGTGGAGGAGGTCCAGGCACAAACGTAGCACATTCACTTCACTGCTTAGGTTTCTCAAACAGTTTTTGGCGCACGGTCTCTGCCACAGACATTGAGGTTGGTCTCTGCCACAGACCGGGTGTACAAGGCCCCTGCCACGGGCCGGTTGAATAAGGCCTCTGATACAGTCAAGGTGACCTTGAGCTTCTCCTTCTACGAACCTAGCCCATATCAAGGGGAAGACATCTCTCCAGGGAGTCAACAGACCATTCCTTCACCGTGACTCCCGCATCGGTCCATCAGAATGATCCTCCCTTCCCTGGAACAGGGTCCCCTACACGAGGCGGCTCTGGACTCCAGGCTTTACTCCCGCCCCTAGGCCTCCATACCCAGGGCAGCAAGAACTCCAGGATAGTACCTCAACCCGGGCTAAAGGTGCCTGAGATGGAACAGGAACACATGCACCCAGGCCGAAGGCACCTGGGCGCGGACCCCACTGGACATCAGCCCCCAGGCCAAAGGTCTGCCCCTTTTATATGCTCTCCCGGCATGCACAGCAGGTTCCCCGCCCCGCTGTACTACTGCCAAGAGGGGACACAAAAGGCGCCACCTGTAGGCCGCAGGGAACTGCACACCAATACTGTCCCCCGAGGACAAAATGGTCCATAAATCCTACAGAATTAGGGTATTTGAGCCTATTTACCACTCAAACACTTTCCTTAAATTTAGCACCCCGCTACATTTTTATTTCAAAGTATTTTATTTTCCCACTAGCTTATCCATTAAATTAAATAATTTATTCCAGAAAGGGCGTATTCTGGGGCATTCCCACCATATGTGTGGCATTGTGCCGTTGAGTTTCTGAGGTTCTTAATGACTTCCTGTACCTCTTCTGCTGAAAAGGGGGCCTCCAGCATATTTTTTTATTTTTTTATTTTTTTTATGTTCTTTTAAGTTATTTCCTATCCACATTTGTTTGCAGAGCACTTGCCATGTTCTTAACAACATTTTGCTGCCATTTGCAGCCCTCTAGCCCTTTCCATTACTTTTTTAGAGCCTTTTTAGTCGTCAGAAGTCCGGGTCCCCATTGACTTCAATGGGGTCCGGGTCCGGGTTCGGGTTAAAGTTCGGTCCCGAATCCGAACTTTTTTCCGAAGTTCGGCCGAACCCGCCGGACCCGAATATCCAGCTACCCGCTCAACACTAGTGATCTCCCATTGAATATTTTAATTTATTTTTGGTAAATTTTACACCCTCTATTTTCAAAAATATATTTTAATTGTTTTTTTGGGGGTTGTTATCTGTCCCTTTTTTTGGCTGCTTACTCCAAAGCTAAATTAATTTATTTTTTAAATAAACATAGTCAAGTATGAACTTAAACAAAAATAACATTTATTCATGTTTGAAACAAAATAAAGAGAAGGCAGCGCTGGAGAACCTGCTGCCATTTGTGCATCCCAGGGACCCCAGACCACACATCAACCCTGTGTGGACACTAAAATTGGGAGCTTGAGAAGGCCAACAGTTCTGAGCACAATCTGATCCTGGCCTCCCAGAGGTCAGGAACAGCAGCAGGTGATATATATGTCCCAAGTGTGTGGTACTACAACAGGCTGCCTTCTGTCCGACCACAATGAAGCAAGGCCATCACTTCCTCGTCTTCTTGGCAGCCTTCCCTGCAGCCTTCCCTGAAGCCTTCCCTGCAGCCTTCCTTCTTCGTGTGGCTGGAGGCTGGGCCACTGGAGGGGTACTCCTGTCAGGAGGAGGAGGAGGTGGAGGAGGTGGAGGAGAAGGGGGTGGCGCAGAAGAAGAAGGTGGAGGAGGAGGTGGAGGAGAAGGGGGTGGGGCAGAAGAACAAGGTGGAGGTGGAGGTGGAGGAGGAGGTGGAGGAGAAGGGGGTGGGGCAGAAGAACAAGGTGGAGGAGAAGGGGGTGGGGCAGAAGAACAAGGTGGAGGTGGAGGAGGAGGTTGAGGTTGTGAGAGTTGTGCCACCTCACAAATTGCGGTATTGGGGGTAATTTTCTCCATCACCCCCTTGTTCAGCAAGGTGATGAGCAGGGGCTCGCATAGGAGGCATTGCTCCATGCTCATCACCTTGAATAGGGATGAGCTCGGTGTTCGAGTCGAACATACGTTCGACTCGAACATCGGCTGTTCGATCGTTCGACGAAGATCGAACGATTTGGGCCGTTCGCGCCTAATTCGAGTGACGCGAACGGCCCACAATGCGCTACGCCATCGCAGTGTCATCCAGGCGCTGTGATTGGCCAAGCATGCACTGTGACCCCGCATGCTTGGCCAATCACAGCGCCGGCAGCGAGGAGAGCAATGATTGGCCACAGGCAGGATGCCTGTGGCCAATTATTGCTGAGGGGGTTTAGTACATGCCCCACACTATAAAAGGCCGCCAGCACGGTGGCCTAGTGTAGTGTGTTCCGGAGCAGGGAAAGAGAAGCATAGGCAGGGACAGTGACATTTATTTTTTCTTGCTTAACCTGGATTCCTTTAGTTTAGGGAAAGAGAAGGATAGGTAGGGAGAGTGTCAGTGTGTTTTACTGTACGAATCCTTGTTTCTAGGGACAGGGAAGGACAGTGAGGGAAATTCTCCTTGTGCTATAGTGTGCTTTAAAAAAACATTTTTTCTAGGGACAGAAAACTATAGGTAGGGAGAGTGTCAGTGTGTTTTACTGTACGAATCCTTGTTTCTAGGGACAGGGAAGGACAGTGAGGGAAATTCTCCTTGTGCTATAGTGTGCTTTAAAAAAACATTTTTTCTAGGGACAGAAAACTATAGGTAGGGAGAGTGTCAGTGTGTTTTACTGTACGAATCCTTGTTTCTAGGGACAGGGAAGGACAGTGAGGGAAATTCTCCTTCTGCTATAGTGTGCTTTAAAAAAACATTTTTTCTAGGGACAGAAAACTATAGGTAGGGAGAGTGTCAGTGTGTTTTACTGTACGAATCCTTGTTTCTAGGGACAGGGAAGGACAGTGAGGGAAATTCTCCTTGTGCTATAGTGTGCTTTAAAAAAACATTTTTTCTAGGGACAGAAAACTATAGGTAGGGAGAGTGTCAGTGTGTTTTACTGTACGAATCCTTGTTTCTAGGGACAGGGAAGGACAGTGAGGGAAATTCTCCTTGTGCTATAGTGTGCTTTAAAAAAACATTTTTTCTAGGGACAGAAAACTATAGGTAGGGAGAGTGTCAGTGTGTTTTACTGTACGAATCCTTGTTTCTAGGGACAGGGAAGGACAGTGAGGGAAATTCTCCTTGTGCTATAGTGTGCTTTAAAAAAACATTTTTTCTAGGGACAGAAAACTATAGGTAGGGAGAGTGTCAGTGTGTTTTACTGTACGAATCCTTGTTTCTAGGGACAGGGAAGGACAGTGAGGGAAATTCTCCTTGTGCTATAGTGTGCTTTAAAAAAACATTTTTTCTAGGGACAGAAAACTATAGGTAGGGAGAGTGTCAGTGTGTTTTACTGTACGAATCCTTGTTTCTAGGGACAGGGAAGGACAGTGAGGGAAATTCTCCTTGTGCTATAGTGTGCTTTAAAAAAACATTTTTTCTAGGGACAGAAAACTATAGGTAGGGAGAGTGTCAGTGTGTTTTACTGTACGAATCCTTGTTTCTAGGGACAGGGAAGGACAGTGAGGGAAATTCTCCTTGTGCTATAGTGTGCTTTAAAAAAACATTTTTTCTAGGGACAGAAAACTATAGGTAGGGAGAGTGTCAGTGTGTTTTACTGTACGAATCCTTGTTTCTAGGGACAGGGAAGGACAGTGAGGGAAATTCTCCTTGTGCTATAGTGTGCTTTAAAAAAACATTTTTTCTAGGGACAGAAAACTATAGGTAGGGAGAGTGTCAGTGTGTTTTACTGTACGAATCCTTGTTTCTAGGGACAGGGAAGGACAGTGAGGGAAATTCTCCTTGTGCTATAGTGTGCTTTAAAAAAACATTTTTTCTAGGGACAGAAAACTATAGGTAGGGAGAGTGTCAGTGTGTTTTACTGTACGAATCCTTGTTTCTAGGGACAGGGAAGGACAGTGAGGGAAATTCTCCTTGTGCTATAGTGTGCTTTAAAAAAACATTTTTTCTAGGGACAGAAAACTATAGGTAGGGAGAGTGTCAGTGTGTTTTACTGTACGAATCCTTGTTTCTAGGGACAGGGAAGGACAGTGAGGGAAATTCTCCTTGTGCTATAGTGTGCTTTAAAAAAACATTTTTTCTAGGGACAGAAAACTATAGGTAGGGAGAGTGTCAGTGTGTTTTACTGTACGAATCCTTGTTTCTAGGGACAGGGAAGGACAGTGAGGGAAATTCTCCTTGTGCTATAGTGTGCTTTAAAAAAACATTTTTTCTAGGGACAGAAAACTATAGGTAGGGAGAGTGTCAGTGTGTTTTACTGTACGAATCCTTGTTTCTAGGGACAGGGAAGGACAGTGAGGGAAATTCTCCTTGTGCTATAGTGTGCTTTAAAAAAAACATTTTTTCTAGGGACAGAAAACTATAGGTAGGGAGAGTGTCAGTGTGTTTTACTGTACGAATCCTTGTTTCTAGGGACAGGGAAGGACAGTGAGGGAAATTCTCCTTGTGCTATAGTGTGCTTTAAAAAAACATTTTTTCTAGGGACAGAAAACTATAGGTAGGGAGAGTGTCAGTGTGTTTTACTGTACGAATCCTTGTTTCTAGGGACAGGGAAGGACAGTGAGGGAAATTCTCCTTGTGCTATAGTGTGCTTTAAAAAAACATTTTTTCTAGGGACAGAAAACTATAGGTAGGGAGAGTGTCAGTGTGTTTTACTGTACGAATCCTTGTTTCTAGGGACAGGGAAGGACAGTGAGGGAAATTCTCCTTGTGCTATAGTGTGCTTTAAAAAAACATTTTTTCTAGGGACAGAAAACTATAGGTAGGGAGAGTGTCAGTGTGTTTTACTGTACGAATCCTTGTTTCTAGGGACAGGGAAGGACAGTGAGGGAAATTCTCCTTGTGCTATAGTGTGCTTTAAAAAAACATTTTTTCTAGGGACAGAAAACTATAGGTAGGGAGAGTGTCAGTGTGTTTTACTGTACGAATCCTTGTTTCTAGGGACAGGGAAGGACAGTGAGGGAAATTCTCCTTGTGCTATAGTGTGCTTTAAAAAAACATTTTTTCTAGGGACAGAAAACTATAGGTAGGGAGAGTGTCAGTGTGTTTTACTGTACGAATCCTTGTTTCTAGGGACAGGGAAGGACAGTGAGGGAAATTCTCCTTGTGCTATAGTGTGCTTTAAAAAAACATTTTTTCTAGGGACAGAAAACTATAGGTAGGGAGAGTGTCAGTGTGTTTTACTGTACGAATCCTTGTTTCTAGGGACAGGGAAGGACAGTGAGGGAAATTCTCCTTGTGCTATAGTGTGCTTTAAAAAAACATTTTTTCTAGGGACAGAAAACTATAGGTAGGGAGAGTGTCAGTGTGTTTTACTGTACGAATCCTTGTTTCTAGGGACAGGGAAGGACAGTGAGGGAAATTCTCCTTGTGCTATAGTGTGCTTTAAAAAAACATTTTTTCTAGGGACAGAAAACTATAGGTAGGGAGAGTGTCAGTGTGTTTTACTGTACGAATCCTTGTTTCTAGGGACAGGGAAGGACAGTGAGGGAAATTCTCCTTGTGCTATAGTGTGCTTTAAAAAAACATTTTTTCTAGGGACAGAAAACTATAGGTAGGGAGAGTGTCAGTGTGTTTTACTGTACGAATCCTTGTTTCTAGGGACAGGGAAGGACAGTGAGGGAAATTCTCCTTGTGCTATAGTGTGCTTTAAAAAAACATTTTTTCTAGGGACAGAAAACTATAGGTAGGGAGAGTGTCAGTGTGTTTTACTGTACGAATCCTTGTTTCTAGGGACAGGGAAGGACAGTGAGGGAAATTCTCCTTGTGCTATAGTGTGCTTTAAAAAAAACATTTTTTCTAGGGACAGAAAACTATAGGTAGGGAGAGTGTCAGTGTGTTTTACTGTACGAATCCTTGTTTCTAGGGACAGGGAAGGACAGTGAGGGAAATTCTCCTTGTGCTATAGTGTGCTTTGAAAAAACATTTTTTCTAGGGACAGAAAACTATAGGTAGGGAGAGTGTCAGTGTGTTTTACTGTACGAATCCTTGTTTCTAGGGACAGGGAAGGACAGTGAGGGAAATTCTCCTTGTGCTATAGTGTGCTTTAAAAAAACATTTTTTCTAGGGACAGAAAACTATAGGTAGGGAGAGTGTCAGTGTGTTTTACTGTACGAATCCTTGTTTCTAGGGACAGGGAAGGACAGTGAGGGAAATTCTCCTTGTGCTATAGTGTGCTTTAAAAAAACATTTTTTCTAGGGACAGAAAACTATAGGTAGGGAGAGTGTCAGTGTGTTTTACTGTACGAATCCTTGTTTCTAGGGACAGGGAAGGACAGTGAGGGAAATTCTCCTTGTGCTATAGTGTGCTTTAAAAAAACATTTTTTCTAGGGACAGAAAACTATAGGTAGGGAGAGTGTCAGTGTGTTTTACTGTACGAATCCTTGTTTCTAGGGACAGGGAAGGACAGTGAGGGAAATTCTCCTTGTGCTATAGTGTGCTTTAAAAAAACATTTTTTCTAGGGACAGAAAACTATAGGTAGGGAGAGTGTCAGTGTGTTTTACTGTACGAATCCTTGTTTCTAGGGACAGGGAAGGACAGTGAGGGAAATTCTCCTTGTGCTATAGTGTGCTTTAAAAAAACATTTTTTCTAGGGACAGAAAACTATAGGTAGGGAGAGTGTCAGTGTGTTTTACTGTACGAATCCTTGTTTCTAGGGACAGGGAAGGACAGTGAGGGAAATTCTCCTTGTGCTATAGTGTGCTTTAAAAAAAACATTTTTTCTAGGGACAGAAAACTATAGGTAGGGAGAGTGTCAGTGTGTTTTACTGTACGAATCCTTGTTTCTAGGGACAGGGAAGGACAGTGAGGGAAATTCTCCTTGTGCTATAGTGTGCTTTAAAAAAACATTTTTTCTAGGGACAGAAAACTATAGGTAGGGAGAGTGTCAGTGTGTTTTACTGTACGAATCCTTGTTTCTAGGGACAGGGAAGGACAGTGAGGGAAATTCTCCTTGTGCTATAGTGTGCTTTAAAAAAACATTTTTTCTAGGGACAGAAAACTATAGGTAGGGAGAGTGTCAGTGTGTTTTACTGTACGAATCCTTGTTTCTAGGGACAGGGAAGGACAGTGAGGGAAATTCTCCTTGTGCTATAGTGTGCTTTAAAAAAAACATTTTTTCTAGGGACAGAAAACTATAGGTAGGGAGAGTGTCAGTGTGTTTTACTGTACGAATCCTTGTTTCTAGGGACAGGGAAGGACAGTGAGGGAAATTCTCCTTGTGCTATAGTGTGCTTTAAAAAAACATTTTTTCTAGGGACAGAAAACTATAGGTAGGGAGAGTGTCAGTGTGTTTTACTGTACGAATCCTTGTTTCTAGGGACAGGGAAGGACAGTGAGGGAAATTCTCCTTGTGCTATAGTGTGCTTTAAAAAAACATTTTTTCTAGGGACAGAAAACTATAGGTAGGGAGAGTGTCAGTGTGTTTTACTGTACGAATCCTTGTTTCTAGGGACAGGGAAGGACAGTGAGGGAAATTCTCCTTGTGCTATAGTGTGCTTTAAAAAAACATTTTTTCTAGGGACAGAAAACTATAGGTAGGGAGAGTGTCAGTGTGTTTTACTGTACGAATCCTTGTTTCTAGGGACAGGGAAGGACAGTGAGGGAAATTCTCCTTGTGCTATAGTGTGCTTTAAAAAAACATTTTTTCTAGGGACAGAAAACTATAGGTAGGGAGAGTGTCAGTGTGTTTTACTGTACGAATCCTTGTTTCTAGGGACAGGGAAGGACAGTGAGGGAAATTCTCCTTGTGCTATAGTGTGCTTTAAAAAAACATTTTTTCTAGGGACAGAAAACTATAGGTAGGGAGAGTGTCAGTGTGTTTTACTGTACGAATCCTTGTTTCTAGGGACAGGGAAGGACAGTGAGGGAAATTCTCCTTGTGCTATAGTGTGCTTTAAAAAAACATTTTTTCTAGGGACAGAAAACTATAGGTAGGGAGAGTGTCAGTGTGTTTTACTGTACGAATCCTTGTTTCTAGGGACAGGGAAGGACAGTGAGGGAAATTCTCCTTGTGCTATAGTGTGCTTTAAAAAAACATTTTTTCTAGGGACAGAAAACTATAGGTAGGGAGAGTGTCAGTGTGTTTTACTGTACGAATCCTTGTTTCTAGGGACAGGGAAGGACAGTGAGGGAAATTCTCCTTGTGCTATAGTGTGCTTTAAAAAAACATTTTTTCTAGGGACAGAAAACTATAGGTAGGGAGAGTGTCAGTGTGTTTTACTGTACGAATCCTTGTTTCTAGGGACAGGGAAGGACAGTGAGGGAAATTCTCCTTGTGCTATAGTGTGCTTTAAAAAAACATTTTTTCTAGGGACAGAAAACTATAGGTAGGGAGAGTGTCAGTGTGTTTTACTGTACGAATCCTTGTTTCTAGGGACAGGGAAGGACAGTGAGGGAAATTCTCCTTGTGCTATAGTGTGCTTTAAAAAAAACATTTTTTCTAGGGACAGAAAACTATAGGTAGGGAGAGTGTCAGTGTGTTTTACTGTACGAATCCTTGTTTCTAGGGACAGGGAAGGACAGTGAGGGAAATTCTCCTTGTGCTATAGTGTGCTTTAAAAAAACATTTTTTCTAGGGACAGAAAACTATAGGTAGGGAGAGTGTCAGTGTGTTTTACTGTACGAATCCTTGTTTCTAGGGACAGGGAAGGACAGTGAGGGAAATTCTCCTTGTGCTATAGTGTGCTTTAAAAAAAACATTTTTTCTAGGGACAGAAAACTATAGGTAGGGAGAGTGTCAGTGTGTTTTACTGTACGAATCCTTGTTTCTAGGGACAGGGAAGGACAGTGAGGGAAATTCTCCTTGTGCTATAGTGTGCTTTAAAAAAACATTTTTTCTAGGGACAGAAAACTATAGGTAGGGAGAGTGTCAGTGTGTTTTACTGTACGAATCCTTGTTTCTAGGGACAGGGAAGGACAGTGAGGGAAATTCTCCTTGTGCTATAGTGTGCTTTAAAAAAACATTTTTTCTAGGGACAGAAAACTATAGGTAGGGAGAGTGTCAGTGTGTTTTACTGTACGAATCCTTGTTTCTAGGGACAGGGAAGGACAGTGAGGGAAATTCTCCTTGTGCTATAGTGTGCTTTAAAAAAAACATTTTTTCTAGGGACAGAAAACTATAGGTAGGGAGAGTGTCAGTGTGTTTTACTGTACGAATCCTTGTTTCTAGGGACAGGGAAGGACAGTGAGGGAAATTCTCCTTGTGCTATAGTGTGCTTTAAAAAAACATTTTTTCTAGGGACAGAAAACTATAGGTAGGGAGAGTGTCAGTGTGTTTTACTGTACGAATCCTTGTTTCTAGGGACAGGGAAGGACAGTGAGGGAAATTCTCCTTGTGCTATAGTGTGCTTTAAAAAAACATTTTTTCTAGGGACAGAAAACTATAGGTAGGGAGAGTGTCAGTGTGTTTTACTGTACGAATCCTTGTTTCTAGGGACAGGGAAGGACAGTGAGGGAAATTCTCCTTGTGCTATAGTGTGCTTTAAAAAAACATTTTTTCTAGGGACAGAAAACTATAGGTAGGGAGAGTGTCAGTGTGTTTTACTGTACGAATCCTTGTTTCTAGGGACAGGGAAGGACAGTGAGGGAAATTCTCCTTGTGCTATAGTGTGCTTTAAAAAAACATTTTTTCTAGGGACAGAAAACTATAGGTAGGGAGAGTGTCAGTGTGTTTTACTGTACGAATCCTTGTTTCTAGGGACAGGGAAGGACAGTGAGGGAAATTCTCCTTGTGCTATAGTGTGCTTTAAAAAAACATTTTTTCTAGGGACAGAAAACTATAGGTAGGGAGAGTGTCAGTGTGTTTTACTGTACGAATCCTTGTTTCTAGGGACAGGGAAGGACAGTGAGGGAAATTCTCCTTGTGCTATAGTGTGCTTTAAAAAAACATTTTTTCTAGGGACAGAAAACTATAGGTAGGGAGAGTGTCAGTGTGTTTTACTGTACGAATCCTTGTTTCTAGGGACAGGGAAGGACAGTGAGGGAAATTCTCCTTGTGCTATAGTGTGCTTTAAAAAAACATTTTTTCTAGGGACAGAAAACTATAGGTAGGGAGAGTGTCAGTGTGTTTTACTGTACGAATCCTTGTTTCTAGGGACAGGGAAGGACAGTGAGGGAAATTCTCCTTGTGCTATAGTGTGCTTTAAAAAAACATTTTTTCTAGGGACAGAAAACTATAGGTAGGGAGAGTGTCAGTGTGTTTTACTGTACGAATCCTTGTTTCTAGGGACAGGGAAGGACAGTGAGGGAAATTCTCCTTGTGCTATAGTGTGCTTTAAAAAAACATTTTTTCTAGGGACAGAAAACTATAGGTAGGGAGAGTGTCAGTGTGTTTTACTGTACGAATCCTTGTTTCTAGGGACAGGGAAGGACAGTGAGGGAAATTCTCCTTGTGCTATAGTGTGCTTTAAAAAAAACATTTTTTCTAGGGACAGAAAACTATAGGTAGGGAGAGTGTCAGTGTGTTTTACTGTACGAATCCTTGTTTCTAGGGACAGGGAAGGACAGTGAGGGAAATTCTCCTTGTGCTATAGTGTGCTTTAAAAAAACATTTTTTCTAGGGACAGAAAACTATAGGTAGGGAGAGTGTCAGTGTGTTTTACTGTACGAATCCTTGTTTCTAGGGACAGGGAAGGACAGTGAGGGAAATTCTCCTTGTGCTATAGTGTGCTTTAAAAAAACATTTTTTCTAGGGACAGAAAACTATAGGTAGGGAGAGTGTCAGTGTGTTTTACTGTACAAATCCTTGTTTCTAGGGACAGGGAAGGACAGTGAGGGAAATTCTCCTTGTGCTATAGTGTGCTTTAAAAAAACATTTTTTCTAGGGACAGAAAACTATAGGTAGGGAGAGTGTCAGTGTGTTTTACTGTACGAATCCTTGTTTCTAGGGACAGGGAAGGACAGTGAGGGAAATTCTCCTTGTGCTATAGTGTGCTTTAAAAAAACATTTTTTCTAGGGACAGAAAACTATAGGTAGGGAGAGTGTCAGTGTGTTTTACTGTACGAATCCTTGTTTCTAGGGACAGGGAAGGACAGTGAGGGAAATTCTCCTTGTGCTATAGTGTGCTTTAAAAAAACATTTTTTCTAGGGACAGAAAACTATAGGTAGGGAGAGTGTCAGTGTGTTTTACTGTACGAATCCTTGTTTCTAGGGACAGGGAAGGACAGTGAGGGAAATTCTCCTTGTGCTATAGTGTGCTTTAAAAAAACATTTTTTCTAGGGACAGAAAACTATAGGTAGGGAGAGTGTCAGTGTGTTTTACTGTACGAATCCTTGTTTCTAGGGACAGGGAAGGACAGTGAGGGAAATTCTCCTTGTGCTATAGTGTGCTTTAAAAAAACATTTTTTCTAGGGACAGAAAACTATAGGTAGGGAGAGTGTCAGTGTGTTTTACTGTACGAATCCTTGTTTCTAGGGACAGGGAAGGACAGTGAGGGAAATTCTCCTTGTGCTATAGTGTGCTTTAAAAAAACATTTTTTCTAGGGACAGAAAACTATAGGTAGGGAGAGTGTCAGTGTGTTTTACTGTACGAATCCTTGTTTCTAGGGACAGGGAAGGACAGTGAGGGAAATTCTCCTTGTGCTATAGTGTGCTAAAGCATTCCTCATCAACCATCTTTGAAATCCTTGTTTTTTGGACAGTCAGGGAAATTGCCGTTGTGCTATTCTGTGCAAAAGCAATCATCCTCAACCATATTTAGAAATCCTTAAGTAAAGGGACAGAGAAGGACACCTGAAGGTAGCCCTTATTGCTTTTTTCCCATCTCCCTGCAGGCCATCTATTAGAATGTCTGGAAGGCAAACAAGGAGAGGCAGACAGTCAGGAGGCAATAAAAGAGGGCAAGCAGGCTCTGTGTCTGGGGACAACAGTGCTGGTCGTGGACGCGGTGCATTGTCATCAGCACATGGCCATGGGACACGCTTGTCCTTCTTTTCGGCAGCTGGACATGTTGAGCCACATCATGCCGAAGACTTGGTAGAGTGGATGACCAAGCCCTCCTCCTCCTCCTCATCCTCTCTCACCCAGGCTCAGGGTACTGGCAAAGCAGCTGCCAAAGCGTCCTCTTCCCTGGTATCAATGTCAGACTCATCATCAGTCACTCCTTCCCTAGACCCACCATGTCCTCCTCCTGAGGAGTCCCCCGAACTGTTTGAGCACAGTGTTGGGTACATGCTCCAGGAGGATGCCCAGCGTTTCGAAGGGTCTGATGATGAAACCCAGCTACAGGAAGGCAGTAGCGTGAGAGCAGACAGAGGGGATGCTCAAGAAGGACACCAATCTGGCAGTCATGTTCCAGCAGCTGCAGCATACTGCCAGATTGGCTCCAGTGATGAGGAGGGAGGGGATGATGAGGTCACTGACTCCACGTGGGTGCCTAATAGGAGAGAGGAGGAGGATGAGGAGGAGGCACATCTCCAACGAGGCAGGATGCCCTTTGGTGGCCAGCGTAAGGGCAGTACACCGACGGAATCACACCGCAGAGCTCCGCCTGTGCAGGGCGCTGCCTCTGCCCGTCATTCAAAAAGTTCTTTGGTGTGGGCCTTTTTTGAGGCTAGTGCATCAGATCGCACAGCTGCTGTTTGCAACATATGTCTCAAGCGTATATCGCGTGGCCAAAACATCAGCCGCTTGGGTACCACATGCCTGACCAGACATATGTTGACCTGCCATGCAGCTCGTTGGCAAGCCTACCTCAAAGACCCACACCAAAGAACAAAGCGGACCTCTCCTTGCACCGCATCAGCTGGGATCTCCAACCCCACTATAACTTCAGTCCTCTCTGAAACATGCACTGAGAGGAATGAAGGTGTAGAATTAGGTGTGTCACAGCCAAGTACTTGCGGCCACTCTGCTAGCAGTACACCGACGTCCGATTCTAGCAGGCAAATTTCTCTGCCCTAGCTGCTGGACCGTCGAAAGAAGTTCACTCCCAGCCATCCACATGCCCAGCGGTTGAATGCTAGCTTGGCTAAATTGCTAGCGCTTCAACTGCTGCCTTTTCAGTTGGTAGACTCGGCCCCCTTCCGTGAGTTTGTGCAATGTGCGGTTCCTCAGTGGCAGGTTCCCAAACGGCACTTTTTCTCACGGAAGGCTATTCCGGCTCTCTACCGGCATGTGGAAGGCAATGTCTTGGCCTCGCTGGACAGGGCGGTCAGCGGTAAGGTGCATATTACCGCTGACTCATGGTCCAGCAGGCATGGACAGGGACGTTACCTTTCTTTCACGGCCCATTGGGTCACTCTTTTGGCAGCTGGGAAGGATGCAGGACAAGGTGCAGTAGTGTTGGAGGTTGTTCCACCGCCACGCCTCCAAAATGCTATTACTGGTTGTGACACACCTCTCTCCTCCACCCCCTCCTCTTCTTCTTCCTCCATGGCCTCTTCCTGTGGTTTGTCCTCTGAACCAGCGGTGCTCCGTAGCCGTTCAAGGGGCTACGCAAGTACGCAGGCAAAAAGATGCCATGCCGTGCTTGCGCTGGTGTGTTTGGGGGACAGAAGCCACACTGGGGCAGAGGTCTTGTCTGCTCTGCAGGGCCAGGCCGAGAGGTGGTTGACGCCACGCCAGCTTAAGCCAGGAATGGTGGTTTGCGACAATGGCACCAACCTCCTCTCCGCCCTCCGACAGGGACAATTGACCCATGTGCCCTGTGTGGCTCACGTCCTTAACCTGGTGGTGCAGCGGTTCTTGGGCAGGTACCCGGGCTTACAGGATGTCCTGAGGCAGGCCAGGAAAGTCTGTGTGCATTTCCGCAGATCTTATAATGCCAGTGCTCGCCTGGCTGAGCTGCAAAAGGAGTTGAACCTGCCCAAGAACCGCCTTATATGTGACATGCCCACCAGGTGGAACTCAACGTTGGCCATGCTGCAGCGGCTGCACATGCAGCAGAGGGCCATCAATGAGTACCTGTGCGACTACGGCACCAGGACAGGGTCAGGGGAGCTTGGTTTTTTTTCTCCACGCCAGTGGGGCATGATCAGGGATGCATGCACTGTCCTGGCACCATTTGAGGAGGCCACGAGGATGGTGAGCAGTGACAGTGCATGCATCAGTGACACTGTACCTCTTGTCCACCTGTTGGAGCACACGCTGCGTGGAATAATGGACAGGGCACTTGAGGCAGAACAGAGGCAGGAAGAGGAGGACTTCCTTGCCTCTCAAGGCCCCCTTTACCCAGACAGTGTTCCTTCTGTCCCACCCATCGCACAGGAAGAGGAGGAGGAGGAGGAGGATTGTGTCAGCATGGAGGTGGAGGCTGGCACTCAGCATCATCAGCAGCAGTCTTTTAGGGATGATTTACAGTCCCAAGAAACCAGTGGACTTGTACGTGGCTGGGAGGATGTGGCTGCGGATCATGTCGTCCTTAGTGACCCAGAGGACTCCGGAGCGAATGCCTCAGCAAACCTACGCTGCATGGCCTCCCTGATCCTGCAAAGTCTGCGGAAGGATCCTCATATTCTTCGGATCAAGGAGAGGGACCATTACTGGCTGGCCACTCTCCTTGATCCACGGTACAAGGGTAAGGTTGCGGACCTTATGTTACCGTCGCAGAGGGAGCAGAGGATGAGACAACTCCGGGAGGCCTTGCAGAAAGGTCTGTGCAACGCGTTCCCAGAGACTGGGAGGTTACAAACTCCTGGTCCTGGACAACGAGTTGCTGAGGCTTCGGGCAGTCAAAGAAGGAGCGGTGGGGAAGGTGGCCGTCTGACCGATGCGTTCAGACAATTCTTTAGTCCGCAGCCCCAAAGTATGATCGGTTCCAGCAACCATCACCAGCGTCTGATAAACATGGTGCAGGAATATCTAGGGGCAAGGTCAGACTTGGACACCTTCCCCACCGAAAATCCTCTGGCTTACTGGGTCTTGAGGATGGATCACTGGGCAGAGCTTGCACAGTATGCAATTGAGCTACTGGCCTGTCCTGCATCCAGGGTTCTTTCGGAACGCACATTCAGTGCTGCTGGAGGATTTGTCACGGATCACAGGGTGCGCCTGTCCACCGACTCGGTTGATCGACTGACTTTCATCAAGATGAACCAGTCTTGGATCACCACCAGCTACCACACACCTGATGCTGATATAACAGACTAATTGATTTTAACATGTCACATCCCTTCAAGACTGATGCTGATGCTGAGTGTCTGTGCTGTTATGTTGACTGGCTATCCTCCTCCTCCGAGTCCTCAATGATACGATTGATGATGATAGCTTGGAAGATCATTTTTGTTTATGGGTGCCGCCACCAGTGGCTAAGGCCCAATTTTTCAGCCCCTGTTTTACAGGGGCGTGTAATTACAATTTTTTTAGCAATAATTTGCCATAGGGCTCATTGCTGTGCTCCAAGTACAGTATCTGTGAGGGGTTGGAGTGTTGTGGCACCAGTGCCTAAGGCCCAATTTTTCAGCCCCTGTTTAACAGGGGCGTGTCATTACAATTTTTGAAGCAATACTTTGCAACAGGGCTCATTGCTGTGCTCCAAGTACAGTATCTGTGAGGGGTTGGAGTGTTGTGGCACCAGTGCCTAAGGCCCAATTTTTCAGCCCCTGTTTAACAGGGGCGTGTCATTACAATTTTTGAAGCAATACTTTGCAACAGGGCTCATTGCTGTGCTCCAAGTACAGTATCTGTGAGGGGTTGGAGTGTTGTGGCAACAGTGCCTAAGGCCCAATTTTTCAGCCCCTGTTTAACAGGGGCGTGTCATTACAATTTTTGAAGCAATACTTTGCAACAGGGCTCATTGCTGTGCTCCAAGTACAGTATCTGTGAGGGGTTGTAGTGTTGTGCCACCAGTGCCTAAGGCCCAATTTTTCAGCCCCTGTTCAACAGGGGCATGTAATTACAATTCTTGATCTAATAATTCACAGCAGGGCCCATTGCTGCACCCACCAAGAGTAACTCTGAGGGCTTACAGTGTTGTGGCAACGCCACCACCACCACCACCACGAAAGGCCCAATTTTTCAGCCCCTGTTCAAAATGGGCATGTAATTACAATTCTTGATCTAATAATTCACAGCAGGGCCCATTCCTGCACCCACCAAGAGTAACTCTGAGGGCTTACAGTGTTGTGGCAACGCCACCACCACCACCACCACGAAAGGCCCAATTTTTCAGCCCCTGTTCAACAGGGGCATGCAATTACAATTCTTGATCTAATAATTCACAGCAGGGCCCATTGCTGCACCCACCAAGAGTAACTGTCAGGGCTTACAGTGTTGTGGCACCAGCACCACCATCAAAGGCCCAATTTTTACTACCACTGTTCAACAATTATATGTAATTACAATTCCTGATATAATAGTTGACAGCAGGGCGTTCCAGCACCAACCAAGAGTAACTGTGAGTGCTTACAGTGTTGTGCCAACACCAACAACTAAGGGGCCTATTTCTGCAGAGTATATACGGCAGGTCCCTACTTTCAAACATCCAACTTACAAACGACTCCTACTTGCAAACGCAAGAAGACAACAGGAAGTGAGAGGAAATCTACCCCTTGGATGGAAAATTCTCTCCTGTAAGAATTAATATGGGAGAAAGGTGTCTCCTCTGTACTGATGCTTTATCAGCAATCCTTGTTTCAAGAAAAACACCACATTTCAAAAACAGTTGTCATTGGGACGGAAAGTGAGGTGAAATGTTCTGAACAGGGGCACAGACAGCAAAACAAATGTTACAGGGGTGATAACCCTTACCTATGTTTTCCAAAAAGTTTAAAAATAGATTTTTGGGCTGGAGCTACACTTAAACAATGTACCTGTTCAAAATTACAAACAGATTCTACATAAGAACAAACCTACAGTCCCTGTCTTGTATGCACCGCCTGTATACGGCTGTTCAGAGTATATAGGGCCTTTTTTATTTTATGTGCGGGGTTCCCCTTAATATCCATACAAGACCCAAAGGGGCTGGTAATGGGCTGGGGTAGGGGGGGGGGGTCATGGGGTAGCTATGCCATTTTTCTTAAAGATTTTCATCCATATTACCGGGACCAGACATTACATTAAAGCCGCAAGCAGTTTTAAATGGCTTTTTTTTCCTTTAGAAGTGTCATTTTGTGCAGGGACAGTTCTAAACACGGGAAACACGTGGCACTTCACAGGCATACTTTAGACACCCCCCAGGTACGATATTTAAAGGAATATTTGACTTTTTTTTTTTCACTTTATGCATCATTAAAATGACTGCTCCCGAAAAACGACCGTTTTTAAAACTTCTTTTTGCATTGATACATGTCCCCTGGTGCACAACCCGGGTTCCCAAACCCTTTTTAGGACAATAACATGCATAATAGTTGTTATAATTAGCACTTTAGAATTCGAACGTTCGCATCCATTGTATTTAATAGGGTTCTAATGTTCGTACGAACTTTCGGTCCGTTCGCGGGTTCTGGTGCGAACCGAACCCGGGGGTGTTCGGCTCATCACTAACCTTGAACTTTGCCTCCACTAGGCCGGCAATGGCCTCTTCAGGGGATGTGGGCTCCTTGAGGGTGGCATGGGCCTCTCGAATAAGGGCCATTGCTGCCTCACTGGTGGTCCTGTCCCTCCTGCTTCTTTTGGGAAGTCGGATGGGAGGCACCTGTGATGTTGTGCTTCTCCTATGGCCGGCCACCTCCTGCCTGCCACTGGGCCCTGCCACCTCCTGGCTGCCACTGGGCCCTGCCACCTCCTGGCTGCCACTGGACCCTGCCTCCTCCTGCCTGACAGTTTCCTGACCCTCCTCCTGGCTGATTTCATCCTGTGTATGAAAAAGGGACATAGTTTAATTTTTTGTTTTATTGTTTTCATCCAACTTTCAGCTCATGTTTGAAGCAATTAGAATGTAAATCCTTAATTTTTTTTTTACAATTTACAACTACATCAGATTGACTATTTTGCACCCAATTTAGGCCAGACTAATGTCTAGAGATCTTGATTTTACGTGTGTAACACAAAATAGTTTATGTTTGTCATCTTGACATATTTGTCAAACATTAGGTTTATCACAATACATTTTCTATAAATACTATACCTGGCTCCAGATGGCCAAATCAGGTTCATCCAGGATGGCTGCCTCCTCTTGCTCCAGAGAAGGCTCAGGTTGGCTGCAGGGAAGTCTGGGGGGAAGAGTGGATAGTGATGGCCTTGCCTCAATGTGGTCATCCAGAAAGGACATCCTGCTGTAGTACCACAAAATCGGGACATAAACATCATCTGCTGCTGCTCCTGACCTCTGAGAAGCCAGGACCTTAGAGCGTTCAGTCCTGTATGTGCCTCTCAAGCTCCCAATTTTAGTGTCCACCTGTTTTGCTGTGGCTGTGGGCACCTTAGTCTGCACAAATGGGAGCAGGCTCTCCAGCGCTGCTTTTCTCACCCCTTTTTTTTTATGGATGGGGTTTTTGGTCTCCCACAGAGCGGGCAGCTCCCTTACCCAGTCTATAAATTCCACAAGGAATTCCTTGTCACTTATAAAGACATTCATTTTGGGTCTGCAAGTCAAAAAAAAATTAACTAATGTGAGGCACACAGTCTAACCTCCTTAAAATCTTATTCACCATATATATCCTCCAACATTCTCAAGACAGTATAGGCCAACAATTGTTCAAAGTCACAAAATCACATACCTTCGTTCGCACCTCCGTCACTTGAACTCCTCTCTCCGCACACTGAACGTAGTATGGTCACATGTGTGTTTGCTATATATACACCACGCATGCGTGTAACTACGCACACGTCGCTCCGCACACGTCGCCCGCCCATGACGTTCTAACTAACATCTTTTCCCCGCCCCTTCTCTTTCGGCGCTCAGACAGATATGGCGGATTTACAGCAGGTGTCTGATAATTCCTCAAATAACAAGGAGGAGACAAGCCCGGAGACTGAGGAAACATCACGATCAAGGAGGAGATTCAAGGCATCTAATATGTCTTATGCGGAGATGGTGGACATATTGCTAAAGTCGGATTATGACGCAAAGCATGGGCCGTATAGCAAACCAAATAGAAGGAAGGCCAAAATCATGAAGAAAGTCGTGAAGAGTCTGAAGAAGAATTTTGGGGTGAAACGCTCAAATGAGCAGCTCAGAAAGAGGTGGTCAGACCTCAAACTGAGGGAGCCGGAGCAGTTAAGAAGCATTAAGAGAATGCTAGGAAAAAGTAAGTACATTTTTCACTTTTATGCTATTAATTTATTTCTCAACTTCCATGTTGCTCCATTTTTTTTTATTTCCTATTGTACTCCCTTCCAAAATGTCATAGTTTGAACTTGGTTTGGCACAGTAATCGTTCGTTACAGACACATCGTTCGGCCACTCTCCTCTTTTTTGGGTTATTTTTCACCCTCAAATGTAATTAGACATCTGCAGGATTTCTTTAAATTGTTGGCTAGATGATGTGTTTGTAAAGAGAATGAAATGCAAACTTTAATCAGTGTAAAGGAGAGGACACTCAGCAGCTGCTTCCACATCTGTACTTTGGAGCACTATAGTGTGGGCCACAAAAACCGCCTTTTTGGGGTGTCCCACACAGGTGCATCAGTGAATTTTTGTGCTGCCTCCGTGTCTGAAAATTGACAGCCAAAGGTGAATACTAAACCGATTCTTGGACATATATAATGCATTCATGTTTAAATTCCGCACAAACACACACTTGTACCCCACTTTCAAGCAATTTAGCCTGTTTTCATTTTTCATAGAGAATTTCTGTGTGATAACTAGACCTTTGGTTTGCTTCTCATAGGGGAGAGAAGACTGGGAGGAGAACACTCCAGGGAGCACATGAAACCCATAGCTTCGAAACAACCCCAAACTCCCAAAGACCCACAACCTGAGGGTGTTGAGGAAGTTGAAGAGGTGGAGGAAGGAGAAGTGCAGGAAGGAGAGGTGGATGACGTGGTGGAACTGGTCACCACAACAGGTCAGTATCTGTCACCACAGCTTCAGGTAAGAGATGTAGGCCTGCAGAGTTATAATACCTTTTTTATTTTGTTTTTAGGGGATGTAAATGTTGTGGTGAAGGATAGTACACGTTTCTCTGCTGACAGTGCCCTCCGAATAATACAGCAAGTGATGGAATGTAGCACAGAACTGGACAGAATTAAACAAAGAATTCATGTGATGGATCAAACATTTAAAGACATTCTCGATGTTTTGGGGAGAATTGAATAAGGCATCAAAACCCCAAATTTTGTTTAATGATTGTTCTTCCCCCTTTTTATTACCTTTTTGACAATCAAACCAGCCAAAAATTGAATATGCACACAGTGTGTCAACATGTGCCATCTGCCATCAGGGGATATCCATGTACGGCTTTTGTGGGTGCAACCCCTTCCTCGTATCTCAAGTAGGTGAACTGAAGAAGGGGTTGCACCCACAAAACACGTCCATTGATCACCCCCGATGGCAGATGGCACATGTTGACAATAGGGATCAGGAGTCTCAAATCCCTATTGGAAATGACTTCAAAATGTGTGCATATTCAATTTTTGGCTGGGCAAGGGATGGCAAGACCCCATATTAGGACGGGCACATAGAGACATAGTTTGTGTACGTGAATGCCTCATATTGCTCAGAGGTATCCAATGTTGTACTTTTTGCAATGCAACTGATGGTTTTATATTTTCATATTAAAAAAATTGCCGGTTTGTGGGCAGCCAAAATCCCCAAAAGAAAATATTACCATGTGTGTGAATGTGCACAGAGTAAAATGTTTGAACACAAACAACGTGTAGCTTCTTTTTCAAATACGCTCTAACCTTTTTTTTTTTGTGGGGTTACATAGTGAAATGGTTGGTATTTACTAAAGGAAAATACACTTGGCACTACAAATGCACTAAGACAAACTAGGAGACATGAAAAAACAAAAGTTAAAAGATTATATCAGATTTTTATTGAGTTTGTTCTCCATGCATCTTTACACATGGCCTGGCATAGGAATTGCCCTCCTACCCGTGAAATATTCCAGATACTTCTCACGAAGCTCACGGGCATTTTGGGGGGGGGGCAAGCCAGGACGGGCAGATTCGAGGCCCGGCAGCCAATTGCCAGAGGAAAGTCCTCCCTCCTGCAAAACTGAGGCCATATAAGAAGTTGATTTTCTGCTGAGAAAGTTATGGAGCACACAGCAGCATAAAACTACATAGTTTATTTTGTAGTCCGCCAAGTGGATGGGAGTCATAAAAAGGCGGAACCGGCTGGCCATTATCCCAACGGCATTTTCAACAACTCTTCGTGCCCTGGCCAGCCGGTAGTTGAACACCCTCTTCTCTGGGGTCAGGGTCCTCTGTGGAAATGGCCTCATGAGGTGCGGTCCAAGTCCGAAGGCTTCATCAGCCAAAAAAACAAAGGGGAGTCCTTCAACATTCCCTGCATCCGGTGGCAATGCAAGGTCGTCACTCTGGAGACGGAGGGCAAACTCCGTCTGGATGAAGGATCCCCCATCGGACATCCGGCCATTCTTCCCTACATCAACATAGAGGAATTCATACCATGCTGACACCACCGCCATCAGCACAATGCTATGAAACCCCTTGTAGTTGAAGTAGTAGGACCCAGAACGGGGTGGCGGCACGATGCGGACGTGCTTCCCGTCTATGGCACCACCGCAGTTGGGGAAGTCCCACCGCGTGGCAAACTCCGATGCCACAGTCTGCCATTCCTGTGGCGTGGAAGGAAGCTGGGGAGTCAAACAAGATGACAAAAAATTTGAATTTAAAAATAGAACATTACAAGCAGATTATAAGAAAATACATTAGAGGCCAACCTCAATAAAAATCTCAGTTTAAGGTGTTTTTAAGAAGTATAATGGAAGGCTCATGTTTCATATTCATCACCCCCTCTGATGGTCCATTCTTAAAATATTTGGGGGGGGGGGTATATGTGTTTGGCCACAGGATAGCATTGCAGTGGCGGAGCGTCCAGAGTGGGCGCTGGAGCACTGCCCCCTCTATCCTGCGCCCGTCACTCAGAACAATACATAGGTTCATGCGTTGCAGTAACCTATGTATTGTCAATGCCGCACAATATTCAGGTGGGTGGCCCCCTGTTAAGCGACCGACATATGAAGAACTGCAGCATTTATGGGGTGAAAATTGCATATCAGAAACAGGGGGGCAAATAGACTTGCAAAATCCAGCCTGAGGGATGTAATTGGCTTGATAAAAGTAAAATTGGGGACGCAGGGGGGGGGGGGGGGCATTCCTTGGGTAAACACTGACAGGCTGCTCTGCCAATCATGTTCACCAAGTCTGTTTTACGGTTACATGATTGGCTGATGCAACATCGAGGGCAGGAAAAGACATCAAGGACAGAAGGAGGATGGCGCTGACCAGAAGAAGGTAAGTGCAGGGCTGGGGGGAAAATGGTTGCATTGGAGGGGGCAAACTGGCTGCATTGGAGGGGGCTAACTGGCTGCATTGGAGGGGACAAAATGGCTGCATTGGAGGGGGCAAACTGGCTGCATTGGAGGGGACAAAATGGCTGCATTGGAGCGGACAAAATGGCTGCATTGGAGGGGACAAAATGGCTGCATTGTAAGGGGCAACTGGTGGCGTTTAATAGGCACAGTCGCTAAAAAGGAGGAAGTTTAGTTCCTAAAATTGGGGTTGGACCCCCAAACATTTGGAGCAACAGACGCCCCTGCTGGAAAGCTTAGTGAAGGGAAATATGCATGGAGGAGAAAAAAGGGGCATTTAAAAACTTCCAACATGCATGAGGACAAAGGGGACATTCTCAGCATATTACAATCATGGTAATTAGGGAAGGATGAAAGAAATACAATACATTAGCATACATGAAATACACAAAATGTGATGTTAATGGAGAAAACTTACCCTAATATAGTCCTCCTGCAGGACTTGTATAATGGCAGAACAGGTGTCTGGGATTATGAGGCCCAGAGCCTGGGGGGAGATGCCTGTCGTGAACTTCAAGTCCTGAAGACTTCTCCCTGTCGCCAGGTAACGTAAGGTGGCGATGAGCCTCTGCTCAGCACTGATGGCTTCCCGCATAACGGTGTCCTGCCTGGTAATATAGGGGGACACCAAAGCCAACAGTTCCTGAAAAACGGGGTCAGACATCCGCAGAAAATTCATGTAGTCCTCAGGATTATTCTCGACGATCTCCCGCAGCAGAGGCATATGGCAGAATTGGTCCCGCTGGAGCAACCAATTCTTGGTCCATGAACTCCTCCTCACCCCGTTCATGGACTGGTCTTGGTCCAAAACAAGCAGACCAACACCAAGCGCATGCACAGCACGAACTCGACGACGAGAACGTCCAGGCGACATGGCTAGGAAACGGTTGTCTGATCAGAACGTACAGAACAGAATGCACTTTAGAACAGCAAGGCCTATGAATAACGAACTGAAAATCAGAAACGAACGGGCAAGAACGCACTGTAAAACAGATACGACCTGCCTAGACGCCCTGAAAGACAAGATACGAACCCACAAGCACAAACTGAACCTCAGAAAACGAACTGAAAAGCACGAAGACTGAAAAGCGCGAATCGTCTCTTCCCAAACTTTTACTTCAAACGCGGTAACACGAGATCAGCAAAAGCAGCCCAAGGGGTGGCGCCAGGGTAATCGATCTTCCCCTTTATAGTGCCGTCGTACGTGCTGGGCGTGACCGCGGAAAACAACGAGGAAATTGGGAAATGTCAGTGTGTAGGCATGGAAAGCTTGACGAGAAAATCGTCAAGGTTAACAAGAATCTCGTCAAAAAAAATGACGTGTTTCTAACGACGAGAAAATCGGCCGTGTGTACGAGGCTTCAGACATATTAATCAGCAGGGAATGCCATTCTCTTTTCAGGGATGCAAACAATGGAACCAAACCATGTAAAAACAAATGCTGCAAACTAGGGTTGCAACAATACCGTTTTTTTTCGGCGAGTATGAGTACCAAAACTTTCGGTCAAGTACTCGCCAATACCGAGTACCGATACTTTGCGGTGTGATTTGCGTGAATATACACGAAATTGGCGCAAATCTCACTGCAAAGAATTGGTGCGATTCCTGCCCAAATCACATGCAATTTCCCCCACTGCTCCTGTGTGTATGTGTGTGTGCGTGTGTATAGAAAGCGAAATGCTCTATCCAGTGGGCAGTTTATTAAAAGTGTTAGAACTCACATTAGAGCGGAGTTACACCCAAACGTGGAACTTCCGCTTTAAGCACTTCTCGCACTGCTCCTGTTGTGCTCTTCCTAATATACTACAGGCAGGCAGTTGATTCAGTTAGCAGCAGTATATTCAGTACTAGGGATGAGCTCGGTGTTCGAGTCGAACATAAGTTCGACTCGAACATCGGCTGTTCGCACGTTCGGCGAACAACGAACGATTTGGCCCGTTCGCGCCAAATTCGAGTGACGTGAACGGCCCACAATACACCGCGCCATCGCAGTGTAATCCCGGCGCTGTGATTGGCCAAGCATGCACTGTGACCCTGCATGCTTGGCCAATCACAGCGCCGGCAGCGAGGAGAGCAATGATTGGCCACAGGCAGGATGCCTGTGGCCAATTATAGCTGAGGGGGTTTAGTACACGCCCCACACTATAAAAGGCCGCCAGCGCGCTGGCCTTGTGTAGTGTGTTCCGGAGCAGGGAAAGTGAAGGATAGGCAGGGACAGTGTCAAATCTATTCTTTGCTAAACCTTGTGTGTAGGGAGAGAGAAGGATAGGCAGGGAGAGTGTCAGTGTCATATTCTTTGCTAAACCTTGTGTGCAGGGAGAGAGAAGGATAGACAGGGAGAGTGTCAGTGTCATATACTTTGATAAACCTTGTGTGCAGGGAGAGAGAAGGATAGGCAGGGGACAGTGTCAGTGTCATTGTTGCTAAGCCTCCTGCACATTATACACCTGAAGTTAGCCCGTATTGCTGCTTTTTCCTGGTGTGTTACACCAACAGGCATTTGCGGCACTTACAGCGGGCGGAGTGTGCCTCCTGATCATATTACACCTGAAGTTAGCCCGTATTGCTGCTTTTTCCTGGTGTGTTACACCAACAGGCATTTGCGGCACTTACAGCGGGCGGAGTGTGCCTCCTGATCATATTACACCTGAAGTTAGCCTGTATTGCTGCTTTTTCCTGGTGTGTTACACCAACAGGCATTTGTGGCACTTACAGCGGGCGGAGTGTGCCTCCTGATCATATTACACCTGAAGTTAGCCTGTATTGCTGCTTTTTCCTGGTGTGTTACACCAGCAGGCATTTGCGGCACTTACAGCAGGCGGAGTGTGCCTCCTGATCATATTACACCTGAAGTTAGCCTGTATTGCTGCTTTTTCCTGGTGTGTTACACCAACAGGCATTTGCGGCACTTGCAGCGGGCGCAGTGTGCCTCCTGATCATATTACACCTGAAGTTAGCCTGTATTGCTGCTTTTTCCTGGTGTGTTACACCAACAGGCATTTGCAGCACTTACAGCGGGCGGAGTGTGCCTCCTGATCATATTACACCTGAAGTTAGCCTGTATTGCTGCTTTTTCCTGGTGTGTTACACCAACAGGCATTTGCGGCACTTACAGCAGGCGGAGTGTGCCTCCTGATCATATTACACCTGAAGTTAGCCTGTATTGCTGCTTTTTCCTGGTGTGTTACACCAACAGGCATTTGCGGCACTTACAGCGGGCAAAGTGTGCCTCCTGATCATATTACACCTGAAGTTAGCCTGTATTGCTGCTTTTTCCTGGTGTGTTACACCAACAGGCATTTGCGGCACTTACAGCAGGCGGAGTGTGCCTCCTGATCATATTACACCTGAAGTTAGCCTGTATTGCTGCTTTTTCCTGGTGTGTTACACCAACAGGCATTTGCGGTACTTACATCGGGCGGAGTGTGCCTCCTGATCATATTACACCTGAAGTTAGCCTGTATTGCTGATTTTTCCTGGTGTGTTACACCAACAGGCATTTGCGGCACTTACAGCGGGCGGAGTGTGCCTCCTGATCATATTACACCTGAAGTTAGCCTGTATTGCTGCTTTTTCCTGGTGTGTTACAGCAACAGGCATTTGCGGCACTTACAGCGGGCGGAGTGTGCCTCCTGATCATATTACACCTGAAGTTAGCCTGTATTGCTGCTTTTTCCTGGTGTGTTACACCAACAGGCATTTGCGGCACTTACAGCGGGCGGAGTGATTCAGTTGCTGCAGGAGTTTGGACTGTGAGGACGTGCCTGTAGGGAGCTTCTGGAGCTCCAGGAGGAGGGGGTGTGATGGCCTCCTCCAGCCCAGGACCGGGGCAGCTTTCCCGGCCTGATGTTGCTGCCTCCTCCCTGGGGATTAAAGACCTGTCCAGGGAGGAGACATTGTTTTTGAAGACCCAGCACGAGTTGCTTGATTGGACACTGGCCCAGCCTGGGGAAGGTCCGGCTAAGGTGCAGCGAAGGATCGCAAGAATCAAGGATTTAATCCAGAAGGCCAGCCGGGCCTTCTGTGGGAAGTCTGCAGTGCTGACCGACCTCCGGAATCGCAGGGACCGGACCAGCAGCTTCAGGAGGGGGGAGTTCAGTGTGGCCATTAACTCCCTGAAAGGCCAGTGTGGGGAACTCTGGGGCCTGCTGGGTGGCCTCTGTGAGAGGGGACGAGGTTAGACCGACTTCCTTTTGGAAATAAGGGATGAGCTGAAAAGGGCCAGCAGAGAAGGATCCCAGGCTGTCAGGCGCAGCAAACAGCGGAGCCAGCAAGTACAGCAGCCGGAGGAAAGACCTATGAATACATCATGCCCAGGAGGATCGGCTGGTGGAGCTGGAAACAGAGCTGGTGAGGAACCTTCCCCCCTCCCTCCCCCCTCCCCCCTTCCCCCGGGAAGCGTAGTCCCTGGTAACCTGGCTGTGGAGGGTCCCCGGGACCTTGCGGTGCTCGGGTCAGAAAAAGCTACCAGCACTCAGGCAGGCTCGGGTAGGGTACCTGAGGATACAGCTAGGGGAAATCAGGAGGGGAACACCGGGGGGAATGCTGAGGGAGATTCAGTGGGGATGGGAAAGCTGGGGTGCACCCCAGTGGTGGTTCTCACACCGCTCCCACGGATCAGGCCTGAGACTGTTGCTGCAAAGACTCTTAAGCATGCTGCTGTTGTTAAGACCCTAATGACCCCTGTGATTCCCGCATGCAGCCAGGTACAAGGCAGACCACTGCTAATGATGGATCCTAACTGTGCCGCTCATGCTGTGGAGGAGGGAGAGGGGTCTGGCAATCATGGATATGGACAAACCCAAGCAGGAAGTGTTGAAAGACTATGTATTGATGATGGGAATGTGAAGGCTGCAAGGTGCGATGGGGAGGAGGGGGGGAAGCCATTACCAAAGTGCAGTGAGCAACAACAAACTGCTGCACAACCAGGGGATGGTTTGGCGCCAGTAAAAACAACCACCTTTGCTGACAGTAGGGGCGGGGCCTTGGGGCATGGCTCTGGTGGGCTGGATGGTCGGGGGGAGGAGTTTGGGCGGGAGTCCGGGCGGGAGGTGGAGCCGGGAAGGTCGGGAAGTGCTTCTATGCCCACTTCCGGTTTCCCTGGCCAGCGTGAACCGGAAGTGGGCGGGCGGGCTGACCCGGAAGTAGGGTCTATACCGGAAGTGGTTGGGGGCAGCCAGAAGCACTTCCGGGTGGCGGCCTCTGACGGCCTGAATGATCAGGAGATGGCCGAGGTATGTGGAGGATTGGCAGGAGGGGATTTGATAGACCTCATGGATTCGTCTGGGGACCTGAGTGCTGCTCAAAGAGTGGGCAGGTGGAGTGAGGCCGAGGCTGGGGAACTTTTTGGGGATCACCCAGCCTTGGCCTTCATTAAGGGTATGGAGTCCCAGGAGGGACAATTAGAAAAGGGGAAGGAGCGGCCACAGCCGCAGGAGCAGGGGGAGGAGCCATCTGGGGCTCATGCCCGCTGCTCCAGTGGGGCCCCAGTGGTAGACCCTCCTCCCAGTGTTAGGAGGAGGGTTGTTGGTGTGGCTTGCTCCGGGGGGGCGGTGGATGGGAGGGACCCCCCCCCCGGCAGGATTGGGCCGGGGGGTTCCCCCGGTTGGTGTGTCGGCCGAGGGTGCTGGAGTGCCCTCTGAGGGTACCTCTGGTGAGGCGGCGGAGGGTGCTTCCGGCATTCAGGCTGGGGGGGCGTTAGATCAGGTCCAGGAGGCAGAGCTGCTTGGGGCGCTCAGGGAATCCAGGTCTTTTGCCCGGTTGGCAGGGACCAGCGTCCCTTTGGCCCCCCTGTACGACCGGTTTGGTGCCCAAAACTTCCGGGTTCCCCCCGCAGACCAGCTCCAGGGGGTGAACCCGTGGTCGAGGGGTACGGGGGGTCCGGAGAGGCGCAGGCGCAATGTTGTGCAGCTGCGGTGGGAGGGACCTGGACAGTGCCCCAGCAGGGGGCAGGTGGTAGATCTTCTGCTGAAGGGGGCCAACTTTAAGGTAGCCGACCTCTTCGCAGTGATCCATCCCACGGGCACCAAGGAGTTTGATGTGAGTTTTTCCTCCTTGGTGCTAATGGAGCTCTTCCTTACTGTGTATGAGCTCCTGAAGAGGTCGGAGCCTTGGAGGTCTTTTAAGGTGGTCCCCCTGTCCAGGCAGGAGGACATCAAGTCCCTGACCATTCTGGTCAGGAATGAATCCCTCCCACCTGAGGACATTGCCACCTGGTTGGGGAGGTATGGGCAGCTGCAGTCTCCCCTGCGCAAAAACCTGGATGAGCGCGGGGTCTGGACCGGGGCGTGGGCGGCCAGGATCCGTCTCAAGCGCCAGGGAACTGGTGTGACCCATGTCCCTGGCAGCGCTTTCATTGGGAGAGATAGGATCCTGGTCTTTTACCCCGGTCAGCCCCGTCGCTGTTTTAAGTGTGGGAGTCCCACCCATTTAAGTGCAGACTGCACAACACCCCGGTGCGTCAGGTGCAACAGGCCTGGGCACTCCTCGGAGACTTGTAGACTTATTGTCTGCAACCTCTGTGGGGTGTCCGGCCACCCATTCAGCCGCTGCCCCAAGGCTTTTAGGGGGCGTGCGGCTGATGGGGATGGGCCAGGCCCAGATGACGCACCGGAGGGGGTGGGTCTCCCACCTCAGGCGCCCCAGGCAGGCCCAGGTGAAGGGCCTGGGGCTGATGGCCCAGAGGGGCCTTTGCCGCAGCGGCAGAGGCGCAGGCGTGGTGGAGTGGGGGCCCCTGCTGGGAATGTGCCGGGTCCCCCGGGACTTGTTTCTGGGGGGCCGGGTGCACCGGCACCGGGCCCAGTGGGGGTGGGGGGTCGGGGGGGTGGGGGGCCCTCTGCGGGGGGCCGTACCCCTCCCCCTCTTTCCTCTGTGCCCCCTCCTCTCTCTACCCCCCTCTTTCCCCCTCCTTTTCTCCTTCTGTTCCCCCCCCTCCTCCTTTCCCCCTCCCCTTCCCCCCTTTCCCCATCCCTCCCCTTCTTCCTCCCTTCCTCCTCCCCCTTCCCCTCGTTCCCCTCGTTCCCCTCGTTCCTCTTCTCCTCTTCCCCCTTTCTCTCCACCTCCTTCCTCCCTCCGTCCCATCCTGGATCCTCTTTTGTATCCCCAGGATTCGGGGGAGGAGATGGAGGTGGCCGAGTCGTCGAGGGGCCTGCACAAGAGGCCCATGGGGGCCTCTAGCGGGCACTCCGGCGACGAGGTGGGCGGCCAGATCCAGGCGGGCTGGCTGCAGAGGAAGGTGAGGAAGAGGACGAGGAGGAAGGATCCTGGGGGGGTTAGGGGACCCCGGGTTGTCCCTGATAGGGACCCTGGGGGGCCCCCCCGGTGATCCTAGGGAATATGTTCGGGGTCTTCACCGATTCGGAGGAGGACTCTGGGGTGTAGGTGAAAGTGCAGAGGAGAATGCAGGCCAAAATCACTAAGGATGGCGGTACCCTCTCCAATACGCGTTGCGACCATTAATGTCGCACGTGTGCGTTCTGCGGCGGCTCGTTTCATGGCCTTCGATTTTCTCAGCCGAGTTGAAGCTGACATTTTGTTTTTGCAAGAGACCTGGCTGGCATCGGTGGCAGAGATGCATCTAGCAAAGAGGGAGTGGAGATGTGGGCCCTCCCTCTGGTCTCTTGCGGCCGAGCCCTGCAGTGGAGTTGCAGTCCTTTTTAAGACTGGTCCGGTGGCTTGTCGACGAGTGATTGAGGTGGAGGTCGGTAGGTGCCTGGTGGTGGATGCCGTCGTGGGGGGGCAATTCCTTAGGCTCATCAACTTTTATGGCCCTCAGACCAAGAGGGATAGGAAGAGCCTCCTCACGATGGTCAAGCCCTACTTGTTCACGTCCCAGCAGGTGGTCTTTGGTGGTGACTTTAACATGGTCACCAGATCAAAGGATCGGGCAGGCGCCTCAGGCCCCCTGGGATATGATAGTATCTTTCTGAATAGTGTAGTGAGGGAAGCCGGGTTGGTGGATGTGCATGTTCAGTGCCTCCCCAACCACACTGGGTTCACTTATGCCCGAGGTAGCAGTAGGAGTAGGTTAGATAGGTTTTTTTTAAAGGGGGACTCTTCCTTTGCGGCACCTGTGTTGCAGGCGATGGAGTTCTCCGATCACTGTATGGTTTCTGTGACTTTGAATGTGGCCGACACTCCTCAGAAGGGTCGAGGCCTCTGGCGTCTCAATGGATCGCTACTCGAGGACCTCGAGGTTAGGGAGGCCTATGAGATCTTTCTTGCGGATCAGGCCTCGCTCCTTGAGAGCGGCTGCTCCCGCCAGGAGTGGTGGGAAGTGGTGAAGAAGAGGTCGGAGGGCTTTTTCCGCAGGATCTCTAGGTACCGGGCGGCGTCCAAGTACCTGGCCTACCAGAAGTTGCGCAGGCAGTTAGACCGCCTGGTTTCTTCTGGGGGGCCTCAGGAGCAGATATCTGATCTGAAGCTTCAGATGAAGGGGTGTCAGTATGACCGTCTCGCCTCCCTGGTCCTTGAGAGGGATTACGGGAAGTTTTCCTCCCCAGATCCCTACAAGAGCTGTGGTGAGGCGGTGAGTTCGAAGGTCGTACATGGCCTGAGGGACGCTTCGGGATCCCTGGTCTGGTCCAGACCGGGTATCCTGGGTGTCATCGGGGACCATTTTTCAGACCTCCTCCGTAGGAAGCCTTTGGATATGGAGAAAGCCAGGGTGTTTCTTGATGAGACCCCGCTTTGCGCGGGGCCTGGTCTCCCAGACTCTCTGACAGCAGAGATCTCGGTTGAAGAAGTCAAGCAGGCCATCGACTCTTTGTCCCTGAAAAGGTCGCCGGGGCCCGATGGGCTCACGGCTGAATTTTATAAAACCTTCAAGAGCCTGTTGGCTCCTCATTTGGGGGAGGTTTTCAATGAATGTTTGGCTAATGGCCTGCTCCCTCCCTCAATGAGAAGGTCAGCTCTGATCCTGCTGTCAAAGGGTAAAGATCCGACTGTAATTGAGAACTGGCGCCCGATCGCCCTTCTCACTACAGATAGGAAGATATTAGCAAAAATACTCTTTTTACGTATGTCAGCAGTCGCTGACAAGATGCTTTCTGTCTCCCAGCACTGCGCAATTCCTGGTCGGGGCACCTTTAGTGCCGTCCTGAACGTCCGGGAGGCCGTGGAAAGGTGCAGGGCAACGGGGGATGGGCGGTATCTACTGGCATTAGACCAGGCCAAGGCTTTTGACCGGGTGAGCCATGAGTACCTCTGGCTTCTTCTGAGAAAGTACGGTTTGCCGGAGCAATTTGTGAATTGGCTGAAAGTATTGTACAGAGGGGCGGTGAGCTTCCCTCTTGTCAACGGTTGGGTGGGTCCTGCCTTTGCTGTGGACTCTGGAGTCAGGCAGGGTTGCCCGTTGAGCCCCCTTCTCTACGTCTTTGCCGTCGATCCCTTCGTGAGAAGGCTCGACTGCGAGCGTTTGGGGGGGGTTCCGGTGGAGCCTTGCACTGGTCTGGATCCGGCAGTGAGGGTAGTGGCCTACGCGGACGATGTCTCGGTGGTGGTGTCCAGCCACGAGGAGGCTCTCTTTGTGGAGACGCAAATTGGGAGCTACTCCGAGGCATCTGGTTCGTTGGTCAATTGGGGCAAGAGCGAAGTTCTCTGGTTGGGGAGGGAAGGCGAGCAGTTCGCTCTTCCGGACGTGTTTCCCCAGCCCCAGCCAGAAGTGAAAATTCTTGGCATCCTATTTGGCCCGGGTGATTACCCCAAGCTAAATTGGGAGCGCAGACTGGTCGGTGCATCTCGGAAAGTGAATGCCTGGAAGGGCTGGAAGCTGTCACTGAGGGAAAGGGTGAGCCTGGTCAAAACGTACTTGCTGCCAGAATTCCTCTATGTCAGCTACGTCTGTATTTTGCCTGCATCTCTCTATGCCCGGATCTCTGGCCTGTTCTTCCTGCTGTTGTGGGGAAACAGGCTAAATCTGATCAAGAGGGAGGTCACGTACCGACAGAGGAGGCACGGTGGGCTGGATATGATCAATCCGGTGGTGTTTTTCATCACCATTTTTGTGAAATTCAACCTGCAGTCCATCTTTGTGGACCTACCTACTCTGTGGGAGCGCTCATGCAAGAACTGGCTCTTGCTGTTCCTGAGTAGGTGGGAGGATGGGGGACGGCCTGGTGATCTTCGTAGATCGCACGGGTATCTCCCGTCCTATGTCCCTCAAGTGTTGAAGGTACTGAGGCAGTGGCGGATAACTGCTCTCGAGGTGGGCTCTGTGGGTCGACGTGAGCTGTACTCAAGAGTCATGGCCTCGGAAATTTTGAGGCCACTGTCTTTAAGGGACTGCCCGGAGAGAGTCCTCGAGAAGGGATTAGCCCTTCTGAATTCCCCAAGAATCCCAAGCAAGTTTTGGGATCTTGCGTGGAGGGCTTTCCACGGACGCCTCTATGTCCGGGGAAACCTAAAATATAAGAACCTAGGGGACAGAGGTTGTCCTCGTGCAGAATGTGGGGGGGCATTGGAGACCATGGACCATTTTTTGGTTGAATGCCCCTTCAACATTGAGGTTCTTGAGGGGGCAGGGGAAGCCATTGGTTATCCCCGACTCTTATCCTTGACCTATTCTGAGGTGGTGTACGGCAACTTTAGGGTCCACAGAGGGTTTGAGTTGTCGTCACTTTATTTAGTCAGCTTAGTGGCTCTCTATTACCCATGGCACGCTCGGTGTTTGGTGTCCACTAGGGGCAAAGTCCTGTCCACGCATGAGGTGGTGGGTGATATATTTCGGGAGCTGGTGAAGGTGAGGAGTCTTGAGAGGGGGAGGGTTGGGGCCAGTAGGAGTGCCCGGCTGTGGAGGGGTTTCTCCTTCCAGCCTCCCTGAGGCTCCAATCCTTCCTCCTTTTGGGGTGGTTCTTTCTGTCCTTTTCACCCCCTTTAGGTCTTTTGGTTTCTTTTTTTTTCTGAACAGTAGGGCTTTAGGCATTCTAGACCTTGCATTCTCGCCTGTCAGTAGCCGATGGGTGGTTGGTGTTAGGTAGTAGGTTTTGTATATATATTAGGGTGTGGTGTTAGTGTTGGGTTAATATGTAGTATTAGGGTTTGTGTGGTTTGATCTTTTTTTATTTTATTTATTTTTTTATTTATTTGTTTATTTTTTTTGGGTGATGTGTTCTTCTTGTTCTTTTCCAGGGTGATGGGAAAAATAAAAATAATGAGACCCACGTGTGGGTTGGTCGGATGAGGATGGGTAAGGGTGGTGGTAAATATGTATTAGTTTTATGTGTCAGGATTTTGTTAATGTATATATTGTTTTCCTACTGTACATATTGTAAATATTGGTAGCAGTTTTTTCAAATATATAAAAATTTACAGCGGGCGGAGTGTTCCTCCTGATCATATTACACCTGAAGTTAGCCTGTATTGCTGCTTTTTCCTGGTGTGTTACACCAACAGGCATTTGCGGCACTTACAGCGGGCGGAGTGTGCCTCCTGATCATATTACACCTGAAGTTAGCCTGTATTGCTGCTTTTTCCTGGTGTGTTACTCCAACAGGCATTTGCGGCACTTACAGCGGGCGGAGTGTGCCTCCTGATCATATTACACCTGAAGTTAGCCTGTATTGCTGCTTTTTCCTGGTGTGTTACACCAACAGGCATTTGCGGCACTTACAGCGGGCGGAGTGTGCCTCCTGATCATATTACACATGAAGTTAGCCTGTATTGCTGCTTGTTCCTGGTGTGTTACACCAACAGGCATTTGCAGCACCTACAGCAGGTGTAGTGTGATTCCTGCAAAATATACTCCTGAAGCTAGGCCTTATTGCTGGTTTTCCCATTTCCCTGCAGGCCATTAGAATGTCTGGAAGGCAAACAAGGAGAGGCAGACAGTCAGGAGCCAATAAGAGAGGGCAAGCAGGCTCTGTGTCTAGAGACAACAGTGCTGGTCATGGACGCGGTGCATCGCCATCAGCACGTGGCCATGGGACACGCTTGTCCTTCTTTTCGGCAACTGGACGTGTTGAGCCGCATCATGCCGAAGACTTGGTAGAGTGGATGACCAAGCCCTCCTCATCCTCCTCATCCTCTCTCACTCAGGGTACTGGCAAAGCAGCTGCCAAAGCGTCCTCTTCCCTGGTATCAATGTCATCATCAGTCACTTCTTCCCTAGACCAACCATTTCCTCCTGAGGAGTCCCCCGAACTGTTTGAGCACAGTGTTGGGTACATGCTCCAGGAGGATGCCCAGCGTTTCGAAGGGTCTGATGATGATACCCAGCTAGAGGAAGGCAGTAGCGTGAGAGCAGAGAGAGGGGATGCTCAAGAAGGACACCAATCTGGCAGTCATGTTCCAGCAGCTGCAGCATACTGCCAGATTGGCTCCAGTGATGAGGAGGGAGGGGATGATGAGGTCACTGACTCCACGTGGGTGCCTAATAGGAGGGAGGAGGAGGAGGAGGAGGAGGAGGATGAGGAGTAGGCACATCTCCAACGAGGCAGGATGCCCTCGGGGGGGCCAGCGTAAGGGCAGCACACCGACGGAATCACACCGCAGAGCTCCACCTGTGCAGGGCGCTGCCTCTGCCCGTTATTCAAAAAGTTATTTGGTGTGGGCCTTTTTTGAGTCGAGTGCATCATATCGCACAGCTGCTGTTTGCAACATATGTCTCAAGCGTATATCGCGTGGCCAAAACATCACCCGCTTGGGCACCACATGCTTGACCAGACATATGTTGACCTGCCATGCAGCTCGTTGGCAAGCCTACCTTAAAGACTCACACAAAAGAACAAAGCGGACCTCTTCTTGCACCGCATCAGCTGGGATCTCCAACCCCACTATACCTTCAGTCCTCTCTGAAACCTGCACTGAGAGGAATGAAGGTGTAGAATTAGGTGTGTCACAGCCAAGTACTTGCGGGCACTCTGCTAGCAGTACACCAACGTCCGATTCTAGCAGGAAAATTTCCCTGGTCCAGCTGCTGGACCGTCGAAAGAAGTTCACTCCCAGCCATCCACATGCCCAGCGGTTGAATGCTAGCTTGGCTAAATTGCTAGCGCTTCAACTGCTGCCTTTTCAGTTGGTAGACTCGGCCCCCTTCCGTGAGTTTGTGCAAAGTGCAGTTCCTCAGTGGCAGGTTCCCAAACGCCACTTTTTCTCACGGAAGGCGATTCCGGCTCTCTACAGGCATGTGGAAGGCAATGTCTTGGCCTCGCTGGACAGGGCGGTCAGCGGTACGGTGCATATTACCGCTGACTCATGGTCCAGCAGGCATGGACAGGGACGTTACCTTTCTTTCACGGCCCATTGGGTGACTCTTTTGGCAGCTGGGAAGGATGCAGGACAAGGTGCAGTAGTGTTGGAGGTTGTTCCACCACCACGCCTCCAAAATGCTACTACTGGTTGTGACACACCTCTCTCCTCCACCCCCTCCTCTTCTTCTTCCTCCATGGCCTCTTCCTGTGGTTTGTCCTCTGAACCAGCGGTGCTCCGTAGGCGTTCAAGGGGCTACGCAAGTACGCAGGCAAAAAGATGCCATGCCGTGCTTGCGCTGGTGTGTTTGGGGGACAGGAGCCACACTGGGGCAGAGGTTCTGTCTGCTCTGCAGGGGCAGGCCGAGAGGTGGTTGACACCATGCCAGCTTAAGCCAGGATTGGTAGTTTGCGACAATGGCACCAACCTCCTCTCCGCTCTCTGACTGGGACAACTGACCCATGTGCCCTGTGTGGCTCACGTCCTTAACCTGGTGGTGCAGCGGTTCTTGGGCAGGTACCCGGGCTTACAGGATGTCCTGAGGCAGGCCAGGAAAGTCTGTGTGCATTTCTGCAGATCTTATAATGCCAGTGCTCGCCTGGCTGAGCTGCAAAAGGAGTTGAACCTGCCCAAGAACCGCCTTATATGTGACATGCCCACCAGGTGGAACTCAACATTGGCCATGCTGCAGCGGCTGCACACGCAGCAGAGGGCCATCAATGAGTACCTGTGCGACTACGGCACCAGGACAGGGTCAGGGGAGCTCAGGTTTTTTTCACCACGCCAGTGGGGCATGATCAGGGATGCATGCACTGTCCTGGCACCATTTGAGGAGGCCACGAGGATGGTGAGCAGTGACAGTGCATGCATCAGTGACACTGTACCTCTTGTCCACCTGTTGGAACATACGCTGCGTGGAATAATGGACAGGGCACTTGAGGCAGAACAGAGGCAGGAAGAGGAGGACTTCCTTGCCTCTCAAGGCCCCCTTTACCCAGACAGTGTTCCTTCTGTCCCACCCATCGCACAGGAAGAAGAGGAGGAGGAGGAGGAGGATTGTGTCAGCATGGAGGTGGAGCCTGGCACTCAGCATCATCAGCAGCAGTCTTTTAGGGATGATTTACAGTCTCAAGAAACCAGTGGACTTGAGCCAACAGTGCTGGTCCTGGACACGGTGAATCCTCAGAACGTGGCCATGGGGCACACTTGTCCTTTTTTCCGGCAGCTGGCCGTGTTGAGCCACAACATGCAGAAGAGTTGGTAGAGTGGATGACCAAGCCGTCCTCATCCTCCTCATCCTCTGTCACCCAGGCTCAGAGTACCTTGGCTGCCAATGCAGGTGCCAAAGCGGCCTATTCCATCGGCTCAATGTCATCAGTTACTCCTTCCCTAGCCCCACCATCATGCATGGAGGATTCCGCCAAACTGTTCGACCACAGTGTCGGGTACATGCTGCAGGAGGATGCGCAGCGTTTTGAAGGCTCCGATGATGGTACCCAGCTTGAGGAAGGCAGTAACGTGAGCCCAGAGAGAGGGGGTGCCCAAGAAGGAAAACAAACTGGCAGCCATGTTCCCCCAGCTGCAGCATACTGCCAGGTTTGCTCCAGTGATGAGGAGGGAGGGGATGATGAGGTCACTGACTCTATGCGATTGCCTGATAGGAGAGAGGAGGAGGAGGCACATCTCCAACGAGGCAGGATGCCCTCCAGGGGCCAGCTTAAGGGCAGCCAACTGTCTGCATCACACCGCAGAGCTCCGCATTTTCAGGGCACTGCTGACTCTGCGCGTTTTTCCAAAAGTTCTTTGGTGTGGGCCTTTTTTGACACGTGTGCGGCAGATTGCACCGTTGCTATTTGCAACATATGTCTGAGGCGTATCAAGCGTTGCCAAAACAGAAGCCACTTGGGCACCACATGCTTGACCAGACATATATCGACCTGCCATGCAGTCCGTTGGCAAGCGTACTTAAAAGATCCACACCAAAGAACAAAGCGGACCTCTCCTTGCTCCTCATCAGCTGGGATCTCCAACCCCACTATACCTTCAGTCCTCTCAGAAACCTGCATTGAGAAGAATGAAGGTGTAGAATTAAGTGTGCCACTGCCAAGTACTTGCGGGCAATCTGTTATCGCTACACCAATGTCTGATTGTAGCAGGCAAATTTCCCTACCCCAGTTGCTAAACCGGCGAAAGAAATTCACTCCCTGCCATCCACATGCCCAGCGGTTGAATGATAGCTTGGCTAAATTGCTAGCACTCCAACTGTTGCCTTTTCAGATGGTAGAATCTGCCCCCTTTTCGTGAATTTGTGGAATGTGCGGTACCTCAGTGGCAGGTTCCCAAACGCCACTTTTTTCACGGAAGGCGATTCCGGCTCTCTACCGGCATGTGGAAGGCAATGTCTTGGCCTCGCTTACCACGGTCAGCGGTAAGGTGCATATTACTGCTGACTCATGGTCCAGCAGGCATGGACAGGGACGTTACCTATCTTTCACGTTGCACTGGGTGAATCTGCTGGCAGTTGGGAAGGATGCAGGACAGGGTGCAGTCTTGTTGGAGGTTGTTCTGCCACCATGCCTCCAAAATGCTACTAGTGGTGATTCTGAAACACCTCTCTCCTCCACCCCCTCCTCTTCTTCTTCCTCCATGGCCTCTTCCTCTATAGATTTGTCCTCGGAACCAGCGGTGCTCTGTAGGCATTCAAGGGGCTACGCAAGCACTCAGGCAAAAATATGCCATGCGGTGCTTGATCTGGTGTGCTCAGGGGACAGGAGCCACACTGGGGCAGAGATTCTGTCAGCTCTACAGGGGCAGGCTCAGAGGTGGTTGATGCCACACCAGCTTCATCCAGGAATGGTGGTTTGCAACAATGGCACCAACCTCCTCTCTGACCTCCGACAGGGAGACCTGACCCACGTGCCCTGTTTGGCTCACATCCTTAACTTGGTGGTGTAGAGGTTCTTGTGCAGGTACCCGGGCTTACAGGATCTCCTGAGGCAGGCCAGGAAAGTCTGTGTGCATTTCCGCAGGTCATATAATGACAGTGCTCGGCTGGCTGACCTCCAAAAGGAATACAACCTGCCCAAGAACCGCCTAATCTGTGACATGCCCACCAGGTGGAACTCAACGTTGGCCATGCTGCAGCGGCTGCACACGCAGCAGAGGGCCATCAATAAGTACCTGTGCGACTATGGAACCAGGACAGGGTCAGGGGAGCTTGGCTTTTTTTCGCCACACCAGTGGCTCATGATCAGGGATGCATGCACTGTCCTGTCACCATTTGAGGAAGCACGAGGATAGTGAGCAGTGACAGTGCATGCATCAGTGATACTGTCCCTCTTGTCTACCTGTTGGAGCACACGCTGCATGGAATAATGGACTGGGCACTTCAGGCAGAACAGAGGGAGGAAGAGGAGGACTTCCTTACCTCTCAAGGCCCCCTTTATCCAGACAGTGTTCCTGCGGGCCCGCCGATCACACAGGAAGAGGATGAGGAGGAGGAGGATTGTGTCAGCATGGAGGTGGAGCCTAGCACTCAGCATCATCAGCAGTCTTTAAGGGATCATTTACAGTCCCCAGAAACCCATGGACTTGTACGTGGCTGAGAGGAGGTGGCTGCGGATCATGTCGTCCTTAGTGACCCAGTGGGCTCCGGACCGAATGCCGCAGCAAACCTATGCTGCATGGCCTCCCTTATCCTGCAAAGCCTGCGAAAGGACTGTCGGATTCGTGGTATCAAGGAGAGGGATCATTACTGGCTGGCAACCCTCCTTGATCCACGTTACAAGGGTAAGGTTGCGGAACTTATTCAGCCTTCGCAGAGGGAGCAGAGGATGAAACATCTTCGGGAGGCCTTGCAGAAAGGTTTATGCAACGCATTTCCAGAGCCTGGGAGGTTACAATTTCCTAGTCCTGGACAACGTGTTGCTGAAGCTTCGGTCAGTCACAGAAGGAGCGGTGGAGAAGGTGGCCGTCTGACCAATGCGTTCAGACAATTTTTTAGTCCGCAGCCCCAATGTATGATCGGTTTCAGCAACCATCGCCAGCGTCTGATTTACATGCAGGAATACCTAGGGGCAAGATCAGACTTGGACATGTTTCCAACAGAAAATCCACTGGGTTACTGGGTCTTGAGGATGGATCACTGGCCAGAGCTTGCACAGTATGCAATTGAGCTACTGGCCTGTCCTGCATCCAGCGTTCTTTCGGAACGCACATTCAGTGCTGCTGGTGGCTTTGTAACCGATCAGAGTGCGCCTGTCCACCGACTCGGTTGATTGCCTCACCTTCATAAAAATGAATCAGTCTTGGATCACCAGCTACCAAGTACCTGATGCTGATGTAACCGATAATTTTTTTTATGAATGAGATCCCTTCAAGACTGCCAATGCTGATGCTGATTGCTGAGTGACTATCCTGTTATGCTGAGTGACTATCCTATTCCTCCTCAATGTTCATGTTGATATTTTTGGTTCTGGGCACCAGCACCAGTGCCTAAAGCCCAATTTTTCTGCCCCTGTTTAACAGGGGCATGTATAATTTAAATTATTGCTGTAATATTTTGCAGCAGGGCTCATTCCTGCGCCCACCAAAGGTAACTGTGAGGGCTTACAGTGTTGTGGCACCAGTACCAGTGCCTAAAGGCAAATTTTTCAGCCCCTTTTTAACAGGGCTGTGTATAATATACATTTTTGCTGTAATATTTTGCAGCAGGGCTCATTCCTGCACTCAAAAAGAGTATCTGTGAGGGGTTTCAGTGGTGTGGCACCAGCACCAGTGCCTGAAGCCCAATTTTTCTGCCCCTGTTTAACAGGGGCGTGTATAATTTACATTTTTGCTGTAATATTTTGCAGCAGGGCTCATTCCTGCGCTCAAATAGAGTATTTGTGAGGGGTTGCAGTCTTTTGGCACCAGCACCAGTGCCTAAGGCCCAATTTTTCTGTCTCTGTTCAACAGGGTTATGTAATTACAATTCTTGATATAATATTTTATAGCAGGGCCAGTTCCAGCGCCCACCAAGAGTAACCACCACCACCACCAAAGGCCCAATTTTTCTGCCACTGTTCAACAGGGGCATGTAATTACAATTCTTGATATAATATTTCACAGCAGGGCCCGTTCCAGCGCCCACCAAGAGTAACTGTGAGGACTTAGTGTTGTGGCACCAGCACTACCACCACCATCACCACCACCACCACCACCACCAAAGGCCCAATTTTTCTGCCACTGTTCAACAGGGGCATGTAATTACAATTCTTGATATAATAGTTCACAGCAGGGCCTGTTCCAGCTCCCACCAAGAGTAACTGTGAGGGCTTACAGTGTTTTGGTACCACCAACATCTAAGGCCCAATTTTCTGCAGAGTATATAGGGCAGGCCGTATAGTGTATATATACAGGCGGTCCCCTACTTTCAAACATCCGACTTACAAACTACTCCTACTTACAAAGGGAGGGACACAACAGGAAGTGAGAGGAAATCTCTCCTGTAAAGCCTCGTACACACGGCCGAGATTCTCGTCGGAAAAAACATGTCGTTTTTTTCGACGAGATTCTTGGACAAGAAACTTGTCCCGGCCGAGTGTACACACGCTCGATTCAATGAACCCGCGGTTCTTTGAATGGAGCGTACGCGGTGACGTCATCGACTACGACGAGCATGCGCTCGTCACATTCGATGCCGTCGCCGCCATCTTGGTATACCCTACCTATGCCTAGGAAGCTACCGCGCATGCGTCTAATTCATTTCGAACATGCGCGCGCTTCCGGGAGGACAGGTAAGTGTACACACACTCACTTTTCTCGTCGAGAAACATGCCGACGAGAATCTCAACGAGAAAATAGAGAGCAGGATCTCTATTTTCTCGTCGAGATTCTTGTCGTTTTTCTTGACGAGAAACCATACACACGAACGAATTTCTCGGCAAAAAATCTCTGCCAGCAAGTTTCTTGCTGGTTTTTGCCGAGAAACTCGTTCGTGTGTACGAGGCTTCAGAGTTAATATGGGAAAAAGGTGCCTCCACTGATGCTTTATCACCAATCCTTGTTTCCCTAAAAACCCCAAATTTTCAAAATCCAATTGTCATTGGGCCAGAAAGTGAGGTGAAATCTTCTGAACAGGGGCACAGACAGCAAAACAAATGTTACAGGGGTGATGATAACCCTTCCGTAGGATATCCAAAAAGCTTAAAAATAGATTTTTTGGCTGGAGCTACACTTACAAAATGTACCTGTTCCAAATTACAAACAGATTCAACTTAAGAACAAACCTACAGTCCCTGTCTTTCTTGGGACTGCCTGTATACTACTGTTAAGAGTATATAGGGCCTGGGGGCCCCACACCTTTTCTTTTTTTAATTTGGGTGTGTGGTTCCCCTTAATATCTATACAAGACTCAAAGGGCCTGGTAATGGGCTGGGGGGGAGGGGGGTACCCATGCCGTTTTTCTCAATAATTTTCATCTATATTGCCGAGACCCAACATTACATTAAAGCCGCAAGCAGTTTTAAATGACTTTTATTCCTTTTGTGCAGGGATTGTTCTATACACGGGAAACACGCGCCACTTCACAGACATACTATAGACACCCCCAGGTACGATATTTAAAGGAATATTTCACTTTTATTTTTTCACTTCAAGCATCATTAAAATCACTGCTCCCCAAAAAACGGCTGTTTTTAAAACTTTTTTTTGCAATGATACATGTCCCCTGGAGCAGTACCCGGGTCCCCAAACCCTTTTTAGGACAATAACTTGCATATTATCCTTTAAAATGTGCACTTTTGATTACTCACGTTCAAGGACAATATGGCTGGACCAGCTACTTGAAGACTCCTCAATGATCCCAAGGTCCAACATACTCTTAAGTTCCGCCGAGAAAATATTCCGGCGAGCTTCGGGTATGCGGTAGGGTTTGAGGTTTACTCGAACGCCCGAGTCTGTGATGACATTATGTTCAATTACTGAGGTTAGGCCCGGCCGGTTTGAAAAAATGTCTTGATTCCTCTGCAAAAACTCTCAGGACTCCTGTTTTTGAGAAGGGGAGAGAGCCTCTGCAATCCCTACCTTCTTAATCTGAGCGTCAGGATCTTTCGGGACCTTCAGACTGACTGTCAAAGCTTGTCTATCTTTCCATGGTTTGATCACGTTGACGTGGTAAATCTGGTGGGGTTTACGTTTGGTGGGCTGATGGACCTTATAGTTGACTTTGCCCACCCTCTCAACTATCTCAAAGGGTCCTTGCCACTTGGCGATAAAATTACTCTCCACGGTAGGTACTAACACCAGCACCCAAACCAAAGGTTTAAACTCTCTAACCTTGGCAGATCGGTTGTATACACAACTCTGGGCATTTTGCGCAGCCTGTAATAGTTCTCATACTATAGGCATAACTTTTGTTATTCGGTCCTGCATTTGAGAGACGTGTTTTACCACACTCCGATACGGGGAAGCTTCTTGTTCCCACATCTCTTTCATTATGTCCAGTAGTCCACGGGGGTGTCTCCCATAAACCAACTCGAAGGGGGAGAATCCCGTGGAGGCCTGCGGTACCTCCCTTATGACAAACAACAAGGGAGGTAACAAGCAATCCGAATCCCGACCATCCTCCTCAACTGCTTTTATTAGCATTCCCTTTAAGGTTTTGTAGAACCGCTCCACTAACTCGTCAGTTTGTGGGTGATACACTGAAGTCCGCAAATGTTTAATCTTAAACAGTTTACAGAGTTCTTTCATCACTTTTGACATGAACGGGGTATCTTGGTCTGTCAAGATCTCGGATGGGAGACCTGTTCTTATGAACATCTGAAACAACTCCCGTGTGATGACCTTGGATGAGCAATTTCTTAAAGGGACCGCTTCCGGATATCTGGTGGCATAGTCAAGGACAAGTAGGATGTATTGGTGTCCCCTAGCTGACTTGGGTAAGGGGCCCACCAAGTCAATGGCTATGCGATCAAAGGGAACCTCAATAATTGGAAGCGGGACCAGCGGACTGCAAAAATGGGGTGTTTGGGTAACGCCAGTTGTTCCAACACTTCTTTGTGAACTTTACTTACTCGGTACAACAAGTCATGATTCACAGCAAAATGGGGGAACTGCACATCCGTCCCGGGGTGCTTTGGTTCACTGTTTAAGACTGTGGCCTGTTCCCTGGCGGGATCAAAGTGGGGTCCCTTATCTTAGCACTAAGGAAATCTTCCCGGGAGCCCCCAAGATCTGACATATCTGGCTCAGAGGAGGTACTTTCCGCTTCCAATCCCGCAAACACCTCCAGGGGACCAGGCTCAGTTTCTGCAGCTTCAGCAACCTGGTACTGATCCTCAGTAACAACCTCCTGCAACACAGTATGATTTACTTCCTCTGTGGTTTCTTGCTTTTTGGGGGAAACCCTAGAACCTTTGAGATTTTGCTCATACAAATCCCAAAACATGGGGTAGTCTCGCCCGATTAGCAGGTCATGATGTAGTCCCGGGAATATCCCCAACTTTTAGTGTAGCAGTTCCTGCTGGAGTACACAGGGTCACACAGGTCACTGGATAGTTTTTAACATCACCATGCACACAGATAACCCCGAACTGTTCCCTTGGCACCAGCTTTCTTTGCAACCCACCCACTCGGAGCAGGGTGACAACACTCCCAGAGTCAAGGAGCGCTACCCCCTCCTGTCCATTGACCCACACCACACACTCATGTGGATTCAGGCTGGTTGCAGCACATAATGCATGAGCATACATGGAGCGACGGCGACCCATGTCGCACTTTATTGGTTCTTCCTGACTTGGGCACTGGGCCACCAGATGACCTAGTTGATGGCAGGACCAACAGCGAACCTCACAGGGTTCCCCCTGACGGTTCTCCGGAAGCTTAGGTCCTGGGGTGCTCCTGGGAGTTGTCTTATGCCCCTTAGCAGCCACCATGCAATCACCGGGAGCCACCCTGGTGCTGGAACGCACTTCTTTTAAATGGGCCAGCTCTCTTGTGACAGAGGGACTCTCCTGGAACTTTTCCACGTAACTGTACCGCTCAACAGCAGCAGCTATCTCATCCAGGGACTGAGGCTTGAACTGAGCCACCCATCGGTGGAGCTACCTGGGTAGTCCATGCAGGAAACGGTCCAGTGCGACTCTTTCCACAATCTGAGTGGGTGTCTTTTCCTCAGGTTTCAGCCAGTCTTGGAACAAGTGCATCAGGTGGTAGAGCTGCACAGGGCAGGCTTAGCTTTGTCAAAGTGTCAGCCATGGACTCTGTTCACCCTTAAAGCAACAGTCACTCCCAGCCTTGCTAGGATTTCTGCTTTCAGGAGCTTATAATCCCGTACCGATTCAGGGGCCAAGTCACAGTACGCTTGTTGGGGGTCTGCGGTCAGAAAAGAAGCCAGTACATCTGCCCAGTCTTTATCAGGCAGACCTTCCCTTGCTGCAACCCACTCAAACATTGCTAGGTATGCTTCCACGTTGTCTGAGGCTGTCATCTTTTGCAGGGTCCGCTGCACTGCCTTTCGGGGTCACTCTTTACAGTGGGATCACCTTTCATTATTTCTGGTGGGTCACGCCTTTTGCAGTCCTGCTAGCTGTTCAACCAGTAAGCGGTTTTTCTCCTGTTGCACAGCCACTGCCTGGGCATTAGCCATTGCTAATTGTTTCATTAGCTCAACCATGGCTTGTTCTGAAGACTTCACAGCCTGTGCAGCTTTCACCCAGGACATGGGATTGGCCTGTAACCCTCAAACTGCCCACATTCTCCACCAATTTGTAGGGGATCAGGGGGTGAACAGCCAGCTCAGGGAGTCCAGTAAAACAAAAATAGCTTTATTCAGAAAAACGTCAAACAAAATTGAAGAAACGACAGGCTTGTCTTGCAATAACAGGTTCACGTATGTAAAAAGTTCAGTCTCTGCACCCACAGACTGGTGTGCACAGCACACAGCTCTAACCAGAGCAACATTCTTTTATAAAGTATAGCTCACCCCAGCAGGCCACAATCCAGCAATGGATCCTCTGACAAAGCATGCTGCTGTGTCTCTCTGTCCCAAACACACAACTCCTCACTGACACTTTCAGTCCAGCTGGCAATAAGCAGGTCTGAAGGGGAAGTACCTGCCCTCTTAAACTAACTCCTTCTTAACCCTGCTCCAAGCTGACTCTCTACAGTATGTATTCACCCCCTTTGTTATGAAGCCCATAAAAAGCTCTGGTGCAAACAATTACCTTCAGAAGTCACATAATTAGTGAAATGATGTCCACCTGTGTGCTATCTAAGTGTCATATGACCTGTCATTACATATACACACCTTTTTGAAAGGCCCCAGAGGCTGCAACACCTAAGCAAGAGGCACCACTAACCAAACACTGCCATGAAGACCAAGGAACTCTCCAAACAAGTAAGGGACAATGCTGGTGAGAAGTACAAGTCAGGGTTAGGTTATAAAAAAATATCCAAATCTTTGATGATCCCTAGGAGCACCATCAAATCTATCATAACCAAATGGAAAGAACAGGGCACAACAGAAAACCTGCCAAGAGATGGCCGCACACCAAAACTCACGGACCGGGCAAGGGGGCATTAATCAAAGAGGCAGCACAGAGGCCTAAGTTAACCCCGGAGGAGCTGCAGAGTTCCACAGCAGAGACTGGAGTATCTGTACATAGGACAACAATAAGCCGTACACTCCATAGAGTTGGGCTTAATGGCAGAGTGCTGTGTGTCTTTGCCTTATTGTTGGTGATGGTACTGTTAGTTCTGTCTGTCCTCTTTGTTTGATTGTAATATTTTCCAAATTGACTCCTCCCCTAGGAGTCAATCGGTAAAATAGTGTAAGAAGTTATATTTTATTCATCAGAGTATTTAACTGAATATATATGTATAAATTTGGTTTTCTTTTGATACTCAACAATAAATGGTATATATTTTTCTAACCCAATGGCCTAGACTAAACTGTCGTTTAAAAGTAGCCACTTTTACCTTAATCCCTTTTCTATTACATCTGGGATTAATATTTTTTCCTTATTAATGGCAGAGTGGCCAGAAGAAAGTCATTACTTTCAGCAAAAAACTAAATGGCACGTTTTGAGTTTGTGAAAAGGCATGTGGGAGGCTCCCAAAATGTATGGAGGAAGGTGCTCTGATCTGATGAGATAAACATTTTACTTTTTGGCCCGTTAAAGAAAATGCTATGTCTGGTGCAAACCCAACACATCACATCACCCAAAGAACACCATTCCCAAAGTGAAACATGGTGGTGGCAGCATCATGCTGTGGGGATGTTTTTCAGCAGTCGGGACTGGGAAACTGGTCAGAGTTGAGGGAAAGATGGATGGTGCTAAATACAGGGATATTCTTGAACAAAACCTGTACCACTCTGTGTGTGATTTTAGGCTAGGACGGAGGATCACCTTCCAGAAGGACAATGACCCCAAACACACTGCTAAAGCAACACTTCATGTAAATGTGCTGGAATGGGCTAGTCAAAGCCCACACCTCAATCCAATAGAAAATCTGTAGTCAAGCCTCGTACACACGACCGAGTTTCTCGTTGAAAAACGACAAGAAACTTGCTGGCAGAGCTTTCTTGCCGAGTAAATCGGTCGTGTGTACGCGGCTATCAGGTTTCTCGTCAAGAAAACCGTCAAGAATCTCGACGAGAAAAATAGAGAACCTGCTCTCTATTTTTTCGTCGAGATTCTTGTCAGCATGTTTCTCGACGAGAAAAGTGTGTGTGTGTGCACTTACCTGTCCTCCAGGAAGCCCGCGCATGCGTCAAAGTCATTAGCTTCCTAGGCATAGGTAGGGTGTAGCAAGATGGCGGCGACGGCATCGAATGTGACGAGCGCACGCTCGTCGTAGTCGATTACGTCACCGTGTTCGCTCCATTCAAAGAACCGCGGGTTCTTTGAAAGGAGCGTCTGTACACTCGGCCATGACAAGTTTCTTGTCCAAGAATCTCGTCAAGAAAAACAACGTGTTTTTTCTTGACGAGATTCTCGGTCGTGTGTACGAGGCTTCAGACTTAAAGATTGCTGTTCACAAGCACAAACCATCCAACTTGAAGGAGCTGGAGCAGTTTTGCAAGGAGGAATGGGCAAAAATCCTAGTGGTAAGATGTGGCAAGCTCATAGAGACTAAAGCCCTGTACATACGACCGGTTTTCCCGTCGGAAAAAAAACCTTCAGTTTTCCCGACGGGATTCCTGCCAAGCTTGACAGGATTCCTGCCAAGCTTGTCTTGCATACAGACTGACCTACAAAATCCCTCCGGTCCAAAGCGCGGTGACATACAACACGTACGACGGCACTATAAAGGGAAAGTTCCATTCCAACGGCACCACCCTTTGAGCTGCTTTTGCTGATCTCGTGTTATCGCGTGTTAGTAAAACTTTGGTGAGAGACGATTTGCGCTTTTCAGCCTTGTGCTTTTCAGTCCGTTACTGCTCTTTGCAGCCTGACGAATGTGCTATCTCCATTACGAACGCTAATTTTACCAGAACGAGCGCTCCCGTCTCATACTTGATTCTGAGCATGCACGTTTTTTTTTGCCCTTGGAAAAGCATACACACGACCGGTTTTCACAACAGGAAAAAGTCCGCCGGGAATCCCGAAGGGAAAATAGAGAGCAGGTTCTCTATTTTTTTTGTCAGTTTTCCTGTCGGGAAAACTGCGATGGAGCATACACACGGCCGGTTTTCCCGGCCAAGCGATTTCATGGCAGTTTTCCTGCTGGGAAAACCGGTCCTGTGTACGAGGCTTTATCCAAAGCAACTTGGAGCTGTGATAGCCTCAAAAGGTGGCTCTACAAAGTATTGACGTTAGGGGGGTGAATAGTTATGCACATTGACTTTTTCTGTTATTTTGTTCTATTTGTTGTTTGCATTACAATAAAAAAAAAACATCTTCAAAGTTGTGGGCATGTTCTGTAAATTAACAAAAAAACAGAATAACCAAGCTTAACTTACCAACCAATCAGCAACCAACCAAATTCACCTGTCTAACAGTGCATTACAAAACAGGGGTTTAGTTGCACGCATTTGCAAATACATGCGTAAGCTGCAGGCCCTGTCAAGGCTCCCTGTGTACTGCAGTCCTAACTCTAAAATTTAAAGTCTCCTCAGTGGAAGCACATGTATGCTGATGGATAGATGAAGGGAAGATGACTGGAGGGAGCCCAAAGGAGCAGGAGCACACTAAACACCCAGCACATGGAAGCAAAGGTGCTAGTGCGTGCATCCGCCCTTCCAATGCTCCTTGCATCCTCCAATGCTCCTTGCTGCGAAGACCAGTCATAGGTAGGGGCAGTGACAGTTGTTTTTTGTAATGTAAATTAAATGATGCAAATCCTCAAACAATCCATGTTAATTCCAGGTTGTGAGGCAAAAAATCATGAAAAATGCCAAGGGGGGGTAAATACTTTTGCAAGGCACTGTATATGGTTTAATTTGTGAATATCGTTTAAGAGAAATTGTACAATTACCCATATACAGTTTCGCATTCTGTATTGAGTCTGAGATATCATGTGCTTATCATTCTATGCTATTTGCCTTTTAGCATAAATAGCCTTAAAAATTAATTCTGGTAATGCTTTTTCGAAAGTCAAATGCGTACAGGAGAACATTCCACTTAAAGTGCCACTTCCCCTTTAATATCTTCATTTCTGATAAACTCTTTTGCAATTCCCCTTTAGGAGTTCATAACTTTGTGATATGTGTTTGGTAAATGTGCTAAATAATTAAATATATTTTTATTTGTAGTGACATGTTACTCTGCAATAAGTTTGAAGCAATGTGAAAATACAAACCCAAATGCCACTGGAAAAACATGTCCCATATTATGTTCTCTTTGTAGAGTGCTTGGATGAATCTCAATGCTACGATTTAAAAGAGTTATTCTGTCAATAGAACGAGCTTTGACTTATGAATTCAATAGTGAGTCTAAATTGTAAGCTGTAACTTACTGGCTAATAAGCTGAAAGCAATTCTATAAGGTAATCTTTTAAAAGTTTTATGCCTATGGTATCTGAATGTGTAGATCCTTAGAGGGAAACATGCAGCATGTTTTGGAAAATACATGCTTAATCTTTATGGTACCAGAGTAGATTTTGTAACTTTTGAACATGTAGTATTTTCAAGCCTCGAGTCTACTCAGCAAGCAACTACAAACATAAGCCTGTCAAGGCTTGTTTTTTTGGCTCAGGGAATCATTTTAATCAGCACTAAAATGGCATCTTATCTCTGTTCACTCATACCAAATGTTGATGCCCCATGCGCTGTAAATGGGGCAGTAACATATAATATGCCTGTAAAAAATGACTTTTTGCCATGAATCAATGGGCTTTGTCTGGATGTTACAGTTGTGTTATCTATTATTTATCTACAGTTCCTTTTCCGTTAAGTTGCACATTATAAAGTGATGAGAAAATACTTAATAGTCTGATCCATCCTCGTTTCATGTAAATAGATTTTGATATTTTGCTTAAAAACCAGAGCTTTGTTATACCTGCTGTTTTACTTGTTGCCTGTCACTCAGTTTCACAACTAGGGACAGTTTCCGGTTTTCTCAAAAGCAAACTGAAAGGTGTGCCTTTGATCAAATTACTGACTAAAGTGGAACTTAACTATATCTGAGCACCACAAACCAAGCCACTATTTAATTGATTTTTAATATGCAAAGCAAACTCACCCATCCATCCATGTCTCACCCCTAGCATTTCTAGCTGCAACCATCTTCAGAAAGGGTGGATAATGCATGTAGCATTTACAGTGCTCAACATAAATGTGTACACCCCTTTTGAAAAGTAAGATTTTAATCAATATATTTTACAAAACTGAATTTTTTAGAACATTTGTTTAGCTCATTACATGAAAGTAAGGTTAATAATTTAACTTAGATTACAAAATCTTTAGTTTTATTCAAATTAGTTGATGCAAAAATGAATACACCCCACAACAAAACTACTATATCTAGTATTTTGTATGACCTCCATAATTTGTAAGGACAGCACCAAGTCTTCTAGGCATGGAATGAAAAAGTTGGCGACATATTGCAACATATTGCAACATATATCTTTTTCAATTCTTCAAGAACGACCTCTTTTAGAGCCTGGATGCTGGATGGAGAGTGATGCTCGTCTCTTCTGAATTCCCCATTGGTGTTCAATTTGAGACATGCAGTACTTGGCCACTGAATCACTTTCACCCTGTTCTTCTTCAGAAATGCAACAGTGGCCTTAGATATGTGTTTTGGATAATTGTCATGTTAGAAACGTGCACGATGACCAAAGGCATGAACAGATGGTAGCATCTTCTCTTTCAGTATAGACCAGTACATCTGTGAATTCATGATACCATCAATGAACTGGCGTTCTACTTGTTTAGCTAACTGCAGTGAACTTGCATGACAATTTTCTTTAACCCTTCTCATCAGAAGACACTCCTATCATAGTTACATAGTTACATAGTAGGTGAGGTTGAAAAAAGACACAAGTCCATCAAGTCCAACCTATGTGTGTGATTATATGTCAGTATTACATTATATATCCCTGTATGTTGTGATCGTTCAGGTGCGTATCTAAAAAGTTTCTTGAAACCATTGATGCCCCCCGCTGAGACCACCGCCCGTGGAAGGGAATTTCACATCCATGCCGCTCTTACAGTAAAGAACCCTCTACGTAGTTTAAGGTTAAACCTCTTTTCTTCTAATTTGAATGAGTGGCCACGTGTCTTGTTAAACTCCCTTCCGCAAAAAAGTTTTATCCCTGCTGTGGGGTCACCAGTAGACTTGTGCACAACGGAAAAATTTGTTTAGTTTCGGTTCGTTTCTTTTCGGTCCTGTTGATTCGTAATCGTTCGTAATTTTGCTAGACGGGATTTTTCGTGTTCGGACTAATTCGTATTTTCGCAAGCGACATTTTTCGTTGAATCGGAATGATTCATATTAATGTAAGCCTTATTTTTAGTTGATTTATAATTCATACTTTCTGTAGAGTACATTGTTTTTCGTTGATTCTGGACACAACTCCTACTTTCGTAACTTTTTTTGGGTTTGTTGATTCGTAATTATCCATGTCTCTCTCACAACGACGCTGCCTATTATGCCTAATGTGCTTCGAATGGATTTGTACTTTTCTAAATACATAGCGGTTATTTGTAACGATTCGAAATCTCGTATTTAACTTTCGTTTTTTACATGCGGCTATAGCCTCTGCCCCTGTACACCATTTTGAGAGGGAGTTCATTACGGTGAAGGAGAAGCAGAGAGAAGAGCAGAGTGTTATTGTGCTTCGAATGGATTCATACATTCGTAACTTTTTTCATAACGAATTATGCCGAAGACATTCGCTATTTGCGATATAATTTATTTCGGATTCGGTTTTATTCGTAATTGCTTTGTTCGGAAATTCGAATGCTTCCGAATGTCCGAAAGTTGCTAAATTCGGACGAATTTCGATTCATTACGAAACTAATTGCACAAGCCTAGTCACCAGTATGGTATTTGTAAACTGAAATCATATCCCCTCTCAAGCGTCTCTTCTCCAGAGAGAATAAGTTCAGTGCTCGCAGTCTTTCCTCATAACTAATATCCTCCAGACCCTTTATTAGCTTTGTTGCCCTTCTTTGTACCCGCTCCATTTCCATTACATCCTTCCTGAGGACTGGTGCCCAGAACTGGACAGCATACTCTAGGTATGGCTGGACCAGAGTCTTGTAGAGCGGGAGAATTACCTTTTTATCTCTTGCGTTAATCCCCTTTTTAATGCATGCCAACATTCTGTTTGCTTTTCTAGCAGCAGCTTGGTGATCCTATCATCTACTAGGACCCCCAGGTCCTTTTCCATCCTAGATTCCCCCAGAGGTTCTCCCCCCAGTCGAGGTGTTAACTTCCATGGATGGCCTGGACGTCTCTGTGAGATGGTTGCAGTTCCATCTTTGTTAAATATTTGTATCACATTTGCTACAAAATTGTGACTGATAAGTAAAGCTTTGCTGATCTTCTTGTAGCCTTCACCGTTCTTGTGTAAAGAAATTATTTTCTTTTTCTCAGGCCTTGTGACATTTCTCTTCCATGTGGTGCCATTGCTGACAGCATAAAATGGGAAGGGGTTTTCTTTGTTAAGTAACACCCTTTTATAATCAGCTGTCTGCTGGACACCTATTTAATGAAGAATTCGACTCTGATTAGATTTTGTTGTTCAAAATTTAGCTTTGCTCCTAAGACTTTCATTGTGGTTTATTAATTTTTGCAACATGGCCTTGAATGAATTTAAGAAAAATCTTGGTTGCAAACTGTGGGAGTATTTTGTAGTATAGTGTCCCAGTGATTCTGAAAGGAAAGTAAATGTTTTTTTCGACAAATCTGTTGGGGTGTCATCAATTATGCTGAGCACTGTACTTCCTGGAATCCATCTGCCCTTAACTGCAGGCAGGAGGGCGTGCTTAACTAAGAAAACCCCTCCTCCCCTCCTGATGACTCCTGGGATGTATGACATAATTTTTGCCCAGGCAGAAACCAAGAAGCAATTGAAGAAATGTAAAAAAAAAGGTTTAAACTGAGAAAATATAATATACATTTGTATCTATTTATCAAGGCAAGCAGCAAAATAATTCAAAATCTTTAATGTTGATTGAGAGTTTAGTTCCGCTTGTGGTGGTTGACTGATCAAGTTTAATTCCCCATTTTGTATGAAATCAATGTACCGTATATACTCGAGTATAAGCCGACCCGAGTATAAGCCGAGGACCCAATTTTACCCCCAAAAAACTGGGAAAACGCATTGACTCGAGTATAAGCCGAGGATGAGAATACAGAGGGTCAACAATGCCCATTTGCAACCTCACTGTCCCCGTCATCACTGTGCCCATTGTCAATGTGCCCATCGTCACTGTACCTTGAAATTGAGAGGCTGCGGGTGTCCATTCATTGTTTAAAACTCGCGGTCTCCTCCTGGTCCCTTCCGGGATAGGCGTTTCGCAGCTGACACAGTTCAGCCTATCACGGACGTTCTCGTAACCTCTGACTCATTTTCCCAGCAGACAGTGTGATCAGTGTTCTGCCAATCACGGACGTCCTCTTGTCCGAGGATGAAAAGGCATCCGTGATTGGCGGAACACTGAACACAGTGTCTGCTGGGATGGGTGAGGATGAGAGAACGTTCATGATAGGCATTTCTCAGCAGACAGAGTTCTGCCTATCACGGAAGAGACAGGAGGAGACCGCAAGTTTTAAATGATGGACGCCCGCAGCCTCTCAATATTTCCAGGTACACTGACTCGAGTATAAGCCGAGGGGGGCACTTTCAACTCAAAAAAAAGGGCTGAAAATCTCGGCTTATACTCGAGTATATACGGTACCTGCTTCTAGCCCCTGAGAAGATAAGGCTTAAAAGGTGCCTACTCCCAGTGTTCCTCTTAAGGGCCAGAAACAGATAGGCCTTCTGAGCTGTATTTCAAACACAACAGGCATCCACTCAGACTGGGTCTTTAAAAACTGTACTGATTAGTATACAAGAAAATAGTTTACAATAAGAGATGTGCATAACATTATGTAGCTGGAAACTTGTTCCATAACAAAAGTTGGCCATAGATGGATTGAAACTCAGCTAGTTCTGTCGATCAATCTCAGTACAACCAGCTTATCGGGTCTTTTTCCTCCGATCATTGCCAGTGGCTATTGCCAACAGCAGCGATCATTGTATTCTGATGGCTGGCAAACCTGCCACTGTCAGAATACAGTGGAACAGCAGGAGGGATTCCCCCATCAACACGGACTGTATTGTGGGGAAATCAAGCAGTTTTGCAAAATGTATAGCCTGCCTTGGATAACAGAGAATCTATTATAACACTCAGGGGAGTGTTGCTTAAAGTTGGAACACAATGATCACCATCTAGATAACTAATTCAACAATTACCAAGAATATGTAGTGACCAAAAGGACCATTGGTACAAAGTATACAAGAGCATGGATTTTTGTTTCATTTTCTTTGGACCATTCATAACCCTTCTAAAAGAAGGAAGAAAAATGCAGCATAATGCAGGTTTACGTATCATTATCATCAAAGCAGGATTAAACTTTCTCAATCAACAGTAACTATTTTTAATCTTTATGCTGCTAGCTAGAGTAAATAGATAGGAAAGTATATCATATTTATTTGTTTTAAACTTTTTTTTTATTATTACTTTTTTTGTTGCTTCCTGCTGTCTGTCCTGGGCCAAAATAATATCATACACCCCAGGAGTCTTTATTTTATCTGGAGGAAGAGAGGAAGGGCTTTCTCCACTAAGCATACCCTCCTGTCTGCATACCTGAGCTAAGGGCGGATGAATTCCAGGAAGTAAATGCTACATGAATCATCTGACCTTACTCAAGATGGCTGTGGCTATAAATGCAGGGGGGGTTTCAAAGTGATTTCTCGATAAAATAAAGCATGGTGACATGGATAGTTGTGTTTATGATGAATATTAAAATTACATTTAAATAGTGTTTTCAGTTTGTGGTGCTCAGGTACAATTTAGTTCTGCTTTCATATTATTATTACTTTTTAAATATGCCTGTTTATTCCTAGGAACATAAGTGTTATATTGTCTTTCCTTTTCTCATGTTCTCTGCTTTAAAAATACAACATACTACAATTCTGTTCGTGTTGGCTTCCATGATTTTACATTGCAGACAAAAAGATGAAAGATGCTGGTGTTCTGCCGAGCTGGTTCTGCCTATCGGTATGGTTCTGAGCTCGACTGCGCAAGCGCAATCCGAGGCGACAGAATTCTCCGAGCGTAAACAGCTGTTCGGCAGCTGTAGACCCGCTCGCTCCCGATGCTAGGGGAACCAGCTCAACAAGAAAGCGGCGGGGGCGGAGACTGGGACACGCTGCTCTATAGGGCAGCATTAAACAAGTTGATGGCCGGGTGACACGCCGCTCTGTACAGCAAGGGGCGGTTGAGTGAGTGTGCGCTCCCTGCAATGTTAGACGGCAAGCGTAGAGATTTATATGTACAACACTTTCGCCCGCTCATGAACATTGTAAAAAATACAGAGCGGCGTATCACCCGGCCATCAACTTGTTTAATGCCGCCCTAGAAAGCGGCGTGTCCCAGTCTCGGCCCCCGCCACTTTCTGCGCGGCGTGTATCCTCGGGAGCGAGCGCGTCTACAGCTGACGAATAGCTGTAGATGTTCATAGATTTACGTGTGTTCCGAGTGCGCATGCGCAGTCGAGCTCGGAACCATATCTATAGGAAAACTAGGTCGACAAGACACCAGCTTCATTTTTATTTGTGTTTTTAACCTGTGTTTTCTAGTTTTGTTAAATCATTAATTAACCACTTCCCTGCCGCCCACCGTCAAATGACGTCCTTGACTTTGTGCGGTGATATCTGAATGAGGCCTGCAGCCTGCATTCAGATATCATTCTAATTCAGCCAGAGATTCTGTGCACGATAAAAATGATCATAGCGGCAGTTCCTCCCGCCGCCATCCGGTGCTTCTCCGGGCTCTCCCGTGCCATCGGGGGCCCGGAGAACGAATTGGCCGGCGCTGGATGGGAAGAATAGAGATGACTGGTGACCAGATGGTCAACAGTCATCTCTATGACCGTCGGAGGCCCGGGCACGACGTTATGACGTCACGCCGGGTTCCTGTATGTAAACAAAGCCATGATCTCGGCTGTCAGCATGAGATTGGTAAAAAAAATTTACCGATCTCATGCTTTCCAGCCTGGAGAAGAGATGTGGGGTCTTATTGACCCCGCATCTCTCCATAAAGAGGACCTGTCACAATAGATTCCTATTACAAGGGATGTTTATATTCCTTGTAATAGGAATAAAAGTGATAAAAAAAAAAAAAAAGTAAAAAAAAAAAAAAAGTGTAAAAATAAAAAAAATTAAGTAAAACAGAAATAAATTAAAACGTCCCTGTCCCCGGTAGCTCGCGCTCAGAAGCGAACACACACGCAAGTCACGCCCACATATGTAAACGCCGTTCAAACCACACACGTGAGGTATCGCTGCGTGCGTTAGAACAAGTGCAACAATTCTAGCACTAGACCTCCTCTGTAATGCGAAAATGGTAACATGTAAAAAAATTTAAAGCATCGCCTATGGAGATTTTTAAGTACTGAAGTTTGGTGTCATTCCATGAGTGTGCGCAATTTTAAAGCGTGACATGTTAGGTATCTATTTACTCAGCATAACAACATCTTTCACATTATACAAAAAAATTGGACTAACTTTACTGTTTTGTTATTTTTTAATTCATGAAACAAAAAAAGGCGTTTGAAAATTTATTGCGCAAATACTGTGCGAGATAAAAATTTGCAATGATTTTATTCCCTAGGGTGTCTGCTAAAAAAAATATATAATGTTTGGGGGTTCTAAGTAATTTTGTAGCAAAAAAATTATGATTTTTACATGAAGGAGAGAAGTGCCAGAATAGGCCCGGTGCTGAAGTGGTTAAAAAAATGCAACCAGAATGATCCAGTGGAGTCACATTCTCTAAAGCATGATGGGGAGGAAATAGGGGAAATGGTCCATAACTTGTAGATTAAATATGCATATAAATCACTGTAACAATGATTATAATACCTGTCTTAATTTTTCTTATATAACAAAATATATTACTGTTACATACAGTATGTATGTCATATTGTCCATGTTTATAACTGACTCTCTGTAACTTTCATTTTACTTATGCTATGTCGGTTTTGTACCACCTTTTGCACTTACTAAAAAAAAGTTTGTAAACTAAAAAAATGCAACCAGAAAATAAACAAGTCTTAAAATAATTTGAAGACTGAATGAAATTGTAAGCATCATTTAAGGCTGGATTCACACCTATGCATTTTAGTGCTTTTTTGCATTTTGCAGATTTGTACCACATTCCATTTAACATGGTTTCCCATGAAACACGTTCTGTAGTGCAAATCTGCAAAATGCAAAAAGCACTAAAAATGCATAAGTGTGAATCCAGCCTAAAGCTGAACTTTATACATGTCTAAAACAAGCAAATTTAATTACGTTTTGAGTCGGTCAATAGAACTCCCTTTCTTTGTGCGGTGCTGTCAGTCTAAAGCCTCGTACGCGCAATCGGATTTCCATCAGACAAATCCGTGGAATTTTGTGCGAAGGGCGTTGGCCGTGAACTTGTTCTGCTTACAGACGGCAGAACTTTTTCAGCCAACAAACACAAAACTAAGTTGTTTTTAAGCTCTTTAGCACTACCCTTTGGGTAACTTCTGCTAATGTTGTCTGATGGTTAGCATTGGTTCGGAGCATGCATGTTTGTACTTTGGATTTTAGTCCGACGGACTTGTGTACACAAGATTGGATAATCCGCTGGAACACATTTGTTGTCGGACAATTTGAAAACATGACCATCCAGCATTTGTTGTCGGAAATTCCGTCAACAATTGTCCGATGGAGCATACAGACAAAACCCTTCCATCACACAATTGTTGTCGGAATATCCGATCGTGTGTACGAGGCTTAACACTGTCGCCATGCTTACTGGAGGGGGAGAACATGGGGATGACCTTATCTTTGTGCTGATGATTGCTTGTTCTCCATTTAGCAAGATGGGATCGTACCTTGCTTAACGCTTGTGGGTTTCAGGACCTGGCTGTGCTGTCTGTCTTGCACAACTACCCGGGTCACACAATTAGCAGATTAAAAAAAAAATCTTTGACAAATAAAACAGTTCATAAATATGTATTTCAACTCTGTATTTCAATGTCTGAAGTTGACTCTTAAAAATAGGATAACAAAAAAGGAAAAGAAACAAAGTATTTAGTGAAAAACATATTTTCTTTCACTCAGTAATTCTGCTTTTTATTACTGAATAAAAACATCCATGAGTACATACCAAAAAAGCAAACAGTAGGTTGTTTAGAGTGGAAAGACCCTTGATTAGTTGGGCAATAGCACTGAATATAAAATTCTTCTAAAATCCCCCAGTATGTTTTGAAAAAAAGCATGGTTCAAGGAAACTTTAAAAGTAAAATGAATAAAATGCTGGTTCTATATTTTAGTAGTAAACTTAGTTTTTGTACTAATGTTTTGCAAAATTTAGATAAAGTGCTCTTGGTTCTTAAAAAATAGTTATAACTAACTTTTTTTTATTTCAAATTGCAAAAAAAAAAAGATTTTTTTTTATTTCACAAAACGAAATGATGCAAAAAAGCCAATTGCAAACCAATTATCTACAAGATGGCTGTTAAATAGGCATTTTACTGGGTGTGGTTAGATTTGTGGCTTCAAAGCAGCCAATACTACTTAAGTTTTTGTGGGAGGAAAATATTGAATTGTGTGGCAGAACCATACAATTCAGCATGGGATTTGACATTAACACAAATAAAAACTCTTTTCAATTGCGGTATATTACAATCGTTTACCCTTAATAGACTATTACCTTATTTCTAGAATTTATTTTATTTTATTTTACACACAGTACAAAATAATTTTTCTTAGTTTATTACTACATAGATATGTATTTGTAATCATATATTTATCTGTTTTATAAATGTCAATGGTCTAAAGCAATCTTATTCATTTAGTGCTTTTTTTCAGTGGCATTAAGTATAGTGCAAATATCTGTAATAAAATTTTGTAAAGTGTACATTAGCTGTGCATATCCTGTTATCAACGTATTAATGCTCTATTAACATTTGAAGAAATATTTGTTTCCTTTATCATTCTTCATCATACACAGTATCATCTGTTTGCACAATCCATTTTTTTTTTAAACATTTTGATTGTATGGTATTGTCAGGGGAGGGCTGGGCCAGGGGGCAGGCTGGCAATTGCCTCCCAGGCCGCCCTAACTTATGTTCAAAATGGCCGGCAGCCGCTGCCCGCTACCATTTTCTTTTTTATTCTGGTCTAGGAAGTCAGGCCAGGGGCATGGCCATGGCGGCTGACCACTAGCTGTTGCATTCCAGGAGTTGTAGTCCGCACTCAAGCTTCTGGTGGGTGGAAAACACAGCAGCGCAGAGGAAACTACAACTCCCTGGGACCAGATTCTTGGAAGCAGACAGAGGCAGGGCGTGCCAGGGAGTTGGGCTGCAGGGCTGGGCGCTGGCTCCAACTTGACCCCAGGATCAGGAGCGTTACACCCCCCCCCCCCCAGGAAACAGTGGCGTGCAAGGACTTGCTGAGCTGAGATCGCTGAGGTGAGATACCCTGACACCCCTAGCTGACCCCCCAGCTCCCCCCCATACACCCCATGTAACCTGCCCCAGTGATGAGGCTGCATTTATGGGCACTGGAGTTGGCTGCACTGATGGGCAGTGGTGAGGCTGCATTGAAAAAACAGGTGGGCCATGGATGGTGAGCTGATTCGGCGGTTCAATGGGCCACTTGACTGGACTTGCCCCCCAGGCCTAAGGCCGCCAGCCCTCCCCTGGGTATTGTATAGGTTCAGTGAAAATTAACCACAAAGATTAGCAGTGCAATCTGATCTGATAACTGAAAAGGATTGCATCTTAAAACTGAACTCTGAGATAACAAATATTGTGCAAATATAAAAGGCATGTGTATTCTTACTTGAAAATTTCAGTGTGAAACTTTGCCACTGTGCAGGAGCTTCCTGTACTTAAAGAAGAATTCCATGGTATATTTTTACTTAAGCCTCGTACACACGATCGGATTTTCCGCAGACAAAGCCTCAGACTTTTGTCCGAAGGGCGTTGGCCAGAAACATGTCTTGCATACAAACAGCACACAATTGTCGGCCAACAAACACGAACGTAGTTACGTACTACGTGTTTTTTCAGCTCTTTAGCGCCACCCTTTGGGCATCTTCTGCTAATGCTGTGTTTGGTGAGCATTGTTTCTGAGCAAGCGTGTTTGTACTTTTGTTCGACGGACTTGTGTACACACGATCGGAAAATCTGACAACTGACTGTTGTCCATGTAAAATTTAAAAGCCTGCCATCCAACATTTGTCCACGGAAAATCCGACAATTGTCCGATGGAGCGTACAAATGGTCAGATTTTCCTGCCAACAGCCTGTCAACACACAATGTACGAGGCTTTAGTTACATTGCTCCAGCTTAGGCCAATGTAACTAAGTGTTTGAAATACCTGGCCAATACCCCTGGAAGCTGGAAATAGACACCGCTACTCCAGTAATGTCAACTTGCTTCCAGGTCCTGCTCTGAGCAGTCAACCTGATGCATTGTGAATACAGGAGGTTATCCACTCAGCACAAACACCATTCAAAGAATACTTTGAATTTTCTGAATGATTGCATTGCGTTCTCTCAACTGTTTACTAATTGTAATATAGAGGATTTTGTACAATTGTACAATCACAGCATGAGCTACAATCTAAATAAATAACTTTCCAGCACATTCAGTTTTTTGGTATTTTTTAAATGTAATATACTTTATATAATCTATTTATTAAAGTGGAGTTCCACCCAAAAATGGAACTTCCACATTTTGGAATCCTCCCCCCCTCCTGTGTCACATTTGGCACCTTTCAGGGGGGAGGAGGGAGCATAGGTTGCCTTGGCGATCAAGGTGACCTACGCCACAAGGCTTCACTTCCTGATTCCCTTACCGAGGACGGTGGTGGCAGCAGCTGAGAGCCGAGCGACAGATCGGCTTCGGCTGCCGACATTGCGGGCACCCTGGACAGGTAAGTGTCCTAATATTAAAAGTCAGCAGCTGCAGTATTTGTAGCTAATGGCTTTTAATATTTATTTTTTTAGGCGGACCTCCGCTTTAAATTGTATTGCATGAGATTCACACAACTTACTCGGGATTCACATATTTTTCCAATGAAGTTAATAAGAAAAATGTGTGAATCTTTGGTGTATGAGTCCTGTGTGAAAATATTAACCCCTGAGGGCTTGTTCACATCACTGCCTGATGGTACATGCATTGCTACAGTGGGGCGCCATTCATTATGACTGGCACTCTAGTTGACCTTGTGCTAATGCCCATAACTATGCATTGTACTGGTTGCATTATAGAAAATACTATATGCATTGTTTTTAGTGTATTAGGTTATGTTCACACTGGTGTGACACAAAATTGGCACAACTTTCGATCCGACTTTGCCCTGCGACTTTGGTCCGACTACCGTGCGACTTTAATGAATAGGATCCGACTTTGAGATGAGTGCAACTTGTCCTTTGATCAATCAAAACAATTATTTTGGTTCTGGTATGGATGAAACCTCAGGCCAAATTTATAAAACAAAACCGCCAAAATCTCTCTCTCAAAAAAAAAAGGCACCCCCCCAAAATCCATACCAGACCCTTATCCGAGCATGCAGCCTGGCAGGTCAGGAAAGGGGGGACAAGTCAGTTCCCATACCAGGCCACATGTCCTCAACATTGGGGGGTGCTTTGGGGGAGGGGGATCTGCCCCCCAAAGCACCATGTCCCCATGTTGATGGGGACAAGGGCCTTTTCCCCACAACCCTGGGCTGTGATTGTGGGGGTCTGTGGGTGGGGGGCTTATAGGAATCTGGAAGCCAACTTTAACAAGGGGGCCCCCAGATCCCAGCCCCCCCATGTGAATGAGTATGGAGTACATAGTACCCATTCACCCAAAAAAAAAACCTGTGCAATGTACTAAAAACATGAGACAGTTTTTTACAAGTCCTGGCTCCCACCATCCCACCACGCTGGCTCCCACCATTCTGTCAGCTCTGGTGTCTGACAGTTCTTGCCATGTGGTGATGTAACTCAGAGACCCCACCCCTTGTGATGCCATGGACCCACCATGCCTGGGTCACCAGGTTACGTCACCACATGGCCTTGCAGCATAGCTATTTATAGGGGTTGTAAAGTTTTTTTTTTTAAATAACAAACATGTCACACTTACCTCTTCTGTGCAAGGGCAAGTGGCCCCGATCCTCCTCTTCTGTGGTCCCTCAGCGGCGCTCCTGGCTCCTCCTCTTCTCGAGTGCCCCCAATGAGAGACGCATTCCATGGGGGCAATCGTGCGAGCACCCTCCCGAGTCCTGCTGCTGCATCCATTGACACAGACAGCAGGACTCAGCCCCGCCCCCGACTTCTGTGTCACTGGATTTGATTGACAGCAGCGGGAGCTAATGGTTCCTGCTGCTATCATTCTATCCAATAAGGACCTGAGACTGCGGCTGGAGTTGCTGTGCTCATCCCCATTGCTGGAACGATCGGGTTCAAGTAAGTAAAAAGGGGGCTCTGGGGGGCTGCTGCACTACAGAAGGTTTTTCACCTTAATGCATAGAATGCATTAAGGTAAAAAATCTTGAGGGTTTACAACCCCTTTAAGAACTGTTAGACAAGGGAGCTGCCAGAATGCGGGAGCATGCGTCGGGGGAGGAGCGTTTTTTTTAATCGGGTCGGTGGTGGAGGAAGACATCATGATTGACTTGTCAAAGGACTTGTTAAAAGTGCCTTATGTTTTTTGTTACACTATACTACAGTACACTTCCAGATCCTGATAAGCCCCCGGCCCGCAGACCCCCACATCCACAGCCCAGGGTTGTGGGGAAGAGACCCTTGTCCCCATCAACAGCACCTCCCATGTTGAGGGCATGTGGTCTGGTATTGCTCAGGAGCGAGCGTCTCCCCCTCCTTTCCTGTCCTGCCGGGCTGCATGCTTGGATAAGGGACTGGATTTTGGGTGGGACCCCATGCCGTTTAAAAAAAAAAACGTGGTTCCCCTTAAAATCTATACCAGACCCGAAGGGACTAGTATGGATTAGGGGGGGACCTTGCAACGTTTTTTTTTCCCATTACATTTTGCATTGAAACATTGCCTCAGGGCACATGTCACATCTCACAAGTCGGATCAGTTAAGACTTGGTTGTGACTTCCATTCAATTCTGGGCTGAAATGGGACAGAAGTCTGACCAAAGTAGTGCAGGAACCTTTTTCGAAAGTTGGACCAGTTAAGACAACTCTGATGCCGCGTACACGCGACCATTTTTAATGACGAGAAAAATGAACTTTTTTAAAATGGTCATTAAAAATGATCGTGTGTGGGCTTCAGAGCATTTTTCACGACGTGAAAAGCGGCCATGAAAAAATTGGAACAAGCTCTAATTTTTCACGTCGTTTTTTACATCGTCGTTTTTCTCGTCATGAAAAACGCCCGTGTGTGGGCTTTAACGACGTGAAAAAAAATGCGCATGCTCAGAATCAAGTATGAGACGGGAGCGCTCGTTCTGGTAAAACTAGCATTCGTAATGGAGATAGCACATTCGTCACGCTGTAAGGGACTGAAAAGCACGAGGCTGAAAAGCGCAAATCGGCGCTCAACAAACTTTACTAACATGAAGGGTGGCGCCATCCGAATGGAACTTCCCCTTTATAGTGCCGTCGTACGTGTTGTACGTCACCGCGCTTTACTCAAACATTTTTTTACACGATAGTGTGTAGGCAAGGCAGGCCTGGGAGAAAACACGAAAAATCACGTCGAGAAAAATGCAGTTTTTTTCAATGACATTAAAAACGGTCGTGTGTACGCGGCATCAAGCCTCGTTCGTACACACGACCGGTTTTCTTGGCAACAAAACTGCTGGGAGAGCTTTTTGCCGAGAAAAACGTTTGTGTGTATGGTTTCTCGGCAGGAAAACTGCCGGGTATCTCGACGAGAAAAATAGAGAACCTTTCCTGCTGAGAAACCCAGTTGTCTGTATGCTTACCTGTCCAGGGAAACCCGCGTATGCTCGATGAGACTTCGACGCATGCGCGGTAGCATACAAGGGTAGTGTATGGTGTAGCAAGATGGCGGCGACGTCATCGAATGTGACGAGCGCCGGCTCGTCGTAGTCGATGACGTCACCGCGTTCTTGCCATTCAAAAGAACGGCGGTTCTTTTGAATGGCGCGTGTGTACACAGGGCTTGGCAAAACAAGCTTGCCAGGAATCCCGTCGAGAAAACCGAAGGTTTTTTTTGGACGGGATTCCCGCCAGTGTGTACGAGACTTGATAGGGAAACATTGATATTTACAGTTCATGTGACTTGTGCTCTCAAAATTGGAGCGATTGTCGCACCAGTGTGAACCGGGCCTTAAAGAGTTCATTCAACTGAACTGGCAGCTTTAACACAATGCACTTTTACGCGCGGGTGCTAACACAGCGCAACAGTGTGAATGGGCCCTAAGTGTTCCTGCACAATTTAGTCAATGAGCCCTGGGGAAAAATTGTTATAAGGCTCATGTTCTCTCATATAGACTTGTATATCATGTTGTGTGTGCGCCTGTGATACTGGCTAGAAAATAATGATTCAACTAGACATAAGGGAATATTATACTTGCGTAGGAGAAATATTTGCGCACTAGGGCATTCTAGCGCTGCTGGCCCCCATCCCTTGATCCCAGCCAAATAAATTTAAGGATTAGCTATATTCAGCTGTAATACTGTATATAAGGCTAACTTCCTAATGTAACAGGTTGGGGAAACCACATAAAATAATAATATCTGTACTCTCCATATTATCCTATGCAAATATCATTCAACCATAAAAACCATTGATATATTCTCCCTCCATGCTCTCTATTGTGTGCGTATATTTATATATACAGTATATATATATATATATATATATATATATATATATATATATATACACATACACACACACACACAGTATCACAAACAGAAAACTTGCAAATAAATCTAAATCTTGCTGCATATAACCTTGGTAAATGTACCGTCTGCACTGGCATATATTGTGTTGTGTCTGCAAAATATTTGATCTTGGTTGCCATGTAAACGGCTGCTGACTCCAGTCCCGGAAGAGACCCTTTAAAGAGCTTGTTAAAGATGATGTTCAGGCTTCAGCACACATTGGTCATACACAGAGACCAAGCTGCTGACTGTCTAAGTCCTGCTCATGCATATTGTATGCTTTAAAATCTCTTGCGCATGGGCTTTGATTTATAGGCACTAATAAATCATGATTTTTTTTTTTTATTCCACTGTAAGATCGTTTTTCTCTGTGACAATGTGCAAAGCTCAAGCTGCTCCCAATGACAGCAGAAATTGCCAGTTGATAAGCAAAATCTGTGCTTACATTATAATTTACCCGCTGGAATTTCAAATTGCAGCAATGAACACAACTGCTGAAACCATAGGGAAATCTGCATTGAAATGAGTTTATCCATGTTAATCTAATTGTACATAAATATAACCTTCATCTGGCCAGATCTGTGAAGCGCTGTAATCATTGTTTCATGCACATAAATTCATTAAGTTAGTAGCAGCAGGAAGTCTTCAAAGCCACCCACTGGGTGGAAGTAGCTATCAACCCGGAACTGAGGTCCCAGAGACATTCACAGCTGATCAGTGTCATCATCTTGGATAGTAGTCTTCTGGAACACCAGTGAGATTTCGGAGTTTCAGGGCAGCATCCACTGTCCTAATATAGTTGCTGATCATTTTTCTCATGTCTTCAGTGTATGGGTCATACTCCAACTTTCTCAGACCAGAGCGTTTGAAGTTTCCATCCTTCTGGCCTTCCACACACAAAAGTCTGTCAGCTAATACAGGGAGGCCAAGCAAGTTAATCATCCTCTTTAGTTGAAAGAAGAGCTCTTGTTTGAGGTCTTCAAAATGTACAACCAGTACGTTTTTTCCATACTTAAGCCAGTCTAAGGTATGTGTTGCCCACCATGGTGCGTAGTTGTTTACAAATTCTGGCCATTCTGAAAAAGCAACAGACATTCATGTTAAGAAATATATTTTAACAATATATTTAAGAAATGCTACATAAATTAAGGAAAGATTAAATTCTGCAATCCCTGATCCTTTTTTCAATTAGATGCTTTTAGTGTTTTTCCAGCAAATATTCACTGGAAACTGCATTGTTTGGTACAGTTTCACAAATGTGAAAACATGTGACTCTTCGACAGTAGTAGTAGCTAAAAAGAATGTAATTTCTCATTCCCATATTTATTTACATTCTACTTGACAACACCTGTACTCAGCAAATCCAGTACAAAACTCCTCAATAAACTTGTATTTGACATTGTGTTTTATTATACATTGCCATTACCACCACCCAGCTCTCCCCATTATGTAGTGGTGTTATAATCCTTCAGTGTCTTCACAACCTAGTAAATTCTACCAAGCATTGTTTGAGTAAGTATTTTGTTTCTCCTCTGAGTGTATATGGTTACACTCTATACTAGCAGTTGAAGCACTGAGGTTTAGACATTAAAGTGTTACTAAACCCACAAAAGTAAAATGAGTCTGCATATGCAGCATAGCATGCTTGTTATACTCACTGTGGAACTTAATGGGTTAATCCTCTGCATTGTGTAAAAATCCTGTTTTATCCTGTATGCACAGATCCTTCAATTCTGCACTGTCTATCTGGGGAAGGCCAGCTAACACAAGCAGGGTAGCCAACCTGCACATGCTCAGTTGTGTCTTTTTTGCTGGAGAGAACATTTACTTGTTCTCAGAGCTAGCCAGGTCACATGTTATTGACATCACACATATGGGCGTATACACAGGCTGCAGTGAAAATGTCCTCCTTCCTGAACTCTCAGAACTGGAGTGCAGTTTATCATGTAACTGTGGTATGCAGATCATCCAAAAAGGTATAGTATTTAAATGTAAATGTAGCACAGTTTCCAGTTTCTTCTATGTAGATACAGACTACAGTTGACAAACTAGAAGGAACTTAGCTCCCTTCGGTGTTCAATCTTTATATTGCATTTACTTTTTGTTTTAATGATATCAGCGCAAGGCATGCTGGAACTCGTAGTACAGGGAGAAAGAGACTCCATTTGCCATGGAATGTAAATAGACTATAGTACCCACAGTGCAACTGTACTCCCAACGTGCATTGCCTCGTTGCTTGGCCTTCTGGGACTGCTTACTTAAAGGAGGGGAGGAGCTATGGAAAACCTCTCTGGACATCGGCCTGCTAGCAAGAGGAGCGTCTGAGAGGCCTGCTGTGTGTGTGTAGGCCGCATAATCTGGGCCTACTGTCTGCAGAGAGGCCTGCCTGCTGAAGGGAGAAGAATCCTCCTTTGAGAAGCCCAGCTGATTCTCCCCAAGTGTCCAGACATCTTCCCCTTACCGACGTCTCGTGTGGTGGAGTGAGGGATGGACGACCGGGATAGCGGAGAGATCGTGTACCGGAGCATCAGCAATGGAATCAATCAGGCGGACTAGGCCTATTTGGGTGAGCGAGCACCTGCCCAGGATTTATCAGTTACTTTATAGGCCTGTGACTGTTAAGGCCCACCATCACTAGAATAGTGCGACACACACATGCCAAAACATAATGCATCATGTGGTAGTGCGCAGTTTAAAGTTGGCGTGTGCACCGCCTGCCAGTTTCACACTCCCAAAAGCATTGCAGGAGTTTTGTTTATTCTTCTACACCCTTTGGATTACAATTGACATGTGCACCAAAGTTTGCTAGCAAAGACTCCATCCATTGAGGAATTTGTACACTAATATTGGTCAGGCCTGACTGGAACGTATAGTGACGGGACATGGGGTGGTATTGCCCACTAGGGGGAGCTCGCGAGCAATACAGTTCATTCAAATAATAGACATTAACACTGCAAGTTAAGATATTTTGTCTGATAGCAATTATTTATTTTATTATTGACTCTCGCAGGGCCTTGCAGAGTCAACTGTATGTATAACCTTGTTTTACCTTTATATCTTACCAAGTAAAGTTCACTCTTGGTTAAGTGCAAACCTGTGTGCAGTTTCTCTGTTATCTTGTGGAAGGAGAAGTGGCCAATTCAAAGTAACAATCTATATTGCAAATTTTACTGTGGTGTGGTTTTATTGTGTTCCCCAGCAACCAGTGGGTTCCACAATATTTGTATATGCCAGTTGTGCCAAGGGAGGGTTCGAGCCAATTCCAAGGGGTTGATAGGCAGAACGTAGACCCAAAACAAAAAAACAGCAGCTCCTACGGGGGTAGTGCTACATAAAAAGAATAAGCTGTGGGCACTGTGGGAGGGCAGATTAACTATTTTCATATTACTGGGTTTAGTAACACTTTAAGATAAACTTCAGTCAAATAGCTAAATACAGATATGAAATGCAGTACATAAATGGAAGCTGGTTTCCCAGTCAAAAGATTTACATTTCTGAGATTCTGATCAAACCGCTAGCCTGGTGACCTGATTTTTCCCTGCTACAGTTAAGCAATACAGGTAGGTTACCTCCCATCTCCAGCCTGTGACTGGGTAATGAAGAAGCTACAGCAGAATGATGAAATCATCCCTCTGATCCCTCTTCTCTCGTTATCATTACATTGCAGCACATCTGACTGGTCTCCAATGTTGCCCAGTCTTACAATCTTCATACCAACTGAAATTCAGATGCTTACATTTACTGCATTTCAAAATGCATTTAATTACCCTCTAATGAATATCTAACTCCTTAACTTAGTGTAAATCTGCCTGGAGTCCAGCTTGAAGCTGGATCATTAAGCAAGTGTAAGAACTTGTATTCTGATACTGGAAGTGACATCACCTGATCTGGCAAAATTAAGATGCTCAGACTTCCGGTTTTAATGCCTATTAGAGTCTGGAAAATATTGACTGCTCATGGGTTCAGAAAGACTGGATCCCATACCCTTTGCCCACTTTGATTAATTTGAATAAATTGCTGTATTTGGCTTCATTAATTATGAAGATGATGGTACACCAGTAAATTACAAAAAAGACTTAATGCTTTAGCACTGAAAAGTGTCACAGAAGTTTCCCGTTATGCCCATAGCTCCTGCAGCAGTTAGACCATTTCATTATGAAGTAAGGACGCTGATGCATTGGGTTCAGACACTTCCAGCACTACATTGCTCAATGCTTGAATTGCAGTCTTTGTAGTTCAAGAGAGAAAAAATAAAAAGTTAGAGGACATTAGCAGCAGACAATGTGAGTCAGCGTCTGTAATTTGTGAAATGCCTGATTAATGTTTCTGTTCTCTGCAGAGAATAAGTCAATTGGGAGATTTAGCCAAATGGAAGCTTGAAGCATGCTCATTTATTAGGGTCATTAGGTGGGACAGGGTAAAGCTGCTTCTCTGTGCTAGAAAATATTTAACCCCAAATACAAAACAATTGCTATGCACAGCATATATTTAGTTAATGTCTGTGTTTAAAGGGAAAATTTATCAAAAACTGATACTATATATTTATTTTTTGCCAAATTCTCAGAAGCCTATATCAGTGACGTATCTGTATTTTTTCCTTACAGAGTATTCACACTTGCTGCAGCTTATAGTCCCACAAGTATAAAATGTCACCATCTTGTGACAACATATTCTGTACTGCATTAAAGACACATTAAAAGTACTTCATACAGATTGTATGGAGTATTTGGATTCTAGTTAGCCAGGACAGTGTTTTGTGTTTTATGGATACCGCCATGAGACTGCATAAACATGAACGCAAGATGAAATTTAACTGCTAGGCTACAGCATTAGAAGACTTAAATTAATCAATGCAACAATTAAATCAATGTACCAAAAAATTATTAATTATAGCTTTAAAGTGATTGTAAAGGTTTTTTTTTTTTTAACCACTTCAATACCATGCACTTACGCCCCTTCCTGCCCAGGACAATTTTCAGCTTTCAGCGCTGTCACACTTTGAATGACAATTGCACGGTCATACAACGCTGTACCCAAACTAAATTTTTATCATTTTCTTCCCATAAATAGAGCTTTCTTTTGGTGGCATTTGATCACCTCTGTGGTTTTTATTTTTTGCTAAACAAAACTAAAAAAGACTAACATTTTTGAAAAAATAAATATATTTTTTTAGTTTCTGTCATAAAATTTTGTTTTCCCCCTTCACTGACGGGCACTGATGAGGCAGCACTGATGGGCACTGATGAGGCGGCACTGATGGGCACTGATGAGTTGGCACTGATAAAGTGGCACTGATGGGCACTGATGAGGAGGCACTGATATGTAGAATTTATGGGCACTGATAGGCGGCACTGATATGCAGCACTGATGGGCACCAATAGGCGGCACTGATATGCAGCACTGATGGGCACTGATCGCTACTGATAGGCGGCACTGATGGGCACTGACAGGCTGCTGTGATGGGCACTGACAGGCGGCTGTGATGGGCACTGACAGGCGGCACTGAATGGCACTTATAGGCGGTACTGATTGGCACTGACAGGTGGCACTGATAGGCAGCACTGATGATGAGGTACTGGAAGGTGTTACTGCTGGGCAGTGATTGGCACTGTGGTGGGCAGTGATTGGCAATGTGGTGGGCAGTGATTTGCACTGGTGGGCAGTGATTTGCACTGTGGTGGGCAGGGATTGGCACTCTGGTGGGTACTGGCATCCTTTATTATGGGGGAACTGGTTGGCAGGTGATCTTTTACATTTGAGGGGGCTGTGCTGATAATCAATGTGCTGATTATCAGCACAGACCCCCCCCCACTGAAAGGGAGAGGCGCCGATCGGCTCTCCCTGTCAGCGTGAACCGAGAAATGCCGTTTACCGGCACTTCCTAGTTCACGCGATGATCAGCTGTGATTGGTTACAGCTGATCACGTGGGAAGAAGCCTCTGACAGAGGCTTCTTATCACGATCGGAGATGCGGGGTGTCAGACTGACACGCCGCACTCGCGATCGCCGCGATCCGTGCCCCCACGGGCGTGCGCTGGCATGTTATCCTGCTGGACGTCAATAGACGTCCAGTCAGGATAACAGAACCACTTCCCGGATGTCAATTTGCTATTGACCGGGCAGGAAGTGGTTAATAACAAACTTGTCATACTTACCTGCTCCGTGCAAGAGTTTTGCACAGAGCGGCCCGATCCACCTTTACTGGGGTCCCCTGACGGCACTCCTGCCCCCTCCTCATCCTCGAGTGATCTCACAGAGAGACACTTTCCATGGGGGCATCAATCCGGGCACGCTCCCGAGTCCTGCTGCTGTGTTCATGGACACAGACAACAGGACTCTGCCCCGCCCCCGGCTCTTGTGTACACTTCACCTTAATGCATAGAATGCATTAAGTTAAAAAACCTCAAGACTTTGCAACTCCTTTAACTGTCACCACTAAACATTCTATGTTATGTAAAGATGCGTGAATTCAAAGCCCATTCACACTTTCTGGTTTTGATGCAATGAAAAGCATGCAATTCAAGTAGAAATCCAAATAATTACTATGTAGCTATTTGATTTGGCTATGTGGTGCTATATATAAGTTGATGCTTGTTATGGAGGTCTATTGATATAAATGTGTGTTTAAAGTACTTGCAAGCACACGTGAAAATGAATGCAATAATGTGTACTGTAATTATGTAATACTGCAAGCCATGGGTATGAAAAAGACCCCTACAATCAGGGCCGCTGATAGGGGGGACCACCAGTCCTCCTGTAGGGGGGCCAGGCTTACTGGGGGGCCCAAACAGCAGAAGTAATCAGTGCGGTCGGATGGAGGGGCAATTACTGGATGCCCTATGTGACTCTCTGCAGCAGCTGAAAACGGGTTTCTCTCCCTCCCACTGACTTTCAGCTGCTACAGGGAGAGACACAGACACTGCTACTGGCTTCCCTGTCCTATTAAAAAAATAACAAAAATTGTAACCCTGTATTGTTTTAATCCCTTGTAAAATGTAATAAAATTCTTGTAAAAAAAAATTGTAAAAACATTTTTCAAAATATTTAAATGTTTAAAAAAAAAATATTAAATGTTTTTGTTCACACTCACAATTCACACAGCTTCTCTGTTATCTTTGTGTCCACCAAGAATGATTTTAGTATATTTTAAGTGAAAATCTTGTTTTGATATATTTGAGGGGGGGGCCTGCCAGGTAGACTGTACGGGGCCCCGTGATTTCTAACAGCAGCCCTGCCTACAATGGCAGCTCATAATAGCACACACTCCCATAATAAATTGTTTTAATTAATGTTATACTATTTAAAAAGGACATAGTGGTAACACCCCAAGGATGTGTGCAAAGAGATTCCACTTCTAGAGCCCTTAAGAAATATTAGAAGCCAACAGGTACTTAACCCACCACACTCCACCTATTACTGAAATACCCCATGATGGATGGAACATCTCTAAAATGTTATAGTTATAGAGCTTGTTATGAAAAGTTGGAAAGTATTCATCATATCCTCAACATATTTTAAATTACAATTACTATTACCCATGATCAATCAATATGTGTCCACTTTTTTAGTTGACTCCTATTTGCTATAAGTCTATAAAAAAATTATGCGTAGAGATTAGAGTTCAGCGAACACCTGGATGTTTGGGTTAGACGGGTTCGGCCGAACTTCGCAAAAAAGTTCGAGTTCGGGACCCGAACTTGACCCGAACTTGACCCCGAACCCCATTGAAGTCAATGGGGACCCAAACTTTTGAGGACTAAAATGGCTCTAAAAAAGTAATGGAAAGGGCTAGAGGGCTGCAAATGGCAGCAAAATGTTGTTAAGAGCATGGCAAGTGCTCTGCAAACAAATGTGGATAGGGAAATAACTTAAAACAACATAAAATACATAAAAATAAAAAATAATAATCTTGACCTCGGAGGACGAGGTCCATATGGAGTAGGAGGTTGAGGTGGCGGTGGATGTGGCGGTGTAGGTGGAAGCGGCGGTGGAGGAGGACGAGGTAGCCAACACTTTTTTTTTATTTTTTTTTTATTTTTTTAGGGTACACCCCAAAAGAGTGAGAAAGATCAAAAATACAACAATGGCTGGGTAAGGCCGGTATACATGTCTATTCTGCACAAGGTACGGACAAGTCCTGTGGGTTCCATGCCTGGTTAATTTTAATGAACGTGAGCTTGTTCACATTGGCTCTGGACAGACTGCTTGGCTGATTTGCAAGGGGGTGAGGTGAAAGACTGATGGACATCGGCTGCAGGTGCCAACTCTGATCTTTCAGCAGTAGACTGGGTGGGAGACAATGTGAAGAAACTGGAGGCACTGTCAGAAACCCAATTTACTATCGCCTGGCCTCAACATTCGTAGAGCCGCATTAGGCCCGACCAAATACCGCTGCATGCTCTGTCGCCTACTCGCACCTGAGGAAGGCGTTTCACTTGTGCGTGTAGCTGGCACAGATCGACCACATCCTCTCCCTGCAACAGGAGCTCCACCAGCAGCACCACGACCGGGGCCACGTCCCTTTGACGTTCTCCTCATATTATTTTTTTTTGAATAGCACAATAGAACAGTATCTATATTGTGTATCTCACACATACAGTAGATATACAGAAAACACACCAAAAAATAATTATTTGCCCTAAATAAAAAAAATTGGAATAGCACAATGGAACAGTATCTAAAGGGTGTATCTCACACGTACAGCAGATATGCAGAAAACACACCAAAAAAAATGTATTTGCCCTAAATATTTTTTTTTTGAATAGCACAATAGAACAGTATGTATGTAAAGGGTGTATCTCGCACATACAGCAGATATGCAGAAAATGCACCAAAAAAAATGTATTTGCCCTAAATAATTGCCCTAAATATTATTTTTTTTTAATAGCACAATAGAACAGTATGTAAAGCGTGTATCTCACACGTACAGCAGATATGCAGAAAACGCACCAACATTTTTTTATTTGCCCTAAATATTTTTTTTGGAATAGCAGAATAGGAGAACTGTATCTAAAGTGTGTATCTCACAGTAACATATACAGTGCTGGTGCACTGAGCTTGCATAAAATGCCCGCTGACGCCAACCTAACTAACAGACGGATAAAAGTTAGGTTTTCTCTGGCACTGGGCTCAGGGCAGGATAAAAAGATTGTGCACTGCACCCACACAACACAATCAAGGTAGATCGCTGAGTAATTTGATTTCTGAATCAGGACTCCTATCTAATTCTCTCCCTAAAAAGCAGCAGACAGCAACCTTTCCCTACACTAACTGATGCAGAGTGACGTGCTGTGCTATGTGCCTCTAGCTTATATAGAGGCTGGGTCACATGCTGCACTGGCCAATCACAGCCATGCCATTAGTAGGCATGGCTATGATGGCTTCTAAGGGCACACGAGTTAAACAAATGTTAATTGGCTGCCCTGCAGCGCGCCATTACATTGCCGAACACCAAACCCGAACATACAGTAAATTGTTCGGGTTCGGGTCCGGGTACCAAAAATCCAAAAGTCCGGTACAAACCTGAACTTTACAGTTCGGGTTTGCTCAACCCTAGTAGAGATGTGTTACTGTGCTAATTTAATAAGGCCATTCTCCAAACTACCTTTACTCGGATAGGATATGAAAGTTATTTGTATTGCTTCTATTCACGTTTTCAAAATCCTCATATGATATTGGTGATGGGAAAAGCATTAGAGTGAAGTGTCATGCTTCTAGAACAGAATTTACTATTGAAAAACTCTTTGTGACTTAAAATGTCACAAACATGTTCAAGGATCAAGCAAATATTTATAATAACAACCGAGTAAAGCAGTTTGAGATTACGCTATTGGTACAGGCATGGTATTAGAAGTGTTAGAAATTTGTGCGAATGAACCAAGGTAAAGAGCTAAGCCATTCAAGAGAAATAATTCATTTAATAGCGTGTTACAATGGACAACAGTGAAAGTGCTTTGCTTTTTCAGCTGGTCCCTTTTCAGGTGAAGGTTCCTTCAACGTACCTGCTTGTGCCATCTGCTGACTTAAATCAACAACTGTCACTTATTACAAGTTTTACATTTCCCACAGTACACTGTCAAGGGTTGCTTTTAGCTCCTGTGAGGCCTCAAGTATGCTAAACTATATATCTGGATTGGTGTATCCTATTCTATCCACAGATTTGTTGGGGACATTTCTTTATAAAGACAAGAGTTGGCTTAGTTATCTGAATCTGAAAGGCCTGTTCCAAGCCAAGGCCGAATTTATATCTATATTAGCAAAGACCAGCAAATATTTGATCCATGTATGGGCAGAGAGGTTGTACAGAAGTCAATCTACTTATCAGCTTCTGTACAAATGCCCTGTCAGAATTTTCCTGCTTGATCAACGCTGCAGGCTATAGCTTGCAGCACTGATCAGTGTATTTGTCAGAATACAGTAGCTCAGCTGGGAGGATTTACACATCCACATCGCATGTGTGGATGGGAAAATCAAGTCAGTTTTTTTTCCAACCCGCTGGTAGATGGAAAAAAAACTGACTCATCTATGGGCTGCCTTACAAGTATGTTTTACTGTGCATTACTGCAGCACATGGTAGGGCTTGATACAAGATATGCCGCATGGTGGTGCCGTAATTTTGAATGGCAACCCAGTGCACCACAATGTATTTTATCAACCCATTGTGTAATGTGGTGTGCTGCACTAAAAAACAAACAAAAAAAAAAAGTGCACGTCTGAGTTATTTAAGTTATCAGAATTATTTGTGTAGCACCCTCTACCTTTAGGTAGGTGCTAAGCGTAGGGTTTTTGTGTTAAGCTGCCAGTGCAGGTAAATTTAAGCAGGCCTATGCTGCGAGCTAGGCCTGTTTGTTTTTGATCTGAGGGCAGGGGAGTGGTTTAGTGTAGCAGTAGGTGACTAAAATGTACTTCAGCTCTTGGGAGCCTCCCCTGTTTCCAGTGGAGAATGTTCTGGAAAAGGGGCAGGGCTGAGTGCTGGAGTGACATGGGGTACATGTGAGGAGCTCTGACCAATACCCATCTAGGATTGGCAGGGGGCAGGCCTCCTACATATACCCATGGTCAACCTGCTGGGGGAGGAGTTGTCGGCTGGGTGAACTGAAGGATGGAGTGCTAGACTGTCATGCTGGAGGAACACCCCCATCTGGGGGGGGGGTGTGGATCCAGTAGAGGAGATCAGGAGCTGGGAGGGAGCCTAGCCTTGCACCGTCAGGGAGAGGTGTCCTGGAACAGGAGCTAGGAGAGACAGTTGGTCTGCACGGTCCGGAGTAAGTCCTTCAGGAAGGATCCAGGGCAGGAGTTAGTGAGTGAAAGCACAGTGGAGATCTGGAGGAGGCATGCCAGGGCAGCTGGGTGCAGAGCCAGAGGAGAGACTGTGGAGTTTGTGTCAAATCGATGCAGCCATGAGGGCGAGCAGGATTTGCAAGTCAGGCTTGCTGGGATCAGTAGTCCATCATCAAATATCCTCTTTAAATAACGTTTGCGGCCTAAAAAGGGGTACTTCAGGCCTCTGGCCTATTCAGGAACATCAATTGAATACTACTAGGATTTATTCAGAGTGAGGCCTAGTCAGCTGAAGATTGCGGGACAGGTGTACTAAGTCTGTGACAGAAAGTGATGTGCAGGAGGAGAAGTGTCCTGAGGTAAAAGCTTGCAAGGAGAGTGCAGAGGCGGGAAATGTTCTGAGGTAAAAGTCTGTCAAGATTAGGGTATGCCATTTTGTCCTATCTTAAAGGTGTAATGCACTATTTGAAGAAGTGTGACGCATCAATTGCTATAACAAATTCAAGTATCAATTCATCCTATTGGCATCCCATTTCCCTATTCCCCAACCAAGTTAATCCCCTAATAAAATAACAAAAACAATCAAAAATACTTTTCATTGACTGAAAGAGTGTGTCTAATGGATGTCTGGCAGCAGGGTGAAATGTGTGGATGTAGTAACTCATAGCAAACACCTGCTACATTTGCTATACTTTGTTTCCTCCCCATTGCTCCCATGTTTTCTGCAGTCACGTTTGAATTTATAGTAATATATCTTCTAAACGTGCACTGTTTAGGAGATATTTACTTTTGTAGAAGCTGGCGACATCACTGGCACATGTGCACTGAGCTCTGAATAGATGGTGCCATCCATTCAGAGCTCTGTGCCACGGCCGTGACTAGCGTGCGAATGCACAGGATTAACATCATTAACATCATTGCAGTGTGGTTAATGGGATCGTATGCAGAACAATTACAATTACATTAATAATCAATAATAAACCAATATAGTACTATTTAAAATGTTTTTATTTAAAACTTTAACAATGGATTTGAATGGCCGGGGCCCTTTATTATTGGTATCATATTTATTTACCAATGTATAAAAAACACTTCAATTTATATATCACATAAACTCCTTTACTTTTGTACTATAAATCACTTTAACTCAGCCATGACAGCTCGAGTTAATACTATAACACTGTACAAAATAACTCTATAACTGTCCCATACGCCAGGCTCCTCAAACAGGAGCCTGGCACCCCACCCGCCCTACGGCCAATTCAACACAATTCTGAATGCCAACATTAAAAACATCCAAAGCGACATCAGATAAATGAACAGCGTCGGACCTATAAAAACCACCCTCCAAAACAACATGACGGTAAGATAAGCCCTGAATGGAAGGCATAAATTTAGCCATTGCTCTATTGATTTTTTTGCGTATATTATCACAAAATTGTAGTTCAGGAGTAATCAACCACTTCAAACGTGGAACAATTTCGGAAAACACCAGAACCGAATTAGGTAAAACGGAATGCAATTGAATAAAATCAAATTTCAATTGGGAAATGATGTCCAAAGTATGATGGGCACCTATATCATTACCAGAGACATGAAGTATGACAATATGAGGAGGAGGCCAAGAAGCATATAGTGCTGACAAAGTCTGACGCATATCATTTAATCTCATACCACGCAAACCAGACCACCATAAATGAAAATTCTCAACTCTAAAACCTAAATTAAGACCATATCGTCTAACCATAGCTCTGCGGAAAGCCCAATATATGTACGAGTGTCCGACGATCCAGACGTTGTACTTGTTACCTGGAATTCAAACAGAAAAATTAGGGCGAATGTAAGAGCGATAGCAACTCGATCTCCATCTACCAATATTCATAACAATATCATTAGACAAACCCAGGTTTGAAGCAGTAGTAGCTGCCCCAATTCGGAAAGAATGGGAACTAATAGGTAGGTGACCCAAACCCAAATGACTCAAACACTTCTTTAAAACAGAGCAAAATTGATAACGAGTGAGAGGTAAGCCAGAACAATGAATCAAGAGAATACTCGGCCCAACAGGGGGGATTCGCATATATTGATGAAATAATAAGACCGGACAAATAGTAGAAGAGTCGAGACGATGTAAAGTGACCCAATGACCACGATCCAACTGATCCGTTTTGCTCCTTTTAATCCTAAGTTGTATAAAATTACTACCCAAAACCAGATCAGAAAAAGAAAACCCAGAATATCCGTGAACATTGTTAGGTAGAAGTTCGGAAATTCGAAAGGCACCGAAGAAACAAACACAAAATGCCTTACGAAATAATAAAGATTCAAAAACGGAGAAACAAACCGTCTCAGTAGAAGAACAAAGTTTTTTTAAAATGTCAATTGAAATAGGCAAACGAGTATCATGGGTTACTGTAGACCTACGATAACACTTGCTTCACAGAGAAAAAACTCGTACATGAAGGAAAACCAAGCAATTTAGCGAAGAATGAAATTCCAGCCAATTGCTTCACTATATGTGAATAAGAATAATCTTCAACCATTAAACGTTCCAAAAAGGACAATACCAATTGCTCAGAGATCAGATTGCCAACCTGGCCATGTACATCCAGGTAAGCCAGCCAAGAATTCCACGCGGCATTATACTCCACCCACGTAGAAGGGGCTAACGAATTACGGATGTGTCAGGGTCACCTGTGGCCAGGTGACAGATGCACACCGTAGGGGGACAGGAGTGCACCGCGAGGTAGTGAACCCTATGGCTGGCTTCTGCGGATAGGAAACTGGGTGGTTGTGGAAAGCGGGACCAGAGGAGCACAACCGGGATCCTAACGGAAGCTAGAGCCAAGATTCCCCAGGGCGCGGAGTCTAAGACCCAGCTGGTCTTCTCCAGGGCCTCTAGTGGTGAGGATGTTAGCTGCAGGCTGGGACCAGGTCGCGGCCCCTGGAGTTTCCTAGCTCACGCCCCGTAGGATAAGGGGAAAAGAGGGGAAGCAGCAGCACAAGATGAGAGAGAACCAAATAACAAGCTGAAGGTCAGGGGCCACAAGCAGACAAGGATAATGAAAGAACGAGCCGAAGGTCAAGGGTCACGAGCAGACAGGGATAGTCGGGGACAAGCCAATAACGTAACAGAGAGACAGACGTAGCACATGGCAGGCAGGAACCCAAACACACAATGCCTAACAAACACGTTGATCAGCAAAGCAGGCTTGCAGTGCACAGGTTAATATAGTGTTCTGTGATAGGGCCTGGGGTGGAGTCAGGCTGGGAGGAGATTATAAAGGAAGCCAGGTGAAAGAGGTCTGGTCTCTAGATGAACACATGAGGAGGAAGGTAAGATGGCAGACAGACATTAATGCATATCCATGACAGGATGGCTCGACTAATTCTCAAAAAAACAGATCCCACAGCTGAGCAGGGCATCGCAGTCCGCATGCATCCGCTTCTGGAACCAACATTCGAAAACGGTCCAACTGTAGACGGGACAAAGAATCAGCTACAGAATTATCAATACCGGGCACATACTTAGCTTTCAACCAAATATTCAATACTAAGCATTTCAAAACCAATTGACGAAGAATAGCTAACACTGGCAAAGATTTGGACGACAGACAATTAATAGCATATACAACAGCCTTATTATCAGAATGTAACAAAATTCTTCGATTCGCGAAACAAGAACCCCAAAGTTCAAGAGCAATCAAAACTGGAAATATTTCCAAAAGGGTAATGTTAACTGTCAAACCATCGTCAATCCAAGAACTGGGCCACTTACCAGCTGACCAATGACCCTGCCAAAAAACTCCATAACCTACAGAACCAGAAGCATCTGTAAATAGATCAAGGGCCACAGAAGAACAAAAAGGTTCTTGCCAAAAGGGACAACCATTAAACGAAGATAAAAATTTTTTCCACACCAACAAATCAGCACGCAACGAAGCCGTAATCCTAACAAAATGACAAGGAGACTTAATGCCAGAAATGGACCGATACAAACGCTTAGAAAAAACCCTACCCATAGGAATAACTCTCGAAGCAAAGGCCAACAAGCCTAATGAGGATTGCAATGTACGCAAAACCACTTTCCTTTTAGAGATGACAAAATCTACCAAAAAGAGAAGTTTTGAAACTTTCTGTGGAGGTAAGCGAAATTGCATCAAGTCAGTATCGAATGTTATTCCCAAAAATTCCAAACAACTAGTAGGAAGAACAGATTTCTCATGAGCAAGAGGGACACCAAAAAGACGGCAAATACATTGAAATTCAGTAAAAAGATAAAAACATTCATCGGAATTAGCAGGACCCATGAAAAGAAAATCGTCCAAATAGTGTAATAAATTGGCTGAACCGGATTGATAAGAGACAACCCATTCCAAAAACGAGGAAAACATTTCAAAATAACGGCAAGATAAGGAGCAGCCCATGGGAAGGCATTTATCAAAATAATATAAATTTTCTAAATAAAACCCTAACGAGTTAAAAGCCGAGGGATGAATAGGTAAAAGCCTGAAAGCAGATTTAATATCTGCTTTTGCCAACAACGCCCTATGACCTAATCTCCGTATCTTAATTAACGCGTCGTCAAAAGAGGAATAAGTGACACTGCAAAGTGTCGCATCAATGTCATCGTTTAGTGAAGCCCCAAATGGATATGAAAGATGATGTATCAACCGAAATGTGTTTGGCTCTTTTTTGGGAATAATACCCAAAGGGGAAATACTAAAATCAGCAAACGGGGGAGAAAGAAAAGGACCAGCAACTCTACCATCACTTATTTCTTTTGAAATTTTTTCCGCAACTATAGGAATATATTGACCAATTGAAGGCAAATTTTTGTTGATCAAACAACCTGAACCCCGAAAACTAGGCAAAGGGAAACCGGCACCAAAACCATTAAACAGCAGGACCGCCATCTGACGATTTGGCCATAGCCGAAGCCATGGAACCATGTTTATAAGTTTCACCGGTGTGACCGCTTTTGAGAAAAAGATCACGAGATGGGGCAGTAGTAGGAGCAGAAGCCTTCTTAAAACATCTTGATGCTGGATGATTACCAGCACAAAAAGCACACTCATGCTTATATTTACAGGAATGAGGCCATTTGCAATGGCCTTCATTAAAACCAAAGCAAACACCGCGACGGAAACCTGAAGCATTAGCAAGTGTAGGTTTCACATATTGTTTCTGTGGAAGTAACAAGTTTAACCACAAACCAACGTCCTTCTCTCCCCATTTCAGGATTTTATGCACGGATTTTTTTTGTCGAAACGCTTCATCATAGAAGAACCATGCAAGGCCATTAAAGTTCCTATACGCCTCCAAAATGATGTCCACATGCTGAAAAAGGCTGCTGCATAGCTCAGGATGTTTCTCACCCAAAACACTGGCGTATATGCAGAAAGCATGCAGCCAATTAGAAAAATTACGTGGGTTAATTTTTGTTTTGTCATCAGCAAATTTTTCCAAATCTTTTTTTTCCAAACGGTTATCTTTCAAAGAAGGAATCAAAGACATAATATCTACAAAATCGCCATTTTGTATTTTTTCTTTCATCGCTACAGGCAAATGAAATCCAAGTGGCGATATTTCACACGGCAACACTTCTTTAAATGTACTCTCAGGAACAGAATTAGATATAGGAACAATAGGAGAAAAAGATGTTACATTTTCAGAAGAAATTGAAGTCACAGGTTCAATATTAGCACTATCATCTAACCAAACTCTTGCTACACTGGGAGAGGTATTCTTATTTAAATGTTCAACAAACGAACCAAAATTGCGAGCAAATGTACATAACATTTGATAGTCTTGTAACTCACCAGTAGGCATGTGCTGTACATTCACAGGAGAGAAAGGGTTAATATTTTGCTGAACCGCAGCAACACCAATAGCGTCATCAATAACTTGAGCAGTGTGTGACGCAGCAATAGAAGAGGATGCTGTAGGCTGACTAGTGGATGAATTCTGTAAACAGTCTGGAGATGACAGAGTTAAATTTGCAGGAATGACAGAGTTCACACAGTTAGTAGAAATTGGAGAAGGCTGTGCACTGTGGCGATTAGGGATACGAGATAACCTTGCCTTTTTAGCAGAGGAGGAGGGGGGTGGGGGGTGCTTACCAGGAAGCCTTTGTGGCGGAGAGGGGGATTCTCTGCGACGTGGCTTTTGAATCCTCCCTCTCGACGAAAAGATGGCCGAGACACTGATGCTGAAGGACGAGAGGAGGATCGTAGAGATGTATGACCAGTTCCGACCTTTTGATTGACAGCAGAAGGAGCATATGAAGAGGATTGTGCACACTGAAAGAAATTACCAATGGAAGAATTAACAACTGCGCATGAGCGAGAATTGGAGGGACACTCTATTCGTTTCCCACTAGCAGCGACGTCAGAGACAGGAAGGTCAGAAGGAGGAGGAAATGACGGTGATGAATCGGAAGGAAATGTACAGTCACGAAACAGTGGCATACGGGGAGAATCAGTAGGAAAGATGGCTGTAATAGGAAAGGGAGGAGGAAAGTTAGCTGGAGGAGCTGGGGGAGAAACCACTTGAAGATCCGAAGGCTGCAACGACAAGCACTGCTTCATCCCCGTCGGGAGCACCGGCTCTCTCCATCAGCTGACGTAGCAGAGTTTTCACAATGAGTGACATGTTCTTTCTTCTTCTGTTGATCCGCCGCTGTCTGCTTCTCCTACGCAGCTGTAAATCCTTATATAAGGGCTAGCTCGTGCCACATTAACATGTGACCAGCCTTTAGCCAATCATGTTACAACAATTTACTTTCTAAACTTCAAATTCTAACGGTCCTTTTAGCCTGTAGTCTGCCCCGACCCCATAGGTGGGAGGAGCAAATTCTTTGGCTCCTCCCCTTTCCTTCAAACATCAGAAGACTGGGTGAGGATGGAAGCCCTGGCAGCGAGGACAGCACGCCGCTGGAGAGCTTTATTTTAAAGGTAAGTCTGTCATAGTGTGCTAGCACATTATGACATTATCCTGCAGGGGCCCAACTTTTTTTTTTATTGTGCAATTCACTACAACTTTAAATCCTAATGCAACTAACTTTTTAAATCAGTTTCCAAGCAGCCACGTGATCCCAAAGCTTGGGCAAGTGTGTCTGTCTTAGCTGAATCCTCACAGCAGCAACCTCATCTCACCAGCATCCATTGCTTTACGGCATTGTTGGAACAGGGAGAGCTAATGGCCACCAGCCATGCAGACAGATACACCTGACGGAGCTTCACAGTAATGTAAATACTTGGAAGAAGATTAAACATTTACATTACAATTTCTTACAACCTGTATGCACCAAGTTTAAGAGCAGTGGGGAGGCAATGTTTAAAACATGGGTTATTTTAGTCTTTCCTTCTTCTTTAAAGTAAACCAAATGAACTGACCCAGATTTCATCTGGTATGAGATAATGAGTAGTGGCTTTGTAACACCCCCGCACTCTCATGTCCTGGCACCATGTTTGAGGGACTTCTTGCCCTTCTTCCTGGAAGCCTCATCTGCCCACAGCAGCTTCCATGGCAACTGTAATGTTTATCTTACTTCAAAGTTGAAGAACATTCCACAGATTGTAAAGCTCTGCAGATGAATCTGCCTGTTTTTAAACATGCTGCCGTTTCCACTCTGCCTATCACACGATATGCTTTATTCCCTCTTTACGCAGTGTTCTTTCCCCTAATGAGTTAATGGTCAAGGAGATGGCAGACTTCTTCACATTTAGGCATTCCTACTATTTCAAGAAGGATGCACAACTGTGTCTGCTCTGTAAACTTGATTGAATGAGAAACAAGCAGACTGAGAGATTGAAAACTTCACAAATAGGTAGAGACAGCTAGATTGGCACATAATAAGGCAAGCTTTTCCATGGTGCAAAGTAGTATAGGAGACTAAAGTTCTACTTTAAAGTAAGCTTAATGGTGAAGAGTAAGTGTTTTGGTTAGGTTGATATTTAAGTTTAATAAGCAGTATTTATCTCCCCTGCACTCAGTTGTGGTGCTTGGAAAATATGTGTGTGTATCTCTCTCTCTTTTATGCATGCACGACTTATGCGTGTGATGCCAAAGTTCTTGCTGCCCTCACAAGACTTGTGGGCATCCTTACAAGTACTAAAAACAACTATCAAAGAAATGGCCCACCGACCCAGTGCATTAGCATTTTTTTCAATGGTAAAAAGTAATGTACTTACAAACTCTTAGCAAGCATAGGCATGTGAAATGGTGCTGACAAAACCACCTCAAGATCCACAGTGCTCAACCAGTGGTGTGGACTCACCCATGCACATGCCACACACCATAAGATGTCTATACGTACATCCCTACACACACGTACACATGCCTTTTCATTCAACGATTGGTAAAAATGCACCATCTGTACTCTTAAAATCAATTTGTGTAGTATACCATAATCAGCTAAGCTCATGTAAAAAAGTGCAAATGATCTTTTCGTCCTATGTACACCCCCAATGATCATCCATACTAGATAGATAGTATACATGTGCAACCCTCATGGCCACTATTGAGTCTCTGTATGCGAGTTGCTTCACATCTATAAATAAATAAAAGCAAGAATAAATAAGATTAGGATTAGGATTTAGCTACCCACTCAATCTGTTCATGTGTGCTACAACACACTCAGGCTGTGGTGTCATTCTTGATGGGGAAACACATGTCCTTCTGTTCTCATGCTATATTTAGGATGGTGTATTGATATATGGTTCTCTATATCTGAACATTCATGAGTGTGAATATCTAAATGGCTGGACAACTAAATGATCCTCTGAAACCCACTGGACCCAATCTTTTGTGGCTATATTGGCAAGCCAGATGCTACTATTGCATTGCAGTATGTAGTTCTATCTCTTCATTTAGCCCTTTGGGATAAAGAGATCTGAGTGTGAAGATCCAGAAGGCTTCTCTCACACAGAATCTCTGGTATCTATTGCCTTTATCCAGTTTCCTATCAATTGCCTTAATCCCAAACACCTTTAGACCTTCCACACTCCCATTGTGTACTTGATGTTTAAGTTAAGTGCTAGAAGGAGATTGAAGAGGAACTTAGCCAAAACCCTGGTAAGTGTCCCTATATAAAAATCTAAAAAACAAACTTAATAGTTCATGGAGTACAGCATTGTCTTCCTTTCATCGAAAACTCTCCTTGGTTCTATGCATGGGGGAGATTTCCTTACATAGAATGTCTGTGCATGTGGGAGATCTCTGCCATACTGTGTCTGTGCATGCAGGAGATCCTCTGCACCTCTCTTCCAGGTCCCATGGACTGTCAGAGACCTGTATCATTCTACGCATGTGTGAGATGTCATGACCAAAAAGTGAAATACTGCCTCCGGGGATGTGGTGGAGACATCCCAGGAGGCAATGGGTCACTTGACCTATTTATCATCCTTGCCTAGACAAGGATTAAGAAAGTAGAACTCTGCAAAAGTAAAAAAATATATACTTTTTTTTTCCTTACAGTGGTGTAATAGAATGTATAAATAATCAACTCCATTTTAAGTAGAAATGAACTTTGACTTACTTAGCTTAACTGACAGTTTGTATAGAGTCACACCCTGCTACTGATAGTCATTGTGATTAAGCCTGTTCATGCAGTAGCCTGATTGTATAAGAAAAGTCCCTTGCTAAACTAAATTCAGCAGTTAATATAAGATAAGAATATACTGAGTTTGTATAATTTTTAGAAACGTATGTGTTAAGACATAGCCCCTCCTATCTTTCTTTTTCATATAAGCCACTCTGAAATTCAATAAAGGCCAGAGATCTAATGAACACACTATCCATTTCCATGTGTCATTTTGATTTCTCACGGATCCGGGGTTCACTGAAAATGATCTTGCATTTACCTGAAGTACACCTGGGTGGCAGTATTACCTGCTTCAAGTGGTTGTAACCCTAAAAAAAAATGTCCCTGGTCCTTTAAAGCATGTTGTGCATAGTGCTGTTGTAGTGTAATTTGTCCCTTTATTTGATCTAAAATACCTGGCTGATCCTGCCTGTTCCTGTGCCCCCCTGTGTGTGAGCTGACCACGGTAATCATGGCTGTTGATCCATAATACAGTAGTCAGTTTACGTGCCTCTGTCATCCTGCTGTGTATACACAGTCTCTCCTTCCTGCCTGTCATTTCTTAGTCTGTGTGTGAGCTGATCTCCTCGCCCCTCCCCTCTCCTCTTACCTCTATTCCAATGTAATACATAACACAATTACTTGTATCCTCTCTGTTTTAACAAGATATTCAGTACAGTATGTGTGTCAGTTTTTTTTAAAATTATAATCTTAAATACCTTTTTGCACAGCTCCCCTGTGTGGCCACATGACCTCCCTCTGCTGGCTACCAGTGGGCAATCTCAGTCCCTCCTGCTGCTCTTCTTAGAACGGGGAAGGAGAGTGGAGAGAGATCACATGACTGCACAGAGGAGCTGTGCAAAAAGGTATTTAGGATTATAATTTAAAAGAAACACACACACACACACGCACACACACACACACTGCAGTTTATATCTTGCTAACACAGAGAGGGTATAAATAATTGTGTTATGTGACTTTACAACCTCTTTAAAGCAGAACTTCAGTCATTTTTTCATCTTTCCATCTATTAAATATTCTGCTCTTGTTGTTTTAACTTTAGATAGTATTTTTTTTTATGCCAGTAAATACCTTATACAGCCCACTTCCTGTTTCTTGTTTGGTAAAAGGCCTAGGCTTATGACATCATGCACAGCTCTCTCTCTCTCTCACACTCTGGTGAGAGTTTGCCACGAAGGGAGGGGGGTGAGTCATAAGAGGGCCAATGGGAGATGCAGAGTTGGAGGTGTGCCTCTGTGTGTCTGTGTAAATCCAGGAAGTGAACAGGCAGCAGCTTCAGCTGCCCACAGTTAAAATGGTTGCAGCCAGACTCAGAGGAGGGAGATTTCTGCAGCATATTTAGCAAGTACAGAATCACAGTATATATTAAATAATATGAAAAGCGGTTGGAGGGAAGCTTTAGAATGGCAAAGATGTTTTTATTACAAATTATGTGCGCAGACTGCAGTTCCTCTTTAATTCCAATTGTATAAAAAGGAGGGTGCAGGAGGCAGTTGAAAAGAAGTGCTATTCACGGATGAAGGTCCACTTTAAGTACTATGTTAAATTGTTGTCGTATAAGCGTGTAGTGGGGTGTTGCTTTAAGTGGCCCAAAAAGACTACCTTACCCAGTATGCAATGGGATACCCACAGTTTCTTTGGGCCCGGCGCAAGGTCTGCTGAGGTTGGACTATATAAGGAGGGGCGGAGCAGCACGGGGGTCTCTTTGGGACATCGCCCGCCTAGCAAGTGGAACTCTGTGCTGGGTCTGCTGTTCCGGACTAGGCCCGAGAGCTGGGCCCTGTGGATCCAAAGAGCCTTCTACTCTTCACGGAAGAATCCCAGAGACGTCTCGTGTATCTACCTTCCAAGGCCTGTCGGGAGGATCGGAGACTCCGGGTATCGTGAGACTGTGTGTGGGACACACAGTGGAAGTTGTCCGCACGGACTGGTTCGGTTGGGTGAGAGAGCACTTGCTCAAAGATTCTTTAAGTTACTCTTTAGGCCCAGTGTCTTTTGCTCAGGGCCCATTGTTATCAAGTTGAGCTGCTCACCAGAGGGACAGTGTGCCGTGCAGCCTTAGTTGAATCCCTTGTCGCACATTTAGCAGCTAATTGTTTTACACCCTGTTGGTTACAAATAACCTACAAAGTGCACCACCATTGCTAGCGAAGATCCTTCTCTACGGAAACATTATGAACTAAGTAGTCAGGCCTGACTGTATAGAGTAGAGACATTGCTGGGCGCCATCTTGCCCACGAGGGGGAAGCTTGCAAGCGGGGTTCATTGATTGATGTGCATAGGATTGAGGGGATTGTGTACCTGTTTTATATGCTGACTAGTTCTTATTGCAGGGCTCTGCATGAATAGATGTACTACTGTTTACTCTGATCTTTTATTCTATTCAGTAAACGCATTAGTGATTAAGCAGACACTCTGTGTGGTGTGATTACTATGCAGAAGAGACGGTTAGTTCAGCAAGCAAATATTACTGTGTATGTTATCTGCCGTATTGTGATACCCATAGCCTACGGGTCTCACAATCCTCTAGTTACCACTAGCTGTGCCAAGGGAGGGTAGAGCCAGTATCTAGGGCTTGACAGCGGTGTGTTACAGGCCCAAAAATAATACCAGCAGCCCTCTTAGCTGGGGGTATTGCTACAAGCGTATTAGCTTAGTTTTTCCCTAAGAGCAAAACTGAAGAGCAATTGGCGATTTCAAAACAAGAACTAAGTCACCTCACTGAAAGAAAACTCCAATGTCTCTTGGATGATAAATGTTTTTTGTTTTTTGTATTTATTATTTTCTTTACATTGTCACTTAAAGAGTTAAAACATTTGTCTCAACACATTTTAATGTATTGGGAGATAAAAAGCAGCTCATTTGTATCCTGTTTGACAAACGTGTTGAAAGGCAATGGTTTTGTACAAATCTTTTTGGCTTTCAGCTGCTATTAATCTCTGCCTGTTCCATTCTATGCAGGTATTCATCAATCAATATTGTGGGTGTCCTCTGCTTTCCATAGCTCTCATATACATAATCCCTTTGCTTTCTTTAGCAGCTTGTTAAAAGAATCAATTTCCCTCAAGGGCACATATGGTGCTGCCGTTTCAACATCACAAACCATTTTCGCTGTTGACACATTGCAGCCTGTAAATGTTTTTCGCTTAAACGCAGCCTTGAATTGGTAACACCTACCAATACCTACAAGTTTTAAAATGGATTCTTATAATGAGACTTAGTTATGACTGTGCATTTGAATTGGTTATTACCTTTTTTTTAAATAATATTGTTTAGGCAGTGCCTTGTTGTCTGATCATTTTAGGTCATACATAAAAGTTGTAGGAATACTTTATTTTTAAACATTTTTGATCTATGTAAAATTGGGAGTTCAAGGCAAGTTCATGCATATTTAATTACGTTGTAAATAGTACTGCATCTTAATTGCTTGTGTCCCAAATGACTTGCAATAGATATGAATTCTTTAGTGGCAATACTGTATAATTCTATATATATATATATACATATATATATAAAATTATTGATAAATAAAACCCATCATGGCAACTAGAAGATAAGGAACTGGATAAGTAATGACAAAAAAAAAAAAAAAACAGCATTTAAAGCATATCCGAACCAAAAAAAAAATGTATAATAATATATTGCAGATTATCAGTCCTGACTGCATTTTATTTTCTCCTATTCAACCTTCTATTACCTTATTTTTGGCTGTTGATTTTGCCAGTAAAACACTTCCTGTCCTTGGATGACTCAAGCATCCTTTTGTTTCAGGAGAACAGAAATAAGAATCCCACCCTACCCTACCTTGTAACTGATAATAGTCAACTCATGCAGAGAGCACAGGAAGTTATCAACTCGCAAACTTTCTGACAAGCTCCAAAAAAAATTTTTTCTAAAGTGATATTAAAGTTTTTTGTTTTTTTTTAATAACTATGTAACGGTTGGACTTTTTGCAAACAAACTTCAAAATGAGCACGTTTTCCAAAAAATCTGACCGTGTGTACGCTCCATCGGACAAACTTTTTCGGTTTTCATCAGACAAAAGTTTGCTCAGCAAACATACAAAACGTTCCAGGCCCCTCCCTCCTACAGAGTACCCCCAGAGCAAGCAGCTTGCTTTGGGGGGCACCAGAGCAGCCGCTCCGTGTGTCCATTCACACACACAGTGTGGCTCGGCCCCGCCCCCCACTCTCTCCTCATTTGCTCACTGGCTGTGATTGACAGTAGCAAGAGCCAATGGCTACGACTGCTGTCTCAGTCAATGAGGAGAGAGAGACCTAGGAGAGCCGAGGCTCTTGTGCTCTTGTGTGGATTAAGATGGGGCTCAGGTAAATATCAGGAGGGCTGGGGGGACACTGCACACAAAAGGTTTTTTACCTTCATGCATAGAATGCATGAAGGTAGAAAACCTTGAGTCGTTAGAACCACTTTAACTTATTAGATACAACTGAGCGCCTTTAACTGTATTTGTAACAAAACAAAAGAGAACAAGTAAGAGAAGGTCATAGGTACAGTTTAGATGTGCCAGGCAAACCTTTTTGCTTACAATCTACTGATCCACTTACATTAAGGTTTTTTCCACTTTTAGGATCGCTGTCCTTTCTTTACTATTTACAGATTCATTCCCGCTAGATAGTATAGTTTTCCTTATTCTTCTAGCAATGTGTCTATGAGAGCTGCAGCTCCCATGCACCAAAGCTGTAGTGTTATGTATCTTCCCCCCCCTCTTCTCCCTTTGTCCATTCACAGAATTCCTTGTATTCTGTGAACAATTCGCAAAATACAAGGTTTTCTGTAACTGTACAAGGGGAGAGGAGGGGCAGATAAATAAAAATTCACACAGCTTCTGTGTATGAGAGCCACAGTTCTCAAAGTTGCGGAACCAAAAGTATAAGGAAAGCTATTGTATCTGGCATGAATGAAATTGTAAATAGTAAAGAAAGGGCAGTGGTCATAAAAGTAGAAAGCGCCTCAAAAAAGTGAACTGTTATTGACATAAGTACAAAAATGTAGTAAGTTGTAAAAATACACTTTGGATTAAACTTAATTATGAAAACATTGAAAGGCTGAGAAATATAAACCTTCATAGAGCACCACTATTGAAGTTTTAAACCTGAGCAACACATTACCTCCGACAACCACACTTTTTTTCGCTTTTTTTATTTGAATTTGTGTCAGCGGCAGATCCCAATTGTACACAGTTTATAGTGCACCAACGCCGCATTTCATTAAATAGAGTGCATTCAATCACCGATTTCCTATTATCTATTACATTTGTGTAATAATCCCCCCCTCCAATCATATCTGGGAGGCCAACAAAGAGAGGCAAACGTTCCCATGCCACTATGAGGGGGCCAGCAGCGTCTGTGTCCACAGGCAAAGATAGACATGGTTCGTCCTCAGGCAGGGCACATTTGTCTTTTTTTACTGATGTTGGCCATGCTATTCAGCCACAGCATGCAGAGGAGGTGGTGGACTGGCTTACTAAACCATCCTCATCCTCCTCTTCCTCTATCACCCAAGCTGACACTAGTTTCCAGTCCACCGCAGCTGCCAGAGCGGCTTATTCTGCCTCCTTGTCCACAGCTACTCCTGCCCAATTTTTCCGCACCTGTGTGACATAATTTTTAAGAGCAGAGTCCAATCCTGCGTTTACCAAGGATAACTGAACGTTTTTTGGTGTGAAGGCGCCAACACCCAGGGCCTGATCTTTCCGCACCCATTTCTTCAATTAGAAGTCTGCAAAAGAGACACCAGACTTAAAAAAAAAAAAAAATCAGTAATCTTGGCCTAAGTGTAGTATAATTTGGCTTCTTCACATAAGATTTACTCACTGTGGTGCAGAACTTTGTTATTTCCATCCAAAGTCTGCCAAAGAGACTCCAGAATGTATCCAAAAATCTCTAATCTTGTTCTGAGTGCTCGCCTGTGGGTCCAACGGACTCGATGTCCGCCGGCCACCCACGATTGTGGTGAAGAGAGGCAGAATGGGGATCTGCCTATGTAAACAAGGCGGATCCCTGTTCTGACAGGGGAGGAGAGAGAGATCAGCTGTTCCTAGTGACTCTCTACTCCCAGTCAGTCCATTCCCCTGACAGTTAGAAAGCACCTACCTAGGGAAAACCTAACCCTTTGATCACCCCCTAGTGTTAACCCCTTCCCTGCCAGTGCCATTTATACAGTGATCAGTGCATTTTTATAGCACTGGTCACTATATTGGTGTCACTGGTTACCAAAAAGTGTCACTTAGGGTCAGATTTGCCCGCCGCAATGTCACAGTCCCACTAAAAATCGCAGATCATCGCCATTACTAATAAAAACAATAAAAAAAAAAAAAAGTCCCTAATTCTTTCCCCTATTTTGTAGACGCTATAACTTTTGCGCAAACCAATCAATATACGCTTATTGTGATTTTTTTACCAAAAATATGGAGCAGAATACATATTGGCCTAGACTAGACTTGTGCACAACGGAAAAATTCGTTCCGTTTCGGTTCGTTTCTTTCCGGTCCTGTTGATTCGTAATCATTCGTAATTTTGCTAGACGGGATTTTTCGTGTTCGGACTCATTCGTATTTTTGCAAGCGACATTTTTCGTTGAATTTTTTGTTGCTTTATAATTCGTACTTTCGGTAGAGTACGTTGTTTTTCGTTGATTCTGGACACAACTCCTACTTTCGTAACTTTTTTTGGGTTCGTTGATTCGTAATTTTCCGTGTCTCTCTCACAACGACGCTGCCTATTATGCCTAATGTGCTTCGAATGGATTTGTACTTTTCTAAATACATAGCGGTTATTTGTAACGATTCGAAATCTCGTATTTTACTTTCGTTTTTTACATGCGGCTATAGGCTCCGCCCCTGTACACCATTTTGAGAGGGTTCAGCACGGTGAGGGAGAAGCAGAGAGCAGAGCAGAGTGTTATTGTGCTTCGAATGGATTCGAAATCTCGTATTTTACTTTCGTTTTTTACATGCGGCTATAACCTCCGCCCCTGTACACCATTTTGAGAGGGAGTTCAGCACGGTGTGGGAGAAGCAGAGAGCAGAGCAGAGTGAGTGTTATTGTGCTTCGTATGGATTCGTACATTCGTAACTTTTTCATAACGAATTATGCCGAAGACATTCGGGCATTCGCTATTTGCGGTATAATTTATTTCGGATTCGGTCTTATTCGTAATTGCTTTGTTCGGAAATTCGAATGCTTCCGAATGTCCGAAAGTTGCTAAATTCGGACGAATTTCAATTCGTTACGAAACGAATTGCACAAGCCTAGCCTAGACCAGTGTTTCTCAACTCCAGTCCTTGAGACGCCCCAACAGGTCATGTTTTCAGGATTTCTCTCAGATGAAACGGCTGTGGTAATTACTAAGGCAGTGAAACAAATCACCTGTGCAAAATAATGGAAATCCTGAAAACATGACCTGTTGGGGGCCTTGAGGACTGGAGTTGAGAAACACTGGCCTAGACTAATGAATAAATTAGTTTTTTTATATATTATTTTTGGATATGTTATTACAGCACAAAGTAAAAAATATTGTTTGTTTTTTTTCAAAATTGCCAGTCTTTTTTTGCAGCTCGGAGGGGGACGGCAGCATGGAGGGGGACGGCGGCATGGAGGGGGACGGCGGCATGAAGGGGAACGGTGGCATGAAGGGGAACGGCGGCATGAAGGGAAATGGCGGCATGGAGGTGGACACGGAGGGAGAGAGCAGCATGGAGGGGGACACGGAGGGAGGGAGACAGCAGAAAAATGGAGGGGGCTGGAGGAGGATACGGGGACAATCAGCGGTGATCGTGTGTGGGGGAGTTACAAGCACCGATCACCGCTGATTTTAAAGCAACTGAAAGCCTGCGGGGGGGGGGGGGAAGAGAGAAGCGGAGAAACAGCTGTCAAACTTTTAGATCTATACAGCGGTGATCGGTGCTTGTAACACCCCCACACACGATCACCGCTGACTGTACACGTTTCGGATCAGGCATCAGGAACATTTGCCCGAGTACAAGTACTCGGGCAAATGCTCGGTATCGGTACCGATACTAGCATCGGTATCGGGACAACCCTAAAGAATACGTATCGGCCTAAACTGAGGAAAGACATTTTTTTATATATATATTTTTTGGGGATATTTATTATAGCAAAAAGTAAAAAATATTGCATTTTCTTCAAAATTGTTGCTCTATTTTTGTTGATAGCGCAAAAAATAAAAACCGCAGAGGTGATCAAATACCACCAAAAGAAAGCTCTATTTATGGGAAAAAAGGACATCAATTTTGTTTGGCTACAACGTTGCACGACCATGCAATTGTCAGTTAACCACTTCAGCCCCGGAAGAATTTACCCCCTTCCTGACCAGAGCACTTTTTGCGATACGGCACTGCATCGATTTAACTGACAATTGCGCGGTCGTGCGACATTGCACTCAAACAAAATTGACGTCCTTTTTTAATCTCTGCGGTTTTTATTTTTTCCGCTATAAACAAAAAAAGAGCGACAAATAAATATAATAAATATCCCCAAAAAATATATATATAAAAAAAAATCCTCAGTTTAGGCCGATATATATTCTACATATTTTTGGTAAAAAAAATAAAAATCGCAATAAGCGTAAATTGGTTGGTTTGCGCAAAAGTTATAACGTCTACAATATCGGAGATAGATTTATGGCATTTTTTTTTTATTAGTAATTGCGGCGATCTGCGATTTTTATCGTGACTGCGACATTATGGTGGACATATCGGACACTTTTGACACTATTTTGGGACCCAAAATAGTGTCAAAAGTGTTAACCCCTTCCCTGCCAGTGTCATTTACACAGTAATGCACTGATTACTGTGTAAATGACACTGGCAGGGAAGGGGTTAAACACTAGGGGGCGATGAAGGGGTTAAGTGTGTCCTAGGGAGTGATTCTAACTGTGGGGGGATGGGCTAAAAGTGACATAACAGCGATCACTGATACCGATGACAGGGAGCAGTAGATCTCTGTCCTGTCACTAGGCAGAACAGGGAAATGCATTTGTTTACATAGGCATCTCCCCGTTCTGCCTCTCCGTGACCCGATCACGGGACACCGGTGGACATAGAGTCCGCAGGTCCCGCAGGCACTGTCACGGAGTAGGGCGCGCGTGCCCACAATGCCGCGATTTAAAGGGGACATACCTGTATGCCCATTTGCGCAGCCGTGCCATTGTGCATATACATACATATATCGTCGTGCGCTGGTCGGCATGTGGTTAAAGCGACGCAGTGCCGTGTCGCAAAAAATTACCTGGTCATTAACCACTTGCCTATAGGGCACTTTCACCCCCTTCCTGCCCAAGCCATTTTTCAGCTTTCAGCGCTGTCACACTTTGAATGACAACTGCACGGTCATGCAACATTGTACCCAAATGAAATTTTTATCATTTCCCCACAAATAGAGCTTTCCTTTGGTGGTATTTGATCACCTCTGCGGTTTTTATTTTTTGCGCTATAAACAAAAATAGAGCAACAATTTTGAAAAAAATCCAATAATTTTAACTTTTTGCTATAATAAATATCCCCAAAAATCTTATTTATAGCATTTTTTTTTTTTACTAGTAATGGCGGCGATCAGCGATTTTTATCATGACTGCGATATTGCAGCGGACACATCGGACACTTTTGACACATTTTTGGGACTATTCACATTTATACAGTGATCCCCACTATAAAAATGCATTGATTGATTCCTGTATAAATATGACTGTCAGGGAAGGGGTTAACACTAGGGGGTGATCAAGGGGTTAAATGTGTTCCCTAGATTGTGATTCTTACTGTGGGGGGAGGGGACTGACTGGGGGAGGTGACCGATGGTTGTCCCTATGTACAAGGGACACACCATCGGTCTCCTCTCCCTGACAGGACGTGGATCTGTGTTTACACACACAGATCCACGGTCCTGCTCAGTTATTGGGCAATCGCAGGTGCCCGGCGGCCATCGCGGCCGCCCGGCGGCCATCGCGGCCGCCGGGCACGCGCATCGGGTCCCCAGTGACGCGGCGTGCGCGCGCGCCCCCTAGTGGCTTCTGAAGGCGATCACGTCATATGACGTACGACCAGAACAACAGGGTCTTCCGCCCTTCGTCATTTGACGGTAAGCGGTTGACAAGCGGTTAAGGGGGTAAATCCTTCCGGGGCTGTATGTCAGTTTTGCTGCAGCATGTTCTATACACGGTACAGATGGGACACTTTTCAGCCAGACTGAGGGGACCCCCCAGGCACTATATTTAAAGGAATATTAATTTTTATTGTTTCACTTTAAGTATCAATAAAATCACTGCTCATTTAAAAACAATATTTTTTAAAAGATTTTTTTGCATTGATACATGTCCCTCAGGGCAGTACCTGGGCCCCGTACCCTTTTTATGGGCAATTACTTGCATATAAGCATTAAAAATGGGGACATTTGATTTTTTGAGTTCTGGTCCCATAGACTTTAACCACTTGCTGACCGCCGCATGCCCATTTACGTCGGCAGAATGGCACAGGCAGGCAACGTACCTGTACGTCCCTTTGAATTTGCTGCCTAGAAAAAGAGAAGTGCCATTTAGGTGCAGCGATTAAAAACAACTTTAATGACCAACGGTCATAAAAACTCAGAGTATGAAGTAATGTATAAATCATCAATATTTAGAAGCCGACGCCACAAAATCCCCTCCTGCAGGATCCACTGAAGACAGAAGATGCAGCTGTCAGTTTGGGTAAGAAAAGCCGAGGATGCTGGTAGGAATCCCCTCACGCTGGTTTGGAGCGCACCTGGAACGCAGTCCTTGAGCATATGTGCCGTCATCTGGCAGGGATGGGTTGGTGCTCACAGGCTATGCTCTCAGAGCCAACTGCTCCTTCTACAGGCCTATAGAATGTGCAGTCAGCTCTGATCACGCAGCCTGTTAGCACCGACCCATCCCTGCCAGATGACGTCACATCCGCTCGAGGAGTGCATCTCTGGTGTGCTACAAGCCGATGTAAGGAGTATCCGGGATTCCTACCAGCGTTCTTGGTTTCACATGCACACATGTAATAATTTGTAACTGTTGATAACTTCTGAATCCTCTCTACTTTAAAAGGACTGAGATGATAAGTTTAATATAACTCACTTCATATGTTCCTATTCTGTCCATGTGCTCTTCTATATCACGTCTCTTTTCCTGTATATGTGTTGTATAAATGTTTAACATTCTAGCTTTCAGATCTTTGTCTTCTATATGTTGATTGTTAATAAGGAATATCCTTTTCTGAAAGCTTTTTAAAAAAAAAAAAAAATGGTTTACTGTAGATCACTGTATCAATGAATAAAATAGTTTTCTGGTTTATAAGCCCAGAAAGTGTATTATGTGAACAAATTCTATGACTGAAAAATAAAAACAAAAAGCTACTGTAGCAGTTATAATGTGTTCCACTGCTATAATGTGTCAACAGGTTTTCAGTTTTGGTTATTCATGTTCTGCAACACAACAGACATTTCAAAATATGTTTCGGAGTGATCCTTCACAACTCTCAAATCGCAACTCATCTTGGCTACAGCCTAGCACTGCAGAAATTCAACAATTCCAGTTACATCTGTGGACACCAGAACAACTATTTCCCTGTAGCAGCCATCTTAAAATGATCCTCTGCCAAGGCTAGGAACACATCCTATATGACAGATAGTCTCGTCGACAGCAAAAGCACATTTTATTCATCTAATGCAGGATGAAAGTCAAGACCAAACTGATGCAGCAAAATATATTAGTGTTGGTTGGCAAGGCTAATGTCTGATGTGTTGTTTAATAAATCTCTACTCAAAAAGTTCATCCTGCTATTGATAAAATGCAGTTTAGACAGCCCAAAACTTTAACAGCAGAAATCCATTTTGAATTTAAAAACTCAATTGCTCGTCACTTAATAAACCACAAAACACAGATTTAGCTGCAATATTCACCCTAATGCCAGGGCTAGCCCCTGCAAAAGTATCCTCTAACCCACTTCCCTAGAGCTTAGACTGTCATGGACGCACTCCCGGGGGGTGTATCATCATGTTGGTTTTTGCTAACAGTACAGTTAAGTCATAACATGAGTGGTAACCTCTGCATTCAAGACTGCCACACAAAATATTGACACTTTGGACCCAATTTGGACATTTTCACTTAGGGGTGTACTCACTTTTGTTGCCAGTGGTTGTGTGTTGATTTATTTAAGGGGACAGCAAACTTACACTGCTATACAAGCTGTACACTCACTACTTTACATTGTAGAAAAGTTTTATTTCTTCAGTGTTGTCACATGAAAAGTTATAATAAAATATTTACAAAAATGTGAGGGGTGTACTCACTTTTGTGAGATACTGTACATATATACATGTTTGGTGGAGTTGTCCACCTACTAAACAACTATGGGGCATGATTTTCAATGTGTATAATGACTGTTATCTAACGAGACCCCATAAATAGCATTACTATCCCTGATCCCTAGTACAGTGAAATCAGTGAACGCTTCTGCTCTAAAACTTTTTTATTGCTGCCAGGCAGATCATACCTCTGCACTAGAAGTCAAAAGTAGTTCCTACCCTCGCAGATTGGTTTGAGACATTGAACAAACTCATATGTATGGAATGTATAATTGCACAAGACAATGATAAATCAGTGCAATTCAAAAGTATATGGATGGCATGGTGGGTCCTTGTTGACGCACCTAAATTCAAACATTTTACCTAAGTTTTATTTTATTTTTATATGAGACCAGAACTAATTTCAGTGGAAACCTGGGACATGACTGTGTCCTAGCTAATCCCCTTTATATTGCCTTACCCCTCCCTTTTTTTTCCTTCTTTTCTCTTTTTTTTCTATTCTTCTCTTTGGTAAAACATAAAACCAATAGAAGTATAGGAGTACAACATGTATTTACCTTTCATGTTGTTGATGGCCTACTATCCATGAATGTCAAGTTTGATGATGGCTTTGTAAACTCTCCAGCTCTATTTGTTTAATCTGTTTGTTCTGTAGTTTCATAAGTCAATTCACATAATTTGTAACTGTATTTACATTCTCCCTCTTTAAAGCGGTTGTATACCCCGTTTTCACATTTTTACCTACAGGTAAGCCTATAATAAGGCTTGCCTGTAGGTAAAACTAATATCTCCTAAACCTGTACAGTTTAGGAGATATTCACCTTGCATGCAGCCGCTGATGTCCGCGGTGCATGCGCTCTGAAGGTCCAGCGGATGCTGCCGGAAAATCAGAGCTCTTTGCCAGAAAGAGGACTCATCGCGGCTCCGGTAACTCACAGCGCCCGAGCTGCAAACCCGGAAGATGTCAGGTCTGCTCCCTCAGCAGTGACCAGGAGGCGATGTTGACACTTCTTTCTAAGGTATGTAAGTATTTCATAATGAGCTACTATGCAGTGCATAGTAGCTCATTATGCCTTTGCCTTACAGGTTTGTTTTTTTTCGTGGGTATACAACCACTTTAATAAATACTGATTTGAATAAAGATATATACAAGACTGTTTTTTTTTCACATACATTTAATTTTTTTATGTATGGTCATATCAATTATTATGTGTTTTAATTTACATCTCTGCAATCCATTTTAATATTTATACACCTTTTTTAACTACTTTCTTACTGGGCACTTAAACCCCCTTCCTGCCCAGGCCAATTTTCAGCTTTCAGCGCTGTCACGCTTGGAATGACAATTGCGCGGTCGTGCAACGTGGCTCCCAAACAAAATTGACGTCCTTTTTTTCCCACAAATAGAACTTTCTTTTGGTGGTATTTTATCATCTCTGCGGTTTTTATTTTTTGCGCTATAAACAAAAATAGAGCGACGATTTAAAAAAAAACACAATATTTTTTATTTTTTGCTATAATAAATATCCCAATTTTTTATTTTTTTTAAATATTTTTTTTTTCCTCAGTTTAGTCCGATATGTATTCTTCGACATATTTTTGGTTAAAAAAATAATCGCAATAAGCGCTTGATTGGTTTGCGCAAAAGTTATAGCGTTTACAAAATAGGGGATAGTTTTATAGCATTTTTATTAATATTTTTTTTTTTACTAGTAATGGCGGCGATCAGCGATTTTTATTGTGACCGCGACATTATGGCGGACACATCGGACACTTTTGACACCATTTTGGGACCATTGTCATTTTTACAGCGACCAGTGCTATAAAAATGCACTGGTTACTGTAAAAATTACACTGGCAGGGAAGGGGTTAACACTAGGGGGCGAGGAAGGGGTTAACTGTGTTCCCTAGGAGTGATTACTACTGTGTGGGGGAGGGGACTGACTAGGGGAGGTGACCGATCTGTGTCCCTATGTACAAGGGACACAGCATCGGTCCCCTCTCCCTGACAGGACGTGGCTCTCTGTGTTTACACACAGAGATCCACATCCTTGTCTGTGTACACGCCGATCGCGGGTACCTGGCGGACATCGCGGCCGCCAGGCACGCGCATCGGCATCTCAATGATGTGCCGGGTGCACGCACGTGCCCCCCCAGTGGGCGGAATAGCCGAGGCCGTCTATCGACAGCCTCCCGGATTTATAGAGCCACCTTGAGGCCGTCGTTTGTACATGGCCCAGGTCTCAGGTGGTTAATAATGATTTTTAGAATTCATGGTATACACTATATCCCCAATATTTAATGACACTGTGCTTTTTATGTATTTTTTATAGTCTTTTTTTATACATATTTTTGATGGGCGTGTGCCACCAACATTAAATCCCCACCTATATGGTTTGTGAAGGGGTTAAATTTATATAGTGGCTCATTATACCATTTTAATCATTATTATTATTATTATTATTATTATTATTAGTTTCTAATATTGCTTTTAATGTTATCTGTTACATTTGAGATATGCATTCATTGTTTTTTGTGAAAATGCTAAATATCCGCCTGATTTTGCTTTATATTGAACAAACATTTGATTTGACTAAATTGTCTTTGTTATATTGTGCCTCCTCGCTCCCAGAGTGTGCTAAGCCTTAAGCGCTATGATTAGGCTGCAGAGACAGACACCCGTCATCTGTCGCTATGCGCGTGTAATTGGCTGGCTTGCCAGGGAGCATGGCGATTTAAGCTCTGCGTAATGTCGTGCGGTCACGCTCTCTGTTGAAGTCGGATATGACGAAATGCGTAAGGGCGTGACCCACACGACATCCCGGAAGTGACGCCTGCGCTCCACCGCCATACCCTACCCGGAAGTGATTGCGGTGTCTGCAAAGAGACACGTGCGGATTCCCTGGAATGGCTGATCACGGGCCACGTTATACGCTTGAAAAAATCTTTGATTGTGTACATAGTTATTGTTAGGGGATCCTTTGGTTACATGGGGAGTTCGTTTTAAATAAACAGAATCACGCTATGTGCAATTATTTCTTGTGTTTTATGACGTTTTTTGGAGCCAATTTACCTGTGGATCTCTGTGGATTGTGAGGTGTAAGAGCAAACTGGCTGAGGAACACTGACCTAAAGGCTAACTTATTAGAGGCTTCTGGTGAGTTTGACCCCCTGGGGGAGTGTGCTTCACGAGGTGGAAAGTTGGATGTTTATTTTGGTGGAAGGTGCACACTGAATCAACCGCTTTTATTATCACCCCTGATACTTTGAACCCCTGATACTGCACAATATTATCACCCCTGATACTACACAAAGACTGTTTACTGTGTTACTCTATCACACAGATTATTATCCTTTATTTAGCGCTGTTTTAGTATCTGTGGGATTCAGTTTATTGGACTGTTTTATCGTTTTACTACCTATTTTGAATATATACAAGACTATTTAAATTAAATAATCTATACAAATCACTACCTAATAGCCCTGTAATCCATTGTTCTCTAAAACATTTCTTACTGTGGTTTTCTGCCTCCTTGTAGTGTCCCCTGTGAGCTCTTGAACCTTTCCTTCTGCCCTACACTTCTGTTTTATTGGAACGAGTGCACACTACACATCCCATAGTCCATTTTTCCCCTAGTCCATCTCAGAATAAAGCAAGAGAGGGTAGCTATGTTGCTACATACAGTGGAACCATAGAGGATAAACATAAGCACCCTCTAAAAGAAAGTCTAACCACAGTAGCAAAAAAAAAAAGAAGAAGAAGAATTTGAAAATTTGGAGGAGGCTGAGAGCAATAGAAGGTACTTTATTTATTCAAGAATATAAAGCTGAATACAATTTTTTTTCTTTCTAAACAAGAGTTTAATGTCACTTTATTAAAGCATCGGTAGAATAAAAAAAGTTTAACATGAGTGTGATTCTCAGATGATATATTGTGTAATTGATGAAGCCTTCAGTAGAATAAATATTTAGTAAGTGGTTTAACATTTTCTTTTTGCTTATACAGTGAAACTTTGGATTGCGAGTAACGCGGTTAACGAGCGTTTCGCATTACAAGAGCACTGTATTTTTTTTTTAAATCCTGACTCAGTTTGCGAGTGTTGTCTCACAATACGAGCAGGATTCAAGCCACAGCTGTGTGCAGTACTGAGGTGGGGGGGGCGCCTGAGCCGAGCGGAGCCGATCGCAGCCAATCTGAGCCGTTCGGAAATGCTTGGAATAACTTGGAAATACTCAGTTCCCAAGCTTTTCCGAGGTTTTCTAAATTCAGCCGAGCTGTCCCCAGGCCTTTCCAAATGTTTACGAGGCTCTTCGCCCCCCCCACCTCTGGCCACATGCGGTATTGCATGCCATTGAAGTCAATGCGGAACAAATTATTTTCGTTTCCATTGACATTCGTTTCCATTCGTTTTCCATGGGGAAACTCGCCTTCATATGCGAGTGCTTTGGATTACGAGCATTCTCCTGGAACGGATTATGCTCGTAATCCAAGGTTCCAATGTACTCTGAGGTGAACTCACTTTGCTCTTACACATCACCTACAATTCTGGCTGTGTTTAACTTTGGGTGGACTGCACCCCACAAAAATGTAAACGGCAGTTACAATAAAACAGATTATGCTGACATAAATATACATATACAGTATATGGTATTTACAGTATATGTGTATATGTATATGGCGGGTATATATATATATATACACACACACACACACACACACGCGCGCGTCATGTAGCTCTTCGGGTTTAATAAATGTGCTATTAGGTGTTTATTCAGCCAAAAAAACCACAGTATTCATATTTGTCAGAAATTGAATTCATGAATAGGTAACTGTCCACTGCACAAAACGTACCCTTTACCACTCACATGAAGTGGCTAAATGCAACAGAGAATTACTTTCTAAAATATTGAAAATATAGAAATATCCTTTAAAGTACTTAATAAATTGGTTGGTGTTAAATATTCACATTTATCTGTTGAGTGCTGATGAGTAGTGAAAGTGTATAGCCATTTTCTAATCTCCATTCTGAAAATAAATTAACAATGACTTTGCTACAAGGGACTGTAGTAATGAGGATGGAATTTTAAAGCACTTCTGATGGGGCCTTCAAACAAATGAGATTTTAGATCAGAGAAGTTCATAACTCAACAGTTTCACACAGCCGTTTCTGATGTGTGGGTAATTTTGGAAATGTAATGGTAGACTGCGATACGATGGATTAATACAACAACACTCCACAGTGTCTGGGTTATGCCCTTCTATGCTGCATTAAAAGAAGTCTGACTCTTGTTTAATAGGGTAACAGTTAATTATACCCATGGCTTTCAGCTAATTGTTCCCTACAATAAAAATCAAGCAATAAGAATTACAATGGGATATAGATAATTAGTAATGATCTGGGGAAAGTACTACATCCACATAGCCCATTATGAACTGAGGATGCTTCTGGAACGTTCACTTATGATACTTAAAGGTGCAATGCCCAATTAATACTCTAAATCCATTGAAATCCCCAAAGAATCATTAAGCACAGTATCTGTTTCATTTAACAGATACGGAGCTACTCACCTTGTATAATCATATCACATAAAGCTTTGCTTTGGAACCACTCCAGGCAAATCATTAAAATTAATGTCATGGAACAAAATACTGATTTTAAATAGCTTTCAGCAAAGATGTGTGAGGAGCAAAATTGCAACAAAGTCAGGTTGGTATTCATCAGTATACGGGTTACTAAATTACACAACAGTCTTATGAGGCTGATAGGGGTGCAGGAAACTTTTGTTCACCTAGTTTAACTGTACCAAATATTTCTCTCAAATATTAATAGTACCTTAGTACTGGAAGATGCCGGTAGGTGGCAGCATGAGGTCACTGACACCATCAGTGTTTTTTTCCTCCATCACAGAAAGACATGAAAATAGCTAGTGAGAAACTTCAGGTCCTCTTTACATTTGAAAACTTTGCTTAATCAAGATATTGTCTTAGCTTTAGACCCCTTTCACACTGTTTTAGTCTGCTTTCACACTGAGAGCATCGGCCGCTAGCGGTAAAGCGACCACTCGTTTTGGTGGGGCTTTACCGATGTTTAAGCGTTGCTTTTGCACCACTTTTTGGCCAGTAGAAGGATGCTTTTAACCCCAAAAAAGGGGTTAGAAACTCCTGTGTTGCAGCGCTTCCGAATTGCTTTTCAAGCGCTTCGGAAGCGCTGCCCATTCATTGCAATGGGCAGGAGCATTTTGGGAGCCCTGTATTGCTGCTTGCAGGACTTTTTCTAACGTCCCGCAAGCGCACCGCCTGGGTGTGAAAGCATCTATTGCAGAGAATGGGAGGCAGTTTTCAGGCGCTTTACAGGCGCTATTTGTATCGCCAAAATGCCTGAAAACTGCCTCAGTGTGAAAGAGGTCTTCATGCTAGAAATAGCCTCTAAATAGCAACTGAAAACCACCTCCCAATCATTTCCGTGTAAGCAGCATCTTTGGGGCAGTTTGGGAGCGCTGTGAACAGCGCTCCCAAAATGCCCTGCCCATTGAAATGAATGAGCAGTGCTTCCAAAGCGCTTTAGAAGCACTGCATACATGGACATTTTTAACCTCTTCTTTGGGGTTAAAAGCGCCACTCTAATGGCCGAAAAGCACCGCTTAAACAGCGCTAAAGTGCCTCTAAAATGAACGGTGCTTTAGCGCCAACATGGCCCCAGTGTGAAAGGGGTCTTATGAATGCATAAGTACTGGGCGGGATCAACTATGGTTATTGCAGGTGGGGACAGCATATGTCCTTCAAAGAACAATACCAAGCTACAAGCACTATTGTCACTATAATGTAAAGGATTTGCAGATTCTGCATATAAATGTTGTGTTTGACAATATTTCTGGTGTTTCTAGTTATTTGCAATGGTCTTCAGAAACCTCTCTTTTTAAAGATGTAAAGCATGCAGGCTATTATTTTACATTGTGGTAACATAATAAGGATAGTCTGACTATGTCATTATGATACAATTGTGGTCAGTATGTATTGGGGCAAGCTGGAATGTATATTTGGGCACAAAACTGTAAATGATTGTGCCAATAATGAGAATCCGCTGAGCCCCAAACTGAGGAAGGAGAACGGGGTGTCCTTCTGAACACAGTGACCACTGACCACCTCATATCCCACAAATATGCAATTCAGCGACAAAACAATCATAATGGACAGTCAAGCTCCATCATAAATTCCATTGAAACTATAAAAGTGGTTTATCTAAATCCTATTTAGGGTCGGCAAAGCCTCAAAAGATTTCTAATTAAGCTATATCATTAAACTCTATTATGCCAAAGCCTACTAAATGGCTATTATAAACAGCACTTAGCGGAAGCTGGAAAACCACAGACATTTATATCACCTTATTGTAACTAACTTTTGTCAGACTGGGGGTTAGTAACCTATACCAACATATAGATAAGCTGTCTGGATTTAAAGCTGAACACTGGGGAAAGTAAAAATCCTCCGCTGCACTTTTACTTATGCGATCCTCTGCTCCCACAATCTCCCTCCATGCTGCTATACCTGTGCCCACAGCTTCTTCTCCCTTATGCTCATCAGTTGCAAGTCTTCTGAAGTCATCAAGTATAATGCAGAGCCCATAGCACTTCATTGGACATAAGGGCACCAAGGAACAGTCTACTGATGGAGCATAAGGAAGTAGAGGAGAATGCCAGCTACCAGGGACCTTTTCCTAATCCTCTAGAACTAAACAAGTATTTAAAGTTTCAGCAAAATGTCATTATTCTGATATGTGTCTGGTGGACCATGCACTTGTATTGAAAACTATCCTGTTCTATTAGCATTGCTTGCTTTGTGTGAAATACCTGGTGATACTGCTAGTCCCCCTGCTTTCCTATTTCAAAATGACATTGCCAGACATGAAAGCACATCCAGCCTTGTGTGGTCAGTTTGCTTCTTTGCATTCTACTTGGGGGAACAGTCTGCCTGTACTCCAGGGTCAGGCTTCTGCTGACACGCCCCATGCTCTTCACTCAGGAGATCAGTGTACTGCTATCTCTCTGCCTCCTGCTGACACACCTCCTGCCCAGCCACCACAGTGAACGACAGTGCAACCAGCTGGTGATCCAAGTCCTGACATGGATTCTTTGCCAAAAACAAAAACCAGGAAAACTTTGTTAAGTACTTTCTCACTTTTAAGTCTGTTTATTTTGCTGTTGCTTATTGACTGCATTTTGTAATATACCCATTTGGAGTCCTACCGGTTCTGGTCCCTGCCTATTACCTTCGAATACTACAGAAACAAACAGCTGCGTTCATCTGGAGCTCAATGAAACACAGAGTAACAAAAAGTACCCTCCCCAAGCTTTGCGGCGGTCTCGGCTTCCTAAATTGTGCGATATACTATAAAGGAGCACATGTGGCCAGCCTACCCAAATATCATGCCACTCATGAAATTTCTTTATAGGTAGTGATTGAATCTGTGGACTGGGACCCCCTATCAGTCTATAACCTATTATGGCTACGTCCGGCAGATCGCACTAATCTACGTAACCCCGTCACCAGACATTTTATCTCCCTTTGGGATAAGCTCAAATCAACCTACAACCTGCAATCCCCCCACAACCCCCTCCTTTCCTTCCTCAAGAACCCAGCCTTTTATCCAGCCTGGGAGTCCCATGCAGCATTCAGTAGGTAGGCATCCTCAGGGCTCATAAGGTTACATAACCTTGTTACTACTTCCACATTTCTCCCCTTTCCGACTCTTAGCGAATCCTTCAACCTACCCCCATCGTAATTGTTCCGACACCTCCAAATTAAAAACTTGTATACACCTAATAATAATACCATTACCCCCCTTAATCAATTTTCTAGTTTTGAATCCGCATGCAAACATGACCCGCACACTAGAGGGCTGATCTCCATCCCTGTTTTCCCAACTCCTAGTCAAACCTGATTCTGACAAGCCACAGTATACTCAGAAATGGAAGGAAGATATGGTCAGCAACTAAATCATCATCGCCTAATATTCTGGCAGTAGAAGCCAACTATAAAGTGCTGACCCGCTGGTACTTAGTACCCTCTAGAATAGCTAAATATGTCCCCTTCTACTCAGCTTTCTGTTTTCGTGGCTGCTCGGAGCCAGGTACATATATACATATCTGGTGGTCCTGCCCGACAGCTCAAACCTTCTGGAAAAATATTTTTGCTCTCGCCTCCAAATAGTTTGAGGTCCCTGTGCTAGCAGACCCAGCCACTGCACCTCAGTCTAAAACCAGATTCCCTTACGTGCACACAATAAGCTTTTTATTAAAATTCTCACAGCTGCGAAACAAACAATAACTACTGTAAAGCGTGGAAATCCCCCTCTTTAATTGTAGCTGCGACCAAGCATAGAGTAACCCGTACTCTGATACATGCCAAAATGAAAGCCATTGAAAGAGATCAAATTCTCAAATTTGACAGGATTTGGAAACCCTGGGTCGCGCACTGTTTATCGCCGACCTTTGACCAAACTGTCCTCCTGCCATGGGAGCTGTCACTTCACCACCCTCACTCAGCAACCAGGTCATCCTTGTGGACTCCCATTCTTTCCCCCACCTCTCTCTCCTCTTTTTCCCTCCTCTCCAGTTATCTAGTTATGGAGCTTCCCTCTCCCTGTGCAATACAGACCTTTTTTCTCCTCTGCTTTAACCCCTTTAGCCGCTATCAGGCAACCATACCCTGTCTGTATACCTACCATTATTGAGTATATTGTTACTCTGATACACATATTTGTGACTATATAATAATAATCTAATTTACTGTAAGCTCATGTTAACTAACGGACCATAATGTACTGTGGTCCACCTTCTTTGTTCATGTCCGTCTATTACTGACTTTTGTAAATCCAATAAAAACGCTTTAACAAGGACTGTATTTTGTAATATCTTTTTCTGTAAATTTTATCTTGCATCACTTTAGCCTTTTATATAAATAAAACAATATTTAAAAATTATGAAGCTTTCTCTAAATCCTCCAAGCAAAAAACTGAAGAATCCTTACCTCTTTTGAAAGGTCTACCATATTTTATACTCTGTTACCTTCCTGTCGGTCACATTTCCTAAAAAGTTTCAGTTAAAACACATGGTGACATCTATTGCTTGTGTGTAGAGGGTTAACTGTGGATTTAACCAACCCCCGTGACAATCACTCTCAGTTTGTTGGTACCTGTGCTATTATCACATTGATGCCTTGTTAATTTTTTTTACAATATATCATTAAATATAATTTTGATCGGTCAAGCCAAATTTGGTTAAAATTATACTTATGCCCTAACTATTATACCTGCTACACAACTCTCCTGTAGTTATCCCTCTTAAAACATTCCACACAGTAAAATCACTTTGCCATTCCCTTTTATGGAAGTAGGGCTCTCTCTGGATAAGGCTGGCGCAACTTCAACACCTGAAGACTATGGGAGGCATTGAGCTAAGCAATTGCAGGGGGTCACGGGGTACACTGGTTTTAGCAGTTTTTGGGATAACCCTGCTTTTCCGGAACTAGCTTAGCCGCAGTATGCCCCTAAGTGGCTAGAGTATGGTATTACACATCTAAAGCACATTTTTTTACTAGTGGTCGGTTGATGCCTTTCTCTGCTCTGCAAGCCACATTTGGTCTCCCCTCACAGATGAATTAGGGTACGCAGTGTCAGCTCAGCATTTTCCTCCTGACTTTTGTCTTTCCCCTACCCCAGTGTTTTCTATGATGCAACAAGTTACTTCCACTTATGCCCTGTACACACGATCGGATTTCCGATGGAATAAAATCCGATGGATTTTTCCATCGGAAATCTGATAAAGCTGACTTCCATCAGTCTTGCCTAGACACCATCAGTCAAAAATCCGACCGTCCCAAACGCCGTGATGTAAAACACTCAGAAGAGCCGAGAAAAATGAAGTTCAATGCTTCTGAGCATGCGTCGACTTGATTCTGAGCATGCGTGAGTTTTTTCTCCGATGGAGTTCTCCACAGACAATCGGAATTTGCCATTGTTTTATTTTTTCCATAGGTAAAACTTAAAAGATGTTCTATTTTTATATACCGATGGAAAAAAGACAGATGGAGCCCACACACGATCGGTTTGTCCGATGAAAAAAGTCCATCGGTCTTTTTTCATTAGAAAAACCGATCGTGTGTACGCGGCATAAGGGTTTTATTTCTATTATTTACAGCTGCTTGGGACATACCTAGACAAATACCCCTGTAGGGCTAGAGTGCAGTGGGAGCTGGATGTGGGTGAATTGACAGGAGATCGATGGGAGGAAGCTATGGAGGCAGTGTATTGCAGCTCCTTAAATGTGACGCAACACCTCTCACAGTTATATATCCTGCTTAGAGTGCATTATACTCTTTTCAAACTGCATAAAATGGGCCTACTGGCAGACTCTTTTGTCCCAAGTGTCGGAGGGATCATGGGGATCTGCTTCATATGCTATGGTGCTGCTCCAATCTCCATAAATACGGAGACACTGTCCTTCATACAATCAATCAGGCTTTCTAATTGAATTAATCTCTGGATCCCTTATCTTGTATCCTTGGTATTTTGGATCCGGTCATTTCTGAAACTTTTGTTAAGATGGCTCCAGGGCCATATTTCAGGCTCATAAAGTGCTTTTGATGTATTGGAAAAGTTCCTTGCCCCCGTCCCCACAGGCTTGGATTACCAACATGAGTACCACACTTCTTTATGAAAAAATTATAAACCAACATAGGGGCTGTCCCACCAAATTTGACAGGGTATGGGATGGATGGCTGTCGATACCAGGGTTAGCACCCGTGGAGCTGGTTTTACATTGGTTACAAGGTTGAGTTCTCAGACATATTGCCTAGTCATTATTTTACCTGAGGTTCGCTTTCACCCACGTATTCTATGTTTACTTGCATGGCTGTTTATTACCCAACTTGTAGATTGGTCGAGTTGTGATAACAGAGCTGAGGTTTCATATTTATATCCGCAAATGTACTGTAATTTGAATTACTGTTGATTTATTTGCATGCTTGTATATTCAAGTGTTAGATATTTTGCTGTATACTGTGACAAGATGTTCTGGAACTCTTTTCTGAGCTGGCTAATAAACTTCGTCTTTGATGCCAAAAAAATCTTAATAAATAATTTCTCTTTTGTTGATCTGAGTAGAAAACAATGGTGCATAATAAGTTACGTTTGCCAGAAACAGTGCTACTTACATAGTTCTTCACTGCAGAATGATCAATGCCAAGGTGCTGGTAACATGGTTTTTGCAGGAAAGTCTTCAGTGGGTGACATTTGAGTGAGAGACATTTAACCAGGTCTAGCCAATTAGCTGCGTTGTATGAAGACAAATCCTACCCAACAGCAAATACCATATAACCAATGCTTTAGCACATGTAACATGGCCAGGTAACAGAGGGTGGTGGATGTTATATTCATTCATGCTTAGTACACTGTTCATTCTATCTGTAACAATACAAGGTCTCTTTATGTGGTGACAACAAGAGTGCTGAAATACAAAATATATGATCTTCATACTGTGTGAGATGGCTTGCCATAGGACAGGACAAGTGGAAAATCTTAGAAAACTGTATTTCCAGTGCATTTATTACAGTATGAAATTCTATGGAGATAAAAAAGTGAAATCGTTATTCTAACACGAGCTGTACAATGCCTACAGAAGCTTAATTAAGATTTCCACATTATAATTTTCCTGTTTCCTTTAAGGCATTAAAAGTTTAAATATCATTCAGGTAATGAATGCATTCAACTAAGCTTGCTTGGCTCATCATGGCTAGAACTATGTGATATCAATACATAAATAAACCCAATTAAATGCACTAGTAAACTATAGTATGGACCGATCTTCAAACCTGTTTTTGTGTTAATAGATGTCATTATCGTCATAAAACATCTCTGTGTACTAGGAAAGCACATAGCTACAGAGATGCATTGATAAATAATACTATGAAAAACCGGAGCGAGATGTTAAAGCAATATTCTGAACAGGGAAAGCTATTTTTTAAAGCATATGTACAGTCTTCTCTATTGTTGGAGGATGTGACAATACAGCAAAATGGCTTTTACTAGTGATATGTGCTCTCCTATCCTTGCTATGAAATCAGTTTATTCAGGGTTTTCAGCACTCCTAAAATGCTATGGGAGGATTTACTAAAACTGGAGAGTGCTAAATCTGGTGCACCTCTGCACAGAAACCAATCAGTTTACAGGTTTTCAAGATTAAATTGAACGAACTGGAGTTAGAAGCTGATTGGCTACCATGCACAGCTGCAACAGATTCTGAGTGCACCAGTTTTAGTACATATTAAAGGTTTATTTAGTTGTCTGTTGTTTCCTTTACTCCCACCCTAGTTAAGTACACTTAGGTCTTTCTTTTCTTGTCATCTATTGCCCTAAAGTGTACTAAACTCAAGAACAGAATGTAATGTATTGCAGCATAAGAGTGCAAAAGATGTGGCCACATTAGTTTCAATTTTTTAGGCCAAGTGCATTTTCTGCAAGTAAAGGAAAATGCTTAATGATCCTGTCAGAAATATTGGGAGGAATTCAATAAAGCTGCTGCACCACTTTTTTTGAATAAGTGCTCTCGTTAATATGTTGCGCCCAATTCAAAAAACATCTGCAACATTTGTGGCCATGACAGTGACTTATGTGCCAAATTCAGGTAGATCTAATTTGCTCCATTTCCACATTGTGACACAACACATGTGCAACATTCAAAATAAAATACCAACAGTTTGTATCGTATGAAAGTGGAGCTAATTAAGATCAATGTTCTTTTGACTTATAAAGACATTTCCTGAAAGTGTCTCCCATGAGTTTTAAAGCATGTGCCAAATTCACATACATGAATTTGGCACATGCTGCACCACTTTTAAAACACGTGTGAGACACTTTCACAAAATCTCTCTGTGCCAGTCTTTATGAATTCCAGGGATTGTGTCCAAGAAAGGACAAATTAACCCCTATATAGTCTTTTATAAACTCACGACTCACAATTGAAAGGTGAAAGGTGCAGTCCTCATGACCAATGTCTCTGTACCAAATAATCATAGACTAGAAAAAGTCTTGAAGACCTCCAGAGGACCAAACAGTTTATCTTGTATCAATTTATTGATTACAGTACAAAAATGTAAACAAATCAAAAACTAGAGAATCACCTCCATCATTTACCTATTAAAAGATGACAAAGTTGTCATTAAAACAAAAGTCTGGACAGTGGCTCATCAAGCACACCAACACAGTCCACTGGCTAAGAAACATCCAGGGGAAGGATGAACCCTGGTCAAGTAGAGACGGTGACCTTCTCCTTCACATCCCCCAAGGCACAAAAAAGGCAATACAGGCACTCAATACAGCAGTGTCAAAAGACCAAACTGTCCAAAGATGCAGCAAGTTTGGGGGATCTGCAGGATTGGGTAAAGCTACAATTGAGAAACAAATTGTTACCCCAGCTCCATTGCCAAAATAAAAGTCCACGAACTGTGATCCACTGCTCTAGCCAGGATGTTCAGGCCCCACAGATACAATACTTAAATCAGGAAGGCTGGCAACTCGGATGCTCTTGAATAAAAGTACTTTATTAGTAACATGGTTACATGGGTACAGGCTATACGCTGACGTATTTTGGCTAAGAAGCCTTCATCAAGCTTTGATGAAGGCTTCTTAGCCGAACCCCCCCCCCCCCCCCATGTATAGCCTGTACCCGTGTACCCATGTAACGAATAAAGTACTTTTATTTATTATGCCAGCCATCCTGACTTAAGTAAAGCTACAATTGACCATAAGACTTCAAAAACCAAGCCTCCACAAAATTGACAAGTCACCCTCTATCCAAAAGATCACACTGCTTTAATTAAATAATGACTCATAGATCCATAAACAAATAGATGATGTAATAACAAGAATGTCAGGGTATGCTGGAAATCTCCTAAATCTTACTTGATTGTTCCTTGGTTGACACCAAGTGGGAGCCTTAGCTCTAGTGGCCACATTTGTAAGCAACAGGCAATATTGGCAAATCAAGCGGTTTTCTTCCTGCCTTCCCCCGTATGGCATTTTACATGCTTTCAGGGATGTGAGGGCAAAGGTCCATAGCTCTGCTTGACCAGGGTTCATCGTTCCCCTGGATGTGTGTTAGCCAGTGGACTGTGTTGGTGTGCTTGAGCAGCTGCTGTCCAGACTTTTGGTTTAATGACAATGTTGTCATCTTTTAATTGGTAAATGCAGGTGATTCTCTAGCTTTTGGTTTCTTAACATTTTTGTACTGTAATAATACATTCATATAAGGTAAACCATTTGGTCCTCTAGCAGTAACCACCTTTTTGAGACTTCTTTTGAGTCTATGAATTTTTGAGATTGTGTCCATGCAAATTCCTGTGCACAGAATTGAAATCTTAACAATGTTATTAGATTTCCCAGCTTTCTTCTGAGGACTACAAATTTACTCCCATCTATGTACATGGGGATGATGAGAAGAGAATGTGTTTGTAGTTCAAATCAGGGAAACAGCCTAGGGTGACAACACTGCTCCACTGTAGTTACATTACAGCAAGTAAGCATTGTCACCCTAAGACAGGGCTAAACAATTACTGCAAGATCAAAAATTAAAAAGTCTCTGGAACTGGTCTTTGCCACACATCACCTGGGCATACAGTAACAGTATACAGATAGAACTGCTGCAACCAGCCTGACTATCACTAGGTGGGACATGCATTATCGGCTGCTTTTTGGTTGTTAAGTACTAAGCATGGCTATGGAGTTTTAGGCTAACTATTGCAAAACACTATATTCTTCTAGTTGAAACTCAATGAAATTGGAAGAGGGTCAGCAGGTGACATGACGAAAAGAAGGGCCAGAACATTTCATCCAGCCACTACATTAAAATAATGTTTTTGGCCAATTTAAGCCAAGTAAGATCTCCCTGAAAATGTCTTTCTTTCAGGGAACGGGGTCAGGCTTAAAAAGAGTCCTGCTAACTAGTCCCATGTGAGTGAGCATAAGCAAAGTTAGATAAGGCCATCACTAAGGTGTATGCACGTGCCCTAAAGGCAGATAATTAGATTGTTAATCAGCAAGGGTAAAATATGCAAGCTGAATTAAACTGCCATTTCAAAAACGAAGACTGGCTTAAAAGAATTTATAATAAATAAAATTAATCACTGCGCTAATGTCTATTCAGTAGCTAGCATAATATATGGGTAACATTAAAAAAAATTCTACAGATATGCAGCGCTAGAAATACAAGCATGAACTATGTAAATAAAAGTCCACTGTCGTTGGGCGTAAAGAGTCCATGTTCCAAGAAATGGCATTACCCACAGTGTAAATATGACAAGCTGAGGTGAACTATAAAATCCTCCACTGCACACCAACACACCGGGCCTCTTACCGCAGAAAGTTGACCACTAGGTTATAGGTGGTCAGATAAGCGTGATATATCCACTAAAGCACGACTCCACTAGGGTACCAGACAGCTGAATCTCATAGGGTCATAACATGGAGTGAATCCACAGGTTCATATGTAGGATAAAAGAGAAGCAGCCCCTCATAGTGTAGTATGTTAAATCAAGATGATTTTATTACATAAAAAGCGTACAGGGTACTCACATTTGTAGAATTAAAATGAGCATGTCTGGGACACAAAAAGTCCTTGGTTAACATTTGTTTCCAACCAGAAAGATGGGCATCATGCTTATCTGACCACCTATAACCTAGTGGTCCACTTTCTGCGGTAAGAGGCCCGGTGTGTTGGTGTGCGGTGGAGGATTTTATAGTTCACCTCAGCTTAAAAGAATTTATGGCGACCCATTTATGGTTGTGCATGCAGCAATACTAACTAGTAGGTACAGGATTTACTGGACAACTAGTTTGGACCTATAGGTGATCAAAAAGTCACTACACCATTTTTAGCTGAAATATACATTACAAGGAAAAATGTATTGCACACGTTTACCCGTTTCTGGTCTGTGGATACAGATGTTGCCAAAGTTACAAGTATTTTATATTTTTACCATTTTTTGAAAATCATACCTGGCTGCAATTCAAAATGCAAAAGGAATGTGTGCAATATTCATTTACAAAATGGCTCATATAGTAGCTGTATTTACCAAATTTTGCGATAGACCTGATGAATTATATGTTTGCAAAAAGTACAGCTTGGGGACATTTCAACCTTTTTTTTCTACTTAATTAAAGGATCAATTAGTGCACTTTCTGAATTTACATCACTCTACACAGCAACTTTTTTTTTTGCAAACGCATACCATCCATGTGGCTAAGTATACGTTTTACTCAGTGGTGTCTGTTCAAGGCTAAAACAGTGTTGTCGTTAAGGTCACTTAAGGTTGCTCTGATCTTGCTCTGAATAGAGAATAAATTCCCCAGGGTAAGGATGAATACTGCCGTTATTCTCAAAGGCATTTCCCAGAGGTAAGTAAAACTTCTATATTGTCACACCAGCAATATATATTTATATTAAAGTAGTATTTAAACCCTTAGCATTTTTAGTTTAATTTTATCATATTGAACACAAAAAAAAACACTCCCCAGTAAACTGTTTAAAAATAAAATTGTTACCTCAGCACTAGCAACTTATGACTCTCAATGTTGCAGGCTCCTGCTCTCTTAGTGCTGCTTCCCTAAACTTCTGGTCTTCACAAGAAAGTGTTAAGAGTGAACGGTCTCTAAGCAGTGTGTTATCCTGGAGAAGGGAGGAGCAGGGCCATGCCATCCTAGGCTACAGGTCAGTGTGTTTCTATTGGTGCACTGCACACAATCTAGGGGGACACAACTGTAGTCCCTGCATGCAAGAGTGACTCCATAAGATACTGCAAAGAAGAAAGGCGCCACCCCAAAACAGAGAATATGCATTGCTGGTTATGGCCCCAGATTAAACTGGAATATAGGCCAGGCTTAAATTATAAAGAAGCTTCATACTCAGTGAGTAATTATTTCAGCTCCTGGAAGTGCTTAAAACTGAGGGTTTAATATCACTTTAAGTTGCTGTTAAGGTGGATGGATGTCTGAATTCATAAAATGCACCTAAAATGCATCTATCCTTTAACGTTCCAAGTGCACAGGTTAGCTTTCTTTGTGGTTATACGAATTTGTTATTACATGACTGCAGTCAATCATAACTTGGCAGTAGTCACCACTTTTTTGCCCATTTTATGTTGTCTCCGTAAGGCTTGATTCACATCTTTGCATGTTGCTTTTGAGCGTTTCTGCAGCGCTTTCTGTTTTTTTACCGCGATTTGCCGTGATTTGCACTTATTTTTTTGGGGGGGGGGAATTAGTTGTTGGGCAGATTTAAAAATGCAAAACGCAAATTGTGGCAAAATCGCGGTAAAAACACTCTACATGCTTTTCTGCAGCTTCTCCATTGAAATCTATTAAACCAAAAAAAGCACAGTTTTGCATTTAAAAAAGTCACTGACACTTTCCAAAAACGCAGAGGCAAAAAAATGCATTGATGTGAACATGTTTCATAGGAACCCATGTTCAAACAATGTCCTGCATTTCTGCAAAAAGCATGAAAAAACGCATTAGTATGAATGGAGCCTAACTTGAAAATTGTTTAATAGTCCCCTACAGCTTAAAAACAGTCTCTTGTAAGATATCAACAACCTCCAAGTCTCTTGTAACAATAATTTCTATACATGACATCTTGTAAGGTCTAATTTTTTCCTTGCAATGTGCCTCATTATGTAAAAGCTCTCTTGGGACTTTATACCCCTCTTTTTCACACAATACAGCAGCAGTAAAAGCATGTTTTGGGTGAAGTTGTGGGAACAGTCTCTATGCTTTGGATTGTATTAGGAGTACCATTACATTTAAAATTGGGCTACATGCAACCTTGCAGATTGTAGGTATGGTTTCATATATGCAGGAAAACTCCAAGTTTTCTTAGCAATATTGTAGTTACACTTTAGGTTGACACCCTCTGAGGACACCTTTGGTAGATACACTTTGAGCCTGACTTTTAGAAAAATGAATTTTGTAATCTGTATTTAGAACAAACTAGTAAGTACTTCATTTCTCCTCATCTTCTCTTTTTATTCATCTTCGGTACTGCAGCAATCATGAAAAAAAGATTAATAGACCACACCTGAATACCAATCGCAGTGAAAGCACTCTTTCTTCACGGCAGTTTCATGGCTATTGACAGAGCAATAACTCTGTAATATTAGGTTCTGTATATCTCTGCCTTGTGGGCTATAAAGTACATTTACCAGTTTTGCAGCTACTTTACTGTGGGGCTGTTTTCTAGCAAATGTTGCTTTTTCTAGTGCATTTGATGCAGGGGTCCACCAATCCATATCATTTTTAAAATGAGTTACGCAGCAGTCATTGGAACCTACCTATTACTGTACCTCTGTCTTGCTGGCCCCCTAATTTCCCTTTAGTAGCACTCACAAAGCAGGCCAGATATGCACTAAAAGAAAACCATTTTTTTAAGATTTTTCCCTTTGTGTGCCCTCCAATTGGCAAAGCTTATAATTGGACTTACAGTAGAAATAATGTTAGGTATGTTGATGGAGTGAAAAACTGAAGCAGAGCATAGTGCAAGTGACCTCAAGGGTATTTTTTTTGTTTGTTAAAAAAAAAAACCCTTGGAGTTACATTTTCTGGATTCTTTGAGGACCCCTACTGTCAAAGCATTATGGAAATCAATAACTCCCTACTATATTATTTTAATATATAAATACATTTTTTTTATCTTATTATTTTAACACTAGGTGCAAAGCTCAGCCTGTACCTGGAGCCAGGGCCAGACTGGCCTTCCGGGATACCGGGATATTTCCCGGTAGGCCGCCTGCCCTGGCGTCGCTTTAAGCTGAGCTGTGACTGCAGCGCTCCCCTCCCTCCTCTTTCTCCTCCTCTTGTCTACATGTCACACACACAGCGGGAGACCGCTGTGTCACAGAGCTCATTCTGAAATGTTCCACCATGCTGTGACAAAAGTCTCGCCCTCCTCCTAGACCAGCTCGTGTGATAGACGCAGTGTTCTATCTATCACACAAGCTGGTCTAGGAGGAGGGCAGGACTTTTGTCACAGTGCGGCCAAATATTTCAGACTGAGCTCTGTGACACAGCGGGAGATGCCCGCTGTATGTTATCAAGGTACTAACTGGTGAGGCTGCATGGACGACCACAGTCAGAGTAGTGAGGCTAAATTGATGGGCACAATGAGGCTGCAATGATGGCAATGATGAGGCTGCAATGATGGGCAAGGTTAGGCTGCAATGATGGGCACAGTAAGGCTGAAATGATGGGCATGGTGAGGCTGCAATGATGGGCATGGTGAGGCTGAAATGATGGGCACGGTGAGGCTGCAATGATGGGCATGGTAGGGCTGCAATAATGGGCACGGTGAGGCTGCAATGATGGGCATGGTGAGGCTGAGATGATGGGCACGGTGAGGCTGCAATGATGGGCACAGTAGGGCTGCAATGATGGGCACAGTGAGGCTGCATTGATGGGTACAGTGAGGCTGCATTGATGGGTACAGTGAGGCTGCAATGATCTGCACAGTGAGGCTGCAATGGTGGGCATAGTGAGGCTGCATTGATGAGAAGTGAGGCTGCATTGATGGGAAGTGAGGCTGCATTGATGGGTGCAGTGAGGGTGCATTTATGGGCACAGTGAGGCTGAATGGGCAGGCACAGAGGCTGCATTGATGGGCACAGTGAGGCTGCATTGACGGGCACAGTGAGGCTGCATTGATGGGCACAGGGACACAGATCGGTCTTCTCCCCCAGTCAGTCTCCTCCCCCCACAGTAACAATCACCTAGCAGGGTACACATTTAACCCCTTCCCACCCCCTAGTGTTAACCGCTTCCCTGCCAGTCACAGTTATACAGTAATCAGTGCATATTTATAGCACTGTTCGCTGTATAAATGTGAATGGTCCCAAAAATGTGTCAAAAGTGTCCGATGTGTCCGCCATAATGTCACAGTCACAATAAAAATCGTAGATCGCCGCCATTACTAGTAAAAAAAAAAAAAATACAAAAAAAATTCATAATTCTATCCCCTATTTTATAGGCGCTATAACTTTTGCGCAAACCAATCACTATACGCTTATTGCGATTTTTTTTTTTTTACCTAAAATACGTGGAAGAATACGTATCGGCCTAAACTGAGAAATAAAAAATTGTTTTTTAAATAAAAATTGGGATATTTATTATAGCAAAAAGTAAAAAATATTGTGTTTTTTTTTCAAAATTTTCGCTATCTTTTTGTTTATAGCGCAAAAAATTTAAATCGCAGAAATTATCAAATACCACCAAAAGAAAGCTATTTGTGGGAAAAAAAGGACATCCATTTTGTTTGGGAGCCGTGTCGCACGACCGCGTAATTGTCATTCAAAGCGTGACAGTGCTGAAAGCTGACATTTTGCCTGGGCAGTAAGGGGGTTATGTGCCCAGTAAGAAAGTGGTTAAAATTCACTAAAACTGCTATGAAAATACTGTGTGACATAAAAAATTGCAACGCCCACCGTTTTATTTTTTAAGGCCTCTGCTTAAAAAATGTCTAATGTTTGGGGTTTTATGTAATTTTTTAGCAAAAAAAAATGTAGATGTTTATATAAATATATTTACTATATACAGTATGTGAGAAGTGTCAGAATTGGCCCGATGTTGAAGTGATTAAAAAAAATTAAACTCATCCAATATATGTTTTTTAGTCTAATAAAAAAAAAATTATATATATATTTTTTTTATAAAATTGCCAGTGATTACTTAGCAACCAGTTACTGTTGAGACAATAAACACTTTGATCAAAAGCAGTGGCTGGCTGGAACAATCACCCCCACAGCACTTGTGTCAGTAGCAGGTGGTAGCTGATGGCTGGTAGGGATGAGCCGAACACCCCCCGTTCGGTTCGCACCAGAACCTTCGAACGGACCGAATGTTCGCACAAACTTTAGAACCCTATTAAATACAATGGACGCGAACGTTCGAAATCTAAAGTGCTAATTATAACGCCTAATATGCATGTTATTGTCCTAAAAAGGGTTTGGGGATGCGGGTCCTGCCCGAGGGGACATGTATCAATGCAAAAATAATCTTTTAAAACAGTCGTTTTTTCGGGAGCAGTGATTTTAATTATGCATAAAGTGAACAAAAAAAGTGAAATATTCCTTTAAATATCGTACCTGGGGGGTGTCTAAAGTATGCCTGTGAAGTGGCAAGTGTTTCCCGTGTTTAGAACTGTCCCTGCACAAAATGACATTTGTAAAGGAAAAAAAGCCATTTAAAACTGCTTGCGGCTTTAATGTAATGTCTGGTCCCGGCAATATGGATGAAAATCATTGAGAAAAATGGCATGGCTACCCCATCAGCCCTTTGGGTCTTGTATGGATATTAACGGGAACCCCGCACCCAAAAGAAAAAAAATTAGGCTTTAGGTGAATGCTATGCAAAGCACACAGTAGTACACTAAGTGAAACACTGACTGTCTGCAGCTAGCACAATCACCGGCCTGCCTGTCGCAGCATTGCCGGCGATATTAAAACTTTTTCGGCCGCTAGCGGGGGTTAAAACCCCACCGCTAGCGGCCGAATACCTCAGCAATTCCGACGGTATAGCGCCGCTAAAAATAGCGGCGCTATACCGCCACCGCACCCACCGCCCCAGTGTGAAACCAGCCTAAGTGAAACACTTATGCCGTCGGAATTGCGGAGGCATTTTGCCGCTAGCGGCCGAAAAAGGGTTAATACCGCCGGCAATGCACCTCTGTAGAGGCGCATTGCCGGCGATATTACCGCGGTTTCCCATTGCTTTCAATGGGAAGGAGCGTTGTAGGAGCGGTAAACACACCGCTCCTCTCACCGCTCCAAAGATGCGGCTAGCAGGACTTTTTTTCACGTCCTGTTAGCGCACCGCTCCAGTGTGAAAGCCCTCGGGCTTTCACATTGGAGAGACAGCAGCCGCTGTTTAGGCTCGGTTTGCAGGCGCTATTTTTAGCACAATAGCGCCTGCAAACTGCCCCAGTGTGAAAGGGGCCTGACTGTCTGCAGCTAGCACAATCACCTGCCTGCCTGTCACAGTATAGAGACTAACAGGAACGGATCTATCTAAACTCAATACAGTGTATAAATATATATATACACACAACACCTAGGATGCATATATATCCTCTACACACTGTAACAGCAGCTAACTGACTTGCCTGCCTGCTCTATCTAACTCAATATAAATGACACTGTCTGTCTCTATGAAACTGCCTCTTTCACAAACGCCAACACACTACACAAGGCCGACACCCTGGCTTTGGCCAATTACGGCTCTCCGTCTTTTCCGCGCTGTGATTGGCCAAGCATGCGGGTCATAGTGCATGCTTGGCCAATCACAATGCACTGCGATGCCGCAGTGAATTATGGGCCGTGTCGCGCAACACGAATTTAGCGCGAACGGACCATAAAGTTCGTTCTTCGTCGAACGATCGAACGGCCGATGTTTGAGTCGAACGTGTGTTTGACGCGAACACGAAGCTTATCCCTAATGGCTGGCTGCAACCACGGCCTCCATTAGAAATAATGAGGGACCCTATACCCCCTAAAACTTATTCTGAGCAGTCTAGATGGGAAAGTGTTACTTATTTACAGTACCCAGGGCTTTTTTTCTCAAACAATAGGTGCTGGAACTCAGCCACGACCCCCCAACACCCTCCAAATCACATCAAATAGTGGGTGTGGTCAGATTTCACAAACAGTAGGAGGGTTTGCACTACACACAGAGTGCAGAGCTGTCACTTGTAAACACATTAACCGGACTTCTGTGTTTACAAGTGATTGTTGTGAGCAAGCACCAAACGGTCTGAGCCAGAGGTGGTGGAACTGAGTTCCACCAAGTTCCACCTGAAAAAAAGCCCCTACAGTACCCTTTTGTTTTAGTGGAGCACTCTGTACTAAAAAAATAATCATTCACCTGTCCTTGCAGTTCTGCACAGCACTCTCTTCATAAATTGATAATGTGGTGATACCTCTCTAATACCTGGAAATCTCTTCTGGGTATCAGAGGGTGAGTTCAGCATCTTTAATGATTAAGCTGTGAGGCATCCAATAGGATGTCTAACAGCACAGAACTGTCTGTACCTGTACCTACAAAAAAAAGGCCTGTAAAACTGTAGCTAGTATTTTGTACTATATTTTATGGCATATTATTTTTTTTTGTTCTTTAACCACTTAAGGACTGCCTCACGCCGATATACGTCGGCAGAATGGCACGGCTGGGCACATCAACGTACAGGTACGTTGCCCTTTAAGAGCCCAGCTGTGGGTCGTGCGCTTGCGACCCGGTTCTGAGCTCCGTGACCACGCCCGCGGGGACCCGCGGACCCGATCGCCGCCGGTGTCCCGCGATCGGGTCACAGAGCTGAAGAACGGGGAGAGGTGAGTGTAAACAAACCTTTCCCCGTTCTTCTCCGTGGCATGTCAGTGATCGTCTGTTCCCTGTCATTGGAACAGACGATCAGTGACATGTAACGTGTAGCCACGCCCCCCTACAGTAAGAATCACTTCTTAGGGTACACTTAACCCCTACAGCACCACTTAGTGGTTAACCCCTTCACTGCCAGTGTCATTTTCACAGTAACAAGTGCATTTTTATACCACCGATCGCTGTAAAAATGACAATGGCCCCAAAATGGTGTCAAAAGTGTCTGATGTGTCCGCCATAATGTTGCAGTTACGATAAAAATCGCTGATCGCCGCCATAACTAGTAAAAAAAAAATGATTATTAAAAATGCCATGAAACAGTCCCCTATTTTGTAGAAGCAATAACTTTTGCGCAAACCAATCAATAAACGCCTATTGCGTGTTTTTTTTACCGAAAATATGTAGAAGAATACGTATCGGACTAAACTGTGGAAAAAAAAAACTTTTATATCATTTTGGGGGATATTTATTATAGCAAAAAGAAAAAAATATTGAATTTTTTTTCAAAATTGTCCTCTATTTTTGTTTATAGCACAAAAAATAAAAACTGCAGAGATGATCAAATACCACCAAAAGAAAGCTCTATTTGTGGGAAAAAAAGGACGCCAATTTTGTCTGGGAGCCACGTCGCACGACCGTGCAATTGTCAGTTAAAGCGGCGCAGTGCCGAATTGCAAAAAGGGGCCTGGTCCTTTAGCTGCATATTGGTCCGGGGCTTAAGTGGTTAAGTACCTAGAAATATTCAAAATAGTTTTTGTCTTTTTATTTATTTATTTGCCGTTTTTTGGTATAATACAAAATGTGAACAGCTGAAAAACATGAGCAAAGCCAGATGATGTGAAATCAAAAAGTTCCCAATGTGCCTGCTGAATCTCCAATGACATTTCTACTTCCAGTCATTCCAGCTAAGAAGTCTAACCAGGGGCGGATCCAGAGTCTTTTCTCGGGAGGGGCACTGCCAAAAAATATGTTTTTTTTGTGGGAAATTTATGGGGGAAATGGCTGGTGTCAGCGCTTCAATCATCCCGGCACCATGGTTGTTATGGTGTCAGGATGATTGAAGCGCATTATTTCTATTATTACATTGTAATATAAAATTAAATAGTTCAATGCAGAATCAGTGGGAGCCCCGAGTGTGTCACTTGCCACCGTCCCCTGCTTTTAGTGGGAGCCCTAAGCGTGTCACTTGCCACACGTTGCGTATTGTCACTTGTCACGTCACCTGCCACATCTTGTGGATTGTCACTTGCCACACCTTGTGGATTGTCACTTGCCACATCACCTGCCACACCTTGCGGATTGTCACTAGCCACACCTTGCGGATTGTCACTTGCCACGTCGCCTGCCACACCTTGTGGATTGTCACTAACTTGCCTGCTAAGGTGTAGTTTTGGTTGTCTGTTGCTGTGTCCCAGACTCCCAGAGTCAGGCAGCAGAGAGATAATGTAATCTCTCTGCTGCCTGCACAGTGAGGGCGGAAGTCACTGCAGGAATGCAGGGCAGGCACGGGCAGTGAGAGATGATCTCATCTCTCTACTCCCCAGCTCCCGGCTAGCTGATTGGCCAGCTGCCACACTGAGCCTGCTCTCTCACTTTCACCTGCGCTGCCAACACACTGAGCAGCACGGTCTGCCCACGAACCACGCGGCCCGCCCACAAACCGCACCGCAAGCGGAGCCACCCGCTTTCTTACCCATCTGTGGAGCTGCACGCTATCACACCTGCCCGCAGAGCGGCCCGACGTGACTCACTGACGTCACTCGTTGCTAGACGCCAGCGGCCCAGGCGTTAGCAACGAGTGCAGGGAAGAGGCTCCACCCACCTCCTTCTCCACTCCTGGTATCGTGTCAGTGCGCCGCGTAACTACATTAGATGAGTCTCTCTCTCAGCGCCGCCGATCGGCTGATGTGAGAAACTGAGAGCGTGACTCAGAGAGGCAGCGGCAGCCGCAGAACAAGTACTATATATACCCGAGTAAAAGCCAACCCGAATATAAGCAGAGACACCTAATTTTACCCCAAAAACTTGGAAAACGTATTGAGTATAAGCCTAGGGTGTCCATCTGCATGCCTCACTGTTCCTCACTTTGCCTCACTGTGCCCATGCCTCACTGTGCCCATGCTTCACTGTGCCCATGACTAGACTGATGTTTAACATGGGAGTCTATGGAAGGAGTGTCCGGCTTTGAAAAATCGGTTCTCCCCGGCCGTAGGTCTCCCAAACACCAAACTTTGCACACTTGTAGAGGAGACATAGGGCTACATGTGTGCCACGTTTGGGGTCCAGGGGACCTACAGAAAGCCAGTACCGGGTCCACAATGTCACCGGAGAAATTACCGTTTAACATTGGAGTCTATGGAAGGGGTGCCCGGCTTTAAAAAATCAGTGCTCCCCGACCGTAGGTCCCCCAGACACCAAACTTTGCCCACTTGTAGAGGAGACATGGGGTTACATGTGTGCCATGAAATCAGGCGCAAAAAAAAAAAAAAAACAGAGCAAGCAAGTGAGTGTGACAGATGGTCTCGGGGGGGTTGCCCCCCCCCTGGATCCGCCCCTGAGTCTAACAGCATTTTTTGGGGGGAATTACCCTTAATATTATAAGGCAAAGATGAGCAATGACGTCTGATAAATCATGGCACCTCGATGAAAGCTTTTAACAATATAGTGTAGTCAAGCAAACAAAAGAGAAAATGTGACTGGTTGCTATAATGCTATAAAGAATGGCATAAACAAAAGCAATATATTTTCAAATTAAATGGCCTGCAATTAATGTCAGTTGGTAAGATATGCATGGTGAATCAATAAAACACGGCAGCAAAATTTTGAAAAAAACAGCAGCAATACAAATAGCAGTGATGATGTACAAGTAAGCAACCTAAAGGAAACTGTAGCTTTGCTTCACTCATCTGGCTGTGACTCAATATTAACATTTTTATTTTTTGGATATTCTGTTTATTTAAATTTTCATAATAACTATACAAATGTATAAACATTCAGCATTCAGCAATACAACGCATCAGCAGCAGTGAACAATGCGGCTCCCAGATGTAGTGAAGTGAAGTAGTAAATAAAGAGCACAGATTAAGCACTTACATAGTCAAATCACATCACCCCAGGAATACCAACCGCGACTGAACTAGGTGCTCACCAAGGTCTGCATATACTCAGCATTTTGCCCACAATATGCACCTTTAACCTATAAAAAAATCGTCTGAAGCTGTAGAATTATCATTATTGCAACCAACCCACACCTTTTCAAATTTAGAAGGTAACCCTCTACTGAGATATGTAGCTTTGTACAATGGTAGGGTATCTATTATTAACAATATTTTAATTTATTTAAATCAAATCAAGTTAATTTCTGGTTGGCTGCTGTGGATGCCTTTCTTTGAACTTAGATGCTTGCAATATTTAACTAGCATAGTGGCTGAATAAATCTAAGCAGGTTCTCTACTGCCCAATGTGCATTAGCAGCATATTGCCTGAACTATCAACCAATAAAATTTCTGTTTATTTTACTCACATTAATCGTAGTTATATTCTGATTGATGCTATGTGTGTTTTCCTTTGCGCATTGCAGTTCACATTTAATAATCCAGGAGGACCAGTGGGGACAGTAGCATAGTGAATAAATCTTAAGCAGAGAAGAAGGCGCTTCTAAGTGCAGTAATGAAACACTTTAACGACAAGGAAGGGTTAAAAACACTTACAAGATGGAAGTGAAAAACAGGCATATCAATGGATTCATAACGTCCAGCAGGATGCCTCCTGGGAGTAAGGACAGCTGCAGGTGCTGCTGGACCTCAGCTCAGCTTTCGACACAGTAGACCAAAAAACTCTGCTCACTCGTCTCATAGAAGTAGTTGGAGTTTCAGACTCAGATCTACCCTGGTTCGCATCCTTCCTAGAGAATCGATCCCAGACAGTGAAACTAGGAGCTTTCATTTTGGAAGCACGTACAATTATATGCGGAGTCCCTCAAGGATCACCCCTGTCGCCCGTGCTCTTCAACATCTACCTCCGCCCACTCCTCAAAATCATCAGAAAACAGGACCTGCTCTATCACTCCTACGCTGATGACACTCAACTTTACCTTCGCATCACCAACAAAAAAGACCAATACCACGCACTAGAAAATTGCCTCTCATTGATCGATGATTGGATGACAGAGAGCTCCCTCAAACCTAAAGCGGAGCTCCACCCTAAAGTGGAACTTCCGCTCATCGGAACCCTCCACCCCCTCCGGTCTCACAATTGACACCTTTCAGGGGGGAGGGGGGTGCAGATACCTGTCCAAGACAGGTATTTGCACCCACTTCTGGGAGTCCTCTCTGCGGGAAATCTGCGGGAAGCACGTCACTTCCCGCAGAATACCCATAGTGTTCTGGGAGACACTCGGCTCCCAGAACACAGGAGGACCAGTCAGAACGGCGCAGCGCGACTCGCGCATGCACCGTAGGAAACCGGGCAGTGAAGCCGCAAGGCTTCACTTCCTGGTTCCCTCACTGAGGATGGCAGTGGGGGCAGCATAGTGACGAGCGATTGCTTGTCCTCTGCTGCGGACGTCGCTGGACTCCAGGACAGGTAAGTGTCCTAATATTAAAAGTCAGCAGCTGCAGTATTTGTAGCTGCTGGCTTTTAATATTTTTTTTTTTCGGCAGGCGCTCCGCTTTAATGGATCAAAAACAGAACTTCTCTTTCTCCACGCAAACTGAAAGAAAAACTCTAGGACAACATGCACACCACCCACCATCCTTGGACAAACCATCACCCCAAGCACTAAAGTCAAAAGCCTCGGAGTCATCTTTGACTCAGACTTGACTATGGACGCACAAATAGGATCAGTAGTCAGCGGATCTCACTACCTTCTCCATCTGCTGCGTAGATTCATCCCCTTCATCCCGGAAGAGGACACAGCAGTAGTAGTTGGAACAATCATCAATTCCCAACTCGACTACGCAAACTCCCTCTACCTCGGACTTCCCAAATACCAAATTTTGCGTCTACAAGTCGTCCAGAACACAGCAGCAGGACTGGTAATGGGAAAAAAAACCTGGGAATCAATCACCCCGTCCCTGAGGACCCTCCATTGGCTAGTCGTGAAGGATCTGGTTACATTCAAGACCCTCTGCCTCACTCAAAAATGCACACAAGGAAACTATCCAATACCTATGCGAGAAAATAAAACACTACACCCCTAGTCGCGCCCTCCGGTCAACTAACAAAAACCTCCTCCACATCCCCAAGACCCACTACAAATCTAAAGGAGAATGAATATTCACAGTCCAAGGACCACGGCTATGGAACACTCTACCCACGGACATCTGCATGGAAGAAAACCATCTGGCCTTCAGGAAAAAACTAAAGACCCACCTCTTCTGAAGACACAGGACGACACTGGATGCAAAAAGCGCCTTGAGGCGATTTAGTTCGCATTTGTAGCGCTATACAAGTTACTCACTCACTCACTCATTCAGGTAGAAGTCCCAGCTGATCAGCAGTGGTAAACACTGTGTCTCTGATCCAAGATGGAGAGCCGTGCTGTCTGGACCAGCATGGAATCCAGGCAACTGGAAGTGATGTCAGAGTGGGCTGTACATGTTTCGGAGCATGCCCAGTCACTCCTTCAAAATTGGTGTGAAGAAGGAGTGACTGGGCATGCTCCGAAACATGTACCGCCCACCCTAATGTCACTTCTGGTTGCCTGGATTCCATGCTGGACCTGACACCACGGCTCTCCATCTTGGATCAGAGTCACAGTGTTTACCACTGCTGGCCAGCTAGAACTTCCACCTGCAGCTGTCCTTACTGCCAGGAGGCATCCCGCTGGACATTATGGATCCATTGATATGCCTGTTTTTCAATTCCATCTTGTAAGTGTTTTTAACCCTCCCTTGTCATTAAAGTGTTTTATTACTGCACTTAGAAGTGCCTTCTTCTCTGCTTTTTCCTATAGAGTGTGCTTCCCTCTTCTGAAGTGCTGCTGTGGTGCATTAATCACATCTCAAGAGCTAGTCATGCACTGTTTGTTAAAGTCTCCTTGTTATCCAGAGCACCCTATTCTCCACACTCCTTGAAGTGAACAAATCTTACCTTTCCCTCTAAAACCTAAATCAGCTTGCCAAAAGATGTTCCAGCTCACTATATTAGACATTTAAAGCAAACCTGTACCTGTACTCATTTACGGCAAAGCAACAGGTTTGCTTTAAATCCCCACCTCACCTTTCCTTTGCTAATCCACTGATCCATTGGGCATCAGGAGTCGCAGGAGGCGTAGGAAAATATCTGGTAATTTTGAGTTTGAAGGCGCATATGACTCGATCCATATGACAGAACTGCTGTGACCTTAGCCCTGTGTAATCTACCATTTTGGAAAGTTATAGCTTACACTGGGTGGCTTTCCTTTTGTTTCTGGCAGCTGTACAAAGTAGTTGGGGAGTGAAAGTATATACGTCTATGGAATTAAATGAAAGTGAAGTTGTTTAAATTGTACTCTAAATAACATAATTTGTTGCATCTTCCCCTAGTTCGCTGGCTTTCACTTTCAGTAGACAACAAAACATTTGAAGAGACACATTTTCGATAGTTATAGTAAAATCATGCTAAATTAAAACCTTTTGTCGTGTGGTTACAAGCAAGGTTGGCAAAAATAGTTATAAAAACATTGACAGTTAATTATTTTGTTGTCCTATTTTACACTATAGAATATGGCCAAAAATATTACACTTAAACAATTTTGTTGGTTTATACTGAATATAGTTTATGATAGTTTAAATTCATTATATAAACACAAGCATTTTACTTTCATATTTTAAATCGAATGTTTAATTTAAAATGTGTGGGTAGTTTTAAGGTAGGAGTTTATGCTCAGGTAGATCACCAGCTAGTTACAATCTGCTGTCAAAACAAAAATTCACTAATTACACTGGATATAAAAGATAACAGCTGTGCAATCAGCTCCCATATTTGACATCTTTAAATGGAGTTCATTTCACAACATTAAGTTACAAATAGCTGTAATTAACAGCACCCACCATCTGCATATATATACCCAGCAATAATGATGTTCTATACCGCAAATAGGCAACCGGAAACATAAGACACTGCAACAGCTTTGAAGTTTGAGAAAACTGGGAAAAAAACATTGCTGGAAAAAAGGATACTTAGAAAGTAAGAAAGTGGGTGATTTAATAAATGAATAAAAAGGTAGTTAATCAATTAAATACTGCATACTTTTACCCCCGTCCTGCCTAGGCAAAATTTCAGCTTTCAGCGCTGTCACAATTTGAATGACAATTGTGCAGTCATGCAACACTGTACTAAATTTTTATCATTTTGTTCACACAAATAGAGCTTTCTTTTGGTGGTATTTAATCACCATTGTGTTTTTTTTGCCAAATAAATAAATGTCCCCCTAGTGAGAAGGAGGAGGAGGCACAACTCCAACGAGGCAGGATGTCCTCTTGGGGGCAGCTTAAGGGCAGCCCATCTATTGCATCACACCGCAGAGCTCCGCAGGTGCAGGGCACTGCTGACTCCCCGCTGACTTTTTAAAGTTCTTTGGTGCGGGCCTTTTCGACACATTGCAGCAGATCACACCATTGCTGTTTGCAACCTATGTCTGAAGCAGATTAAGTGTGGCCAGAACAGCAGTGCTTGGGCACCACATGCTTGACCAGACATATGACGACCTGCCATGCACTCCATTGGCAACAGCACTTGAAAGACCCACATCATAGAAAAAAGCGGACTTCTCCTTGCTCCTCATCTGGGATCTCCAACCCTACTATACCTCCAGTCCTCTCAAAAACCTGCACTGAGAGGAATGAAGGTATAGCAATAGGTGTCCCAAGTACTTGCAGCCAATCTGTTAGCAGTACACCACCAATTGATTTTAGCAGGCAAATTTCCCTACCCCAGTTGCTGAACCGTAAAAAGAAATTTGGTCCCAGCCATCCACACAGCGTCTAAATGCTAGCTTGGCCAAATTGCTAGCACTGCAACTACTGCCTTTTCAGCTGGTAGACTCTGCCCCCTTTTGTGAATTTGTGGAATGCTCTACCGGCATGTGGAAGACAATGTTTTGGCCTCGTTGGACAGGGTGGTCAGCAGTAAGGTTCATATTACCGCTGACTCATGGTCCAGCAGCCATGAGCCCCTGCACTGTGCATGCACTATTATGACTATTATGTCAAGTTAAGGTAAATTATGTCAAGGCAAGTAAGTTATATTATGTCAAGGCAAGGTAAAACGTTACATTTCCTTCACAGCGTACTGGGTAGTTTTGCTGGCAGCTGGGAAGAATGCAGGATAGGGTTCAGTTTTGTTAGAGCTTGTTCCGCCACTACGCCTCCAAAATGCTAGTGGTGATTTTGCCACAGCTCTCTCCTCCACCCCCTCCTCTTCTTCTTCCTCTATGGCCTCTTCTGCAGATTTGTCCTCTGAACCAGCAGCGCTCTGTAAGCGTTCAAGGGGCTACGCAAGCAGTCAGGCTAAAAAATGCCATGCGGTGCTTGAGTTGGTCTGCCTAGGGGACAGGAGCCACGCTGGGGCAGAGATTCTGTCAGCTCTGCAGGGGCAGGCTCAGAGGGGGTTGATGCCATGCCAGCTTCAGCCAGGAATGGTTGTATGCGACAATGGCCCCAACCTTCTCTCCGCCCTCCGACGGGGACACTTGACCCATGTTCCATATTTGGCACACGTCCTGAATTTGGTGGTGCAGCGGTTCTTGACCAGGTACCTAGGCTTACAAGATCTCCTGAGGCAGGCCAGAAAAGTCGGTGGTCATTTCTGCCGGTCATACAATGCCAGTGCTTGGCTGGCTGACATTTAAAGGGAATGCAACCTGCCCACCAACTGCTTCATTTGTGACATGCCCACCAGGTGGAACTCAACGTTGGCAATGCTGCAGTGGCTGCACACACAGCAGAGGGCCATTAATGAGTACCTGTGCTACTATGGCACTAGGACAGGGTCAGGGGAGCTTGGCTTCTTTTTGCCACGCCAGTGTCTACTGATCAAGGATGCATGCACTGTCCTGTCACCATTTGAGGAGGCCACAAGGATGGTGAGACGCGACAATGCATTCATCAGTGACACGGTCCCTCTAGTCTTCCTACTGGACACACGCTTTGTGGAATCATCGACAGGGCACTTGAGGCAGAACAGCTGGAGGAAGAGGAGGACTTCCTTTCCTCTCAAGGCTCCCTTTATCCAGATAGCATACCTGCAGGCCCCCAAACACACAGGAAGATGAGAAAGAGGTGAAGGAGGACGATTGTGTCAGCATGGATGTAGAGGATAACACTCAGCAGCAGTCTTCAAGGGATGGCTTTCAGTCCCCAGAAACCCAAGGCGTTGTATGAGGCTGGGAGGAGGTAGTTACAGATAATGTGATCCTTAGTAGCCCAGAGGCTTCAGAATCGAATGCCTCTGCAAACTTACGCTGCATGGCCTCCCTGATTCTGCAAAGCCTGCAAAAGGACCCTAGGATTTGTGGTATCAAGGAGAGGGATCATTACTGGCTGGCAACTCTTCTTGATCCACATTACAAGGGTAAAGTTGCAGAACTCATCCTGCCTTTGCAGAGGGAGCAGAGGATGAAACATCTTCAGGAGGCCTTGAAGAAAGGTTTGTGTAACGCATTTCCAGACCCTGGGAGGTTACCATTTCCTGGTGCTGGACAACGTGTTGCTGAGGAAGAGCGGGGGAGAAGGTGGCCGGCTGACCGATGTCTTTAAGCAATTTTTCAGTCCTCAGCGCCAAAGTGTGATCGGTTCAAGCAACCATCGCCAGTGTCTGCATTATATGGTGCAGGAATATCTAGGAGCAAGAGCAGACTTGGAGACCTTTCCAACAGAGCATCCACTGGGTCACTGGGTCTTGAGGATGGACCACTGGCCAGAACTTGCTCAATATGCAATCAAGCTACTGGCCTGTCCTGCATCCAGCGTGCTTTCTGAATGCACATTCAGTGCTGATGGAAGGTTTGTAACGGATCAAAGAGTGTGCCTGTCCACAGACTCTGTTGATAGGCTCACATTTATAAAAATGAATCAGTCTTGGATCAGCAGCTATCAAGCACCTGATGCTGATGTAACTGATTGAATTTGCTATGGATCTGGGATCCCTTGAAGACTGTTTACTATCCTTTTCCTCCTCAATCTTGATGATGCCAGCTTCCAACAATATTTTTGGTTCAGGGCACCACCCAAGGCCCAATTTTTCTGCCCATGTTTAACAGGGGCATGTCATTACAATTTTTGATATGATATTTCACAGCAGAGCCTGTTCCTGCGCCCAACAAGAGTAACTGTGAGGTGTTACAGTGTTGTGGCACCATGACAAGCACCCAAGGCCCAATTTTTCTGCCCCTGTTTAACAGGGGCATGTAAATACAATTTTTTATATAATATTTCACAGCAGGGCCCGTTTCTGCACCCACCAAGAGTAACTTGAGGGGTTACAGTGTTGTTGCACCACAACCCAAGGCCCAATTTTTCTGCCCCTGTTTAACAGGGGCATATAAATAAAAATTTTGATATAATATTTCACAGCAGGGCCCGTTCCTGCACCCAAGAAGAGTAACTGTGAGGGGTTACAGTGTTCTGGCACCACCAACACATAAGGTCCAATTTTTCTGCAGACTATATAAGGCAGGCCGTATAATATATATACTGCTGTTCAGAGTATATAGTGCCTGGGGGCTTGGAGGACCCCCACGCCATTTTTTTTTTAAATCTGTTGCGGCGTTTTCCCTTAATATCCATACCAGACCTGAAGGGCCTGGTATGGATTTTGGGGGGGGACATCCACGGCATTTTTTTTTTTTGGCGCCCCCTGACATGCCACATTTGGCATGTAATTTTTTTGGGGGGGAGCGGATACCCTCTTTTTAGAGGCATCCAGCTTCCACTTCCTCCTGGGGCTCCGCGGTGCCGGAAGTTCACCTCTCCCCCTCCATTTGTGCAATCTTCTGGGACACATCACAGGTCCCAGAAGATTGCCCGGCCAATCACAGCAGGCTGCTTGAGTATGCACAGTGCGTGCCCGGCTATGAAGCCACAGCGAGGCGACCACACTCAGAATGCCGGTGCTGTGGATAGGAGGGGGAGAGGAGCAGGGCTTTGTTCGCCTGTATAGTTGGACCATGGGACAGGTGCGTGTCCGATTATTAAAAGTCTTTTATATGGGTGGAACTCTGCTTTATTATTCATACCATTGTTCGGCTCATCCCTACTATCCAACAGTTTTACAACCTCTCTCACCTCTGTGACTCTTCGGCCCTCCCATTCCATAGCTCTCTCTATCCTATCTTACTAACTATCCAAATTTGATTATCATTGTTGTGTATGTTTGTGTGTGTTCCCCCTCCCCTCCAGAGATGGTCTTATGAACATTCTACTAACACTTTGTGGATTAGTACTGCTTGGACCTTAAAGAAGGGGGTTCACCTAGAAAGTTTGTCCTGAAAATTTGGATGTTAGCACAAATAAAAAAAATATAATGGACAGTACTAAAATGTTTGCACAACAAGTGCACTAATACAGTTACAATCACCTTGAGAACAGTGTAATTGGCATATATGTCAAATTTGGAATTAAAAGCAAATATGTCGCTGCAAAATTGCTAGCTTAGGTGATACCTGGCATGTCAAGATTATCACTACTGATCACCAATGGGCACAGATAATAATATGATTTTCTACATAATAGTGCATTATTTTCTCCCAAAGATACCTTGATTTGTTGTTATTTAACTGCTTCCTGTCCTACCATGGTACATTAACAACAAGATGGGAGCAGCGCTGATACAGGTGGATATACCAGTAAGCTCCCCCCGCATGGCCTGCTCTTGCACACCCTCTAAAGTGGCCTGGATATCAAGTGATTGCTGTGACCAATCACAGAGAGCATATGATGTCATTGTTTACCATTCTGTGAGCTCTGTGATTGGTCACATTGATCACATTGTACATGGGCCAAATGGCATCGGCCCTGTATAGTGAAGGTTAAAGTGCACAGATCAACTCTCCACAACTAATGAACAGGGTTTTGCTGCTGGCTGTACATGTGTTATGTGTAATGGCTAAATCTATAGCGGCAAACTTTTTGTTATTATTTTGAGAATGAAAGATTAAGGCTGAACAGACATACTATTCAATATTGTGAATAAAAAAAGTTCTCTGCTTTAAGGAACTTTTGTATGCAGCTTAGTGCTTTTACGTCAACTCCCTTTTCCCCTTATAGTTGTAATTGATCTTTCCATGGGGAATCTGCTGAGTACTTGTCTTGCAGATATATAGCCACTCACCACAATTTCTTAAATAAATGACAGCCAGAGAACAATTTTTTTCCTCATTCTTCAGCAGTTCATCAGTTATTATCCTAATACATCTAGTCAGCTTCAGAATCAGTAGTCTTTAACTTGATTTTTGTCAGTCGAATATCATGACAGTGGAGGGTCACATAAAAGAGATAATTAATTTTCCCTGTTTTTCATATTCTTGCCATTTGTTATTTTTGCATAGGGACCATTTAGGCTCATTATATGCAGATGCCAGATGAGTGTCAGAAATACCCACCAAAGGATGAGAGCATTTTATACATTCAACTACTACCCAAGCTCAAATACTTATTTTGAAATTGCAGAAAGTAAGGGCACTTTCCAGATTAGTTAAATAAACAGGGTGTTTGGAAAAGGCATTGGAGGATAGTATGTGGGAAGATTCAGGCAGAGATCAGAAGTCATTGGATGAACCTCCCTCTCTCCTGCCCCGATTGTTGGATTTTAAGGTTTTGGATTTGTGTTTTGGGGAATTTGAGCAGTTTGGGGTACTTAACGGTGGGTTAAATCTGGTGTTCTTGTAAATACAGTGAGGACTCATCTTAGGTATAGTATCATCTCTTTGGCCCAGTCAAGTCATGGACTGGGAAGTTATACGAGCAGTAGCGGTTTGAGGTCAGCTGGCATAGCCCACGAGGTGGTGTTTTGAGGCTGGGGATGTAACTTAGCCAACTAGACACAAGGTTTAGTTATATGATATTTTCAAGAACCCGCAACCGAATTTGATCTGTATTGTTATATTTTTTTTTCGTTTACATTTCTATGTAATAAAAGGCCACTTCAGCCATTTAACTTCATTTCAGAATAATGTGGTTATTTTAAGGATAGAGGGAGATGGAGTTGGGGAGAGTTAGCAGAGGTCTAAGTATATGGGTGAGCTCTGATCTACCCTGGTCATGTTCCTTAGCATTAAGGTATATTTATGCTATAAAAACAGAACAACAAAAATCCACCAACCTTTTTGATTGCTCATATACCATGGCAGATTTTTAGTGCAGAGTTTAGGCATGGACCTCTTTTCAAAACATCCAGATCATCTGTGCTTCACTCAGAGGATTTACAGTATTTACATAGGTTTGTCTTACGTGTCACCATACACAGTCAGCTCCTCAGGCCAAGGACATAAATGTTAAGAATGCCCTTTTATTTCCATTCACTATTTTTATTGTATTGTAAACATAATATATAATTTAAAGGTCAGCTAGATATTTCAACCTTGAGACATTGACATTTGTATGATCATTCTTTTCTGATCAATTACTACTACTACTACTACCCCTACTGCTCATATTTCTTCCAACAATTGATCTACAAATGTTTAGAAAATGGTTTCATCGAAAAAAAAAAAGAATTCCAACATGTTTCTAACTTATGGATCTTGAAACAAAACTCAATTGTTGCAATAGACACACTTGCAATATGAAAATCAAACCAACTTTATTTTATGTATGACCATCTTTACTTTTGCTGCACTGTATATAAACTCATATAAATAAAATGTTTACCTATATGGTCAAAAAGCTCAACTATAACTACATCTCTTTTGCTGTTCTGTACAGAGTAGTGTTTCTGTTATCAAACAAATGCTTACGTGGGATCCACTGGGAGAGTTCTATAGATGAAGTTATGTTTCCATCTGCATTTATATAGGCACAACAATAAGGATAATTCATTTTTATATAACAATCAGATTAATTTCAGGCACATAACAAGCCTGGGTTCAAACACATTTCTTGACATTAGCCAAATGATTACTTGAGAGGTGGGGGTTGATTTACCAAAGGCAAAAAGGCTGCTCACTTTGCAAGGGAATTTGCCCAACAGCTTAGTGAATGAGGTGAAGCTCTACTGACTTCCACCATTCAATCAGGTGCAAGCAAAATTTTTTTTTTTTTTATTTTCCTTCCATGTGATTGGGTATTCTTTGCAAAGTGAAATTTCACTGCATCCAAACTCCGGGGCAACGACCTTGCAAAGTGCAACCTCCCTTGAAAAGTTAACAGCATATTTGTTTTTAGTAAATAATGGTAGCTGTGTGCCTCCTGCAGCAATAAGAAAGTGAAATAAAACATTAAGGGTATTCTTTAGGAATTAATAATAATAATTAATAATAAATCATTGCTTCAAACAATGACTCAATATCTGAATGCTCTAAGTCTAGGTTCACATCTATGCCGCTGCGCTTGATGCATTTTTTAGGCACCTTTAGCAGTGCATTTTGGATTTTTAAACCCTCGTTTTTGCATGCATCTTTCATGCAAACACACTGTAAGCACACTATATATAGCTAATTGCTAAGCAGGGGGTTGGGAAGCAGGCTGCCACGTCCTTAACAACTGATAAGTCATCAGCTGTATGCAAGGTTCCCTGCTGACAGCTGAATGTAAAAAAATTATGAATTGACGGCAAAAAAAAAAAAAAAAAAAAGGAAAAAAAACAGCATGGGGCCCCCCCATTTTTTTTTAAATGGTGTGGGGTCCCCCCCCAGAATCCATACCAAACCCTTATTCGAGCATGCAGCCTGGCTGGTCAGGAAAGGGAGGAAACGAGTGAGCTCCCCCCCCTCCTGAACCATACCAGGCCACATGCCCTCAACATGCCCTCCCAAAGCTCCTTGCCCCCATGTTGATGACAAGGGCCTCTTCCCGACAACCCTGGATGTTGGTTGTCGGGGTCTGCAGGCTGGAGGCTTATCGGAATCCGGAAGCCCCCTTTAAGAAGGGGGCCCTAAGATCCCGTCCCCCCATATGGGGGCAGGTTGCTTTAGGGGCATGCAGCCTGGTATGGTTCGGGGGGGCACTTGTCTTCTTCCTTTCCTGACCTGCCGGGCTGCGTGATCGGATAAGGGTTTGGTATGGATTTTTATTTTATTTTGGCATGGGGGGGTTCCCTCCAAATCCATACTAGACCCGAAGGGCCTGGTATGGACCTGGGGGGGGGAGCCCACGCCACTTTTAAAAAAAAAAATTTTTGCCGGCAACTTTTTTTTTACATTCAACTGTCAGGGGGAATCCCGCTGACAGCTGATGACCCAACGGTTGTTAAAGGAGAAGTCCAGCCTGAGCTTGTTTGGCTGGGTTTCTCCTACGGGTCACAGGAGTGCAATTCGTTTTGCACTCCTGTGACCCGTTTTCAGCGGAGTGTGGTCTGAAGTCTGCTCTCTGCTGACGTCACACAGATCAGTCCAGACACTGCGTCAACACAACTCTGGGAGTCTGGATCCGCCAGGTGCCTGGACTGACACCAGTCTCAGCCTTTCAGCGAGCCACTGAGAGCCTGAGAGTGAGCGTGGAGGAGCAGAGCAGGAGAGCTGCTGATTGACAGTCAGCAGCTCTCTGCTTGGGGAGCTGAGAGAACCGAGTCATCGGCGGTGTTTGATCGCTCGGTTCTCAGTGCAGAGGCGGCAGTGGACAGATGCAGCATCGAACAGATATTGATTCCACCTAGGCAAGTATGATTATGGGGGAAAAAAATTGCCATACTTCTCTTTTAAGGACACGGCGGCCGGCTTCCCGGCCCTCTGCTTAGCAACCAGCTATAGTACAGTGTTAAAATAAAGACAGCAAAACACATCAAAAATTGCATTACAAACACAACACTTGCGTTTCTGGTGCGATTCCATTTAAGTCTATTACGCGCAAAATGCGGGAAAAAAGTCCCCGACCCTTTCCAAAAACGCACCGGCCGCAAAATACATAGATGTGAACTTGTACTATAGGAAACCATGTTAAATGGACTGTACTGCATTTCTGCAAACTGAAAAACGCACTAAGAAATGCAAAGGTTGGAACCTAGGGTCAAAGTTTAAAACATATTGAAGATGGAGGCTGTAGCAGTTAATGAATTATAAAACACAGCACATGCTACTTATCCCTTTGAAGACTGGTATATTTCATATATGTAGCAAGTGGAAGTAAAAGACACTCAAACCAGTGAGCATGAGCATGAATCTAGTTTATGAATTAGCCCTTTAACTATATAAGAGGGGGACTGTGCCAAATAGGCATCGAATGATCAATGAACTGATTATTTTCTGCCTTATGCATAAGTGTTGGCCATCTGCTTTTCCAAGACCCATATCAATGTGCACAGGGGAGTAATGCCTTGTGCACACGACCGGATTTTCCGATGGAAAAAGTCAGACGGGCTCTTTTCATCGGATATTCCGACCGTGTGTATGCCCCATCGGACTTTTTCCTTCTGAAATTCCGATGGACTTAGATAGAGAACTCGTTCTCTTTTTTTCCGACGGACAAACATTTCTATCGGAAAGTCCGTTCGTCTGTATGCAATTCCGACGGACTAAAAACCAAGCATGCTCAGAATCAAACAAAAGAGCTCGAACTGCCTATTGAACTTCATTAAAGGGGTTGTAAAGGTTTGTTTTTTTATTTTCTAAATAGGTTCCTTTAAGCTAGTGCATTGTTGGTTCACTTACCATTTCCTTCGATTTCCCTTCTAAATGTCTTTTTTGTCTTTGTCTGAATTTCTCACTTCCTGTTTCTCCTTAGTAAGCTTGCCCCCATCATCCGAGCCGTGGTTAGTCAGCCAGAACAGCTAACTGAACAGCTTACTGAGGAGGAACAGGAAGTGAGAAATTCAGAAAAAGAAAACAAAGAAAAAAAACATTTAGAAGGGAAATAGAAGGAAAAGGTAAGTGAACCAACAATGCACTAGCTTAAAGGAACCTATTTAGAAAATAAAAAACAAACCTTTACAACCCCTTTAATCTCGGCTCGTCGTACGTGTTGTATGTCACCGCGTTTTTGACGGTTGGACTTGTGTGACCGTGTGTATGCAAGCCAGCTTGAGCGGAACACCGTCGGACAATCCATCTGACTTTATTCCGATGGACAGTCCGGTCGTGTGTACAGGGCATAAGTCTTGATATCCTGATATCAAGTAGGTCTTAATATCCTTGTCTAGAAGCCCTCTAATGGAATGTTGGTAATTTCCTTTTTTTCAAAGTAAATTTTTTTATCTAAAGTTATAAAAAACCTTCTGATTCAAAATAACAGTTATATGTATGGGGTTCATTACTGCAATAGTCACATCTCCTGCAAAATTCACATTTGCCCTGTGTGTATGTTTGCTTTTTTCTCGGAAAATACATTTGTCTCCATGATTATTTTTTTTTGAAGAGCAGAAGCCAGCAGTTGCAGTAAAAGATTCACTCTCATGGTAACTCAAAAATCATATTTTCAGCAAGATCCTGCTGTCAAAGATTAATTTTTATTTTTTAAAGGAAGAAGTGTTTACAGACACACATGACCATGTATTAGAAGAGGTCATGTCCATACCTTGCATATTGTTCAGCAGTTGGTGACAAAAAACATATAAAAAATGTGTGTGCTCTTGCCTAGGACATTTTAGTTATAGCTAGCTTTGTCTTTGAACAACAAATTATAAGTAAATACATTCAGTCTGACATAAAGCTAAATAATAAATGCATACTGTGTTCCTGTGAGTCAAATTCATTTTTGTATGTTGCTGGTATTAAAAAGGATTGTGCCTAGGATACAATCATACCAATCAGGTTAAAGAAAATTCCTAAATATTATATGATGAGGGAATTAGAATTACTTTATTTGGTACACAAATGTGCACTTTCTATATTAACCTTAGCAGCTGAGACTCAGCTGTTTAATGCAAAATGTCATCACCACTTATAAAGCAGCGGTGTCTGCGCCACAATCATATAATAAGCTTATATAAATTGTGCTCCAAATGTAACCCTTATTTTTTTCTGTGCATATGACAGATGTGTATTTATTTAAAATTTTCTGTACGTAATTAAAATAATCCATAAGGCATCTGCTAAACCTTTTCGCATCTCTGCAAGTTTTTTTTTTTTTCTTTCAGTAGGTTCTGGGTTCTTTACAGTTTAGTTCAAATTTCAGGAAAACAAGAAAGCATCTAAAACATATCTGACAATTTCCCACCCTGGTTGTTTGACCACACGTCATTAAATTCTGTGCCATCATAAATGTGATCAGAAGTAATTAGCCATGCTGATGCTTAGATTAGCTGTACAGCTATACCGTACATACATTTTATTCAACAAAAGACTATCAAAGGTAACCACTTAGTCCACACTTTCATTTAAACATAGTAAAAGCTTCTCTAGTTAAAAAAAAAAAAACATAGTAAAAGCCAAACTTTTTCAGAGCGCAGACCTACTATAAAGTTACTTAAATTGTAACTAAAGTAATGTTGTTTTTTTTTTGGAATAAAGTGGAGAGGAATTAGAACCCCCGTCAGCTTTATTAGAGTCTAGGCACCCATTATGGAGATTCAACCCCTCTATTTATCCTGTTTACTATTATTTGAAAAGGTGAAAGTAAAAGGAAGAAAAGAAATAGAGGTGAAATCTCCTTACATGGGGATTTTCTCTCACTTCCTGTTTTGACTATGGGACAGTAAGTGAAGGGAAATCTCCCCTATGGGACACAGATGGCAAAAAAAAAAAAAATCTGACAGGGGTTATAGTCAGTGTTATTTTCATTGACTAAAACATTTTCGCTGACTAAATTAATACTATTTTAGTCAACTAAAATACGACTAAAACGAACACACTTGAGAGGACTAAAATACGACTAAATCTAAAATGCCATTTTAGTCAAAAGAGTATGACTAAAACTAAATTGAAATCTGACGTCAAAATTTACACTGGTCTGTAGTGCATGTTCAAACCTTAATACCATAAATAATAACATATTAGGTTTTTCACTCCAGCAGTATATAATGAGATTTGAAATTGTAGAGAAATGCCAAAATAATGCATTACAATTTAACTATGCCCATTCGATTTTAGACGACGAAAATGATTTTAGTCGACTAAAATGTACTGGAGATTTAGACGACTAAATACGATTAAAACTAAAACAATTGCAGGAGACTAAAATGGGACTTAAACTAAAATGCCATTTTAGTCAAAAGACTTATCCCGCGTATACACGGTCGGAATTTCCGACAGAAAAAGTCAGATGGGAGCTTTTCATTGGAAATTCCGACCACGTGTATGCTCCATCAGACTTTTGCTGTCGGAATTTCAGACGGACTTAGATAGAGAGCGGGTTCTCTATTTTTCCGTCGGAAATTCCGACGGAGGTTTTCCCATGGAAAGTCTGGCCGTGTGTACGCGGCATAAGACTATAACGATATCGAAATTTTCTGCCAAAATTAACGCTCGTTATAGTCCTCACCTTACTAGGAAAAATATGCCTTACAGTGCTTTTCAAGTATACATCATCCAACTCTTGTATCATTTACTTAAAGTGTAAGTGAAAATTTCGATATCGTTATAGTCTTATCGTTATAGTCTCCTGCAATTGTTTTTGTTTTAATCGAAATTACTTAAATTTACTTTAAGTAAATGATACAAGAGTTGGATGATGTATACTTGAAAAACACTGATATAAGGCAAAACAAAACAACTTCTTAATGCTGTAAATATACTGTAATGCTGTAAAATACGTAATGCTGTAAAATACGATTAAAACGAAAACAATTGCAGGAGACTATAACGATAAGACTATAACGATATCGAAATTTTCTGCCAAAATTAACGCTGGTTATAGTCCTCACCTTACTAGGAAAAAAATGCCTTTAGTTACACTTTAAGTAAATGATACAAGAGTTGGATGATGTATACTTGAAAAACACTGATATAAGGCAAAACAAAACAACTTCTTAATGCTGTAAATAAAATAAAATATATGTTCTGGGCAATGATAAAATGTAAGTCAATTGCTTAACAATTGGTAGTCCATAGTTTTTTTAAAATCCCCACAAATGTCTTATGTTTCTTTGGGTATCCAGCATTAAGTTTTGTGCATTTGAAATTACAGATCTGTTCAACTGCAGTTGAAGCAATTTGACTTCCCTTATTTTTTTATTTTTTTATTTTTTTATATGTGGCAAGTACATGTGCACAATATTTGGAACCACCATATTGATACAGATAGTCCGTAATGAGGGCTAGACATAGTGACTGTGGCATTGAAAAAAAGGTACTTTGTTCAGTATTTTAAGATATTCTGTCAAGGTAGAAAGTGAGGAGAATGGGGTACTAATGCAGGTCTCTACATAGAAACATAGAAAAGTGATGGCAGAACAAAGACCAAATGGTCCATCAAGTCTGCCATTTTTTTTATATACATGTTTTGTATTTTTAATAGACTACAACCTGCTAATACAAATCTTATATATGAAGTCTTCTGATTATCCCTGCTATTTGCTAAGAAAACACTAGAAAGGAAGTATTACTCCATTTGCAGCAAATCCTATTTTATGAGAGCAAACGTGAGGCATGCATGGTTCATAAATGCTTTTCATTTATGGCACATACTCGTACTACCTGCAACTGTTCTGTTTTAAAAATTAAATAGACAGATATACAATATAATACGTATATTATTTATAGTCATACTGTAAACCATTACAGTATATTTGGAAACAATTTGTTACCTTTTCCTTTCCAATGAGCCTGTGATGCAAACCCAATGTGCCCACCATATTTCCTATTAAATTCTGCCATTAGTGCCTTGTATGGATTACGGATGAGAAGCACTGCAGCATCAAAGGATTCAATTTCTTTCCGTCCACTTTCATGAGTCTTAATGCAGACAGTACGGCCATTACGCCAGTGGTCTCTTTCACCTTTAAAACCTGCATAGTACATAAAACAAAAGCAACTAGAGTTGACATGTATTAAATGGTGATCATTAAATAAAGAAGTTAATTATCTCTGCAAAGGTGAAATTTAAAGCTAACATGACTTTAATTAAGAATATCTGTGGGTGTGTTTTCTCAGACCTTAATAAGCTCTTGTCTGGGTCCTGAGCCCGGAGGCTTTGTAGCATGTTGGGTGGGATAAAGCCTCCACCCCTAGGTCCACATCATACTTGTTAACCAGACCTCATTAGTCTCAGCTGTCCATGAGTCTTTTTGTGTGTGAACTGGCTGATGCTAAAGGCTCTCTCAAAGCCCTCCTGAATTAAACTGCGTTTGATGCCTAACTGAGTAATAGTGAAGGCGTTACCTGCTTTAACTGTTCCTGGATATGCACATCTCATCAATGGTTTACCACTGTCAATACCCATAGAACCTGTTCATCTTAAAATCGATTTGGTTTTCCTAACTACTGTTTTATATAATTTTTTCCATGGGCATAATATTTAACAAATGTTCTACATTTCCATTTGAAGGCTAAGTTCACCTTTCTGGACATGTTCCATGTTACATGTATATTTAGGTTGTAACATGCTCACCATACACACCCCGTCTCCCCCCCTGTGACAGTGGGAGGGGGATTCTGAAAACGGCGTGACCATGAGGGGTTCTGCTCACACTGCCATGTCATTCATTCACAGTTTCCTGTGAATGAATAAACTACAAGTACTATCATACATTGTGGCTAGTGGCTTGTGGTTCTCAATGAACTGTGAGGGCACTGGTGAGCACTCTCCTAATTAATTGATCTTCATGCTCTCAAGTAACTGCCTGCCCATATTGGAGGTATGGGCAGACAGCTATCCTGAGAGTCTGCAGGAGCCTGAAATTGCACCCAAAATCTGCTAATCATGGATACAATGCTCTGCAAAAAATGTGCATTTATTCTTTTTTCAAAAGGTAAACTTATTCATAAAGCTGCAAATGAAATTATTGAAGATTACAGATTCCAATACCATATAAATGACCCAAAGTTCTCGCTAAGACACAGAGTAGTTTTCTCTTTACAAATGCTACCCCTGATTCTATTAACTGGCAATTACCGGCTGTCAAAATGGGTTTGTATAACACAGCAGGAAAGCCTGTCTAAATGAAGCTGCTCTTATGTAAAATGACACTTGCAGATAATCTGCAAGTGTAATTATAGCAGTAATAAAGCCAAAAGCAAACATTTGTTATATGGCAACTTACTAACTCTAATGCCGCGTACACACGGTCGGAATTTCTGTCAAGAAAAGTTCGATGTGAGCTTTTGGTTGGAAATTCCGACCGTGTGTATGCTGTTGGAATCTCCGCCAAGAAACGTTTGAGAGCAGGTTCTCTATTTTCCCGAAAATTCCGATCGTCTGTAGCAATTCCGACGCGCAAAATTCCTACGCATGCTCGGAAACAATTCGATGCATGCTCGGAAGCATTGAACTTCATTTTCTCGGCTCGTCGTAGTGTTGTACGTCACCGCGTTCTCGATGGTCGAAAGTTCAGAGAACTTTTGTGTGACCGTGTGTATGCAAGCCAAGCTTGAGCGGAATTCCATCCAAGGTTTTTCCGACAGAAATTCAGATCGTGTGTACGCGGCATAAGATGTGACGGCTGCATTCGTTTTCTCTTTCAGGCTTACTTTATTTTATTTTCACCTGATAATCCAGTCTACTGTTTTTCAACAGAACTAGCTATCCTGCAAGTGTAGCAGTTAGAATGTTGAAACAAACCCCTTAACACTGACAGGGGTCATACATTGATCAGCTTTTATTCATTTATGTAAAATCTTTATCCCAAAAAGGTAGACAAATGTTTCTGTAACTGCTTAAAAAGTGTTAGCTGGGGTTCATATAGATAACACTCCTCGTCCCCCAGAATGACAATGCTGCTTTACAAGCGTGTCTCTTCTTTATTCAGCATATACTGTAGGTAGTGCGTTACTAGCTGGATCACTAGGTAAAAATGCCTAAAAAACAAAACTTATGCAGACATTACATCTAATGATTGGTAAGCAACAATATGTTATATCTTTGGTTTTAATAACACTTTAATTAAATAATATAGGGAAATTAACAAAGAGTGGCACAGGCATAAGGTTTTTGCTACTCTTCTGAAATGAGAAAACAGAAGAGATCCTGCTTCTAACAAAGGGGACACTGTTTGTATGAAGGCTATTCCCATGTAATAAGTTCACGGCACAGGCAGAGAGAGGCATGTAAGCTGTCTACGTGTTACCATCAAGAAGTTCTCTCACGCCAGTTTCTTGTGCCATTACAATGCCGCACAATGCTTTGTTGGAGAGGAGCTCCAGGCTCCTTCAGAAAAAATACTGTAGCTGCTGACTTTTAATATTAGGACACTTACCTGTCCAGGAATCCAGTGGTGTCTACACTAGGGATGGGCCGAACACCCCCCTTTCAGTTCGCACCAGAACACCTCGAACAGGCAAAAAGTTCTAGCGAACGTGCGAACGCTATTAAAGTCTATGGGACACGAACATGAAAAATGAAAAGCCCCCATCTTAAAGCCTTTTATGCAAGTTATGGCCATAAAAGTGTATGGGGACCCGGGTACTGTATCAATGCAAAAAAACGTTTTTAAAACAATAGTTTTTTTCAGGAGCAGTGATTTTAATGATGCCTGAAGTGAAACAATAAAAATGAAATATTCCTTTAAATATCGTGCCTGGGGGTCTTAGTCTGCCTTAATCTGCCTGTAAAGTGGCGCATCTGTGCGATGTATAGAACATGCTGCAGCAATAATGATATTTCTAAAAAAAAAAAATTTAAACTTGCTTGCGGCTGTAATGTTTTGCCGGCTCCTGGCAATATAGATTAAAAAAATTAAATAAATGGCGTAGGGTGTCCCCAGTCCATACCAGGCCCTTTGCGTCTGGTATGGATTTTAAGGGGAACCCCACGCCAGTTTTTTCCAAAATCCATACCAGACTCTTATCCGAGCATGCAGCCTGGCAGGTCAGGAGAGGGGGGGCGGGAGAACGAGCACCCACTGCGCATGTGATCTGTGAATAGCCCGACTGCAGGGAAAGGAGGGGGGGTGAGCTTCTGGCTGAGTTTGTCACGGAAAACTCAGCCAGCAGTGGGAGTGGGTACCTGTCAAAACCAGCTACCTGCTCCCCCCCCCCAAATCATTGTATTATTTTTTACTATTTCCATTTTTCAATAAAATGCAAAAAAAGTGTATTTAACCCCCCCTGTTAACCCTTAGTTAATCTCTTCTCCCTTTGGCTACTAATTGTCTGCTTACATTTTTTATTTCAAATGTTTACTATTAATATTGTTTTCATTGTCCCTGGTTTTGTTTTTGTCACATAACAAGAACATGAGTAAAACTGGAAAAAAAAAAAAAAAACACCTTACCATACTTTGTCCCTTAAACATTTTAGTGCAACTTTAAATTGGACAAATCATATAGAAAAATGTATACTATTTACAGTAAAACTAAATTTTTTAAGAACTACAGAGGTCAAAAAGAGAAAAAAAGCATTTTCATATTTGCATTTTTTATATCTTTTTGTTTTTAGATTTTATAAACAAACCTAAAATAATTTTTGCAAAACAAGGCCAATCCCCCAAACAGAAAAACAGAAAGTGATGGCAAAGTTATCACTAAATAAACAAATAAACGGGCCCATATTGAAAGAATAAAAATTGCTCTGGTCCATAATGGGTATACAGGTAAGAGAGCTGAAGTGGTTAAGCAAACGAGTCTAGCCAGGGGAAAAATAAGATGTAAGTAGCTGTATTACATCAATTATGGATGTGTAATTTGTTTTTCTGAGTAATGCCAGGCAGCAGACAAGCATAGTGGCTAATCTAATAGTTGCCTAGATACATTGTTGCCTAGTCAAATGAGCAAAAAAAGCTGAAACACACATCGAATGCTGCTTGACATTTGAAAAGTACATGAAAATCTTTCAAATCATAAACTCATTGTGGGATGGAGGAAGAAGGATAGGGCTTCAAATGAATAGTGATAATCAAGCTAAAGATTCTAGGGAAGATTGCAGGTAAATATCCTTGAGTAGGACTTGTTCTGCATACTCTTCTGATTACAGGGGAATCATATCAGTACAGCTCTGCCTGACCCAGTTTGTCTTTCTTTAAACAAATTCAGCTAAAGAGTTCACAGTATTAACAGCTATTTTACACCTGGTATTGGCAAATGGGAACCAGAAATACGCTGACTGATTACATGGGGCCTAAGAAAAAAAAGTGATTTCAGAAGATCATAGGGAAAATCAGTAAGGCAGATTAGGCCTTCTTTTGACAATATTGTGCTACAGTGGATTACACAGCCCCTCCAAAAAGTCAAAATAAAAGAGGAGAGTGCCAAAATATGGCCTAAAAGGGTAGGAAAAGCGTGGAATGGTGTTAAAGCACAGTTTTAAGAGACAGGCCTGAGCACACATTAAAGACACTCAAAGGCTTGCTAGTATGTGAAAAATAAGCAACAGTCTCTCATGAATAGAAATTAGGTTTGAATCCTTGCCAACCATGGTTTTGCTGTGGATCGGCAGAATTCAGATTTGCATGTGGCGATAAAATTATGTGCAATTATCCTATCTCTGAACTTTTAAAAAATCATAGTGCACAGCATACCCTTAAAACAATAGTCAACAGACTTATGCCCCTTTGATTCTTTTGAAAAGTTCCGTCATGTTTTTTCCAAGGAAAAAATTGGTGAAGTTAACATCAGTTTTTCATCCACTTTTACGTCAGCTTTTTTTTTTTACATCCGCCAGCTAGAGTCCTTAACCACTTGAGTCCTGGAGCCATTTTTTTCTGCAAAAATGGACCGTTTGTCCATTTACATCCATTTTCCGCCTGATCCATATTTTTAACGGAAGAAAAAAATAGGGTGTTATGCCCTGTACACATGGTCGGTTTTTCCGATGAAAAAAGTCCGATGGACTTTTTTCATCGGAAAAAACGATCGTGTGTGGGCCCCATCGGACTTTTTTCCATCGGTGTTAAAAAATAGAACATGTTTTAAATTTTTCCGATGGGAAAAAAAAAATCGATAGGAAATTGTGATCGTCTGTGTGGAACTCCAACAGAGAAAAAACCCACGCATGCTCAGAATCAAGTCGACGCATGCTCAGAAGCATTTAAACTTAATTTTTCTCAGCTCGTCGGAATGTTTTACGTCACAGAGTTTTGGACGGTCAGAATTTTGTCTGATGGTGTGTAGGCAAGACTGATGAGAGTCAGCTTCATCGGAATTCCGACGGGAGATTCCATCGGAAATCCGATCATGTGTACAGGGCATAAAATGAGTCAAGTGCAATGCTGATTTCTGGAAAGTCTGCACCAACTGTTTCTTTTGCAGGAGATCGTCCAGGTATCCCACAATGGAGATTTCCTGAAATTGAATCAGAGCTAGGACAGGTGCTAGCACCATAATGAAGACCCGAGGTGCTGTAGACAGGCCAAATGGAAGCACAATAAGTTTGCAATGTTGCATGTCCACAGCAAACCGTAGGTAGATTTGGTGCAATGGAAAAGGCTGGTAAAGCTTGTCTGGCCGGCGCATGCTGCTCTAATGCAAGGTACGTGGGCCATGTGTCAGTAAGGACAGTGATGGAATCTTTAAGTTTGAGGAAAATATCAGCAAATTGGGCTTCCTCCTGTCCTGAGAACCGGACAAGGCATCATCCTCATCCTGTTCTTCAGGTTCTTCAGTCACAGGAAAATCAGTGATGGACTCTGGGGTAGAAGAGAGGAACTGCTTGCAGCCTGCAGTCTGATGTCCATTTTTCATCCGTTAATGGATGGATGAAAACAGATCTACGGTCTGCATGTGTGAAAGAGGTCTTAGAAGGGCGAATAATAGGGAGAATCAAATAAGTCAGCCTCCTCATTACAAAAAGGTAGCCATGTTGTCTGTGTGCATAAACTGTTGGGAGAGCTGACAACTTGTACAGCGTATAAGGAGAGATTGGGGAGATCTGTGCTAAACTGTGCTATTTTGTACTGTCAATTGCAGTGGTTGGGCTACATTGTCTTGTGTGTCTTTTGCCCCCTGTCCCCCATGTTAGGACTATTTATTCTGAATGAGCCAAAAATTGCTTACTACTTGCTGACCCTCTCAGCTTTTTTTTTTTTTACTTGTATGATTTATTGAGGTCTTTTTAATTTAATATTTATTTGTGCTTAATTTAAGGGCAGCAGTTCTTTCTTGCTGTTGTCTTGACCTCTGACACAGCACGTTGGGCAGTGCTGGGGACGTTACTTCCAGTTTGGACACAAAACTGTTAGTGTGGTCAGAGACTTGTCAGTTTACAGTATTAACACTACCTACTTATGTTTTATTATTGTGCATGCATATTTTTTACAAATAAATGGCTGGAAATTTTACAAGGTGTTGCACAACGAGAGTATCTCTATTTTATGTTTGAGCAAAATTTGTGATTGGAGGCAGCAAGGTTCAGTCCTATTAATCGGACATCGCACATGAAGTGGGCACTAATGGCCAGGAGGTGGATCTGCAAGGATTATACAATCAAGCATTTTTGAACTACAATTATTGTAGGTCAAGGATCAAGGTGAGTGAGAATTGCACTTAGTGGTGGAATTTTTGTGTTGGTGGGTTGGAATGTTGGCACTGAAGCACAACATTACGTATACTGATGTCACTGAATATTTACGCACTATATTTTATGGAGTGATCACTAGATTATTGTGGACTTTTTTATAAGACTATAAGGTTTTGGTGGTATACATGAGCACAAAACACAATTGTTTTCATCATATGAGTTTATTTATTAAATACATTTATTGTAGAATAAGTACACCTTATATTTGATTGATTTGTTTATATGTATTAACATTTTGGATATAGGAGGGTGCATGCAATTTTTATATATTTAATATGTATAGTTTTTTTATTTTATTTATGCAATGCACATTTTACCAGTATGGTACTTATTTAAAGGAGCAGCGCACCACTAAAATTATATTTTATTTTAATGGTTAAATAGTGTAGGAGGACACTTTAGGGTGGTAGCAGCAGTTCTACAGACGCATATACTTTGCAGTTCATCTGAGAGTGGCAGCGCAGGAGTACAATTTTTTATTTATTACATTAATAAATGGACTGAAGGGAAAATCGTTTGATAGCTTCAAACACTTATGCTGTGTACACACGATCGGTTTTACAGATGAAAACAGTCCGATGGACTTTTTTCATCGGACAAACCGATCGTGTATGGGCCCCATCGGTCTTTTTTCCATTGTGAGAAAAAATAGAACATGTTTTAAATTTATCTGATGGGAAAAAAAACTATAGCAAATTCCGATCATCTGTGTGGAACTCCATCGGACAAAAAACCCACGCATGCTCAGAATCAAGTTAACGCATGCTCAGAAGCATTGAACTTAATTTTTCTCGGCTTGTCGGAGTGTTTTACGTCACGGGGTTTGGGACGGTTGGATTTTTGACTAATGGTGTGTAGGCAAGACTGATGGAAGTCAGCTTCATCGGATTTCCGATGGAAAAATCCATCGGATTAGAATCCATAGGAAATCCGATCGTGTGTACAGGGCTTTACTGTATGTATTTCAGTTGTATATGTAACTGCTTGCTTACACTCATTCTTTAAAGAAAGCTGAAAATAAAGTGATTTTCTTGTAAACTCATGAGCTTTGTAAACTTTGTGAACATTAATATGAACTCTGCCAGCTATTACACTAAACTGCAGGATGGGGAAACTATATTGGTCCAGAATATAGATAACTTCACACAAATGAGGAAAGGTTTATAGAACACTTTAAATCTTCATTTGTAGGTACCAACAGTTTAGGCAATAGAGGTTTTGATCTCATCTAAACCATTGGGCATGGGCAAACTGAGGCCAGCTGAAGAACTTCCATTTACACATCAACCCACCTTTATTATACAAGGATCCATCAAAGTAATAACTACCAGTATAGAAGCCAGTAGCTAGTTCAATGAGATGCCGGGCCCAAGTATTCCCTGCACCAGGAAAACTTGCCAAGGCTATAAGCTGTTTAGCACGAGTGGACAAAAATCTTCGGTCCATACATCGATTATCTGGAAAACATGGTAAAAAGAAAAAGTACCTTTCAGTTTCACAACTTTAGCAGGCCGTCCATGCAAGTAAAAAAATTAACAGTTACACAATTAAAAATAAATGTTGCATAAGATGAACTGATTTTTTTAGATAAAGTTCAGCTTGGCTTTACATTACCAAGAACTGGTAACACACGCACAAGATGTAACTGTTCTCAGTAGTTTTAGATGTGCTGATTAACATTCCCCACATAAGTATGAAAAGCTATAGTAAATGGAATTATACTCTATTTTTTTTTCTTTATGTGACTCTGTAGCCTCAATCGGAAGTTTTCTACACATGCATGAAAATGTCTGCAGTGGCATGCTGTCACAAATTACACTGTTTCGCAAATGGGCTGCTCACAATTTCATTAACCATTTTTAATATTTAAGTATTTATACTTGTGTAGCGGGGTCTTTAAATCTAGGGGAATGTTTGAGTGGTAGTTGTACTCAAACACACTATTTGATAGGGTTCTGTAACCCAATTTCATACTACAGGTGGGATGCTGGTGTGTAGTTCCCTGTGGCCTGTTGATGGCGCTGCCATCGGAGGCTAGGGTTGAACTGCTGGTACAGTGCTGTGCATTGGATGTCCCCTCTCGGCGGTGGTATGGTGGGCGTGTCAGCCTGTTGTGCATCCCGGGAGAGGATGTAAAAGGGGCAGACCCTGTCTGTAGGGGTGAGTTACCGGGGGTCCGATCCCGGGGAGCGTGTTGTTCTGTTCGTGGCCATCCCAGGCACCTTTAGCCCTGGGGTGGAGTTCCTGGCCCGGTACACTGGCGGATCAGTCCCAGGCACCTTTAGCCCTGGGCTGCAACTGAAGGCCTTGGGTCCAGCACCTTTGGCTGGAGCCCACAGAGGGATTAAGAATCCCAGGGTGCTGCCTTGCGAGGAGACCCGTATATGAAGGAGGAGGCCGGGGGAGGACCGTTCCGAGGGACTGGTGAGAGATCACAGTGAAGGAAGGGGCCCGGTAACTCTCTGGAGGGATGTCATCTTCCTGATAAAGGCCTAATACCAGAATCAACGTTCCCCAGGTCTGTGGCAGAGACCTAATGTTCACCAGATCTGTGGCATAGTTTGTACAGAGACTGTGTGTCATCTATTTTGAGCATCACTCCGGCTGCTAGGATCCACTCTAATGGGAGACTATCCGGGTGAGCTGAGACTACCTGAAGATATAGGTAGCGAATGTTTCTTCGTTTGTGCCTGGACCTACTCTAACACCTCTTGCTGTCCTGTTCTCCATCCAACCTTTCCTATTTAATGACTTTGCACATGAGAGAAATAAACTCTACGTTGGAGTTGCAATTGGTGTGGACCTTGGAGTTATTGGTGAATAGAGACTTGTCTTTATTGCCGTGAAGACGGGAAACATCCTCTGGAGAACCTGACCAGAGAGACCCAGGTACATTACACCGCTCAACCTCCTCACACAGGAGGGTACGGGCATGTGGTACGGTGTGCCCATTTTCCTACAAGTGAGCCAAAGGTAAGGAAGAGGGGTCTGTGTGCTACACTTGTATACAGTAAATACTGTATATGCAGACACCTGAAGGTATAGTTGTGTTACCATTCTTTTTTTTCCCTCCCTATTTGCATTTTGGCTGAAATAAAAGCACCTATCGGGATGCATAGCATCTCTTAATATGTGGCTTCAGAGCCCATGAGATTCCTCCGCAGTTCAGGCTCTTTACACCAAGTCTAAAATATTTAGTGTTCATTCTACATATAACTACCCTTCATTTAAAGTTATACTTTAAATGTAAAATGTGTGAATAGACACTTTATTTTGTTGGTTTTGGGTGGAATGGGGAAGATTTGTATTGGTTGTCTTTATATAGATTTACCTTATTTATTGGTCCTAGTATTTGTGGTCACTTCCGATGAAAACTTTCTAAGAGGCGAACCCCCCTTGCTTTCAGAGATTTCCTCCCTATGGCCCCAATGTGTCTTCTGTACAGGATGTGAAATCAACCAAGCAGACCGAAAAAATACACCGGTAAAGATTTTAGCTCTTTCCTACTTTATGTAACAAAAGCTCCCGGCTTTGCATACACTTTATAGAATAAGTGCACGTTTTGAAGTCACTGACCTAATGCTGTCCTGCCACCCTCAATAGATTGCCATCGCTCCGATATAGATTTATTTCTTTAGATGCAGAATCTGCCTAGCCAATCCATGTGTCAGGGATGAGAGAACATTGTTGGTCCCTCTTCGCATCTTGGTATAGGCTCCAGATATCTATTTGGAATTTTGCAGACATACACAGGCTGTGGCCAAGCTATGCAGTTAAAAGATTACCGGTATACTAAAAAGATACTTGAGGTGATTGTAGCCGTATTATTGCAATTGTGAAAATTGAGTACTATCCGTAATACTTTTTTTATTTGCACTAACATCTAATTTTTCAGGATGAGCTTTCGGGGTATGTCGGGTTTTTTTTACTAAAAAGATGAAAGTGAACATTTTTATAGAACTCTTTTATTATTATTATTACAAGATATGCCTTACAAAGTGTGCTGCTGTAATGTGCCACAGCCAATTCAGTCATCAAGTATAATCATGACATTAGATCATTACATTTGAGGTGATTTACTGGAGTGTGTCTGCAGTCCTACCTTGTACTTGAGTTTGATATACTACGAAGTAATCTGGTGTGCCACAGCTCTCAAATTCCTCTCCAGTACATTTCTGAGCACACAGTTGCTCGTCTTCCCGCTCGTGAAGTGTGAAATAAGTTGTGGGGAAAGCACAGTGACAGACTGTTCCTGCAAGCACTGCCAATGGATATTCCTGTGGGAAGTCAGTGAGAACAGTGAGTTAGTGTAATAGAGGAGGAATGCAGAATGTCATATGGTACCATTGATGTAATTCAAGCTCTGACATTTTCTGTTAAAACAGATTGGCATTTAATCACAGGCTAACTTATTCATTTTACATAAATTAGATATACTCTGGGCTTCATATGTACTTTAAACAGCTGTATTGATGTTAAGTATTAGGGATGAGCTTCGTGTTCGAGTCGAACATACGTTCGACTCGAACATCGGCTGTTCGATCGTTCGACGAAGATCGAACGATTTGGGCAGTTCGCGCCAAATTCGAGTGACGCGAACGGCCCACAATGCACTACGCCATCGCAGTGTCATCCAGGCGCTGTGATTGGCCAAGCATGCACTGTGACCCCGCATGCTTGGCCAATCACAGCGCCGGCAGCGAGGAGAGCAATGATTGGCCACAGGCAGGATGCCTGTGGCCAATTATTGCTGAGGGTGTTTAGTACACGCCCCACACTATAAAAGGCCGCCAGCACGGCAGCCTTGTGTAGTGTGTTCCGGAGCAGGGAAAGAGAAGCATAGGCAGGGACAGTGACATTTATTTTTTCTTGCTTAACCTGGATTCCTTTAGTTTAGGGAAAGAGAAGGATAGGTAGGGAGAGTGTCAGTGTGTTTTACTGTGCGAATCCTTGTTTCTAGGGACAGGAAAGGACAGTGAGGGAATTCTCCTTGTGCTATAGTGTGCTTTAAAAAAACATTTTTTCTAGGGACAGAAAACTATAGGTAGGGAGAGTGTCAGTGTGTTTTACTGTGCGAATCCTTGTTTCTAGGGACAGGGAAGGACAGTGAGGGAAATTCTCCTTGTGCTATAGTGTGCTTTAAAAAAACATTTTTTCTAGGGACAGAAAACTATAGGTAGGGAGAGTGTCAGTGTGTTTTACTGTGTGAATCCTTGTTTCTAGGGACAGGGAAGGACAGTGAGGTAAATTCTCCTTGTGCTATAGTGTGCTTTAAAAAAACATTTTTTCTAGGGACAGAAAACTATAGGTAGGAAGAGTGTCAGTTTCTTTCACTGTGATAATCCTTGTTTCTAGGGACAGGGAAGGAAAGTGAGGGAAATTCTCCTTGTGCTATAGTGTGCTTTAAAAAAACATTTTTTCTAGGGACAGAAAACTATAGGTAGGAAGAGTGTCAGTTTCTTTCACTGTGATAATCCTTGTTTCTAGGGACAGGGAAGGACAGTGAGGGAAATTCTCCTTGTGCTATAGTGTGCTTTAAAAAACATTTTTTCTAGGGACAGAAAACTATAGGTAGGAAGAGTGTCAGTTTCTTTCACTGTGATAATCCTTGTTTCTAGGGACAGGGAAGGACAGTGAGGGAAATTCTCCTTGTGCTATAGTGTGCTTTAAAAAAACATTTTTTCTAGGGACAGAAAACTATAGGTAGGAAGAGTGTCAGTTTCTTTCACTGTGATAATCCTTATTTCTAGGGACAGGGAAGGAAAGTGAGGGAAATTCTCCTTGTGCTATAGTGTGCTTTAAAAAAACATTTTTTCTAGGGACAGAAAACTATAGGTAGGAAGAGTGTCAGTTTCTTTCACTGTGATAATCCTTGTTTCTAGGGACAGGGAAGGACAGTGAGGGAAATTCTCCTTGTGCTATAGTGTGCTTTAAAAAAACATTTTTTCTAGGGACAGAAAACTATAGGTAGGAAGAGTGTCAGTTTCTTTCACTGTGATAATCCTTATTTCTAGGGACAGGGAAGGAAAGTGAGGGAAATTCTCCTTGTGCTATAGTGTGCTTTAAAAAAACATTTTTTCTAGGGACAGAAAACTATAGGTAGGAAGAGTGTCAGTTTCTTTCACTGTGATAATCCTTGTTTCTAGGGACAGGGAAGGAAAGTGAGGGAAATTCTCCTTGTGCTATAGTGTGCTTTAAAAAAACATTTTTTCTAGGGACAGAAAACTATAGGTAGGAAGAGTGTCAGTTTCTTTCACTGTGATAATCCTTGTTTCTAGGGACAGGGAAGGAAAGTGAGGGAAATTCTCCTTGTGCTATAGTGTGCTTTAAAAAAAAAAAAAAATCTAGGGACAGAAAACTATAGGTAGGAAGAGTGTCACATTCTTTCACTGTGATAATCCTTGTTTCTAGGGACAGGGAAGGACAGTGAGGGAAATTCTCCTTGTGCTATAATGTGCTTTAAAAAAACATGTTTTCTAGGGACAGAAAACTATAGGTAGGGAGAGTGTCAGTGTGTTTTACTGTGCAAATCCTTGTTTCTAGGGACAGGGAAGGACAGTGAGGGAAATTCTCCTTGTGCTATAGTGTGCTTTAAAAAAACATTTTTTCTAGGGACAGAAAACTATAGGTAGGGAGAGTGTCAGTGTGTTTTACTGTGCGAATCCTTGTTTCTAGGGACAGGGAAGGACAGTGAGGGAAATTCTCCTTGTGCTATAGTGTGCTTTAAAAAAACATTTTTTCTAGGGACATAAAACTATAGGTAGGGAGAGTGTCAGTGTGTTTTACTGTGCGAATCCTTGTTTCTAGGGACAGGGAAGGACAGTGAGGGAAATTCTCCTTGTGCTATAGTGTGCTTTAAAAAAACATTTTTTCTAGGGACAGAAAACTATAGGTAGGAAGAGTGTCAGTTTCTTTCACTGTGATAATCCTTGTTTCTAGGGACAGGGAAGGAAAGTGAGGGAAATTCTCCTTGTGCTATAGTGTGCTTTAAAAAAACATTTTTTCTAGGGACAGAAAACTATAGGTAGGAAGAGTGTCAGTTTCTTTCACTGTGATAATCCTTGTTTCTAGGGACAGGGAAGGAAAGTGAGGGAAATTCTCCTTGTGCTATAGTGTGCTTTAAAAAAACATTTTTTCTAGGGACAGAAAACTATAGGTAGGAAGAGTGTCAGTTTCTTTCACTGTGATAATCCTTGTTTCTAGGGACAGGGAAGGACAGTGAGGGAAATTCTCCTTGTGCTATAGTGTGCTTTAAAAAAACATTTTTTCTAGGGACAGAAAACTATAGGTAGGAAGAGTGTCAGTTTCTTTCACTGTGATAATCCTTGTTTCTAGGGACAGGGAAGGAAAGTGAGGGAAATTCTCCTTGTGCTATAGTGTGCTTTAAAAAAACATTTTTTCTAGGGACAGAAAACTATAGGTAGGAAGAGTGTCAGTTTCTTTCACTGTGATAATCCTTGTTTCTAGGGACAGGGAAGGACAGTGAGGGAAATTCTCCTTGTGCTATAGTGTGCTTTAAAAAAACATTTTTTCTAGGGACAGAAAACTATAGGTAGGAAGAGTGTCAGTTTCTTTCACTGTGATAATCCTTGTTTCTAGGGACAGGGAAGGAAAGTGAGGGAAATTCTCCTTGTGCTATAGTGTGCTTTTAAAAAACATTTTTTCTAGGGACAGAAAACTATAGGTAGGAAGAGTGTCAGTTTCTTTCACTGTGATAATCCTTGTTTCTAGGGACAGGGAAGGACAGTGAGGGAAATTCTCCTTGTGCTATAGTGTGCTTTAAAAAAACATTTTTTCTAGGGACAGAAAACTATAGGTAGGAAGAGTGTCAGTTTCTTTCACTGTGATAATCCTTGTTTCTAGGGACAGGGAAGGAAAGTGAGGGAAATTCTCCTTGTGCTATAGTGTGCTTTAAAAAAACATTTTTTCTAGGGACAGAAAACTATAGGTAGGAAGAGTGTCAGTTTCTTTCACTGTGATAATCCTTGTTTCTAGGGACAGGGAAGGAAAGTGAGGGAAATTCTCCTTGTGCTATAGTGTGCTTTTAAAAAACATTTTTTCTAGGGACAGAAAACTATAGGTAGGAAGAGTGTCAGTTTCTTTCACTGTGATAATCCTTGTTTCTAGGGACAGGGAAGGACAGTGAGGGAAATTCTCCTTGTGCTATAGTGTGCTTTAAAAAAACATTTTTTCTAGGGACAGAAAACTATAGGTAGGAAGAGTGTCAGTTTCTTTCACTGTGATAATCCTTGTTTCTAGGGACAGGGAAGGAAAGTGAGGGAAATTCTCCTTGTGCTATAGTGTGCTTTAAAAAAACATTTTTTCTAGGGACAGAAAACTATAGGTAGGAAGAGTGTCAGTTTCTTTCACTGTGATAATCCTTGTTTCTAGGGACAGGGAAGGACAGTGAGGGAAATTCTCCTTGTGCTATAGTGTGCTTTAAAAAAACATTTTTTCTAGGGACAGAAAACTATAGGTAAGAAGAGTGTCAGTTTCTTTCACTGTGATAATCCTTGTTTCTAGGGACAGGGAAGGACAGTGAGGGAAATTCTCCTTGTGCTATAGTGTGCTAAAGCATTCCTCATCAACCATCTTTGAAATCCTTGTTTTTTGGACAGTCAGGGAAATTGTCGTTGTGCTATTCTGTGCAAAAGCAATCATCCTCAACCATATTTAGAAATCCTTAAGTAAAGGGACAGAGAAGGACACCTGAAGGTAGCCCTTATTGCTTTTTTCCCATCTCCCTGCAGGCCATCTATTAGAATGTCTGGAAGGCAAACAAGGAGAGGCAGACAGTCAGGAGGCAATAAAAGAGGGCAAGCAGGCTCTGTGTCTGGGGGCAACAGTGCTGGTCGTGGACGCGGTGCATTGTCATCAGCACATGGCCATGGGACACGCTTGTCCTTCTTTTCGGCAGCTGGACATGTTGAGCCACATCATGCCGAAGACTTGGTAGAGTGGATGACCAAGCCCTCCTCCTCCTCATCATCCTCTCTCACCCAGGCTCAGGGTACTGGAAAAGCAGCTGCCAAAGCGTCCTCTTCCCTGGTATCAATGTCAGACTCATCATCAGTCACTCCTTCCCTAGACCCACCATGTCCTCCTCCTGAGGAGTCCCCCGAACTGTTTGAGCACAGTGTTGGGTACATGCTCCAGGAGGATGCCCAGCGTTTCGAAGGGTCTGATGATGAAACCCAGCTACAGGAAGGCAGTAGCGTGAGAGCAGACAGAGGGGATGCTCAAGAAGGACACCAATCTGGCAGTCATGTTCCAGCAGCTGCAGCATACTGCCAGATTGGCTCCAGTGATGAGGAGGGAGGGGATGATGAGGTCACTGACTCCACATGGGTGCCTAATAGGAGAGAGGAGGAGGAGGAGGATGAGGAGGAGGCACATCTCCAACGAGGCAGGATGCCCTTTGGTGGCCAGCGCAAGGGCAGTACACCGACGGAATCACACCGCAGAGCTCCGCCTGTGCAGGGCGCTGCCTCTGCCGGTCATTCAAAAAGTTCTTTGGTGTGGGCCTTTTTTGAGGCTAGTGCATCAGATCGCACAGCTGCTGTTTGCAACATATGTCTCAAGCGTATATCGCGTGGCCAAAACATCAGCCGCTTGGGTACCACATGCCTGACCAGACATATGTTGACCTGCCATGCAGCTCGTTGGCAAGCCTACCTCAAAGACCCACACCAAAGAACAAAGCGGACCTCTCCTTGCACCGCATCAGCTGGGATCTCCAACCCCACTATAACTTCAGTCCTCTCTGAAACATGCACTGAGAGGAATGAAGGTGTAGAATTAGGTGTGTCACAGCCAAGTACTTGCCGCCACTCTGCTAGCAGTACACCGACGTCCGATTCTAGCAGGCAAATTTCCCTGCCCCAGCTGCTGGACCGTCGAAAGAAGTTCACTCCCAGCCATCCACATGCCCAGCGGTTGAATGCTAGCTTGGCTAAATTGCTAGCGCTTCAACTGCTGCCTTTTCAGTTGGTAGACTCTGCCCCCTTCCGTGAGTTTGTGCAATGTGCGGTTCCTCAGTGGCAGGTTCCCAAACGCCTCTTTTTCTCACGGAAGGCTATTCCGGCTCTCTACCGGCATGTGGAAGGCAATGTCTTGGCCTCGCTGGACAGGGCGGTCAGCGGTAAGGTGCATATTACCGCTGACTCATGGTCCAGCAGGCATGGACAGGGACGTTACCTTTCTTTCACGGCCCATTGGGTCACTCTTTTGGCAGCTGGGAAGGATGCAGGACAAGGTGCAGTAGTGTTGGAGGTTGTTCCACCGCCACGCCTCCAAAATTCTACTACTGGTTGTGACACACCTCTCTCCTCCACCCCCTCCTCTTCTTCTTCCTCCATGGCCTCTTCCTGTGGTTTGTCCTCGGAACCAGCGGTGCTCCGTAGGCGTTCAAGGGGCTACGCAAGTACGCAGGCAAAAAGATGCCATGCCGTGCTTGCGCTGGTGTGTTTGGGGGACAGAAGCCACACTGGGGCAGAGGTCCTGTCTGCTCTGCAGGGCCAGGCCGAGAGGTGGTTGACACCACACCAGCTTAAGCCAGGAATGGTGGTTTGCGACAATGGCACCAACCTCCTCTCCGCCCTCCGACAGGGACAACTGACCCATGTGCCCTGTGTGGCTCACGTCCTTAACCTGGTGGTGCAGCGGTTCTTGGGCAGGTACCCGGGCTTACAGGATGTCCTGAGGCAGGCCAGGAAAGTCTGTGTGCATTTCCGCAGATCTTATAATGCCAGTGCTCGCCTGGCTGAGCTGCAAAAGGAGTTGAACCTGCCCAAGAACCGCCTTATATGTGACATGCCCACCAGGTGGAACTCAACGTTGGCCATGCTGCAGCGGCTGCACACGCAGCAGAGGGCCATCAATGAGTACCTGTGCGACTACGGCACCAGGACAGGGTCAGGGGAGCTTGTTTTTTTTTCTCCACGCCAGTGGGGCATGATCAGGGATGCATGCACTGTCCTGGCACCATTTGAGGAGGCCACGAGGATGGTGAGCAGTGACAGTGCATGCATCAGTGACACTGTACCTCTTGTCCACCTGTTGGAGCACACGCTGCGTGGAATAATGGACAGGGCACTTGAGGCAGAACAGAGGCAGGAAGAGGAGGACTTCCTTGCCTCTCAAGGCCCCCTTTACCCAGACAGTGTTCCTTCTGTCCCACCCATCGCACAGGAAGAGGAGGAGGAGGAGGAGGAGGAGGAGGATTGTGTCAGCATGGAGGTGGAGGCTGGCACTCAGCATCATCAGCAGCAGTCTTTTAGGGATGATTTACAGTCCCAAGAAACCAGTGGACTTGTACGTGGCTGGGAGGAGGTGGCTGTGGATCATGTTGTCCTTAGTGACCCAGAGGACTCCGGAGCGAATGCCTCAGCAAACCTACGCTGCATGGCCTCCCTGATCCTGCAAAGTCTGCGGAAGGATCCTCGTATTCTTCGGATCAAGGAGAGGGACCATTACTGGCTGGCCACTCTCCTTGATCCACGGTACAAGGGTAAGGTTGCGGACCTTATGTTACCGTCGCAGAGGGAGCAGAGGATGAGACAACTCCGGGAGGCCTTGCAGAAAGGTCTGTGCAACGCGTTCCCAGAGACTGGGAGGTTACAAACTCCTGGTCCTGGACAACGAGTTGCTGAGGCTTCGGCCAGTCAAAGAAGGAGCGGTGGGGAAGGTGGCCGTCTGACCGATGCGTTCAGACAATTCTTTAGTCCGCAGCCCCAAAGTATGATCGGTTCCAGCAACCATCGCCAGCGTCTGATAAACATGGTGCAGGAATATCTAGGGGCAAGGTCAGACTTGGACACCTTCCCCACCGAAAATCCTCTGGCTTACTGGGTCTTGAGGATGGATCACTGGCCAGAGCTTGCACAGTATGCAATTGAGCTACTGGCCTGTCCTGCATCCAGCGTTCTTTCGGAACGCACATTCAGTGCTGCTGGAGGATTTGTCACGGATCACAGGGTGCGCCTGTCCACCGACTCGGTTGATCGACTGACTTTCATCAAGATGAACCAGTCTTGGATCACCACCAGCTACCACACACCTGATGCTGATATAACAGACTAATTGATTTTAACATGTCACATCCCTTCAAGACTGATGCTGATGCTGAGTGCCTGTGCTGTTATGTTGACTGGCTATCCTCCTCCTCCGAGTCCTCAATGATACGATTGATTATGATAGCTTGGAAGATCATTTTTGTTTATGGGTGCCGCCACCAGTGGCTAAGGCCCAATTTTTCAGCCCCTGTTTTACAGGGGCGTGTAATTACAATTTTTTTAGCAATAATTTGCCATAGGGCTCATTGCTGTGCTCCAAGTACAGTATCTGTGAGGGGTTGGAGTGTTGTGGCACCAGTGCCTAAGGCCCAATTTTTCAGCCCCTGTTTAACAGGGGCGTGTCATTACAATTTTTGAAGCAATACTTTGCAACAGGGCTCATTGCTGTGCTCCAAGTACAGTATCTGTGAGGGGTTGTAGTGTTGTGCCACCAGTGCCTAAGGCCCAATTTTTCAGCCCCTGTTCAACAGGGGCATGCAATTACAATTCTTGATCTAATAATTCACAGCAGGGCCCATTGCTGCACCCACCAAGAGTAACTCTGAGGGCTTACAGTGTTGTGGCAACGCCACCACCACCACCACCACGAAAGGCCCAATTTTTCAGCCCCTGTTCAAAAGGGGCATGTAATTACAATTCTTGATCTAATAATTCACAGCAGGGCCCATTCCTGCACCCACCAAGAGTAACTCTGAGGGCTTACAGTGTTGTGGCAACGCCACCACCACCACCACCACGAAAGGCCCAATTTTTCAGCCCCTGTTCAAAAGGGGCATGTAATTACAATTCTTGATCTAATAATTCACAGCAGGGCCCATTCCTGCACCCACCAAGAGTAACTCTGAGGGCTTACAGTGTTGTGGCAACGCCACCACCACCACCACCACGAAAGGCCCAATTTTTCAGCCCCTGTTCAAAAGGGGCATGTAATTACAATTCTTGATCTAATAATTCACAGCAGGGCCCATTCCTGCACCCACCAAGAGTAACTCTGAGGGCTTACAGTGTTGTGGCAACGCCACCACCACCACCACCACGAAAAGGCCCAATTTTTCAGCCCCTGTTCAAAAGGGGCATGTAATTACAATTCTTGATCTAATAATTCACAGCAGGGCCCATTGCTGCACCCACCAAGAGTAACTCTGAGGGCTTACAGTGTTGTGGCAACGCCACCACCACCACCACCACGAAAGGCCCAATTTTTCAGCCCCTGTTCAAAAGGGGCATGTAATTACAATTCTTGATCTAATAATTCACAGCAGGGCCCATTCCTGCACCCACCAAGAGTAACTCTGAGGGCTTACAGTGTTGTGGCAACGCCACCACCACCACCACCACGAAAGGCCCAATTTTTCAGCCCCTGTTCAAAAGGGGCATGTAATTACAATTCTTGATCTAATAATTCACAGCAGGGCCCATTGCTGCACCCACCAAGAGTAACTCTGAGGGCTTACAGTGTTGTGGCAACGCCACCACCACCACCACCACGAAAGGCCCAATTTTTCAGCCCCTGTTCAAAAGGGGCATGTAATTACAATTCTTGATCTAATAATTCACAGCAGGGCCCATTGCTGCACCCACCAAGAGTAACTCTGAGGGCTTACAGTGTTGTGGCAACGCCACCACCACCACCACCACGAAAGGCCCAATTTTTCAGCCCCTGTTCAAAAGGGGCATGTAATTACAATTCTTGATCTAAAAATTCACAGCAGGGCCCATTCCTGCACCCACCAAGAGTAACTGTCAGGGCTTACAGTGTTGTGGCACCAGCACCACCATCAAAGGCCCAATTTTTACTACCACTGTTCAACAATTATATGTAATTAAAATTCCTGATATAATAGTTGACAGCAGGGCGTTCCAGCACCAACCAAGAGTAACTGTGAGTGCTTACAGTGTTGTGCCAACACCAACAACTAAGGGGCCTATTTCTGCAGAGTATATACGGCAGGTCCCTACTTCAAACATCCAACTTACAAACGACTCCTACTTGCAAACGCAAGAAGACAACAGGAAGTGAGAGGAAATCTACCCCTAGGAAGGAAAATTCTCTCCTGTAAGAATTAATATGGGAGAAAGGTGTCTCCTCTGTACTGATGCTTTATCACCAATCCTTGTTTCAAGAAAAACACCACATTTCAAAAACAGTTGTCATTGGGACGGAAAGTGAGGTGAAATGTTCTGAACAGGGGCACAGACAGCAAAACAAATGTTACAGGGGTGATAACCCTTACCTATGTTTTCCAAAAAGTTTAAAAATAGATTTTTGGGCTGGAGCTACACTTAAACAATGTACCTGTTCAAAATTACAAACAGATTCTACATAAGAACAAACCTACAGTCCCTGTCTTGTATGCACCGCCTGTATACGGCTGTTCAGAGTATATAGGGCCTTTTTTATTTTATGTGCGGGGTTCCCCTTAATATCCATACAAGACCCAAAGGGGCTGGTAATGGGCTGGGGTAGGGGGGGGGGGGTCATGGGGTAGCTATGCCATTTTTCTTAAAGATTTTCATCCATATTACCGGGACAGACATTACATTAAAGCCGCAAGCAGTTTTAAATGGCTTTTTTTTCCTTTAGAAGTGTCATTTTGTGCAGGGACAGTTCTAAACACGGGAAACACGTGGCACTTCACAGGCATACTTTAGACACCCCCCAGGTACGATATTTAAAGGAATATTTGACTTTTTTTTTCACTTTATGCATCATTAAAATGACTGCTCCCGAAAAACGACCGTTTTTAAAACTTCTTTTTGCATTGATACATGTCCCCTGGTGCAGAACCCGGGTTCCCAAACCCTTTTTAGGACAATAACATGCATAATAGTTGTTATAATTAGCACCTTAGAATTCGAACGTTCGCATCCATTGTATTTAATAGGGTTCTAATGTTCGTACGAACTTTCGGTCCGTTCGCGGGTTCTGGTGCGAACCGAACCCGGGGGTGTTCGGCTCATCACTATTAAGTATAATGAAATGTGTTTTACTGCAAACAGAAAAGAAGCTTGGTAAATGCTGAAAATATCTTCAAGACCAGGATTTCATCAAATATACTTTTATTTCTTAAAGGTCTTTTAGATTTTTAATCAAAAGAAAAAAATTCCTTTCGACCTTGTACAGTATATGTCATTTAGGTACTAAGCTAATCTCTTGGTGCAGGATAGCAAGGGGCAACAGAAAAGCATAATAATGATTTTTGTTAACTTTGCTTTTACTTTTCTGGTCACCTCTGATATTTGTTCATAAATCCAACAGAAAAATAGAAGGGGATGAGAGTAGAAGGTCTGTTTAGAAAAGTCACACAATTCTATTGACTTGTATTAACAGTAACAGTTACAGCACATGGCATTATCACCTGGAAGGCTGGATTCACACCTATGCATTTTTTGTGCTTTTTGCATTTTGCAGATTTGCACTACAGAACGTGTTCCATAGGAAACCATGATAAATGGACTGTAGTGCAAATCTGCAAAATGCAAAAAGCACAAAAAATGCATAGGTGTGAATCCAGCCTTATGCCTTGTACACACAAGCGGAATTTCCATCGGAATAAACTCCGACGGAGTTCCGACGGAATTCCGCTCAAGTTGTCTTGCATACACACGGTCACACTAAAATCCGACCGTCAAGAACGCGGTGACGTAAAACACTACGACGAGCCGAGAAAATAAAGGTCTATGCTTCCAAGCATGAGTCAAATTGTTTCCGCGAGCATGCGTGGTTTTTAGTCCGTCGGAATTGCATCCAGACGAACGGAAATTCCGAAAAAAAGAGAACATGTTCTCTATCTAATTCCGTCTGAATTTCCGACAGAAAAAGTCTGATGGGGCATACACATGGTCGGAATAAGGAAACGTTTTTCCATCGGAAATTCCGAGCGTGTGTACGCGGCATTAGGCTCCATGCACACTGGGCTTAAAAAAAACGTCTGTTCTCTTTGGAGTAAAAAACGTTCAAATAGAGCAGGGATATGCAATTAGCGGACCTCCAGCTGTTGAAAAACTACAAGTCCCATCATGCCTCTGTCTCTGGGTGTCATGCTTGCTGCTTTAAGAGTCTCGCAATGCCTCATGGGACTTGTAGTTTGGCAACAGCTGGAGGTCTTCTAATTGCATATCCCTGAAATAGAGCATTTTTTGTACAAAGTTTAGATGAGTTTAGGAGAGTTTTACGTTTTTTCTGCCAGTGAGCTCCATTCAGAAACACGAATGAGAAGGGTTTTTTTTTCCTGCCTCTTATCGTTGATCTCAAAATATGTCTGTAAACGTCCTAATGTACATGGACACATAGGATAACATTGAGTTGCTTCTACAGGCAGAACACAAAACTCTGTAGAAGCGACGTTTTTTAAGCCAGTGTGCATGGAGCCTTATAGTGGTGTGATAATACTACTTGATAATACTTGAAAATAGCTACTTCATGTTAATAATACCACATTATGATATATAATGATAATAATGATAATACCATAGAGGTATTTTAGGTCTTAAAAACAAGTAGACATTTTCACCTATATCAACACCAGATTATCCCTTTTGAATGAGTAACTCACAGCAACAAATCACTGAGCAAAAAATCTAAAGACTGAATTCATGTTCATGCACTGTGGTGAAGCAAGGTAAAATGTGCATCTTATTAGTCATTGCTGCAATGCATTGTGAAGTGAAAAAGCATACTGAAAGGCCATTCATTGTGAATGGTACCCCAAGCCACAATTACAGCGGGCATTACACAGCACTGCAACTAAATTTGTATGTTAAAGTATAGAGTGGAGAGGGTTTAGAAATCCTGTCAGTTTATATTGCTGTCTGTGCCCCCGTTTGGGAGATTCACCCTCTCTTTGTCCATATAAGGGCAATATACATAGCGTGAGCCTCCACATCGGATACCCGAGTGGCGGTGTTTGATGTAAGTGCTTTTTTAACGCTTAGAGCCCTTCCACACCGTGACGGTCAGCACATCTGGGAGATCTCCTGAGAGTCAGCCAATTGGGTAGGTAAGTGTCACTCTGGAGGACTGTGGAGAAAGTGTGTCAGTCTAGAGGCCTGTGAGGAGAAGTGAAAGGGGCACCTTCAGCCAGATGGGTTGGCAGTGCCTGAAAAGGTGGTGCTGGGATCAGTGACCACAGAGAGGAAGAAGTGTTGGGAAAGTCTGAGCTGTGTCACCAATCCTATTTTCAAGTATAGGGGCTGCCAGTCCATGCCTGTTATGGGCCTTCACTACCAAATTGCAACAATGTGACATAGCTGGGTTCTGCAAGCAAGAGTGTGCTGGAGGAGGAAGAGTTGTATATAGAGACTGTATATAGGAAGAGTTGTCCCTGAAGTCAGTGGGCATCCCATAATCTCCAATCCCTATCCAAGTTTTTACCCTCAATAAAACAAAAACAGAACAGACTGTTCTCGGACTGTCTATGGAAATTTGGTGTGCCTGGCTGTGCAGGGTGGGGGATCCCATATTACTTGCGGCTCCTTGGGGGGTGCGCTACACAAAGTGTGAAAAGACATAAGCTATTGCTTATTCTACAAAGATATTCTAAAATGGTCTGGACAGATTCGTCGGTACTCTTAGAAAATGTTATAAATAATTTGATCAAAATTATATTTCATACTGTTTTCTGTAATCAGTTAGCCTATTTAAAGAACAACTTTATTCTGAAAATGAATAGACTACTTTATACTTTTTCACCCCTTTTGCAGGTATAGCCATGTAAAACATTAAAAATAAGTGCCTATATTGTTTATAATCCAGTAATGCACAGACTCATACTGCTTTGCACATGCTCAGTTGTTCTCTATTCTGGGCACTAAGCCAAAAATCAGAGCCACTAGAGGCCAATCTGTTGACAGCCTAAAGATTTACTGCTGTTCAGGGGCTCTGGGCTTCAGCAAAATGGCAGTCTTTGGCAAGTAGAAACAAAAACAATGCTGAAGGCAATTTACAGCGCACACTAATTTTGGTAGCGCTGGTTAATGTGGAACGCATGTTTCTTGCTAAAGAACATTATATTTTTACCATGTTATGGGTAAACTTAATCCTTAATGGAAAAAAATAGTCATTCTGCTGTTTGGCATCAGTGGAGTTATTTTCACTACCTACTGTGTGTACAGGTGGAAGGAGAGTCAGTGATGTCACAACTCTGCCTCCTGAGCTCCAGCCCATGGACATGCCCACAGACAGGAGTCATTCACAGGGCTGTGACAGGAGCTCTGATCCACAAAATACAGTACAGATATTACAATTTGTTTTTTCAGTCAGAGCATATTTCAGTGCATGTCTTTGAAAAAAATATGTAAATGGGGTTTATATCTACTTTAAATCTTTGCAGGGCACAATGAAGTCCCAAGATTAATTAAGGAATTCTGGAACAAAATGTACTGCCCAGTGTCAGAAAGCTTAGTTGCAGACAAAGTTCATGGGTTCTCTAATAGTATAGTGATCCAAAACACACAGACGAAAGCACCCACGAATGTCAAGAACAAAACTTTGGATTATTATGAAGAGGCCCACTATGAGCCCTGATCTTAATCCTATCAAATTTCTATGTAAAGGTCTGAACATCCAGTCTGGGGAAGGCACCCTTTAAATTTGAAACACCCAGGTCAGTTTGCTTAAGAAGATCCTGCCAAACTAAACAGTTAGCACTGGGCACTAGGGGCACGTACCCCATATCTGTTGGTGAGAGCACTGGGTCTTAAAGCCACATCACCCACTCTTTTTTTTTTTTTGGAACATTTTTGTGCCTCAGCAGCAGTCCGCTTTTATCCCACCTACTGCCTGTCAGACCTGTAGCACAGAGCTAATAAAAGTGCCCCGAAACTCCTTCTTGGCTCTGTGCCACAACTGATACTCTGCTTGCCTGCGCCCAGTGCCAAGCCTAACCATTCAGTGCGAGTTAATGCGGTCACTGGCCACAGGAAGGAATGTACTGCCACCTCATCTGCAGAACTCTGTATGGTCTACCTACAATTTAAACTCTTGAACAGTAACAGGTACATTTTCTTTACTGGCAAAAACAGGCTTCAGGCAGGCAATAGTAGAGGCAGCGGCACTAAGAAGACTGAAGCCTCGTACACACGGCCGAGATTCTCGTCGAAAAAAACATGTCGTTTTTTTCCACGAGATTCTTGGACAAGAAACTTGTCCCGGCCGAGTGTACACACGCTCGATTCAAAGAACCCGCGGTTCTTTGAATGGAGCGTACGCGGTGACGTCATCGACTACGACGAGCATGCGCTCGTCACATTCGATGCCGTCGCCGCCACCTTGGTATACCCTACCTATGCCTAGGAAGCTACCGCGCATGCGTCAAATTAATTTCGAACATGCGCGGGCTTCCGGGAGGACAGGTAAGTGTACACACACTCACTTTTCTCGTCGAGAAACATGCCGACAAGAATCTCGACGAGAAAATAGAGAGCAGGTTCTCTATTTTCTCGTCGAGATTACTTGTCGGTTTTCTTGACGAGAAACCATACACAGGAACGAGTTTCTCGGCAAGACATCTCTGCCAGCAAGTTTCTTGCTGGTTCTTGCAGAGAAACTCGGTCGTGTGTACGAGGCCTTAGAAGTGTATGGGCTTATGGTGCATGGGTAGTAGCAAAGCTGATGTTAACAAGACATGTGAGAACTGGGGTAGATAGGGATGGAGGTTGGTGTGTTAGTGTGTGTTTTACTACGTGTGTTATTTTGTGTATTACTCCATATGTTAACCACTTGAGACCCGCGCTATAGAAGAAAGACATCTGCAGTGCGGCTCTCAAGTGCTGAGTGGACGTCCCTAGACGTCCTGCCTCTTTCACTCTCCCTGTGCGCCTCCAAGGGCGCGCGGTGGGGAACAGCTGTGCCCGCTGTGTCATATGTTGCCGATGCGCGTGCCTGGCAGCCGCGATGTCCGCCAGGTACACGCGATCGGCTGTTACAGAAGCAGGACGTGGATCTCTGTGTGTAAATACAGAGATCCACGTCCTGTCAGGGAGAGAGGAGACCGATGCTGTGTCCCTTGTACATAGGAACACAGATCGGTCACCTCCCCCAGTCAGTCCCCTCCCCCACACAGTAAGAATCACTCACAGGGAACATATTTAACCCATTGATCGCCCCCTAGTGTTAACCCCTTCCCTGCCAGTCACATTTATACAGTAATCAATGCTTTTTTATAGCACTGATCGCTGTATAAATGTGAATGGCCCCAAAATAGTGTCAAAAGTGTCCGATATGTCCGCCGCAATATCGCAGGCCTAACAAAAATCACAGATAACCGCCATTACTAGTAAAAAAAAAAATATATAATAAAAATTTCATAAATCTATCCCCTATTTTGTAGGCGCTATAACTTTTGCGCAAACCAATCACTATACGCTTTTTACCAAAAACATGTAGAAGAATACGTATCGGCCTAAACTGAAAAAAAAATAGTTTTTTTAAAAAAAATTGGGATATTATTACAGCAAAAAGTAAAAAAATATTGTGTTATTTTCAAAATTTTCTGTATTTTTTTGTTTATAGCGCAAAAAATTTAAACCGCAGAGGTGATAAAATACCACCAAAAGAAAGCTCTATTTGTGGGAAAATTTTTTATAAAAATATCATTTGGGTACAGCGTTGTATGACCACGTAATTGTCATTCAAAGTGCATCAGCGCTGAAAGCTGAAAATTGGTCTGGGTACGAAGGGGGTTTAATTGCCCAGTACTGCAAACTCTTCCCCTTCTCTGTGCTACCGGTCTGATGGGCGATGAGTGGGCCTACAGTTGCTGAAGTACACAAAAAAAATATTAGGTAGGTCATGGTGTCAGGAACTAGGGCATTCACCAACAGGTGCAAAGCAATACCAAGTTGAGAGAATTTAAGGGAAGGGAAATTTGTGCTGGGTGATATTCTCCTGGGGGGGGGGGGGTCTGTATTGAGGGGCTGGGAGTTTCTACTCGGAACCAATGCACCCTGTGTGTTATATACTCCTGGCCCTTGCACTCTATTCATTATGCACTCCTGGCCCCTGTGCGTTACATACTCCTGCTTTAATACTCCTGACCCCTGAGTTCTGTAATCCTGACCCCTTCGCTGTGTGCATTACTTACTCTTGATTCCTGTACTTTGTGTGTTTTGTACTCCTGTTCCCTGTCCTCTGTGCCTTACATATTCCTGTTCCCTGTGCTTGTGCGCTTTTGCACTTCTGTCCCCATGTGAATGTTGCAGAACTGTCTCATGTGCTCTGTGCATTACATACTCCTGAGACATATGCTGTGTGTTATAAACTCCTGACTCAGTCTAATTTAATTTAATCTAACTAATTTAAAGTGGTTGTAAAGGCAAAAGGTTTTTCTACCACATGGAGAAGACGAGAGGAGATTGCTGGCAGGGGACCCCAGAAGAGCAACTCCATTGCACAGAGCACGTAAGTATAACATGTTTTGTTATTTTCTTTCCTTTTTTTTTCTTGTTTTTCTAGTTTAAAGTTATGAATGGTACACTTACAAATTGTGACAGTTTTCATACAGAAGTGCCAACAATATACAGTGTCTCAACCCTCTCGAAAATTTGATACAATAAGTACAGCAAAATAGAAAACTTTTTCCAGGTTGTAATGCTAAAGGAAAATAATATAACTAGTGATGGATGAATAAGTATGTTTGTTATTTTAGGACAAAAAAAACCCCTTTACAACTACGGTACTTTAATGAAGTTCTTCTTTAGGTTCAGACTGAGAAGAAAGGTGTCCGTTCTATCTATATTCTGTCTATATTCTTCAGAGAGTTAAGCAACTGTAATAGAATTTTAAAATGCAACATAAGGATTGAGAGAACAGCATACGTAAAGGAATTTTAAAAATAATTGTGCTGATTTTTATATGTCTGTGAAAAAGGGATTTTTATAACAGCTTACCTGTAAAATCCTTTTCTTGGAGTACATCACGGGACACAGAGCGACTTAGTCATTACTAATGGGTTATATAGATTACCTTCAGGTGCTGGCACTGGCCACTTCCAAACCGGAAGTACCCTCCCCTATATAAGCCCCTCCCATCCGGGAGCACCTCAGTTTTGTAGCAAAGCAATAAGTGTCCCAAAAAGAGGGGTGGGAGCTCTGTGTCCCGTGATGTACTCCAAGAAAAGGATTTTACAGGTAAGCTGTTATAAAAATCCCTTTTTCTTTTTCGCACATCACGGGACACAGAGCGACTTAGTCATTACTAATGGGACGTCCCAAAGCAATGCCAAATGAGGGGAGGGATACATAAGCTGGGCGCCATCAGGCATGAGGCTCTTTTGCGGCCTGCAACATACTGCGCCCAAAGGCGACATCCTCCTGACTTCTGACGTCTACCTGGTAGAATCTAGTAAACGTGTGTACTAAGGACCATGTTGTGGCCTTACAGACTTGAGCCAGGGAGGCTTGGTGATGCACTGCCCATGAAGTTCCAACTGCTCTTGTGGAGTGCGCCCTAACTTTGAACGGAGGCGGTCTCCTTTTCAAGCCATAGGCTTGTATTATGACCTGTCGAATCCACTTGGCTAAAGTAGATTTTTGATGCTGCCTGACCCTTTCTGGGGCCTTCCGGCAGAACAAACAAAGTATCCGTTCTACGAATCTGAGCAGTGGCTTTAAGATAAGCTTTAACTGCTCTTACTACATCCAAAGAATGCAATAACTTTTCCTCTACCGAACTAGGTTTGGGGAAAAAGGAAGGAAGAACCACATCTTGGTTCAAATGGAACCTCGATACCACCTTAGGAAGAAGGCTGGATGAGGACGTAATACTACTCTGTCCTTATGGATAACCAGATATGGCTCCTTACAGGACAAGGCGGCTAATTCCGATACTCTTTTAGCCGAACAAATGGCTACTAAGAAAATCAATTTCCTTGTGAAAAGAACCAAGGAAATGTGCCGCAATGGTTCAAATGGTTGTTTCTGTAGAACCGACAGAACCAGGTTTAAGTCCCATGGACATATGGGAATACTAACCGGAGGGCTAATACGCATCACTCCTTGTATGAAAGCTTTGACTAATGAATGCAAAGCCAAGGGCCTTTGAAAAAAATATTGACAAGGCCGTCTGACCCTTGATAGTACTCAAGGCAAGCTTCCTATGTACAGCCCACTGTAGGAAGTCCAGAATCCTACCTATTACGTACTTACGTGGATGCCATTTCCTGGCCTCACACCACGTGATGTACGCCTTCTAGATCCTATAATAGATCTGCCTGGATACCGGCTTCCTGGCATTGATCATGGTAGATACCACAGGATTAGAGAGCCCTCTCTTTTTTAGAATGTGGGCTTCAATAGCCAGGCCGTCAAACCTAGGGCTGGTAAGGAAGGGTAGTATATCGGTCCTTGCGAAAGCAGGTCCGGACGATGTGGGAGGGTCCAAGGACTTCCCACTGACATTTTTACAATCTCCGCGTACCATGCCCTTCGGGGCCACGCTGGAGCCACCAGAATCACTGGTTTCTTTTCTACCCTGATTCTGCGGATTAATCGCGGTGGGAATGCATATATCAGCTTGAACTGATCCCAAGGGAACACTAGGGCATCCAAACCGCAAGCTAGGGGATCCTTTGTGCGAGACACAAATCTGTCCACCTTTGCGTTGAATCTGGATGCTAGCAGATCTACATCCGGTGTTCCCCACCGCTGGCATTTTGCCTGGAAAACCTCGGGGTGAAGAGACCATTCCCCGGGCATAATTGCTGGCGACTTAAAAAGTCCGCTCTCCAATTTTCCACTCCTGGGATGAAAACCGCGGATATGGCTGTGACATACCTTTCTGCCCATTCCAGGATGCAATTCGCTTCCCTCTGGGCTGCACGACTCCTGGTGCCACCCTGGTGATTGATATATGCCACTGCTGTGGCATTGTCTGATTGAATTCTGACAGGTGACCCTTGGAGTTTGGATGTCCATGCTACTAGGGCATACCGGGCTGCTCGTATCTCTAAGAGATTGGTGGGCAGGGCCTTCTCTGCTTCTGACCACTTGCCCTGGAGAGACCATTGCTCCAGTACTGCCCCCCAGCCTATGAGGCTGGCATCTGTAGTGACCACCTTCCAAGAAACCGGACTGAAGGGTTTCCCTTTTTCCAGATTCTGGTACCAACCACCAATGGAGGCTCTTGCGAACGGAAGGGGACAGGGACATTGGTAAGTCTCAAGCCTGAACTTTTTTGTTCCAGGCTGACAGTATGGCCCTCTGCAAGTTCCTTGAATGGAATTGACCGTAGGGTACTGCTTCGAATGAAGCCACCATTTTTCCCAGCAGCCTTATACACAGGCGTATGGATGGTTTTTCTTTTTTGTACCCACTAAGTGGGTCAAATCTTTCAAAGACGACACCTTCTCTGGAGGTAAGAAAATCTTTCTCTGATTTGAATCCAGTCTTAGCCCCCAAGTATTCCAGGCTTTTGACTGGTTTTAGGGCTGACTTGTCTCGGTTGATAATGCAACCGTGAGGTTCCAGATACTTGATTATCTTGTGAACGACCACTTCTAGTTTTTTTCACTGAGTGGTCTATCAGCAACAAGTCGTCTAGATATGCCATTATCGTTACACCTTGTGTTCCTAGTTTGGCCAATCGTAGGGCCAGAATTTTTGTGAACACTCGTGGTGCTGTGGCCAGACCGAAAGGTAAGGCTCTGAACTGAAATTGGCGCCCTTCTACTGCAAGGCGTAGAAATTTCTGGTGGGCCGGACAGATGGGAATATGAAAATAAGCATCCCTTATGTCGATCGAGGCTAACCATTCCTGCCCTTGTAGGGCGGTGGCCACCGATCGGATCGACTCCATCCGAAAAAGTCCTGATATGTAGGAACTTGTTTAGCCCTTTTATATTTAATATGGGCCTCATGTCCCCATTTGGTTTGGGGACTGTGACAAGGTTTGAGTAAAACCCGAACCTGTTTTCTTCCAAGGGAACCTTCATGATTACCCTTGGGGCAATAGTTGCTCTAGTGCCAGAAGGAGGGATCCACTCTTCTGGGGATCGCTTGGCACGTTTGACCTTATAAAATGGGCAGGAGGAATGTCTTTTAACTCCAGCCTGTATCCCAGACTTACTGCGGAGATCACCCATCTCTGATGGTGTCCCACCAGGTCTCTGTGAACAACTGAAGTCTTCCCCTCACCCGACTGAGTGGGGGCAACCCTTCATGACTTAGGGGGAGGTTTTGTACCTCTCTTGACCCAGGGTTTCTTGTTACCCTGTGATTGTCCCTGATTTCTGCCCCCTGGATTTGACCGCGGAGGCCGTCGGAACTGTTTCACAGCCGATGTGCCAGGGACTGGAGAAGTAGGCCTCTTAAAAGAAGGACTTCTACCCTTGTTCTTAACCGGCAAGAGTGTACTTTTACCGGCAGAAGTTTTCTGGATATATTTGTCCAGATCATCTCCAGATAAGCGTTCTCCATGAAATGGGAAGCTAATCAGCAATTTCTTACAGGGAGCTTCAGCAGACCAGTTTTTGAGCCATAGAAGCCTACGCATATGTCTACAGACAGCGTAAAGCGGGATGCCTGTTGGATTGTATCCTTTATGGCGTCCACCGCAACACAAGGCTCTAGGTAGGTCAGCTAGGGCAAGAGACTGCTGATCTGGTAAGTCCCTTAAGACTTGTTTCAACTGATCTTTCATTGCTTGGCAGACTCCAATCGCTGCTACTGCAGGTTGTGTCACCATGCTTGCTGTAGAGAAAGCAGATTTTAGTAAAGACTCCAATTTTTTATCCATTGGGTCCTTGAACATTGGAACATTATCTACTGGACATGTCAGTGATTTATTTACACAAGAGATGGCTGTGTCCACTGTAGGGACCCTCCATTTTTTTTTTTTTTATGAACTTATCCTCCATGGGATAGATCACTGGAAATCTCTTGGGGGGAGTAAATATTTTACAGGATGCTCCCAATCCTGGTAAATAAACCCTTCCAATAAAGGGTGGATTGGGAAGGAACAGACAGTCTGGGGAGCTTTCAGCGACCCCAGCGAGGAGACAGTAGTGGTTGATGGTTCCGCCAGAGGCATTTAAAATGCTGCTCGGACCATGTTAGTCAGAGACTGAACCCATAATCTTTCAGCCTGAGATGCTGAGAAAGGTTCTTCCACTGTTGATTCCTCTATAACTTTATCAACCTCACCTGATCCCCTTCAGGTAGGTCGATCTCTGGGACTGTTCCTCCACTAACAGGCACTCTGCAGGAGGAGACGGAGATCGGACGCGCTTTTCCTGTGACAGGGAAGCAGCGATCAATGCTGTTAATCTCTCTTCCAATCCTCCCAGAGTTGAGGATAAAACCTCCTCTGTTATATATACAGGAGCAGGTGGACTGGGGACAGCCGCAGTACCAGGTACTCCTGCGGGGTTCCTACGGCTACTGACCTCTGAAATTTCAGGGGAGATTGGCGCAGTACAGCATGCCCAAAATCCTCAGAGCCCGATGGAGACCCCTTTCGCTTCTTGGAAGATCTATTTCCAGAGCGTCTGGACGACATATCCTATAAGCACAAAGCTGAGGTATTCCCGTCGTCATACACCAATTTTGCTGGTAATAGTCTAACACAGTTGCTGCTATATACCAGATGGTGTCCACTAAAGTGCCTTTCTATGGGGATGCCTGCATCAACCGCCTCTGTGTGCCACTGTTTGTTGCTAGCTCTGTTTGCATCCAGCTGACACTTGTACTGTGTCTTTATACAAGCTGGGACGCCTGCACATGCGCAGAAGCGCTGTGGCACACATCGAGCGTCATCCACCCGCCCCGCCCCTTTTTTTTCATAGGAGGCACGGGCACACGCCCGCGCGTGCGCCCGTGCGCCATTGGCGCCCTTTTCGAAAATCAAACAGGGACTAGGAGCCAGGGCCCTTTTTGCCGGAGGGCCTGTGCGGTGGATGAGCGCAGCAACAGGGCAGAGGAAGTGGATTTCCACAGAGAAACTTACCAACTGCCTGGATCTTTTGACTTGAGAAAACCAAAGATCCACATGACAAGAAAAATGGACCACAGCGGCCTCTAGTGGTTTAACACAGGTACCGCGGTCCTTTTTTTTTTTTTTTTCTTGACTACTATTAAAATTTTACATTTTCAGTAGTTACAGGCATACACAGATATTAGCGGGAATACCGTTAGGTAACAGACAGAAAGACAAATTAGGCTTGGGGGTCCCCCAATAGAACCAGGTTCCTGGGGGCCCCCACTTACCTGATCCCCGCCGCAGGACTTTGTTTGGTCCACAGAAGCCCAAACTTCACCTATCACGGCAGGCATTGTAATTAAACCTTCAGGGACCGGGTTCCCAAGGATTCCACTCCCCTGGACCTGTATAGCACCCTGCACAGACAACATCTTGGTCGTGGGTATGACCAGAGCTCTGGATCCCAGGGTCCAGCCCTCCTAAGAGAGGCATTACAGGCAAAACCTTGCTCTTCTGCTGCAAGGCCCGGGTACCGACCGTTTAGCTATGAAGCTTTTTTGGTGGGATCCGGAACAGCTTACTAAGGCCCAAAAGAACCTGTACGCAAGCCCAGTGAAAACACATGTTACTCTTTGGCCAACACCTTAGACACTGGCAAAAAACTGAGGTGCTCCCGGATGGGAGGGGCTTATATAGGGGAGGGTACTTCCGGTTTGGAAGTGGCCAGTGCCAGCACCTGAAGGTAATCTATATAACCCATTAGTAATGACTAAGTCGCTCTGTGTCCCGTGATGTACGAAAAAGAAAATACTGTTTGTGGCACAGTAAAAGAAAAGCATATAATATATACTGTAAAGCAAATAGGCTCAGGTTTTATTTACCCATACCCCTTTAAGACTCTTTGCTGCATCAGTGCTCAATCAGGATGCCCAAGAATTCCCCAGGTTCGTCAAAATCCTAGTAGTGCCCCAAAATATAAAACCACCATGCCTAGCATGCTAAACCGTGCTATGATTCCATTCAGCCAAGCCAAAAAATTGTCAGCACCCTCTGTGGCAGCATGGAAATCACTGGTGAACAAAGTTGTCCTTTTGTATAAGGCCACTTATGCAAGTAGAGGTGCATTTACCAAGTTTGATAAAGTGTGAGGTAGATGGTGGTCTTCTATGGATACTGTTTCTGACTAATTACTGTATGAACTCACCCTCCCAGCTGTATATTTATGGTACATTCCCCTGATATTTTTTCATAGCTCTGTAGTAGACTGTATATTTCTAGTCGTGACTGGTGGGGGGAGATGGGTGTGGAGATATTATGTGTATCCTGCAGTAAGTGACATGGGGGGTCGGGGGCGGTCAAGGGTTTTTCACCTGGTAGGATGTCTTAAAGCACTGGAAAACTTGATGAGGCTACTATTGTACTGTTATTTTTACTTTCTTTGTTTATTTTTTATTTTTGAATTTTGTATGCTTGTTACATGGCAGCTTGTATGCTGCAATTTTTTGGATACCCTTTAAAATTCAATAAACAGAAGTTTACAAAAGAAACAAAAAAAAAAAGATAAAGCCAAGGTTAGCCTGCAAGGTTGAATACACTAGCTGTATAGGGGAAGGGGGGTCCAACATTGGAGCTATAAGTTGATAGGATGCCATGGGGTTGGCTTACTAAAGAAGTAAAGAATACTCAGTTTGCAAAGTAAATGCATTTAATCATGAACAGAGATTTCTTTAAAAAAGGGTCTTTTCTTATGCGGCGTACACACGATCGTTTTTCATGCCATTTTTTAAACCGACGTTTTTCTCGTAGTTTTTTTTCATGTTTCCTCTCAAGCCTGTCTTGCGTACACACGATCATTTTAAAAAACGTTCAAGCAAAGCGCAGTGACGTACAACACGTACAACGGCACTATAAAGGGGAAGTTCCGTTCGGATGGTGCCACCCTTCATGTTAGTAAAGTTTGTTGAGCGGCGATTCGCGCTTTTCAGCCTCCTGCTTTTCAGTCCGTTACAGCGTGACGAATGTGCTATCTCCATTACAAATGCTAGTTTTACCAGAACGTGCGCTCCCGACTCATACTTGATTCTGAGCATGCGCGTTTTTTTTTTCACCTCGTCAAAGCATACACACCATCGTTTTTCACGTCGTTAAAAAAAACGACATGAAAACCGACGTGAAAAAAGAGAGCATGTTCGAAATTTTTAATGCCCGTTTTTCACGTCGTTAAAAATGCTCTGGAGCATACACACGATCGGTTTTAATGCCCATTTTTAAAAATGGCATTTTTAACGGCATGAAAAACGATTGTGTGTATGGGGCATTACACGTTATTGGATTGTTTAATAGGCAAGGCTTTAACTTTGCAAAGTAAATATTCTTTAATTGTATAAAATACAGATACCAATTTAAACTACTGATAACGTTTTTAGAATGAGCAATAATCGTATTGACATGGTCACACTTAAGCTAAAATAATTTAAAAAATTGAACTACATATTAGGGGCAAACCTACAGACTGAAACATATAAATACAGAACTTCAAAGCTGTGTCCAATTAAATTAATATAGTAAAAGCAGACCATTTTAAAATCAGCCCAGCAAACTGTAAACTCAAATATGATAAAACATGCTGGACACCAAAGTTTATTTGGCTGGAAATATTTAACGTCTAGCCAGTAAAAGCATCAAGGTAGAGGATTAGCTGTATCTCTCATATCTCTGTCATATTTTACAAGAGTTATAAAAATGCATATTCAGTTTTATCTTCCCAATTCGGAAAACTCAATAGAATTTGAGTATGAAATTTGTAATCATGATGAAACGCTAAAGCTGAAATAAAAGAATTCAAAGCATTATATGCTGTATGTATATATTCAAACCTCTCAATCTTTTTTTTTTTTTGTTAACCATTTTTTGCTGTATAATTTGTTGTCAGTCTGAATAGCTAGATGGATTGCTGTTTGCCAGCCACCCAGATTTAGTGTCATCATTGAACCAATATAAATATACAGTATATTTTATTTTATCAGGAGAGTAAATCCTCCTCCACACAGTAAAGTGACTCAAAAGTACATTACATGTAGATATTTACAATCCTGTCTAACCAGAAAATAGACCAGAATTTATTTGTAGTGGGCATACTTTGCAATAGGTTTTATTTTACATTGAAGGACAAATATCGCACAGTGTCAGTAGTATCCACAAGACACAGTATTTTGTGAAAATCTAATATATCTATTCTGAAAACTGGTGGAAAACCAACCCCTTTTAATACTAAAGATGCATAGATGAGCTGGTTATAGAACCAGCCACTAAATGCTAATTGATTAGATGAATGCTAATTATGTGCTGAGCTAATGCTAGTTCTATCCACCAAACTGGCTGCTTTTCATACGTACCTCTCTATTAGTTCAAAGACTTACTAGGATCAAATCGATTGTAACCGTAAAGTGGTTGTAAAGGCACAAGGCTTTTTACCTTCAAGCATTCTATGTGCAGCAGACCCCCCCCCCAATAGTTACCTGAGCCCCCTCTCAATCCAGCAATGTCCAAGAGAGCTTTGCCTCTCCGGGGACTCATACACGTGATTGGCTTTTGGCAGCAGCAGAGTCATTGGCTCCCACTGCTGTCAATCACAACCAGTGAGCCAATCAGGAGATTGAGGGGACGGGCTAAGCCAGGGCTCCATGTGTGAATGGACACACACAGCCATGGGTTGGGAGTGCACCTGCTTGGGTGCCCCCCAGAGCAAGCTGCTTGCTGTGGGGGCACCCGGCAACAGGGAGGAGCCAGGAGCGGCGGTGTGGGACCCGAGAAGAGGAGTATCTGTGCAAAACCCCTGCACAGAGCAGCTAAGTTTAACATGTTTGTTATTAATGTAAGACTTGGTTTGTTATTACTGAAGACTTTTCACGCAAGCCTTTCCTGCGTAGCCTCTCTCTTCCACCCTTTCTGCCACTCTGTGCTGCTTTTGGTTCCTGGGTCCTCTTTTCCCAGGAACTCTGCTATGTGCGTCGGGACCCTTCGGGGAAAGACCGTGCTATATTAAGATATTAAGATACCACTCAACTCAACTCAACTCATTAAAAAAAAAAACAAGACTTTAATATTGCTTTAAAGGCTAAGTTCACCTTTGTTTTTCTTAAATTCTAGCTCCCCTATGTACCAACATATTGTTAATGTACTGTATTTATTGGCGTATAACACTCACTTTTTTACCCTGAAAATAGAGGGTAAACTGTGCCTGCGTGTTATACGCAGGGGGCTGTGGAACGTTTTTTTCCTGAAACTTCCCTCTTAAAGTTAGGGTGCGCGTTATACGCCTGTGCGTGTTATACGCCGATAAATACGGTACCTCTTTTACAGAAAAAAAAAGCGCTTTTATTAATTTTGTAGAACAAGGCCTTACCTTATGCCTTGGTGTATTTTTTTAGAAAGCTTCAGAGACTTCCTGGTATATAAATTTGGGATGGAGAAACCAGTAAGACACAGGGAAGGAGTTTACCAGCTGACCTCATTAGCACAAAAATCCTGCACTGACTTCATTAACACTCACGCTCTTCATTCATCAACTATGTTTGCACAGCATCCCCAGCATCTCTCCAAGCATGCATTTGCCTGGCTTCCCCAGCATTCATGCAGGCGGACCTGGACCACATGCCAAACTCCCTGGGGCCACATGCAGCCCATGGGTTGGACACCCCTGATCTAGTGCAAGGGCCTTTATGATTGGATACAGAGTCAATGGATAGATAGGTGGACCCTCCTATTCCATAGTTTTGGTACATCAAAGGAAATTATACAGAGATTGTACAATCATATAATCATATATAGTGTATGGCTCCTTTTATACAGGTACATAGGAGAGAGTGGATGGAGGCACTCAGCTATTAGGTCCCATTCACATCACTGTACGCAGGTTTTTTTAACTTCAGGTAATTCCTGTGGTCCTCCATCAATATTACTTATCATTATGCTTTTGTTTTTTCCCTTTTTTACTTCTCATCCACTACTGATCCCAATCCCTTCTTATAATTGGCTGTTTATTTCAGTCTAGGGGTTGGCTTTTAGTTTCATTATCAAACCCCCCCCCCTTTTTGTTACCACAACTGGGGCACATCCTACTACTTTTTTATACAATATCCTACACATCTCAACACTTCTCTCTACATACTGGTCCTTGCATTTACTACACTCTTTTTCACGGTCACTTTTTGTTTAATTTTAGGATACTTACCACGGGAGCACCCCCCCCCTGGGGACTTCAGTCTAACTGGCATTCCAGCCTTGTATATTGGGGCCAATCCACCTCAGCTCCCGGTGGCTGATACCTTCCCGACCAGCCTCCTGCCCTCCACGCCTTTACCCTTAGTTATGGGCCTACTTGTAATATTTTTTGGGGGAATCATCATTGCCCTTTTGTTCCCCCCTCTCCATACCCTGACCCAAAACCTTATATTTCGTTTTTACCATTTTACTGTTTTAACATTTTAGACATCCATCTCATACTTGCTCCTGAAGAGTGGTAATGGCCACGAAACGCGTCAAGCCAATAGATGCCCCCTCGCGCATATATTGCTACCAGTCTACCAACTACATCAAACACCAATTGGACTCTACCTACCAATCGGTGTTACAGCTACTATGGAGGCTCTACTCCAATGAACTTGGTTTTTCAATGTTCTAAAATGTACCAATTATGTTGCTATATCATGTTTACTTGAGCCCACAGATGCTCATCTGCCCCCACTTTATCAGCATCTTTAATAATTTCTATATATCAATCGGACTGTACCAACATGTCTAGGCCCTACCTACTTACCACGGAGACACCCCACGAACTGGCTCTGTTGCAATGTTTTTATTATGAACTGATTATGTTATTATACCATGCTATCATTATTGTTGTATTTTATGTACATCCCAACTTTTAACCAATATACTAGGTATGCTGTGTTACTTTTTGTTGTTGTCATATTTATTACCCAATTAAAGTATTGACTGCCAATTGTTATGCAATGCTTTCATTCAACGGTTTAAGTTCCAGTGCTACAGTATACTGCCATAGTTATTTCTTGTCGGGTGTCTCCTGAGATGTATGCTTCATATAAAGTCCCACCCATATTCTCTCTTTTTTTCAAGTATCGGGGATGGAGGTGCATGGCTCTACATGCCCTGTGCCTCGCACAAAGTCCCAACTCCTTTTGTTATGCTCATTCATCCTAGTAAGTTGAATGCTTTATCAAGACTTTAATATTGCTTTAAAGGCTAAGTTCACCTTTGTTTTTCTTAAATTCTAGCTCCCCTATGTACCAACATATTGTTAATGTACTGTACCTCTTTTACAGAAAAAAAAATGCGCTTTTATTGATTTTGTAGAACAAGGCCTTACCTTATGCCTTGGTGTATTTTTTTAGAAAGCTTCAGAGACTTCCTGGTATATAAATTTGGGATGGAGAAACCAGTAAGACACAGGGAAGGAGTTTACCAGCTGACCTCATTAGCACAAAAATCCTGCACTGACTTCATTAACACTCACGCTCTTCATTCATCAACAATGTTTGCACAGCATCCCCAGCATCTCTCCAAGCATGCATTTGCCTGGCTTACTCAGCATTCATGCAGGCGGGCCTGGACCACATGCCAAACTCCCTGGGGCCACATGCAGCCTATGGGTTGGACACCCCTGATCTAGTGCAAGGGCCTTTATGATTGGATACAGAGTCAATGGATAGATAGGTGGACCCTCCTATTCCATAGTTTTGGTACATCAAAGGAAATTATACAGAGATTGTACAATCATATATAGTGTATGGCCACTTTTATACAGGTACATAGGAGGGAGTGGATGGAGGCACTCAGCTATTAGGTCCCATTCACATCACTGTACGCAGGTTTTTTTTTGGTGCAGTTTTGGAGCTTTTCTGCTCATCGCACACAAGGCAGCCAATTTACTTGAATGAACTGCCCTATGCATGACAAACACTCCAAAGAAGCTCCAGAACTATTTTTTGAGTGGAGCGTGGTGCATTTCTTTACCTTGGTTTTTGGTGTGATAGCAGCATATTTGTCTTGCAACAAAACGCATGGTAAAAATATGCCTGCTAACCATGCTTGGGGTGCCAGTAACATTTGCATTTGAGGCACATTATTGAAACGCACAAAAAAGCACGCAATTTTTTGTTCAGGAACACGCATATGTGAATGGAGCCTCATTGTTCTTGTGTAACCAATTTTACTTTCAGGTTCCATTCCCACCTAACGTAGTGGGAGCACGTTTTTTTTGGCTAATTTTCCAACAACATGCATAGCGCAGCCATTTGACTTCAATGGTGGCTCTACATCCAGCAAAGTAGCTCATGGGACATTTTAGCGTGTTGCACTTTGCACTTTTTTTACTGTGCGCTTTGCTGCATTTGACGCTCATTTTTTCACGCAGCTAACTGTGTGTTTCCTTCCACATTTGGGGTGTCATTAACAATTAATAGCACTGAAAGTGTGACTAGTTCATTTTTGGTGTATAAAGGTGGCCATGAACTAATCTCCTTTAGATCTACCATCAACTATGTAGTGCAAGGGTCTGTCTGATTGAATAGATAGTGTGTCCTTCTACAGTTTTGATAAATCTAGAGATCTTAAAGAGATTGTACAATCACACCATGCCAAAATGTCCTATGAGCTAATTTGCCACAGGTAGAGCAGCCCATTGAAATCCACAGGCTGCCCTATGTGTGTCACTGGAAAAACGAGTCAAAAAATAACCCACTATGCTAGGTATGAATGGGGCCTGACAGAAAAATGGGTGTGTTTACACAAGAACAATGAGGTTCCATACACATCTGTGACTTTCCAAATGCATGGTAAACTGCACAGAAAATGCATGCTTTGCTATGTGTTTCAGAAACATGCTGCAAATGCACCAAAAAGCACTGTGAAAAACGCATCATGCTTCTTCCTACACTTTAAAAGAGAAGTTCTGCAGCTTCTTTGGGGCGATTGTTGCTCATAGGGCAGCCCATTCAAGTGAATATGTGTGATAAGGGGATACGCGTCAAACGGGCAAAAAAAAAAAAATGCACACTATGCAATCTGATTGGACAATTTCCATACAAAAACTATGGAATAGGAGAACCCACCTGAACAATCCATTCAATTTGTATCAAAACAGACAGGCCCTTGCACTACTGATGGTAGATCTAAAGGAGCTTCTACAATCAGACTGTAATGTGTATGGTCACCTTAAGAGAAGTAGTAGTTGGTTGTATAGTAATGAGGGAGGTGCAATCCAGGCTGGTAATATACGCCCTAGCACACCCTTTTCTGTGATCCAAAAACACAGAATGATGGGGAATGACCTACAGAAAGTGATACAAGCAGATATAATGTTTTAAAACTGAAACAAGAAATGCCAAATTTTTGGAGATCAACCGCATAAATAAGATCGCTGAGATGGAGGAGCTTGTTCATTCAGGAGACAATTTTTTTTTTTTTTTAATTGGGTCTTGCTGGCACCATTTTAGGACAACAACCGAATACTTCCAGCTGATAACCTGATTAGATGCCAGAAAGATCTGCCTCAAGCCAGAGGAGGAGGATAAAGCCACCCCTAACCCCTTTCCCCTACGTACAGGGGGTCTTGCCCCAATCGTTCCTTTTCCTCCCTTCTACTACATTCTCTATTATCCTTTTTTTTCCTCTTTTTGTTTTGTTATTTTTCACGATCACAATACATTTTCCGGTCAGCCAACACACCGGATGCCCCCAGAACCCACCTTTACCCTTCTAGTTGCTTGGGGCCCATTTGCCGCAACTACACAGGGAGAGACCCCCACACAGCAGGCTGACGGATCTTGAGAAGAAAGCCAGCGCATGGAAAGTTGGGCTGAGCCCATCCCTACGAGTTACCACACTGTTACAAAAGCTACCAAACTGAAGTATCCTTGCATACTTAGACTATATTTCTATAATGTTATGAATAGGTTAATGTCCTATAAATAATTCAAACAAGATTTAAGTTTCTATACTAGTATGTTATTTTCTTTTGCGGTAATATTACCTTGCTTTGAGATGTAATATTCTTTATGTTATGTACTTGCGCTCTCCCCGTTTATTGTTGTACCAGTTATGTACAGTTCCTACCTTTCAAATAAAGCTCCTTGAAACAAGAAATGCCAATTTTTTTTTCGTTAATGAGGTAATTAAGATAAGAACATTGGAATGGCTGGTTCAGAAATTATATTACAAAATAATTCTATTATGAAAAGTAAAATTCAACCCGAAAAGGTGAAGTTAGGCTTTAAGGGCCTGTTCACATTTGTGTGTTTTTGCCGTGCTAAAACTGACCCTCCCAGCGTGCAATAATGCACATGTTACACAGTCCCTTTTCAATGCTATACAACTGTTCACATTTGTGCGCTGTGCTTTTGAAATATCCTGCTTGCTACAGCTTTAGTGTATTTTGTGAAAAACGCACCAGAAATGCATCTTCTATTACAACAGAGATACAGCACACCTTTTTAAGTTCATTTCTTGAGTCCCATGTCCATTTCCCCCAGGTGACCAGGGAGGAAAACGAATGCAAAATGCATTATACATTTTGTTTACATTTAAGTTCTAAAAATGCGATATGCGTTTTCAAAAAACACATACAATGTTTTACAATGCACAGATGTGATCAGGCTCTTAGACAGCTGAAATTATCTTGAAAGAGCTATAGTTGTGACTAGTAGAGTTTTGTAAGGTTCATGATTTTTCAAAAGATTTCATCATTAACCACTTAAGGACCGGCTGTACATATACGTCGGCAGAATGGCACGGACAGGCAAATCAACGTATATGTACGTCAGTTTGAATTTGCCGCAAGCTCCGTGACCGCGTGACCCGCGGACTCAATGTCCGCCGGTGTCCCACGATCGGGTCACAGAGCTGCAGAACGGGGAGAGGCAAGTGTAAACAAGCATCTCCCTGTTCTGCCTAGTGACACTGACACTGATCGTATGCTCCCTCTCATTGGGAGCAGCGATCAGTGATGTGTCACTCGTAGCCACGCCCTTTAACAGTTAGAATCACTCCCTAGGACACACTTAACCCCTTCCTAGTCCCCTAGTGGTTAACCCCTTCACTGCCAGTCACATTTACACAGTAATCAATGCATTTTTATCACACTGATCGCTGTATAAATGTGAATGGTCTCAAAATAGCGCCAAAAGTGTCCGATGTGTCCGCCATAATGTCGCAGTCACGATAAAAAATGCTAAACCATTACTAGTAAAAAAAAAAAATTTTCATAAAAATGCCATAAAACTATCCCCTATTTTGTAGATGCTATAACTTTTGCACAAACCAATCAATAAACGCTTATTGTGATTTTACCAAAAATATGTAGAAGAATACTAGGGTTGTCCCAATACCACTTTAAGAACGAGTACAAGTACCGATACTTTTTTCAAGTACTCGCCGATACCGAATACCGATACTTTTTTTTTAATCTCATGTGTCAGGATTTTTTTTTTTTTTACAATTTATTTTATTTATTTATTTTTTACAATGCTTTATTTATTTTTTAAGGAGGGGTGGGGGGGTGGACAGTGTCAGTGTGTGTGCTTTTTTTATTTATTTATTATTTTTTACAATTAATATTTTTTTTTTTTTTATCAGCCCTGTTGGGGGGCTTTGGTGAGATATCAGGGGTCTTAACTGACCTCTGACATCTCCCCTTTGAGACAGGGAAAGGGACAAGGGACACAGATTCCCTAGTCCCTTTCTCAGCAGCCTCAGCTGTGCTGAAAATTAATGGAAAGAAGACAGCGGCTCCTTTCCATTCATAAACTGAAACATTGTAAACACAGTTTACGATGTTTCAGTTATGTGAATGGACAGAATCAGTGATCACTGACTGTACATTCCGACAAGTAAGGAGCCGGATTTACCGGCTCCTACCTCTGCTCTCCATCCTGACAGATCGAGGGGGTGGAGGAGGAGCACGGAGGGGGCGGCAGCACGGAGGGGAATAGCAGCATGGAGGGGGACGGCGGCATGGAGGGGGACGGCGGCATGCAGGGGGCCATGGAGGGGGACGGCCGCATGAAGGGGAACGGCGGCATGAAGAGGAACGGCGGCATGAAGGGAAACGGCGGCATGGAGGTGGACACGGAGGGAGAGAGCAGCATGGAGGGGGACACGGAGGGAGGGAGACAGCAGCAAAATGGAGGGGGCTGGAGGAGGATACGGGGACAATCAGCGGTGATCGTGTGTGGGGGAGTTACAAGCACCGATCACCGTTGATTTTAAAGCAACTGAAAGCCGTGCGGGGGGGGAGAGAGAAGCGGAGAAACAGCTGTCAAACTTTTGAATCTATACAGCGGTGATCGGTGCTTGTAACACCCCCACACACGATCACCGCTGACTGTACAAGTATCAGATCAGGCATCAGGAACATTTGCCCGAGTACAAGTACTCAGGCAAATGCTCGGTATCGGTACTGATGCTAGCATCGGTATCGGGACAACCCTAAAGAATACGTATCGGCCTAAACTGAGGAAAGAATTTTTTTTTTCTTATATATATATTTTGGGGATATTTATTATAGCAAAAAGTAAAAAATATTGCATTTTCTTCAAAATTGTTGCTAGCGCAAAAAATAAAAAATGCAGAGGTGATCAAATACCACCAAAAGAAAGCTCTATTTGTGGGAAAAAAAGGACGTCAATTTTGTTTGGGAGCCACATCGCATGACCGCGCAATTGTCAGTTAAAACGACGCAGTGCCGAATCGCAAAAAGTGGCCTGGTCATTTGGCAGCCAAATGGTCCAGGGCTGAAGTGGTTAAAGCTTATCGTATTAGGTGATAAAGTGCTAAGTAAGATTATCTATGCATAATTATAACTGACATAAAGGCAGTTTTTATAAGAAAAAAAACCTACTATACCATATAGGGGTGGGTTAATTATACAGTATAACAGAGGAGTTGTACCTAACACTGGCCATAGACTGTTCAAATCTCGGCTAGTGATGACCCGTGGTTGCAGTAAAGAAAATGACACCATCTATGGCCGGCTTAAGGGACCATTGGATGTTTCCATCTGGGGGCCTACTTTCATTTAAAGAAATATTAAAATGGTTTAGGGTGATTTTTTTTTCATTTATGTTTTTAAACTGATGTGTTACACAGTATTTGATGAAATACAGGATTTTTTAAAAAAAAACATTTTATATAGGGTATGCCCAATGTCGCAGGGCAATATGTTTTATTTTTTTTTAAAAAGAAGAAAAATGCTTGCTTCCACACTCTTTCTTCCAAAATGAAGTCCGATATGACCTTGTCAAAACCTCCTCTTAATTCGTTTGTGCCAATTTATGTTGTACCTCCAGAGTTTTATAAAAAATAAAAAAGGGTTTATTTATTTAGAAGAGCAGTAAAAAAAAAAACGTTTAAACGTCTAAAAATAAATCTACACGCTCAATATGATGACTAAAAAGGTTTAGGTAACTAAAAATGTTAACATTTAAAATACAATTTTAGTTCCAAATATGGTATTGAAAGAAGGAAACTTAATACAAAACACTCGATATGCTTCAATCATAATATACCTCATTAATGTGCTATGGAATCATCTTCCATTAAAATGGTTCTAAAGGCTGCATTCTATGCATTACGGTAAAAAAAAACCTTCTGGGTGTAGCCCCCTAGCCTCCCATTACAGTATACTTACCTAAGCCCCATCTCGATTCAGTGATGTGCATGAGAGTAGTGGTTCTCTCGGGTATCTCTCTCCTCTTTGGCTTACACAGCAGCGCAAGCTATTGGTTCCTGCTGCTATCAATCACAGCCAGTGAGCCAATGAGGAGAGAGCGGGGCAAGGCGGGACTGAGCTGTGCTCTGTGCATGAATGAACACATTTGAGTGCCCCCCTAGCAAGAGGCTTGCTTGTGGGGGCACTCGACAGAGGGGAGGAGCCAGGACCCAAAAAGATGAAGATCTGAGCTGCTCTGTGTAAAACCATTGCATGGAGGAGGTAAGTATAACATGTTTTAAACAATGAGCTGGGCTCAAAAAAGGTGAAACGCATATAAAAATTCTTCTCACAAATGAGTTAATAGTCATTAAAAAATAAGCAAATATTAATCAAATAATGTATCCAGAAGTCCAAATAAATCACTAAAAAGTCCATGCGATAAAGAAAAGTCCTCTCTAATGTACCTGAATATAACTATTAGAACACATTTGGAAGAAAAAAAATGTATATATGTTTTACGTTTTTTTGAGTGCAGCTCATTGTTTAAAATATGTGCAATCTCTATGACAAATATCTCATAGTAGAGTTGCAGCTTTATTTATTTTTTCACAGCAGCTTTCTAATCATTTATATATTTTTAGTTTTTTATTTCATTTGAATTTTTTACACACAAGTGCAGTTTTTGTTCTGAAGGTAAGTATAACATGTTTGTTATTTTGTTTTGAAATTCTTTCCTTTAGAATCACTCTAAGCTTTTGAATGAATCAATTATTTTTATTTTTTACTGCAAACCCAAAACCTACACAAAGTTCTATGTCCTGCACATAATTCAGAAATTGGATGACTATAGCTACGCTGATTGCCAGTCTCATACGCCATTAATTTGGATCCAGCTTAATTATATTTCTTGTTCATACATCACGGGACACAGAGCGGCATAGTCATTACTATGTGGGTTATATAGAATTACCTTCAGGTGCTGGCACTGGCAACTTCCAAAACAGGAAGTACCCTCCCCTATATAAGCCCCTCCCATCCGGGAGCACCTCAGTTTTTTGCCAGTGTCTAAGGTGTTGGCCAAGGTTAACATGTATTCATCTGGGCTTGTGTACAGGTTCTCTGGGCCTTAGCAAGCTATTCCGGATCCGACCAAAAAAGCTTCATAGCTAAACGGTCGGTACCCGGGCCTTGCAGAGAAGAGCAGGGTTTTGCCTGTAATGCCTCTCTTAGGAGGGCTGGACCCTGGGATCCAGAGCTCTGGTCATACCCAAAACCAAGAGGCTATCTGTGCAGGGTGCTATACAGGTCCAGGGGAGTGGAATCCTTGGGAACCCGGTCCCTGAAGGTCTAGTACAATGCCTGCCGTGAGAGGTGAAGTTTGGGCTTCTGTGGACCAAACAAAGTCCTGCGGCGGGGAAAAGGTAAGTGGGGGCCCCTCAGGAACTTGGTTCTATTGAGGGGACCCCCAAGCCTAATATGTCTTTCTGCCTGTTACCTAAAGGTATTCCCGCTAATAGCTGTATATGCCTAAGAAATCCTAGAAATGTCTTTTCATAAGGAAGTTTTAAAAACTGTAAACCTAGAAATGTTTTTCATAAAAGGAGGTTTTAAAAAAAAAAAGACAAAAGTGCGGTACCTGTGTTTGTCCACTAGAGGCCGCTGTGGAACGTCTTTTTTTCTTGGGACTATTCCTTCCATGGTGAAAGTCCAGGCAGATGAGTGAGCTCTCTATCAGGGAAGCTGCATTCCTCTGTCATGCTGCCAAGTAGTTTCCTTCCATCCCCGAGTCCTGGTGAAACAGGGACCCTGGCTCCTCTCCCTACATGGCGCCAAGAGCGCACACGTGCACGCGCGCGCGCACACACGCTTTCTTTTTATAAGATTTAGCTTCAAAAAAGGGGGCGGGGCCTGGCGGATGACGTGCTCTGTGCGCCCAGCGCTTCTGCGCATGTGCGGGCGTCCCAGCAAGATAAAAGGACTCAGTCCACGCTGCTTGCTATGGACACAGAGCATGAAAAGGAGCTGGTAGCATGGTATAGGGGCTTACAGCGGGCGGTTGATACAGGCATCCCCAGAAAGACGCATTAGTAGACACCCACTGATGTACATAGCAGCAAATTGCATTAGACTATTTCAGTAAAGGGGTGTATTGCGGCTGGAATACCTCAGCTTTGAACTAAGGAATATGCCGCCTAAAAAACTCAGAGATATACCTCTCAGGAAGTGTAGGGGGTCTCCATCGGGCTCTGAGGATCTGGAGCAGTCATCTGCACCTTCCTCCCCTGAGAAATCAGAGGTTAATACCCATAAGGAACCCCCGGGAGTGCCAGGTACTGCGGCTGTCCTCAGTCCACCTGCTCCTGCATATAAAACAGAGGAGGTTTTTGCCTCAACTCTGGAGGGATTGGAGCAGAGATTGGCAGCATTGATCGCTTCTTCTCTACAGGAAAGAAAGCGCGCCAGATCTCCATCCCCTCCATTAGAGTGCCTGTTGGCAGAGCAACAGTCCCAGGAAGGGACTGACCTACCTGAAGGGGATCAGGAGGAGGTTAACTCTGTTTTTGAGGAATCGACAGTAGATGAACCATTTTCAGCATCACAGACTGAAAGATTGTGGGTCCAGACCCTAACTGACATGGTTCGATCTGCATTTAAAATGCCTCTTGTTGAACCATCAACTACTGCTGTCTCCTCGTTGGGGTCGCTAAAAGCTCCCCAGATTAATTGCTCCTTTCCAATTCATCCATTATTGGAAGGACTTATATACCAGGACTGGGAACATCCTGATAAACTATTTGTTCCACCTAAGAAATTTCAGGTGATCTATCCCATGGAGGAAAAATTCACCCAGAGATGGAATGTTCCTACGGTGGACGCAGCCATTTCTTCTGTGAACAAATCACTGACATGTCCAGTAGATAATGTTCAAATGTTCAAAGATCCAGTAGATAAAAAATTGGAATCTTTATTAAAATCTGCTTTTTCCACAGCAGGGGCTGTTACACAGCCAGCAGTGGCAGCTATTGGGGTCTGCCAAGCTTTAAAGGATCAAATGAAAATGGTCCTGAGGGATTTGCCAGACCAGCAGGCCCAGGCTCTGGCTGATCTGCCTAGAGCATTATGCTTTGCGGTTGACGCCATCAAGGATTCTATCCATCAGGCCTCCCGCCTCACGCTGTCTTTGGTACATATGCGTAGGCTTCTGTGGCTCAAGAACTGGTCTGCTGAGGCTCCCTGTAAGAAGCTCTTAGTTAGCTTCCCATTTCATGGAGAACGCCTTTTTGGCGAAGACCTGGATAAATATATCCAGAAGATTTCCAGTGGTAAAAGTACTCTCTTACCAATTAAAAAGAGGTCATGGGGTCCGTCTTTTAAGAGGACTACCTCTCCTATCCCTGGGACGTCTGCTACTAAGCAGTTCCGACGGCCTCCTCGGTCAAACTCAGGAGGTAAAAATCAGGGACAGTCACAGGGTAATAAAAAGCCCTGGATCCGAAGAGGTACTAAACCAGCCTCCAAGTCAAGCCTATGAAGGGCTGCCCCCACTCAAACGGGTGGGGGGAAGACTTCAGTTGTTCACAGAGACCTGGCGGGAGACGATCAAAGACAGATGGGTGCTCTCCGCAGTAACTCGGGGATACAAGTTGGAGTTAAAAGAGTCTCCTCCTTCCCATTTTATGTGGTCAGGCATGCCAAACGACCCTCTGAAAAGAAGGTGTCTCCTAGTGGCGTTAGAACAACTATTGCTCCAAGGAGTAATTATGGAGGTTCCTATGGAAGAGTGGGGGTTGAGTTTCTACTCAAACCTTTTCACAGTCCCAAAACCAAACGGGGACATAAGACCCATATTGGACCTAAAGAGTCTAAACAAATTTCTAAACGTCCGGTCCTTCCGGATGAAGTCGATCCGATTGGTCACCGCTGCCCTACAGGGGGAGGAATGGTTAGCCTCGATCGACATCAAAGATGCTTACTTGCATGTTCCCATCTTTCCAGGTCATCAAAAATTTCTACGCTTTGCAGTAGAAGGGCGCCATTTTCAGTTCAGAGCCTTACCATTCGGTCTGGCCACATCACCACGAGTGTTCACAAAAATTCTGGCCCCACTGTTGGCCGATCTAAGAACATGAGGTGTAACGATAATGGCATACCTACACGACCTGTTGTTGATGGACCACTCAGTTGCCAAGCTAGAAGTGGTAATTGTCGATACAATCAAGTATCTAGAATCTCACGGTTGGGTCATCAACCTGGACAAGTCAGCCCTACAGCCAGTGAAAAACCTGGTATATCTAGGGCTACGGCTGGATTCAGACCAGAGGAAGATTTTCTTACCTTTAGACAAGGTATCCTCTTTGAGGGGCTTGGTCCGTCTGCTTTATGCAAAAAGACAGCCGTCCATACGCCTGTGCATGAGGCTGCTAGGAAAGATGGTAGCATCATTCGAAGCTGTGCCATACGCCCAATTCCACTCAAGGAATTTACAGAGGGCCATATTGTCAGCCTGGAACGGAAAAATTCAGGCTCTAGACTTCCCGATGGCTTTGTCCCCTTCCGTTTGGAAGAGTCTCTGCTGGTGGTTGATCCCCCAGAATCTCCAGAAGGGAAAACCCTTCAGTCCGATATCCTGGAAGGTGGTCACTACAGATGCCAGCCTTATAGGCTGGGGGGCAGTACTTGAGCAATGGTCTCTCCAGGGCAGATGGTCAAATGTAGTAAAAACCCTGCCCATCAATCTCTTAGAGATACGAGCAGCCCGGTATGCCTTAGTAGCCTGGGCATCCAGACTCCAAGGGTCCCCTGTCAGAATTCAATCAGACAATGCCACAGCAGTGGCATATATTAATCATCAGGGAGGCACCAGGAGTCGTGCAGTCCAGAGGGAAGTAAGTCACATCCTGGAATGGGCAGAAAAGCATGTCCCATGTATGTCAGCTGTCTTCATTCCAGGGGTGGAGAATTGGAAGGCGGACTTTCTAAGTCGCCAACAGTTATGCCCAGGGGAATGGTCCCTTCATCCCGAGGTCTTCCGAGCAATATGTCAGCGGTGGGGAACACCGGATGTAGATCTGCTAGCATCCAGATTCAACGCAAAGGTGGACAGATTTGTCTCCCGGACAAGGGATCCCCTCGCTTGCGGCTCGGATGCTCTTGTGTTCCCTTGGGATCAGTTCAGACTGATATATGCATTCCCTCCGCTACAATTGTTGCCTCGACTCCTTCGCAGAGTCAGGTTGGAAAAGAAGCCGGTGATCTTGGTGGCTCCAGCGTGGCCCCGAAGGGCCTGGTACGCGGAGATCATCAAAATGTCTGTGGGGAGTCCTTGGACCCTTCCACGTCGTCCGGACCTGCTTTCGCAAGGGCCGATATACCACCCTTCCTTACTAACTCTAAGTTTAACGGCCTGGCTATTGGATCCCACATCCTAAAGAAGAGAGGTCTCTCTAACTCTGTGGTATCAACTATAATCAATGCCAGGAAGCCTGTATCCAGGCAGATCTACTATAGAGTTTGGAAGGCGTACATCACTTGGTGCGAGGCCAGAAAGTGGCATCCACGTAAGTACGTTTTAGGCAGAATTCTGGACTTCCTACAGTGGGCTGTAGACAGGAAGTTTGCCTTAAGTACTATCAGGGGTCAGATTTCGGCCTTATCAATACTATTTCAAAGGCCCCTGGCTATGCATTCACTTGTCAAATCCTTTATGCAAGGGGTGACTCGTGTTATTCCACCGATTAAAGCTCCCATGGGGTCTAAATTTGGTTCTGTCGGTTCTGCAGAAGCAGCCGTTTGAACCTTTGCGGCACATTTCCTTGGTTCTACTCACCAGAAAATTGATATTTTTAGTAGCCATTTGCTCGGCTAGAAGAGTGTCGGAATTAGCCGCCATGTCCTGTAAGGAGCCATATCTGGTTATTCATGAGGACAGAGTAGTATTACGTCCTCACCCAGCCTTTCTTCCTAAGGTGATATCGAGGTTTCACTTGAACCAGGATGTGGTTCTTCCTTCTTTTTCCCCAAACCAAGCTCGGTAGAGGAAAAGTTATTGCATTCTTTGAATGTAGTAAGAGCAGTTAAAGCTTATCTAAAAGCCACTGCTCAGATTCGTAGAACGGATTCTTTGTTTGTTCTGCCGGAAGGCCCCAGAAAGGGTCAGGCAGCATCAAAATCTACTTTAGCCAAGTGGATTCGACAGGTCATAATACAAGCCTATGGCTTGAGAAGTAGACCGCCTCCGTTCAAAGTTAGGGCGCACTCCACAAGAGCAGTTGGAACTTCATGGGCAGTGCATCACCAGGCCTCCCTGGCTCAAATTTGTAAGGCCGCAACATGGTCTTCAGTACACACGTTTACTAGGTTCTACCAGGTGGACGTTAGAAGTTAGGAGGATGTCGCCTTTGGGCGCAGTGTGTTGCAGGCCGCAAAAGATCCTCATGCCTGATGGCGCCCAGCTTATGGATGGTATATCCCCCCCCTCATTTGGCATTGCTTTGGGACGTCCCACATAGTAATGACTATGCCGCTCTGTGTCCCGTGATGTATGAACAAGAAAGTAGGATTTTTAAAACAGCTTACCTGTAAAATCCTTTTCTTGGAGTACATCACGGGACACAGAGCTCCCACCCCTCTTTTGGGGACACGTATTGCTTTGCTACAAAACTGAGGTGCTCCCGGATGGGAGGGGCTTATATAGGGGAGGGTACTTCCTGTTTTGGAAGTTGCCAGTGCCAGCACCTGAAGGTAATTCTATATAACCCACATAGTAATGACTATGCCGCTCTGTGTCCCGTGATGTACTCCAAGAAAAGGATTTTACAGGTAAGCTGTTTTAAAAATCCTACTATTTCTCAACAACATTCTGCATAGGATTGAAATAAGCCTAGCAGCTAAAGTAGACAAATGAAGATTGGTGAAGAGTTTCCATGTGTTCTTTAAGTGCTGAGTTCCATCATGTTTATCGAATGAGAAATCCATAATCATACATCTCCTCTATTATCTATAGCAAGTTTATCAACAGTGAATATAATGCAAGAGAACAGTCCTCTGCAGAAAATTGATGGACTGGATATATACGGTAATATATATTACTATGAAAATCACCAATTTATGTTTTGAGCTTGAAAGATCATTTTGATAGGCAACACAAAATAAAAAATAATTCAAAATGTTAAGCAAGTGTGAGATGTGGAAAAAAATATTCACCTAATAAATGAAAACATTTGAAAAGAATCCTATTCACACTTCTGTGCTTGGCCTTACTAGTTTAATCTTGGCTTTAAATCCATGTACCTGTCTTAAAGCAGAGTTTCACCCAAAAGTGGAACTTCTGCTTTAAGGAGTCCTAACCCCCTGACATGCCACATTTGGTATGTCATTTTTCTTTTGGAGGGGGGGGGGGGGGTACCGAGTTTTGACAGGTACCCAGCTCCCCACTTCTGCCCACCACCTTCTGGGCGACTCCTTCTCTCTCCCTCCCACCTTGCATGCACATACCTTCCAACTTTTTGAGATGGGAATGAGGGACACCTATCAGCAAAAGTATGTAGGCATAGGACACATCCATAGTCACGCCCTCTTAAAGGGGAATTATACAAAAAATGATTAGTTAAACACACAAGTTCTTTTTTTTACCACTACTATTCCTTTATACTGGGTTTTGACATTTACAAATGCAGCAATTTAGAAATTGGATAAAAGGATTAGCACTAGAAAACACTTTTTGGAAGATAAAGAGTGCATTTTATATACAACTATATAGATCAGACTAAAATGAGGGACAAATGAGGAGGAAAGAGGGACTTTGTTCCAAATCAGGAACAGTCCCTCTAAATCAGGGACATTTGGGAACTATGCATGCCCAGTGGGCACCCGGATTTACAGCCGCATGCTGTCACAGCCGGGTGCCCACACTTGCAGTGTCGGCACCTCAGAGAGGAGAGGGAGAGAACCAAGGCTTCAGGCGGCCAGACCACTGGACCATGGGACAGGTGAGTGTTTGTTTATTAAAAGTATGCAGCTACACTTTTTGTAGCTGCTGACTTTAAAGCAGAGTTCCACCCAAAAATGGAACTTCCGCTTTTCGGAACCCTCCCCCCCTCTGGTGTCACATTTGGCACCTTTCAGGAGGGAGGGGGGTGCAGATACCTGTATAATACAGGTATTTGCACCCACTACCAGTAAGTGACTCCCACGGGAGTCACTAAACCTCCCAACCCCCGCTGTCTTCTGGGAAACACACTGGTCCCAGGAGAGAACGGGGACCACTGGGAGCGCCCCGCGCTACTCGCGCATGCGCAGTAGGGAACCGGGCAGTGAAGCCGCAACGCTTCACTTCCTGATTCCCTCACCGAGGATGGCGGTGGGGGTAGCCGAGAGACGAGCAATTGCTCATCTGCTGCTGCCTTCATCGCGGGCACCCTGGACAGGTAAGTGTCCATTTATTAAAAGTCAGCAGCTGCAGTATTTGTAGCTGCTGGCTTTTAATATTATTTTTTTTTGTGGAACTCTGCTTTAACAACTTTAAGAATGTGTCCTTTACAGTAATAGGTATCAAATTTCCATTTTTAATACAAGTATCATTCCTGAGAAGGCAGCTGAGATTAGATTAGATTTTTGTTCTAACACCCATTTCTGCCTCGTCCACCTCCTTTTTCCATTGGAACATCTTTTGGGGTGCACATAAAAGGGAGATAAAAATATGTCATTCAAGTATACTATTGTCCCTACTGTATACGAGTGACTTGTAAGGTGGCATCTTGAACATTGTGTACAGTTTTGGGCACATTACTAATCAAATCTAATCACTACCTTTAATATTGTTCAGGTCAATATAAAAGTTTTAGTAGATACATTTTGTATTCTACCTACCGTGTAAAGGTCAAGGGGGTATTGATTGATATGCAAATTTATATTGCGCCAAATACTGTCTTGGAGGACTGCAACTAAGCGCGCTGTACCATAAATTCACCAATCAGCCTTGGGAAAAGAAAAAAAAAACTACTTGAGAAAAAGGGAGGAGAGAAAAAAAGAAGGAAGGCTCACGAGAGGAGCAGAAAAACAAAGTTGACGTTAATTCATTTTAATGTCTCAACATCCGTAGTTAGGAAAAAGCGTTTTTAAAAAGGTGGGTTTTTAATTGCCTTTTAAAAAGAGCTTGGGGCATTGGGAGCCAGAGATGGTCGGGGAGTTGGTTCCAAAGGGCCGTGCCCATAGTCTGCATTCGTCGACCTCCCAAGGATTGGAGTCGGGCGGGTGCTTGGATGATCCTATTTAGAAGCCCTGACAATGCTCTAATTGGTGTGTAATGGGGGGCCATTTCCGTGAGATAGAGTGGGCCCAAGCCCCAATATGCTATAAACATCAGAACCAAGATTTTGAATTGTACTCTATGCACTATAGGTAACAATGTATCTGTGCCAGCACGGGGGTGATGTGATGTCTATATGGTGTACCCGTAATAGTGCGTGCTGCTTGATTCTGTATAATTCAGATTTTTTTAACCCACTTAAGGGGAAGGCCAAGGCAAAAACCATTGGAAAAGTCTAGTCTGGATTGTACTAGAGCCAAAGTAAGTGTGATTCGGAGTCGATATGAAAGTAGATGTCTGATCTTTCAAATAGTTTGCAAATAGAATGAGGCATTTTTCATACAGTTCATGATTTGCGGAATCCAGGTAAGCTTTGCATCAAAAATGATTCCAAGGTTCTTGATTTGTCTTTTAGGTTCTGGGCAGGTACCTAGGTCAGATGGCCATCGGGATAGAATGGGAGAGGCTAGAGGTTCGCCCACTTGGAGTATTTCTGTTTTGGAGCCATTAAGGCTCAGCCAGTTTCTAATTATCCAGGAATGGATGTGAGTCATGCATTCAGCTAGGGTCTGGGGGTGTCTGTAATTTTTGGAAGTGTTGACTAGAATTTGGATGTCATCGAAATATAGTTGGCCTTGAAGGCCATGTAACTGCAATATATCCGGTAGGGGGCGCATATAACAATTGAAAAGGTATGGAGAGAGGGCAGAGCCCTGTGGTACTCACCAGGGCACTGGGCTTTTCTGACCTGAAATGTACCAGCCTAACCTGTTGGGTATGATCTTGTAGAAAAGACTGGATCCATAACAGGACAGCACCTCGAATTCCAAACTGGTCATGAAGGCGCGAGATCAGTATGTTGTGATCAATGGTGTCAAAAGCCGCGGAGAGGTCCAATAGCACTAAGGCCGCCGATTCCCCAGCGTCCCTGACCCTCAGCAGCTGTTCCCTTATGGCCATCGTGGAGAGCTCTATTCCCCTGCCCTGTCGGAACCCAGACTGGACATCGTGGAATAGGCCCTCCCCTTCAGAGTATTCCTGTTGCTCAAGAACGATGGTTTCCATAATCTTTGCCCCGAAATGAATGCTAGAAATGGGTCTTAGATTATTCGGGTCTTGAAGCTCTGTTTTTGTTTTGTTTTTATTGGCGTAACGTATGAGTGTTTAAGTTTCCCTGGTATAACTCCCAGCCTCAAACTGAAGTTGATGATTGTACATAAGTCTGGAAGGAATGCCTTTGACTGGAGTTGAAAAACCAGGCAGGGCAAAATTCAACCGCAAAGTGTGTGGGCTTCAGTTTAGGAATTACTTTGTGTAGTAACTCTGGCGTGGTAGGTGTAAAGTTGTTTAAGCTGGACAGAGTAGGTTGGATATCCTCTTGTAATGGACCAGGTTGGTCAATCAGGAGAATGTTCTTGGCAATGCCCAACCGGATTTTATGAATTTTATCTTGGAAAGCGATCCCTAATTTATTGGTGAATTCTTGTGATGGTATTATCGTCTTGGTTAACCTACATGGATTAAGCATTTCGTTTACGATTTCGAAAAGTTTCTTATCCTGATTTCCGGCGTTATCGATCTGTTCACCATAATATGCTTTTTTCCTGTGGCGAATGGCTTTGAAATATGCCCGAGAAATTATTCGGTATGCGAGCTTGTCTTGATGTGTGTGAAGCCTCGTACACACGACCGAGTTTCTCGTCCAAACCGGCAAGAAAAGTGCCGCGTGAGCTTTTTTGTCGAGAAAACCGTTCGTGTGTATGGTTTTACGACGAGAAAATTGCCGTGAATCTCGACGAGAAAATAGAGAACCTGCTCTCTATTTTATCGTCAGGATTCCAGATTTCCTCGTCGTGTTTCTCGTCGGCCTGTTTTGTGACGAGAAAATGGTTCGTGTGTATGCTTTTACGACTCTTCCAAAAGCGCGCATGCTCACAAGCAACTATGAGACGGGAGCGCATCTTCTGGTAAAACAAGCCTTCGTAATGGAGATAGCACATTCGTCACGCTCCAAATTTTTGCATCGTTTAAATGTTGTGCATTGAAATCTTCGTTAGAATGTGACATTAATCCAAACGAATGAACTTCTTTTGCTGCTGATATTCACACAGAGTTATGACTATGTTTTTTTTAACATTTTTCTTGTTGCTCTTAAGAAGATTTATGTGTATTATATCGTGCAAGTTTTTAGGAATATTAAAAAATTTGTTATTTTTCTAACTGATGTTAATTGTAATTTCGCAATGTTTTGGTAGTGATCTCCCATTGAATCTTTTAATATATATTATTTAAATTTTACACACTTTTTTGGGAAATACGATTTAGTTATTTTTTTGGGGGGTTGTTATCTGTCCCTTTTTTTGTCAGTCAAATGTATCTGCTTACTCCAAAGCTAGATTTTACATTTTTACAAATACACATAGTCAAGTATGAACTTAAAGAAAAATAACATTTATTCATGTTTGAACTAAAATAAAGAGAAGGCATGTTTGAACTAAAATAAAGAGATTTGTGCATCCCAGGGACCCCAGACCACACATCAACCCTGTGTGGACACTAAAATTGGGAGCTTGAGAGAAGGCCAACATTTCTGAGCAAAATCTGATGCTGGCCTCCCAGAGGTCAGGAACAGCAGCAGGTGAGATATATGTCCCAAGTGTGTGGTACTACAACAGGCTGCCTTCTGTCCGACCACAATGAAGCAAGGCCATCACTTCCTCGTCTTCCTGGCAACCTTCCCTGCAAACTTTCCTGAAGCCTTCCCTGCAGCCTTCCTTCTTCGTTTGGCTGGAGGCTGGGCCACTGGAGGGGTACTCCTGTCAGGAGGAGGAGGAGGTGGAGGAGAAGGGGGTGGCACAGAAGAACAAGGTGGAGGTGGAGGAGAAGGGGGTGGGGCGGAAGAACAAGGTGGAGGTGGAGGAGAAGGGGGTGGGGCAGAAGAACAAGGTGGAGGTGGAGGAGAAGGGGGTGGGGCAGAAGAACAAGGTGGAGGTGGAGGAGAAGGGGGTGGGGCGGAAGAAGAATGTGGAGGTGGAGGAGGAGGTTGAGGTTGGGACAGTTGTGCCACCTCACAAATGGCGGTATTGGGGGTAATTTTTTCCATCACCCCCTTGTTGAGCAAGGTGATGAGCAGGGGCTCGCATAGGAGGCGTTGCTCCATGCTCATCACCTTGAACTTTGCCTCCACTAGGCCGGCAATGGCCTCTTCAGGGGATGTGGGCTCTTTGAGGGTGGCATGGGCCTCTTTAATAAGGGCCATTGCTGCCTCACTGGTAGTTCTGTCCCTCCTGCCTCTTTTGGGAAGCCTGATGGGAGGCACCTGGGATCTGGTGCTTCTCCTTTGCCCTGCCACCTCCTGGCTGCCACTGGGCCCTGCCACCTCCTGGCTGCCACTAGGCCCTTCCTCCTCCTGCCTGACAGTTTCCAGACCCTCCTCCTGGCTGATTTCATCCTGTGTATGAAAAAGGGACATAGTTTAATATGTTGGTTTAATCTTTGCATCAAACTTTATAAACATGATTGAAGCAATTAGAATGTAAATCCAGAAATCATTTTTTCTAATTTACACCTACATCAGATTGACTATTTAGCACCCAATTAAGTGCAGACTAATGTCTCGAGATCTTGATTTCACTTGTGGAACCCAAAATATTGTATGTTTGTCATCTTGACATATTTGTCAAACATTAATTTTATCCCAATGCAATTTCATTTAATACTATACCTGGCTCCAGATGGCCAAATCAGGATCATCCAGGATGGCTGCCTCCTCTTGCTCCAGAGAAGGCTCAGGTTGGCTGCAGGGAAGTCTGGGGGGAAGAGTGGAGAGTGATGGCCTTGCCTCAATGTGGTCATCCAGGAAAGACATCCTGCTGTAGTACCACAAAATCAGGACATAAACATCATCTGCTGCTGCTCCTGACCTCTGAGAAGCCAGGACCTTAGAGCGTTCAGTCCTGTAGGTGCCTCTCAAGCTCCCAATTTTAGTGTCCACTTGTTTTGCTGTGGCTGTGGGCACCTTGGTCTGCACAAATGGGAGCAGCTTCTCCAGCGCTGCTTTTCTCACCCCTCTTTTTTTATGGATGGTGTTTTTCGTCTCCCACAGAGCGGGCAGCTCCCTTACCCGGTCAATAAATTCCGCCAGGAACTCTTTGTCGCTAATAAAGACATTCATATTGTATCTGCAAGTTTAAGAAATAATATATAACTAATGTGAGACAAACAGTCTAACCTCCTTATTCCTTAACATCGTAGTCACCATATATATCCTACAACATTCTCAAAACAGTATAGGCCAACAATTTGTCCAAGTCACAAAATCACATACCTTCGTTCGCACGTCCGTCACTTGAACTCCTCTCTCCGCACACCGAACGTACTATAGTCACATGTGTGTTTGCTATATACACACCACACATGCGTCAAAATTCGAACACGTCGCTCTGCACATGTCGCCCGCCCATGACGTTCTAACTAACATCTTTTCCCCGCCCCTTCTCTTTCGGCGCGCAGACAGATATGGCGGAGTGTCTGATAATTCTGCAACTAACGAGGAGGAGACAAGCCCGGAGACCGAGGAAACGTCACGATCAAGGAGGAGATTCAAGGCATCGAATATGTCTTTTGCGGAGATGGCGGAGATGGTGGACATCTTGCTCAAGTCTGATTATGACGCAAAGCATGGGCCGTATAGCAAACCAAATAGAAGGAAGGCCAAAATCCTCACTAAAGTCGTGAAGAGTCTGAAGACGAATTTCGGGGTGAAACGCTCAAATGAGCAGCTCAGAAAGAGGTGGTCAGACCTCAAACTGAGGGAGCCAGAGCAGTTAAGGAGCATTAAGAGAATGCTCGCAAAAAGTAAGTAAAATGTACACTTTTATGCTATTAATCCTTTTCTAAACTGACATGTTGCTGTTTTTTTTTTTTTTATTATTGGACTCCCTTCCAAAATGTTATATTTTGAACTTGGTTGGGCACAGTAATCGTTCGTTACGTTACAGACACTTCGTTCGGCCACTATCCGCTGTTTTGGCTTATTTTACAGCCACAAAAGTAATTAGACATCTGCCATTTTTTGGGAAATTTGGGGCACAAAGTTTTAGGCTAGATGATGTGTTTGTAAAGAGAATGAAATGCAAACTTTTGTCAGTGTAAAGGAGAGGACACTCAGCAGCTGCTTCCACATCTGTACTTTGGAGCACTATAGTGTGGGCCACCTGACCCACCTTTTTTGGGTGTCCCACACAGGTGCTTCAGAGAATTTTTGTGTTGCCTACATGTCTAAAAAATGACAGACAAAGGTGAATACTAAGCATATTCTTGGTCAGAAATAATGCATTCATCTTTAACTTCCGCCCAAACACACACTTGTACCCCACTTCCAAGCAATTTAGCCTGTTTTTTTTTTTAACATAGAGAATTTCTGTGTGATAACTCTACCTTTTGTTTGATTCTCATAGGGGAGAGAAGACTGGGAGGAGGACACTCCAGGGAGCACAAGAACCCCACAGCTTCACAACAACCCCAAACTCCCAAAGACCCACAAACGAAGGATGTAGAGGAAGTTGAGGTGGAGGAAGGAGAAGTGCAGGAAGGAGAGGTGGATGACGTTGTGGAACTGGTCACCACAACAGGTCAGTATCTGTCACCACAGCTTCAGGTAAGAGAGGTAGGCCTGCAGAGTTATAATACCTTTTTATTTTGTTTTTAGGGGATGTGAATGTTGGGGTGAAGAATAGTACAGGTTTCTCTGCTGACAGTGCCCTCCGCCTCATCCAGCAAGTGATGGAATGTAGCACAGAACTGGACAAAATTAAAGAAAGAATTCATGTGATGGATCAAACATTTAAAAACATTCTCGATGTTTTGGGGAGAATTCAATAAGGCATCCCAATCCCCTTTTGTTCATGTTTATTCTTCTACTTGTAAAAAACTTTTTGACAATCAAACCAGCCAAAAATTGAATCTGCACACAGTGTGTCAACATGTGCTATCTGCCATCAGGGGATATCCATGTACGTCTTTTGGGGGTGCAACCCCTTCCTCGTATCTAAAGTAGGTGAACTGAGGAAGGGGTTGCACCCCCAAAACACGTCCATTGATCACCCCTGATGGCAGATAGCACATGTTGACAATAGGGATCAGGAGTCTAAAATCCCTATAGGAAAATAATCCCAATTGTGTGCATATTCAATTTTTGGCTGGGCAAGGGGTGGCAGGACCCCATATTAGGACGGGCACATAGAGACATATAGTTTGTGTAAGTGAATGTCTCAGATTGCTCCGAGGTATCCAATTTTGTAATTTTTGGAATGCAACTGTGGTTTTTGTATTTTCCTAAGAAAACAATTGCCGGTTTGTGGCCAGGCAAACAAAAAATGTAAAAAAAAAAAAAAAAGGTGTGTGAATTTGCACATAGTAAAAGATTTGAACACAAACAACGTGTAGCTTCTTTTTCTAATATGCTCTAACCTTATTTGGTACATTTTTTAAGGTTACATAGTGAAATGGTTGGTATTTACTAAAGGAAAATACACTTGGCACTACAAATGCACTAAGACAAACTAGGAGACAGGAAACCAAGAAAAGTTAGAAGTTTAAACAAGATTTTTATTTGGATCGTTAGACAGCAATCTTTAGACATAGCCTGGCATAGGAATTGCCCCCCTACCCGTGAAATAGTCCATGTATTTGTCCCGAACATCACGGGCATTTTGGGGGTGCAAGCCAGCACGGGCAGATTCCAGGCCTGGCAGGGGATTATCAGGGGAAAGTCCAGCCTCAGGCAAAACTGAGGCCATATATGAATTAGATTTGCGGCAAAGAAAATTGTGTAGCACACAGCAGCATAAAACTACATAGTTTATTTTGTAGTCCGCCAAGTGGATGGGAGTCCTAAAAAGGCGGAACCGGCTGGCCATTATGCCGAAGGCATTTTCAACGACTCTTCGGCCCCTGGCCAGCCGGTAATTGAACACCCTCTTCTCTGGGGTCAGGGTCCTCTGAGGAAATGGCCTCATAAGATGTGGTCCGAGCCCGAAGGCTTCATCAGCCAAAAAAATAAAGGGGAGTCCTTCAATATTCCCTGCATCCGGTGGCAATGCAAGGTCGTCACTCTGGAGACGGAGGGCAAACTCTGTCTGGATGAAGGATCCCCCATCGGACATCCGGCCATTCTTCCCTACATCAACATAGAGGAATTCATACCGTGCTGACACCACCGCCATCAGCACAATGCTTGTAATTGAAGTAGTAGGACCCAGAACGGGGTGGCGGCACGATGCGGACGTGCTTCCCGTCTATAGCACCACCGCAGTTGGGGAAGTCCCACCGCGTGGCAAACTCCGATGCCACAGTCTGCCATTCCTGTGGTGTGGAAGGAAGCTGTGGAGTCAAACAAGATGAAAAAATATTAGAATACACAAATCAAACATTACAAGTATATTCTAAGAAAATACATTAGAGGCCAACATCAAGCAAAGTCTACGTTTATTAAGGTGTTTTAAATAAGTATAATGGAAGGCTCATGTATCATATTCATCACCCCCTATGATGGTCCATTAATAAATTATAATGGGGAGGGGGGGGTAGATGTGTTTGGCCACAGGATAGCATTGCAGTGGCGGTGCGTCCAGAGTGGGCGCTGGAGCACTGCCCCCTCTCTCCTGTGCCCGTCACTCAGAACAATACATAGGTTTATGCCTTGCATTAACCTATGTATTGTCTATGCCGCCCACTATTCAGGTGGATGGCCCCCTGTTAAGCGACCGACATATGAAGAACTGCGGCATTTATGGGCTTAAAATTGCATATCAGAAACAGTAAGGAAAATTGTCTTGCACATTACAGCCTGAGGGATGTAATTGGCTGCAGAAAAGTTAAATATGGGACGCAGCGGGGGGCCATTCCTTGGGTAAACACTGACAGGCTGCTCTGCCAATCATGTTCACCAAGTCTGTTTAATGGTAACATGATTGGCTGATGCAACATCAAGGGAAGGAGAAGACATCAAGGACAGAAGAAGGATGGCGCTGACCACAAGAAGGTAAGTGCAGGGCTGGGGGGGAACTGGCTGCATTGGAGGGGACAAAATAGCTGCATTAGAGGGAACAAAATGGCTGCATTAGAGGGAACAAAATGGCTGCATTGGAGGGAACAAATGGGGGCGTTTAATAGGCACCAGAGCAAAAAAGGAGGAAGTTTATTTCCTAAATTGGGGTTTGAACCCCCAAACATTTGGAGCAACAGGCGCCCCTGCTGGAAAGGTTAGTGAAGGGAAATATGCATGGAGGAGAAAAAAGGGGCAATCTAAAGCTTCAGGAATACATGAGGACAAAGGGGACATTCTCAGCATATTACAATCATGGTAATTAGGGAAGGATGAAAGAAATACAATACATTAGCATACATGTAATACATAAAATGTGATGTTAATGGAGAAAACTTACCCTAATATAGTCCTCCTGCAGGACTTGTATAATGGCAGAACAGGTGTCTGGGATTATGAGGCCCAGAGCCTGGGGGGAGATGCCTGTCGTGAACTTCAAGTCCTGAAGACTTCTCCCTGTTGCCAGATAACGTAACGTGGCGATGAGCCTCTGCTCAGCACTGATGGCTTCCCGCATAACGGTGTCCTTCCTGGTAATATAGGGAGACACCAAAGCCAACAGTTCCTGAAAAATGGGGTCAGACATCCGCAGAAAATTCCTGTAGTCCTCAGGATTATTCTCAACGATCTCCCGCAGCAGAGGCATGTGGCAGAATTGGTCCCGCTGGAGCAACCAATTCTTGGTCCATGAACTCCTCACACCATTCATGGACTGGTCTTGGTCCAAAACAAGCAGACCAACACCAAGCGCACGCACAGCACGAACTTGACGACGAGAACGTCCAGGCAACATGGCTAGGAAACGGTCGTCTTATCAGAACGTATAGAACAGAACGCACTTTAGAACAGCAAGGCCTATGAATAACGAACTGAAAAACAGAAACGAACAGGCAAGAACGCACTGTAAAACAGATACGACCTGCCTAGACGCCCTGAAAGTCAAGATACGAACCCACAAGCACAAACTGAACCGCAGAAAACGATCTGAAAAGTACGAAGACTGAAAAGCGCGAATCGTCTCTTCCCAAACTTTTACTTCACACGCGGTAACACGAGATCAGCAAAAGCAGCCCAAGGGGTGGCGCCAAGAAAAAAGATCTTCCCCTTTATAGTGCCGTCGTACATGCTGGACGTGACCGCGGAGAACAACGAGGAAATTGGGAAATGTCAGTGTGTACGCATGGAAAGCTTGACGAGAAAATCGACAAGCTTAACAAGAATCTCGTCGAAAAAAACGATGTGTTTTTTACGACGAGAAACTCGGTCGTGTGTACGAGGCTTGAGTCTTAAGCCATTTTCTTTCAAGCTGTCTGCGTTTAGTTTTAATTTAGGGCTAGGTTGCTAGTATACCAAGGTTTAGCCTTGGTAATCTTTTTACGAAAGTGTGATGTTTTAAGAGGGGCAAGCTTATCAAGTGTATGATGGATTTTTAGTTCAAATGCATCCAGGGTTTTGGTGACTGTCAAGATGGATTTCAAAGTCAATATAAAGATCATCTTCACTGTCTAGGGTGATAGGTTCAAGAGCTAAGTATGTTGCCATGAAGGTGAGTGGACATAGTTTTTTAACTGAACGATACGGCTTAGATTGCTGCATGGGAGTACCCAAGTCTGGGGCTGGGGATCTAAAGTCTCTGAGTTGGTATGAAATTAATTTATGATCTGTCCATATAAGATCGATGTTCTGGATGTCAGAGATGGTGATATTAGAGGAGAAGACCACATCTAGTGTGTGCCCTTTCTCATGGGTATAGGAGTTGACATTTTGAACAAAGCCAAGGCCGTCAAGATCTTGTAAAAACTCCTGTATTTTAGGATCCAGTAAGTCCTCAAGCCATAGGTTGCAGTCGCCTTGCAGGATAATGTTTGATGTGTAAGTGTTCAATTCTAAACAAAATTGAATAATCTTAGTGTTGAATTCCGTGTGGTATCCTAGCGGATAATATATAGTTGCAATGATGATAGAGGTGGTGGCATAAATTTGGCAACGTGCAGAAAGATGTTCAAAGGAAATATATTCAGAGAACTAGTTCCCTACAGGTAACATTGCTCTTGTGAATCAGTGCAATGCCTCCACCCCGTTTACCCTGTCTATTTTTTGTACGTATGTTATATCCTGGTGGAACGAGGTCATCTAAGTGGATGCTATAATCCTTGCCAAACCAGGTTTCAGTAAGAGATAGAAACTGAAATTCTTCATTTGTCAATAGATCATATATATCGTTTGCATGTTTGACAGCGGACCGGACATTTATTATGCCCCCTTTAATAAATTGAGTAATGCAATGAGGAACCACTCTGCTGGTGATAAGGGGGATAACTGGCTTAATGGATGTACTATTTTGACTATGCTGTTAACCTGGCATGCTTCTAGTGTTTCCTTACTTAGGATACCTGTCCCCTGATTAAGCTGATATAATTCTTGTTGAGAGTAAGAGGGGCAGTTACCCTTTGAGCGTTGGAATTTTGGTATTTGTATGTGCGAAGATAGCGATTCTAAGTCAGTAACTGAATCAGTGTAAATGAGCAAACCTTGGTCCGCTGGGCCCGGACGGGCCCAGACGGGCTTGCCTCTGGCGCGCCCGCCGCGGGCACGCCGCGGGCTGTGCTGGCGGCATGTCTTTTATACTGGTGCTGTCTGTCTGTTCGCAGGCCGCAGAGGGCGTGGCCAGTTGGCTTAGCTGATGAGACAACAGGTAGCTATGGCCAGGTGAGTGTTTGTTTATTAAAAGTAAGCAGCTACACTTTTTGTAGCTGCTGACTTTAAAGCAGAGTTCCACCCAAAAATGGAACTTCCGCTTTTCGGAACCCTCCCCCCCCTCCGGTGTCACATTTGGCACCTTTCAGGGGGGAGGGGAGTGCAGATACCTGTATAATACAGGTATTTGCACCCACTTCCAGTGAGTGACTCCCACGGGAGTCACTCAACCTCCCACCCCCCGCTGTCTTCTGGGAAACCCACTGGTCCCAGGAGAGAACGGTGACCACTGGGAGCGTGCCGCGCTAATCGCACATGCGCAGTAGGGAACCGGGCAGTGAAGCCGCAACGCTTCACTTCCTGATTCCCTCACTGAGGATGGCGGTGGGGGCAGCCGAGAGACGAGCGATTGCTCGTCTGCTGCTGCCGTCATCGCGGGCACCCTGGACAGGTAAGTGTCCATTTATTAAAAGTCAGCAGCTGCAGTATTTGTAGCTGCTGGCTTTTAATATTTTTTTCGGAACTCCGCTTTAACATCTTTAAAAATGTGTCCTTTACAGTAATAGATATCAAATTTCCATTTTTAATACAAGTATCATTCCTGACTCAGAAGGCAGCTGAGATTAGATTAGATTTTTGTTCTAACACCCATTTCTGCCTCGTCCACCTCCTTTTTCCATTGGAAAATCCTTTGGGGTGCACATACAAGGGAGATAAAAATATGTCATTCAAGTATACTATTGTCCCTACTGTATACGAGTGACTTGTAAGGTGGCATCTTGAACATTGTGTACAGTTTTGGGCACATTACTAATCAAATCTAATCACTACCTTTAATATTGTTCAGGTCAATATAAAAGTTTTAGTAGATACATTTTGTATTCCACATACCGTGTAAAGGTCAAGGGGGTATCAGATGCAAAGGAAGGAATTAAAAATTTAGAATTGTTTTAAGAAGAAGATACTTGTGCTAAGAGTAATTAAATTGTAGAATTGCCTACTTCAGAAGAAGCTATGGCAAAATCAATAACTAAAATAAAATTATTGTAGCACTCTGCACTACGCTGGCTAAATATAGTTTTTGGCTCCATTGTACCCAGCTGAGCAGCAATTTATTTTCTTGGTCTGGTCAAGTCTTCCCTTTGGTCTATTAATATCTGTCCTCAGCCTGAAGGTACCTGGACCTAAAGAAATTTGTTGGAGGATATTACCTTAGGGAGCTGGGCTGGAGAAGGACCCCTCTCACTATAAAATGTCATAGGGAAGCTGATTGGGGAGCTGTCTCTGGACATTGTGAGTAGAACCTTTTATCTATAGCTTCAGGTGAAGCATGTGTTTTGATAGTTAGTTGCCAGAGGTTGCTACAAGGACTTATGACTGCTCTTAAACAGGCTCAGACTAATTGGCTGTCCCCTTTACCTCCAGTACTGCAATAGCAGTACTACAAATCTGTTCTCTAATGCCTGCATGTGTTTTGGAGTATCCTGCACCCTCATCCCTCTACCCACCTGTGTTCAAGTACCTCAAAAATCTTCAAAAAGACACCCCTAGTCTGAACCTGAATGTTGTTGGTATGTTCTGGAACGGATTCCTAAACTGGCAGTCTCTGAAAAGGAAAGGGAGATCTGTCTATTTCCAGCAGCCCCTCTGGGGATGAGTTTTGTGTTATTTTATTCAAACTAACACTATATAAATTATATTTTTTAAAAGCTACTATTCCCTTTTCCAGATATAAGGTTATGCAGTCAAATGGTCCCAGTAGGTATAAAAAACTATATGGCTTTGTAAAAGTTCATTAATTTGATTGTCATAACTATAGGCCATTTGCCTAACCCCCCAGTTAGCAATCCCATCCTGCCTTACCACTACGATGCAAAAACCCTTGTATTCACTTCTGTAATGCTGGGAGTCAGCATCCAATGGTTTTCACATCCTAGCCACAAACCAGAATGAGGGGATTGCTAACTGGAAGTTTTTTAGCTAGGCTTCTGGTGGGCCCAAATGAGCTTTAAGGAAAAAATTATGTTTTTAGAGTTGAACTCAATAAACCTTTACATTTTTTCAACCTAAATACATATGTAACTAATAGCCAATTCATAAACCACTAACACTTTCTATTGCAGCAGCTGTGCTAAACACAGAGAGGTCACAAATTTTACCTTAATCTGCATCCTTGGTAGTCTCCTACAACTAGATTTCACAAAGTTTAACACAGGTTCAATGGGGATCTACTTTCTGAAAACCGTTCAAATGTTTAAGGTGTGTTGGAATCTGCCAGGTGGTTGTAAAAACACTCTTAATAGGGAGACATTCCTAAATCAAACTTTTTGTATGTGTGAGATAGAAAGTAGCCTACACTTGTGTGTTTGGGAAAGCCTCTCCTGCATTAACACCTACATCATGATGTCAGCTCACCACCAAATATTTACCATTCCTAGTTCTACAAAACGTTCACGTTCACACCATGTATAGTGTGTTTCACAGTTCTTGTACCAAATAGATAATAGTGGAAACTAAAAGCTACATGAAGAGATTACCAGACGTACCTTCTCTGTGCATCGATCCACACATTTATCCACAGACATATTCAACAAAATGGTGCTAACTGGGAGCGCTAAAGATATATTGTCCGGTCGACGGAAACACCCACGAAAAATTGCGCTGCCATCTGCATGTAGATATAACAAAGGAGTTAAAAGTTTAGCAGAAATAGTTAATTATGACAATTTGCCAAAGAATTACAAATCACAGATGTCAATATTGAATTCATATGTTATCCAAGGGCAGAAAATCCACCTAAATCTAAAGCCAGATTGGAGAAACATTTGCAAGCAGCACCATTTGTGCATTTGGTTTATTCCTTTGTGTCCCCAAAAATATTATTGCACTGTATAATAGTGCACAGATTTTTCTATAATGAGCAAATGTTTCCATGGTTCATTCACTGAATATACATGTCAAGTTGTGCAACCCACAGAAAACCACACATTTCATGAACCTGTCTTCCCTGCATGAACTGCATGATTCTCCATAAATCAGGCAAACAATTACATACAAATTCAGAACAATCGGATAATTATGATTTGTCTGAAAATTTGGTAGATCTAAAGGAGATTCTGCAGAGACTGTACAATCAGATTATGACATGCTTGGCCCTTGTTTAATCTCTGTGTATCACCTGGGGTCAGTCACTTCAATGTGTATATGTAAGGGTTTACAACATTTTTAACATGTTTATGAATTTCAAAGGTCATTTTTAATAATTAAAATTTGTGGCTTTCACTAACCACTTCCATACCGGGCATTTTAACCCCCTTCCTGCCCAGGCCAATTTTCAGCTTTCAGCGCTGTCACACTTTGAATGAGAATTGTGCGGTCATGGTACGTTGTACCCAAATTAATTTTGATAATTTTTTTCCCCCACAAATAGAGCTTTCTTTTGGTGGCATCTGATCACCTCTGCGGTTTTAATTTTTTCCGCTCTAAACAAAAACAGCGACAATTTAAAAAAAAAAAAAAACACAATATTATTACTTTTTGCTATAATAAATATCCAATTTTTTTTTAAAAAATCTATTTTTTTCCTCAGTTTAGGCCGATACGTATTCTTCTACATATTTTTGGTAAAAAAAAATTGCAATAAGCGTATATTGATTGGATTGCGCAAAAGTTATAGCGTCTATAAAATAGGGGATAGAATTATGGCATTTTTATTATTTATTTATTTTACTAGTAATGGCGGCGATCTGCGATTAAATATGCACTGACTACTGTATAAATGTGACTGGCAGGGCAGGGGTTAACACAAGGGGGCGATCAAGGGGTTAAATGTGTGATTCAAACTGTGGAGGGAGGAGACTGACTGGGGGAGGTGACCGATCGGTGTCCCTATGTACAAGGGACACACCATCGGTCTCCTCTCCCTGACAGGACGTGGATCTCGGTGTTTATACTCAGAGATCCACGTCCCAGCTCTGGTGACGAGCAATCGCGGGTGCCCAGCGGACATCGTGGCCGCCGGGCACACGCATCGGGTCCCCATCGATGCGGCGAGTGCGCGCACGCTCTCCACACTGCAGGGAATCCCAGGACGTCATATGACGGCCGCCCGGAAGGACGAAGGGTTCCTGCGGCCGTCATTTGACTATACGCCGGGCAGGAAAAGGTTAAAATAACACCTGGTAATCCAGCCATGAGGGTCTTTGTTCAAGTACTTATTGGGTGACCGCGCTTTATCCCTGTCTCCCAACTGTGCTAGTGGATTGTCACCCTGTTTCATCACCTTTTGATGGAGACTACAAGTGTCTAAATTAAACAAATGTTTCATTGTTGTGACCATCAGAAAACCTGCTGTAGGACCTGGATCACCTGCTGGTGGCACTGTTGTTCTCTGGGTGGAGATTTTTAATTCCAATGTCCACCAGCGGGTGTCTCCCAGTAGCCAGCAGACCCCAGTAATCGGTTTTCACCTGATGCTGGCTGCTGGGAGGGTATTTAGGTCCTCCCCTACTAAGTGCCTCTCACTCCAGTGTTTTGATGCTGCTAAATTCTGTTTGCCTAGATCCTGCTCTTGCTTCCTCCCCTGTACCCTTCATCCTGCTGCCTTGTACCTGTTCTCCTATGTTCCTGATGGCAGTTTTGGTTCCCTCTTCCCATCTGCTCCCCGCACCTACAGGTTTCCCCTGCTTTTCGTTGTTCCCAATTTTTTATATATCGTATATAGTTAGCTGTTAGGCTTCCAATTGTTAGATATTAGTCAGGAACTCTGTCACTGAGTTTTTTGGTTCACTTAAATATTCATGTTTGCTGTTGGCTGGTGTTTGGAAGGATTTTGGTTCACTGTAAATAATCTCACTTAAAGCTTACATAGTCTGCAGAAGATCAGCAGCACTAAAATATAGCAAAGGATCAAACAAATGGTAATTTTTTAACACTTGGTGCCTTAGCAAACAAAATGTCATCTATACATCTACTACAATAATAAGAAAAAAAAGAATTAGAAACCACTTCACCAATTTCATCTGAACTTCCATTCTCTTTTTAACAAGTGAACCATAAAGTACAATACAATTAAAATCTGCAGAGCTCACATACTGTATGTTTCTTGGACGCATATTTACTCATAATAGTTCTAGAAAATCAAGAAATATACTAAAATATATATATATTTTTTAATTTTAAGTTTCTGAGAAATATAGTATGTTCTAGAAACCATTTTTTTTCAATGTGTGTAAATACTTCAGTATGTCTGATGATTATTTATGAGTTTAAACTTGATTGCCTCTTTCTGTGATTTCCTCTCAGAAGACCTTTTTTGAGTGGCAGACGCTGTTCAAAGAAAAACTCTTGCTAAAAACTTTGTATAATGCAGAACAGATCCACATGAGCTGTTTGACTAATATTATTGTTTCAGATAGCTGCAGTTGACACTGAACCTCATACTTGCTATGCTAAAATTATGAAATCAGACCGGTGTTCAAACCACACATGTGAGGTATCACTGAGATCGTTAGAGCGAGAGCAATAATGCTATTACTATCACTTTATTCAGCATAACATCATCTTTCACATTATACTAAAAAATCGGGCTAACTTTGTTTTCTTATTTTTAAATTTAAAAAACTTTTTTTTCTTTTTTTATATTTCGTTTGTAAGACCGCTGTGCAAATAAGGTATGACAAAGTATTGCAACAATCTCCATTTTATTCTCTAGGATCTCTGCTAAATATATATATATATATATATAATGTTTGGGGTTCCAAGTAATATTCTAGCAAAAAATACTGATTTTAACTTGTAAACAACAAATGTCAATAATAGGCTTGGTCCTTAAGTGGTAAACGACATACGGGAAATATAAAATATAATTCTTTGCTCATACTTTCCCATGCTATAAGTATCTAGGCCAGTGATGGTGAACCTTGGCACCCCAGATGTTTTGGAACTACATTTCCCATGATGCTCAACTACACTGCAGAGTGCAGGAGCATCATGGGAAATGTAGTTCCAAAACATCTGGGGTGCCAAGGTTCTCCATCACTGATCTAGGCTATGAAAAATATCTCTTAAATAAATCCTGGCACTATAGTAAATTACCCATACCAAGGCATACCTGTAAAAGCAGACTGTCTCCTGCTGCCCATGCCACTGAATACTGCCCCATTCAAAAGAGTACTATCGTCTGCTGTAGCTCACAATTTGCATACTTGTTTTGTGCCAGTAGACCAATATCTATTGTGCCCACTGAATTAGCATCTGAGTCAGGCAGCTAGTATTTTAGGAATGAGAGGTCAACAATGGAGGGGTACCTGCTCCATCAATAAAGGCTTCCTTTAAATTTATAGGCTGGGGGTTTCTTAAAGCTAAAGTTTACTAGTTTTTTGGGGGGGATAAAGCATTAAATATATTAGGTATGTGTAATAGACATGTGCGATTAGTTTCGTACGAATCGGAAATTCGTACAAACTTTTCGAAATTCGTACATTTGTACGAATCCAAATTATAAATTTTTATGAATACTGTACGAAATTCGAAATTTCGTTTACGAATTTCGGATCCAAATTATCCGAATCCAAACTACCAAATAACGAATTTCAACTAAAACGAAAGAAACAAACAAAAAAAAAAGTTACGAAAGTAGGAGTTGTGTCCAGAATCAACGAAAACAATGTACTCTACCCCATCCGAAAGTACGAATTATGGTATTGAGCTTCCCTTTAATAGTGCCGTTGTACGTCTTATACGTCACCGTGTTCTTGGCATTCGGAATTGTGCATGCAAGACAAGTTTGAGCCAACTTACTTCGGAAAAAAAATACACGGTTTTGTTGTCGGAATTTCCGATCGTCTGTACGCGGCATGAGTCCGTAGAGTTCAATATTAACGATTCGTACGAAATTCGTATTTCGTGCGAATCCGAATTAAATTCCGTACACGAATTGAGAATTACAATTTTTTTAATACGAAATGGAACGAAACGAAACAAATTTTTTGACAGCTCCCATGTCTAATGTGTAATGCTGTGTATCTGATTACCTGCTGCTTCTGTTAACAATTATCTACAAAGTGTCTGTATTATAGCTGCTGGATATTGCCCTGAGTGGCTGTCTTTTGGCACTGCGAAGGTTAACATCAGTAGCTGTTAAAAAATAAATATAAACATGCACTACTTGCCTGCCCCTTCTTTCCTCTCGGCTGGTGCTATTAACCTTCTCAGCACCAGAAGACAGCCACTCGGGGCAATAACTTGTGGCTTTGAAGAAGACACTGCAGGGATGAAGTTTAGCAGAAGCAGCTGCTTGCGGGTAATGTGATACACATCATTACACATACCTAATGTGTTTTGGTGCTGCAGCCCAAAAAAATAATAATAATATAAAAATAATACTATACTAAACTTCAGCTTTAAGCAACAAATAATCCATTGCAGCTTTTTGGTTTAAATACTTTAAAACTGAAGGTAGAGCTGTTACTACAATTTTGATACTAAGGGCTCTTTCACACGGGGCGGATCAGTCATGATCCGCCCCGTGAAGCTCCGCTTGCTCAGCGGGGATCGCTCCGTTGATCCCCGCTGAGCCGGCGGATGACTGGGCGGTCCCCGCACACTGTGCAGGGACCGCCCTGTCAGAGCGCCGCTCTCCCCTATGGGGAATCGGATGACGACAGACCGGAGCGGAGCGGAATTGTCAGCGGACATGTCACCGCTGACATCCGTGCCTCCATAGGGCTACATGGAGCGTCTGTGCAGGTCCGCCTAAAAAACTGACAGGCGGACCTGAACGGACCCTCCGTGTGAAAGGGGCCTTAGTCTTATCAAATATCACACTTAGCCTTCTATCCTCAGCATAGCTTATTACTTTGGCTATACACCTGGCAATTTGAATAGTAAAACATCTACCTAACCAATCCACTTAATTTGTATCTAGTCAAGTACACTGTCATAATACTGTGAGGGGGTTAGCTCGGCAGCGGGTGTGTGTGACCCCCGGGATGGGCTCCCCACACAAAACAGGCCCAGCAAACGGAGGTTGTGGTTTTCAAAATCAAAAAAAGGTGCGGTTTATTTTCTATTTACAGTGACAAAACACAGCAAAGCAAAAGAAACATAACCAAAATAAATCCTGGTCAAGTTGACCTCTGACTAAACATACAGGTTTCCTAACTAACAACTGGGATCAGCCTAGTGCTGTCCTAGTCCCTAAGTCCCTGGTTTAGTAAAAGTCCAAACAAATAGCCACACAGGCTTTGCCTCACCGCACAGGGGTTCACTCTCCCTAGACAGTCCACACAGGTCTGGTTCCAGGCATGAGCTAACACCTAATGAATCTGGGAGTTCTTATAGAGGCCTAAATGAGCTGACAAGGTTCAGCTGGTCTCCTCATCTCTGTCTGCACGACGCCCCACACTCTCCCTATAGGTATGAGTCATCCATGAGCCCACTAGCCTTATACAACTCTCCACCTAGTTGTATAAGTCGGCGTAAAGCCTGAATCTGGGCGAAATATATCTACCCCCCTGGATGCAACCAGGTGACTTTACCTTCCTGCTGTCACATACCCCCCCCTCTTGTTTTAACCTCGGGGTTGGAACACCAGCAATCAGGCATTCATGTACTCGAGACAAAGCATCCACATTCCCCATTTGAACGCCAGGGCGATGCTTTACTGTGAAGTTGAATTCCTGGAGGGCCAGGAACCACCTATTCACTCTTCTATTTGTTTCCTTGTTTTGAGCCATCCACTTTAACGGAGCGTGATCCGTAACCATGTCAAAGTGCCTACCTAGCAGGTAGTACCGAAGGGAATCTAGAGCCCACTTCACCGCTAAACACTCCTTTTCAACGGTGGCGTAATTTACCTCATGGGACTTCAACTTCCTGCTGAGGTAAATGACTGGGTGCTCTTCCCCGTTCCAGACCTGGGACAATACTGCTCCTAACCCCACATCTGACGCATCACTTTGTACGACAAAGTCTTTAGAGAAGTCGGGTGAGTACAACACTGGCTGGCTACATAAGGCTTGTTTCAAGAATTGGAATGCTGCCTCAGCCTCGGGGGTCCATTTAATCATGACCGACCCTTTCCCCTTCGTCAGGTTGGTTAGGGGCACAGCCTTAGAAGCAAAGTGGGGAATGAATCGCCGATAATACCCAGCGATTCCCAGAAAGGCTCGTACCTGCTTCTTGCTGTTGGGACGTGGCCAACTCTGGATGGCCTCGACTTTGTTGAGTTGGGGTTTTATTACTCCCCTCCCAATGGTGTACCCAAGATATTTGGCCTCCTCCTGCCCAATGGTACACTTCTTGGGGTTAGCCGTAAACCCCGCTTCCCGAACAGAGTCCAGGACTGCTTGCACTTTTGGCAGATGTGAGGCCCAATCTGTGCTATGGACAATTACGTCATCCAGGTAAGCCGCAGCATACTTCCGATGGGGCCTCAGCATCTGGTCCATTTTCCGCTGGAATGTGGCCGGCGCATTCTGTAACCCGAACGGCATTCTTTTATATTGGAACGCCCCGTCTGGGGTTACAAATGCGGTTTTCTCTTTGGCCGACTTGGCCAGGGGGATTTGCCAATACCCTTTTGTGAGGTCAAGAGTCGTCATGTATCGGGCTGTTCCCAGCCGGTCGATCAACTCATCTATACGTGGCATGGGGTAGGTGTCAAATTTTGTAACTTTGTTCAACTGACGAAAATCGTTACAAAATCGCCAGCTCCCATCCGGTTTAGGCACCAACACGATGGGACTAGACCAATCACTTTGGGACTCCTCTATCACCCCTAAGTTCAGCATTTTCTGTACTTCCTCCCGTATTGCCTCCCGTCGAGCCTCTGGGATCCGATAGGGTTTTAACTTCACCCTTTCACCGGGCGGGGTAATGATGTCATGCTCTACCCCAGATGTTTGTCCCGGCAGCTCAGAGAATACCTCCTTGTTGCGAAGCACAAACTCCTTAACCTCCTGTTGTTGGGGTTGTGACAAGGTGGCTGCTATTCCAACCTCAGGAATCACGCAACCAGTTTGAGCTGGTGACCAAGTGTCTGCGACTAGGGACTCTCTATCCCTCCAGGCTTTCAACAGATTAACGTGATAGATCTGTTCGGGCTTTCGCCTTCCTGGTTGTCTGACCTTGTAATTCACTTCGCTCACTTTTTCCATTATCTCGTAGGGGCCTTGCCATTTGGCAAGGAATTTACTTTCAACCGTAGGGACAAGTACCAATATCCTATCCCCCGGGGAAAAGGTACGGGTCTTGGCTCCACGGTTGTACACTCTCTGCTGTGCCAACTGCGCTTGGGCCAAATGTTCCTTCACGATGGGCATTACCTGTGCAATTCGATCTTGCATCAGGGCGACATGCTCAATCACACTCCTGTGGGGAGAACTCTCACTTTCCCAAGTTTCCTTGGCAATATCCAACAGCCCTCTTGGGTGTCTCCCATACAGTAACTCAAAGGGGGAGAATCCCGTAGAGGATTGGGGCACCTCCCTAATAGCAAACATCAAATAAGGAAGTAAACAGTCCCAATCCTTTCCATCTCTATCCACCACTTTCTTCAACATTTGTTTTAGGGTTTTGTTGAATCTTTCAACCAGCCCATCGGTTTGGGGGTGATACACAGACGTACGCAATTGCGTCACTTTGAACAATTTACACAGCTCTTTCATAACCCGGGACATAAAGGGTGTACCTTGGTCCGTAAGCAGTTCTTTACAAATACCCACCCGGCTAAAAACAAGAGATAGCTCTTTGGCTATGGTTTTGGCCGAGGTATTTCGGAGAGGGATCGCTTCTGGATAACGGGTGGCATAGTCCATTATAACTAATATGTACTGGTGCCCCCTAGCGGACTTGATTATAGGACCTACCAAATCCATGGCGATCCTCTCAAACGGGACCTCAATGATGGGTAGAGGGACCAGCGGGCTACGGAAATGTGGCATCGGGGCCAACCTCTGACACACAGGGCAGGAGGAACAATAATTTTCTACGTCCTTCATCACCCCCGGCCAATAGAATCTCTGTAATACCCTCTCTCGGGTTTTCTCTGTCCCCAGATGACCTCCAAGAATGTGCCCATGGGCCAACTCCAACACCAACTTCCTGTAAGGTTTGGGCACCACAAGCTGCTCAACGGTTTCTTCTGCCCTTTTTGCCACCCGATACAGTAGGTCCTTCTCTACGCTGAAGTATGGGTAAGTGCAGGTATTATCTGGGTTCACTAACTCACCATCTATTTTCACTACGTTTTCCCGTGCCTTTATTAGGGCGGGGTCTTTCAACTGTTCTGTGGCAAAGTTTTCCCTGTGAACCTCAAGATCAGAAAACTCCACAGACGGTAGGTTTTTGTCTGAGGAGGTGGGCTCCTCTCCAGTTTCTTGAGTCTCCCCTGCCAATACTGATAAGGGAAATTCTGGAGAGTCCTCACCACTCTCAGGGGAGTTCTGGCTATCACATTCCTGGTACATAGGGGCACCAGTGAGGGGCTCAGGATCATCCCACAGTTCCCAGAACTTCGGAAAATCCCTTCCCACAATGGCGTCATGCGGTAACTGAGATACTAAGCCCACTGGATGAGAGAGGGTACCTTTGGGGGTCTCGAAACACACTGTAGTCACTGGATACTCTCGGGTGTCCCCATGCACACAAATAACAGCTACCTTGCTATTCCCCGAGACCTCTGTTTTAACTAACTCAGCCTTTATCAGGGTCACAAGGCTACCTGAATCCAGCAATACCACAACATTTCTACCATTAACACACATTTTGCATAAATGTTTCTCAGTTCCTCGAATGGCAGTGCATGCGACTGTCGCACACAGCGACTGACGTCTGCCCGTCAGAAAGTCACACTGCATGGGTTCCTCCACAACCGGGCAATTGGCTGCAATATGTCCCGCTTGCCGGCAGCGGTAGCAAACGATCCTTCTTGCCGCCTCTTGAGCCGCTGATTTCCCAGGCTGTTCTCGCCAAACTTGGGGTAGAGCTCCCACCCTCTCACTCTCTCCACCCTCACCCCTTGGAATCCTCTTATCCGCCCCTGGGGATGGTCTGGTCTTAGGGTGGAAAGTCCGAGTGTCTCTGGAAGAGGCCGTCAGGTTCTCTGTAGCCAAGTATTTCTCCACACGATCCACAAGACCATCGGCCGTCTCTGGGTCTCCATGGCTTACCCACTTTTGGATGGCAGTAGGAAGAGCTCTCAAAAACCGATCCATTACAACACGTTCCACAATCTTTGGTGCGGACAAAGTCTCTGGCTGTAGCCACTTTCTGCTCAGGTGAATGAGATCATACATTTGAGACCTGGGGGGTTTTCCAAGCTGGAAAGTCCAGTTATGCACACGCTGAGCCCGGACAGCCTGGGTGACACCCAGCCTTGCCAATATTTCAGCTTTTAGCATCACATAGTCTTTTGCTTGGTTAGGCTCTAGGTCATAGTAAGCTTTCTGCGATTCACCAGTTAACAGAGGAGCCACCAGTCCAGCCCACTGCTCCTCAGGCCACTTTTCTCTTTCAGCGGTCCTTTCAAATGTGGTCAAAAATACCTCTGGATCATCCTCTCCAGTCATTTTTGTCAATAAACGACTCACCCCAAAGGACGCGGTATTAGTGGGACGGCTTTCCTCACTGGTCTGCGGACGTTGCTGCATTACTGCTTCCATCTGTTGTTGTAGTCTCTGCTCTTGCTTCTGCAACAGGTCTATGAAGCGGGCCTCAGATTGCTGCTGGGCTCGTTGCTGAGCCTCCAGACTCTGTTGCAAAGTTGCGTTTGTCTGCTGCTGGGCTGCAAGGCTCCTTTGCAAACCTGCATTTGTCTGCTGTTGATTGGCATTTGCTAGAGCCAGCTGCTTCAGTATCTCCTCCATGCTGGCTTAAAAAAAACTGCCACTGGTTCTCCACCAACTGTGAGGGGGTTAGCTCGGCAGCGGGTGTGTGTGACCCCCGGGATGGGCTCCCCACACAAAACAGGCCCAGCAAACGGAGGTTGTGGTTTTCAAAATCAAAAAAAGGTGCGGTTTATTTTCTATTTACAGTGACAAAACACAGCAAAGCAAAAGAAACATAACCAAAATAAATCCTGGTCAAGTTGACCTCTGACTAAACATACAGGTTTCCTAACTAACAACTGGGATCAGCCTAGTGCTGTCCTAGTCCCTAAGTCCCTGGTTTAGTAAAAGTCCAAACAAATAGCCACACAGGCTTTGCCTCACCGCACAGGGGTTCACTCTCCCTAGACAGTCCACACAGGTCTGGTTCCAGGCATGAGCTAACACCTAATGAATCTGGGAGTTCTTATAGAGGCCTAAATGAGCTGACAAGGTTCAGCTGGTCTCCTCATCTCTGTCTGCACGACGCCCCACACTCTCCCTAGAGGTATGATTCATCCATGAGCCCACTAGCCTTATACAACTCTCCACCTAGTTGTATAAGTCGGCGTAAAGCCTGAATCTGGGCGAAATATATCTACCCCCCTGGATGCAACCAGGTGACTTTACCTTCCTGCTGTCACATACATAACTGTTGGCAAACCTATAGAAAATGTAAAGTGTATGGCCAGCTTTGACCTTGAGGACTTTGTCCCTAACACCAACAATGTTAGTTGCTCATTATGGCACCTTGCTGCCATGTTCATTGTGGCCTAGTGCTGTACAGACGGTCCCCTAGTTACAAACATCCAACTTGCAAACGACTCCTACTTACAAACGGAGGGAGACAGCAGGAAGTGAGAGGAAATCTACCCCTAGGAAAGAAAATTCACTCCTGTTATTATGGGGAAAGGTACCTCCACTGATGCTTTATCACCAAGGCTTGTTTCCACAACAACCCAAACTTTTCAAAATCCAATTGTCATTGGGACAGAAAGTGAGGTGAAATCTTCTGAACAGGGACACAGACAGCAAAACAAATGTTACAGGGGTGATAACCCTTCCCTATGCTATCCAAAAAGCTTAAAAATGTTTTTTTTGGTTGGAGCTACACTTAAAAAAAATGTTCCAACTTAACAAACCTACAGACCCTATCTTGTTTGTAACCCGGGGACTGCCTGTATCAAGTAATATAATTATTTTGTACTGATACAAATAAAATAACTTCAGAAAATGTGAATTAGTGGGACAGTGTAATGATTGACATTTTAATTATTCAAATTCACTGATCCACGATATTTAATCTTAAGAAAGTAGATCAAGCCCTCTCCTGCACTTTCTAACTAAACTATGCACTGTATGATAATTAACTATACACGTTTAACATGGACATGGAAGCTATAATTTTGCACAGGATAAATTTGTTCGCAAACTATGTGTGTTTTTTTTCCCGATGTATTATTTGTTTACATTTTGTGGGGCTTCTTTATGGGGCTAAGAGCCCATCCACACAGGGACGACTTTGGATCCGACTTCAAGTCGCCCCAAGTCGCCCCTAGTCGCCTCAAGTTGCACTGCATGAGAAAATCAATGTAAGTGAATGGAGCCGTCTTAATGCACACTACTGCAGTCGCTCCAACTTAAAAAAAGGTTTGTGTAGTACTTCAATTCGACTTCTAGGCGACTGGTAGGCAACTTGTACCCATTGATTTCAATGGAAGCCGCCTCAGAAGTCGGATCACTTTCTTAACAGAAGCAACTTTCCAGGAAGAGAAAATACATTTCTCAGGCAAACCCCTCCCTCCCACACAGCTGATTCTTGTTTGATTGGCCACTGGAAAGCCTCCTGTCCTGGAGGCGACTTCAGTCGTGTTGTAAGTCGCCCCAAGTCGCACTGAAGTCGCCCCAATTCGCACTGTGATTCAAACTCAAGTCCTGTCCAAGTTGCCTCCCAAAGTCGTGTTGCCCCTCTGTGAATGGGGTCTAACCATATATCTAGAATATATCATCAGAATTAAATGAAAAAAGCATGAGGAATTTTTGTCAGAGTGCATCAATTCTGCTCTTTGTTCATCAAAGAAAACTAAAATTTTTGGGATCAATATAGTGTCATTAATGTCAAAGAAAGGTTAAAGAAAACAATACAGATAAATCAAGGGACTTTAATGGTATCACAAATAAATAAATCCTAATTATCATACTGCAAGGTCTTTTTTATTCATGTATAGTCATATAAAGGTCAATTTCACAATAAAGACAAATAAGACCAATTTCACTTATCAAATGAACAGAGGCATTATCATGATCTAGAAACAAAATGAATTATCTTGCAATGCTAACCAATTACTTTGCAAGGTGTGGATTTGTTTAAAGCCCAAGCTCCAGGCAATGTCACTTCATCATCCATCATTACAACAGCAAAAATAAATAAATAACGCTTTTACTCAGTTTGATCCCTCTTGTAAATAAAACAGTTTGCAGACCCCAGTGATGTCACCATTATATATTCTTTCTTACTCTTGCTTGCTGCTACTGGGGTGGGAATTGACTGGTTATGTGGGTGCCTGAATAGGTGGAGATAAGGGAGAGAAGTCTTCCCAATCATTGCTGCAGGCACATTATTTCTCTTTCTTTTTGCTCTTTAGTGACATTTGCATCATGAGGATTGTGAATGTCTCTAATGCCTAGGGTGCACAGGAAGCGGATGTATGATGCTGGGCGACACCCAGTCTTGATGTTAGGAAGTGCCCATCAACTGAAAGTTGGCAGTGTAGCACACCAGCAAATGAGGGGAATAGCCATGACTGTGCTTCCACCCATAAGGCATAGAGAATAAACTTGTAGTAAGTAGTATGTGTATTTCCAATTTTGCAATCAAATTTGAGAAAACCTTACTATAAATTTATGTGTTCTCATTCACACTGCATATACAGTACACACAGCAGTATATAAATATTTTATATTTCTTACATTTTAGATGATTCTAAATGAAGGCCCTATGGTTGGCTACATGGATTTCTAAACAATGTCAGACTGAGTTTGTCCTAAGGACAGGTTGAGTTTCCGCCCTTTAATATACAATGCAAGAAGCTTTTAAAGCTTTAACCATTTATTAAAACATATAGTACTCAGTACAGACAGGGTTAATTATGGCAAACGCTCACCCCCTTCATAAACAAAGAGAACTAACAAGGTTTTTTCAGTGCTAGAGTTTCCAGAAAAGAGTATCTAAACAAATGTTTATTTTTTTTTTCAAGCTATGCTATGTGAACGAGAACATATTAATTTTATGCTTATGTTTTGTCTTTCCTGGTTCCTCTTTTACCCCCTCATTAACATACTAATGACATTTTTTATATAAAACTTTTATTAGGGCCAGTGATGTCATAGATGGGTCTCTGTGTTTCTTTATGCAAGGCAGGCAGATCTGGGCTGGTGTCAGGGGCCAGTAACGTGTACTTCCCTCATAAGGCCTCAGACCTGATGCAAGCAGAGTAAATAAGCTTATAGCAGAAGACTGTATTTCTATCAATGACATGAAAAAATATGTGGGTGATAACTATACAGGAAAAGCCGCCTCTGCTGCATATTGTCATAGTATTGAGTTATGTGGTCGCACAACAACTCTATAATAGTGATGACTTAGTGCTGTCCTTAGAAAAACAGCATACACGTATCAGAATACAAAGTATAAAAATCTTGCTGTAATTGGACTATTATATTTTCAGCTTTTCTACTATTATTGCAGCTTCCAGATAAAGTTACATAATAATATATCAAGAGAAAATTGCCTTTGTTCAAGATATTTCTTTTTGCCAAACAATGCTGACACAGACCAAAAGAGAAAGACTAATCTTTCAAATAGACAGTTGCTACTCTGCTGCACTCGGGGAAAAAAAAATTCAACTTGTGATGACAGCAAGTTTTGATGAACAATTGTTCCATAAAGATGATTAGCCAGCATCTCATAGATCTGTTAATCTGCTGAGCAAATTTATCTGTGGAATTCAAGGTAGTTGAGTGATCAGCAGAAAGTCACCAAGTAAGAAGCTGCAGAGATATGATATCTGACCGAGAACTGTAAGTGCATATTACTTTTTGCTATGGACTTCCTTGTGTACTTGAATAAAACATCATCTACACAAAGACAGCTCATAAGTCATATAACTGACAGGTCTTGTAGAAGGCTTGAACCAATTTCACAGTAATCCCACGACCATGAAGATAACAAGAAATTGTGTTAATAAATGTCATTTTTCCATAACTACATTTCATGCCAGAACAGAATACTGCATTGTGTTTTACCTCTTTTAATACTGGCATGGGAGAAATGAATGGCAAGTTCATTATGGGCATGTTAAAACATATTTTAATGCTGAATTTTGTAACTCTAGTATCTCCATATGATTGAAAGCTCCTTAGGAATAGGCACTATCTGCATAGCTCCCAACTGTTCCTGATTTCAAAGGGACTGTCCCTCATTCGGAACAAAGTCCCTCTGCCCCCTCTTTCCTCCCCATTTGTCCCTCATTTTGGTCTGAACTATATCGTTTTATATAAAACACATTACTTATCAAAAAGTGTTTTACAGTGCTAAGCCTTTCATCCAATTTCTAAATGGCTTCATTTGTAAATTCCAAAAGCCAAAATAAAGGAATAGTAGAAGTTTAACCAATCAATTTTTTTACAATTCTCCTTTAAGGGGGCGTGGCAGGGGGCGTGTCCTATGCCTACATACTTTTTGTAATAAGTGTCCCTCATTCCCATCTCAGAAAGTTGAAAGGTATTTACCTAGAATATTTCTCATAACACTATATAGGGTATCTATCTATCTATCTATCTATCTATCTATCTATCTATCTATCTATCTATCCTTGGCCGACAATCCTTTCAGCTCAACATCATTTATCACTGAAATGTCCGTTTTGGGGCTGACTTTTAAAAGTGTAAGTGTAATGTGTAAGATTAGTTTTTATATGCCTGCAACCACCTTAGGAACTAATGTAAGGTGGGAAAGTTAGTTTTCTTGACAAGTTAACATTAAACTATCCACATACTGGGAGAACTGGATTTTGATTTATTTTATCTTTATTTCGGTGCATGTCTAATATCATATGCTGTGATATTATCAATTTTATATATGTTGTCGTTTTCAAAAATAAGGATTATGTTCTTCATCAGCTACATTGCTCTTAGGAGTGAATAATTAAGTGGATCCTGAAGAAGCCCCTTCTCTTGGGCGAAACACATCGACCCATAGATATATCTCTTCATCTTGTTTTTATGGATGGGGAAACAATGGAAAATACTTTTTAATGTATAAATAAACACGTGTTTTATACATATCATTTTTTTTCTTTGTTTAATTTTGAGCACATTAAATATCCCCAGTTCCCCATGCCTCCCTTTTTTAGGGCAAATGGGGAGATGTTCTTCCTTATATTCTAATAATAAAGCATATCTAGCCAAAAACTTTAAACCCCAAAAAATAAATACTGTATGGAATTACATTTTTTGCTAACTGTATCCTTTTGTGGAAATTTTTATTTCACCTTCTGTGCTGTAGACACAACAACAGGAAGTAAGAGGAAATATCTTCAAAGTGAGGAAAAGCGCTTTTTACTTGCCACCAAAGTCCCCATTGAAACATTTCTTTTTTATTCCTGTGGTTTTTACTTCACTCTCTGTGTTGGATATAATGGAGACCTAATGATAAAGATCATCTAAACAAGTAGACAGAGTATACCACCATAGTGGGGACAAGGATAGAAATACAAACCTGACAAGGATTCTAACCCCTAAACACTGTGTAAAATTACAGAGTTTAGTGTTTTTAGCAATTTTTAGCAGTAGCTTATGGTTGCCAACATCCCATCAATACATATGAAAATAGAACAACCCTCATGGATGGGACTTTAACGTTAACACAAGCCGATGCAATAAATCACTCTTTTTTTTACAAAATATTGTAGTAAAAAATGCAAAAAATTTTATAACAAGAAAAGACAAAGTAAAAGCATTGTACAAAAAAATGCGTAGAGGCCAATAGCCTCTACAGATTTTTTTGTACAATGCTTTTAGTTCATCTTTTCTTGTTATAAAGTTTTGTATTTTTTACTACACTATTTGCTATAAAAAGAGTGATTTAATGCATCGGCTTGTGTTGTCGTTAAAGTCCCATCCATGAGGGTTGTTCTATTTTCATCTATAATTAAAGAAAACATGTTTTGGTTTTAGATATGCTAAAGAAATGACCTTACTTGTGTGCTAGAAGAACATTAGGTGATGACATTTGTGATACAAAAAACGAAACAATCATATAATGTACTAATAATGGGGTGGGTGGTGCTGCCAAGGTATAAAGTGATAGAATGAGAACAACATACTATGTCCCCAATTGGAATTACCTTAATGGTTGGAATGGGTAGGAGGTGACACGGCACCAGTGCTACCTAGTTAATATTCAGTGATAAAGTTTCTTATTGCGTTTAGAAATTAGTAGTGGGGGCCCCCTGAACAGGTCCTGGGCCCAATAGTGAGATGTGCAAATGTGCAAGTAATCAACGTCCAAAAAAAAAAAGGCAATAAAGTGAAAAAGTAAATTAAATAAAAATCAGCATAAACCTTCACAAACCATAATCAAGTGCTGCCACCAGGGGCAGTGTGCAAAAATACTGATATATCCAAATGAGTTTGAGCAATAGAATTAATATAAAGTGCACATATGTTAAATATACTGAGATGTAACTAGATTCCAGCACCAGGGACAGTCACTAGAGCCCACTGTTGTGGGTTCTCAGCTGCTATGTGAGAATGAATGTCCGTGGCAATATATTAATATCTCTTAGGCAGTTCAAACATTAAAAAACTTTGGCAAAACAGAACTAGAGAATAGATGAGTGACTTCTGTGGATGTCCTTTTGATTCCCGGCAAATTTCAGGTGATACTTGTGCTCCACCTCCAGGTTTCCCACTCACCAACAGTAGAAACCCCTGCAGGGGTGAAAGGCACGTAGAGTAGGTAATCCTTATTCCTCAGATGGCCGTGGGTTCCCTCTCTCCTCCACCGCTCGGTTCCCGGGGATTGCTGTCTTCCTTCCTGGGTTCTGTGTCAGCTGGTTGCAAGTATCCTCAAAGGACCAACAAAAAACGAGCTACCATAGCGTAATCCAGTTGGTTTATTTATAAAAATTATATAAAAACAAAGTACCGCTTGTCCGCAAACAAGCGTATGAGAAAAATAAGCTTAAAATTTTTAAGTTTTTGAATATCCCGCATACGCTGCCTGGGATCAGCTGGATCAGCGGCGTGTGTTCCACCGCTTGGATCCTGGCAACCGGAAGTGACATGTCGACGTGAAGGACCAATCAACTGACGCGTTTCGTCTTCACCTCAGAAGAAGTCACATGACAAAACGCATCAGTTGATTGGTCCTTCACGTCGTTATGTCACTTCCGGTTGCCAGGATCCAAGCGGTGGAACACACGCCGCTGATCCCGCTGATCCCAGGCAGCGTATGCGGGATATTCAAAAACTTTTACATTTTAAGCTTATTTTTCTCATCCACTTGTTTGGGGACAAGCGGTACTTTATTTTTATATAATTTTTATAAATAAACCAACTGGATTACGCTATGGTAGCTCGTTTTTTGTTGGTCCTTTGAGGATACTTGCAACCAGCTGACACAGAACCCAGGAGGGAGGACAGCAATCCTCGGGAACCGAGCGGTGGAGGAGAGAGGGAACCCACGGCCACCCGAGGAATAAGGATTACCCACTCTACGTGCCTTTCACCCCTGCAGGGGTTTCTACTGTTGGTGAGTGGGGAACCTGGAGGGGGAGCACAAGTGTCACCTGAAATTTGCCGGGAATCAAAAGGACATCCACAGAAGTCACTCATCTATTCTCTAGTTCTGTTTTGCCAAAGTTTTTTAATGTTTGAACTGCCTAAGAGATATTAATATATTGCCACGGACATTCATTCTCACATAGCAGCTGAGAACCCACAACAGTGGGCTCTAGTGACTGTCCCTGGTGCTGGAATATAGTTACATCTCAGTATATTTAACATATGTGCACTTTATATTAATTCTATTGCTCAAACTCATTTGGATATATCAGTATTTTTGCACACTGCCCCTGGTGGCAGCACTTGATTATGGTTTGTGAAGGTTTATGCTGATTTTTATTTTATTTACTTTTTCACTTTATTGCCTTTTTTTTTTTTTTGGACGTTGAATACTTGCACATTTGCACATCTCACTATTGGGCCCAGGACCTGTTCAGGGGGCCCCCACTACTAATTTCTAAATGCACTAAGTCACTTTATCACTGAATATTAACTAGGTAGCACTGGTGCTGTGTCACCTCCTACCCATTCCAACCATTAAGGTAATTCCAATTGGTGACATATTATGTTGTTCTCATTCTATCACTTTATACCTTGGCAGCGCCACCCACCCCATTATTAGTACACTATTTACCAGTCCCTGGAATCAGGGTTTTGAGGGGAGGCAGCAGCCTATCCAATTCCTAAAGCGCGGATTCTACAGAACATAAACATTCATAAAAGATGATTGAAAATGAATGCAGCTCCAGGCCAGGTTTTGAGCTAACTGAAATCTCTCATTCAAAGGATTACCTAAATTGATATCGAAATGAACATTTCTTGAAAAGGGACTTTCTGTTTTGAAGCCTGCTGGCTTACTCCTGCTTTGAAGGACATGTAAGATCTGAGTTGCCCGATAATTTATTTTTATTTTTTATGTTACTGCTGTTGTGGCTAACTGGACTTATTTTTCTAAAGTCAATAATGTGCTCTAAGAAGTAAATCCAAAAAATGTTATCATATTGAGCAAGCTGAATATAGAACGTAATTGAATCCCATCTCACCTTAGTCCTGTCTTTTCAGGTCAAGCTAAATAATTGGCCAATCATGAAGCTAAATGCATTATGTTTCAGTGAGTTTTATTTTGTACTTGACAAAATACATTGTGTACTTTTCTCTTGAATGGATATGATTCATCTCAAGTGAATTAATGGGACAGAACAGTTTCACTAAACATAGTTCTACCTTTTCAAACTACATGGGGTGAAACATTACCAAGAGTAACTTAGATATCAGAATGAAGCATTAGCCTTGTAATTCATTTTGCATTGACTCTTTCATTATTCACACACATCAGTTATCCATCCTGTGCCATGGTGAATCAGAACATTTGATAGAACAACATGAATAATGTGCTGCTTACTTGACCTGAACTATTCTCTGATTAGCAAGGCACATAATATACAGTAATAGCATTGTTTTAAAGCACGATACAATTTTGTGTGGGAGGAAAAATCTTTAGTTTGGAGGTGAAGCAGAGGAGATTTTAAAAACTTGCAGGGAAATATATTTAGCATTAAAATGTCTAAATTGTGCATGCTGTTATTTTGATGGGTAATTGAGCTGTGTTACAGCTAACTGCCCACAGATCTTACAAACTGCGAGCTAAAAATGGCTTGTGACCCAATATCTGTCTGTATTCATCGACTGGTTTAGCTAGAATCATGCAGACTCAACAGTAAAACCCTCTAACCCCTGGAATCTTGTCAAGTAGCTGTGATTTTATAGAACGGTGTAGCCTCATGCAGAACTATGTCTGCCTGAGGCATGTATTGAATCAGTACACAATTCACTTGTGCATAGATGGGGAACATCATCACCTTTCTCAATAAAAGCCACACAGACTGCTGCAAAGGTAGCACCACCACTGGGCTGACTAAAAGACCCAGTGGCTCAACCTGGGAAGAGTCTTTTTAATAGCAGAATTAATTATGCCTCAGCATATTTCTATTGTCCAACATTTTTTCAAAACTCAGACACTTTATGCAGAAGGTATCCACCATCTTTAAATAAACATATGGCAGAACATCTTAGTCCCAAAGCGCCTATGGCGTCCCCCTTTTTTCTTTAGTTGCAATAATGGGTTTGCCATCACATTATAAATTATAAGGTGACCTACAGGAGGAGAGGGGCAAAACAAGCTTTGGCCCTACTTCTCCTTTATAAGCTTCAATGACAAATAGAAGAGGCTGGGTTAGGTTCAAGTTTTGCAGTAAATGCTGATATCTTCATTTAGTTATAAAAGCTGCCTTTGTCTTTAAAATGTACATATTATTTTTATGTGGTTTTTAGATAAAGTAACTTCTGTGCAGAACAGAAAATTTTATTTAGTTTAATTTCAGATATATTTGTTATGTTACTAATTTTGTTTCATTGATTCATTTTCGGCATTCATTTAGTTTTATTTCATTTTCAAATTAATTCCAACTTTTCATATGGATTCAAATTTGAATTGAAAATATTGATTCGATACACATTCTGTGTGAAGAATAAATGGCTATTAAGGAGCGGGGCGGCCACCTCCTTCACAATCATGACTCATCTGCCATCTGCGGGACAGCAGAATGTAAACAAAACAATTGCTGGCATCAAATTTTTGTAAATAAACAGTGTGGGGTCCCCCCAATCCATACCAGGCCCTTTAGGTCTAGTATGGATTTCAAGGGAAACCCCACACCGAGAAAAAACACACATTGTGAAGTCCCTCCCTAACCAAAATCCATACCAGACCCTTATCCAAGCATGCAGCCTGGTAAGCCAGGAGAGTGGGGGGGACAAGCGAGCCCCCCCTCCTGAACCATACCAGGCCACATGTCCTCAACATGGGGGGTGCTTTGGGGAAGGGGGCTCCCCCCAAAGCACTTTGTCCCCTGATGGTTGTGGGGAATCTGCAGGCAAGGGGCTTATCAGAACCTGGAAGATTCCTTTAACAAGGGGGGCCCTAGATCCCAGCCCCCCCCATGTGAATGAGTATTGGGCACAATGAGATCTTATGATCTCTTATGATCCGGATCCTGTAAAATGCAAGATTTGCTGTTCTATATCTTAGACAGCAACAACATCTGGTGAGTGCGACCTTCTAATTTTTGTGGAGGCGACACTAGGTGAAGGAATCACTTACTTTTGAACGCTTTAGAAGACCACTTTAGGTGTTTATTTATATATTTTTAGTGCTGCAATTTTCCCATGTTACATTTTTTTACAGTTATGTTTTTTTTACTTGGAGCCTGTAAAGCATTGCACCCTCAGCGGTTTGCAGGTGCTATGCAGGACTGCTGAAGACTTGTCAGTGTATCCATCTGCTCGTACCTCGTATGGCAGGCAAATACACACTGGCAGGAAGAATGAATGAACTAACAGAGCTTAACAGCGCCATAGTAGTTCGCTGAAACTACAAGTTGACAGCCGCAAAGGCTGTCGGTACTTGTAGTTTTCCATTCACAGAACTCTTTGAATAAATGATGTGGCCGGCGCATCTTTTTTTAAACTAGTGACAGCAAGCAGGGGGAGAAGATATAAGGGGCGGAGTGGATGACGACTGCAGAAGTTACATGTTCCACCCTAAAATGGGTGGAACATGTAACATATTCCCAAAGGTGAACTTATCCTTGAAGGACGCCACAGCCTCCCAGTCCTTAACAACCAGCTATTGTGAATATATAAAACGAATGCCGTATATATGAAACAAATTCCTAAATTAATTTTGTATCTTCAGCATTGTTATTTTTGTTTTATTTTTATTTTATGCTATTGCTTTACAATCCAAATATACAAAACAAATGCCCCAGAATAAAAAATAATTTTGGAATTGATTTTGTATCTTCAGCATTCGTTCTGTATGTTTGTAATGGGGCTTTACCTGGGTCAGGTATGGACTTTAATTAGACTCCCACATAAAGTGGCGTGGGGTCCCCCCACAATTCATACCAGACCCTTATCTAAACATGCAGCCTGGCAGGCCTGAGAAAGGGGGGGTGAGTGAAGGACCCCCCTCCTGAACCATACCAGGCCACATGCCCTCAACATGGGTGGGTGCTTTGGGGCAGGGGGGCTTCCCCTCCAAAGCAACTTGTCCCCATGTTGATGGGCTATTATTGAATACATTTGAATCATTAGTTTTATTCAGATGCTTCAAAGATCTGAATGAAACAAATACATTTTGTTACTGTTCTTTTTTTCTCGGATACATTGAAATTTGTTACTGTTGTAATCGGAAATTCTAAAATTTTGTCAAAATTTCAATTCAGAACGAAACGAATGCACGTCTAATAGCTTCTGCATACAGTATGTGTTTTTCATCATATGCTTGGTTTGAATTCCCTAGGTTTGTGACAGGTTTACTTGAACTGAAATGCTGCAAACACTCATATAGCAATGCTATATTTATCTTGTGTGAGTAGATGAAATGGGAATTTGGTCTGTACATTAGCTAAAAAATAATAAGCTACAAATAAAAGCTTGCCTATGTTCAACACAAGCCTTATTTTTGGCTTCTGGTTGTTTTTTCTGCTGTAAATGTAAACAGTTTCATGCTATGGGCTTTAGAGATCAGTACTCACACCTCCTTGCAGACTCTTGGGTGAGCTCCAGTCGATAAATTGACAGACGATTGACTCCACCACAGATGTTGCTCTTCTCCCCCTTGCATTCCATATTGCATTCTGTTTCACTGACATTTATAGCTTTAATTTTGTGCCCGCAGTAGCACTCTGCTCCAAATTCAAGTCCAGCAAACATGTATCCCCTGTAAAGAGAGGACAGTAACATTTTAAGAATGTCAGAATTGTACAGATATCTTAAAATGTAAATGGTCAAATCTAATTTGACCGCAGAGATACATCTGGTCATAAATAGTGGTCATTCATTGCTTTCCAAAAATACATAAATTGAATAAATAAACAGTTTTAAGTACCATGCATTGTTTCCACATTTATTAATATTTAGACAAACATATCTATCACTTGGGGCCAGGCCAAAGACTTGGAAGTATGTTACAGAAAGGTAATATAGCCTTGGCTAATCAATAATCTACATATACAGTATAATCAGTTAAGATCCAGAGTCATTTTTACATTTCAGCTATGGGCCTATTAATTCAACATTAAGTACGTATGTATAATACACGCACATACACAGTTATTTACTTTTCTATTTCTATACATTTTTGAGTGACAAAGAGGTAACAAAAAAAATAATCTAAAAAAGTGTTACCATCACACGAAAATTATGAATGTAAGCTTCCAGTGCAAACTGATATACAAATTTAGGCATGTTTAGGGCACGTACAGCATTTTTCTTAAATGACCATGCTACAAAAAATGAATGACTGAAATGAATGAGAAACAAACAAAAAAAACAGGGAAATATTTTCCTTACACACGTTAAAATCTGCATTTTTTTGCTAGAAATTATTTTAAACCCTCAAACTATTATATATTTTCTGAAAGCTAAGACTATGAATAATAAAATGATGGTAGTTGTAATTTTTTATGTCGCACAATATAAAAGATTCCGATAAGCCCCCTGCCAGCAGACCCCCACAACCACCGCCCAGGGTTGTCGGGAAGAGGCCCTCGTCTCCAACATAGGGGACAAGGTGCTTTGCGCCAAAGCACCCACCCATCCATGTTGAGGGCATGTGGCCTAGTATGGCCCCCCTTTCCTGACCTGCTGGGCTGCATGCTCAGATAAGGGTCTGGTATGGATTTTGAGGGGATCCCATGACATTTTTATTTTTTCATTTTGGTGTGGGTTCCCTTTCAAGATCCATACCAGACTTAAAGGGCCTAGGATTGATCTCGTGGGGGACCCCACACCGTTTTTTTTAAATTTTGGCATGGCGTTCCCACTTAATCCCTGCAGCGCCACCTAGTGGTTAACCCCTTCACTGCCAGTGTAATTTTTACAGTAATCAGTGCATTTTTATAGCACTGATCGCTGTAAAAATGACAAATGGTCCCAAAATGGTGTCAAAAGTGTCTGCTGTGTCCGCCATAATGTCGCAGTCACGATAAAAATCGCTGATCGCCGCCATAACTAGTAAAAAAAAAAATATTATTAAAAATTCCATAAAACAGTCCCCTATTTTGTAGCTATAACCTTTGCGCAATCAATAAATGCTTATTGCGATTTTTTTTACCATAAAGATGTAGAATACTACATATCGGACTAAACTGTGGAAAAAAAAATTATATATTTTTTGGGGATATTTATTATAGCAAAAAGTAAAAAATATAGATTTTTTTTCAAAATTGTCACTCTTTTTTTGTTTATAGCGCAAAAAAAAAAAAACGCATAGGTGATCAAATACCACCAAAAGAAAGCTCTATTTGTGGAAAAAAGGACGTCAATTTTGTTTGGGAGCCAAGTCACACGACCGTGCAATTGTCAGTTAAAGCGACGCAGTGGCGAATCGCAAAAAGTGGCCCGGTCTTTGACCACCAAAATGGTCTGGGGCTGAAGCGGTTAAGCTGCAAAAAATATATAATAATCGGACGCTGCTAAAAGCAGCTTTAAAAATGCCCTGTGCGCATGGAGACTTATACCAGACTAGATAAGGGTCTAGTAGAGATGAAGGGAATCCCTGCTCTGTTAACAAATAGAAGTAAGTGGCTTTTTTCATTGTAAATGTCAGTTTTGCTGTGGTAGGTTGTATACATTGTACAGATACGCTACTTCACATGCAGGTTAAGAGCATCTCACAGGCTTTAAATGTTGCCTTTAAAGCATTGCTAAAATTGCTGCTCCCAGCCAAACTGGATTTTTTAAATGTTTTATTTATTTTTTCTCTTGTGCATTTTTCCTAGAATTAGCTATAAGTAGGGTTGAGCGGACCCGAACTGTAAAGTTCGGGTCCGTACCGAACTTTTGGGTTTTTGGGTCCCGAACCCGAACAATGGACTGTATGTTCGGGTTCGGGTTCGGTGTTCGGCAATATGCATGTAAAGCAGCGCTTATTTCCCGTGCTTAGAACTGTCCCTGCACAAAGTGTCATTTCTGAAGGAAAAAAAGTCATTTAAAACTCACTCGCGGCTATAATGAATTGTTGGCTCCCGACAATACATAGAAAAGTAATTGATAAAAAAAAAAAAGCGTGGGGGTTCCCCCAAATTCAATAACCAGGCCCTTCATGTCTGGTATGGATATTAAGGGGAACCCTGCCATAAATTTTTAAAAAAATGCATGCGGTTCCCCCCAAATATCCATACCAGGCCCTTCAGGTCTGGTATTGATTTTAAGGGGAACTCCACCCCAAATTTAAAAAAAAAATGGCGTGAAGTACCCCCAAAAATCAAGACCAGATCCTTTATCTGAGCACGCAACCTGGCAGGCTGCAGGAAAAGAGGGGGGGGACGAGAGAGCGCCCCCCCACCTGAACCGTACCAGGCCACATGCCCTCAACATGGGGAGGATGTCCCCATGTTGATGGGGACAAGGGCCTCATCCCCACAACCCTTGCCCGGTGGTTGTGGGGATCTGCGGGCGGGGGCTTATCGGAATCTGGAAGACCCCTTTAACAAAGGGGACCCCCAGATCCCGCCCCCCTATGTGAATTGGTAATGGGGTACATTGTACCCCTACCATTTCACAAAGAAATTGTAAAAAAAAAATACACAGACACCGTTGGGAAAGTCCTTTACTAAAAATAAAAATAAATAAAATAAAAAAAAACATTCCAGCGATGAAATCCAGTGTCCCACGGCGATCCGATGTCCGGCGCTGTCCACACAAAATTTCATTGGCTGAGCCTGAGCGGACCCGATGGGGAACTTCCTCCGCAGTGTAATAAATGAATAGACCCGCCCCTTCTAAAGTTCCCCATCAGGTCCGCTCAGCCAATGACGTAGGTGTAAGGCTGAGGACCTGATGCGGAACGTGAGAAGGGGCGGGTCAATTCATTTATTATACTGCGGAGGAAGTTCCCCATCAGGTTGTGGGGATGAGGCCTTTGTCCCCATCAACATGGGGACATCCTCCCCATGTTGAGGGCATGTGGCCTGGTACGGTTCAGGAGGGGGTGGGGCTCTCTCTCTTCCCCCCTCTTTTCCTGCGGCCTGCCAGGTTGCGTGCTCGGATAAAGGGTCTGGTCTGGATTTTTGGGCGAACTCCACGCCATTTTTTTTTTATTTGGGGTGGAGTTACCCTTAAAATCCATACCAGCCCTGAAGGGCCTGGTAATTGAATTTGGGGGAACCCCCACGCATTTTTTTTTTTATCAATGACTTTTCTATGTATTGCCGGGAGCCGACAATTCATTATAGCCGCAAGTGAGTTTTAAATTACTTTTTTCCTTCAGAAATGACACTTGGTGCAGGGACAGTTCTAAGCACGGGAAACAAGCGCAAATAGTCCTTCAGAAGTTCGGGTACCCATTGACTTCACTGGGATTCGGGTTCGGGGTCAAGTTCGGGTCAAGTTCGGTCCCGAACTTTTTTCCGAAGTTCGGCCGAACCCGAACATCCAGGTGTCCGCTCAACTCTAGCTATAAGCCTAGAAACGACTATACAAGATCTAAAAATAAGTCTAAAAAAGAGCAATTACTAATTTTTAACATTCAGATTTGACAACTAGGCTTCCGTAATGTTTTCTGAACCTGCCTAGAACCAAACCGATTTAAGTTTGGCTCCAGTGAAAATTGCTCTGTTTAGTGGCATCAGAGCTCTGTAAGTAGCATTGTATTGAAGATCAATAAATGTGAATGACCTTCGGGATCCACCCTCTTATTACCCTTTCCCCCTGAGGTAGACTACTCCAACACCCACTTCGTATATGACTGGGTAATATTATGTGTTCAGTTTTTATAGTAATTAATGCTTAGTGGAGATCTTTTTAAATGCTTTTTCTTAAAGTTCTCTGTGCTGCTTCATGAAGACCAAACATGGCTGTTAAATTGTGATGCTTATGAACATATTGGTAATTACGACATATGCTACAGTGACCATCCATCATCCTAATGCAGTCTGATGGGAATGGCAATTTTCACATGTTTCTATTTTAGTATACTTATTACATTCAGGGTCAAATTAGCAGATCAAAATGCTGGCAGCAAATATATTTATAGCTCAAGAATAAGCTGCTGAAGCATGAATTAACCTGTGTCAATTCCTTGAACTAGTACTTAAAGCGGAGTTTCCCCTGAAAAAAAAATATTAAAAGCTAGCAGCTACAAATACTGTAGCTGCTGACTTTTAATATTAGGTTACTTACGTGTCCTGGAGTCCAGCGACGTCGGCAGCAGAAGACGAGCGATTGCTCGTCACTCTGCTGCCCCCACTGCCATCCTCGGTGAGGGAACCAGGCAGTGAAGCCTTGCGGCTTCACTGCCTGGTTCCCTACGGCGCATGCGCGAGTCGCGCTGCGCCGTTCTCACTGGTCCCTGTTGTGTTCTGGGAGCCGAGTGTCTCCCAGAACACAACGGGTATTCTGCAGGAAGTGACGTACTACCGGCAGAATACCCGCAGAGAGGACTCCCGGATGTGGGTACAAATACCTGTCTTAGACAGATATATGCACCCCCCTTCCCCCTGAAAGGTGCCAAATGTGACACTGGAGGGGGGAGGGTTCCGATGAGCAGAAGTTCCACTTTAGGGAGGAGCTCCGCTTTAAAGTTTTAATATTTACACAGTTTATATTCATGTGCTTAGTTAAATGGTTGGTTCGCTGGAAACGACATTATAGATATATCAATACAATAAGTCTATGACCCATAAGTTTGAATATAGCATACAAGAGTTATTCAATATGTTATATATATGCTGTAGAAGCTGCTGGAAATTGCCAAGGTTTTTTTGCCAGTTATTGCCCCGCAGCCAGGCACATGTTCACAGTCACTCTGTGGCACAACAAGAAGTCCAGAGATGTTCTTTTTGGTGTTTTTTTTTTTGGGGGGGGGGTAACTTGGATAGGGTTGGGGAATTTAAGTGGGAAATTCCAACAAGACGGAATTGAACAAACATCCTTGCAAAAGCAAACTGTGGACTTGGCTTTGTAGTAGGAGCAGTTAAAAGCACAAAAACTTCTTCTTAAGTGCAATTAGAGCAGAGCCCTTCACAGAGAATTAGATTGACTGAGCTCTTCTGGACACCAGTCAATGTCCCCTTTATACAAACACACAGCCGACTCTCTAACACCAGAGGACTGGGAGCAGCCCAAAAGTCTGTAAGATTTCTCTCACTGTCTGTACTAACAAATGTCCTTGGAACATTAGTTTCTTCCTCCCAACATCTATGCAACACCTTTTTACTGTAATACTAGACTAGATCTTCAGATGAGAGCCTCCCAGTCAGCTCTTTGTAACTTCAGCTAGCCCAGCTAAGGCCACACGAACAGCAAGCATATGGCAGGGCTGCCCAGAGGGGAGCAAGCCCTCCAGGTTGGATTTCCCCTTTCCAAAATAAGACCAGAAGCTCTTTGTCTCAGTATTTACACAGACTGTCAGCAACTTCCGGGGCCACGCTCCCTGGGATTAGCCAGGGATGTATAAATATTTATGCTGCGATTTGCATTGCTCCACACCTATGTTTCAGAGAGATCTGCAGCTCTCTCTGGAAAGCAGAGGAAGCAATCAAAACAGCAGCAGCAGAAACACTGAGCAGACCTAACTAAGCACATGCAGCTGCACTGATTACAGTGATCTAGAACAAAATTTGCCTAACCCAGTAATTGCAGCCACACTGATTACAGTGAGACAAGCTAAATTTACCTAACAAAAAAAATGAACACAGTGAGCTAAAATTAAATCTACCTAATCCTAGCACCCATCTAGGAGACTACTACATATACTGTATATATAATCCCAGTCCAGTTTCACTGGAAATTAAATGTTTAAGGGTTAATCACATTAGATGGAATTCCATGCTGTATTCATAACAGCAGGAAAAGTAAATGGTACTAGAAAAATCTGTTATTGGTGAGGCCTGTATGATGCATTTCAGTAAATTTAGAAAATATGCAATAGTTTGGGGCACACTGACCTGTAGTCTCCTGTTCATGTCGATTGAGAAATTAAAAATCAAATTGCAAGGCAAATACAATACCGTTTAAATCACAAGCAATACTGCATGTGCTTTAATTACATCTGATGCCATTGAGTCCTTAATGGACCTTTTGAAGTATCTCCACAATATACTATTGAGAGAAAGTTTTTTCCACACCGTATCTGACTTTAATAATGTTCCCCAGGAATGATGTTCATTTAAATTAAAATCCTCTTTTTTGACTAGGGTTTTTGGTGAAACATTTAGGAAATAACCATTGCTCAACAGATAAAAGCCAAACTGTTTTCTGAGTGATCCAAGGGATCCACTAAATTCAAACAGTGTCAAACTTACAGGAAGTCTATGGGAGACAAATCTTATTTATTTCTGTACTTTTTTAACCACTTACTGACCAGCCGCTATCGTTATACGGCGGCAGGTCGGCACGATCCCGCGAACTGCCATAGGTGTACGTCGGTCCCTTTTAAACACACACACGTCCCTGTTCTGTTCAGTGAGGAAAGACAGATTGTGAGTTCCTAATAGCTAGGAACCACGATCTATCATTTCCTCCAGGTCAGTCCCCTCCTCCTACAGTTAGAAACACATTAGGGAACACAGTTAACCCCTTGATCGCCCCCTAGTGTTAACCTCTTCCATGCCAGTGAAATTTTTACAGTAATCAGTGCATTTTTATAGCACTAATCGCTGTATAAATACCAATGGTCTCAAAAATGTGTCCGCCATAATGTCGCAGTCCAGATAAAAATTGCAGATCGCCGCCATTACTAGTAAAAAAAAAATGCTATAAATCCCCTATTTTGTAGACACTATAACTTTTGCGCAAACCAATCAATATACGCTTATTGCGATTTTTATTACCAAAAATATGTAGAAGAATACATATCGGCCTAAACTGAGAAAAAAATTGTTTAAAAAAAAAATGGGGATATTTATTATAGCAAAAAGTACAAAATATTGTGTTTTTTTTCAATATTGTCGCTCTTTTTTTGTTTATAGCGCAAAAAATATTAATTCGCAGAGATGATCAAATACCACCAAAAGAAAGCTCTATTTGTGGGAAAAAAAGGACGTCAATTTTGTTTGGATACAGCGTCGCACGACCGCACAATTGTCAGTTAAAATGACGCAGTGCCGAATTGCAAAAAATGACCCGGTCATTGTGCAGCCAATTCTTCCGAGGCTGAAGTGGTTAAGGCCAATTTGCAAGCTTTTGAAAAAGTGGCACTTTGGGGTTGTTTTATTAAAGAAAAATAAACTGTTAACTTTGCAGGGGAATTTTCCGTTAACTGAGGAAACTGCCCTGACTTCATCATCCAATCCTGTGCAAGCAAAAATGCATTTTTTTCAAAAAACTTTACAGAATCACGCCATGCTCCGATACGGCCGATGACAGATCACTGTACCAGCCTACTGCCGGTATCATGTGACCGCTGTGGCCAATCACAGCAGATCACATGACAGTTGTACACTGTTGTTGTTACATGCCTCTCAGTGTGTATTATTGTGATGAGCTGCATTAAAATGGGCAATAAATATAGAAGAGTGAAGGTTAAACCTGGGTGGCTAAACCGTAACATAAAAAGTCTTATTAAAGAGAAAAAAATGGCCTTTTAAAAATATAAAGTTAAAGGGACATTGTCAGCATTCCAGCACTACAAGGAATGCAATAAGAAGTTTAAGAATGAAATCAGGGCGGCTAAAAATGACTACGAGAGACACATAGCAGAGAAGAGTAAAAAAAATCCCATGGAATTTTTTAGATATTTTAACAGTAAAAAAGCAAGTTCAGAGCACATTGCCCACATAAAAAACGATGATGGGAGGATGGTTATAGATGACACAAAGAAGGCAACTGTACTAAATGCTCTCTTCTCCTCAGTTTTTACACAGGAAAACGAGGGGTATAACGACCATGACAGGATTGTTAGTAACACATCACAGGACGTGCCCTTGTGGCCAACAGAGGCCAGAGTCAAGAAAAGACTAGAAAAGTTTAACACAAATAAATCACCAGGACCAGATGGCTTATACCTGAGAGTCCTCAAAGAACCTAGTCAGGTTATAGCAGGACCGTTATTCCTAATCTTTGTGGACAGCATACTGACAGAAATTGTACCAGCTGATTGGCTTTTCTCCAATGTGGTACCAATATTCAGAAAAGGGCAGAGACATATTCCTGGAAACTACAGGCCAGCCTAACATCAATAGTAGGTAAATTATTGGAGGGGATGATAAGGGACTATATCCAAGAACTTGCTGAGGAAAACAGTATTATTAGTAGTAATCAGCATGGGTTTACGAAGGGTCATTCCTGAAATGAATAAGGGGATAGGAGTACCTCAGTCACGAGGAACGACTACAAGCACTAAATGTATTCTCCCTGAATAAGAGATGCCTGAGAGGGGACATGATAGCAATTTACAAATATCTCAATGGTGATTAGGGATGAGCCGAACACCCCCCGGTTCTGTTTGCAGCAGAACATGCGAACAGGCAAAACAATTGTTTGAACGCGTGAACACCATTAAAGTCTATGGGACACGTACATGAAAAATCAAAAGTGCTAATTTTAAAGGTTAATATGCAAGTTATTGTCATAAAAAGTGTTTGGGGACCCGGGTTCTGCCCCAGGGGACATGTATCAATGCAAAAAAAGTTTTAAAAACGGCCGTTTTTTTCGGGAGCAGTGATTTTATTAATGCTTAAAGTGAAACAATAAAATTAAAATATTCCTTTAAATTTCGTACCTGGGGGGTGTCTATAGTATGCCTGTAAATGTTTCCCTTGTTTAGAACAGTCCCTGCACAAAATGACATTTCTAAAGGAAAAAAAGAAAGCAAAAAAATTAGGGCTGTGGAAATTAACTATTAATTCCTGGATTAATCGATTAATTTTTTTGATCGATCAAAATTATTTTGATCGGTACTCACCTCTCCGCCGGCTTCCGGGTCTTCAGAGAGTTCCTTCGGAGATCTGGTGACGTCACGGATACCGGCGGGGCTTGCCGTGTCCATCTGAAGGGCTCCTTTCCTTATCTGCATGCCGGCGGGACCTTACGATCTGCCACACGCAAGGGCTGTTACACTTCCCTCTATCAACCTGGGATTCTACAGCCAACCACTGGGAGTTGTGATAGTTCCCTTCACGGGACATCTACATGCCGACGGACTGATGTTAACCCCTCCTCATCTGGATTCAGCAGTGGTATCGTTGTACACATTTTTATACCAGTATCATACTTAGCTACATGTTTTTATGACTGCTTTTGCTACCATTTGGTATTACTCGCACCATTTTTACAGTTTATGTAGCTACATCGATTTTATCTCCAGTGCAATATTTATTTTGTTACCTACTTGAAGACTATAAAAGTTTTAATGCTATTCCAATTGAGCGCTGCCTTTGTGTGTTTTTTTGTATCCTGCTATCCATTTTTCCAGTGGTTGGTAGCTGCACTGGGAATCAGCCTGCAAGGAGATCAGCTAAAAGTAGTTGGATCTGTATGTGCGTTATAATTAATCTAAATTAGTCGGTTAATCGATTTTTAAAAAAACGATTAATCGAACACGAAAATTTTAATCAGTAACAGCCCTAAAAAAAATAATTGTCGGGTCCCGGCAATACAGAGAAAAGTCGTTGAAAAAAACGGCATGGGTTTCCCCCCCCCCCCCAGTCCATTACCAGACCATTTGGGTCTGGTATGAATATTAACCACTTAAGCCCCGGACCATTTGGTAGCTAAAGGACCAGAGGTGAATTCAGAATTTTGCACTGCGCTGCTTTAACTGTAAATTGTGCGGACATGCAATGTTGTACCCAAACAAAATTTGCGTCCTTTTCTTCCCACAAATAGAGCTTTCTTTTAATGGTATTTGATTGCCTCTGCGATTTTTATTTTTTGCGATATAAACGGAAAAAGACCGAAAATTTTGAAAAAAATGATATTTTCTAATTTTTGTTATAAGAAAAATCGAATAAACTCAATATTAGTCATACATTTAGGCCAAAATGTATTCAGCCACATGTCTTTAGTAAAAAAAATGTCAATAAGCGTATATTTATTGGTTTGCGCAAAAGTTATAGCGCCTACAAACTAGGGTACATTTTCTGGAATTTACACAGCTTTTAATTTATGACTGCCTATCTCATTTCTTGAGGTGCTAAAATGGCAGGGCAGTACAAAACCCCCCCAAATGTCCCCATTTTGGAAAGTAGACACCCCAAGGAAATTGCTGAGAGGCATGTTGAGCCCATTGAATATTTTTTTTTTTTGTCCCAAGTGATTGAATAATGACAAAAAATAAATAAAAAAATACAAAAAGTTGTCACTAAATGATATATTGCTCACACATGCCATGGTTATATGTGGAATTGCACCCCAAAATACATTCTGCTGCTTCTCCTGAGTATGGGGATACCACATGTGTGGGACTTTTTATGAGCCTAGCCACGTACGGGACCCCGGAAACCAAGCACCGCCTTCAGGATTTCTAAGGGCGCAAATTTTTGATTTCACTCCTCACTACCTATCACAGTTTCGAAGGCCATAAAATGCCAAAATAGCACAAAACCCCCCCAAATGACCCCATTTTGGAAAGTAGACACCCCAAGCTATTTACTGAGAGGCATGATTAGTCCATGGAATATTTTATATTTTGCCACAAGTTGCGGGAATATGACAAACTTTATTTTTTTTGCACAAAGTTGTCACTAAATGATATATTGCTCACACATGCCATGGGCATATGTGAAATTACACCCCAAAATACATTCTGCTGCTTCTCCTGAGTATGGGGATACCACATGTGTGGGACTTTTTTGGAGCCTAGCCGCGTACGGGACCCCAAAAACCAAGCACCGCCTTCAAGGTTTCTAAGGGCATAAATTTTTGATTTCACTCCTCATTACCTATCACTACCTATCACAGTTTTGAAGGCCATAAAATGCCAAGATGGCACAAAACCCCCCCAAATGACCCCATTTTGGAAAGTAGACACCCCAAGCTATTTGCTGAAAGGCATGTTGAGCCCATTGAATATTATTTTTTTGTCCCAAATGATTGAATAAAGACAAAAAGAAAAAAAAAAGAAAAAATGTACAAAAAGTTGTCACTAAATGATATATTGCTCACTCATGCCATGGTTATATGTGGAATTGCACCCCAAAATACATTCTGCTGCTTCTCCTGAGTACGGGGATACCACATGTGTGGGACTTTTTGGGAGCCAACCGGGTACGGGGCCCCAAAAACCAAGCACCGCCTTCAGGATTTCTAAGGGCGTAAATTTTTGATTTCACTCCTCACTACCTATCACAGTTTCGAAGGCCATAAAATGCCAAAATAGCACAAAACCAGGTACTCTTTTTTTGAAAAAAAATGGGGGGTTAGACCCTAGATCTTTCCACTGCCCTCAAAGCATCTGACCACACCAAGATCGGTGTGATAAAATGCTTTCCCAATTTCCCAATGGCACTGTTTATATCCGGGGGGGGCATTCCCTCCCACTGCTTGTAAAAGCAGTCTAGAGGCCAATTATCTGCTAGAATTGCTTTTACATGAAAGCCGGCCACTGGCTGAAAAGAATGATACCAAGATGATACCTAAACCTGCAGGCATCATTCTGGTATAAACATTCAAAGTCCAGCAACATACCAGTACGTTGCTGGTCCTTGTTGGACATGTATTGTAATCTTTTTTTTCCTGTTGGCTGAACGAAAAAAAGAGATTGATCGGTGGGTATGCCCACCATTAGAATACCTCCCTTCATCCACCCACTTCTAATGATGGGCATATATGCCGAAGCATGGGGGCATCCTCCCGCAAAAATGTTATGCCGCGTACACACGGTCGGACTTTTCCACGTGCAAGCATCCGTCGGAATTTCGACCGTATATACGCGGCATTAGGAGCAAAATCGCTCCTCCGCCCCTGCTGCCCCCATGCTTCGGCATATATGCTCTTTTTTTAACTGTGGTGGTGAAATCACCTCCTACAGCGTTGGAGTCACGGCTTTATGTATCGTGGGAGCAAACGCTGTTGCTGTCAAGATAAATAAATCCGCGATGCAACTGAATGGCGTACCTGCTAAGCAAATGATGGTTAACATTAAAACAAAGTAACATTACAGTACAACAGTAAGACCTTACCATACCATACCTGCAAAGCAAATACCAAAACAAAACCTAGTAAAAAATAAAACATTTTTTTAACGCAACCTGTGCCTAAAATATATATATGCCGAAGCATGGGGGCATCCTCCCGCAAAAAAGTTATGCCGCGTACACACGGTCGGACTTTTCCACGGGCAAGCCTTTGTCGAAATTTCGACCGTATGTACGCGGCATAAAAGGTTATGCCGCGTACACACGGTCGAGCTTTTCCACGGGCAAGCCTCCATCGGAATTTCGACCGTATATACGTGGCATTAGGAGCAAAATCGCTCCTCCGCCCCTGCTGCCCCCATGCTTCGGCATATATGCTCTTTTTTTTTAACTGTGGTGGTGAAATCACCTCCTACAGCACTGGAGTCACGGCTTTATGTTTCGTGGGAGCAAACGCTGTTGCTGTCAAGATAAATAATTCCGCGCTGCAGTTGAATGGCACACCTGAAAACAAAATATTACATACCTGAAAAGCAAGCATGATAAAACATTGCATAATGGAATACAGTAAAAAAGAGCAGAACAATAGAGAGAAAATAGAGATCGAGAGAGAGAACAATAAAACGACAACTATTTTTGGGTTTTTTCTTTTATATTTTATTTGTGTTTTTGTTTTTTACGTTTTTTTTTTTCTTTTTTACACTTTTTTTTTTAAACTTTAACAACTGTAATGGTTCGGGTCTCTCAAAATGTAATGGCATCTTGGGAGACCCTGTGTAAGTGTGTCCTAGTCTGTGAAATGCTGTACCCTATGCTAAAACTTCACTTTTGAGTGGTAGCGTTCAAAACATTCACCAGGGCAAAGACCAGGTTTGTCAGGACAGAGTGGACAATAATAATGGGTGTCACGCCTAAATCCGCGCTTGCTACAGACACAACATCTTTTTTGGGGGGTTCGTTGGGTAGGGGTACTCGGGAGGAGATGCGTATAATGCCTCTCATGCAGCCGGCTTACTGCATTTGGTAGGGGATGGTGAGGTGCAGAACCGCCTGGATACAGGAGTTCTGTGACTATCTCATTCTGGAATTTTAGAAGAGATAAAGTCCCGCCTGAAGCTCTGTATAGCACATGAGTGTTCAGCAAAGCCAATTGGAATAAGGATAGAGACACTTTTTTGTACCAGCGTCTCGCCTTACGGTCAATTAGATACGGCGCCATCAACTGGTCGTTGAGGTCCACCCCTCCCATATTTTTGTTATATTCGTGGACACAGAGGGGTTTCTCCACAACACCAGTCGCCGTACGAATTTGGACTGTCGTGTCTGCATGAAGGGAGGTAAGAAGGAAAACATTCTTATTGTCCCTCCACTTCATAGCGAGCAAGTTATTACACTTTACGCAGGCTCTCTCCCCCAGCCTAAGACGGGCATCTACAAGCCGCTGGGGAAAGCCCCAGCGATTAGGTCGCATGGTGCCACATGCTCCAATCTGATGATCAAACAAGTGACTAAACAGTGGCACGCTCGTGTAATAATTGTCCACATACAAGTGGTACCCCTTTCCGAATAAGGGCGACACCAAGTTCCACACTATCTTGCCAGCGCTCCCTATGTAATCCGGGCAGTTGACCGGCTCAACCTGACTATCTTTTCCCTCATAAACCATAAAGCTCCATACATAGCCTGTTGCCCTGTCACAGCACTTATAGAGCTTGACCCCGTATCTGGCACGCTTGCTGGGAAGGTACTGCTTGAAAGCCAAGCGGCCAGAAAATTTAATCAGGGACTCATCAACGCAGACAGCTTGATCGGGAATAAACAAGGCTGCAAAACGTTTGTTGAAGTGGTTTATGAGGGGCCGAATTTTATAGAGCCGGTCGTATTCAGGGTCCCCACGTGGACGACAAAGTTCATTGTCGTTGAAGTGCATGAACCGCAAAATCTGCTCGTATTGTTTCCTGGGCATGGAGGCAGAGAACACGGGCATGTGGTCAATTGGGTGCGTGGACCAATAAGCACACAATGACGGGAATGTGTGCCCATGTTGAGGGAAAGGCCCAGAAAGGTCTTAAATTCGGAAACCGTAATTGGTTTCCAATCTTTGGCAATGGAAGGCAACTGGGGATTAGCGGCGATGAATTGACCAGCATATAAATTACTCTGGTCCACAATAGATCTATAGAGATCTTCCGTGAAAAACAGCGAATAATAATCAATTGGCATAAAATCAGCTGTTTTCACCTGAATACCGGGTTGGGCAGTGAATGGGGGAAGTACGGGTTCTGCAGAAGTGGTGGGGACCCAATCAGGATAGGCGAATTCTGCAGGAAGAGCACTATGGTACGACGGGCCTGCCTTTGTCTTCTTATTGGTGGCAGTGGGACACTACTTGTGCTTGCCACCTCGCCAGCTTGAACTGCACTTATGGGACTCGCCATGTCACCAAGTGATACTGCAGTGCTGGATGTACGCCCAGGCTGTACTAGGCCGCTGGTGCTTGCCAATTCACCAGAAGGAATAGCGGCGCTAGTACTACTCTGCTCCATGATACGAGAGCCCTGTGGTTCTTGCTCCTCAACAACCTCAGAAGATCGGAATCGGGTACGCCTGACCTTAGCAGGGACCTCAACTTAGTCGTCAGAGCTATCTGACGTGGGGCCGCTGACGTCACTGTCTTCTACGGGAAGATATTCTGAGCTTGAATCTGATAGATACGTGACCTCCTCTTCACTATCTGTCATGCTCAGAATCTCGTAGGCCTCTTTAGTAGTGTACCTTCGACTTGCCATTTTGGGCTCTAAATTTAGGGGTACACTAGTAAGATTCACAGGAAAAAAAGCACCCGACTGTCATCAGCAAATATATCAAACGCTACAAAAAAAACTGTTAGCGGTCGCAGGGATCAGGACTGTCTCTGCGAACGCTGCAGTTATGTGTTTTGTGTTTGGTAAGTGACAGTGATCGATCGATACTGCACTTGGGTGGGCTGGGCTGGGCTGGGCGGAGGGGCTAAATGCAGGTGCTAGCAGGTATCTGGGCTGATCCCGCTAACACTGCGTTTTTGGGAACCCTAAACCGCTGGGGACGCTAGTATAGATCTGATCAGATACTATACCACTAAGGGAGGTGTATGCTTTGCGCGTGGGTGTTAGCGTTACTGACACTAACCTAATGCTGCCTGGGGCGACGCAGACCCTCTCTGGCGCTAAAACCTAATTGATCTCACCCGCCGGGCGATCAGGGGGTTAAACCTTTATTGGGTTATATACGGCGGGTGCCCTGATGCTATAAAAAGCAAACTAACCAACCAGCGTCACCCGTAACCTTTATATGGTGATCACTGGTGAAAGGGTTAACTAGGGGCAATCAGGGGGTTAAAACCTTTATTAGGTTAAATATGGGGGTACCCGACGCTATATAAAAACCTGACGGGTTACCTAAATAACGAAATAACTAACCAGTGTCACCAGTGACGCTTATACGGTGATCACTGGTGAATGGGTTAACTCTAGGGGCAATCAGGGGGTTAAAATAATATATGGGGGTACCTGACGCTCTAAAAACCTGCGGCAAAACTAAAAATAAATAACTGGCTATCTAGGGCACCACCGGCACTAAATACAGCGATCGAAAATACGATCGCTTAGTGATGCTGGCGTTAGGGGGTGAAAGGGTTACCTGGGGGGCGATCAAGGGGTTAAACCTTTATTAGGGGGGGTTAGGGGGCTACCCTGGACCTAAAGGGGCCTAATCCTAACTGCCCTGCAACTTTTTACTATCACAGATGACACTAAATGCAGTGATCAGTAAAATAAATGATCACTGCAATCAGTGACACTGTGATTGGGGGCTGGGGGGTGACCTGGGGGGTGATCTGGGGGTGACTGGGGGGTGAAATGTGTTCCTATGTGTACCTAAGTGTCAGTGGACTGTTGGTGCACTAACCTGCTTCCTCTCTCCTCTGCGCCGGAATCGAAAATCCGCCGCAAGGGAGATGACATCACTTCCTCCTGCCTGTGTTTACATCACATGGCGGAGGAAACATTTTCATTTGCCGGGAGCGATCGCGAGGGGGTGGCCGAAATCGAATGGTCACCCCCTCATCTCTGATCGCTCCCCAATGATAAACGGCCGCTCACTGTATAGGAGGGGGGTCCGATCGGACCCCCCAACTGTACAAAGGCGATCACGTACACTCTACGTGATTGTGCCTGTCGGTGCCATTCTGCCGACGTATATATACAGTGAGCGGTCGTTAAGTGGTTAAGGAGAACCCCGAACCAAAAAAAAAATTCCGTGGGGGTCCCCCCAAATTCCATACCAGGCCCTTCAGGTCTGATATGGATATTAAGGGGAACCCTGTGCCATTTTTTTTTTTAAATAGCGTAGGGGTCCCCCTTAAAATCCATACCAGACCCTTAAGCATTATTAAAATCACTGCTCCAGAAAAAAACGACCGTTTTTAAAACTTTTTTTTGCATTGATACATGTCCCCTGGGGCAGGACTCAGGTCCCCAAACACTTTTTATGACAATAACTTGCATATTAACCTTTAAATTAACACTTTTGATTTCTCCCATAGACTTTTAAAGGGTGTTCCGCGGCGTTCGAATTTGCCGCAAACCCCCCAAATTGTTTGCTATTCGCTAACAGGCGAACACCCGATGTTCGAGTTTAACTTACGTTCGACTCGAACATCGGGCTCATACCTAATGGTGATCCCAGTGTAGGAAAAAACTATTCAGTCTCGGAGTGTAAGAGGACATCGGGTCACACGATGAGATTGGAGGAAAAGCGGTTTAACTATAAGCTGCGCAGGGTTTTTTTCACTGTCAGGGCGATAAGGTTGTGGAACTCTCTTCTACAATTGGTGGTGTAAGCAGGGAGTATTGATATATATTATTTTTTTTCGATTTTTTTTTTTATTAGTTTATAAAAATACAAGTACAGAGCTTTAGAGTACATAGTCAGAGAAACAATTCACATTTATATAAATCACAAGCTGCTGAGTTCTTCTATGACAGTCATCCATATGAGTGTATAAAACAACCATCTGATCACATACTCAAAGTTGGCCCGTAACCGTTTAAAACATAAGAAATAACGAGAGAACGAAAGATTGCGGTCTTCTATTAAACATTTAGTAACTATTGACCAATTTTTTGTTCCTTACTCCTTTACCTAAACAAAAATACCTGTATAATATTGACTTGCCTAAAGTACATATTTTGTGCAACAAATTATCTAGTAGGCCTGTAGGTTCCCCATAAGTGCCAGTTATTTGTGAATTCCTTTAATTTCCCCTCCTTAACAGCAATGGATTTTTCGTATGAATAAGAGTCATCAACTAAATTTAATACTTCCCCAACCCGCGGGGGTTCTGTCGATTTCCATTTACGGGTTAGTACCAGTCTGGCTGCATATAGGATGTGCATTACAAGTAAAGTATTGATATTTTTAACCACTTCAGCCCTGGAGGATTTGGCTGCCCAATGACCGGGCCACTTTTTGCGATTCGGCACTGCGTTGCTTTAACTGACAATTGCGTGGTCGTGCGACGTGGCTCCCAAACAAGATTGATGTCCTTTTTTTTCCCACAAATAGAGATTTCTTTTGGTGGTATTTGATCACCTATGCGGTTTTTATTTTTTGTGCTATAAACAAAAATAGAGCGTCAATTTTGAAAAAAAAAATACATATTTTTTACTTTTTGCTATAATAAATATCCCCCAAAAATGTATAAAAAAAACGATTTTTTCCCTCAGTTTAGGCCGATATGTATTCTTCTACATATTTTTGGTAAAAAAAAAAAAAAAATCGCAATAAGCGTATATTGATTGGTTTGCGCAAAAGTTATAGTGTCTACAAAATAGGGGATAGAATTATGGCATTTTTATTATTATTTATTTTTTTACTTGTAATGGCGGCGATCTGCGATTTTTATTGTGACTGCGATATTGCGGCGGACACATCGGACACTTTTGATGCTATTTTGCGACCATTGTCATTTATACAGCGATCAGTGCTATAAAAATGCACTGATTACTGTGTAAATGACACTGGCAGGGAAGGGGTTAACCACTAGAGGGCGAGCAAGGGGTTAAGTGTGTCCTAGGGAGTGATTCTAACTGTGTGGGGGCTGGACTACCTGTGACATGACATTAATCGCTGCTCCCGATGACAGGGAGCACACGATCAGTGTCCTGTCACTAGGCAAAACAGGGAGATGCCTTGTTTACAATGGCATCCCCCCGTTCTGCCGCTCCGTGACACTATCGCGGGACACCGGTGGACATCGAGTCCGCGGGTACAGTCACCGAGCTCGCGGCGGCCCCCGCTAGGCGGCAGATTAAAAGCAACATACCTGTACGTTGCTTTGCCTGCCCGTGCCATTCTGCTGACGTATATCTACGTGAGGCAGTCGGCAAGTGGTTAAAAGACTCCTGGACATGCATCTTAAAGCACAGGTCCACCCTGAAAAATGTTTTACACTGAAATTCCTAAAAAAAAAAAAAAAAAAATTAATAGAAAAAAAAAAAAATTATACTCACCAGAAATGCCTGTTGCTATGCGGAAGTCCCCTAATCTGCCTCTAATGTGCCTCTTCCTTATCCTCGGATTGAGAACTTCCGTTTCCTCTTCTTGTGAATGGGGCATGCTTCCTTCTGGCAACTGTTTGTATCCCAGGAGGCAAGCCGCCCATTCACAAAGCGCCGTGCGAGTGGCGCATGCACAGTAGGAAACGGGCAGTGAAGCCGTAAGGCTTCACTGCCTGTTTCCCTTAGTCAGGATGGAGGAGCCGGGACCTGCCAGCAGCGATCGATCGCCGTTGGGGACCGACATCGCGGGCGAGTAGGACAGGTAAGTGTCCTTATTAAAAGTCAGCAGCTACACTGTTAAAAAAATAAATAAATCTGGGTGGACCTCCGCTTTAAAGAACACAACATACAGGGTTATGGGAAATAATGATCAACACTGACACACAGGTTGAACTGGATGAACTATTGTCTTTATTCATCCTTACTTACTATGTAACTATGTAGGACAGTGATTGGTCACAGTCATCACATGGTACAGACAGGGCCAACCTGTCAGGAAAGGTTCCATCCGCTGGTGATATTTATCATTTGGCTTGCAGTACTGTAGTCCACCAGCAGGTGTCTCCTGGCAGTGTGGAACTGTCAGGAGAATTTCTCCCTGCTGTTATTATATTATCCTTTGGAAGCAGTACTGGTCTCCACCAGCGGATGGATCCTGGCAGTGTGGAGCGAACTGCTCTTCCTGCACTCAGGTGTGACTTGAAGCCAATTACAAGCATTCCTATTTATACCCGGCAAGTACAAACACACCTTGCCCTGGTATCTCCCACCCTGAGCCTGCATCTGTCCCTGAGCCTGCATCTGACCCGACCTGATCCGTTCTGATCCCTATCCCAAGCCCATCCTGGACCTGCCCCTCCTGTTACCTGTTTGCCTTTGATCCCTGCCCTGCAGCCTGTCCATCCATCCTCTCCCTGTCCTGTTGTTCTCCCATCCATACCCATCTGCTGATATCCCTTGGTGTATGACCTCGGCCTGGCTTGTTTACGATTACAGTATCTCCCCTTTATTTGTATATACTATTTGTTGTTGGTTGTTGCACTGGTTGTTTTCACTTCTTTGTCACCTTTTTAATAAATTATTATATTTTCACCTACATCCGTTTGGTCTCCTCTGTGCAGTCACACAGTCTGGTCTACTAGTTCCGTGACAGTATACCAGGGCCAATCCCTGGCCAGACATGCCTGCATTGAGGAACCATCCTGGTTTGTTAGTCCTGTTAATATGGATGTCAATGAAACCATTTATTATTCTCTGCTGGCAGCAGAGGATGGTGAATATTGTCGCCAGACTTTAAAAGATTGGACCAGCGACCAGCTGATGGAAACTATCCGATCAGCTCATTCCTTGGTGGATCTGGGCTATATGTCTTTTGAGGATGTTCAGCCGTTAATTCGGTTATGTATAAAGCCAGCCCTGTCATGCATTCCCGAAGGAAGTGATGATTTCTCTCCGCCCTTCAATGGTGACCAAGTTGAATCCCTGGTATAGCTATTAGAGGATGATCCGGCTTCTTATGATGAACATTATTTCCCTTGTTCCCAGCAGGTGTTATCTGATTGTATTCGTTCAGTGCAGTCTCTGATCAGACAGGGTGTGTGTGAACCAGCTTTTGTTCAACCTGTGCTGCAGGCATGGTCGGATCTCCTGTGTTTAGCCAAGCCACAACATTCCAGCCCTGCCATTAATCACCTGCCTTCCCAAGGATCTATCCGCCCATCGCCTATGGCAACCCAGCTACAGCCCAGTTTACACAGCTTCCTACCAAATATTATTACCCAGTCTCTACTTGTCGCACCTACCCTGCCTTCAATCCACCTGCTTCTTCCCTTCCACTTGTAACAAATCCACAAGAACCTCCTTCAGCCACTGTTCCTGTGTCTCTGCCACATTCCAGTCATTCCTCTTACTCAATTCCATCCTTTTCATACATCCCTCCCGCTATTTACAAATCTGCAGTGACTAAGCCTAAAAAGAAGCGGAAGTACTTTCCGACCCACACAATCCTACCAGTAACCCAACCTGCCTCCACACCCACCAACCTGCTCCAGCCTGCATTCATGCCAGTTGAACCTGATGATCCACCTAAATCTGCCAACTCTATGCCTGCTACCCAGTCTGACGTCCCAGTGCCTTTTACCCAGTCTGACGTCCCTGTGCCTTTTACCCAGCCTGACGTTCCTGTGCCAGTCTGCTGGCCTGAGGTTCCTGTGCCAGTCTGCCGGCCTGAGGTTCCTGTGCCAGTCTGCTGGCCTGAGGTTCCTGTGCCAGTCTGCCGGCCTGAAGTTCCTGTGCCAGTCTGCCAGCCTGAAGTTTCTGTGCCAGTCTGCCAGCCTGAAGTTTCTGTGCCAGTCTGCCAGCCTGAAGTTCCTGTGCCAGTCGGCCAGCCTGAAGTTCCTGTGCCAGTCTGTCAGCCTGAAGTTCCTGTGCCCGTATTCCAGCTCGATGTCCCTGTGCCTGTATTCCGGCCTGAAGATCTGGTGACCGTGTCTCTGCCTAAAGTCTCAATACCTGCCTTCCAGTTTGATGTCCCGGTGCCTGCCTTCCAGTTTGATGTCCCGGTGCCTGCCTTCCAGTCTGATGTTCTGGTGCCTGCCTTCCTTTCTGATGGCCTGGTGCCTGCCTTCCAGTCTGATGGCCTGGTGGCAGTGTTTCAGCCCGAGATGTCAGTGTTTCAGCCCGAGATGTCAGTGTTTCAGCCCGAGATGACAGTGTTTCAGCCCGAGATGACAGTGTTTCAGCCCGAGATGACAGTGTTTCAGCCCGAGATGACAGTGTTTCAGCCCGGGGTGCCAGTGTTCCAGCCTGAAGAGCTAGAGCCAGCATCCCGGCCTGAGGTTGTGGTGCTCGTTTCTCGGCCTGAGGTTGTGGTGCCCGTTTCCTGGCCTGCGGAGCCTCTGTCTGCTGCCCAGCTCGATGAACCCGAGCCTGCTGCCCAGCTCGATGACCCGGAGCCTGCTGCCCAGCTCGATGACCCGAAGCCTGCTGCCCAGCTCGATGACCCGGAGCCTGCTGCCCAGCTCGATCTCCCAGAGCCTGCTGCCCAGCTCGATCTCCCAGAGCCTGCTGCCCAGCTCGATCTCCCAGAGCCTGCTGCCCAGCTCGATGACCCAGAGCCTGCTGCCCAGCTCGATGACCCAGAGCCTGCTGCTGCCCAGCCTGGTTTGTTCCTGCCTGCTGCTCAGCCTGGTGTGTTCCTGTCTGCTGCCCAGCTTGATTTGCCCCTGTCTGCTGCCCAGCTTGATTTGCCCCTGTCTGCTCCCCAGCTTGATGTGCCCGCTGTCTGCCCGGATGTGCCCGCTTTCCAGTCGGATGTGCCCGCTGTCTGCCCGGATGTGCCCGCTATCTGCCCGGATGTGACTTTGCCTGTTGCCCAGCTTGTTGCCATGAACTTTCCCCAGCAACAGTTAGTTGGAGCGTCCGGAGGCTGCTCCTTTGAGGGGGGTACTGTCAAGAAAGGTTCCATCCACTGGTGATATTTATTATTTGGCTTTCAGTACAGTGGTCCACCAGCAGGTGTCTCCTGGCAGTGTGGAACTGTCAGGAGAATTTCTCCCTGCTGGTATTATATTATCCTTTGGACGCAGTACTGGTCTCCACCAGCGGATGGATCCTGGTAGTGTGGAGCGAACTGCTCTTCCTGCGCTCAGGTGTGACTTGAAGCCAATTACAGGCATTCCTATTTATACCCGGCAAGTACAAACACACCTTGCCCTGGTATCTCTCACCCTGAGCCTGCATCTGACCCTGAGCCTGCATCTGACCCGACCCGACCTGATCCATTCTGATCCCTATCCCGAGCCCATCCTAGACCTGCCCCTCCTGTTACCTGTTTGCCTTTGATCCCTGCCCTGCAGCCTGTCCACCCATCCTCTCCCTGTCCTGTTGTTCTCCCATCCATACCCATCTGCTGATATCCCTTGGTGTATGACCTCGGCCTGGCTTGTTTACGATTACGGAATCTCCCCTTTATTTGTATATACTATTTGTTGGTTGTTGCACTGGTTGTTTTCACTTCTTTGTCACCTTTTTAATAAATTATTATATTTTCACCTACATCCGTTTGGTCTCCTCTGTGCAGTCACACAGTCTGATCTACTAGTTCTGTGACACAACCACAGCCCATCCATACCATGTGATTAGCTGGGGGCAATCACAGCTATTCACAAAAGTAAACATTGAATGAGTAGTTTTCATTCAGAAAAAAATGGTGGTTTATAACTGTAAAATGCACAGTTATAAGCGATTGGTGTGCAAAAAAAAAAAAAAAAAAATTCTGATTACCTCCCCAGAGTAGTGCAGTGTTACTGTGGTAACACCGTATTGCTCTGGGTAAAAAAAAAAAAATAATAATAAATCAAAAAATATTTAAAAACATTTTTAAAAATAGTTTTTTTTATTTTTTTACATACTGTCACCAAATCAGTGTCACTGCCACACCAGCCGTATGATGATGCTGTACTGCACTGGTGACTGTATGTAAAAAAAAAAATTTTAATTTCTTAATTTTCCCAAAAATATTGAAAAAATTACAACGTCAAAAAATGGCATGCCTCTTACTAAAATCCTTGGACTGTCTACTTTCCAAAAAGGGGTCATATGGGAGTATTTGTAGTGTCCTAGCATTTTTAGGCCTCAAGAAATTAGATAGACCGTCAGTACATCAGGACTGATAAATTTACCATAGGTTTTGAACTCTATACCTTTCCTATAGACCAGGGGTCTCCAAACTTTTAAAAACAAAGGGCCAGTTTATTGTCCTTCAGACTTTAGGAGGGCCGGATTGTGCCCAGCGGGGGGCCTGAAAATGTCCTGGGCCCGGCATCAGTGAGAATAAATATGGCCTCAGGGTTGGTGGTCGATAAGAGGAGGAGTAGTGCCCCTAATTGGTAGCAGGAATAGTATTCCATCATTGGTATTGGTGGAAGAAATAGTGCTCCGTTGTTGGTATCAGTGGGACAAAAAGTGCCCCAAGAGCCGGATAAAGGCTAGCAAAGGGCCACATCTGGCCCTCGGGCCGCAGTTTGGAGACACCTGCTATAGACTAATATACACTGGTTTGGGTTATTTTCACCAAAGAAATGTAGCAGTAAACATTTTGGCAGAAACAAAGAAAAATATATATTTTTTCTAAATTTTCAGTCTTTTTTAGTTTATTTTGCAAAGAATAAAAAAACAGCAGTGATTAAATACCAGCGAAAGAAAACTATTTGTGTGAAACAAATGAAAAAAAATTCATATAGGTACAGCATTGCATGTCATTCAAAGTGCGACAGCACTAAAAATTGAAAATTGGCCAGGGCAGGTGTCAGGTCACCTGAAGCCAGGTGACAGATGCACACCGTTGGGGTCAGGAGTGCACCGCTAAGGTAGTGAACCCTATGGCTGACTGCTGCGGATGGAACACTGGGTGATTATGGAAGGCAGGTCCACTGGAGCATTAACAGGGATCCCACAGGGGGCTAGAGCCTAAGATTCCCCAGGGCGCGGAGTCTAAGATCCAGCAGGTGTTCACCAGAGCCTCTAGTGGTGAGGATGGACTGGGCTGATACTGGATCCAGGTCGCAGCCTCCAGGGTTCCCCAGCTCACGCTCACAGTGGGCTATAGAGGATAAAGGGGAAGCAGCATCTCAGGATACAAGAGATAGTGAGGGGATAAGCCAAAGGTCGGGGCATCTAGCAGACAAGAATAAATAAAGGACACGCCAAAGGTCAAGGTCACAAGGAGACAGGGATAGTCGAGCACAAGCCAAGATCAGTAAAACAGAGACAGACGTAGCACACGGCAAGTAGGAACCCAAACACACAATAGCTTAACAAACAACGTTGATCAGCACGGCTGGCTTGCAGTGCACAGGTTAATATAGTGTTCCCTGATAGGGCTTGGGGTGGAGCCATGCTTGGAGGAGAGATTATTTACGCAGCCAGGTGAGAGTGGCTGGCCTCTAAGGTGAACACATGGAGAAGGGGTAAGCTGAGAGACAAACATTACTGCATAACCATGACAGTACCCCCCCTCTTATTGGCCCTCCCCCTCCCCCGCCTGGGCCCAGGCTTAAAGGGAAATCTGAGATGAAACCTCCTCAACAGACGAGGCACAACGACCTCAGATGCAGCTATCCAAGACGCCTCCTCAGGACCAAACCCTCTCCAATGCACAAGGTACTGAAAAATGCCTCTGCAGAGCCGAGAATCCAGAACTTGTCTAACCTCGTACTTTAGATTATCGGAACCCAGTTAGGGAGAGGACGAGAAGATTAATTGAGGACCAAAGGCTTTTTAGGAATAAGCAAGGGCATGAGAGGATCAACAGGAATCTGAGGAGGGCCCCCAGACCCTTAAAGATGAACTGGGCATCTAGCACAGGACTAGGGATGAGCTTCGTGTTCGAGTCAAACCCATGTTCGACTCGAACATCGGCTGTTCGGCGAATTGCGAACATTATGGGCCGTTCGCACCAAATTCGAGTGGCGCGTCATGGCCTATAATTCACTGCGGCATCGCAGTGCATTGCTGGCTGATGATTGGCCAAGCATGCACTATGACCCGCATGCTTGGCCAATCACAGCGCGGAAAAAAACAGAGAGCCGTAATTATGGCTCAGGGGGTTTAGTACACGCCTTGCACTATATAAGGCCGCCGGCTTGGCGGCCTTGTGTAGTGTGTTGGAGTTGTTAAAAGAGAGAGATATCAGAGAGAGACAGTGTCATTTATATTGAATTAGATAGAGCAAGCAGGCGAGTCAGTTAGCTGCAGTTACAGTGTGTAGAGGATATATATGCATCCTAGGTGTTGTATATACAGTATATTTATACACTGTATTCAGTTTAGCTAGATCCGTTCCTGTTATTCTCTATACTGTGACAGGCAGGCAGGTGATTGTGCTAGCTGCAGTCAGTGTTTCACTTAGTGTACTGTGTGCTTTCCATAGCGTTCACCTAAAGCTTACCTGAATACAGTTAGTGACTATTATAGTGGTGTTCTCATAATAAAACCACAGGCAGAGAGCTGCAAGTATTTTCAGTGTACTTTGTCCTCTGCACAGTTTTCACCTAAAACTAACTGAAAACAATTGCTGCTTTTCCCATACTAATACCACAGTTGATTCTGATAGCTGCATGCATTATCAGTACAGAGTATATATATATATATATATATATATATATATATATATATATATATATATATATACACACATCCCACCTTTGTGCAGCTACATCTCACTGCAGGCCATTAGTATGTCTGGAAGGCAAACAAGGAGAGGCAGACAGTCACGAGGCAATAAAAGAGGGCAAGCAGGCTCTGTGTCTAGAGGCAACAGTGCTGGTCGTGGACACGGTGCATCCACATCAGCACGTGGCCGTGGGACACGCTTGTCCTTCTTTTCGGCAGCTGGCCATGTTGAGCCGCAACATGCCCAAGACTTGGTAGAGTGGATGACCAAGCCATCCTCCTCCTCCTCATCCTCTCTCACCCAGGCTCAGGGTCCTTTGTCAAAGCAGCTGCCAAAGTGGCCTCTTCCCTCTGCTCAATGGCATCAGTTACTCCTTCCCTAGCCCCACCATGTCCTCATGAGGAGTCCCCGAACTGTTTGACCACAGTGTTGGGTACATGCTCCGGGAGGATGCCCAGCGTATTGAAGGCTCCAATGATGGAACCCAGCTGGAGGAAGGCAGTAACGTGAGCCCAGAGAGAGGGGGTAGTAACGTGAGCCCAGAGTGAGGGGGTGCCCAACAAGGACAGCTATATGGCAGTCATGTTCCCCCAGCTGCAGCATACTGCCAGATTTTCTCCAGTGATGAGGAGGGAGGGGATGATGAGGTCACTGACTCCACGTGGGTGCCTGATAGGAGAGAGGAGGCACATCTCCAACAAAGCAGGATGCCCTCCAGGGGCCAACTTAAGGGCAGCACACTGACTGCATCACACCGCAGAGCTCCGCATGTGCAGGGCGCTGCTGTCTCTGCGCGTTATTCCAAAAGTTCTTTGGTGTGGGCCTTTTTTCAGACGTGTGCAGCAGATCGCACCGTTGCCATTTGCAACATATGTCTAAAGCGTATCTCGCGTGGCCAAAACATCAGCCGCTTGGGCACCACGTGCTTGACCAGACATATGTTGACCTGCCATGCAGTTAGTTGGCAAGCTTACCTAAAAGACCCACACCAAAGAACAAAGCGGACCTCTCCTTGCTCCTCATCAGCTAAGATCTCCAACCCCACTATACCTTCAGTCCTCTCTGAAACCTGCACTGAGAGGAATGAAGGTGTAGAATTAGGTGTGTCACAGCCAATTACTTGCGGGCAATCTGCTATCGGTACACCGACGTCCGATTGTACCAGGCAAATTTCCCTGCCCCAGCTGCTGCACCGCCGAAAGAAGTTCGCTCCCAGCCATCCACATGCCCAGCAGTTGAATGCTAGCTTAGCTAAATGGCTAGCACTTCAACTTCTGCCTTTAGTAGGTAGACTCTGCCCCCTTCCGTGAGTTTGTGGAATGTGCGGTTCCTCAGTGGCAGGTTCTCAAACTACACTTTTTCTCACGGAAGGCGATTTCGACTCTTTGCCGGCATGTGGAAGGCAATGTCTTGGCCTCGCTGGACAGGGCGGTTAGCGGTAAGGTGCATATTACCGCTGACGTTACTTATCTTTCACGGCACATTGGGTGATTCTGCTGGCAGCTGGGAAGGATGCAGGACAAGGTGCAGTAGTGTTGGAGGTTGTTCCGCCACCAGGCCTCCAAAATGTTACTACTGGTGATTCTGACACACCTCTCTCCTCCACCCCCTCCTCTTCTTCTTCCTCCATGGCCTCCACCTGTGCTTTGTCCTCGGAACTAGCGGTGCTCCGTAGGCGTTCAAGTGGCTACGCAAGTACGCAGGCAAAAAGATGCCATACGGTGCTTGAGCTGGTGTGCTTGGGGGACAAGAGCCACACTGGGGCAGAGATTCTGTCAGCTCTGCAGGGGCAGGCTCAGAGGTGGTTGACGCCACGCCAGCTTAAGCCAGGAAAGGTGGTTTGCGACAATGGCACCAACCTCCTCTCTGCCCTCCGACAGGGACAACTGACCCATGTACCCTGTTTGGCTCACGTCCTTAACTTGGTGGTGCAGCGGTTCTTGGGCAGGTACCCGGGCTTACAGGAGGTCCTGAAGCAGGCCAGGAAACTCTGTGGGCATTTCTGCCGGTCATATAATGCCAGTGCTTGGCTGGCTGACCTGCAAAAGGATTACAAGCTGCCCAAGAACTGCCTAATCTGTGACATGCCCAACAGGTGGAACTCTACGTTGGCCATGCTGCAGTGGCTGCACACGCAGCAGAGGGCCATCAATGAGTATCTGTTGCAATATGGCACCAGGACAGGGTCAGGGGAGCTTGGATTTTTTTCCCTAGCAGCTTACCTCCCTGTTGGGAAGAGACAGCATGCACTGGGACTTCAAATGTGGACAGCAATGCAACAATCTTGCATGGATGTATGCTCTCACTCTCACTCATGTATGCTCTCACTCACATGCAGTTTTTTCTTTCAAGCACTGTATGGGTGACGGGACTTGCTATACAATGGACTTTTGATATCATCTCCTGGAGGATTTCACTGTTATAGTTTTGTGTTATACACCCCATCATATACTGTCATTATATATAATATATATATATTTTTTTGGAGGATTTCATCGCTTCCAGTTGTGTGTCATACACCTTTATTACATATTGTTATTTTATTTCACTGTTGATAACATAGAGTTATAGTGTTTGGTTATATACTATATGCACAGGTTTATCATTTAGAGTGATACACGTTTTGGCATATATCATTAAGTTTCCACTGCTGGTTATATACCTTCTAGGCGCACAGGTGTGATTTATTTAGTTTATGCACATACTATTTATGTTACACATTGGTTGGCAACACGTTACTGCATCTGGTTGGCAAATATTAGATTTAGTTTGGTTAGTATTAGGTAGTTTACTTTTACAGTGTTGTGGCACCAGCACCACCACCAAAGGCCCAATTTTTCCTACCACTGTTCAACAATGGCATGTAATTACAATTCTTGATATAATAGTTCACAGCAGGGCGTTCCAGCGCCCACCAAGAGTAACTGTGAGGGCTTACAGTGTTGTGGCAACACCAACACCTAAGGGCCAAATTTCTGCAGAGTATATACGGCAGGCTCCTATATTTAAACATCAACTTTCAAACGACTCCTATTTGTAAATGGAGGGAGACAACAGGAAGTGAGAGGAAATCTACCCCTAGGAAGGGAAATTCTCTCCTGTAAGAGTTAATATGGGAAAAAGGTGTCTCCTCTCCACTGATGCTTTATAGCCAACCCTTGTTGCAATAAAAACCCCAAATTTTCAAAAAACATTTGTCATTGGGACAGAAATGTTCTGAACAGGTGCACAGACAGCAAAACAAATGTTACAGGGGTGATAACCCTTCCCTATGTTTTCCAAAAAGCTTAAAAATAGATTTTTTGGCTTGAGCTACACTTAAAAAATGTACCTGTTCCAAATTACAAACAGATTCTACTTAAGAACAAACCTACAGTCCCTGTCTTGTTTGCACCGCCTGTATACTGCTGTTCAGAGTATATAAGGCCTTTTTTTAATTCGGGTGTGGGGTTCCCCTTAATATCCATACAAGACCCAAAGAGGCTGGTAGTGAGCTAGGGAAGGGGGTGGGGGGGTACCCATGCCATTTTGCTCAATGATTTTCATCCATATTGCCGGGACCAAACATTACATTAAAGCCGCAAGCAGTTTTAAATTATTTTTTTTCCCTTTAGAAATGTCATTTTGTGTAGGGACAGTTCGAAACACGGGAAACACGTGCCACTTTACAGGCATACTTTAGACATGCCCCAGGTATGATATTTAAAGGAATATTTCACTTTTTATTTTCACTTTAAGCATCATTAAAATCACTGCTCCCGAAAAAACTGCAGTTTTTAAAACTTCTTTTTGCATTGATACATGTTCCCTGGGGCAGGACCCGGGTCCCCAAACCCTTTTTAGGACAATAACTTGCATATTAGCCGTTATAATTAGCACTTTTGATTTCCAACGTTCGAGTCCATTCTATATAATAGGGTTCTAAAGTTCACGCAAACTTTCGGTCCGTTCGCAGGTTCTGGTGCGAACCGGGGGGTGTTCGGCTCATCCCTACACAGGACCATCAGATTGGGCAGATGTCAGTGGAACCCTGAGGTCAGGTTGGTTAGAAGGTGACATGTCACAGGAGTCAAGCTGGATAGCTGAAAGACAAGCAGAATGAGGATGGATTGAACCCCTTAGACACGTTTGAATGGACGTAACAGTATTAGGGTGAGGCAAGGTTGCAGAAGGTCCTGAACAAGAAAAGGTAGGAGGTTCACTGGGCATGGGCTGGACTGGCATAACTAGTTCAGAGGCCGAATAGCATGGTCAGGTGTAGCGACTACCTGAATCGCATCGCAATGCGAATTGACTGCAGAACTTGCAGACAAGCTAGCCTGGCTGTGCATCCAAGGGTGTTTAGGGACAGACAAAGGTAAATGGTTATGCAAACTGGAATAAAGGATCGGCTCAGGTTCATCCAGAGTGCCACATGACCTAGAGAGTGCATCAGCCCGACAATTGCAGGACACATCCCAGAAATCACTATATGCAGTAGGAAGAGCAAAAGATATTGGGATGGTGGCAACAGGAAGTTTCTCTTTTGGGACAACCTTGGGAAGGCAGGACGAGGAAAAGGAGGAACCCCAAGCCAGGATCTGTCCAGTAGTCCAGTCAACATGTGGAAAATGGAGCCGTAACCAAGAAAGACCCAAAATGATAGGAGTTGAGGCCTTAGGTAAGATAAGAAAGGATATGCACTCCTGGTGGAGTGTCCCTAGCGACATCTTAACAGGGAGTGTGTGGAAGCGGATAGGACCCCCTGGTAGAACAGTGCCATCAATCGCCAAGACCACCAATGGCGTGGTGAGGGGCAAAAGGGTAAGTCTCATGGACGATGCGATTTCCCAGTCCATGAAATTGCCAGCGGCTCCGGAATCCAGATATGCTGAGACCGAATGAGAAGAAGCACCAACATGAAGGAACACAGAAAGAAGAAGACGAGAAGGTGAAGGTGATATTTCTGGGTCCAATACTCCACTTTCCAGATGTATTGGACCCAAAAATGTGCCCCCACAGTAGAGACACAGGCCTAGAGTTCTGCGCCTAGCACATTCCTCGGGGGATAGCCTGGTCCGACCCAGCTGCATGGGTTCCTCTGCTGGCAGGAGATGTTCCACGGGCCAAAGAGAGGGGAGCTCAGGCTGACTAGGGTCCTTTCCTGAAAGCGAATATCGATCTGGTTACACAAGGAGATAACTTCGCCCAGATCAGTGGGGATGGTTCTTCCTGCTAATTCATCCTTCACTCTATCAGAAAGGCCATGCTAAAAGGTTGCGGCTAAGGTCTCATTGTTCCAGCTCAACTCAGCCGTCAGTAAATGAAGCGCATACTGTCCCACAGAAGCAGACTCTTGGCGGAGACTTAAAAGGGCGCTGGCCGCTGAAGAGGCACGACCCGGTTCTTCGAAGATATTCCGAAAAAGTTTCAAGAAGTCAGACAGACTAGAAACCACTGGATCATTCAGTTCCCACAGAGGGGCTGCCCAGGCTAAGGCTTCACCGGAGAGGAGGGAAATGATATAGGCTACCTTTGCCCAATCAGACAGAAAGTTTTGGGGCTGGAGCTCAAAATTAATAGTGCATTGGCTAAAGAACCTCCTGCAGGCCTTGGAGTCCCCAGAGAAACGGGACGGAGCTGGCAGTTGTAGTGAATGTGTGGCTGTGACTGCGACTTGAATGGGTGCAGCCACTGATAGCGGTTGAGGTTGTTGAACCGGGGGTCCTAAGGAGGCCTGAACCTGTTCAAAACGGGAGGCCAAATCCTGAAGGAATTGCATCACCTGGGTCTGATTAGATTCCTGGGTCTCAAGTCTGCGGACTATGCCCTGCAACTGATCATCTGCGGGTAGCGGCACATCAGCTGGGTCCATGGCTGATCAAAATGTCAGGTCACCTGAAGCCAGGTGACAGATGCACACCGTTGGGGTCAGGAGTGCACTGCTAAGGTAGTGAACCCTATGGCTTACTGCTGCAGATGGAACACTGGGTGATTAAGGAAGGCAGGTCCACTGGAGCACTAACAGGAATCCCACAGGGAGCTAGAGCCTAAATCGCGGCCCCCAAGCTCACGCTCACAGTGGGCTATAGAGGATAGAGGGGAAGCAGCAGCTCAGGATACAAGAGATAGCGAGGGGATAAGCCAAAGGTCGGGGCATCTAGCAGACAAGGATAAACAAAGGACACGCCAAAGGTCAAGGTCACAAGCAGACAGGAATAGTCAAGAACAAGCCAAGATCGGTAAAACAGAGACAGACGTAGCACACGGCAAGCAGGAACCCAAACACACAATAGCTTAACAAACAACGTTGATCAGCACAGCTGGCTTGCAGTGCACAGGTTAATATAGTGTTCCCTGATAGGGCCTGGGGTGGAGCCATGCTTGGAGGAGAGATTATTTACGCAGCCAGGTGAGAGTGGCTGGCCTCTAAGGTGCATGGAGAAGGGGTAAGCTGAGAGACAAACATAAATGCATAACCATGACAGCAGGAAGGGGGTAAAAGTGTTTGGCATTGAAGCAGTTAATATTGGGGACTTTTTAAATGATGTGCATATTTGTAATTGGTAATTTATATATTGATGTACTGGCCTTCTGTGAGAAAGTAAGAAAATCCTTATCTAGGCATGGATATGATCATGACTTTAGTGAATGACATCACCCAGGAATTCCACCACTGTGTTTACATTTTGGCATCTCTTGTGTCAATTGTGATGGGAGCAGAGGTGGGTTAAGATTGTTGGGCATGGCGGGTCATCATGTCGATGGATCAAAATTGTCGGGCATCGCTCACAGTGATTGGCATGGTATTAGACTGCTGGAAGATGTGGTTGATGTTGGATTTACATCAAGGGACATTCTTTTTTAAATAAAGGACTTTTATAACAGTGTTTTTTTTATTTTACTATGTACCCTGTGAGGTTTGGAGATATCTGGGGGCCCATGTATTCTAATTGAACAGGGTGCCCCCCAGGCTGGTTTGCCTGGAGAAGGGCCTTGTTTGAAATGTAAGTGAAGACCCCATGCTGTTTCTTTCTTAAATTGAAATTCCAGGATCTATCTAATGAAGATTAAACCTGCTTCCACCTACCTCCTAATTCCTATACTAACTACCTTGTTAAAGTAAGATGCTTATGCCTACCTATTTTCAGGGCACTCTGCTCCAGTCACGTGATCTCCACAGTGTCTGGCTTCAGAGTAGAGGAGAGAGCAGCAAGAACCAATAGAGAAGCACAGGAGGCAAGAGAGGGTGGGTCAAAGCTTTGACTTCAAAGACATTTTTAGATTAAGTTACTTGGTTTCAAGTCTTCTGGAATGCCCTGAATTACATTTTTATAATCCATATCAAGAAATTTCAGTTGTAATTGAGTCATAAATTTATGCAGGGTTTGCCGGGTGTTATACTTTCCTGAATGCACTGAGATGCATATAAAACCAATAAAGCTACTGTTACTATTGCCTAACAAGCTAGTATGGACTTGAGGGAATTTAAGCATAAAGAACCCTGGGGCTCTTGGATATCAATGATTAACGTCAAAGAATATCTCATTAAATTTGTGACTGCTGTGAAACCATGTGGCAATTAGTGTGGCCAGTTTCCATGTGTCTTTAAACAGCAAACCGCCCCAAGAATTCCCCCAAGAGATTGTGAAACTGTTGAGCTATCAATGCCTTGTTAGATTGACGGAGATTTTATAATGCTGGCTGACTATACCATTTAAAAAAAAAAAAAAAAAGTTTAAACTGCCAAGTACTGTTGCAGTCATCCAAAATCCTGCCATAAAATTACCTTTTATTTGTTTATAACATTTTATTGCCTTTAGCATTTTAAAATGCACAGCTTACAATAAAATGATTGATTAAGTGTTCAGAAATATACTGCTTAGTATACATGCTAAATAAATCTTACAATTCAACACAAGGAATTAAATCATAAAAAGGATGGGGATTTGGCAGGAGAAAAGAGTCTGTTGATGTGCACAAACTAATAAAGCTCTATTCATTCAGCAATCACCATCCTACCGTTCCGCACAGTTGTCCTGGCAACGGAACACTGTCATCTTCTTGTAGTCGAAAAAGGACACTCCACGGAGCGCTCTCTGTCGCGTGTCATCCATGTAACAGCCAATATACTTTGCTGCAAAACAACACATATGCAACCAGTTAAAGGCATCCTAGAAGAGGGCACCATGCATTGCCCTGCTGAGCACATCAGATTGAGTTCAAAATTGTTTTATATATGCCTTTCAAGGTTTTGCATTGCTACAGGCTATCTGTACAGTTAAAGGATTTGTAAACCCTAACAATGAACTTCTCTGATTTGCTTTCCTTTGGTCTGTTAAATATACTAATAAACGTGTTTTCATAAACATATACAAGTGTAAACAATTTACTTGATCTTGCCAGCAATCCAGTGTTGTCCTCTGCCATGTGCACTCTACTATGTTATTCATGGAGGTTCAGGTAAACATATCAAAAAATTCAAATGCGGAATCTAAACCCCACTGAAGTTGATAGCCTTTTAATTTGACAGATTCAGTGCCTAACAGAAATATTAATTGCGTCTAAGCAACCTGAAAAATGTACATTTGGTCTTGGATCCCTCCTGAGAAATAGTAGTGCACTTCCTGATATGTATGGATGCCTCAACACTCCTGTGCCTACAGACCCATAGCTCTGTATCTGCAGCGTGAGATCTAAGTTACAGTGGGATTTAGGTATAGTATCTCACAAAAGTGAGTACACCCATCACATTTTTGTAAATATTTTATTATATCTTTTCATGCGACAACACTGAAGAAATGACACTTTGCAACAATGTAAAGTCATGAGTGTACAGCTTGTATAACAGTGTACATTTTCTGTCCCCTTAAAATAACTCAACACAGCCATTAATGTCTAAACCGCTGGCAACAAAAGCAAGTACACCCCTAAGTGAAAATGTCCAAATTGGGCCCAATTATCCATTTTCCCTCCCAGGTGTCTTGTGACCCATTCATGTTACAAGGTTTCAGGTGTGAATGGGGAGCAGGTGTGTTAAATTTGGTGTTATTGCTCTCTCTCTCTACTGGTCACTGGAAGTTCAACATGGCACCTCATGGCAAAGAACTATGAGATTCTGACCAAAAAAATTGTTGCTCTACATAAAGATGGCCTAGGCTATAAGAAGATTGCCAAGACCCTGAAACTTAGCTGCAGCATGGTGGCCAAGACCATACAGCGGTTTTACAGGGCAGGTTCCACTCAGAACAGGTCTCGCCATGGTCGACCAAAGAAATTGAGTGCACGTGTTCAGCATCATATCCAAAGGTTGTCTTCGGGAAATAGATGTATGAGTGCTGCCAGCATTGCTGCAGAGGTTGAAGGGGTGGGGGTAGTCAGCCTGTCAGTGCTCAGACCATATGCCACACACTGCATCAAATTGGTCTGCATGGCTTTCATCCCAAATGGAAGCCTCTTCTAAAGATAATGCACAAGAAAGCCCACAAACAGTTTGCTGAAGACAAGCAGACTAAGGACATGGATTACTGGAACCATGTTCTGTGGTCTGATGAGACCAAGATAAACTTATTTGGTTCAGATGGTGTCAAGCGTGGGTGGCGGCAACCGGGTATGGAGTACAAAGACAAGTGTGTCTTGCTTACAGTCAAGCATGGTGGTGGGAGTGTCATGGTCTGGGGCTGCATGAGTGCTGCTGTCACTGGGAAGTTACAGTTCATTGAGGGAACCATGAATGCCAACATGTACTGTGACATACTGAAGCAGAGCATGATCCCTCCCCTCAGAGACTGGGCCTCAGAGCAATATTCCAACATGATAACGACCCCAAACACACCTCCGAGACAACCACTGCCTTGCTAAAGAAGCTGAGGGTAAAGGTGATGGACTGACCAAGCATGTCTCCAGACCTAATCCCTATTGAGCATCTGTGGGGCATCCTCAAACGAAAGGTGGAAGAGCGCTAAGTCTATAACATACACCAGCTCCGTGATGTCGTCATGGAGGTGTGGAAGAGAACTCCAGTGGCAACCTGTGAAGCTCTAGTGAACTCCATGCCCAAGAGGGTTACGGCAGGGCTGAAAAAATGGTGGCCACACACAATATTGACACTTTGGGCCCAATTTGGACATTTTCACTTAGGGGTGTACTCACTTTTGTTGCCAGCAATTTAGACAATAATAGCTTTGTGTTGAGCTATTTTGAGGGGACAGCAAATTTACACTGTTCTACAAGCTGTACACTCACTACTTTACATTGTAGTAAAGTGTCATTTCTTCAGCGTTGTCACATGAAAAGATATAATAAAATATTTACAAAAATGTAAGGGGTGTACTCACTGTTGGGAGATACTGTCAGTACTGTGCTGCTCACTGTTATCCTAGCGAAAGGCTCTGACCTGAGGAATCAAAGTATTGTCTCAGCAAAGACGGCTACTGCCACACAGAGATACAGAGCAGAACAAGGCATGGCAAGTCAGTAATTTAGAAAAAGCAGCATTTGGGAGACAACAGGTAATAATGGTGAGTTTTTTTGGGGGACTGGGCTTATTTATTATTGGTATATATATTGTGCTGACAAATTATGCTTTTTTCATATTATACATTCATTTTAGTACCCGCCCCCAAGAGCTTACAATCTAAAGTCCCTATTTTACATATGCGAGAGCAAATTTAGGAAGGAGCCAATTAACCTGTTGGTATGTCTTTGGGGTGTGGGATGAAACCAGAGAACTCAGGGGAAACCCACACAAGCATATGAAAACCAAACAGGTGGTGTCACGGTTGGGATTCAAACCAAGGAACTAGGTTCCAGAGATCAGGTGTTCTTTAAAGGGGTTGTAAAGGTTCGTTTTTTATTTTCTAAATAGGTTCCTTTAAGCTAGTGCATTGTTGGTTCACTTACCTTTTCCTTAGATTTCCCTTCTAAATATTTTTTTTCTTTGTTTTCTTTGTCTGAATTTCTCACTTCCTGTTCCTCCTCAGTGAGCTGTTCTGGCTGACTCCACACCACTCGGATGATGGTGTGAAGTTTAGTGAGGAGAAACAGGAAGTGATAAATTCAGACAAAGAAAAAAAACATTTAGAAGGTAAATCAAAGGAAAAGGTAAGTGAACCAACAATGCACTAGCTTAAAGGAACCTATTTAGAAAATAAAAAACAAACCTTTACAACCCCTTTAAGCATGAAATTCATATTCACACCACACATTCTTCCCCTATAAAATAATCAGACATGAATCACGCATATTGGCAGAAATTGCCTTCTACCTTCCTTGTGTTTTTCATCTAGATGTTCAAAACAGAAAGTAACATGATGTCATCATATGTGCCCAAAGGCAGCAAAAGACAAAACTGAGAAAATCTAGTTATGAGCTCCGGATATTTTTAGCACTGCAGGAGGTATGCAAGGAACCACACAGTACAGTTATCAAAGAAATATAAACTGACCGTCAATTCTGTAAAATAAGCTTGATTTAAACAAAGATGCCTTGAGCAAGTCTAACCTAGCTCTGGTAGCTACAATCATCAAAGCAATACCTGAATTCATACAGACAAACCTCAAAGACAGCAATGACTCACCAAAGGTCTTATGCCGCGTACACACGATCGATTTTTTAGACGGTGAAAACACCGTCGAGAAAATCGACGTTAAAAACGAGGAACAGCTTGTTCCCCCCACACACGGCCGTTTTAAATGTCATTTTTTTTTTGGTCGAAAAAAAACGACCGTGTGTGGGCTCTGCGGCAGTGTTTCCCTATGGGAAACACTGGCGCGGAAAACATGTCGAAAAAAACGACGAGAAAAATTAGAACATGTTCTAATTTTTCTCGTCGTTTTTAATGCCGTTTTTCTCGTTGAAAAAAACGGCAGGAAGCCCACAGACGATCGTTTTTCTCGTCGAAAGGAAAAAATGTTGTTTTTCTCGACGAGAAAAACGTCCGTGTGTACGCGGCATTACAAATGGAATAAAAAACACCCCTAAAACCGACTGATGAACAGCGCTATTTTAGAAAGCAATTAAAAAGGCAAATATTATACATAAAAATGTAGGAAACCGATCAGATTTCACCTTTGGTTTTGTGCAATGAGGAAAATTAAATATTTGTTGATTAGTTGCAATTGCACGCTACGCAATGCCCTTGTCTTTTTAAATAAGCCTGTTATTACAAGTATCCCAGCATGGAAATGCCTTCCGCTTTTCCTTCCTATGACTTATGCTAGAGACAAGAAGACACAGAGCGACAAAATTACAATACACCTAAACCATATAGCCGGTTCAGTTTATGCTTCACAGAACCTGCTAACCTTCTCTGTGGGCTGAGATGGAAAAAACAGTGCAGCCGTTCTGTAGTTTCCAGATAATTAAACCTAGCAGGGGACAAGGTGACATCACAGACAGAAACCTGTGCTGTGTCGGAAGTACTCTAAATCTGATATCATTGATCTGGAAGGTGAGCAGATTGACATACACAAAGCACACAAGCAGCTTGCAGCTAGTAAGAAAATACTTCTCTGTATGGGTAGTCTATTCACTCAATTCTAATACTGTATAGGTTAATGCAAATATTAATTCACATTGCATTTAGGGAAAATAGGAAAATAACAAGACAAGCTAGGCACTATTTAATAACATTGTATTTAAATGAAATAGATAATACATCAGCCAAGCAATATAAAATGAGGCATGCAGTAAAGAAGTATAGAGGCTTCCTTTAAAATACAAGCATACTTATCTCCATAGTGATGTCATTTTAGAGTGTCACATTATAGTCAGCTTTCAATGACAACGCTACCATACCTGTAATATCAATCAGTGAAATGCCAACGCTACATGAAGCTGTGTATGAGATGCTGCAATGATGGTACTACCAGCCCCTTAACCACTTAAGGACCGAGACTCTTTTTCAGATGTGTTGTTTACAAGTTAAAAACAAGTTTTTTTGCTAGGAAATTACCGTACTTAGAACCCCCAAACATTATACATTTTTTTCTAATACCCTAGAGAGTAAAAAGGCGGTCATTGCAATACTTTTTGTCACACTGTATTTGCGCAGCGGTCTTACAAGCGCACTTTTTGGGGAAAAAATGCACCTTTTTGGGAAAAAATACACTTTTTTGGGAAAAAATACACTTTTTTTTAATAAAAAAATAAGACAACAGTAAAGTTAGCCCAATTTTTTTATATTGTGAAAGATAATGTTACGCCGTTTAAATTGCTACTCAACATGTCACGCTTTAAAATTGTGCCTGCTCGTGGAATGCAAATACAAATACAAATTTTGTCATTTGAAAAAAATGACAAAAAAATGTCCCTTTAAGAGCTATGGGCGGAAGTAATGTTTTGACGTCGCTTCCGCCCTCCTATGGTATGGAGACGGTTGGGGGCCATTTTGCCCTCACTCGTAGCCATACCAAGCAGGAGACAGGACCCGATTGCCTCCGCCGCTACGGACAGCTCTGGTAAGCGGCGGGGGCCCTCTCCCGCCGCCGATAACGGTGATCTTGCGGCGAATTCACCGCAGTGACCACCATTATCGTAAAGCGGACCGCCGCTTGAAGAGATGGATACCTGGGTTATGGCAGCTAGCTGTTGCCATAACAGAGATATCCCTCTTCAAAGTGCCAATGTATATAGTCGTGCGGCGGTCTGGAAATGGTTAAAGTGACATTAACCGCTTCAGCCCCAGACCATTTCGCTGGCCAAAGACCAGGCCACTTTTCGCGATTCGGCACTGCGTCGTTTTAACTGACAATTGCGCGGTCGTGCGACGTGGCTTCCAAACAAAATTGACATCCTTTTTTTCCCACAAATAGAACTTTCTTTTGGTGGCATTTGATCCGCTCTGCGGTTTTTATTTTTTGTGCTATAAACAAAAATAGAGCGACAATTTTGAAAAAAATGCAATATTTTTTACTTTTTGCTATAATAAATATCCCCCAAAAATATATAAAAACATTATTTTTCCTCAGTTTAGGCCGATACGTATTCTTCTACATATTTTTGGTAAAAAAAAAATCGCAATAAAGCCCTGTACACATGATCGGATTTTCTATGGATTCTAATCCGATGGATTTTACCATCGGAAATCCGATGAAGCTGACTTCCATCAGTCTTGCCTACACACCATCAGTCAAAAATCCGACCGTCCAAAACGCTGTGACGTAATACACTCCAACAAGCCGAGAAAAATTAAGTTCAATGCTTCTGAGCATGCGTCGACTTGATTCTGAGCATGCGTGGGTTTTTTGTCCGATGGAGTTCCACACAGACGATCGGAATTTGCTATCGTTTTTTTTCCCATTGGATAAATTTAAAACATGTTCTATTTTTTCTCACCGATGGGAAAAAAGACCGATGGGGCCCATACACGATTGGTTTGTCCGATGAGAAAAGTCCATCGGACTGTTTTAATCGGTAAAACCGATCGCGTGTACACGGCATAAGCGTTTATTGATTGGTTTGTGCAAAAGTTATAGCATCTACAAAATAGGGGGAAGTTTTATGGCATTTTTATTAATAATTTTTTTTTTTACTAATAATGGCGGCGATCTGCGATTTTTATTGTGACTGCGACTTTATGGCGGACACATCGGACACTTTTGACACATTTTTGGGACCATTGTAATTTTTACAGCGATCAGTGCTATAAAAATGCACTGATTACTATAAAAATTACACTGGCAGTGAAGGGGTAAACCACTAGGTGGCGCTGAAGGGGTTAAGTCAGTACTAAGGAGTGATTCTTACTGTTATGGGGCGTGGCTACACCTGACACCTCACTGATGACCGTTCCCAATCACGGGGAACAGCTATCAGTGACATGTCACTAGGCAGAATAGGGGAATGCCTTGTTTACAAAGGCATCCCCCTGTTCTGCCTTTGCCGACCGCAATCGCGGGCCGCCCGGGTGCATCGAGTTTCTGGGACCCGCGAACACGCTCAGGAGGCGCACGGTGGGCGCGCGCCCACCCCCGCTGGGCGGCAAATTTAAAGGGACATACAGGTACACCCATTTGCCTGCCTGTGCCATTGTGTCGACGTACATGTGCGTGCAGCGGTCGGCAAGTGGTTAAACTCTGGTTTAAAGAAAAAAGTTCTATTAGTAGTAGTATTCTTAATTCTAAAGAGTACATTTGATTGATCTCAGCCTCCTCCAAATCTCTAAATTCCTTTATTTTTTCCCACCCAGGTTCAACTTTCTGTTAGAAGGTGGCTACATTCGCTCCCCATGGTCCCACTCTCTCTCTCTTGGTCCTGAGAAGAGCTAGGTACTTATGGGATTTTTAGTGTGCATAGAGCAGTATACATAACCACAACATGCACTGATTGTTCCAAATAAATGGAAGTGAGGGTGAAAGAACAGGTTCAAGAGTTCATAGACTAGGTTACAAGAAGGCAGAAAAATACAGTAAGAAATTACTCCATAAAAAGTAGACTACAGGGTCATTAAAGTGGTTTTTAAGCCACTCTAACCTGCATGCACCATCAGTACTGCTGTAATATTCTTATCCTGTAATGTTCTTATCTCTCCACTGGGGCTCCGACATCTCCACCAACTCCATCGCAGATAGATGAAGTCACAGCGACATCACCCAGCTCCTCCTCTTATCCCTACTTAAACAGCCGCCGCCATTTGCTTGATGTTCGTGCTAGGAACCTGATGACAGGCAAATACCTCCATCAAAAGACTGCCGACTTCACTTACTATTGGGCCGGTCAGAGCCCCGACTTCCATCTCTCTTTTGAGCCGGACAGAGCCCTGACTGCCATCTCTCTTTTTGGGCCGGACAGAGCCCCGTCTGCCTCCTCGCTTTTGGGCCGGACAGAGCCCCTCCAACTTCCAGCTTTTGGGCCAGTCAGAGCCCCTTCCTCACTGGTAGTCAGAGGCTCTCCACTGACCTACCCTCAGTCAGCCTACTCTGCTGGCAGAACTCCCTACCTATACCACTACAATAGGAGACCAGTATATCTCTCCAGAAGCCACCGGGTGACACCAAGACCAGAAGTCCACTCACAGCAAGTATCCTTTCGTTTACTATAAACTGTATTCCTGTGTACTGCTACCACACTCAAGTTACCTCTGGTGCTCCCCCTTATGGCTGTGTATTACCACACTAAATAAAACCACTTGATTTTCCAATTTATCTGAGTCTTCCTTCTTGATGTCTGTCAAATTAAAGTTAACTATTTAGTATATCATATTCATAGACTTCCGAAGCTTTGATCCACGCCAACCATTATACTTACACTGTCTGAAGCATTACAACTGCCTCCTATTGCAGTGCCGATGGTGCATGATTTATGTGTATGATTTAAAAAAAAATGCTGCAAATACCTAATTTCACAGCTTAGATTGCGATCACATGACCGGGCCAACTTTCTCCTTTCCTCCTCTGACCGATGCAGCGGGAGGGACTGAGATTCCCCTGCTGACCTGATCAGTCCGGAGGGGAGGAGAGGGCTGGCTGATCATGTGATCACAATCTCGGCTATGAAATTAGGTATTTACAGCATTTATATTTATAAATCATACACAGAGGGGAACAATGCAATGGGAGGCAGTGCTGATGGTGTATACAGGTTAGTGGTATGAGAGCAGCAGGAAAGGGGAGGGGCGGTACTGTCACGAGCAGACAGACAGAGAGGGGAGGGGGGAGGACACAGGAGAGGAGAGCAGATAGCAGGCTGCGGATGACAGAGGCACATAAACTGACGACCACGGTGTCAGGACTCAGCAGCCATGATACATCGTGGTCAGTTTACAGAGGGGTGGGAAGAATCTGGCAGGATCAGCCAGGTTTTTTAGGCGTTACAGGGGGCCAAATTACACAGCACAAGCACTGTGTAATATAACATTCTTTAAAGGAGCAGGATCCATTTTTTTTGGGGGGGGTAACAAACGTTTAAGTAATGGATGCATATTGCTAATATTTGGAAAATAAGTATATTGTTTAGTGTCACTTTTAAGTCTGAGCTTAAATAATCAAATAATAATTCAGTTGTCACATGACTATATCCCCCTGGTACCCAAAGGATATTGGACGAATGATCATCCATTTTTTTTGAATGCTAGATTTAAATCGAAAACCAATAGGTTACTAAAGTGATGAAATTTCTCGTACGACAGAATACAACTTCGGAAGTGATATACTGTATTATATTGTATTGTATTCTTTCATTTCCAAGCATGTGTGTTCTTGGTCACACAATATTTTTCGTTCAAATACCATACTAATCACACTAAAATTTTTCCTTCTGTTAGCATATGAAAAAAAAAAGTGTGCTTGTCCCTTTGGATAATTTCACATGAACTGTCGTGATTGGCTGTCGAAAGCTGTGTATGAATGATCATATTATTGGATGATCACTTTGAAAGCGGTAATTTTCATCTGATTTTCTTATATGTACTAGGCATTAGTCTACAACAACTCCTATGTCTCTGACCATCTCTGGAAGCATACCTGTAGTATCTGACACCTGTATCTCTGGGGCTCCAGTTTCTGGCGCTCCAGTCTCTGGCAACTTTCCAAATGCATATTATGTGTGGCCCTATGGTAATTTTAGGGGCCCCAACTTATATCAAGTAAGTGGATCACCACCATGCCATCATGTCCTACTGAGAATTACACAGGGAAGTACTTACAACAAGGGAACGCATGGCATGGCAAATTTATTGGTACAAATCAAATGATTTCTGTATTTTATGTCTAAATTAAAAAATCTAATGAAAGTACCAATACACCTCCAAATGCCTCAATGCGTTTGTAAATATGATATGATAGGATTGATCAAAATGATCAGATTATCTAATGAACAGATTGAGCCATGTGCAGACAGCTTTAGACACAGGTCCATCCTCAAACTTTGGGCTTTGACAGCTGAAGGGATTTAGTAAGCAAAGCAGCCGGCTGTACAAGATTAATTCCAGAATGAAAACTAGAGTCACACAGCAGGTAGGCTGTATCGTCTGACTGAGTTTAAATCAAAATGTTCATGTTAACTGAAGCTTCTTTTAAATCCAAATAACGATGCTGTATTTTACTTATTTTATTTTACTTAATCGCTTAACAGCATTGCTTTTTTAACCATAATATTTTTCCTGTATTGATATTGCCCTGACATATTATTTCGCCATGCTGACAAGTTTAAAAGTATTAGGCGTGTAGGGATAATGGTCGCAGAGGTTGTCACTTCCACCAAGGCTAAGCTTCCATACTTTTAGACTTGGTTCACACTGCAGCACTGAGAGGCTCACAGCAGGAGTCCGGTGCTTCCCTGTTCACCATTTTAGGTCCGAGTTCAGTCCGAATTTTTGGCTGAATTCAAACCTAAAACGGACCAGAAGACGCACAGGAGATGTGTGAACCGACTCCATAGAGCGCCGGTCACAATCTTCTGACATGCAAATTGGATGCGGAGAAATCTGCATACAATTCGCAATAGTGTGAACCCAGCCTCAGTGATCATACACTTTTCTTTTCAATCTCTCCACCCCCAGCTGCCCATTTCATTGTTTTATTCACTCGTTTATGATCCAGCAAGATATCTGCTGTGTAGCCTTCTTGGTGCCAAACAACATCTTGTCAAAATATTCTCAGCCTGGTCCTTAAATGCACACTTCAGACTCCATTTAATCCTATATACAATAATCCAATAAGACATAAGTATAACTGCACAAGAGCAGTTACACTAGTTAAAGGACTTCTTCACATCTCTTAATTGTGATAATGCCCGATAAAGTGTACAATTTACCATGTGTTACTACAATGCACTGTAATGCATTTAACTTTGTATGGTGCACTTTGGTGCTATTCATTTTCAATGGAACCCCAATGTACTTAAAAGGTGCCAATAGATCCCCTTGCAACGCACTATAACACACATGTAGCAATAATGCTGCAGGCCCAGTTTTTCATCTATTGACATGAATTGGTAGCCCATTCAAATTGAAAAGGCTGTTATAATATAATACATGTTAAAATAAATCTGTTTAAGTCAAGACGTTACTTCTAGTCACTCTTAGAACTTGCTGTAGCTAGTGATGTGCTAAGTGCACCGCAAAAATACTATGAATATATGTTTATTTTAGCAGAAAAATATACATTCTTCTTTTTGTTTTTAACATATTTTTCAAAACTAATACTATTTCAGATATTTCTTAATTTGTTTCCAAATTACAGTGACCCAAAATATTCATAGGTATTTATGCATACACAAACATTTTATTTTTTAGATTTCAAATATTTTTTAATAATGTGCTTTAATAATTTTGAAATGTAGTTTTTTTACATACTATGACTCTGGCATGGATATTCTCTCCTCAGAGCTGAAGATGAAGAAATAAAGTAGCAAGCAGGAGAGAAAAGATGCTGAACACCATGATTGGATAGTCACAGGGATCATGTGATTAGCAACCATTTGGATTGGTTAATAATCAGCACATTAATAATAAACACATTACGTTCTTTAGAGACATCATACAATCTGCAAAGTGTGTACCAGCATGGAAAAAAAAAAAGACTTTAATTAACCTCCTCTAATCACAGGGACCTTCCCAAGGGCATTAATTTACAGAAGGGTCACTGCAACTGAGTTAAGTCACACATCAATCCATTTAACCACACTCACCACTGCTAAACTGCAACCAGTCTATGGAAAGAAATTCTTAATGCAATGCTTATTATTCTTTAACTACTCTTCCAGGTTGACGTCTCAAACAGATGTGAGTCCAAATCAAATTAAAGATTTCAAGCCATATACCCACTTGTAAAAAAAAGTAGGCCATTTTGGAATGTTAACAAACGTCTTTTTAAATAGAGGCTTAAAAATAATGATTAATACGCTATTCCCGGGCAAAATAAGATGTTGGATATAAACACTGAAGATGTACTTTGTCTGTGGGTTCCTCTTTCGGAGCTGTGATGGGGAAGTGGAAAATCACTACAGTAGTTGGTGCTACTACAGTATAAGCCACAATCCTCCTGGTCCTGCTTGGGTTTCCAGCTTCCCTTCTTCATACGGACCACAGGGGGTGGCTGGAACTGCTGCCATTCATAGAATGTCTTATTTTTTTCAGTGTATACAAGGCCCTCTCCTATTGGACGAGTTTGAATCATAACATCGCTGTCCCTCCTCTACATCTTCTCCAATCAGTGCCTTGTATACATAAAAAAAGGCGTGCTATGCATTACAATGTGCAAAGGGGAAGCAACCAGCACCAAACCTTAGCAGGATCCAGTGGATCTTGGCTATTACTGTAGTAGCCCTGACTACCACAATGATTTTCAGCTTCCCCAGAGGCCCCCCTGGTATGAGTAATGTATACTTACACTGTGCCATGTTGGACCAATGTAATTATAAAATACAGATCATTTCTGGGGTTCAACTTCAAATTGATTTACATTTTATATTTTTTTATTGAATTCCTACCAAGATCCAACATTTACATTTATACTAAACTGTTTAATTGACTGTATATTGTCCCTTGTTTTTCTGTATATGGATAATGGCACTGTAATTATTTTAATAAAAAAAAAAATGAAGTACCTTTTTCCTAGGTTATATACAGCTGTCACGTGACTCAGCTCTTTCGCAGCCTGTCTGCAGAAAAAAACATAAGCAGGAAGAACTTCTAGTCCTCTTCTGCTGCTGGTCACGTGTTCAAAATAAAAAAAAACAGCCTTTGGAATACAGCGTAAAAATAAATAAATAATATCATTAAACTGTTTTAAATTGTCATACAAATATATTATTGAAATCAAAATGTATTATTTTGTGCAAACATGGTGTGGGGCAGATTTCTGTTAGTCACAGGCTGTTCACACCCCTCCAGCCTTTGTCTTAGAATAATAGGGAGGTGAAGCCACCATTATTCTACATGTCATATCCAACCCCCCATTGTGTTTAGCTGGTTAGTGGACATGGAGGAGGAGGGAGGGAATGGGCTGTCATTTACCACTGTGTATATGTCCACATGTGTGACTCTAGTCACATGGGATGCTTCGATGTAATAGGGAGAAAATGCTCAACATAAAAACTCCCTGAAAACTGAGCATGTGCAGAGCTGCCACCACAGCTGCAGAATCCCTAGCTGAATTGGGGACATAAACAGAAGGTGGCGAAAGAGGACAGCGTGATCAACCCATTTTTTTAAAGAATACAGAACACAATTCACATAGTGACTGTGTGAGAATGAACAGCATGTAATACGCCATTTATTGATAGTTTTTTATCATGTAGGATTCGTGACACTTTAATAAATTGCTACCTCTAAGGCAATTTTCATGCGATTTTGAAACAATTTCAGGGAATGCCTGTGTAAACTTGAGGTCTATGGACCTCAACTCGCATCAAAGTCGGACCAAAGTAGTGCAGGGACTACTTTGAAGTCGCACAGATATGAATGGTTATCATTGGGAATCATGGGGTATGACTTGTCATGCGACTCTGATGTCCAAAGTCGCAGGAAAAGTCGCACAGGTGTGAAAGGGACCTAAGGCAATTTTGGAATAAAAGAAAGGTTATTTTCTAAAAAAATAGAACATTCTATATAAAATATGTGCATAAAGTACCTGTGGTTATGCGCATTTATGCCCGTATGAGCGTAAAATCTGCAGATCTACGCACGTAAAAACTGCAGCTGCATCCTAAACATAGCACACATTTTTGTATGTGTACAGCTGTGTACAGTATATAGCCTAATTGATTACTATAGTGCTGCATTTAGATGCATATAAAACTACCTGGTGTACGCATCTAAACACAGCAAGTTTTTTTTGCCCGTGAGAATGAGCTCTAAAGCTGATCTCTAAATTCACCTTACTGGACAATGCAAAACCAGCTAGCTAGAAATTTGTCAGGCTGTTTTTACAAATCTTTGCACAGCCAAAAAATGCCTCTTTCAGGCTACCGTATGTAGGAAATAAAATGTAATATTTAAAGTCTAAGTAAAGCCAAAAACGTTTTTTTTGGATAGAGTGGGGGAATGGTTGGACAAATTGTCACTAAGACCTGTGGACCTCTTGGGGATGCTTCCCCACACTTCCAGACATCCTTGTCGCTGTGACGATGAGCAAGTCGAACACACCATACAGAGCAAAATAAAGCTTTTTGGTGTAAAAAATAAATAAATTAATTACTTATTCAAGATAAGGTCTTATCAACGCTTTGTGCAAAGGATGCAATTATGTAGCTCTCTACTGAGTATCTCTTTTTAAATACAAGAAAGTATATTTCCATCTCTAGGTGCTGCAGATTGGCGCTGCATGATGTTAGTAAGCCTAATATCTACCAAGACATCCACTTCTGTCTCGTGCGTTTTCAAGCAGCTTTCAGATGATATCTACTTTTTTTCAGTTTGTATACATGGAGGTTTTTGTGTATCCATGACAGTTCAATTATGCAGCAAATGAAGATGACCTGCCCCACAAATAGGGTTCACTGAAGCCTGACAGAAGGGCAGCTATGATTACCATGGGCTGCTTGTGTCAGCAGCACTGGTCAAAATTACCTTGTTTTATTGAATCTCTTCTATCAACTTGTAAACTAAAACTATGATATCTTGGAGCCAAATGAGCGCCAATGAATGGTACTAATAATGGCCAATGGCAGGGCTTCCTTAATGACTTTACTGTTTACCATTTAAAAAAAAAAAAAAGCAAATTAATTAGATTTATCTTGAAAATTTTCAACACGTGAAAAGATTGATTTAACCAGAACTAAAGTTTTTATTCATTAGGTAATGATTTCATCTTTAAAGCGGCGTTCCACCCAAAAGTGGAACTTCTGCTCATTTGCCTCCGGTGCCACATTTGCCACCTTTCGGGGGAATGGGGAGCGGATACCTGTCTTTGACAGGTATCCTCTCCCCACTTCCGGGAGACTGGACCGCGGCACATTACATCAGCAGCCTGGCTCCCAACTCCTCCTTCCCCCGCCGCCAGACCAGTAGGAGAGCGCATGGGTGCCTCGCTCATGCGCAGTAGGGACCCGGCGTTTAGCCATAATGCTTCACTACCGGGTTCCCTTACTGGCAATGGTGGCGGCAGCACCCGACAGCTGATGAAAACATCAGCTGCGGTGCTGACATCGCTGGACTCCAGTAAGTGTCCTATTATTATAAGTCAGCAGCTGCAGTATGTGTAGCTGCTGGCTTTTAATTTTTGCAGGGGTGGGAGGACCTCCGCTTTAGTGTGAGTTGCTTTACAAGTACCGTATATACTCGAGTATAAGCCGACCCGAATATAAGCCGAGGCACGTAATTTTACCACAAAAAAATGGGAAAATGTATTGACTCAAGTATAAGCCTTGGGTGTCCATCTGCATGCCTCACTGTGCCTCACTGTGTCCATTTGCATGCCTCACTGTGCCCATGCCTCACTTTGCCCATGCCTCACTGTGCCCATGACTAGACTGACGTTTAACATGGGAGTCTATGGAAGGGGTGCCCGGCTTTGAAAAATCGGTGCTCCCCGGCCCTAGATCCCCCAGACAAAAAAAACATATAGAGGAGAAATGGGGCTACATGTGTGCCACGTTTGGGGTCCAGGGGACCTACGGCCGGCCGATACCGGGTCCCCAATTCCGGGAGATCAGGCGCAAAAAAGTAACTCGAGTATAAGCCGAGGGGGGCATTTTCAGCACAAAAAAATGTGCTGAAAAACTCGGCTTATACTCAAGTATATACGGTACATTTTTTTTTTTATCAAACAAAACGTGTTCATTGAGCACAAAAGGTATTTGCTCATACATGGGTCAGAGCAAAGCAAGTACAAAAGATCTATCAATTTCAGCATACATAACAGCAACATATTATACAAAACAGTCTGAAAGAACAATGGAAACCCGCTCTCCACTGCAAATAACTGAACACTCCGTTTTCCCCATACATGTATATGGAAAAGTGAAAATAATAGCAGATACTAAAACAAACGGTCATAAACCAGATCCAATGGGGCTAGTCCAGGAACGTCCAGCCATGGGGCCCACAATCTATCAAATTTGCCTCTCTTACCCCTGTGTTGATAGACAAGTTTTTTCTAAGCGGATAGTGTCACCCATTTGGGTAAGCCATGCCTGTAACGTAGGGGGTTCCGTGGATTTCCAGTGTCTCAGGATCAACTTTCGAGCCTGGAAGAAAGCCCTCGCTACAGCTTGTTTATGGATGTCCTCCAGTGGGAGTGTGTCTAGTATACCGAGAAAACAATGTTTAGGTTCGGCAGGGATCTTAGTCTGGAAGACTCTAGCAAGGCTATCCAGGACCTGTGACCAATATAGATGGAGCCTTGGGCACCTCCAAAGGAGTTGGATCAAATCTCTGTGGTCTCTACTGCATCTGGTACATTCTGCATCCGACCTCACCCCCATGCAAGCTAATCTAGCTAATCTAGCTGGCATATAGTGAACCCTCAGAAGAATATATAGCTGCGACACACGCTGAGCCACATTCAGAGAACACAGGGGAACAGCCTGCAAGGCCTCCTCCCATTGCTCCTCTTCGAAAGCTCCAACATCTCTTTCCCACTGCGACACCACCTTGAGACGGGAGTCCCCGTGGAAAAGGTTGAGGAGCATAGCATAGCCACAGGAGATAAAGCCTTTATAGTTGGTAACCTCAAACATGTAGTTGAAAATGGTGGTGGAATCCAGGGACCACTGGTCCCCATCCCCCTGGGTCCTGACCGCATGCTTAAGTTGCATGTAGTAAAAGTGCATTGTGGCAGGGAGTCGAAAGGCTTCTCTAAGCTCTGAAAAATGCCTCAGCCTTCCCTCTCGGAAAATATGGGTCAGATGAGATATTCCAAATTGTAACCACTTGGTACCATAGGGTAATTTTGCCAGTTCCGGGAAGTAGTTGTTATCCCATATGGGGCTATATTTAGTGAATCCCTGCACCCCTTGCATTGTTCTCACCTTAGTTCAAATTTTTTGCATAAGTACATACGTAGGGAACAACCTATCAGACTTACTAAAGTGTAGGGCCTCAAGACCATCCGCCACCCCCGACCCTGTTGTAAATTGAAGTAGTGCGGGAGTGGAGTCTAACAAATTCAGGTGCAGCTCCCGTTGGGGGTGCACTGCCCTCGCTATGTGCTGCAACTGTGCAGCTAAGTAGTAAAGCCAAAGGTTGGGCAATGCCAGTCCTCCAGCTTCTTTTGGGCGCTGCAGCTGTTCCAGTTTTATTCTGGCTGGTTTTGACTGCCAGAGAAGTGACAGGAAAACCGAGTTTATAATGCAGAATTTTTTCAGAGGAATGACCATTGGGGTATTGTGAAGCACATAGAGTAACTGCGGCATCATAATCATCTTAATAAGGTTTACCCGGCCCGCCAGGGATATCTTAAGCCTGCTCCATACTTTAACCCTATCTCGGCAGAGGTTAAGCAAAGGGGTCAAATTAAGTTCAATATAGTCTAGTGGTTGGGGGGTTACCTGTATACCCAAATATCTAAAAGATCCTGAAAGTGGAATGTCTTGTATGGTCAGCACCGAGGGATCAGGTGTCACATCCAGCAACATAAGAGAGGACTTAGTCCAGTTTATAACTAAACCGGAGTATTCCCCAAACTCCCTTATCAGCCTCATAGCCTCCCGAAGAGAAGTAGATGTATCACCAAGGAACAACATCGTATCGTCAGCATACATCATTATCTTTTCGTGAAGTTCACCGTACCGGAATCCTTGTATAGATGTATTAGGGCAAACAACAGAGGGGACAGGGGGCAGCCCTGTCTTGTGCCTCTGTATAGTTTAAAACTAGGGGACAACCGGCCTCCCTCCCTGATGTGCACCACCGGTGAACAATATAGCAGCTGAACCCATGAAATGAACCTATCCCCGAACCCAAATTTGTGCATGACTGCCCAGAGATAGTCCCATTCAATGCTATCAAAAGCTTTGTGGGCATCAAGGGACAGTAACGCCCGGTTATCCGCTGGAGACTGGATATTGAGAAAGAGCCGGTGCAAATTAATGGCCGTTGATTTTTGGGGCATGAATCCGGATTGATCCGAATGGATAATAGTGGAGATCACCATGTTAAGACGCAACGCCAAGACTTTCGCCAAAATCTTGACGTCATTTTGCAAAAGAGAGATAGGGCGATATGAGCCTGGGTCAAGGGGGTCCTTATGTGGCTTCAATATTAGCACAATTGTAGCTCTAGACATAGATTGGGGGAGCTCCCCCTCCCTCCTGGCCTCATTAAATACTTTCAATAGTCTAGGTAATATACAATCTGCATATTGCTGGTAAACCTCTATAGGTAGACCATCATCACCTGGGGCCTTAGAATTGGGGAACTCACTGGTCGCCAACTGCAATTCCTTTAAAGTTAAGGGAGCATCCAATTGCATCCTAGAGGAAGAGGACATTTGGGGAAGTTCTACAGTACTAAGATATCGGTGAAGGGAGTCTGTTGTGTAGGTTTGTTTGGATTCGTAAAGGGACTAAAAATCAACTAAGGTGGACATTATCTGAGAGGGGGAGTTAGTCACTCGCCCAGTATTAGTGCGCAGCGCCCCAATAGAAGGGGACACTTGGCGGGCATGGGCAATTTTAGCTAAGAGGGGACCCGTGTGCTCCCCTTCCTCGTAGAAGGCCGACCTGTTAAAAAATATTTTTTTCTCAGTCACGTGGCTCAGGGCCGCCTGGGCAGCCAACCATGTGTCTTTATTGCTGTCCGTGGGGTCCACCAAAAAAGAAAGAAAAGAAAATGAAAGAAAAAAGTAAGGAAAAAAAATTAAGAGCTTGTTCACATGTGCTTTGCTCTCTGAAGAGCAGTCAGTATTTGGATTGCTCTTCAGAGGGCATTTGTCAGGCAATAAGGAGGCATATCGTCTATTCACCGCCTGCTTTATCCACGCACTAGCATGCCACAACTACATGCTTTGCATGTAGTTGTGGAGCACTTGCAGAGCAGTGCTATTCACTTAAATGGTTATTTTTCAACAGAGGTATAATTTCTGCCAAGAGTGCAAAGCATAGCATTGCAGCTATGGCATGTGTACACCCCATCCACTGCATCTGTTGCTAAAGGAGGTATAAGTTGGTGGCTGGTAAAATCACAGCTCAACCGTGGGGATTTACAGCCCCCCCCAACCCCCAACATGGTAATAAGCCCCAAGAACTCATTCACACAGATAGTCTTGCCATGTAAATGAGTAAATTGTTCTTGCAGCTGGAACTACTTGTTCCTTTAGTCTAAAGGGAAGCAGTAGCTGTACAAACACAACTGCAGATCCTAATATGACAGGTGTGGAAGTGTGGGCGAGTGGTGCTGAATTCACACTGTCTGTGTTCAGGGCCATACACCTGCACCCACACAACTGTGTTCATACAGCTGATGCTTCCCCATAGCATAACATAGGCTGCCTGCACACAGCTCCAGGTGATAAGCAAACCACTTATTCACACTGTATAGGCCACACCAGTGGTTCTCAACCCTGTCCTCAAGTACCCCCCCCCCCCCAACAGGCCATGTTTTGGGAATTTATCTTAGATAAAATAGCTGTCCAAAATACCAAGCCATTGACTATGATTTAAGCCCCTGTGCAAGATAAAGGAAAACCTGCAAACATGGCCTGTTGGGGGTATTTGAGGACAGAGTTGAGAACCACTGGGGCACAGCACCTGTGAATGAGCCTCAAGACCCCTTCACACACACAGCTTTATTTATTAACTCAGTACAGTTTTTTATTTTTAGATTTACTGGAATTTTTTGGTCTGTGTCCACTAAAAATGATTTTAGTGTATTTTTTGCGAAAATATCATTTGATATTTTCAGTGGGTCGGACCTGTCAGATAGGCTGTATAGGGTACTGTGATTTCTAACAGAAGCCATGCATAGATGGTGCACAGTGTTCCTTTTTCTGGTTCACCTTTTTGATCCAAATGTGATCAAAGGTCTGTATGCAATTCTTCATTTAATAGAGGTTTTGAACAACTCAGGGATCAAAGAATCAGCCATAATATTTGGTACAAAGAACATGGTGGCCTAGAGCTTCCTCACACAGTAGCACTACTTTAAGCTGTAGAGGGAAGGAGAAAAAATATTCATAAACAATATAGGGAGTCATGTCAGACTTTTAAGGAGAACGCACCAAGCATGTGGATGATTCTAAATAAAAAAATCCAACTCCTTAGAGACACAATTAAAATGGTTATTGACACCACTAAATATCTAAGCAGCTGTAATAACAAAATAACTAATAATTTAATGCTGCCACATATAAATATTATTATATATTTATTATATATAAATATTATTTTAAAAAAATGCACACTCAGTATTAGCTGGAAAAATTATATGGCCAGCACAAAGTTTTTATTCAATCAGGTCTGGCATGTTACAACAGGAGAACATGTACATACAGGTAGGTTCTATATACCTGACAGCTTTTAAGTAACAATCAAACCCTCTCTAGTGAACACATCTACAAGTACAAAGAAACCAATGTGCCCGATTTGAAAAGTTCCGAAAAATAACTTTTCTATAGCTTGCCATAAAATCTCACCTAGTTTCCATGGAAAAAAAATAAATAGTAGAACAATTTGACATGGCAAGTTGCGATGTTGAAGTGCAGTCTTAAAAAAAAGTGCAAAAGAAACAGATTATGCCCTTTATAAATAGGAAGATCAACAGGCTCACAATAATAGAGCGCTCACATTTTAGAAAAAGAGAGAATAATGGCAGAAAAAGACCAAGTGGTCCGAGTCTATTTATTTATTTATTTTTCTTACGTTTTTTGTCTGAGTATAGTTCTACGTTTGTCGCAAGCATGTTTAAAGTGGAGCTCCACCCAAAAGGGGAAGCTCCGCTTGTTTGCTTCCTCCCCCCATCTGCTGCCACATTTAGCAATTTTCGGGGAGCGGGTACCTGTTTTTGACAGGTGCTCGTCCCCACTCCCAGGAGATTTTGCCATGGTGAGGTCTCTCGGAAGTTCGGCACCCCTCCTTCTTTCACCGCCTCAGGGGCATTCAGAAAGTGCAGCATGCTTTGTGTATGCGCAGTAGGCTTTACTATAGTTTCCCTTACGAGGAATGGCGGCAGAAGCTCCCAACAGCAGATTGAAAAATCGGCTGGGGTAACACATCACGGGAACCCTGGACAGGCAAGTGTCCTAATATTAAAAGTCAGCAGCTAAATTATTTGTAACTGCTGACTTTCAATTTTTGGAGGGGGGGCTGGAGCTTCGCTTTAAATTAACTTACTGTTAACTGACTCTTTACCTTTGCTGGAAGTTTGTTTCAAGCATTAACTCTTTTGGGCAATATAATACTTGTCTCGTCCGAGGAATGATCGTACGATTTTCTGATAGTGTGTACACAACTTTCGACAGCCGATTCCGATCGAAAATTTCTGAAGGGACAATTTTTGTTCATTAAAGCGGAGGTCCACACAAAAATGGAACTTCCGCTTTTCGGAACCCTCCCCCCCCCTCCGGTGTCACATTTGGCACCTTTCAGGGGGAGGGGGGTGCAGATACCTGTAAAATACAGGTATTTGCACCCACTTCCGGGCGTAGACCCCCGTGGAATCCCGCAGAGTCTACGCCACTTCCCGTCTCCCCCCTCTGTCTTTTGGGATACACACAGGTCCCAGAAGACAGCAGGGACCATTTGGGACGCGCAGTGCGACTCGCGCATGCGCAGTAGGGAACCAGGAAGTGAAGCCGCAAGGCTTCATTTCCTGATTCCCTTACCGAAGATGGTGGTGGCAGCATCCGAGGACCGATGGACGGGAAGCCGACATCGCGGGCGCCCTGGACAGGTAAGTGTGCTTATTTTAAAAGTCAGCAGCTGCAGTATTTGTAGCTGCTGACTTAAAAAAAAAAATACGGGGGGGGGCATCCGCTTTAAATGTACAAATTAGCTTTTGGAAGAAGACGTACTGCCACTTTTATGCAAATTTAGAGCATTGCAATGAAAAGTGTCAAAGCTCATTAGATAATGCCAAAAATAATATTATCTTGCAGAGTTTGTACAGTTCCTTCCAATTTCAAATACAATGGTTTGCAATAGCTGTGCTGTTCCATAATTTATACAGGATTAATATATTATACACTGAAATGCCACTGTGAAAGACGACAAAAAGCAACTTATTTTTATTTTATAAATAGAATAGAATCAGGACACTAAAACAGGAATTGATGCATATTCCCACACAAAAATGTATCCTTCGAGTGGTGCTTTTCACCTACCATATGCAACCTCTAGGGCATAAGGGACAAAGAAAGCTTGGAAAGTAGAATCTGAATGTAAAAAATTATCCAATCTTATCCAGCAAATATAACAGCTTGCATTCAGCATAGGGAAAATTAACATGGAAACCACAGGAGGCTGTCAATTCACAGTGTGCTGACAGTAAGGCACAGATCCCCACCAAAGAGATGCGTATGAATGCCAATGGAGAAACAATAGAGTGCAAGAATGACATAATAATAGATTAAGTGTGAGAGGTGGGCTGACTTGTTGCAAAGTATTTTCAGACTCAACAAAGAAAATGGTTTTCCTTACTGCCATTTTCTGGTTCAGCCTAATGAGATTTAAATTTAAAATATCACTATGGTACAGCTCTGCCAAAAACCTATACCCTGCAGTCAGTCTGCAGCCTTTTATACAATCATGTCTGCGATTAAATGGGCAAAAAGAATTCAACAGACACTAAGTGGGTGATGTAGCATTTTCTTTTGATAGGGTCTGAAGGATATTATTGGCCTCCTTAGCCAACTTTCTTGAGTCAACAGCCTTTTGTGCTCCACTTTCCATATAATAGAGCAGGTACAGTGAAACAATAAACACTCAATTGAATGAACCTTCATGCATATGCCAAATTGTAGAAGTCTTAATGTCTTTCTAGCAGCCATATATTATAACTTAAACGTGTCCCCCTAGCAGCTATGTATTCTATTTTTAACCCCCCCCCCCCAGCAATTTATACACAATGTCTACGACCCCCTCTAGCAGCCACGTATACAGCACTGCCCACCAACCGGCCCACCCCAGAAGTTATACATATACAGTACTATCTCTAGAGCCTCCAACAGCCATATGTATATACTTACTTTAAAGCATCACTTCAGTAGCCATATATACACACAATCTCGACTTTATTCCTCCAGGGGCCAGGTACATCATCTCTAAAGCCCATCTACCAGCCATATACCTAATGAATTGTGTCTGACATTTCCAGTTTAGCCCTGTGGTCCCATGTACAGGGGCTATGTCCCATATCACCCTGCTTAGCTGTCTAATCACAGCAGCAGGTTGCTGCCATTTAAGCTCTGCCCACTGCACTGGGCAGAGTTGTGTGTTACAGCCTAGTTTGGAATTCTCAGTTCCACCTGTTCCTGGCATTGGTGGAAAGAGTTACAAGGTCAGGAGGGAGAGAGCACAGCAGGGGCACAAGACTTTGGCGCACGGTAACTGTTTTCCACTCACACCAATGTTTACCGCACATGCCCAATGTGCACTATTGTTCTCTCTACTCCCTGATGGGCACTATTGTTTTCTCCCCACCCCTCACTGGGCATTATTGTTCTTCTCTTCCCCTGCTGGTCACTATTGTTTCCCCCATATCCCACTGGGTGCTATTGTTCTCCCCCACGCCATCTTATTGGGCACTGTTCTTCCCCACGCTAAGGGTACAATTCACTTTTCACTAAGGGTACAATTCAGCTTATTACGTTCGTTATGTCAGTCACGTGATCACTTACCGCCTGTGATAATGAAAATGTCAATTCACTTTCGCTCGTATGCGGTATTTAACGGAAACACCAAAAATGTTTGGTAAATAATGCATAAAAAGGCAATAAAGTCAATTCACTAAAGGAAATAAATAAATAAATGCATGCGGTAATTACGGTAAGTACTGCTCCGAGCTTGAAATAAGTATGTGGTAACCATGGCAATGTCAGACCCCCCCCAGTGATTGGTTGAAACATAGGCCGGAAAGTGCAAGCTGAAGGTGTGTGGAGTGTAAGAGGAGTGAGGATTGTTATCTAGAGGCTGTCAGAGGATATCTTACCTAAATGGAGTCCTTTGCATCCAGTCTCCTGGAATTTAAGGCAATACAGAAGAGAAGGAGATTTCAAGTGGTCCTTTTGAAGGAAAGAACCTTAAGGCTGGGTTCACACTTTTGCGAATTGGATGTGGGTTCACATTGAAAATTGACAGGGGGAATTTTTTCCTCCCATTACACCAGTCATTTTTTCTTCTCATGACCACAAACACTTGACCACTTATTCCAGGGTATTCATGCCCGCACCCCTACCATGACTAGTTTACTCTGGGGCTTTTTTCTCCCTCTAACCCGCAATGTAAGGGTCCTATAATACATACACCTTTCACTGCTAAACTCATACACTATGTTATACATTGCATTGTTCTGACAGCTCGGTTCTGTGTATGCAATGAATTGACCCCTGCACTACATATATTATGTTGTGTATTACACAGTGCTGCTGAAGTATGTTTTTCTCAACAGTTGCTCTTTACTCTGTAGCTTGCAACTTTTTTTTAATGAAGTTCTTCTTTAAGGTTGACTCAGACAAATTGTTAGCTCTCTGCCTGTATTAGATTTTTTTATTGATTCTTAAAGCACAGTAATTTTTGAGTATTGTATGGGTACAAACACTGCAGACTGTGTACAGTATATACAATATGTAGGCTCAGACTAACTGTGCTCCTTTAGGTCACAAACAATATTCAGCACAATCTGGCTATGGCCATTTATGCCATGCTCTGAACACTGCATGCCTTCCCCATGCATAGATGTCCCCCTTTCTTAAGTTTCACAGTTAGGATGTATGTGTGCAATGTGTGCAATGTCTACAGCCCCCCTCCAGCAGTCATCTATGTACCACTTCCGCAATTCCCTAGTAGCCATAACCAGTTTACATCACCACTTCAGCACTCCATACAGCCATACATATATACAGTATAATATTATATATATATACTGTATATATATATATATATATATACATACACACACACATACACACAGTTAGGTCCATATATATTTGGACACAGGCACAATTTCCATACTTTTGGCTCTGTATGCCACTAGAATAAAATTAAAATGAAACAATCCAAATAATTTGAAGTGAAGACTTTTAGCTTTAATTCAAGGGGTTGAACATTAATATCAAGTACAAATTCTGGGAACTGCAACCATTTTTATACACAGGCCCCCATTTTCATGGGCTCAAATGTAATTGGACAAATAAATATAATCATAAATAAAATGTTTATTTTTTATATTTTGTTGAGAATCCTTTACTGGCAATGACTGTCTGAAGTCTGGAACCCATGGACATTACCAAAGACTGGGTTTCCTCCTTTCTAATGCTTTGCCAGGCTCTAACTGCCGCTGTTTTCAGTTGTTCTTTGTTTGTAAGTCTTTCTGCCTTTAGTTTTGCCTTCAGCAAGTGAAATGCATGCTCAATTGGGTTGAGATCAGGTGACTGATTCGGCCATTGCAGAATATTCCACTTCTTTTCCTTTAAAAGCTCCAGGGTTGCTTTTGCAGTGTGTTTTAGATCATTGTCCATCTGTACTGTGAAGCGCCATCCAATTAACTTTGCTGCATTAGGCTGAATCTGGGCTGACAGTATATCTGTAAATACTGCAGAATTCATCCGGCTGCTTCTGTCACATCACCAATAAACACCAACGACCCAGTGCCACTGGAAGCCATGCATGCCCATGCCATCACACTGCAAGCTCCAGCATGTGATCACAGATGATGTTGTGTGCTTTGGATCATGAGCTGTTCCACACTTTTTTCTTCCCGTCATTTTGAGTAATCTTAGTTTGATCAGTCCAAAGAATGCTTTTCCAGAACTGGTGTAGCTTTTTTAGATGTTTTTTGGCAAAGTCTAATCTGGCTTTTCTGTTCTTCAGGCTTATGAATAGTTGTAGACTTGACAATGATACACCCACCTCCTGGAGCATGTCCTTCCCTTGTCTGGATGTTGGGAATGGGTTTGTCTTTACCATAGAGAGGATCCTGCGATCATCCACCACTGTTGTCTTCCATGGACATCCAGGCCTTTTTATGTTGCTAAGCTCACCAGTGCATTCTTCTTTCCTCAGAATGTACCAAACTGTTGATATGGCCACTCCTAATGTTGCTGATATCTCTCTGATGGATTTGTTTAGTTTTTGAAGCCTTACAATGGCCTGTTTCACTTGCATGGACAGCTCTTTTGAACGCATGATGTAGGTTCTCAGCAAAAGATTCCAAATGCAAATACCTCACTATCTACTCCAGATCTTTTACCTGATAAATTGAAGAAGAAATAATGACAGAGTAGCCCACACCTTGCCAGGAAACAGCTTTTGATTCAATTGTCCAATTACTTTTGGTCCCTTGAAAAAGGGGGGGGGGGTGGCTATTCTTAAAAGCTGTAATTCCTAAACCCTTACTCTGATTAGGATGTACATGCCCTCAAATTAAACCTGAGAGTGTGCACTTTCAGCCCATATCATTAAATAACTATAGCTTGAATATGTTTGGGTAAATACCAGAAAAAATCTAAAATTGTGCCTGTGTCCAAATATATATATGGACATAACTGTATATATATATATATATATATATATATATATATATATATATATATACAGTATATAAAGCCTTTCCAATAAGACCCATATAAATCAGATTTAAAGCACCCTAGTAGGCATACATAAATTATCTTTTTCCTATCCTTTTTCTTAATAAAGCAGTGGATCAGTAGGATGCCTGAGATAGCTCCACTCCATCAAGTCCTCCAAGGCAGAAAAAGGAGTACATAGGTTGGGTTTACCTGCTAGAAACTCTTTATATAGCAATTGAGGGGTGTTACATCATTGAACCCTCAGAAGTAGCCTACAGTACAGAGATGGAGGAATTTGAATAGGCAAATACTTTAATCACTGGTCCAACACTTTAATTCTAATTTTTATTTTTTTTATTTTGCAGAGTTTGAGCCTCCACCATCTAAATGCAACGTTTGTTATGTGCAAACTAGAGTTGATCTGTGCTGCAAATTCTAATAATTATAGTTTAGCCTAAGGAAAATCCAAAGTACAGAGAATATTTTTGAGTAAAACTGACAAAAAGAGAAAAAAAAATGTCAATATAACAAACCACGCAAATAGCAGGCTTCACTTATCAAAAGTTTCTATAACATCTTTGCAACATACTGTGAGCAGCTCGGAACATATATACATGTATAGGGATAAAATGCCAATACCCACCCATGTTAGTGCATATACAAAAAAGTAAGTGCTATTGCAAAGGGTACATGTAAGGTTTTCTTGAGTTAAATGTGGCATACATAAAAAAAATATGTATAATAGCATACGTCACGACTCACTTGACAGCAGACATGAGTGGGCATTTATCTCATTGTTAGCATTAACAAAGCCCAATTATTAATGTGTTTCATAAAAACCATTCTGTCACAATAGAAATTTTCTTAAAGATAGAAAAGACATTCATTGATATACATGTGGCATTTCAAAGATTCTGACTAAACTAAGGTTTAAATTTGACAAATGTTTGGCATATTAAAATATTATGTATGAAAGAAAACTTAAAAGTACATTTCTGGGTAAAAGGTTTATTAGTCACTGTCAGAGAAAACTTTGAACATTTGTAAAGCAATTCCCAAACTATTCAAGTTACCCAATAAGAACAAACATGTTTCTATTAAATCACTTTTGTGAAGTAATACAATTGGTGACTTTGGACCGGATGCGCTAAATTCTAATGCCGCGTACACACAACCGTTATTCATGTCATGGTAAAAAACAATGTTTTTCTCAACGTGATTTTTCGTGTTTCCTCTCAAGCCTGCCTTGCATACACACGTTCATGAAAAAAAAACGCATGAGCAAAGCGCGGCGACGTACAGCACGTACGACGGCACTATAAAAGGGGAAGTTCCATTTTAATGGCGCCACCCTTTGGGACGCTTTTGCTGATCTTCGTGTTAATAATGTTTGGTGAGAGACGATTCGCGCTTTTCAGTCTTCGTGCTCTTCGGTCCATTACAGCGCGACGAATGTGCTATCTCCATTACGAACGCTAGTTTTACCAGAACGAGCGCTCCTGTCTCATACTTGATTCTGAGCATGCGCGTTTTTTTCCCCTCGTAAAAGCATACACACGACCGTTTTTCACAACGTTAAAAAAAACGATGTGAAAAACGACGAGAAAAAATAGAGCAGGTTCTAATTTTTTTTGAGCCCATTTTTCACGTCGTTAAAAATGCTCTGGAGCCTACACACGATCGTCCTTTCGGGCTCATTTACACTTGCTTTGGCTTCAACACACAATAACAACTAGGTTACATTTTCTTCAAAACAAGGCTTCGGACAGGCTTTGTTAAATCTCTCTGAACGCTGCCACTAAATAAAATGGTTAGCTTACAGTCCTGTTTACACCTGCTTTTGCTTTGCTTCACTTCAGCTTTGCTTCAAAAATTATACCCCATGTAGCTTTAGTGGTGCTTCAAAGCGTCTTCAAGCCTCCATAGAAGTCTATGGCAAAGCTCGCTTGAAGCCCCACTGAAGCCCCACTGAAGCCTCATCGAAGCCCCACAAAGCCCCACAAAGCCTCACAAAAGCCTCACTGAAGCCCCACCGAAGCTGAACCAAAAGCCTCATCGAAGCACCACCGAAGCCTCATTGAAGACCCACAAAGCCTCACTGAAGCCCCACCGAAGCCCCACTGAAGCCTCATTGAAGCACCATGCAAAAACAGGTGTAAATAGGACTGTAAGCTAACTATTTTATTTAGTGACAAGGGCTTTGACTGGCCTTCAGAGAACTTTAACAAAGCGTGTCCGAAGCCATGTTTTGAAGCAAATGTAAACTAGCCCTTACTGCAAACGCCTGAATTAAGTAATTTGGTGAGGTATCCACATAGATTTGGTCATATGGTGTACAAGTTAGTTACAGGACAAAAAAACATTGATTCTTAGTATCACTCTTTAAATTTCCCAGAGAAGTTTGTGTAGCAAAAAATAATGCGACATGAGGTTGTTCCTGACCAGTGATGAAAATTTCAATAATCAGGCATCAAAGGAAAAATAAAAAACTCAGAAGAAGATGACCTAGTGTTGCACAGCTGCAACACTACTTGGACACTATTGTCCAAAAACAATTCAGAAAAACCAGGGCCATTGAAGACCATACAACATCCGCAGGGCTCAGAAGCACAGGGTTGTCTGGCTACACATAGTTTATGCAACTAGCACAATATTTAAGTGAATACTTTGAAATAAAATTATTGTATACATAGTTTGAAAATCTCTATATGACGGATATGAAATCAACTAGAATTCTAGTTGGATAAAGGAATTGGCTTTGAAATGAAGAGTAGAGAGGTATTATTATCAATGGTTTTGCTATGGGGTTCCATTAAACATATTTACAACCCAAGTGGAAGTGGGTAGCATTGATCGAACTTCCATACTCCAGAAGAAAGAAAGGGTGTCCTCTAATGAGACAAATTATAATTTTGCAATGGTTACTACCTTTTCACAGCAACATTCTGACATTAAGAGGATTCCAACTAAACATTGGGGAGTTTTGAAGAATGATAAAGTTCTGGGGCCGGTCCTTCCTGATAGGCCACAGGTTGTTTTCAGAGGGGTTCCTCCTTTGAAGCTTCAGATAGCTCCCAACATCCTAGATGCTCCGAATAGGGTGTCGTTCTTCCAAAGAACCAAAGGCTACTATCCCTGCCATAACTGTAATGTGTGTGCCATTAAGAAGGACAGGAGTAGAAGAATATGCCAGTTTAGTTCACATACCACGGGCAGGATATTTGATATCAACACCTTCATTACTTGTACATCCTTGAATGTTGTTTATCTTTTGATTTGTCCATGTGGCCTCCAATATGTAGGTCGCACGACATGTGCTATGCATGTTCGTGTGAATGAGCATATCACCAACAGTAAGAAAGGTTTTCCCAAGCATACGGTGTCCCGTCATTATCTAGAGTGCAATAAGAAAAATCCTAAAGGCACCACTCTTTTGGCCATAGACCGTTTTACTCCACATTGGCGGGGAAGTATGTCTAAGCGGGAAATTTCTAAACTTGAAACCCGCTGGATATACGACCTCAAGTGCTACACCCCTTTCGGCATGAATGTCGACTGGGATGTGAATTGTTTTATAAGCAACAGTTGAATCTCTGTCTATGCGATTTCGCCATCAGTGGACTATGTCCATAAGCATTCGCAGTTATTCCTATTTTATTGCTTTAGCTTTTAAATATTTTAAGGTTTTTATCCTTTTTTATGCTATTCTATTCATCCATTTAGGCAGTATATTGGTGGGTTTTTTTTGCCTTCTCCAACCATTGCTGCAATACATGCATTCATGAATGTATTTGTTAAATTTTTTAGTAATATATGATTTATTTCTTTATTATCATATGTTTTTAATTTCATGTTATTGGACACTAGTGGGCAGTGTCCATATACTTCATTCCATTATGTTATTCCTTATGGGTATTCATTTTGCACTTTAGGGAGCCTCCCCTTATTCCTCCCTTCAGTGCAATCACTCTGTTTTTATTTTTTATTTTATATTTTTTATTTTTGGGTTTTATGTATCCATTTGTGTACCTTTGTAAATATATACATATGTTTTATATATAAACCATTTTTCATATAGCCATGTTTAGGATGCATTGGTCTTATGGACTCTTTTGCTGGCCTTGTATGTAATTATGCTGAGCTGTTTCTGAGTTCCATTATGCCCTAATAGGTTTCCTTATGCTCCTTTATGTTTGTTATCAATTCGTGTCTGGGCCATGGAACGCATTACTGGGCCGGGATGCGCCTCAGTGATGCTATTTCCGGGGTAGGTGGTTATGTCTGCCAGCCGGATGTTTACACTCTGAGGGAAGGCGTCTCCTTGATGGGGCTGTACACTTGTGTCACTTCCGGGTGATGCGGAGGTTGTACCGCCCATCCGGAGATGTTGATGGACGTTGGTTTCAATTCCCTGTCTCCCTGAAAAGCACGACCGTCTGCGCATGCGCGGCTGCATCTAGTTTATTTTTGTTCCGCCCATCCGGAAATGCTAATGGACGCTGATTTCTACTTCCTGTCTTCTTGAACAGCACGGTCGTCTGCGCATGCGCGGCTGTGGCTGGTTTTGCTTTTGTTCCGGTTTTTGTCACCAGCGCGGCGGTGGTGCGTATGCGCGGCTGTTGCCTTTGGATGATGGTAACCAGAAACAGCTAAACACTTTGCCATGCTGTCCTATCATGGGCCAGCGTGGCTTGGGACTTCCTGTATATATGTGGGCGTGCTTGCATCATTGGCCACGCCTCTGATGATATCCATTCGGATGAAACATGTCAGGCTGGCCGATGCAAGCACGCTGAGAGCCACGGATTTGTCTATGTCATGATGATCATTATTTACCTGTAAGTAGTGTAGCGGGTATGTACTTTCCCGGGTGTAAATTTGAACTTGGCAGAGACATCAGTGATGTGTAATTCCCTGCAGCCCAGCAGGTGGCGCTGTCGCCCTGGGCTGGGGTTGAATCATTGCTGTGTGCCGTGCCTCCTTTTTGTCCTCCCTCGGCAGCGGTATGGTGGGGCAGGGAACCCGTCGTGCTTGCTGGGAGAGGGCATAAAGGGGCTGGCCATCTTTGTCATGGGGTCGAGTCCCAGGCACCTTCAGCCTGTGGTCGGTAGTTTGTGTCGGTCCTCTAGGCGGCCTAGGCCTAGAGGACAGCCGGAGGTCGTGTTCCATCCCAGGCACCTTTGGCCTGGGGTGAGGTGCTCGGATGGAGGTCTGGAGCTCAGTGCCCAACACTGAGTTCCGCGAGGGAAGGAGATCCTAGGGTACCCAGGGATTGGGTACCCGAATCTGGAAGGCGTAATGGACCGGGGGGAGCTCCTCACTCGAAGACCTGGTGCACCATATTGCCAGTGACGGGTGAGTCTCTCATCGGAGACCGCCTGAAAGGAAATCCCCCCCTCGCTCGGAGACCACAACTCACTTTCAGGGAGGAAAGTGGAGAACACATTGTGTCTGGGCCTACTCGCATCCACACCTCCTTTCCTGTTCTGTTTCTACAAGGGAGTTCAACTGATTGTGTTCATTCGAGGAGAATAAAGGAGTGTTGGACTTTAATGGTGTGGGGCTCATTTCCTGACAGACATTGTTCAAGGTAACTCTCGGTGGAGGCTCCAGGTGCACAGCACTGACCCGAAGGTAAAAAAGAACTTTGCTTACATCACACTGACACCTGTGGCGAAGGCCGGGCATGGTGTCCCCACTCCCTTCCCCTCTGAAGGTACCCCTAAACAAGAGACAGACGAGCTGAAGAAAAAGAGGGGAGTGAGGAGGGTGCTACACGTGGGGGCTCGGGTCCGGTATAGTGTTTGTGCACCACAGTATTGAACGTGTCTGCTGGAGGAGTTACGCGAGTAGGCAGGTCTTCATTGGCCGAAGTGCATCCCTGCTCGAAGTCGTGGACATGACCCAATGAAGGGAAAGGCCCGCCGCGCAGAAGAGTGGAAAAAGGGGGAAGCTCAGCCGTGTGAAGTAGTACACGTGGGGGTTTCTATTGCACTGCGCCACCAGGCACACCCCCATCGCTTAGTTCGTGGGCGTGACTCAGAAACAGAAAAGAAGAAAAGCCCGCGAACTGGAGCAAAGGGGAGGAGTCCAATACGTGTGAAGGACTACACGTGGGACGTTGGTGCAAAAACTTTGCAGTGTGCGATGGATCAGCAACAGGTCTCCATGTTCGGACATACATCGTGGATTCCAGTTCACCCTTCCACCACGACATTGACTGCTGCTGCTCCGGTAACAGATACGGGGATCCGGCTAAAGCCAAGGGGTCGATTCGCCCTGTATTCGTGCATGGACGTTGAGGCCCTGGGTGTGATTTGTCCCGGCTGTTCGGGACTGGTGTGCCAACTGAAGCCGTTCGGGCAATGCGAGGCCTGTGGGGAGTTCCTGTTCGAAGTGGATCCGGCGGTTTAGAAGCCGAGAACCATCTACCCTGGCCGTGCTGCAGGCAACACCACTCAGAGAGGAGGAATCACTGCTTTGACAGCCACCCCTACGCACACTGCAGCGACCGCGGAGGAGGTTGTGAAAACTCAACGGGAGAAATCCGAGGATGCTGACTCGGTCACCACTATCTCGCAGCGTCCACCACCGAAGAGAAAGACCGGCATGGTAGCCCCGACTAGCGGTTGTGGTGGACCGTCTGGCCCGCTTACGCCCGGCCCAGATGGATCCGTCGACGAGAGTTCCGGACGTCCCGCTTCAAGTAAAGGCCGAGGTAAGCCAGGCAGAGAGATTTGGTGTGTGGGAAGAGGTGAAAACTCAGTCTCCACTTCAGGCTACCTGCCCGCGGAGGAGTGTGACACCTCTGACCTAGAGTCGCTCTCGGACATGGGAGACGACATTGCAATAGATGAACTGTTTGCAGAAAAGGGCTGGGACAAAGTACCTCTCGCTTCATCCCGGGGGACCAGGGATCCACCCATGTCTACAGGGGAGAGTACACCCCGGGTGGAGGCACCAGCGCCTGAAGAGGGGTCCCGTCCCCAGCCTGCCTCTACATCTCTGGTGCCATCTGTACCGAAGACCGGGGAAAAGAGACTGTTACTGCGGGCACCAATGCCCAGATCAGATGTGATCAAGGTCCCTCGCCACCCGGACTCAATAGTTTTGCCTGGCAAAGGGGACAAAGCTACCATGCCTCCTTTGGCGAGACTACAATGCCTATTTGGCCAGAAGGTTGCTGCAGAGTACGGATGGGAGTATCCATACTTGTCCAAGGAACTGCTCTATGAGGTGGAAGTGTGCCGGGAGCGCTGGTACAATGACTTTGTGTGGACCCACCTTCAGGTTCCGCACGCCCGCAGGTACCTGGCATGCTCTCCCAAGGCTTTTCAACGTTTTAAAGACTGCAAGGCAGAGTGGATGTTGGGACGGCACATCCATGCAGACAAGGTGTTGATCCGGCGCAAGGAGGGAGAAGATGTGGAGTATAATCTGGAGACCATGGATCAACACTTGAAGCCACTTGTTCTGCCGCATCCCCGTTTTTACCTTTAGGAGAGAAGAGACTCCGTTCTTGTTATGCTGCTGAACTTTCTGGGGCCCGTCGCTTTTGCGCCCAGAGGAATGAAGGACTGTTCCTGTTGTTCTTCACCTTTCCTACAAGAGATCATGGACTCTGGGTAGATAGGGCCAAAGAGAAGAGGAAAGTTCCACGAGTGCAGTTACCGCAATGCTGTCACCAGGTGGCAGTGTTGCGCAACGTTAAACACTTTTCACGCACTCACTCTTTGGAGAAAAGGAATTTCTTCCCGGAGAAGTTTCTTTTCTCTCACATGAATACATGTGTCAGGGTTTATGTGTGTTGATTTCTTTCTTTTCCCTCTGCAGGAGAACATCCCATCAAGATCACTGAGAATGGGGTGGATCTTAGTCAGGATGGGTGGGAAAAGTAAAATGTGAATATGTGATTCCAAGTTGTGGTTTAATGCTGTTGTTTCTCTTCTTTCTTTCTTCCCTTTTTATTACAGGGCTCAGACACAGTGTTTTAGTTGGGTAGTTTTTTTCCTAAAAGTTTTATTTTTATGCAATTGTTAGTCGGTCTCTGGATTGGATTATATCAGCCGTTGAGGGCATGATTTACTCCAGACACTGGGGACCAGTGTCAAACCACCAGGGGGAGAGTGTAGCGGGTATGTACTTTCCCGGGTGTAAATTTGAACTTGGCAGAGACATCAGTGATGTGTAATTCCCTGCAGCCCAGCAGGTGGCGCTGTCGCCCTGGGCTGGGGTTGAATCATTGCTGTGTGCCGTGCCTCCTTTTTGTCCTCCCTCGGCAGCGGTATGGTGGGGCGGGGAACCTGCCGTGCTTGCTGAGAGAGGGTATAAAGGGGCCGGCCATCTTTGTCACGGGGTCGAGTCCCAGGCACCTTCAGCCTGTGTGCGGTGGTTCGTGTCAGTCCTCTAGGTGGCCTAGGCCTAGAGGACAGCCGGAGGTCATGTTCCATCCCAGGCACCTTTGGCCTGGGGTGAGGTGCTCGGATGGAGGTCTGGAGCTCAGTGCCCAACACTGAGTTCCGCAAGGGAAGGAGATCCTAGGGTACACAGGGATTGGGTACAAGAAACAGGAAGGCGTAATGGACCGGGAGGAGCTCCTCACTCGAAGACCTGGTGCAGCATATTGCCAGTGACGGGTGAGTCTCTCGTCGGAGACTGCCTGGAAGGAATTCCCCCCTCGCTCGGAGACCGCAAATCACTTTCAGGGAGGAAAGTGGAGAACACATAGTGTCTGGGCCTACTCGCATCCACACCTCCTTTCCTGTTCTGTTTCTACCAAGGGAGTTCAACTGATTGTGTTCATTCGAGGAGAATAAAGGAGTGTTGGACTTTAATGGTGTGGGGCTCATTTCCTGACAGACATTGTTCAAGGTAACTTTCGGTGGAGGCTCCAGGTGCACAGCACTGACCCGAAGGTAAAAAAGAACTTTGCTTACACCACACTGACACCTGTGGCGAAGGCCAGGCGTGGTGTCCCCGCTCCCTTCCACTCTGAAGGTATCCCTAGACAAGAGACAGACGAGCTGAAGAAAAAGAGGGGAGTGAGGAGGGTGCTACAGTAGAATACAATAAAATCCTATATTTATACCTAACAGGCTTCACTATGCTGGCTTTTCTTCTTTACATTGGGTAAGACTTCCTATTGAGGACTGCATAGCATTTCCACCTTACATTTGAGTCCTGGAGGTCGCTCTGATGCTGGTGATGCTGGATTTTCTTGATATTGACCCATCAAGTTTGGAGAGCCTACTGCATTTTATTATTTATTATAATCACTTGTGTTTTTTACCTTCTGGTAAGCAGATTGTGAGCACGTTGGTGTGGTGTGCTTTTTGTCTTTGCACACTGAAGTTTGGTGGTGGTTTCTCATCAGTTCCTACATTTACCTCAACATATGTATTTTTTCCCACTTGGACTGTCATTTATTCTTTATTTCACTGAAGCGCTGCATTTTTGGATCACTATATTTACAGCCCAGTTGAGTCTTTTTTGACATTGAAACCACTGTGTGCCTTATAGCCAAAGGTGCCCTTTATAATTGTGCTTGTATTTACACATAATATATTTAAACACTAAATTCATATTACAGCAAATATGTTTAATGGAGCGTGGTGTGTATGAATCTTCCAATGTTTTTAATTAATAATCCTATACAATAAATACAGAAGCTATATGTATATAAATAATTAGTCATGGCCCAATGCTTTTAATTATTTTAGCTTACACTATGCTGGAATAAAGATTTATGATACCAAAATGGTTAATTTGGGTATTAATATGTACAATGCACATTCAATACTATTATCAGCTTTTTATTTATTTTTCTTATTGTAAATGTAGCGGCCTCACCCCATCTCCTTTGTCTAGGGGTATGTCACACGACAGGGTGAGATGCGCTACGGCCCATGTCCTCCCCATAGCTGTGGGTGAGGTGAAGGCCAGTATCAGTATCTTCCTCGGGCCAATGTGCTTTAGTTATGAAACTCAGTCCTGCTATGCGGACACCTCCCTTTGCTCCCATTAACCAGAGTCCACACACCGATCACAGTCCAACTCTTGTTTTATTGCAAGCTCCACAATAAACAGTGCTTCAGTAGCCAACTGGTTGGAACATTATAACAGCCTGATACGGTGGGATGAGCAGGTCGAGGCACTATCCTGATTTCAATCTAAACCACTGTAGTTTCACCAGCGGTTATCGTAGCCTTGATTAGTACAGAACATAGAACTTGTGAGTCTCTACCAGCAACTCAAGAGAACGTATTTAGGAGTACCATCGCTGCGCTGTGGCCCTTATCAGGGGAAGATGTCCCTCCAAGGGAGTTAACGGAGGCCCATCCGTCACCGGGTTGATGCTGCTCCGGACTCTCCGGACGGGTGACCTCCCCGGCCTCCTCACCTCAGATGCGGGTCCCGTCCACCTCGGGGACCCTCGGATCACTTCGCCCTTGCGGGACCCAGTCGAAGTCACTGGGCCCCAGGCCTACGATTTAGTACCTCACCCCAGGCTGAAGGTGCCTGGGATGGACTCCAACTCCATTTCGGTCAGGCCTAGGGCACCTGGGCCGGAACTCCGAACTGCCCGCACCCAGGCCTAAGGTGCCTGGGTGCGTGAAGAGAAGATCCTCGAAGACCTCGTGGTGAGGGCGTCTCCCCCTTTTATCTCCTCCCATCGACACCACGGCAGGTTCCCCGCCCTCGCGGTACCATCTCCGGAAAGGGACAAAAAGGGTAGCACTGTGGTAGTGATTCTACCTTGAGCCTGCGGGCACCCCGCCACCCACAGGCCAAGGAGAATAATACACCACCCAATCCTCCACGAATACAAAGGGGTCCAAAACCTCTCATAATTTACACACCTGGGTCACACTACTACCCAGGTGTACCCCAACTAAATTTAAAAACCCCACTACATAAAGAAAAACTGTAGCTAAGCCAATTACGGAAACTTCTATTGTGCACTTCCTAAGGAAATGTCTGGCTGCCCAGGATTTTAACACTTTAAAGCACTAAAGGTAAGAACCTCATCCTAATCTTCATGCTTGTTCCAAGTCAGTAGTTTAGAAAATACAAAAGCCATTAGATCAGCATGACAATCAACAATCAAAGTACTAGAATTTCCATAAGAAAGGTGAGCATTGGAAAGCTCCATACCTCCTTAATACAGATTTCAAGTGCTTATTCATTATTGCAACCAATCTAAATTCACTTAGACTACTAGACCATTATGAACTCTAGTTGCACTAGGTTACTGCGCCTAAAGAACTAATAACCCTCCATTGCCGTCATGTACCTCCTAAGCCTCGTACACGCGATCGGATTATCCCACGGGAATTGTGTGATGACAGGCTATTGTCGGAAAATCCAACCATTTCTATGCTCCATCGGACAATTGTTGTCGGATTTTCCGTGGACAAATGTGGGATAGCATGCTTTAAAATTGTCCGCCAACAATTGTGTGTTGTCAGATTTTCCGATCGTGTGTACACAAGTCCGTAGGACAAAACTCCAAAGTACAAACACGCATGCTCAGAAGCAATGCTCACCATAACACTACATTAGCAGACGTTGCCCAAAGGGTGGTGCTAAAGAGCTGAAAAAAAACACGTAATTTTGTGTATGTTGGCCGACAATTCTTTGCCGTTTGTATGCAATACAAGTTCCTGGCCAAAAAGTCCTACGCTTTGTCCGATGAAAATCTGATCGTGTGTACGAGGCTTTAGAGTGTTCTTGAGTGCCTCCAGACCACAGGAGAAAAACTACGCTGGAGCAGGAAAGCTTCTGTCTCTCACTATTGGTTACAGAGCTCTCTCATTATATTCAAAGTTTTATTTATTTATTTTTTGTTTTTTAAGGGCCTTGGGACAATCAAGAAGGCTTTAGGCTCCATGTACACAGAAGCTCAAAAACGGTCGTTTTGAATGCCAGATTTCTGGCAGAAAAAGCTGCTTTAAAATATAGCTTTTATCAGCGTTTTTTGCTAGCGTTTATTAGCGTTTTTCAGTGTTAGCTTTTTCTTTTTTTTTTCAATGGATCAAAAAAACGCTAAAAAACCCTGGCGACCTGCGTTTTTGAGCGTTTTGAGCGTTTAGCGTTTTTCAGCGTTTTGTGTTTTTAGCGTTTTTTCCCACCGAAAAACAGCACTTTGAACGCGAATTTCTTGCGTTCAGAAAAAAGCCCATTAACTCCACTGCTCATTAACGCTAAAAAACGCTATGTGTACATGAACACATAGGCTAACATAGAGTGCAGTTAATGGGCTTTTAAAAAAAAAACGCCAAAACGCCTTAAGAATAATATATAAGCATCAGAGGGTGCCTTGTATTGCTTCTGCGGGTATACACATTTTTATATAGAAAACAATTCTTAGAGAATAAGAATCTTTAGTGAATATGTTTGTTTCCATACTTTTGTGTGTTTATTTCTAGTTAACTTTCCAAAGTTGTTCTTACCTAATCTCATTTTAATGCAAGAGCTCTTTGATAATTATTTGCAAAGAAAATCTTCAGATGAGACATGTTGAAATGACAATAATTCCTTGTTTGCTTTCCTTTTGTAATCATGAATGGACACAAAACAAGCTTGAGAATCTAGACTGACCAAGGACAGGTATAACAAAAAGGGGTAAAAATTATGTTTACTGGAAAATTAAAATAGCTCTGAAACAAATTAGGGCTGTGGAAATTAACTATTAATTCCTCGATTAATCGATTAATTGCTTTGATCGATCAAAATTCTTTTGATCGATCAAAATTCGATCAAAATTCTTTGGGCTTGCCGTGTCCATTTGAATGGCTCCTTTGCTGTGCCTTCATATCTGCATGCCGGCAGGACCTTACTATCTGCCACACGCAAGGACTGTTACATTTCCCTCTATCACTTCCCTCTATCAACCTGGGATTCTACAGCCATCCACTGGGAGTTGTGATAGTTCCCTTCACAGGACATCTACATGCCGACGGACTGATGTTAGCCCCTTCTCATCTGGATTCAGCAGTGGTATCGTTGTACACATTTTTATACCAGTATCATACTTAGATACATGTTTTTATGACTGCTTTTGCTACCATAGATTTTATCTCCAGTGCAATATTTATTTTGTTACCTACTTGAAGACTATAAAAGTTGTAATGCTATTCCCATCGAGCGCTGCCTTTGTGTGTTTTTTGTATCCTGCTATCGATTTTTCCAGTGGTTGGTAGCTGCACTGGGAATCCACCTGCAAGGAGATCAGCTAAAAGTAGTTGGATATCTATGTGCGTTATAATTAATCGAAATTAGTCGATTAATCGAACACGAAAATTTTAATCAGTAACAGCCTTAAAACAAATACTTATTTTGCTGGTAAATAATGTTGGGTTTTATAAACCTACCATAATTGTATTTATTAGACTTGTGCACAACGGAAAAATTCGTTCCGTTTCGGTTCGTTTCTTTCCGGTCCTGTTGATTCGTAATCATTCGTAATTTTGCTAGACGGGATTTTTCGTGTTCGGACTCATTCGTATTTTTGCAAGCGACATTTTTCGTTGAATTTTTTGTTGCTTTATAATTCGTACTTTCGGTAGAGTACGTTGTTTTTCGTTGATTCTGGACACAACTCCTACTTTCGTAACTTTTTTTGGGTTCGTTGATTCGTAATTTTCCGTGTCTCTCTCACAACGACGCTGCCTATTATGCCTAATGTGCTTCGAATGGATTTGTACTTTTCTAAATACATAGCGGTTATTTGTAACGATTCGAAATCTCGTATTTTACTTTCGTTTTTTACATGCGGCTATAGGCTCCGCCCCTGTACACCATTTTGAGAGGGTTCAGCACGGTGAGGGAGAAGCAGAGAGCAGAGCAGAGTGTTATTGTGCTTCGAATGGATTCGAAATCTCGTATTTTACTTTCGTTTTTTACATGCGGCTATAACCTCCGCCCCTGTACACCATTTTGAGAGGGAGTTCAGCACGGTGTGGGAGAAGCAGAGAGCAGAGCAGAGTGAGTGTTATTGTGCTTCGTATGGATTCGTACATTCGTAACTTTTTCATAACGAATTATGCCGAAGACATTCGGGCATTCGCTATTTGCGGTATAATTTATTTCGGATTCGGTCTTATTCGTAATTGCTTTGTTCGGAAATTCGAATGCTTCCGAATGTCCGAAAGTTGCTAAATTCGGACGAATTTCAATTCGTTACGAAACGAATTGCACAAGCCTAGTATTTATCTTTCTACCTTGAGGTTTTACTATTACTGTTCTTAAAAGGAGGAATTCTTCTCATGCATTCTCCATAACATCAAATACAAAATACAACAGGGAGAGTAAAGCCCTGTACACACGATCGGTTTTACCGATGAAAACAGTCCGATGGACTTTTTTCATCGGACAAACCGATCGTGTATGGGCCCCATCGGTCTTTTTTCCATTGGTGTTAAAAAACAAAACATGTTTTAAATTTATCCGATGGAAAAAACGATAGCAAATTACTATCGTCTGTGGGGAACTCCATTGGATAAAAAACCCACGCATGCTCAGAATCAAGTCGACGCATGCTCAGACGCATAGAACTTCATTTTTCTTGGCTCTGAGTGATTTACGTCACGGCGTTTGGGACGGTCGGTTTTTGGACTGATGGTGTGTAGGCAAGACTGATGGAAGTCAGCTTCATCGGATTTCCGATGGAAAAATCCATTGGTTTAAAATCTATAGGAAATCCGATCGTGTGTACAGGGCTTAAGACCCCTTGTAATGGCTGAGCTGGGAATTAAGGTGTGCAGATCTCATCACTGGTCCCAGTCCTAATGATATAAGAAGATTATGTACATGTACCAAGGCCAAAAAGAAAATGTAAACAAAATAGTATAGTACAGGGAGAGATTGTTTTTTTTAATCAGCTTCAAGAGCAACATGGAAAAAACTAATTATTTCAATTACAGGCTTGAGAAATGAACTTCACAGTGAAATTAAAGCAGCAGCACCCTAATCTGAATTTAGTTTAAAATAAAAATAATTTTTTAGGTAGTTTTAGTGACAAGCCATGCTTTTATTTAAGTGTTAGACCTGTTTTATTAAGAGATGAGAGTCGCATCCCATTGTAAAACTCCTCTCAGTGCTCTATTGCATAGTCCATAAAAAAGCTGCATGCATATTATCTCCACCCAAAGAACCACAGTCCCTAAATGTGTTCCACAAGGATAGAGTACTTATAGCACAAATTTTTAGAATAAAATGTATACTTTTGTATTTACAGTAAAACTACTTTTATTAAGTGTGACTCTCATCTCTTAATCTTTCTATGTTGGAGCAGAGACAAGCTGTAAGGAGCTGGCACCCAAATGGTATGTGAACATTAGGAAGTGGAGGCTTTGGAGTGGCTCCTTGGGTATGCTAATTAGACCTGTTTTACCAGTGTTAAAAAATTGACCAGTGGTTCACTGAGGCTGTCCCTGTTTTCACTGATGCAAAGCTGTCCTGCTAGTGCCAATTTTTTATTTTTTTTGCAAACTCTCACTAGGAATTGAGGGATTGACAGTGTAAACCTGACCAATGGCAGGACAGTTTTAGTGAGCAAGACTAGGCTAAATAATTCTGGAGATACAGGGTACAGGAAGTACAACAGTTTAAAGATCACAGATAATACAGCAGTGTAAAATTGGTGAGCAGTTTTAGTGAGCAAGAATAGGCCACAATGTACTAGAGAAAGAAATTAAAAACTTGGCCAGCAGCTTGGCACTTCGAGTGAGCAAGACTAGGCTAAAATGTAATAGAACCTTAGTGCCCAGGCAGATGTTTTATTACAATTAACCAATTAAAGGGTGTTGAGAATATAAATCTTAAAAAACTTTAACAAAGTTTCTACATTTTGTCACTTCCGCCAGCCACCACAAACCCGCTGCTAATACTGGCAATTAGCAACAGTCAAAATGACAGCTGAGAATTGCTTTGTATTACCCAGCAGGAACAGCTGTGAAAATGCATATGCTCCTGTGTAAAATGACACTTGCAGTTAATGTGTAAGTATCAGTGAGTAATATTTTTCTGATGCTTTTATGTTTTCTAGTTTATTACGCTATTAATATTTATTTTATTTTTTTTGCGTGTCACATAAAAAGAGAATGCCCAAAGTAATAAAAAATGAATTTTTTAATTTGCAAAAAATGTTGCATACTTTGTACCAGAAACATTATTTTAGTGGCATTTCAAATAGCACAAATTATAGAATAAAATGTGTAATGTATTTACAGTAAAACTACTTTAAAAAACAAAACAAAATTAACATTGGGCAAAATAGTATTTAGTTTACATAAAAAATTAATTTTGAAAGACAGTATTGGGAACAGGAGCATGTTTGTCTTTAAATAACAATATACTGTATGTATTACTTTGCTATCTTGAGTTATCACTGAATAAACAGTAGAAAAGTAAAAATGTCTCTGGTTCAAAAAGAGTATACAGCAGTGGCCAAAAGTTTTGAGAATGACACAAATATTAATTTTCACAAAGTCTGCTGCCTCAGTTTGTATGATGGTAATTTCCATATACTCCTGAATGTTATGAAGAGTGATCAGATTAATTGCAATTAATTGCAAAGTCTCTTTTTGCCATGAAAATAAATTTAATCCCCCAAAAAACATTCCCACTGTATTTCAGCCCTGCCACAAAAAGGACCAGCTGACATGTCAGTGATTCTCTCATTAACATGGGTGTCAGTGTTGATGAGGACAAGGCTGGAAATCACTCTGTAATGCTGATTGAGTTAGAATAACAGACTGGAAGCTTTAAAAGGAGGGTGTTGCTTGAAATCATTGTTCTTCCTCTGTTAACCATGGTTACCTGCAAGGAAACTTGTGCAGTCATCACTGCTTTGCACAAAAAGGGATTCACAGGCAAGGATTTTGCTGCTACTAAGATTGCACCTAAATCAACCATTTATTGGATCATCAAGAACTTCAAGGAGAGAGGATCAATTGTTGTAAAGGAGGCTTCAGGGCACCCAAAAAAGGTGGGATCGGGGCACCACCAGTGCAGAGCTTGCTCAGGAATGGCAGCAGACAGGTGTGAGTGCATCTGCATGCACAGTGAGGTGAAGACTTTTGGAGGATGGCCTGGTGTCAAGAAGGGCAGCAAAGAAGCCACTTCTCTCCAGGAAAAACATCAGGGACAGATTGATATTCTGCAAAAGATACTGGGATTGGACTGCTGAGGACTAGGGTAAAGTCATTTAATCGTATGAATCCCCTTTCCGATTGTTTGGGGGCATCCGGAAGAAAACCTTGTCTTGGAAAGAAAAGGTGAGAACTACCATCAGTCCCGTGTCATGCCAACAGTAAAGCATCCTGAAACCATTCATGAGTGGGGTTGCTTCTCAGCCAAGGGAGTGGGCTCACTCACAGTTTTGCCTAAGAACACAGCCATGAATAAAGAATGGTACACAAACATCCTCCGGGAGCAACTTTCCCCACCATCCAAGAACAGTTTGGTGACGAACAATGCCTTTTCCAGCATGATGGAGCACCTGCAATAAGGCAAGTGGCTTTGGGAACAAAACATCAAAATTGTGGATCCATGACCAGGAAACTTACCAGACCTTAATCCTATTGAGAACTTGTGGTCAATCCTCAAGAGGCGGTGAAAAAAAAACCCAATTCAAAAATTCTGACAAACTCCAAGTATTGATTATGCAAGAATAGGCTTCCATCAGTCAGGATGCGGCCCAGAAGTTGATTGACAGCATGCCAGGACGAATTGCAGAGGTCTTGAAAAAGAAGCGTCAACACTGCAAATATTAACTCTTTGCATAAGCCTAATGTAATTGTCAATAAAAGCCTTTGACACTTATGAAATGCTTGTAATTATACTTCAATATACCATCGTAACATCTGACAAAAAGATCTAAAAACACTGAAGCAGCAGACTTTGTGAAAATTTATATATTTATTTATTTATATATTTGTGTCATTCTCAAAACTTTTGGCCACGGCTGTACAGGTACATAAGCTGAACTGTTTAAAGCGGAGTTCCACACAAATTGACAAGTGTACCTTATATGAATCAGTATAATGCGTACATAATACATTGTCACTCCCAAAAAAAATTCCCCATCACAATACCCTAATGATTAAATCTGAAGGGCTACTTCCGGCGTCTCGCTCCCGCGGGAGTAGGCGTTCTCCTGCACCGCACTGTCTCCTGGGAGCAAAGTGTCATGCATCCTATGACTCAGTGCGGCTCGAAGCCCAGGCAAATCGACCGTTGTCATGGCAACCATTAAGTTTACGGCGCGGCTCGCCGTTAACACTGCGCATGCGCGGATCGAGCGGCGAATGGTGGGTGATATGCATTCACCGCTTCCCGGAAATAGGTGCTTGTGGGCTTCACAATGCCCACAAGCAAAATGGAAACGACTGACAGCAGGTTATCTAAGTTATCCTTGCTCATAAAAACGGACAGCGGCGGTTTAAAAACATCTAAGTAGTGAGTATGGTAATGTAGTGCGGAATGTAATAGAATGGGAGAAAAAAAAAAAACGCCCGCGGGACATCCGCTTTAAGAGACTGCAGATGCTACAGCAGTTTAACACTGGTCAGGAAAGACAGTTTTACTCACGGATAATAGGGTTAAACAGTATTTGTCTAACTTAAATTTTTACTATGAGGACGAGTGAATGCAGCTCTTCCAGCTCTTCAAACATAAAAAAAGCCCTGTTAACATCCAAAAACAAATGATATACCCTAACAAATTATAAAAAACAAAACAAATACAACTTAACGAAACAGAAGCCTATTTGAAAAAAAAAAAAAAAGCAGTTTGCTACGGCTGGGACAGCACTGCTTTTTAATCAAGCATAAACTACAACGTAAAACAATAGAACAAAAAAGACAGCAAATGCGTAATTGCTCACAGCAATCAGAAGTAAAGCACACTTTCCTATTTGACCCTAATCTCTCTTAATTCAGTATGTCAGCTTTCCCTGTCCTCTCCTTACAGCATCTTTTACAATGACTCAAAAACAAACCAAACAATGTTCACAGTGAATCAGAGTCTCGTTCATACTAGTACACATACACCCCCATCAGGACGGCTCTATGACTTTTTTTCTATGCAGATTGTTCATTTTCTGATACCACATTTACTACATAATTACTTCTACTTCGCACCTTTGGCTTTTTGGCTATTTTGGTCTTGCCATGTCTGTGTTGTAAGAAAATCTTATTTAGAAACCACGCTAGTCCCAGTACTGTGTCAAATAATTTGTGCACAGCAGCGATTCAACCATGTGATATAATCATAGTAAATGCAAATACTGTGCAAGAAAAACAAAGCCACGCTTGTGCAGTATAAGAATGAGTTAAATAAACATTCAGTGAAATATAACACTAAAATGTTATATAAATAAAGTCCATGTGAATAAGTGAAGAATTCATGATTAATCTCTAAAACTCATTGAGATTGAAAACCAACAGTGATACAAACTCCTGTCAAAACCTCCAACTCCAATAATAGGGGCGCTTACCAGATCCTATTGACCCTCTAGACTAGTGATGAGCCGAACACCCCCGGGTTCGGTTCGCACCAGAACCCGCGAACGGACCGAAAGTTCGAACGAACATTAGAACCCTATTAAATACAATGGATGCGAACGTTCGAATTCTAAAGTGCTAATTATAAAAACTATTATGCATGTTATTGTCCTAAAAAGGGTTTGGGAACCCGGGTTCTGCACCAGGGGACATGTATCAATGCAAAAATAAGTTTTAAAAACGGTCGTTTTCCGGGAGCAGTCATTTTAATGATGCATAAAGTGAAAAAAAAAAAGTCAAATATTCCTTTAAATATCGTACCTGGGGGGTGTCTAAAGTATGCCTGTGAAGTGCCACGTGTTTCCCGTGTTTAGAACTGTCCCTGCACAAAATGACACTTCTAAAGGAAAAAAAAGCCATTTAAAACTGCTTGCGGCTTTAATGTAATGTCTGGTCCCGGTAATATGGATGAAAATCTTTAAGAAAAATGGCATAGCTACCCCATGACCCCCCCCCTACCCCAGCCCATTACCAGCCCCTTTGGGTCTTGTATGGATATTAAGGGGAACCCCGCACATAAAATAAAAAAGGCCCTATATACTCAGAACAGCCGTATACAGGCGGTGCATACAAGACAGGGACTGTAGGTTTGTTCTTATGTAGAATCTGTTTGTAATTTTGAACAGGTACATTGTTGAAGTGTAGCTCCAGACCAAAAATCTATTTTTAAACTTTTTGGAAAACATAGGTAAGGGTTATCACCCCTGTAACATTTGTTTTGCTGTCTGTGCCCCTGTTCAGAACATTTCACCTCACTTTCCGTCCTAATGACAACTGTTTTTGAAATGTGGTGTTTTTCTTGAAACAAGGATTGCTGATAAAGCATCAGTACAGAGGAGACACCTTTCTCCCATATTTATTCTTACAGGAGAGAATTTTCCTTCCTAGTGGTAGATTTCCTCTCACTTCCTGTTGTCTTCTTGCGTTTGCAAGTAGGAGTCGTTTGTAAGTTGGATGTTTGAAAGTAGGGACCTGCCGTATATACTCTGCAGAAATAGGCCCCTTAGTTGTTGGTGTTGGCACAACACTGTAAGCACTCACAGTTACTCTTGGTTGGTGCTGGAACGCCCTGCTGTCAACTATTATATCAGGAATTTTAATTACATATAATTGTTGAACAGTGGTAGTAAAAATTGGGCCTTTGATGGTGGTGCTGGTGCCACAACACTGTAAGCCCTGACAGTTACTCTTGGTGGGTGCAGCAATGGGCCCTGCTGTGAATTATTAGATCAAGAATTGTAATTACATGCCCCTGTTGAACAGGGGCTGAAAAATTGGGCCTTAGGCACTGGTGGCACAACACTGCAACCCTTCACAGATACTGTACTTGGAGCACAGCAATGAGCCCTGTTGTAAAGTATTGCTTCAAAAATTGTAATGACACGCCCCTGTTAAACAGGGGCTGAAAAATTGGGCCTTAGGCACTGGTGGCACAACACTGCAACTCCTCACAGATACTGTACTTGGAGCACAGCAATGAGCCCTGTTGCAAAGTATTGCTTCAAAAATTGTAATTACACGCCCCTGTTAAACAGGGGCTGAAAAATTGGGCGTTAGGCACTGGTGGCGGCACCCATAAACAAAAATGATCTTCCAAGCTATCATCATCAATCGTATCATTGAGGACTCGGAGGAGGAGGATAGCCAGTCAACATAACAGCACAGGCACTCAGCATCAGCATCAGTCTTGAAGGGATGTGACATTTTAAAATCAATTAGTCTGTTATATCAGCATCAGGTGTGTGGTAGCTGGTGGTGATCCAAGACTGGTTCATCTTGATGAAAGTCAGTCGATCAACCGAGTCGGTGGACAGGCGCACCCTGTGATCCGTGACAAATCCTCCAGCAGCACTGAATGTGCGTTCCGAAAGAACGCTGGATGCAGGACAGGCCAGTAGCTCAATTGCATACTGTGCAAGCTCTGGCCAGTGATCCATCCTCAAGACCCAGTAAGCCAGAGGATTTTCGGTGGGGAAGGTGTCCAAGTCTGACCTTGCCCCTAGATATTCCTGCACCATGTTTATCAGACGCTGGCGATGGTTGCTGGAACCGATCATACTTTGGGGCTGCGGACTAAAGAATTGTCTGAACGCATCGGTCAGACGGCCACCTTCCCCACCGCTCCTTCTTTGACTGGCCGAAGCCTCAGCAACTCGTTGTCCAGGACCAGGAGTTTGCAACCTCCCAGTCTCTGGGAACGCGTTGCACAGACCTTTCTGCAAGGCCTCCCGGAGTTGTCTCATCCTCTGCTCCCTCTGCGACGGTAACATAAGGTCCGCAACCTTACCCTTGTACCGTGGATCAAGGAGAGTGGCCAGCCAGTAATGGTCCCTCTCCTTGATCCGAAGAATACGAGGATCCTTCCGCAGACTTTGCAGGATCAGGGAGGCCATGCAGCGTAGGTTTGCTGAGGCATTCGCTCCGGAGTCCTCTGGGTCACTAAGGACGACATGATCCGCAGCCACCTCCTCCCAGCCACGTACAAGTCCACTGGTTTCTTGGGACTGTAAATCATCCCTAAAAGACTGCTGCTGATGATGCTGAGTGCCAGCCTCCACCTCCATGCTGACACAATCCTCCTCCTCCTCCTCCTCCTCCTCCTCCTCCTCTTCCTGTGCGATGGGTGGGACAGAAGGAACACTGTCTGGGTAAAGGGGGCCTTGAGAGGCAAGGAAGTCCTCCTCTTCCTGCCTCTGTTCTGCCTCAAGTGCCCTGTCCATTATTCCACGCAGCGTGTGCTCCAACAGGTGGACAAGAGGTACAGTGTCACTGATGCATGCACTGTCACTGCTCACCATCCTCGTGGCCTCCTCAAATGGTGCCAGGACAGTGCATGCATCCCTGATCATGCCCCACTGGCGTGGAGAAAAAAAACCAAGCTCCCCTGACCCTGTCCTGGTGCCGTAGTCGCACAGGTACTCATTGATGGCCCTCTGCTGCGTGTGCAGCCGCTGCAGCATGGCCAACGTTGAGTTCCACCTGGTGGGCATGTCACATATAAGGCGGTTCTTGGGCAGGTTCAACTCCTTTTGCAGCTCAGCCAGGCGAGCACTGGCATTATAAGATCTGCGGAAATGCACACAGACTTTCCTGGCCTGCCTCAGGACATCCTGTAAGCCCGGGTACCTGCCCAAGAAGCGCTGCACCACCAGGTTAAGGACGTGAGCCACACAGGGCACATGGGTCAGTTGTCCCTGTCGGAGGGCGGAGAGGAGGTTGGTGCCATTGTCGCAAACCACCATTCCTGGCTTAAGCTGGCGTGGCGTCAACCACCTCTCGGCCTGGCCCTGCAGAGCAGACAGGACCTCTGCCCCAGTGTGGCTTCTGTCCCCCAAACACACCAGCGCAAGCACGGCATGGCATCTTTTTGCCTGCGTACTTGCGTAGCCCCGTGAACGGCTACGGAGCACCGCTGGTTCATAGGACAAACCACAGGAAGAGGCCATGGAGGAAGAAGAAGAGGAGGGGGTGGAGGAGAGAGGTGTGTCACAACCAGTAGTAGCATTTTGGAGGCGTGGCGGTGGGACAACCTCCAACACTACTGCACCTTGTCCTGAATCCTTCCCAGCTGCCAAAAGAGTGACCCAATGGGCCGTGAAAGAAAGGTAACGTCCCTGTCCATGCCTGCTGGACCATGAGTCAGCGGTAATATGCACCTTACCGCTGACCGCCCTGTCCAGCGAGGCCAAGACATTGCCTTCCACATGCCGGTAGAGAGCCGGAATAGCCTTCCGTGAGAAAAAGTGGCGTTTGGGAACCTGCCACTGAGGAACCGCACATTGCACAAACTCACGGAAGGGGGCCGAGTCTACCAACTGAAAAGGCAGCAGTTGAAGCGCTAGCAATTTAGCCAAGCTAGCATTCAACCGCTGGGCATGTGGATGGCTGGGAGTGAACTTCTTTCGACGGTCCAGCAGCTGGGGCAGGGAAATTTGCCTGCTAGAATCGGACGTCGGTGTACTGCTAGCAGAGTGGGCGCAAGTACTTGGCTGTGACACACCTAATTCTACACCTTCATTCCTCTCAGTGCATGTTTCAGAGAGGACTGAAGTTATAGTGGGGTTGGAGATCCCAGCTGATGCGGTGCAAGGAGAGGTCCGCTTGGTTCTTTGGTGTGGGTCTTTGAGGTAGGCTTGCCAACGAGCTGCATGGCAGGTCAACATATGTCTGGTCAGGCATGTGGTACCCAAGCGGCTGATGTTTTGGCCACGCGATATACGCTTGAGACATATGTTGCAAACAGCAGCTGTGCGATCTGATGCACTAGCCTCAAAAAAGGCCCACACCAAAGAACTTTTTGAATGACGGGCAGAGGCAGCGCCCTGCACAGGCGGAGCTCTGCGGTGTGATTCCGTCGGTGTACTGCCCTTACGCTGGCCACCAAAGGGCATCCTGCCTCGTTGGAGATGTGCCTCCTCCTCATCCTCCTCCTCCTCCTCTCTCCTATTAGGCACCCACGTGGAGTCATTGACCTCATCATCCCCTCCCTCCTCATCACTGGAGCCAATCTGGCAGTATGCTGCAGCTGCTGGAACATGACTGCCAGATTGGTGTCCTTCTTGAGCATCCCCTCTGTCTGCTCTCACGCTACTGCCTTCCTCTAGCTGGGTTTCATCATCAGACCCTTCGAAACGCTGGGCATCCTCCTGGAGCATGTACCCAACACTGTGCTGAAACAGTTCGGGGGACTCCTCAGGAGGAGGACATGGTGGGTCTAGGGAAGGAGTGACTGATGATTTGTCTGACATTGATACCAGGGAAGACGACGCTTTGGCAGCTGCTTTTCCAGTACCCTGAGCCTGGGTGAGAGAGGATGAGGAGGAGGAGGAGGGCTTGGTCATCCACTCTACCAAGTCTTCGGCATGATGTGGCTCAACATGTCCAGCTGCCGAAAAGAAGGACAAGCGTGTCCCATGGCCATGTGCTGATGACAATGCACCGCGTCCACGACCAGCACTGTTGCCCCCAGACACAGAGCCTGCTTGCCCTCTTTTATTGCCTCCTGACTGTCTGCCTCTCCTTGTTTGCCTTCCAGACATTCTAATAGATGGCCTGCAGGGAGATGGGAAAAAAGCAATAAGGGCTACCTTCAGGTGTCCTTCTCTGTCCCTTGAAACAAGGACTTTCACAGTGAAAGAAACTGACACTGTCCCTACCTAGAGTTTTCTGTCCCTAGAATAAATGTTTTTTTTAATCACAATATAGCACAAGGACAATTCACTCAATGTCTCTCCAGGTCCCTGGAAACAAGGACTTGCAGAGTGAAAGAAACTGACACTGTCCCTACCTAGAGTTTTCTGTCCCTAGAATAAATGTTTTTTTTAAGCACAATATAGCACAAGGACAATTAACTCACTGTCCTTACAGGTCCCTGGAAACAAGGACTTGCAGAGTGAAAAAAAAAAAACACTCTCCCTACCTACAGTTTTCTGTCCCTAGAAAAAATGTTTTTTTTAAGCACAATATAGCACAAGGACAATTAACTCACTGTCCTTACAGGTCCCTGGAAACAAGGACTTGCAGAGTGAAAGAAAAAAAACACTCTCCCTACCTACAGTTTTCTGTCCCTAGAAAAAAATGTTTTTTTTAATCACAATATAGCACAAGGAAAATTAACTCACTGTCCTTACAGGTCCCTGGAAACAAGGACTTGCAGAGTGAAAGAAAAAAAACACTCTCCCTACCTACAGTTTTCTGTCCCTAGAAAAAATGTTTTTTTTAATCACAATATAGCACAAGGAAAATTAACTCACTGTCCTTACAGGTCCCTGGAAACAAGGACTTGCAGAGTGAAAGAAACTGACACTGTCCCTACCTAGAGTTTTCTGTCCCTAGAATAAATGTTTTTTTTAAGCACAATATAGCACAAGGACAATTAACTCACTGTCCTTACAGGTCCCTGGAAACAAGGACTTGCAGAGTGAAAGAAAAAAAACACTCTCCCTACCTACAGTTTTCTGTCCCTAGAAAAAATGTTTTTTTTAATCACAATATAGCACAAGGAAAATTAACTCACTGTCCTTACAGGTCCCTGGAAACAAGGACTTGCAGAGTGAAAGAAACTGACACTGTCCCTACCTAGAGTTTTCTGTCCCTAGAATAAATGTTTTTTTTAAGCACAATATAGCACAAGGACAATTAACTCACTGTCCTTACAGGTCCCTGGAAACAAGGACTTGCAGAGTGAAAAAAAAAAAACACTCTCCCTACCTAGAGTTTTCTGTCCCTAGAAGAAATGTTTTTTTTAAGCACAATATAGCACAAGGACAATTAACTCACTGTCCTTACAGGTCCCTGGAAACAAGGACTTGCAGAGTGAAAGAAACTGACACTGTCCCTACCTAGAGTTTTCTGTCCCTAGAATAAATGTTTTTTTTAATCACAATATAGCACAAGGAAAATTAACTCACTGTCCTTACAGGTCCCTGGAAACAAGGACTTGCAGAGTGAAAGAAACTGACACTGTCCCTACCTAGAGTTTTCTGTCCCTAGAATAAATGTTTTTTTTAATCACAATATAGCACAAGGACAATTAACTCACTGTCCTTACAGGTCCCTGGAAACAAGGACTTGCAGAGTGAAAGAAACTGACACTGTCCCTACCTAGAGTTTTCTGTCCCTAGAATAAATGGTTTTTTTAAGCACAATATAGCACAAGGACAATTAACTCACTGTCCTTACAGGTCCCTGGAAACAAGGACTTGCAGAGTGAAAGAAACTGACACTGTCCCTACCTAGAGTTTTCTGTCCCTAGAATAAATGTTTTTTTTAATCACAATATAGCACAAGGAAAATTAACTCACTGTCCTTACAGGTCCCTGGAAACAAGGACTTGCAGAGTGAAAGAAACTGACACTGTCCCTACCTAGAGTTTTCTGTCCCTAGAATAAATGTTTTTTTTAATCACAATATAGCACAAGGAAAATTAACTCACTGTCCTTACAGGTCCCTGGAAACAAGGACTTGCAGAGTGAAAGAAACTGACACTGTCCCTACCTAGAGTTTTCTGTCCCTAGAATAAATGTTTTTTTTAATCACAATATAGCACAAGGACAATTAACTCACTGTCCTTACAGGTCCCTGGAAACAAGGACTTGCAGAGTGAAAGAAACTGACACTGTCCCTACCTAGAGTTTTCTGTCCCTAGAATAAATGTTTTTTTTAAGCACAATATAGCACAAGGACAATTAACTCACTGTCCTTACAGGTCCCTGGAAACAAGGACTTGCAGAGTGAAAGAAACTGACACTGTCCCTACCTAGAGTTTTCTGTCCCTAGAATAAATGTTTTTTTTAATCACAATATAGCACAAGGAAAATTAACTCACTGTCCTTACAGGTCCCTGGAAACAAGGACTTGCAGAGTGAAAGAAACTGACACTGTCCCTACCTAGAGTTTTCTGTCCCTAGAATAAATGTTTTTTTTAATCACAATATAGCACAAGGAAAATTAACTCACTGTCCTTACAGGTCCCTGGAAACAAGGACTTGCAGAGTGAAAGAAACTGACACTGTCCCTACCTAGAGTTTTCTGTCCCTAGAATAAATGTTTTTTTTAAGCACAATATAGCACAAGGACAATTAACTCACTGTCCTTACAGGTCCCTGGAAACAAGGACTTGCAGAGTGAAAGAAAAAAAACACTCTCCCTACCTACAGTTTTCTGTCCCTAGAAAAAATGTTTTTTTTAATCACAATATAGCACAAGGAAAATTAACTCACTGTCCTTACAGGTCCCTGGAAACAAGGACTTGCAGAGTGAAAGAAACTGACACTGTCCCTACCTAGAGTTTTCTGTCCCTAGAATAAATGTTTTTTTTAATCACAATATAGCACAAGGACAATTAACTCACTGTCCTTACAGGTCCCTGGAAACAAGGACTTGCAGAGTGAAAGAAACTGACACTGTCCCTACCTAGAGTTTTCTGTCCCTAGAATAAATGTTTTTTTTAAGCACAATATAGCACAAGGACAATTAACTCACTGTCCTTACAGGTCCCTGGAAACAAGGACTTGCAGAGTGAAAGAAAAAAAACACTCTCCCTACCTACAGTTTTCTGTCCCTAGAAAAAATGTTTTTTTTAATCACAATATAGCACAAGGAAAATTAACTCACTGTCCTTACAGGTCCCTGGAAACAAGGACTTGCAGAGTGAAAGAAACTGACACTGTCCCTACCTAGAGTTTTCTGTCCCTAGAATAAATGTTTTTTTTAATCACAATATAGCACAAGGACAATTAACTCACTGTCCTTACAGGTCCCTGGAAACAAGGACTTGCAGAGTGAAAGAAACTGACACTGTCCCTACCTAGAGTTTTCTGTCCCTAGAATAAATGTTTTTTTTAAGCACAATATAGCACAAGGACAATTAACTCACTGTCCTTACAGGTCCCTGGAAACAAGGACTTGCAGAGTGAAAGAAACTGACACTGTCCCTACCTAGAGTTTTCTGTCCCTAGAATAAATGTTTTTTTTAAGCACACTATAGCAGAAGCACAAAACACACTGACACTCTCCCTACCTATCCTTCTCTTTCCCTAAACTAAAGGAATCCAGGTTAAGCAAGAAAGAAATAACAGTCACTGTCCCTGCCTATGCTACTCTATCCCTGCTCCGGAACACACTACACTAGGCCGCCGTGCTGGCGGCCTTTTATAGTGTGGGGCGTGTACTAAACACCCTCAGCAATAATTGGCCACAGGCATCCTGCCTGTGGCCAATCATTGCTCTCCTCGCTGCCGGCGCTGTGATTGGCCAAGCATGCGGGGTCACAGTGCATGCTTGGCCAATCACAGCGCCTGGATGACACTGCGATGGCGTAGTGCATTGTGGGCCGTTCGCGTCACTCGAATTTGGCGCGAACGGCCCAAATCGTTCGATCTTCGTCGAACGATCGAACAGCCAATGTTCGAGTCGAACGTATGTTCGACTCGAACACGAAGCTCATCCCTACTCTAGACTAGAGAGATCAATCGAGCAATGATCATAACCATCTATGGGGTACTGCAGGAAGAGATACACTCCTCTGGAAACTGACCACCACTGCTTGTCTCCAGACCGGCAGCGCCAGATACCATGGACTACGAGATTTGTTTTCTGTATTCTGCTATGGCATCTTTGTTGTTCTTTAATTTTAGTTTTTGGCTTCTATCTTCACTCAGGGCTTCTTTATGGGTCCATGCTCTCTGGCCATTTGAATGGCCAAGCCTCAATTATGTCATTCCATCGCAGGTGCACAGGAGTCATGCCGTCAATTCAAAGCTCCTTCACATTTGATGATGACGTCACCGGCTGCGGCCACTGTGAATATCTTCTAAATTGTGAAAATATAGAAGATATTTACAGTAGCTACTGGTAAGTTTTATTATAAGGTTACATGTAGGTACAAGTAAAAAAGAAGGCTTTACTACCACTTTAATATCACCTTTATCTGGGAGACCCACTTTTATTTCACCCACTTTATTTAAAAAAATCACCTGCAATGGTACTATAGTAACTCTCTGAAGAATAAATTAAAGGGTGTTCAACGTAAACAAGGTTCTCCCCTTCTTTTGTACGACACACATGGCTGATCCTCATCCGAAATGTATGTTTCTTAAAGGACATTTTCCACATTTTCAGTGTACATTAGTAAATATTTACTGTTGGATATATCACCAGACCACATTCCTCAAAAATACTATACCTTTCTATTACCATTTTGGACCACGCCCCAGGTGTTGCTGTTTTAGCTTTCTCTAAATATTGTACATTCAGAAACAATTTTCTTGGAGAATGAATTATTCTCTGCTAAGTGACCCTGTAGTACAAATCAGAACTAACAAATTATATCATAATTTACTTTAAAGGAGAAGTACAGCCAAAGCTTGTTTGGTTGTAATTCTCCCATGGATCACAGGACTGCAGTTTGTTTGCACTCCTGTAACCTGTTTTCAGCAGACAACGGGCTGAAGCCCGCTGTCAGCTGACATCACAGAGGCAGTTCAGGCTTGGGCAAGATTGCGACAATGAAGACAGGATCTGCCCACATGCCTGGGCCGGCATCTGGCTCAGCCTCTCAGTGAGCCGCTAAGAGCCTCATCCGGCCACTCTGCCCCCTCCACAGCCCATCGCTCCAGTGAGTAGGGAGGGCAGAGCAGAGAGCAGCGACTGACAGTCACAAGCTCTCTGCTCAGGGAGCTATGAGAACCGAGCCATCAGCAGTGTGAGGTTGGATTCACACCTATGCAGTTTTAGTGCTTTTTGCATTTTTGCAGATTTGCACTACAGTCCATTTAACATGGTTTCCTATGGAACACATTCTGTAGTGCAAATCTGCAAAATGCAAAAAGCACTAAAACTGCATAGGTGTGAATCCAGCCTTAGATTGCTTGGTTCTCAGTGTTAGAGCCGGCAGGGGACAGATGCAGCATTGCACCGATGCTGCATCCACCCAGGTAAGTATGATTGGGATAAAACTATTTTTACATACTTCTCATTTGTAAGAAGGAAAACAATTTGGGACTTTGAGTGAGGCAATGACCTGGTAAGGTCAGGTGCCTCCATCCCTATCTAAATAAAAAAGGGGGGAAGGGGGAGTGGGACTTTAAATGAAGCACAAAGGGCGTGTCCAAGATGGCGCTGTGAGCGGACGCTTTCTCCTGAGCTCCGCCGGACCCTGAGCTGCCATCTGACCCATTGCCGCTGAATCCCCTGATTTCCGGCTGCAGGAGGTAGCCCAGAGCACGGACAGTCCGGGGATCCCCCCGGTGGACTTCAACTTGGTTGGGACCGCCCGGCATCCACTTTCTTCCCTCCTGCTCTGTTCCACGAGGCACATGCGGTGCATCCGGAGGCCTCTGACTCTGGGCTTACAGGCGCTGCCTTCACTTACCGAGCGGGAGGACACTGCGGGTCCGGCCCGCACACCGGATGGGGGAGCCGTGCTCAGGACATTCCACAATACTCCTTCCTCAGGCTCCCCGCTGGCTGCGATCACCTCAGCTCTCCCCCCCCCCACGAGGCTCACGGTCCAGGTGCAGCAACAAGGCCTCGCACCGGATGCAGAACAACCTGAATGAGGCGCCGCAAGTCGGGTGCAACGGCCGGTAAGGGGAAAATATATAAATTCCCTCCCCCCTCAGATATTCCCCCCCGCCACCAGAACCCCCGAAAACCCCCCGGGAGACCCGCAGCACACACAGGGCATCACAGACAGGCCCAATGGCTGCTGATGAAGCAAGGCCCGCCTGGTTGGCAGAGGTAATGGCGGCCATAGCTACATGCCAGTCCACGCTTACTGCCAAGATAGAGGCTGTTCAGATGGATGTAGGCCTCCTGAGACAGGACATGGACAAACTCAGATCCAGGGTGGCAGAGACAGAGCAGAGGGTTGGTGCCACAGAAGATACAGTTGCTGAACATAGTGCAGCTCTCCATACACTCCAGACTAAGGTTAAAGCCCTGGAATATAGAGCAGAAGATGCAGAGAATAGGAACAGGTGCAACAACCTGCGCATAGTTGGGCTGGCGGAGGGTGTGGAAGGCAATAATCCTACGGGCTTTGTGGAAGATTTGTTACGCAACCTTTTGCCTGTTGCCCGCTTTTCTCCTCAATATGCAGTGGAGCGGGCACACCGGATCCCGCCTAAGCCTGGTCCCCCGGGTACCCCCCGCACATTCATTCTGCGGCTCCTCAACTTCCGGGACAGGGACGAGGTCCTCCGTGCATCCAGAGCTGAGGGGGAGCTGAGACACCAAAACAACAAAGTAATGATTTGTCCCGATTATTCGGTTGAGACGCAAAAACTGCGGAAACCGTTTGATCACGTGAAAGCTGAAATGAGGGCTTGTAACATTCGGTACAGTATCCTGTTTCCTGCTCGCCTGAGGGTCCAGGATGGAGAGACTATTCACTTTTTCACCTCCCCTAGGGAAGCATCAGCATGGCTGGACTCATTGCCACGCGAGCGACAACCAAGAGCTTGATGATTGGGTTCTTCCTATTCGTGACAGTAACGTACTGGGTCCTGGGATGGCACTTGCCGCTGGAACTTTTGCTATTGACTAGCTTGATCCTGGTCTTCCGGGATGTTTTGTTGCACATGTTGTGCCTGTTCCTGTTTAGAATGCCAGTACATGACACCCAGGACCGCCCCATGAAGGGTTGACAAGATAGTGCCCCTGGGTAGGAGACCCAGGAGAACCTTAAGGCCGAACGGCTGTGTGATTCCCCTCTCTGGGAGCCTACGGGCACATACTGACTACCTATCGATGGATGGTTGATTCTCCTTACTTTTCACTGAAGGGACTGACCCAGTTTTTATGCATTACTCCCCTTTTACACCTGTCCCCATCAGTTTAAATGTGTCCCGGCGGATGCCTCAGTTGCGAGGAAGCAGCTCGGCTCACTCCTAGACCCTGCAGAACTCTCCGGGGGTTGGGAGCGCCTCTTACACGAACCCCCCTTTGCAGCCGGCGAGCTGATTTGTGTTGGGATGGAAACCTGCCTCAGTTCTAAGGGGTTGGGTGGGGAGGGGGAGTGGGGTGGGTTTTACCCTATAGGGGCTGGTTTATGGTTTTTGGTTGTGTTTTGGTTTAAAAAAATGACACTTTATGCATGTTCTGTTTTAGCGTTACAAATGTCAGTACCATTCAGTTGCCTGTGTGACCCCATGCGAGTCAGGTTGCTGGTCTTGGGGGGGGGGACTTTTTTCCCATCCAATTATTCTCTTTACCAGACGCATGTATGGCGTCCCTTAACATACTCTCATGGAACACCAGGGGCCTGAACTCTCCGGTTAAACGGTCACTGGTGTTCCAATTTATCAAGGCACACAATTAACACATTTGCATTATCCAGGAAACTCACCTGGTGGGAAGTAAAACATTGGCCCTTAAGAAGCCCTGGATCGGGTACCACTACCACTCCACATACTCGAACTTTGCACGGGGGGTTAGCATTCTGGTGCACAAGTCCCTCCCCTTCAGGCTACTGGACCTGGTATTGGACTCGGAGGGTCGATATGTGATAATTCACGCTCAGATTCGATCTATGAAGTGGGAAATAGCGGGTGTCTACCTTCCCCCTCCGGCATCACTCTCTCTGTTGCATCAGATCACTTCAAAAATAGCGGTGATGGCCAATGACAACATGGCTATATTGGGAGATTTTAACATGGTTCCTGACCTGACTTTGGATCGGATGTCCACGGGTGGGTACTCTCACTCAGGACTAGTGGAGTGGGCTGAGCTGTATGGACTGGCAGATGTGTGGCATTGGAGGAATCCGCACTCCAGGGCATACACATGCCACTCCGCATCTCATAGATCCTTCTCAAGGATAGATCTGGCATACCTGAGCGGCCTAGCTCTGTCTAAAGTAGCAGACATCAAGATACTTCCCAGGGGTATATCTGACCATGCGCCACTTCTCCTGACACTGGAGTTCTCTTCAGCTCCAGATGGTTGTCTCTGGAGACTATCCAGGTTTTGGGTGTCTGATGAGGTGGTGGACGGACAGTTCCAGGGGGCACTTCGGGACTATTGGGCGGTCAATCCTGGGTCGGCGGACACGCTGACGGTATGGGATGCTTTTAAAGCCTACACCAGGGGAAGCTATCAAGCTATTATAGCTAAGGTTCGTAGGGAGAGGAGAGCTGACTTGGTTAGAGTGGAGAGGGAAGCTGACCGGCAGGAAGCACAGTTTGTCAGATCCAGGGACCCCACGGACTATAGCGTACTTCAGTCTCTGACTGGAGAGGTTCTACGAATTCGTACCTCTCTCACTCAGAAACGCTTGCTTGCTCAAACGCAACGTATATTTGAACAGGGGGAGAGGTCTTGGAAGTTGCTGGCTTGGTTGGCTCGAGAACAAGCTGGGGGCATGTGCGTGCCCTGCATTTGGGGCCCAGACGGGGACTTGTTGTATTCCCCTGACGAAATCAATGACTGCTTTGCCTCCTTCTATGGCAACCTCTACAGCTCGAGAGCCGCGTACACCCCCAACGACCTGACCTCTTACCTTGACCCGATCGACATCCCAGTCCTGACAGACAAATACCGGGAGAAGCTGGACGCCCCTTTAACAACGGATGAGATTTTAAAAGCTCTTCACACTCTACAATCAGGCAAATCCCCTGGGCCCGACGGTATTCCGGTGGAATTTTACAAACAATACGCTGAAGAATTTGTTGGCAAACTGCATACCATGTTCTCCACTGCACACAGGCTGATGAGGCTCCCAAATTCCCGAAGCGAGGCGGTGGTGGTGGTGATCCCCAAGCCGGGCAAAGACCCGACCTTGTGTTCTTCGTACCATCCTATCTCCCTGATTAACGTAGACGCAAAAATTCTTGCTAAAGTATTGGCCATGTGACTCAACACGGTCATAACTCCTCTGGTGCATCCAGACCAAACGGGATTTATGCCAGGGAGGGGGACGGACATCAACATAAGAAGACTTTTCACGCATATGGCCAGGGCACAGCTGGAATCAGCGGGGGTGGTGGCGTCACTTGACGCCGAAAAGGCCTTTGATTCGGTGGAGTGGGAGTTCTTGTGGGGAGTGCTCAGGCAGTTCGGTTTTGGGCAAAAATTTATGTCCTGGCTGCAGATGCTCTACGCCGAACCAAAGGCGAGGGTCCGCATGAATGGTGCTCTCTCTGACACCTTTCCCTTGGGTAGGGGCACTCGACAGGGATGCCCTCTGTTGCCGGGACTATTTGCCCTGGTGGTGGAACCTCTTGCTATTGCTTTGAGGGCCAAGGCAGGGGTGAGAGGCATAGTAGTTGGGAGATAGAAGAGAAAGTATCCCTGTATGCCGACGACACCCTACTTTACCTTGCGGACGCCTCACAATCGTTGCAAAAAGCACTGGAACTATTTGACAAATTTGCCCGATTCTCTAGCATCCGCATAAACTGGGGCAAATCGGTCCTGTTTCCATTGCACCCCTCGGTCCCTAGAGCAGATACCAGAACCTCACTTCAATGGGTGGGGGAATTCACCTACCTGGGCATTAAGATCAGCAATACCACACAGGAGTACATGGAAAAGAATGTGCAGCCTCTTCTCTCTCATCTTACAGTCAAGTGTACAGTGTGGCGTTCCCTCCCGCTCACACTGGTGGGGAGAGTCAATCTTCTGAAAATGGTGTTCCTCCCTAAATTTCTTTATTTTTTTCGCAACACCCCTTCCCACATACCTAGATCCTTCTTTAAACGCTTAGAGGCGGTGATAACCTCCTTCATTTGGGCTGGGAGGATACCCAGGGTGGCAAAGAGGACACTATATCTCCCCCTGTCGGGAGGAGGCCTGGCGCTTCCAAACTTTTTGCTGTACTATTGGGCGGCAGTCCTTGTTACGGTACGCTGGTGGTTCTCACAGCCCAAACAGAACCCAGCAGTGAGACTTGAGGCGGCTGTCTTAGGCTCATATGCGGCCCTTACCAATCTGGTATACAGGGGATTTAAAGCCCCCTACTCCCTGACGGCCCCCATGAAGACAACCATCAAGGTGTGGCGGGAGGCTAGGGCCATTTATGCTAAACCAAATTATGTGTCTCCACACACCCCATTGTGGGGTAACCCCACCCTGCCCCACCTCTGGAATATCCCAGACCCCTCGAAATGGGCCAAACGGGGGATCACCGCCCTTAAACATGTGATAGCTAGTGGCAGGATCATGCCCTTCCGGGACATGAAACAGCGGTACTCTCTGCCCGGGTTCTTTGAATTTAAATATTGGCAATTGAGGCACGCTATGAAGGCTCAGTTCCCGGACGAGTTAACTTTGGAACCGGATTCAATTGAATGACTGCTGACTTCAAGTAGGATGGGGAAACCCCTCTCTACTTTGTACTTCTACCTGACGGTAGCCCACAACATTAAACCTACCCGCTCAATGGACAAATGGAGGGAGGACATCCCGGCCCTGGGGGAGGAGGAATGGGAAGACTGTATATCCGCCTACATCCCGACTATGATAGCTGCCAAAGACCGGTTCATCCAGCTCAAGTTTATTCATAGGGCATATTTTACCCCGCACAAACTAGCAAGAATTTATCCCCAGGCTGACCCAAACTGTCCCAGGTGCGGGACCGAGGAGGGAACGTTCTGGCATATGGTCTGGGCATGCCCCAGACTCAGAACGTACTGGGCTGGGGTGGCAGAAGTGCTTGGAGAAATAGGGGGGACCAGGGTTCCAGTGGACCCCATGGTGCTCCTATTGAGTTACTTGGGCGAGGTGGAAGGGGACAGATACACTAAGCTTTGTATCACTTTCACACTGTTTTACGCTAGGAGAGAAATACTGTTACACTGGAAGGCGGCCGAACCCCCTACACTCACGGCCTGGAAAAAGGCAGTGGACTCGGTGTTGCCCCTGTACAAGCTTACCTACGAAAGTAGACAATGCCCTGCTAAATTTGACAAGGTTTGGTCGGCGTGGGTGGACACGCGTGGATGAGGTCCCGGGGAGGTGGGGGACCAAGTGTCGGACTCCCCCCCTGCCCGGCCTGGGGGCTATTGCCCCCCCCCTCTGGCCCCACGCCGGACCCTGCCCGACCGCACCCAGGGAAGAGTGTGTTGTTCTGATTAGGTGAAACTTACACTCATACTAGATACCAATTAGTCTAACACGGAGAAGTGATGGTGCATCCTACTGTCTTTTCTCTTTCCCCTTTCTCTTTTCTCCTTAGTTTTTTTTTTTTCTAAAGGATGAGTTTTGGAGGGGATTATACTTAGATGCCTCTGTTGGAAAAATAGTGGGCAGCAGCCCTTCTAGACTTGCATGATGATATATATGTACTGAATATATTGGACTGACTATGTATTGAGAAACCCCTTATTGTCGAATGTTGGACCTATTGTAATGCTGATGTGTCAATAAAACAAACTTTTCTGTAAATGAAGCACAAAGGTTACATCAATGAAATGTAGTGTATATGTCAATAGTATGGTACATACAGGTAATCATGATACATAATAAATATCCAATACAGTTTGTGTATATACCCATACATATGTAATAAAAGGTAAATTATCACATAGTTGCAGTCAGTTAATATCATAAAATACATAAATGAGAAATCTCTGTAAATATATGAAACACGACATATAACAGCTCTACACGTTTCATGGATTTATCCAATTTTCAGGAGCATGCACGTAAATATGTATGTAGTATGATAATGGGAATATCCAAGTGGTCTGACCCTATCAAGGAAAAGGATAATTATGAGAAACTACAAATTGAATTTAAACCTATAAAATTCCCCACTCTTTAAAATACTTACAAGCATACCTATGTGATGAGGGTGTGGCACTGAGGATCGGGAACCCCCAGAAAACATCCCCACCAGGAGCTGAGGTAGTGCAGGTGGCCCCAAGCCCAACAAGGACACCATCCAGGAGGGGTAGGCTACCAATGGGTACAGATGATTATGAGTGGCCATGAGTGCTAAAAATGGATAGAAACGAAGACTACTGTGAGAATGATATAGTTAATGTTATAACGTGCAATATGTCCTGTGCTCAGTAAAGGGCAGGACAGTTAGGATTATAAAGTTGTACGGAGAGTACAAGTAAATAAAAGTGAAAAATGCAGAAATAGTGAGTAAGTGGGAACCAGACTCACCAGAAAAAATAAAACCAATACCATGGCGTGTCAATGAAACGAATAGTGAATTAAGTTAGCAGATTAAATGGACCCGAACCATAAAAACCTGGGGTCCAGAGTGATATGTGAAGTGAGCCAAAGTGAGCAAATGGAACCACCAAGGTAAGTCAGCCACCCGTGAATGGGGCCTATAAGGGCACACCCGCCACACGCCCACCAACGTCACGCTAGTGTGCATAATGGGAGGGGGGCGCCTTCAATTGTGCAGACAAGCCGTCCAACATTCTCATTTAAGGTAAACACCAACTCAGACTTATCAGCAACAGCCATCTGATAAGCAGTTAAGGAAGTGATTAAAGGAAAACTCATAGCATTAGGGTCTCAGTTTAAAAAAGAATGGTGTACCACAGGGGCCCTCAACCTTTTTAAACAGGGGGCTAGTTCATGGTCCCTCAGACTGTTGGGGGGCCGGACTATAGTTTGAAAAAATTATGAACGAATTCCTATGCAGTGCACAAAAAACAGGAAAAAAACAATATAATATTTAAAATAAAGAACAAATTTAATTAACATAAACTTATTAGTATTTCACAGAATCCCCTCATCACAGACCCCCCCATCACAGACACCCCCCCATCACAGACTCCTCTCCATCAGACTCCTCTCCCTCAGAGACACCCCCCATCACAGACTCCTCTCCATCACAGACCCCCCCCATTACAGACTCCTCTCCATCAGAGGCCCCCCATCACAGACCCCTCTCCATCACAGAGCCCTCTCCATCACAGAGCCCCCATCACAGAGCCCCCATCACAGAGCCCCCCATCACAGAGCCCCCCATCACAGAGCCCCCCATCACAGACTCCTCTCCATCACAGACCCCCACCCATCACAGACTCCCCCTTATCACAAATCCCCCCTTCACAGATCCCCCCCCCCAATCACAGATCCCCATCCCACGAAACCTTAAGTCCCATAACCTTTGTATTATTTAACCACTTGTACCTGTACGTCATTTTGTGCAATAGACAGTGGGAGCGCACACGCTGATTGGCCAGAGGGAGAGCAAATCAGTGGGTACAGCAGACACAATATCTGCCGGCCACCCGCGATTGCTCTACAGAGAGGCAGAATGGGGATCTGCCTATATAAACAAGGCATATCCCTGTTCTAGGCAGGAACACGGATCTCTGTGTTCATGCAGTCAGTCCATTCCTCACACAGTTAGCAAGTACCCCCTAGGGTTACACTTAACCCTTTGATTGCCCCTGGTGTTAACACCTTCCCTGCCAGTGTCATTAGTACAGTAAAGCCTCGTACACACGACCAGTTTTCCCAGCAGGAAAACTGCCGGGAGAGCTTTTGGCCGGGAATCCCGGCCGTGTGTATGCTCCCTAGCAGTTTTCCTGACAGGCAAACTGCCCTGAAAAAATAGAGAACCTGCTCTCTATTTTCCTGTCAGGATTCCCGGCAGAGTGTTTCCTGCCGAGAAAAACAATCGTCTCTATGCTTACCTGCAGGGGAGAAAAACTGTGCATGCTCGATAACACTTTGACGCATGCGTGGTAGCATACAACGTTAGTGTGGGGTGTAGCAAGATGGCGGTGACGGAACATCACTTCCGGAACAATCTGTGATGGGGAGCCGAATGTGACGAGACGCCGGCTCGTCGTAGTCGTTGACGTCACCGCGTTCTTGCCATTCAAAAGAACGGCGGGTCTTTTGAGTGGCCGTGTGTATACATGGCTTTGCAAGGCAAGCTTGCCAGGAATCCCATCAAGAAAGCCTACGGTTTTCAAATAGACGGGATTCCCAGCCATGTGTACAGGGCTGAACAGTGCATATTTTTAGCACTAGTCACTGTAATAATGTCACTGGTTCCCAAAAAAGAGTCAAAAGTGTCAGGTAGGTGTCCGATTTGTCCGCCGCAATGCCGCAGTCCTTCTAAAAATCACAGATAGCCACCATTACTAGTAAAATAAAAAGACATAAAAATGCCATAAAAATATCCCATAGTTTGTAGACGCGATAACTTTTGCACAAACCAATTAATATACGCCTATTGTTTTTTGTAAAAGTGTCCAGTATTGTCCAGTATTGAAGAGGCTAAGGAGCGGTATTTTAGGAGTTATATTTATTAAGAGGTGGAGGGTTAGATTTGGGTTAATTTTATGTTGAAAATTGCCTTTATGTATTTTATTTATTTTGCTGCTAGGTTTCTTTTTTTTAAAAAGGGCTTTTGTTTAAGAAGTAGTATTTTGGGGGTATATATCTTAAATTTTCATATTTTTATTATATGTTGATAGAGCCTGTTTTTTTTAAGTTTGGGGTGCTCAAAGTGAATCATTCAGTTGTTCCCTTTCAGCTGTTTTTGGAGCTGCCTTTTGTTTCTAGCATGTTGCTTAAATTTTTGAAAGAAAAGAAAAAGTGTAGGAACTGTCTGCATCAAAACCATCTCACTCTATAACATTCACTGTATCCCCCTCTCCCCAAAGATAAAACAAATGTTAGGTATACACCAGTTATGCCTATTATTCCTGATTAAAACTGTCCTACTGCTGGGCAATTTTACACTGCTGTATTCTCTGCAGTATCCTAAGTCTTGTAATAAAACTGCAGCCTGTGCTCTTTGGGGTTGATTTACTAAAGGAAAATCCACTTTGCACTTGAAAGTGCACTGAAAGTGCACTTGGAAGGGCAATCACTGTAGATCCGAGGAGGACATGCAAGGAAAATAAAAAACAGCATTTTAGCTTGCACATGATTGGATGATAAAATCAACAGAGCTTCCCCTAATTTCAGAGCTTCCCCTCAGATTTTCAGCGATCTACAGTGACTGCACTTCCATGTGCACTTTCAAGTGCAAAGTGGATTTTCCTTTAGTAAATCAACCCCTTTGTCTCGTAAATTTAATATGTAAAATAATTTTGCTGCTGGCCAATTTTTCTTCTCTTTTCTGATTAATTTGAGGTCGCTTAATTCTTGTAATAAAACACCTGCCTTTACTCATTTTCTTCAGTAAATATTTGGCCTACTCTTTCTTATTAAAAATGTCCTGTGACTGGCTAATTTTGCATTGCTGTATTATCTGCAGCCTCCTAATTCCTAATGAGAGCCTAAAGTGATAGTAAACGATCACCTTCTAAAACAATATATTTTTTCCCCTTTTCTCATAAGTGATCACATTCCTTCTGCTTTCAGCTGCATAAGAGCTGGGGGGAGGAGAAGCAGCAGCAGCACTCTGAGTTGTGAAAGCTGTTCTGGGGAGGGGGGCGCTTTCGGACAAGTCTGATCATTGGAGGAGATCAGGCTGAGTTCCCAGAACAGCTAGAGAGCTGACCATGGTTTGTTCTCCTGCTTAGTGTGGCCAGTTATTAGGAAAGCAGAGGGACTGACAGGAACACCTGGGATATCACACAAAGGAAGCAATACAAAAAAACTTGTTCATACAAGTACACTGTATAGCAGGTATATATCACGAATATTAAATGTTGAGTTTACATACTCTTAATAGAATTGGCCAGCAGCAGGACAGTTTGGCATTAGTGAGAATATGGATAGCCAAAGCAAACTACTGCCCAATTTCTATCTACCAGTCAAAATGGGTGTATTACCATTGGTGAAACGTTCCAAAAAGCTATACAGAGAACAAAAAAAATATGCTGTCATGGGGTTTAAACCCCTTTCTGCTGTATCGAAAACTAAAACGAGAAAGGTTTTGGTAATACTTACACTTTATAGGTTTGTATTTTGTCATTATTAAATGTCCAATGGCTTCAGATAGTGTTTACTCATTCATCCTGAAGGTATGTCTGCTTTAAAAGGGATGGTACTTTTAGGATGCAGTTTACACTGGAATAGGTGCAACAACCATTGTCATATGGTGTGCTGTATTTTTGCAGTTCTGCCACTAGTGGTAATGTTAAATTAAAGCTTTTGTAAGGTTTTTTTTTCTGTTGTGTGGGAGTATGCTTGTTGTGGTGCAACAGTCTGTCTCTCTGAGGCCCTGTTTTAATAAATGTTTTCAGCATCATCTTGACTGATAAGAGCCATGGCATCAGAAGCCTTTTAACAGGTGGTCAAATGATCTGAGAGCTAAATTGAGCACGCTCAGGAGACCGCAATAAATGTTTTTTTTTTGTTGTTTTTTTTGAAGATATAGTAATTGCTTAAAACCTTTCAACCTGTTTTTCAATACAAACCTGCCTTGAAGAGAAGCAAGACTTGCAGCTAAGGAAATATTTTATATGGATTTTTCAGAAACCAAGGGAAAATTAAGTACTGTGTATGATCTTGAATACAAATCACAGAATTCGAGGAATTGAATTCAGTATTATGATAAATGTGATCAGTGCAGGGCCGGCTCTACCATGGGTCCCGGTGGGGCGGCCGTGGCACCTCTATATGTCCCGCCGCCGCCGGCCACTGTAAATGCAGCATGTGTGACTGTGTGTATATAAGAAGTGGCCGGTGTGCTCGCACGGTACCATCTCCGCCTCCAGTCTCCTGTCTCCACTCCTCCTGCTTCTGTGTACATTGCTGGGGAGCGGGATGAGCAGCATTGGTTTGGAGCAGGTGGGCATGGATTGTGGGGGCGGAGCCAGCCAGAGCAGTGCATGGGTTAGGGAACGGAGCAGATTTCCTGGCTGGAAGGCCCAGAGCGGAGCACATCAGGCAGCACAAGTACCCACTCATCACCGACGCCAGTGCTGCAAGACGAAATAAGAGGCTCAGGTACCACTTTGCCAGCTGGTGAGTTCTATTTACAAAGTAAATTTAGGTAATGTGAGTGTCAGGCTGGCTTAATTGGTTGCTCTATGTATGTTTACTCAGCTCAGGGCAAGTCCTTCCCACTTGCTGTCCACCGCTGCCCTATAGCCAGTTGATGACTACAGATTAGCCGGCAAGTTCTGGGAGGTCCTGATATAATGTCCTCCCAGTCTCATGCTTCTTGGAAGTGTGTGTGATGGCTGGGTCTGCAATCACAGACAGTGCAATCACATTTAATTTTACTTTCAAAATATTTTATTTTCATAAGATAAATAATACAGAACATTACATCATGTTATATAAAAATAAAGAAAAATAAAGAAAAAAGATTATGTTTAGGAATAAACAAACAGTCAATAAATGGATAAAATAATACAGAACATTACATCATGTTATATAAAAATAAAGAAAAATAAAGAAAAAAGATTATGTTTAGGAATAAACAAACAGTCAATAAATGGATAAAATAATAAAAACATCCTAGAAAAAAGGATAGATTCATGTAAGCAATCAAAAGTTTGTCAGGGGGAGATCTCTTCATCCTTATTATATAATGGAAGGGAGAAGGGAAACCCTCTCTCCTTGGTAACCTGGAGCCCCTTATCGGGAACTAACTGCTCCAGGCATAGAGACCTCCTTCTGACTCTTAGGCCCCGAGAAGATTATCAGGGCCAACAGATCGGGATGGACTAAACAAGGCCGAACAAAACATTTGATAGTATCCCATTAAATCTAAATAAAAGAGACATAACATGTAATGGGAAACTAGAATTCCCAGAAAAAGAGTTTCCATAAATCCTTTTTAGAAGGAAGAAAAGAAGAGGAAAATAAAGACAGCGGGTAAAAAAGAGGACGGAGGGAAAGGGATGGGTATGTGTCCAACTTAATGTTGAATAGAAGGTAAAACAGCATCTTCACCAATCAAAATCCCCATATATTTGGCCCAAGGTTCCCATATTTTTTCGAATTTGGGAATGGTATTAGATAAGATGCTAGCTAATTTTTCCTGAGTTAGTATCCAAGATATTTTGGTTTTGGCATCTGACAGGAAAGGTTTTGTTTTTTTCCATGATTTGGCAATTGTGATTTTGGCGCCTGTAAAGATAAAGTGAATCAATTTTTGTGAAACCTTTGGTATGTGAGGAATATGAGCGTTGAAAATGGCTACTGGTAGGGACCTAGGGACCTGAAAACCTGTTACCTTAAAAATTCATAAAAATATTTTTCTCCAGAAGGGGCGAACTCTGGGGCACTCCCACCAAATATGAGGCATAGAGCCGTAAAGTTGGCAACCTCTGAAACACGTTGGATCTGATGCTGGATATATATAGATGCCAGTCTCGAAGGAGTTAGATACCATCTGGTTATAACTTTAATATTTGCCTCCATTAAAGAGACATTAAGAATCCCTTTGAAAGATTTAGAGAAGGCTAAGTGGCAGGTATCCAAATTCCAACAAAACTGGGCGTCTTTTTCCCAAGCCTCCATATAGGAAGATTTTGATGTAGGGTGAGTGAGGCATGAATATACCATAGATATGCCTCCCCTTTGTGAACCGGCCTGGCTGCACCATAACTCGTACTTCGTAAATTGGGGAGGAAGGAGTTTTTCCTTCCAGATTTGGTTTAAAAATGTGAAAATTTGATTAAACCGCGGTTTTTCAGAATCTGGAAGTTTCAGATGTTTGATGCAGTAACTAAGGGATATAGGCCCTCCAGGATTAAAAAATTGTCCTATACGATACAATTCTTTATCAATCCACCATTTAAATGCCTCTACATTTAGACCAGGGGGGAAGTCAGGGTTATTGAATAAATGAGAAAGAGGTCTTTCAGAGGATATAAGGTTTGGGAGGTTTCTTAGGGAATCCCATAGTGCAAACGATTGAGATAGAGTCGGGACATTATGGGGGGTCTTTTATTGGGGGGCACTATAAAAGGTATTCTAAGGATAGTGTTGGTGTAGCCTCTTTTTCAATATTGATCCAGTCTGGTTTTTCTGTTGCAGAATAAATCAAAGAAGTCTGGGCTAGTCTAGCTGCTAAGTAGTATTTATGTAGGTCAGGTAGACCTAAACCTCCCTGTTTTCTGTGACAAAGTAATGTGTTTTGGGGGATGCGGTAACCTGAAGCACCCCAGATAAATTTGATGATTTTACTTTGGAGCCTTTTCAAGTGATTCTTAGTAATGGGAATAGGAAGAGATCTAAAGAAATAAAGGATTCTAGGGAGCAGAGTAATTTTTATAGAATTAATTCTACCTAACCAAGATAATTAGTTTTTGGACCAAGATGCTAGATCATTCTCAAATTTTTGGAATAAAGGTGGATAATTATGTAAAAAAAGGGTCTCAATGCGGGCTGTTAAGGTAATGCCCAGATATTTGATTGAGGTGTCTGTCCATTCAAATCCAAAGGATTTTTTAAGCAACAAGACACTAGACAAGGGAAGCGAAACATTTAGAGCTTGTGATTTTGAGTAATTTACCCTAAGGCCTGAGACCTCAGAAGAAGGCCTTCAGAACCTGGCAGACGTTAGGAAGGGATATCAGCGGAGACGTCACGAACAATAAGATGTCATCTGCAAATAGGCCACATTTGTGAATTTGATTACCACAGGATACTCCTTTAATATTGGGATTTTGTCTGATGGCTATGGCTAATGTTTCAATGGCAATAGCAAATATGAGAGGGGAAAGCGGGCATCCCTGTCTAGTGCCTCGTGCTATATTGATTATGTTGGAATAATGACCCTGTAAACGGATAAGAGCCTGAGGGTGAGAATAAAGGGAATGTAAGAGGCCCTTAAAGCAAACTCCAAAGCCCCATCGATCTATTAGGGAAAACAGGTATAACCATGACACTGAGTCAAAGGCCTTTTGCAGATCCAGTGACAGTAGTAAGCCTTGTTGTTTTTCTCCTCCCTCCCAGTTGGATTGCAGAATAGATACAATATCTATTGCTCGTCTGATTTGGTCTGGGCCCTGTCTTCCTGGGATGAAGCCCACCTGGTCTTTGTGTATATAATGTTTAATAAAAGATGCTAATCGATTGGCCATGATCTTTGTCATAATTTTAATATCGTTGTTTATTAGGGAAATAGGGCGATAATTACTGATTTCTTCAGGATTTTTGTCTGGTTTGGGTATAACTGTAATAAATGCCATATTAAGATGTGTGTCTAATGGTAGGCCATTTGTTTTGTCATTAAAAAATTTGGTTAGATAGGGGGCTAAGGTGTTGGCGAAAGTCTTATAATAGGGTATAGATAAACCATCAGGGCCAGGGGCTGATCTGTTTTTGAGGTGTTTAATAACCCCCATAACCTCCTCTATTGTGAAGGGAGACTCAAGTAAACATTTGTGTGAGGGGGTTATGGAAGGAATGGGAAGATCGTCTAAATACCTAGATAGAACATCTTTGTCTGGCTTCGAGTGAGTGTCATACAATTTAGAATAAAACTCTTGAAATGCTTCTAGGATTTTGACGGGGTTTGCAGTAAGCGGTTGACCTGCTATACGGATTTTAGGTATAGAATGAATTCTAACTCTAGGAAAGAGTTTTGTAGCAAGTAATGGCCCTATTTTGTTTGCATTTGTGTAAAATTTGTTGCAACTCCATCTAATCACTTTTTCAGCTTGTGTTGTAAGGGCTAAATTTAATTCAAGTTTGGCCTTGTCTATGAGTGATATGGGGAACTTAGAGGGATCTTGTTTGTGACGATTTCTAAGGGTTATGTACTCTTCTTCCAAACGTTCTATTTGAGCTTTGCAGTTGCGTTTAGTTTGGGTAGAGATTTGAATGATTTATCCCCGGATGACGGCTTTATGAGCCGCCCAAAGCGTCTCAGAGGAGATATCCTCCGTGTCGTTGAGGGAAAAATATTCATGTAAGGCTTTATTTATTATCTCATTTGTGGTTGGATTTGTAAGGATTGATTCGTTAAGTTTCCAAAACCCTTTCGAGCTTCTAATAGATCTGGAGTTTAGGGAAATAATTACCAACGAATGATCTGATAGGGCCGTATCCTTGATGTGGGCATTTAGTATGAGCGGAATGAGGTGTGAAGGGGTAAGGATGTGGTATATTCTTGCGTATGTGTTGTGGGGGTGTGAATAATGTGTGAAGTCCCGTTTGGAAGGGTTTAATTCCCTCCAAACGTCTGCTAAATTGTGATTCGAAAGAATTTTAGCGATTTTGTGGCTTTCATTGTTCGGGCGGGTCAATTGGTCTTTGGAGGGTTTGGACTTATCCAGAGCCTGGTCAAAAGCAACATTCGAGTCTCCCCCAAAATGACCGTTCCTACTAACATAGGGCTCAGTGTGTCCATCATATTTTTGAAGAATGGGGCTTGGCCTCTGTTAGGGGCATAATATGAGACTAGGGTGTATAGTTGACCATCAATTGAACCTTGTAATAACAGAATTCTTCCATCTGGATCAACATAGTCGAAAGACTTCTCGAATTTGGAGGATTTGGAAAATAGAATGGCTACTCCCTTAGTTTTATTTTCCGCACTAGCAAGGTGGAATTGCGGAAAATGAGGGTGAATATAATTAGGACTGTATCGTATAGGGAAGTGCATTTCCTGGAGCAAAAGAATATCTATTTTAAGGGATTTATAGTAATCTAAAATTTTTCTCCTTTTGACAGGAGAATTCAAGCCTTGAACATTGTGAGAGGCTATTTTAAGGTGTGTTTGTTGGTTGCTAGCCATGAGATTCAAGGGGGGCATATCCGCTATTACTGACCCCACTCACCCTTAAAGGACCTTGGTACTGAGGCTTGATCAGGTGTACTTCCAAGTGGAGATTGAGGTGTTTAACGGTCATTGATCCGAGAGCTGGCAACTCTAAAAGAGACAATTGAGTTAGACACACAAGGGAAAAGAAAAAAAAAATAACATAACATAGAAAAAAGTAAGAAAAGAGATGGAATATAGAAAAGAAGTCTCCTAACATGTAAGGTTAGGACCCGAGAGAGGAGACTCCTCTCAAATCCTTTTAACCAGATCAAAAAAAGAGTCTGGACTAAGACGGCCAGACAACCTATCCCCTGAAGACCCGAAGATTTCCAGAGGATAGGTGGGTACACACGTGGACCACCCCCATACAGGGCACCCATAGAAAAAATCTAATAAAAAAGAAAATTATTTTTGCACGGTAAAACGAGAGAAGGCTTATGTAAGGATCTATAACCTAGAAAGTACTTTACAGTAGTAGAATTATCATAACATTTTAGTAAGTAATATGATACTAGATAAAAAAAAAAGGGAACATAGAGCTTTATAGTAGACTTGTGCACAACGGAAAAATTCGTTCCGTTTCGGTTCGTTTCTTTCCGGTCCTGTTGATTCGTAATCATTCGTAATTTTGCTAGACGGGATTTTTCGTGTTCGGACTCATTCGTATTTTTGCAAGCGACATTTTTCGTTGAATTTTTTGTTGCTTTATAATTCGTACTTTCGGTAGAGTACGTTGTTTTTCGTTGATTCTGGACACAACTCCTACTTTCGTAACTTTTTTTGGGTTCGTACTTTCGGTAGAGTACGTTGTTTTTCGTTGATTCTGGACACAACTCCTACTTTCGTAACTTTTTTTGGGTTTGTTGATTCGTAATTTTCCGTGTCTCTCTCACAACGACGCTGCCTATTATGCCTAATGTGCTTCGAATGGATTTGTACTTTTCTAAATACATTGCGGTTATTTGTAACGATTCGAAATCTCGTATTTTACTTTCGTTTTTTACATGCGGCTATAGCCTCTGCCCCTGTACACCATTTTGAGAGGGTTCAGCACGGTGAGGGAGAAGCAGAGAGCAGAGCAGAGTGTTATTGTGCTTCGAATGGATTCGAAATCTCGTATTTTACTTTCGTTTTTTACATGCGGCTATAACCTCCGCCCCTGTACACCATTTTGAGAGGGAGTTCAGCACGGTGTGGGAGAAGCAGAGAGCAGAGCAGAGTGAGTGTTATTGTGCTTCGTATGGATTCGTACATTCGTAACTTTTTCATAACGAATTATGCCGAAGACATTCGGGCATTCGCTATTTGCGGTATAATTTATTTCGGATTCGGTCTTATTCGTAATTGCTTTGTTCGGAAATTCGAATGCTTCCGAATGTCCGAAAGTTGCTAAATTCGGACGAATTTCAATTCGTTACGAAACGAATTGCACAAGCCTACTTTATAGAAAAAACAGAAAAACTGTGAGAATTGAAACAGAGAGCAGGTTGAATTTAGGATGGATTTATCCTAACACCTGAGGTACAGAAAAATCTGTGCTCGGATTTTAGATCCGAGGGAAAAAAAAGGTAGTAACAAAAGAGGTGAAAAAGAGCAATGTCAAGTAGGGTTATTGTCTTTAATCTTCTTTTTCTTTCCTTTGTTCCAAAGGGGAGATTGTGGGCTTGTTGCAGTAGGTCTTTTAGTAGAACCAGGACCAGTTGTAGAGGTGTCCATGTCAGCTTCAGTAGAAATAAGTTTGAGTTGGAGAAGGATCCGCTCTCCTTCCTGTAGGCTTGAGCTTGAGAAGGAGTAAGGTCTACCATTTTCAGAGAATTTCACCGCAAAGGGAAAGGCCCATCTGCATTTAATGTCTGAGACAAGATCAGTAGCAGGGGTTTAAGTGCTTTTCTGCGTTGGATTGTAGAAGGAGATAAATCAGCAAAAGTTGAATTGGGTGTCCTTGACATAGTATTTGAGGGGTTATTCTAGCTTGTTTCATGACCTCTTTTTTACTGAGAAGAAATGGGGTTTAGCAATGATATCTCTTGGCTTTCCATCCTTTCTAGGAGGACCCAAAGCTCTGTGAGCCCTATCCAGCTCAAGGCGCTGCTGGGGGATATTAGGTAGAAGAGATTTAATCAGGTCTTGTACTGCTAGTGTGACATCCAGCACAGATTCAGGTAAACCTCTGATTCTGATATTATACCTGCGTGACCTGTTCTCGAGGTCATCGATTCTTGAATTAGCATAATCCAGTTGTTCTTGTACCGAGGATACAATTTTAGCAGTTTGGTTAGTGGAAGCCACTGTTTCTTCCAATTTGTATTCAATAGAGTCTATTCTTGTTCCTAGATTGTGGAAGTCAGCTTTTAAATCACTTTTATACCTTTTATACCTGCGTGACCTGTTCTCGAGGTCATCGATTCTTGAATTAGCATAATCCAGTTGTTCTTGTACCGAGGATACAATTTTAGCAGTTTGGTTAGTGGAAGCCACTGTTTCTTCCAATTTGTATTCAATAGAGTCTATTCTTGTTCCTAGATTGTGGAAGTCAGCTTTTAAATCACTAGTTATTTTGGCTGCAGTTTGAGCTAAACCCCTGTCCAGGAGTTCAGAAAATTTTTGGAACAGGTCTGCCATCTGAAATGCCTGGTCTCTTGGAATAATTTCTGAGGTAATAGGGCTGGGATGAGAGGCAATAATGTGCCCTGTGGAAGAATGGATACTGTCGGGCTTTGTGAAAAAAATAAGAGGTTCACCAGTGGCTGAGGAGGTATTAGGTGTCTGTAGTAGTCCTGCTTTAAGTTCTGAGGAAACAGGCAGACCCTCTGAGGAGATATTTTGTCTGAGGTCTGTGAGGAGAATGGTACCTGACACAGTAGGCTTTGCTGTGGCGGCCATCTTGGATTTTCGGCCGCGATTACCGGGACGAATTGCAGCTTTTGGGTCCTTTCTAATGTAATAAAAAATAGCCAGGAATGTGCCTGGACCCCTCAGGAGTCTGCCCAGAAATTTTCGTGAAAATCCGTTCACCATGCGGGCTGTAATGGGCACCGTTATATGAGGCTGGAGTGGGGCTCACAGCTCAAGCAGCCATACATGGAGCCAGCCCCTCACATTTAATTTTAATTATCATGATATAAATTATATCTTGGAAGTAGATTTTGTAAGAACACAGGATCAGCACTGGTCATCTCAGTAACTAGCACTGCTGGAATTTGCTGTCTTTTGATGCAGAGAGATTAAAAAATGTATCTCCATTTTTTTTTAGGAATGCAGAATTGGGCTGCTTTTTGGTTCATATAATCCACATATTATTTAAATGGAACAGAATGCCAAAGTAAACAACATTACACTGAATGACCTTTGCTACTTTGAGAAGAAGATATCCCTACTAAGGCAATTAGCAGCTCTATCTTTAGGAATTAGAAAGCATTTTATCAGAGGATAATTGCTCTGGACACATCAGATATGCCACAGTGCTGACATGCTGCATGTTTTAGTACTGACTGACAGGGTATTCTCACTAACCAACTGGTAACAAATCTTTGTGTGTCAGTTCAAATCAATCTAATGCATTGGACTGGTTAAGCTTTGCAATCAGTTCTTCCGCTCCTACTCTGGAGTGTAACGACAGCCAGTGAAATTCATTGCATTGCCATAGTAAAAAACGAATAAAATGGTTGCTAAAGTATTCTAGGTAGTAGTAAAAACATTAATTTATCTAGATCAAGCTGAAAAAAGGTCGTAATTATTTAATGTATTTTATTATGAAACAAGTCATTTTTAATTTAAGGTTATTAAAAATTGTCTTTCCATTCAGCCTGTAGCTAGTGGTGATGTTCTGTAACTCTAAAATAAAATAAAAAATTCACACAAAGTAATGAGTCAGAGCAGTGACTCATCTTCCTCTTGTTTCCTCCTGCTGTGTTTAGATGGCTTGTTCTGATATTTCAGTTAGAGAGAGAAAGGCAAACAGCATCTCTTTAGAGACCCCCGATGTTCTCCTAGTCCTGTGCTCACGGGTGTACACTTTTTTAAATGTTTTTTTTTTGGAATATAAAGGTTGTAGATAAATAGCAAACACAAAAATAAAAAGCGCCAGTTTAAAAACAACATTTAAAGAAAGTTAAACTAAACTAAACAAAATTAAATCCAGCCCATTATAGCCTTCCTTTAAAGCAAAGGATTTTAAAAAAATCTTTAAAAAAAGTTATTGTGATTATCTATAACATTACTATCAGCCATTCCCAAGTACTTATTTATTTTTCAGCATTTTTTTTGGGGAGCTTTGATACATCAAAGGGATACTTCTTTGAGCAAAGTATAGGGGCTTACATTCATGGCCTCCTTAAGATAATGCTGGTTGCACGGCTGTGTCTCACTTTTAGGGATGAGCTTCGTGTTCGAGTCGAACATACGTTCGACTCGAACATCGGCTGTTCGATCGTTCGACGAAGATCGAACGATTTGGGCCGTTCGCGCCAAATTCGAGTGACGCGAACGGCCCACAATGCACTACGCCATCGCAGTGTCATCCAGGCGCTGTGATTGGCCAAGCATGCACTGTGACCCCGCATGCTTGGCCAATCACAGCGCCGGCAGCGAGGAGAGCAATGATTGGCCACAGGCAGGATGCCTGTGGCCAATTATTGCTGAGGGTGTTTAGTACACGCCCCACACTATAAAAGGCCGCCAGCACGGCGGCCTAGTGTAGTGTGTTCCGGAGCAGGGATAGAGCAGCATAGGCAGGGACAGTGACTGTTATTTCTTTCTTGCTTAACCTGGATTCCTTTAGTTTAGGGAAAGAGAAGGATAGGTAGGGAGAGTGTCAGTGTGTTTTGTGCTTGTGCTATAGTGTGCTTAAAAAAAACATTTATTCTAGGGACAGAAAACTGTAGGTAGGGACAGTGTCAGTTTCTTTCACTCTGCAAGTCCTTGTTTCCAGGGACCTGGAAGGACAGTGAGTCAATTGTCCTTGTGCTATATTGTGCTTAAAAAAACATTTATTCTAGGGACAGAAAACTGTAGGTAGGGAGAGTGTCAGTTTCTTTCACTCTGCAAGTCCTTGTTTCCAGGGACCTGGAAGGACAGTGACTGAATTGTCCTTGTGCTATATTGTGATTAAAAAAAACATTTATTCTAGGGACAGAAAACTGTAGGTAGGGAGAGTGTCAGTTTATTTCACTCTGCAAGTCCTTGTTTCCAGGGACCTGGAAGGACAGTGACTGAATTGTCCTTGTGCTATAGTGTGCTTAAAAAAAACATTTATTCTAGGGACAGAAAACTGTAGGTAGGGACAGTGTCAGTTTCTTTCACTCTGCAAGTCCTTGTTTCCAGGGACCTGGAAGGACAGTGAGTCAATTGTCCTTGTGCTATATTGTGCTTAAAAAAACATTTTTTCTAGGGACAGAAAACTGTAGGTAGGGAGAGTGTCAGTTTCTTTCACTCTGCAAGTCCTTGTTTCCAGGGACCTGGAAGGACAGTGACTGAATTGTCCTTGTGCTATATTGTGATTAAAAAAAACATTTATTCTAGGGACAGAAAACTGTAGGTAGGGAGAGTGTCAGTTTATTTCACTCTGCAAGTCCTTGTTTCCAGGGACCTGGAAGGACAGTGACTGAATTGTCCTTGTGCTATATTGTGATTAAAAAAAACATTTATTCTAGGGACAGAAAACTGTAGGTAGGGAGAGTGTCAGTTTATTTCACTCTGCAAGTCCTTGTTTCCAGGGACCTGGAAGGACAGTGACTGAATTGTCCTTGTGCTATATTGTGATTAAAAAAAACATTTATTCTAGGGACAGAAAACTGTAGGTAGGGAGAGTGTCAGTTTATTTCACTCTGCAAGTCCTTGTTTCCAGGGACCTGGAAGGACAGTGACTGAATTGTCCTTGTGCTATATTGTGATTAAAAAAAACATTTATTCTAGGGACAGAAAACTGTAGGTAGGGACAGTGTCAGTTTCTTTCACTCTGCAAGTCCTTGTTTCCAGGGACCTGGAAGGACAGTGAGTGAATTGTCCTTGTGTTATATTGTGATTAAAAAAAACATTTTTTCTAGGGACAGAAAACTGTAGGTAGGGAGAGTGTTTTTTTTCTTTCACTCTGCAAGTCCTTGTTTCCAGGGACCTGGAAGGACAGTGACTGAATTGTCCTTGTGCTATATTGTGATTAAAAAAAACATTTATTCTAGGGACAGAAAACTGTAGGTAGGGAGAGTGTCAGTTTATTTCACTCTGCAAGTCCTTGTTTCCAGGGACCTGGAAGGACAGTGACTGAATTGTCCTTGTGCTATATTGTGCTTAAAAAAACATTTATTCTAGGGACAGAAAACTGTAGGTAGGGAGAGTGTCAGTTTATTTCACTCTGCAAGTCCTTGTTTCAAGGGACAGAGAAGGACACCTGAAGGTAGCCCTTATTGCTTTTTTCCCATCTCCCTGCAGGCCATCTATTAGAATGTCTGGAAGGCAAACAAGGAGAGGCAGACAGTCAGGAGGCAATAAAAGAGGGCAAGCAGGCTCTGTGTCTGGGGGCAACAGTGCTGGTCGTGGACGCGGTGCATTGTCATCAGCACATGGCCATGGGACACGCTTGTCCTTCTTTTCGGCAGCTGGACATGTTGAGCCACATCATGCCGAAGACTTGGTAGAGTGGATGACCAAGCCCTCCTCCTCCTCCTCATCCTCTCTCACCCAGGCTCAGGGTACTGGAAAAGCAGCTGCCAAAGCGTCGTCTTCCCTGGTATCAATGTCAGACAAATCATCAGTCACTCCTTCCCTAGACCCACCATGTCCTCCTCCTGAGGAGTCCCCCGAACTGTTTCAGCACAGTGTTGGGTACATGCTCCAGGAGGATGCCCAGCGTTTCGAAGGGTCTGATGATGAAACCCAGCTAGAGGAAGGCAGTAGCGTGAGAGCAGACAGAGGGGATGCTCAAGAAGGACACCAATCTGGCAGTCATGTTCCAGCAGCTGCAGCATACTGCCAGATTGGCTCCAGTGATGAGGAGGGAGGGGATGATGAGGTCACTGACTCCACGTGGGTGCCTAATAGGAGAGAGGAGGAGGAGGAGGATGAGGAGGAGGCACATCTCCAACGAGGCAGGATGCCCTTTGGTGGCCAGCGTAAGGGCAGTACACCGACGGAATCACACCGCAGAGCTCCGCCTGTGCAGGGCGCAGCCTCTGCCCGTCATTCAAAAAGTTCCTTGGTGTGGGCCTTTTTTGAGGCTAGTGCATCAGATCGCACAGCTGCTGTTTGCAACATATGTCTCAAGCGTATATCGCGTGGCCAAAACATCAGCCGCTTGGGTACCACATGCCTGACCAGACATATGTTGACCTGCCATGCAGCTCGTTGGCAAGCCTACCTCAAAGACCCACACCAAAGAACAAAGCGGACCTCTCCTTGCACCGCATCAGCTGGGATCTCCAACCCCACTATAACTTCAGTCCTCTCTGAAACATGCACTGAGAGGAATGAAGGTGTAGAATTAGGTGTGTCACAGCCAAGTACTTGCGCCCACTCTGCTAGCAGTACACCGACGTCCGATTCTAGCAGGCAAATTTCCCTGCCCCAGCTGCTGGACCGTCGAAAGAAGTTCACTCCCAGCCATCCACATGCCCAGCGGTTGAATGCTAGCTTGGCTAAATTGCTAGCGCTTCAACTGCTGCCTTTTCAGTTGGTAGACTCGGCCCCCTTCCGTGAGTTTGTGCAATGTGCAGTTCCTCAGTGGCAGGTTCCCAAACGCCACTTTTTCTCACGGAAGGCTATTCCGGCTCTCTACCGGCATGTGGAAGGCAATGTCTTGGCCTCGCTGGACAGGGCGGTCAGCGGTAAGGTGCATATTACCGCTGACTCATGGTCCAGCAGGCATGGACAGGGACGTTACCTTTCTTTCACGGCCCATTGGGTCACTCTTTTGGCAGCTGGGAAGGATTCAGGACAAGGTGCAGTAGTGTTGGAGGTTGTCCCACCGCCACGCCTCCAAAATGCTACTACTGGTTGTGACACACCTCTCTCCTCCACCCCCTCCTCTTCTTCTTCCTCCATGGCCTCTTCCTGTGGTTTGTCCTATGAACCAGCGGTGCTCCGTAGCCGTTCACGGGGCTACGCAAGTACGCAGGCAAAAAGATGCCATGCCGTGCTTGCGCTGGTGTGTTTGGGGGACAGAAGCCACACTGGGGCAGAGGTCCTGTCTGCTCTGCAGGGCCAGGCCGAGAGGTGGTTGACGCCACGCCAGCTTAAGCCAGGAATGGTGGTTTGCGACAATGGCACCAACCTCCTCTCCGCCCTCCGACAGGGACAACTGACCCATGTGCCCTGTGTGGCTCACGTCCTTAACCTGGTGGTGCAGCGCTTCTTGGGCAGGTACCCGGGCTTACAGGATGTCCTGAGGCAGGCCAGGAAAGTCTGTGTGCATTTCCGCAGATCTTATAATGCCAGTGCTCGCCTGGCTGAGCTGCAAAAGGAGTTGAACCTGCCCAAGAACCGCCTTATATGTGACATGCCCACCAGGTGGAACTCAACGTTGGCCATGCTGCAGCGGCTGCACACGCAGCAGAGGGCCATCAATGAGTACCTGTGCGACTACGGCACCAGGACAGGGTCAGGGGAGCTTGGTTTTTTTTCTCCACGCCAGTGGGGCATGATCAGGGATGCATGCACTGTCCTGGCACCATTTGAGGAGGCCACGAGGATGGTGAGCAGTGACAGTGCATGCATCAGTGACACTGTACCTCTTGTCCACCTGTTGGAGCACACGCTGCGTGGAATAATGGACAGGGCACTTGAGGCAGAACAGAGGCAGGAAGAGGAGGACTTCCTTGCCTCTCAAGGCCCCCTTTACCCAGACAGTGTTCCTTCTGTCCCACCCATCGCACAGGAAGAGGAGGAGGAGGAGGAGGAGGAGGAGGAGGAGGAGGATTGTGTCAGCATGGAGGTGGAGGCTGGCACTCAGCATCATCAGCAGCAGTCTTTTAGGGATGATTTACAGTCCCAAGAAACCAGTGGACTTGTACGTGGCTGGGAGGAGGTGGCTGCGGATCATGTCGTCCTTAGTGACCCAGAGGACTCCGGAGCGAATGCCTCAGCAAACCTACGCTGCATGGCCTCCCTGATCCTGCAAAGTCTGCGGAAGGATCCTCGTATTCTTCGGATCAAGGAGAGGGACCATTACTGGCTGGCCACTCTCCTTGATCCACGGTACAAGGGTAAGGTTGCGGACCTTATGTTACCGTCGCAGAGGGAGCAGAGGATGAGACAACTCCGGGAGGCCTTGCAGAAAGGTCTGTGCAACGCGTTCCCAGAGACTGGGATGTTGCAAACTCCTGGTCCTGGACAACGAGTTGCTGAGGCTTCGGCCAGTCAAAGAAGGAGCGGTGGGGAAGGTGGCCGTCTGACCGATGCGTTCAGACAATTCTTTAGTCCGCAGCCCCAAAGTATGATCGGTTCCAGCAACCATCGCCAGCGTCTGATAAACATGGTGCAGGAATATCTAGGGGCAAGGTCAGACTTGGACACCTTCCCCACCGAAAATCCTCTGGCTTACTGGGTCTTGAGGATGGATCACTGGCCAGAGCTTGCACAGTATGCAATTGAGCTACTGGCCTGTCCTGCATCCAGCGTTCTTTCGGAACGCACATTCAGTGCTGCTGGAGGATTTGTCACGGATCACAGGGTGCGCCTGTCCACCGACTCGGTTGATCGACTGACTTTCATCAAGATGAACCAGTCTTGGATCACCACCAGCTACCACACACCTGATGCTGATATAACAGACTAATTGATTTTAACATGTCACATCCCTTCAAGACTGATGCTGATGCTGAGTGCCTGTGCTGTTATGTTGACTGGCTATCCTCCTCCTCCGAGTCCTCAATGATACGATTGATGATGATAGCTTGTAAGATCATTTTTGTTTATGGGTGCCGCCACCAGTGCCTAACGCCCAATTTTTCAGCCCCTGTTTAACAGGGGCGTGTAATTACAATTTTTGAAGCAATACTTTGCAACAGGGCTCATTGCTGTGCTCCAAGTACAGTATCTGTGAGGGGTTGCAGTGTTGTGCCACCAGTGCCTAAGGCCCAATTTTTCAGCCCCTGTTCAACAGGGGCATGTAATTACAATTCTTGATCTAATAATTCACAGCAGGGCCCATTGCTGCACCCACCAAGAGTAACTGTCAGGGCTTACAGTGTTGTGGCACCAGCACCACCATCAAAGGCCCAATTTTTACTACCACTGTTCAACAATTATATGTAATTAAAATTCCTGATATAATAGTTGACAGCAGGGCGTTCCAGCACCAACCAAGAGTAACTGTGAGTGCTTACAGTGTTGTGCCAACACCAACAACTAAGGGGCCTATTTCTGCAGAGTATATACGGCAGGTCCCTACTTTCAAACATCCAACTTACAAACGACTCCTACTTGCAAACGCAAGAAGACAACAGGAAGTGAGAGGAAATCTACCACTAGGAAGGAAAATTCTCTCCTGTAAGAATAAATATGGGAGAAAGGTGTCTCCTCTGTACTGATGCTTTATCAGCAATCCTTGTTTCAAGAAAAACACCACATTTCAAAAACAGTTGTCATTGGGACGGAAAGTGAGGTGAAATGTTCTGAACAGGGGCACAGACAGCAAAACAAATGTTACAGGGGTGATAACCCTTACCTATGTTTTCCAAAAAGTTTAAAAATAGATTTTTGGTCTGGAGCTACACTTCAACAATGTACCTGTTCAAAATTACAAACAGACTCTACATAAGAACAAACCTACAGTCCCTGTCTTGTATGCACCGCCTGTATAGGGCTGTTCAGAGTATATAGGGCCTTTTTTATTTTATGTGCGGGGTTCCCCTTAATATCCATACAAGACCCAAAGGGGCTGGTAATGGGCTGGGGTAGGGGGGGGGTCATGGGGTAGCTATGCCATTTTTCTTAAAGAATTTCATCCATATTACCGGGACCAGACATTACATTAAAGCCGCAAGCAGTTTTAAATGGCTTTTTTTTCCTTTAGAAGTGTCATTTTGTGCAGGGACAGTTCTAAACACGGGAAACACGTGGCACTTCACAGGCATACTTTAGGAATATTTGACTTTTTTTTTTTCACTTTATGCATCATTAAAATGACTGCTCCCGAAAAACGACCGTTTTTAAAACTTCTTTTTGCATTGATACATGTCCCCTGGTGCAGAACCCGGGTTCCCAAACCCTTTTTAGGACAATAACATGCATAATAGTTGTTATAATTAGCACTTTAGAATTCGAACGTTCGCATCCATTGTATTTAATAGGGTTCTAATGTTCGTTCGAACTTTCGGTCCGTTCGCGGGTTCTGGTGCGAACCGAACCCGGGGGTGTTCGGCTCATCACTACTCACTTTAGAATTACAGACCCAAAACAAGCATGCTGTAAATATCTTTCAGAAAAGTGTTAGAATTCAGAAAGCTCTAAAGTCAAAGTTTCAGTGTGGCAGCCAGACAACTACCGTAGTACTTTTAAAAATAGTTCAGCAATGGCAGCGTCGTTAATTCTTGCATAAGAGTCCCTTTAATGAGCACTGCAGCAAGCTCCTGGAAGGCAACACAGAGATCACACTCATGCTGTATTAAGGGTACTGATGCAAAGAGATCTAACTTATTGTTGGTTCTCCAAGCAGGCAGGTGATCCCTCATATTCTTCTCTGTCCACTGTACAGTCACCCTATCCCTTCTTCCTCAGGGAAGATAACTTAACCAAGTCTTATTTCTGGGCTGTCTATGTTTCAAATTTTGGGGGGTCTTTGTCTCCCTATGGTTTATTTTTTCAACATTTTATCTCAAATTTTTGGAGGATCTTGTCTCCCTGCTTAAAATGCAGAGTAGGCTGGTGCTGTCTTCCCCCTCCCTATAATGTACAAAGCAGCAGTAGGGGCATTCTATCTGGCTGCAATGAAGCCAAGTAATAAGCTTTCACTTTCCAGGACCTCCACTAAGAAGAACCATATTTAATTAGAATGCAGACTCTCATGGGATGTCCACAGGAGGTATTGACTGCGCAAACTGTTCTATGTGCTCACTGAGCAGTCACTAGTTGAACCAGAGAAGAGGAAAACATCCATGAAAATTGACTCCATGGTTGAGAAATACCATACTAAGTAACAAATTAAAGTATAGGTAAAGGCAAAACTGTATTTGTGGTTTTGGATTTAGTGTAGAAGGATTAGAACACCTTTCCGGTTTTTATTACTGTCTATGTCCCCTTTATGGAGATTCACTCTCTCTAGTTGACCTGCTTACCATTATTACCAAGAGTAAATGTAAAAGGAAAACACAAATTTTGTGTTTTCACCAGAACAGGAATAGAGGGGACATTTTTCAATGGCTACACAAGTTCTAGTAACAACAAGGAATTCCCTCACTGTGGAGGGAATGCCTCTCACTTTGGGATCTGCCTATGAGACTGGCAGTGAAGGGGAATCTCCCCAACTGGACACAAATAGTAAAACAAAAAAAAACACTGATAGGGGTTGTAAACCTCTCTTACGGTATCCAAAAATAAAATAAAAACTATTTGCATTTCCTTTAATGTAGTTAGTTTCTAAAACAAATTTAGACTAAAATTAGGAATATTCTTATATAACACACAGATGTATATAAACAGACAACCAACAATGGTTCTTCCATTTATAACAGCACTAACCAGCTTTGAGGAATAGCTGATCACCAGATTGTAATGAAAGCAAACTGTTTTTAAAATTGAGACATAGGAACCCATTAAAGATTTTACTAGTGTCAGGAGGGGTTACACTTTTTATTAACTCACACTTTCCAACACCCATTAAACCAGTGACCCTATAAATTATATATTTATGAAAAAGAATCTTTTCAATAAAGAAGAGTCGTGTTCAATAAAAAAAAAAAATGCTTCAGATCAGTCATTTATGAATAAGATTTGGGCTGGAGGAGGGGTGAGGATTCAAGTGTGTCAGTATAAGCTTCTCCAGCCATTACCATTTTAGGGTTAAGGAGCAAATCTTTCAAAAGCAATTTTGTCTTGAAATCTATGAAGGTTACAATAGTTTGCATATAGTCCAAATCTACAGTTATGCAGACTTGTTTAACATGTCACAGACAGATTCTTTAAATATCTATTTAAATTAATTTAGCACACATTCTTCTAGGAATTACCATATGTTCACACCTATGCGTTTTTTAGTGTATTTCACAGTTTACAGAAATGCACTACGTTCACATCTAAGCATTTTTTCAGCCAGTGCATTTAAGGAAAGGGTCAGAGACTTTTACACGCAAAATGCAATCTGCTGTGAAAAAATTGACTTCAATGGAGTCGCACCAAAAACGCAAGTGTTGCGTTTTTGATGCATTCTCTCTCTCTCTCTCTCTCTCTATATATATATATATATATATAAACATTTAACACACAGCATAGCTGCTAAGGAGCGGGCCAGGAAACCCTTTCCTTAACAACTGATAAGTCATCAGCTGTCAGCTGTCAGAACTGCCGGAAAAAAAAACATGGGAAAAAAAACACATGGGGGTTCCCCTCAAATCCATACAAGGCCCTTATCCGAGCATGCAGCCCGGCAGGTCAGGGAAGGGAGAGGACGAGCGAGTGCTCCCCCCCCCCCAAAGCACCTTGTCCACATTTTGATGAGGACAAGGGCCTCTTTCCCACAACCCTGGACTGTGGTTGGGAGGCTTATCAGAATCTGGAAGGGGCCCCCCAGGTCCCGTTTTACCCCCTGTGTGAATGATTTCTCCTACCCATTCACCATAAAGAGTAAAAGTGAATAAAGACAGTACAAGAGTTTTTGAAAGTACTTAATTAAAAAAAAAAACAAAAAACAAATATCCCCCGATGTAGATCAATCGTCAATCACAATGCCTGTCACCACCGCCAGACAAGAAAAAGAAACAAATGTGTTCGCGGTCTGCCTGCTCTACCGTGTGGCATTTCTTAAATAGCTAAGGGGCAGGACCATCCAAAAGCTCTAATCGCAGTTTTTCCGACGGGAAAACCGGTCATGTGTATGAGGCATTACACTTTACCTGCAGCAGAGAAAAATCAGGTCTCCCGTTCTGCCAGGCAGAACTGTTTAATATGGCCGAATTGTGTTAGACTGGTTTTACTCTTGCAGCAGAGCTTGGCACTTCTCTAAAAAACCTTCCACGGTAGATCGCTTGTCAGAGGCGTTTGACCACATTGAGGAGGTATGTCACCTCCGTAGCTCCTATTTTAATCCTGATAATGCCAATCCACCATGATGCCACCATGTGCATTGTATATGCGGTTGCAGGGAGGTTGTGGTGCATTACCATTCGCTTGAATGGGGATATTTTTGGCCACAGTCGTGAGTGTAAACTAATAATATTAGGAATAGTTAGGGTACTTTCACACTAAGACCACTTTCACACTGAGGCACTTTTCAGGCGCTTTCACGCAAAAAAAGCGCCTGAAAACTTATTTCCATTAAAATCAATTAATGCTTTCACACTGGGGCATTGCGCTGAACAAACGCCCCTCTCCATTGAAATGAATTGAAAGCACTTCAAAAGCGACTGAAAAGCGCTTCAAAATCGCTCAGTGTTTTACTGGCAGTTTTTCAAGCGCCTCAGTGTGAAAGTGGCCTAAGGCGCCTTTCCGGCATTTTTGCGCTAAAAATAGCGCCTGTAAAGCGCCTGAAAAGCCACCCCAGTGCCCTCACATTGGGGCAGTGTGCTTGCAGAACAGGAAAAAGTCTGCAAGCAGCATGTTTGGGGCTGTACGGGAGTGGTGTATACATCGCTCCTCCAGTTTTAGCGGCGCTTTACTGCTAAAGTGGCACGTGCCCCAGTGTGAAAGGGGTCTTAGACCCCTTTCACACTGGGGTATTTTACAGGTGTTTTTGCGCTAAAAATTGCGCCTGGAAAGTGCCTCCTCTGCAGCCCCAGTGTAAAAGCCTGAGTGCTTTGACACTGGGGCGGTGTGCTTGCAGGACGGGAAAAAAAGTCCTGCAAGCAGCATCTTTGGGACGGTGGGGGAGCGGTGTATACACTGCTCCTCCACTGCCCCTGCCCATTGAAATGAATAGGCAGCGCTGCCGAAGTGCCTGCAAAGCACTTCGGCAGTGCCACAAAACGGGCGCTATGAACCCTTTCTTTGGCTGCTAGCGGGGGTTAAAAGCGCTATGCTAGCGGCTGAAATGCGCTGCTAAAACTAACGGCGCTTTCCTGCTAACGCCCCCCCCCCCCCCCGCCCCAGGGTGAAAATACTCCTGTATATGTAATTCATCAGTGAATTTAGGGATTTGCCTAGAGATTAGCTTGAAATTTTCTCCTTAGCAAGAGATAATGACACTTATAGATGTAATATAATTGTAACTCAGTGTCTTACAAAAGAAAAGCACAATATACAAACTGCTGTATCCCATTCAGAAATAATGTTTAATTGAAATGGCAATGCCAAATCACTCATAATTCAATACTTCTAGGGTGTTATAAGTTATTGTACATCTCTGCATTTTGTACCATAAAAACTCGGCAAAAGGTTCAGTCTGTAACATGTCCCTGTACCAAAATTAATACATCCTAAAATATGAAATTATATAGCGCTACAAAGACTATGAGCAACCAAAGTACTTCACTTTAGTTCCCATGACCACTGATGCATGGCGTCCTTATGTTTTTGCCAAACACATAATTTTCTAGGTGGATAAAACATAAATGAGATTTCTGTACAGGTTCTGAAATACTTAAATATAAACCTGCAGACAGACCTTTAACATTCCAAGAAACTGACATTTAAAAATAAAAATTGATGGGCATTTTCAAAATGATACACTTTGTTACTGCTCGTGAATTGAACAAACCTTGCTTTGTAATTATTGTATTTATTCTCAAAATGCTTCTTTCTGTACCAAAATCTTAAAAAAAAAAACAAGTAGGAGATTGGAGATTCTGGGGGTAATTTGCTAGAGAAGTGATTTTATCCTGGCTCAGACCGCCTGTATTTACTTCAAACACCCAAAAGTCCCGTTCTAAATTCTTAAAAATTCTTGCAACAGTTTCAGAAAGGGTTCAGATATGTGCGATTGCAGTTTGTTTTTGTGTCACTGTCACAATGTGTTGCTACATATTCAACAATAATTACTGTCAGTTATCTTCATTGGTTGCTAAGAAGCAGGCTGCCAGCATCCTAGCAACCAATGACACAGGGCTCAACACTGACAGTGGGCAGATGCTGATGGGAAATATGAGAGACTTACTTTCCCCAGCTTATCTACTTTCCCTGTGAATGACAGCGGATGTTAGTGGGTGAATTCCATAGAATGGAATTACAATAGAGGAGGACCTGCTGGGAACTAGGAATGGGCCGGACTCACCCTGGTTCGGTTTGCACCAGAACATCTTGAACAGGGAAAAAAATCTACTGAACATGCAAACTCTAGTACAGTCTATGGGACACGAACATGAAAAATTAAAAGTGCTAATTTTAAAGGCTTATATGCAAGTTATTGCCATAAAAAGTGTACTGCCCTGGGGACATATATCAATGCAAAAAAAAAAAGGTTTTAAAACAATAGTTTTTAAAGGAGCAGTGATTTTAACCAGTCACGCAAACCGCTGTAGCTGTACGTCGGTACTTTGACGTAGATAACCCCAGTATTTTTTGCAACGGTGGCCGGTCCTCTTTATGGTAAAAGTTGTCTCTGCTGCGGATTCGCTGCGAGATCACTTTTATCGACAGCGGGAGAGGTGCCCCCCCTCCCGCCATGCTCCAGTCATCTCCAACGCTTACTGGAGCCGCCGGTAGTGGCGGAGACAATCCTACATTGTCCCCTCAGTAGCATGAAGCTGTGTGAGGGAAAGATAGCCCCCACTCGGCTACATAACATTGGATGACGAAAGTGATGTCAAACGTCACTTCCGCTCAATGGTCTTAAAGGGGATTTTTTTTTTAAAAGGACAGTGTAAAAATAAAAAAAATAAAAAAAATAAAAATAATTAAGTGCCCCGTCCCACCAAACTCGCGTGCAGAAGAAAAAGCATATGTAAGTCACTCCCTCATACGAAAACGGTGTTCAAACCACACGTGAGGTCTTGCTGCGATTGTTAAAGTGAGAGCAAAAATTTTAGTAACTCCTCTGTAACTCAAAACTGGTAACCTGTAGAAATTTTTAAACGTCGCCAATGGAGATCTTTAAGTGCCAAAGTTTGTCGCCATTCCACGAGCGGGCGCAATTTTGAAGCATGACATGTTGAGTATCAATTTACTCTGCATAACTTTATCTTTCACAGTATAAAAAAAAATTGGGCTAACGTTACTGTTGTCTTATTTTTTTAATAAAAAAAAGTGCGCTTGTAAGACCGCTGCGCAAATACGGTGTGACAAAGTATTGCAACGACTGCCATTTTATTCTCTAGGGTGCCTGAAAAAAACATGTTTGGGGGTTCTGAGTAATTTTGAGCAAAAAAAAAATATTTTAACTTGTGAACAACAAATCTCAAAAAGAGGCTCGGTTCTTAAGTGGTTAATGACGCTTAAAGTGAAAAAAAAGTAAATATTCCTTTATATCGTGCCTGGGGGCCCCCCTTAGTCTGTAAATAAAATAATAAACGGCGTCCACCTCAAAATCCATACCAGACCCTTATCTGAGCATGCAGCCTGGCCGGTCTGGAAAAGGGGGAGGAGGGGGGCGAGCGAGCGCCACAAATTTTGTATTTATTTATTTTTTACACAAACTTGTTATAATAACAAGTTATTTCTCGCACACAGCATATGCATACTTCCAATTACACCCTAAAATACATTCTGCTACTCCTCCCGAGTATGGCGAGTATGGCGATACCACGTGTGAGACTTTTTCACAGCCTGGCCACATAGAGAGGCCCAACATGCAGGGAGCACCATCAGGCATTCTAGGAGAATAGATTACACATCTAATTTAATTTCTACCTATCACACTTTTGAAGGTCGTGGAGCACCAAGACAGTGGAATTACCTGCAAAATTTAGGAAAGAAAACACCCCAACGTATATTCTAAGAGACATGGGCTGCAGATAGGTACTCAGGTAGTCTAATGGGCTGGAAATAGGTACTGTACTCGGGTACTATGATTAGCTGCAGGAGGGAGGGAGTGTTCTTGCTGGTGTCATTTTACAATGCGCATGTAGGTAAGTGGTTAAAATCCATACCAATCCCAAAGGGTCCCCCCCCCATGCCATTTTTTCCCCATTGTTTTTTTACTTACATTCTTTTTTTTACAATTATTTTGTTAAATTTAGCTCTCAGCGGGGAAGCCTTAACAACCTATTTACTGTCGGTGGACAAACAACCCACTAAGTGCCCAGAAAATGTGGGTGTTAGGTGAGTACCTGAAAACCTTTGTCCAATCAAGGCTCTCACAATACATTGCGCTGTGATTGGCCAAAGCATACAGGTAAGGTGCATGCTTAGGTCAATCAGCAGCAATCAATGCACTGCGAGATTGCAGTGCATTATGAGGCGCTTGGCGGCAGGCGAACGTCCCGCGAGTACCCCATTTGTGCGTTTGCTCAGCGAACAAACGAACACCCGATGTTTGAGTCGGACTAGCGGGGCGGGGAGCAACGCTGATCCAGCATTGAGGATAGACTGCTCAGTATTGACACTCGAGCCTTAATACTGAACCCCACCATGTTTCCTGCCACAAATTCATGTACCGATCGGTATATTAAACTGTTGCAAGACCCGGCATTTGTTGTGAGGAGGCGCAAAATAATTCCAGTGTTTGGTTTGTGACACTCTTGATATAAAATTCTGAGAATATTCCGTGGGTCTAACTAAAGGTTACGCCGAAACTAAACTGCCCGTATGTATGTCAGGTCATATGCTGCCAAGTTTCCTCTAGCAAGTTGACGGACTAGAGCATTCCTAGAAACTCTGTCAAGTTATAACGTTCACTGCAATAGAAGAGATATTATACTTATTCGGGCAGTCTCCTACCTCCATGACTTTCAAGTGCTGTTGTCTCTCATCAGCTTTTGACACTTATGGGGTTATTATATGCCTGTGTAACCACTGTGTGTCTTGTAATGACATAGGGATTGGAAATACAAAGCTCAAATTTCAGCAGTTTTGTAAAGAACATGACAACGTGTATTTAAAACCATTTCTTTATTTTTATTCTTTTTCTTTTAAGGATTTTTGCTTCAAAAGCTACATATCCAAGAGGCACTGGACCTTCAAAACATATTTGTTCAGTAAATGGAAATTGTTCACAAGCTCCCTGTTCTGCTCTGGCTCTGGTAATGCTGCTCGCATAAAACAAGGCTCACCTTCATTGGGTACCCAGAAAGTAAATCAAAACATAAAAACATAACAGGAGAGCCAGACCAAATGGGGTGAAACAATCCAGGTAGTTTTAATGATTAACCATATAATCACATTAAACAGCCAATGCATTTGAGGGGCTCAAAACACCCCCCTCCCTCGGGGCTATAAAAAAAAAACACAAAAAAAAAATATATGGAAAATTCAAAGTGTCAAAAAAGTTTATAATAAACCTAAAATTCATAGTATAAATCAATTTATTTAAAAAGTAAATGAAGGCAAAAAAAAAAAAAAAAAACAGTCAATATTCCTAAATGTTATCAATTCATATAAAAATTGATGTATGATAAGATTGAATGTATACTTGATGTGTACTATGATTTTAACTTTATTATAAATTGTTTCTTTTATAGCTCTGATAAAAAAATGTTGGCAAGTTTATGTTTGATTGTATGATGGAGCATTAAAGCTACCTGGATTCACCATTTGGTCTGATGTGCCTGTTGTGTTTTTTTTTTCTTTTTGAGGTTTTTATTGCCATCTGTGTACCTAAATGGGACTTTCACTCTCACTTTTTTCCTTGGGACCATTGTCACTGGGTCTGAAAAGGATAGCACATCAAAAATGTTGAGTTTCTCAAAGAACAAGAAAAGAGTAGAAATCTTCCAAAGGTGATGCCTTTTTTGGTGACATCTGCCTAATGCCGTGTACACACGGTCGGAATTTCCGATGGAAAAAGTCAGATGGGAGCTTTTCATCGGATGCCACCGCCATCTTCGGTAAGGGAATCAGGAAATTAAGCCTTGCAGCTTCACCTCCTGGTTCCCTACTGCGCATGAGCGAGTCGAGCTGCGCAATCGAAATGGTCCCTGCTGTCTTATGGGACCCGTGTGTCTCCCAGAAGACAGCGGGGGGGGCGGGAAGTGGCATAACCCCCGCGGGGGTCTATGCCCGGAAGTGGGTGCTAATACAGGTATCTGCAACCCCCTCCCCCCCTGAAAGGCGCCAAATGTGACACCAGAGGGGGGGGGGGTTCCGAATTAATGACAGGTTTTCTCTTACTTCATGTTGTGTTTTGAGAACAGAAAAGGACAGGAAATCTACCCTATGGGACAAAGATGGCATTAAAAAAACCTTTCCTATGCAATCCAAAATAAAACAAAATGTTTTGAATTAGATATGCTTTAAGCAGCAACCAATACTGAATGTATGGTTAAATACTTTTGCCAGCATGTTAGGCAATCTCTTGCGGTCTGTTTTTGCCTCCTTTTTTGTCTTCCAGAAAAGGAAATAGTCAGTTGCTATGATCACTGTATTATCCATGATTTGTCAATTATTTTAAGGGCAGACAGTTTTCTTTTATCTGTTACCATTCCGCTTATATTATTTAGTACAGTAATAATTCCTACTTACATCTAAATGCATTTTTAAGTGACAGGATTAGTAGGCTTATACTGTATACTATAGTAGATATGGAATATTTGGATTTTGAATCAATGGCTTGTACCTTTGTTTTATGTTTGTTATTTGTCTATCTATACTTTTGTTCCTCTAGGTATAGTCGATGTGTTAGCTTGCTTTAAATTATTCTGTTAGTTCTGTTAGATCTTGATAGATTTGTTATTTTCTTTTACTATTGATTTTCCCTTTTATGTTCTTGAATTAATTATGATTTATGTTTGATTCCGTGTTACTTCTCACAAGGGATAGAATGTCTATGATCCTTCAGGTACTGTGTCAATAATTCTGGTCTGCAAGAGGTCTGGTCAATTCAGAGGGCATGCATAACTGATTGGCTGCTGGTATAACTTTGGAAGCAGATTCAATTCTCAGTGTGCACACGTTTAGTCAAGTAATTAAAGAGAGATTAGAGATTCAAACTTAATGATTATTGCAGCTAATTATAGTCACTATTTATTCAGGAAAACAGACTGAACAATATTGTGCACCACTGTGAGTGAGACTACCTATCTGAAAATTTCAAACCTAAAAGCCCCTTAAGCATAAACGTGATGTGAGAATATACTTAAAGTGTTACTAAACCCACAACAGTAAAATCAGTCACAAGCATGCAGTATAGCATGCTTGTTATACTCACTGTGGAACCTAAGGGGTTAATCCTCTGCATTGTGTAAATAGGTTGTTTGATCCTGTCTTCTCTTAACCTCCCCTTCTTCCACTGACCCAATCTATCTGACGATAGAGCAAAGCCTTGCAGGCAAGCTGCACATGCTCAGTTTTGATGCTAGAGAGTTTTTTCTTGGGAGTGTGCATTCGATCAGCACAGGGCCAATCAGCACCGTACAGACAGAGGGTCAGGGGTCCTGCAGCCTCATAGGACAATCAGGGGAGAATTAAATCTCCTCCTACAAGCTTTAACCAGACACTGGTAGAAGTCACAAGACTCATCTAACTGCTGATGAGAAAAGGTATTTAGCAGTTTATATTTACTAAAATAATTGCATTTCAATGTTCTGTGTACTGAGGGAGACCAGATATAGTGAATGCAGGGTCTTGGGTTTAGTAACACTTTAATGACACTCACAAAGCACATGAACACACATATAATATGTGAAAAAAAAAAAACAAATATGCAAAAGTCTCAAAAAACAACAGTCCTCTTCATGGTGATAATGAGCAAAATAACAGTAATGAACAGCTCCCAAAATAATCCTTCTTCCATGTCACCACTTCCGTGCTTTAACAAAAACTCACTTAGACCCCCTTCACACTAGGGGGCTTTTCAGGCATTTTAGTGCTAAAAATAGTGCCTGTAAAGCGCCTGAAAAGCGCCTCTCAAGTGCGCTTGCAGGACAGGAAAAAAAGTCCTGCAAGCAATATCTTTGTAAAAAACACACGGACACAGTTGGACAAGTCCTTTATTTAAAAATAAAAATAAATAAATAAATAAATTCCAGCGATGTAATCCTGACGATGTCCAACGATGATCCATTCTCCAGCTACGCTGCAGTCTCCCCTCTCCAGCAGGAACGAAACCCCCATGATGCGTAAGAGGGGGCGGGGTAATCATAGGGAACCCCCCTCTTTTCCTGCGGTCTGCCAGGTTTGCATGCTCAGATAAGGGTCTGGTATGGATTTTTGGGGGGGACCCCACGCCTGGTAATGGACTGTGGGGGGGACCCCTGCCGTTTTTTTCGATGACTTTGATCTGTATTGCCGGGGAGCCGACAATTCATTATAGCCGTGAGTGGTTTAAAATGACTTTTTTTCCTTCAGAAATTACATTTTGTACAGGGACAATTCTAAACACGGGAAACATGTGCAACTTTACAGGCATACTATAGACACCCCCCAGGTACGAAATTTAAAGGAATATTTCACTTTTATTGTTTCACTTTAAGCATTATTAAAATCACTACTCCCGAAAAAATGGCCGTTTTTAAAACATTTTTTTTGCATTGATACATGTCCCCTGGGGCAGGACCCAGGTCCCCAAACACTTTTTATAACAATAACTTGCATATTAGCTTTTAAAATTAACACTTTTGATTTCTCCCATAGACTTTTAAAGGGTGTTCCGTGGCTTTTCGAATTTACCGCGAACACCCCAAATTGTTCGCCGAACGGGCGAACAGCCAATGTTTGAGTCGAACTCATGTTCGTCTCGAACATAAAGCTCATCCCTAGCTCTCACCCTTCTACTCTAAAGGCGCTTCTCGTCACTCTCAGTGACTCCCTACCTGCAGATCAGCAGCAAATGCTCTCCCTGGAACACTCCTTCTCCTCTCCTTCTCCAGTAAAGACAAAAAAAGACACTACTAGTGCTCTCAATTTAAGCCAATTTCATTAAACAAAAGTGCACAATCTCCTCACACAATAACGGTTTAGTATTGCTTTAAGAAAAAACTATCCATCAGCGGCCAGCGAGCATACATCCCAGAACACACATCCGGAATTCCATATCAATGGCTGTCAGCCTGTTCTGCGTAGCAGGATGACGTCATGTGCTATACTCCACCTTAAGCATTATACCCCCAATAGGCAGGGCTTCATTAGAATTTGCCTGGTTAACTACTTCAGCCCCGGAAGAATTTACCCTCTTCCTGACCATTTTTTGTGATACGGCACTGTGTCGCTTTAACTGACAATTGCTCGATCATTCAAAGCTATACCCAAACAAAATCCTTTTTTTCCCACAAATAGAGCTTTCTTTTGGTGGTATTTTATCACCTCTGTGGCTTTTATTTTTTGCGCTATAAACAAAAAAAGACCGTAAGTTATGAAAAAAAAACCACAATATTTTTAACTATAATAAATATCTCCCAAAAAATTTAAAAAATTCTTCCTCATTTGAGGCCAATATATATTCTTCTACATATTTTCGGTTAAAAAAAAATACAAAAAGCGTATATTAATTGGTTTGTGCAAAAGTTATCGCGTCTACAAAATAGGGGATAGATTTATGGCATGTTTATAATTATTATTATTTTTTTACTGGTAATGGCAGTGATTTTCATCGGGACTGCGACATTGTGGCGGACAGATTGGATGCTTTTGACACTTTTTTGGGACCACTGATATTTATACAGCGTTCCGAGCTAAAATAGCCACTGATTACTGTATAAATGTCACTAGCAGGAAAGGGGTTAATACTAGAGGCGATCAAGGGGTTAAATGTGTTCCCTCAGTGTGTTCTAACTGTAGGGGGGATGGGAATTCCTGGGGGAGGAGACCGATCATTGTTCCTATATACTAGGTACACACGATCTGTCTCCTCTCCCCTGCCAGAACAGGGATGTGTGTGTGTTCTCGCTCTGTCAGGAGCGATTGTGGGTGCCTGGCGGACATCGCGGGCACCCCCTATACCCCTTAAAGATCCCGCCGTATAGCTACGGCGATTCGTGCAGGGGAGCCATTCTGCTGCCGTTTGACGGCGGGCAGTCGGCAAGAGGTTAAATAATGTGGACTTTACAATTTAGGGGTGTAGCAAAACTCTTCTACACCTAATTCAAAATGAGAACCAGTGCCTAGACTAAGACCCATGCCATATAAGTTCAGGCCTTTTTGAAATGGGGTCTTCTGCTATCACAAATTATATATTTACATATGTAGTAATTGCAGGTGCCTACCACCATTCTTGTTCTCGTTAGAATGTTTAAACCTTCTGACCTTAAAATTGATTTATTTAAATGATGATATACTCTGTCATTTTTGACTAATATTACTCTTTATTTCCCACTTCATCTCTGTTTTCTTTTACTTTTCCAGCCACTTGCAGAAGGCAGCTTGTGTTATTATTCCCCCCAGGATAAAAAAAAAACCTGGACAACTCATAATCATGCACTAATTGCTGTCATTAGCTTCATTTTGTAGGTGATTATATTAGACATGCTAATTCACTCTAGTGAAAGAGCAGGCTTCCAGAAACCTCTATCTCTGCAGGTATCACACATTATTAATGTGTTCAGTGCTCTGTTAATTCTGGCTGAATGCATGCAGTTAGGTAAAAAAAAAGTAAAGAACTGTATTATTAAAAGAAAAGAGATTTGTATGTCCTCATTTTCATCACAAATACACAAAAGGCCGACAATTTAAAAAAAAAAAAAAACACAATATTTTTTACTTTTTGCTATAATAAATATCCCAATTTAAAAAAACAAAAAAGAACATTTCTTCCTCAGTTTAGGCCGATATGTATTCTTCTACATATTTTTGGTAAAAAAAAAATGCAATAAGTGTATATTGATTGCTTTGCGCAAAAGTTATAGCCCCTACAAAATAGGGGATAGATTTATGGCATTTTTATTATATATTTTTTTTTACTAGTAATGGCAGCCATCAGCGATTTTTGTCAGGACTGCGATATTGCAGCAGACAGATCAGACACTTTTGATACTTTTTGGGACCATTGACAATTATACAGCGATCAGTGCTATAAATATGCACTGATTACTGTATAAAGGTCACTGGCAGGGAAGAGGTTAACACTAGGGGTCGATCAAGGGGTTAAATGTGTTCCCTAGGGAGTGATTCTAACTGTGGGGGGAAGGGACTGGCTGGGGGAGATGACCGATCGGTGTTCCTATATACAAGGAACACACGATCGGTCTCCTCTCACCTGACAGGACGTGGATCTGTGTGTTTACACACAGATCCACATCCCTGCTCTGTGACGAGCAATCGCGGGTGCCCGGCGGACATAGGTTCCTATTTGTTTTGGGCATAAACAGTCATCTACAGTTGCTGTTGCTGTGAACTGAAGTGCAGGTGTGTTGTTGACACTTGCAAATAAAGAGGTTCAGTCTTACTACCCATACAACACCATATTAGCAGAGCTAACGAGTGCTTGATCCACAGTAAGGTCTTAGTCATAACTACATTAAGACAAAAAACTTTGAAATAGTACCACTAAATTCCACACGCTCCACCCATCAATAATCTTAATTAATTGAAAGCAATCAACAGGGCAGAAAGCAGCTATAACAACTGCAAAGTGGTTTCAGATGTGCTCTGCTGATCATTTTAACCACTTGCCGACTGACTCACGCCGATATACGATGGCAAAGTGGTACGGGTGCGCAAAACTACGTACCCGTACGTCACTCCGTCATCAGCGGGTAGCGGGCGCGCGCAAGCCTGCCGTGGGAGCGTGCTCGCGGGCCCCACAGACTCGATGGCCCACGATCGTGGCACGGAGAGGCAGAACGGGGAGATGCCTATGTAAACAAGGCATTTCCCTGTTCTGCCTAGCAACATGACAGGGATCTACTGCTCCCAGTGATCAGGAGCAGTGACCTCTGTCATGTTCTAGTGAGCCCATCCTCCCTAAAGTTAGAACCCCTTGATCGCCCCCTAGTGTTTAACCCCTTCCCTGCCAGTGACATTTACACAATAATCAGAGCATTTTTAGCACTGATCGCTGTATAAATGTCAATGGTGCCAAAATAGTGTCAAAAGTGTCCCATCTGTCCACTGCAATGTCGCAGTCATGATAAAAATTGCAGATCGCCGCCATTACTAATAAAAAAATAATAATAATAAAAATGCCATAAATCTATGCCCTATTTTGTAGACGTGATAACTTTTAAGCAAACCAATCAATATACACTTATTGCATTTTTTTTTACCAAAAATATGTAGAAGAATACATATTGGCCTAAACTAAGGAACAAATTAGTTTTTTTATTATATTTTTTTGGGATATTTATTATAGCAAAAAGTAAAAAATATTGCATTTTTTTGTTTATAGGGCAAAAAATAAAAAAATCGCAGAGATGATCAAATACCACCAAAAGAAAGCTCTATTTGTGGGAAAAAAAGGACATCAAATTTGTTTGGGTACAATTGTCAGTTAAAGTGAAGCAGTGCCGTATCGCAAAAAGGGGCTTGGTCAGGAAAGGGGTAAATCCTTCTGGGGCTAAAGTGGTTAAACAAATTGATACAAACAATATATTTTTTAAGATACAAAAGCAAATAATAAAAAACAAACAATCAAATAAATGACCAAGTAGATATCATACTAGGGAAGGTGACACAAATGTGCAGTATATACCAAATCACCTATAAAAGGGAGAGAAGGCTGGGGAATGAGGGCATTTAGTGCAAATGTAAATCTAAATCCCACCTGAGGTTTAACCCATGAGGTGATCTACTATTTTAATCTAAAAATCCACCACGCCTCCCTACCCAAAAGCTTTCTCTCTATGTCACTTCCTCTAGGTGAGCCTCTCTATTCCTTTGAACCTGAATGAGGAAAGATGGCCAAGATGGCCCTGATGGCAATCCCTAAAGTGGCATGTTGCAATGGAAATGTGTCTGACATTGAGGTTATTAGTGTCACAATAGTGTTCCCCTATTCAGGTTTTTAGGGTAGAAGTGCCACAACCCACATATTGTCGGCTGCACAAAATGCAAGTAATTAGGTAAACTACGAAGCTTGTACCACAGGTAACATATTGTTTCATAGTAAACTCTTCTATAGCTGTGGAAACAAAAGTTTTACCCAACATGTTTAACCTCCCTAGCGGTATGATTCTGTCAGATTTTAGGTGCTGAAAGCGGAACAATTATTTTTCATGGATATTTGGCGTTTTATATTGTAGGCCTGCAATTCTTAGGAATAACTCACTTAAATCTGTCCAAACCAGAGTCTAGTAGACATCCCGGGTATGATAAAGTTTGAAACACAAAATCATAAATTATAATATAATAAATAACTATAAATAATAACAAATAATAATATAATAATAATAAAAATGATTCAATAATGTAATCAAATCAAAAACACTGAAATTTGCTCAGTTGCAGAATTGTCGCTGTCATTAGATTTAGTGTTTGATGACGAATTTCCCCACAAATCGCTATCGCTCAATTCTGCAAGTGATTCTAATTTATTATCGCTGTTTTCTAGCTGGTCTAAAACCACTTTTGACACAAAGGGACACTTTTTGGTTGCTATGGACAATCTCTAAATTCCAGGCAGAAAAAAATGTATTTATAATATAAAAGTGCATGCAGGGCACTGGACAGACCACTAGGGACAAAGGGGATGTGTAATTTTTTTATACAGTACTGTAATCAGTAAGATTACAGTATACTGTATGTGTTTTGTGTTTTTACTTTTTTGAATTTGGCGCCGATCTCCGCCCCCATGCGCCGCAACATCGCAGGGAACGGAGCTCGGCGGCACTCAGGCACTGTGTGAATCGAGCGAGGAGACAGCTCGCACACACAGCGGGGAGACATTGCAGGATCCAGGGAACAAGGTAAGTAACTCTCCCTGTATCCTGCGATGCAGCCCGAGTCTGGCTTGGGGTTACCGCTAATGGTACTGAAATCTTACCCCGAGTCAGACTCGGGAATCCCGCCAGGGAGGTTAACCGCTTGCCGACCAGCTGCAGTCGTTATACGGTGGCAGGTCGGCTCTCCTGCACAAATCGCCGTAGCTGTACGGTGGCTCGCGCCAGCCCGATAGCGGAGGGGTCTTACCTGCTTTACGAGCAGGCCCACGGGTTGGGTGGACTCGATGTTCGCTGGCGACCCGCGATCACAGTATACAGAATGGGGATCTGCCTTTGTAAATAAGGCGGATCCCCATTCTGACCGGAGACATGACAGAGATCTACTATTTCCAGTGATCAGGAACAGAGATTTCTGTGATGTCCCAGTGAGCCCATCCCCCCTACAGTTAGAACACACTGAGGGAACACATTTAACCCCTTGATCGCCCCTGCTGTTAACCCCTTCCCTGCCAGTGTCATTTTTACATTGATCAGTGCATTTTTATAGCACTGATCAATGTAATAATGTCACTGGTCCCCAAAAAGTGTAATATGGGGTCAGATTTGTCCGCCACAATGTCGCAATCCCGCAAAAAATCGCAGATCACTGCCATTACCAGTAAAAACAATAAAACAAGTCCCTAAATCTATCCCATAGTTTGTAGACGCGAAAGGTTTTGCGAAAACCATTCAATATACGTCTATTGCAAAAAAAAATTACCAAAAATATGTAGAAGAAAATATATCGGCCTAAACTGATGAATACATTTGTTTTTTTATATATATTTTTGGGATATGCATTATAGTAAAAAGTAAAAAAAAAATGTTTTCAAAATTGTCGCTCTCTTTGTTTATAGCGCAAAAAATAAAAACTGCAGAGGTGATCAAATGCCATCACAAAAAAAGCTCTATTTGTGGGAAAATAAGGACGCCAATTTTGTTTGGGTACAGCATTGCACGACCGCGCAATTGTCAGTTAAAGAGACGCAATGCCGTATCGCAAAAAATGGCCTGGTCATTAAGGGGGTAAATCCTTCCGGGGCTGAAGTGTTTAAATGGCAGTACCCACAAGTTTTGGTGTTGCGAGGATAACTCATAAGGCATGACAGCAAGGTCGGTTGGTATTTTTTTGTGGAGGGAAACCTCATCAAAGTATCCCATATAAACTTTTGTCAGTATATAAAATAGGCAAATTCCTCTTTATAATTGTAACTATCTGATGATACTCTTTTGATATTGTCACAAAAGTAATGGGCGGACCTGTTGTGGAAATTTTATGAAGATGTATTTAATATGTATTGTCATAGTGTCTGCCAGTGGTAGTACTCACGCAGCCCGCTCTAAAGAGCTGACTGGGGCAGACTGACGCTGGTTGAGTCTTGTCTGGTAGTGGAAAACTTCCTGGGGTTGGAGAGAGGTGTTTGCAGAGTTGGGATATGTCCACCAGCGAAGGGCCCCTGTGCGATGCACACAACGATCATCTGGGGGGGATATGTTCACTCCGCAAAGACATTATTGGTTATGGGGGGGGGATAAGCGCTCTTGTCTTTCTGTGTGTCTGATCAGCACATGGCAGGACTGGTAGCGTACACCTGCAGATAACCTCCCATCCACAAGAACGGTAGTATAATCCGGGTATGCATTGTTCTCTGAACAGCGCAGAATAAGGATTCATATTGGCGGTAAAACGGGAGTCTTTGAGTTGTTATGGTCAGGGACAGAGTTCAAGTTTGTTAGCCATGCGGCTTCCTTTGTTTAGTTCAAGAACATGGCTTCCAGATAAAGCATACATGCTGTCCCTGCCCAGACATGCCCATAAGACTCCCCTAGCCATTATTCATTGGTTGCTTGTATAAACTCATCCTCTTGGAAGGATTTCCTGTGAGGTCATTTCCTGTGTGGAGGTCATTTCCTGTGATGTCATTTCCCATGAAGGAAGAGATTGGCTGTTGGAGCCATCACTTCTTGTTTGTCATTGCTTTTGTTGTGTTGGAATAAAAACCAAGAGCAGTGCAGGGTAGAGGCCAGAAGAGCAGGATGCTGAGAACGTAAGCTGTGGTGATGTCTGTTTACTTGGGGATATACGGAAAACAGAGTGATAGGTAAGATGCATTATACCATTAGACGAAATGTGTGCTTTTTAGCACAGGAAATATGGTTTACGCACAGCGTACAACCATATTTCCATGACAGATCCGTTCTCATAGTACTTAAATTATGTGGTTTATTCTTATATTTAGATATAACTACTAATAATTCCTCTCTATTAGTGATGAGCCGAACACCCCCGGGTTCGGTTCGCACCAGAACCCGCGAACGGACCGAAAGTTCGAACGAACATTAGAACCCTATTAAATACAATGGATGCGAACGTTCGAATTCTAAAGTGCTAATTATAACAACTATTATGCATGTTATTGTCCTAAAAAGGGTTTGGGAACCCGGGTTCTGCACCAGGGGACATGTATCAATGCAAAAAGAAGTTTTAAAAACGGTCGTTTTTCGGGAGCAGTCATTTTAATGATGCATAAAGTGAAAAAAAAAAAGTCAAATATTCCTTTAAATATCGTACCTGGGGGGTGTCTAAAGTATGCCTGTGAAGTGCCACGTGTTTCCCGTGTTTAGAACTGTCCCTGCACAAAATGACACTTCTAAAGGAAAAAAAAGCCATTTAAAACTGCTTGCGGCTTTAATGTAATGTCTGGTCCCGGTAATATGGATGAAATTCTTTAAGAAAAATGGCATAGCTACCCCATGACCCCCCCCCCCTACCCCAGCCCATTACCAGCCCCTTTGGGTCTTGTATGGATATTAAGGGGAACCCCGCACATAAAATAAAAAAGGCCCTATATACTCTGAACAGCCCTATACAGGCGGTGCATACAAGACAGGGACTGTAGGTTTGTTCTTATGTAGAGTCTGTTTGTAATTTTGAACAGGTACATTGTTGAAGTGTAGCTCCAGACCAAAAATCTATTTTTAAACTTTTTGGAAAACATAGGTAAGGGTTATCACCCCTGTAACATTTGTTTTGCTGTCTGTGCCCCTGTTCAGAACATTTCACCTCACTTTCCGTCCCAATGACAACTGTTTTTGAAATGTGGTGTTTTTCTTGAAACAAGGATTGCTGATAAAGCATCAGTACAGAGGAGACACCTTTCTCCCATATTTATTCTTACAGGAGAGAATTTTCCTTCCTAGTGGTAGATTTCCTCTCACTTCCTGTTGTCTTCTTGCGTTTGCAAGTAGGAGTCGTTTGTAAGTTGGATGTTTGAAAGTAGGGACCTGCCGTATATACTCTGCAGAAATAGGCCCCTTAGTTGTTGGTGTTGGCACAACACTGTAAGCACTCACAGTTACTCTTGGTTGGTGCTGGAACGCCCTGCTGTCAACTATTATATCAGGAATTTTAATTACATATAATTGTTGAACAGTGGTAGTAAAAATTGGGCCTTTGATGGTGGTGCTGGTGCCACAACACTGTAAGCCCTGACAGTTACTCTTGGTGGGTGCAGCAATGGGCCCTGCTGTGAATTATTAGATCAAGAATTGTAATTACATGCCCCTGTTGAACAGGGGCTGAAAAATTGGGCCTTAGGCACTGGTGGCACAACACTGCAACCCCTCACAGATACTGTACTTGGAGCACAGCAATGAGCCCTGTTGCAAAGTATTGCTTCAAAAATTGTAATGACACGCCCCTGTTAAACAGGGGCTGAAAAATTGGGCCTTAGGCACTGGTGGCACAACACTGCAACTCCTCACAGATACTGTACTTGGAGCACACCAATGAGCCCTGTTGCAAAGTATTGCTTCAAAAATTGTAATGACACGCCCCTGTTAAACAGGGGCTGAAAAATTGGGCCTTAGGCACTGGTGGCACAACACTGCAACTCCTCACAGATACTGTACTTGGAGCACAGCAATGAGCCCTGTTGCAAAGTATTGCTTCAAAAATTGTAATGACACGCCCCTGTTAAACAGGGGCTGAAAAATTGGGCCTTAGGCACTGGTGGCACAACACTGCAACTCCTCACAGATACTGTACTTGGAGCACACCAATGAGCCCTGTTGCAAAGTATTGCTTCAAAAATTGTAATGACACGCCCCTGTTAAACAGGGGCTGAAAAATTGGGCCTTAGGCACTGGTGGCACAACACTGCAACTCCTCACAGATACTGTACTTGGAGCACAGCAATGAGCCCTGTTGCAAAGTATTGCTTCAAAAATTGTAATTACACGCCCCTGTTAAACAGGGGCTGAAAAATTGGGCGTTAGGCACTGGTGGCGGCACCCATAAACAAAAATGATCTTACAAGCTATCATCATCAATCGTATCATTGAGGACTCGGAGGAGGAGGATAGCCAGTCAACATAACAGCACAGGCACTCAGCATCAGCATCAGTCTTGAAGGGATGTGACATGTTAAAATCAATTAGTCTGTTATATCAGCATCAGGTGTGTGGTAGCTGGTGGTGATCCAAGACTGGTTCATCTTGATGAAAGTCAGTCGATCAACCGAGTCGGTGGACAGGCGCACCCTGTGATCCGTGACAAATCCTCCAGCAGCACTGAATGTGCGTTCCGAAAGAACGCTGGATGCAGGACAGGCCAGTAGCTCAATTGCATACTGTGCAAGCTCTGGCCAGTGATCCATCCTCAAGACCCAGTAAGCCAGAGGATTTTCGGTGGGGAAGGTGTCCAAGTCTGACCTTGCCCCTAGATATTCCTGCACCATGTTTATCAGACGCTGGCGATGGTTGCTGGAACCGATCATACTTTGGGGCTGCGGACTAAAGAATTGTCTGAACGCATCGGTCAGACGGCCACCTTCCCCACCGCTCCTTCTTTGACTGGCCGAAGCCTCAGCAACTCGTTGTCCAGGACCAGGAGTTTGCAACCTCCCAGTCTCTGGGAACGCGTTGCACAGACCTTTCTGCAAGGCCTCCCGGAGTTGTCTCATCCTCTGCTCCCTCTGCGACGGTAACATAAGGTCCGCAACCTTACCCTTGTACCGTGGATCAAGGAGAGTGGCCAGCCAGTAATGGTCCCTCTCCTTGATCCGAAGAATACGAGGATCCTTCCGCAGACTTTGCAGGATCAGGGAGGCCATGCAGCGTAGGTTTGCTGAGGCATTCGCTCCGGAGTCCTCTGGGTCACTAAGGACGACATGATCCGCAGCCACCTCCTCCCAGCCACGTACAAGTCCACTGGTTTCTTGGGACTGTAAATCATCCCTAAAAGACTGCTGCTGATGATGCTGAGTGCCAGCCTCCACCTCCATGCTGACACAATCCTCCTCCTCCTCCTCCTCCTCCTCCTCCTCCTCCTCTTCCTGTGCGATGGGTGGGACAGAAGGAACACTGTCTGGGTAAAGGGGGCCTTGAGAGGCAAGGAAGTCCTCCTCTTCCTGCCTCTGTTCTGCCTCAAGTGCCCTGTCCATTATTCCACGCAGCGTGTGCTCCAACAGGTGGACAAGAGGTACAGTGTCACTGATGCATGCACTGTCACTGCTCACCATCCTCGTGGCCTCCTCAAATGGTGCCAGGACAGTGCATGCATCCCTGATCATGCCCCACTGGCGTGGAGAAAAAAAACCAAGCTCCCCTGACCCTGTCCTGGTGCCGTAGTCGCACAGGTACTCATTGATGGCCCTCTGCTGCGTGTGCAGCCGCTGCAGCATGGCCAACGTTGAGTTCCACCTGGTGGGCATGTCACATATAAGGCGGTTCTTGGGCAGGTTCAACTCCTTTTGCAGCTCAGCCAGGCGAGCACTGGCATTATAAGATCTGCGGAAATGCACACAGACTTTCCTGGCCTGCCTCAGGACATCCTGTAAGCCCGGGTACCTGCCCAAGAAGCGCTGCACCACCAGGTTAAGGACGTGAGCCACACAGGGCACATGGGTCAGTTGTCCCTGTCGGAGGGCGGAGAGGAGGTTGGTGCCATTGTCGCAAACCACCATTCCTGGCTTAAGCTGGCGTGGCGTCAACCACCTCTCGGCCTGGCCCTGCAGAGCAGACAGGACCTCTGCCCCAGTGTGGCTTCTGTCCCCCAAACACACCAGCGCAAGCACGGCATGGCATCTTTTTGCCTGCGTACTTGCGTAGCCCCGTGAACGGCTACGGAGCACCGCTGGTTCATAGGACAAACCACAGGAAGAGGCCATGGAGGAAGAAGAAGAGGAGGGGGTGGAGGAGAGAGGTGTGTCACAACCAGTAGTAGCATTTTGGAGGCGTGGCGGTGGGACAACCTCCAACACTACTGCACCTTGTCCTGAATCCTTCCCAGCTGCCAAAAGAGTGACCCAATGGGCCGTGAAAGAAAGGTAACGTCCCTGTCCATGCCTGCTGGACCATGAGTCAGCGGTAATATGCACCTTACCGCTGACCGCCCTGTCCAGCGAGGCCAAGACATTGCCTTCCACATGCCGGTAGAGAGCCGGAATAGCCTTCCGTGAGAAAAAGTGGCGTTTGGGAACCTGCCACTGAGGAACTGCACATTGCACAAACTCACGGAAGGGGGCCGAGTCTACCAACTGAAAAGGCAGCAGTTGAAGCGCTAGCAATTTAGCCAAGCTAGCATTCAACCGCTGGGCATGTGGATGGCTGGGAGTGAACTTCTTTCGACGGTCCAGCAGCTGGGGCAGGGAAATTTGCCTGCTAGAATCGGACGTCGGTGTACTGCTAGCAGAGTGGGCGCAAGTACTTGGCTGTGACACACCTAATTCTACACCTTCATTCCTCTCAGTGCATGTTTCAGAGAGGACTGAAGTTATAGTGGGGTTGGAGATCCCAGCTGATGCGGTGCAAGGAGAGGTCCGCTTTGTTCTTTGGTGTGGGTCTTTGAGGTAGGCTTGCCAACGAGCTGCATGGCAGGTCAACATATGTCTGGTCAGGCATGTGGTACCCAAGCGGCTGATGTTTTGGCCACGCGATATACGCTTGAGACATATGTTGCAAACAGCAGCTGTGCGATCTGATGCACTAGCCTCAAAAAAGGCCCACACCAAAGAACTTTTTGAATGACGGGCAGAGGCAGCGCCCTGCACAGGCGGAGCTCTGCGGTGTGATTCCGTCGGTGTACTGCCCTTACGCTGGCCACCAAAGGGCATCCTGCCTCGTTGGAGATGTGCCTCCTCCTCATCCTCCTCCTCCTCCTCTCTCCTATTAGGCACCCACGTGGAGTCAGTGACCTCATCATCCCCTCCCTCCTCATCACTGGAGCCAATCTGGCAGTATGCTGCAGCTGCTGGAACATGACTGCCAGATTGGTGTCCTTCTTGAGCATCCCCTCTGTCTGCTCTCACGCTACTGCCTTCCTCTAGCTGGGTTTCATCATCAGACCCTTCGAAACGCTGGGCATCCTCCTGGAGCATGTACCCAACACTGTGCTGAAACAGTTCGGGGGACTCCTCAGGAGGAGGACATGGTGGGTCTAGGGAAGGAGTGACTGATGATTTGTCTGACATTGATACCAGGGAAGACGACGCTTTGGCAGCTGCTTTTCCAGTACCCTGAGCCTGGGTGAGAGAGGATGAGGAGGAGGAGGAGGGCTTGGTCATCCACTCTACCAAGTCTTCGGCATGATGTGGCTCAACATGTCCAGCTGCCGAAAAGAAGGACAAGCGTGTCCCATGGCCATGTGCTGATGACAATGCACCGCGTCCACGACCAGCACTGTTGCCCCCAGACACAGAGCCTGCTTGCCCTCTTTTATTGCCTCCTGACTGTCTGCCTCTCCTTGTTTGCCTTCCAGACATTCTAATAGATGGCCTGCAGGGAGATGGGAAAAAAGCAATAAGGGCTACCTTCAGGTGTCCTTCTCTGTCCCTTGAAACAAGGACTTTCACAGTGAAAGAAACTGACACTCTCCCTACCTACAGTTTTCTGTCCCTAGAAAAAATGTTTTTTTTAATCACAATATAGCACAAGGACAATTCACTCACTGTCCTTACAGGTCCCTGGAAACAAGGACTTGCAGAGTGAAATAAACTGACACTCTCCCTACCTACAGTTTTCTGTCCCTAGAATAAATGTTTTTTTTAAGCACAATATAGCACAAGGACAATTCACTCACTGTCCTTCCAGGTCCCTGGAAACAAGGACTTGCAGAGTGAAATAAACTGACACTCTCCCTACCTACAGTTTTCTGTCCCTAGAATAAATGTTTTTTTTAAGCACAATATAGCACAAGGACAATTCACTCACTGTCCTTACAGGTCCCTGGAAACAAGGACTTGCAGAGTGAAATAAACTGACACTCTCCCTACCTACAGTTTTCTGTCCCTAGAATAAATGTTTTTTTTAAGCACAATATAGCACAAGGACAATTCACTCACTGTCCTTACAGGTCCCTGGAAACAAGGACTTGCAGAGTGAAAGAAAAAAAACACTCTCCCTACCTACAGTTTTCTGTCCCTAGAAAAAATGTTTTTTTTAATCACAATATAGCACAAGGACAATTCACTCACTGTCCTTCCAGGTCCCTGGAAACAAGGACTTGCAGAGTGAAATAAACTGACACTCTCCCTACCTACAGTTTTCTGTCCCTAGAATAAATGTTTTTTTTAAGCACAATATAGCACAAGGACAATTCACTCACTGTCCTTACAGGTCCCTGGAAACAAGGACTTGCAGAGTGAAAGAAAAAAAACACTCTCCCTACCTACAGTTTTCTGTCCCTAGAAAAAATGTTTTTTTTAATCACAATATAGCACAAGGACAATTCACTCACTGTCCTTACAGGTCCCTGGAAACAAGGACTTGCAGAGTGAAAGAAAAAAAACACTCTCCCTACCTACAGTTTTCTGTCCCTAGAAAAAATGTTTTTTTTAATCACAATATAACACAAGGACAATTCACTCACTGTCCTTCCAGGTCCCTGGAAACAAGGACTTGCAGAGTGAAATAAACTGACACTCTCCCTACCTACAGTTTTCTGTCCCTAGAATAAATGTTTTTTTTAAGCACAATATAGCACAAGGACAATTCACTCACTGTCCTTACAGGTCCCTGGAAACAAGGACTTGCAGAGTGAAAGAAAAAAAACACTCTCCCTACCTACACTTTTCTGTCCCTAGAAAAAATGTTTTTTTTAATCACAATATAGCACAAGGACAATTCACTCACTGTCCTTACAGGTCCCTGGAAACAAGGACTTGCAGAGTGAAATAAACTGACACTCTCCCTACCTACAGTTTTCTGTCCCTAGAATAAATGTTTTTTTTAATCACAATATAGCACAAGGACAATTCACTCACTGTCCTTCCAGGTCCCTGGAAACAAGGACTTGCAGAGTGAAATAAACTGACACTCTCCCTACCTACAGTTTTCTGTCCCTAGAATAAATGTTTTTTTTTAAGCACAATATAGCACAAGGACAATTCACTCACTGTCCTTACAGGTCCCTGGAAACAAGGACTTGCAGAGTGAAATAAACTGACACTCTCCCTACCTACAGTTTTCTGTCCCTAGAATAAATGTTTTTTTTAAGCACAATATAGCACAAGGACAATTCACTCACTGTCCTTACAGGTCCCTGGAAACAAGGACTTGCAGAGTGAAAGAAAAAAAACACTCTCCCTACCTACAGTTTTCTGTCCCTAGAAAAAATGTTTTTTTTAAGCACAATATAGCACAAGGACAATTCACTCACTGTCCTTACAGGTCCCTGGAAACAAGGACTTGCAGAGTGAAAGAAAAAAAACACTCTCCCTACCTACAGTTTTCTGTCCCTAGAAAAAATGTTTTTTTTAATCACAATATAACACAAGGACAATTCACTCACTGTCCTTCCAGGTCCCTGGAAACAAGGACTTGCAGAGTGAAATAAACTGACACTCTCCCTACCTACAGTTTTCTGTCCCTAGAATAAATGTTTTTTTTAAGCACAATATAGCACAAGGACAATTCACTCACTGTCCTTACAGGTCCCTGGAAACAAGGACTTGCAGAGTGAAAGAAAAAAAACACTCTCCCTACCTACAGTTTTCTGTCCCTAGAAAAAATGTTTTTTTTAATCACAATATAGCACAAGGACAATTCACTCACTGTCCTTACAGGTCCCTGGAAACAAGGACTTGCAGAGTGAAAGAAAAAAAACACTCTCCCTACCTACAGTTTTCTGTCCCTAGAAAAAATGTTTTTTTTAATCACAATATAACACAAGGACAATTCACTCACTGTCCTTCCAGGTCCCTGGAAACAAGGACTTGCAGAGTGAAATAAACTGACACTCTCCCTACCTACAGTTTTCTGTCCCTAGAATAAATGTTTTTTTTAAGCACAATATAGCACAAGGACAATTCACTCACTGTCCTTACAGGTCCCTGGAAACAAGGACTTGCAGAGTGAAAGAAAAAAAACACTCTCCCTACCTACAGTTTTCTGTCCCTAGAAAAAATGTTTTTTTTAATCACAATATAGCACAAGGACAATTCACTCACTGTCCTTACAGGTCCCTGGAAACAAGGACTTGCAGAGTGAAAGAAAAAAAACACTCTCCCTACCTACAGTTTTCTGTCCCTAGAAAAAATGTTTTTTTTAATCACAATATAGCACAAGGACAATTCACTCACTGTCCTTCCAGGTCCCTGGAAACAAGGACTTGCAGAGTGAAATAAACTGACACTCTCCCTACCTACAGTTTTCTGTCCCTAGAATAAATGTTTTTTTTAAGCACAATATAGCACAAGGACAATTCACTCACTGTCCTTACAGGTCCCTGGAAACAAGGACTTGCAGAGTGAAAGAAAAAAAACACTCTCCCTACCTACAGTTTTCTGTCCCTAGAAAAAATGTTTTTTTTAATCACAATATAGCACAAGGACAATTCACTCACTGTCCTTACAGGTCCCTGGAAACAAGGACTTGCAGAGTGAAATAAACTGACACTCTCCCTACCTACAGTTTTCTGTCCCTAGAATAAATGTTTTTTTTAATCACAATATAGCACAAGGACAATTCACTCACTGTCCTTCCAGGTCCCTGGAAACAAGGACTTGCAGAGTGAAATAAACTGACACTCTCCCTACCTACAGTTTTCTGTCCCTAGAATAAATGTTTTTTTTAAGCACAATATAGCACAAGGACAATTCACTCACTGTCCTTACAGGTCCCTGGAAACAAGGACTTGCAGAGTGAAAGAAAAAAAACACTCTCCCTACCTACAGTTTTCTGTCCCTAGAAAAAATGTTTTTTTTAATCACAATATAGCACAAGGACAATTCACTCACTGTCCTTCCAGGTCCCTGGAAACAAGGACTTGCAGAGTGAAATAAACTGACACTCTCCCTACCTACAGTTTTCTGTCCCTAGAATAAATGTTTTTTTTAAGCACAATATAGCACAAGGACAATTCACTCACTGTCCTTACAGGTCCCTGGAAACAAGGACTTGCAGAGTGAAAGAAAAAAAACACTCTCCCTACCTACAGTTTTCTGTCCCTAGAAAAAATGTTTTTTTTAATCACAATATAGCACAAGGACAATTCACTCACTGTCCTTACAGGTCCCTGGAAACAAGGACTTGCAGAGTGAAAGAAACTGACACTGTCCCTACCTACAGTTTTCTGTCCCTAGAATAAATGTTTTTTTCAAGCACAATATAGCACAAGGAGAATTCACTCACTGTCCTTCCAGGTCCCTGGAAACAAGGACTTGCAGAGTGAAATAAACTGACACTCTCCCTACCTACAGTTTTCTGTCCCTAGAATAAATGTTTTTTTTAAGCACAATATAGCACAAGGACAATTCACTCACTGTCCTTACAGGTCCCTGGAAACAAGGACTTGCAGAGTGAAAGAAACTGACACTCTCCCTACCTACAGTTTTCTGTCCCTAGAATAAATGTTTTTTTAAGCACAATATAGCACAAGGACAATTCACTCACTGTCCTTCCAGGTCCCTGGAAACAAGGACTTGCAGAGTGAAAGAAACTGACACTGTCCCTACCTACAGTTTTCTGTCCCTAGAATAAATGTTTTTTTAAAGCACACTATAGCACAAGCACAAAACACACTGACACTCTCCCTACCTATCCTTCTCTTTCCCTAAACTAAAGGAATCCAGGTTAAGCAAGAAAGAAATAACAGTCACTGTCCCTGCCTATGCTGCTCTATCCCTGCTCCGGAACACACTACACTAGGCCGCCGTGCTGGCGGCCTTTTATAGTGTGGGGCGTGTACTAAACACCCTCAGCAATAATTGGCCACAGACATCCTGCCTGTGGCCAATCATTGCTCTCCTCGCTGCCGGCGCTGTGATTGGCCAAGCATGCGGGGTCACAGTGCATGCTTGGCCAATCACAGCGCCTGGATGACACTGCGATGGCGTAGTGCATTGTGGGCCGTTCGCGTCACTCGAATTTGGCGCGAACGGCCCAAATCGTTCGATCTTCGTCGAACGATCGAACAGCCGATGTTCGAGTCGAACGTATGTTCGACTCGAACACGAAGCTCATCCCTACTCTCTATCCTTCATCAAGGCTTTGTCACAACCCTGTTAACAGAACTACAATAACCTCTTTCCAGCAATCTTTGAGAAATGACCTGACATTCGTGTTCAAAAGCAAGCTCAGTTGAGCAGTGTTGTTGACACTGCATATGTGGTTAGAGGTACCATTCAGAATAAATGGCACTCACACAATATAAGCACAAAATGCATTGCGGTCCGAGGCCAAAATGTTTTTATTTTTTATTTTGTACAGAGTGGGAAACATTTTAAACACCTGAAGTTTGATATGCCCCTTCTTCCAAGTACTAATTAAATTTTTAAATAAAGTCTTTCAGTTTCATTTTAAACCTCATTTTAGACCCAGTGATATCATCCTGGGTTTGAGCTTCTCTATGCAATGAAGGCAGGTCACGGCTAGATGTATGGGCCAGCAGGATGCGCACCCTGCCATAGTACTCCTCTCAAGAGCCCCCAGCTCTGATGCAAGCAGTGCACTGGCACTTGGGAGGAATGCCTGAAGGTGCCTAAATGTCAGTCTGGAGGGGTAGGCGTTTCTTGGCAAACTGTATTGGCATGCAGACCAACCAGAGATAATGCTCATATGTGATGTTAAACCACCATAATAACAGGAACTGAAATCAAATGAATGAAAGGGGCAGATAGTAAAGCTGGGGAGGGCTAGATGTTGCTGGATATTCTCCAGCCAGAAAATAAGGGAGTGCTCTATCTGACTTGCTGCAGCTTCCACTGCACACTGTGAGAAACAGTGCAAGTGCACGTGAAATCATAAGTAGTAGCAATAAAGAACAGAAGCCTCCATGACTGCAAAACTGAAAGTACCGGTATTCAATAAAAATACATAAAACTCTGCGCAAACAAACAAAACTGATTGCACAGAGTTCTCTTTATTTTTATTGCATTTTTTGGCGCGGGAACACATGACAACAACTGCAGAAATCATTTATATTATTTATTGAATTTTTGGTTCACAATTTGCGTGGTAGCGTGGGTGACTCTGGTATAATATTTAAGATATTTAATATATTAATATTAAATAATTTTTAATATTTGAAAATATTGCTGGAGTTCAGCTCAAATTTTACTGAGCCTTGCCCTTTAAATCCCCCCCCAATGTGCAATTTGGCCACACTAACCATTTGCCCTGGCACTCTATGCATGGCCGCATTTCCTGCACTGAGCTTATTAATGTTTAGTGAGTTAGACGGCATGTGGCTAAAAATGCGGGCAATTTGGGGGGGGGTTATTAAACATAGGTGAGGTTAGTAGGGTGTCCTCCAGATTTCAATTTGATCTGGTAATGTGTAGAGGAAAGCAAGGCCAAATTAAAAAAAAAGGGTTGATTGGAGGAAACACAGGAGGTCATTCACTCACATTTCCCATACTGTCCATCCTAAAGCTTATACAGGAAGTCCCCGAGTTACGAACGCATTAGGGACTGTAGGTTTGTTCGTAAGTGGAATGTGTTTGCAAGTCGGAACACTGCTTGTTAGTGTAACTTCCGCCTGTGCAGGGATGTGTCATGTTTCGGGCGCTTCTGGGGCTCTTCTGGCCATGAAGTACTGCTGTGTGGAATGTGGAAAGATAGCTGCTCGGGGGTATCCAGGACCAGCGTGGAGCACAAGCAGAAGGGATTGAGGCCATTCGTAAGTAGGAGTCGTTCGTAAGTCGGGCGTTCGTAAGTCGGGCGTTCGTAAGTCGGGGACTGCCTGTATTAAGGGGTTCCAACAAGGAAGACTGGTTTGTGAGCTGTGTTACTGCACTGAGAAAATAATACTTTTTCACTTCACTTGCTCTGACCCATTTATGATTCCCAGGGTAGTACAAATGGTGCCAGCATTATGACAGTTCATCTGTAATCAGCATGTACTGTACTAATATTTTTTTTGGAAATACATGTAAGAAATCTTTGTGCACAACAATAGAAAGAGGTTGTTTGTTCTTATTCCTCAGACACCACCAAGAAAACAGAAAAAGCGGATCTTGCATGAAAATTCAAAGTCTGCTTACATTGCACATGCATGCCAACTGTCCTGGATTTTCTGGGTCTCACATCCATGTGCTCTGTCCCAAGGATACTGTATTCTGAAATCACAGCATCGCCATGATTTGAGTCACTGCACCTGCCCAAAAACCCCAAAAAGGGTATTACTGCAGATATCCTCCCTGCCCTGTCCTCCCTTTAGTTCTGTCTTTTTCCTCCCTGAGTATCCTCCCTGGCCCATAATCCCCCCTCCTCACACATACTTTTCTCTCTTCTCTTTGCCCCCCCTCTATTTCTTACCAGTCTCCCTTGTTTCATAATTTTTCCTTTCGCCCATCTCCATTCTTTTCTACCCTGATCCCTATTTCCTGATAACTATTTCCTGTTCCCTACATGCATGACTACTTTACTATGCTCTCATTGCTAGAGAGAAAAGATGGAGCATACTATCCCTGTTATCACAAAAATTTTGCACGAAGTTTTGTGGACATTTCATCCTCTATCTTCATATGAGTTTCCTTTGATTGCTTCGCTAGCTGTCTGCGTGCATATTTTAAAGATGATTTCCAGGCATGGTATATTTTTATATAGTTAGTCCAGCTTGGTACAATGTAACTATGTATATACCATAATTGGCCGATCCTCCTGGAAGCTGGAAATCACTGAAGTAGACACTGCTACATCAGTGATCTGCACTTGCTTCTGGGTCCCATGATGAGTGGCTGGCCTGATGCATTGTCAACACAGGAAGTTGGCTGCTCAGCACGGGAGACATTCAGAGAATGCTTTGTATTCTCTAGCCTCGTACACACGACCGAGTTTCTCGTCGTAACAATCTCGTTGTTTTTTTCGACGAGATTCTCGTTAACCTTGACGAGTTTCTCGTCAAGCTTTCCATGCGTACACACTGACAATTCCAAATCTCGATGTTGTTCTCCGTGGTCACGTCCAGCACGTACGACGGCAGTATAAAGGGGAAGATCGATTTCCTTGGCGCCACCCCTTGGGCTGCTTTTGCTGATCTCGTGTTACCGCGTGTGAAGTAAAAGTATGGGAAGAGACGATTCGCGCTTTTCAGTCTTCGTGCTTTTCAGTTCGTTTTCTGCGGTTCAGTTTGTGCTTGTGGGTTCGTATCTTGACTTTCAGGGCATCTAGGCAGGTCGTATCTGTTTTACAGTGCGTTCTTGCCCGTTCGTTTCTGATTTTCAGTTCGTTATTCATAGGCCTTGCTGTTCTAAAGTGCGTTCTGTTCTGTACGTTCTGATCAGACGACCGTTTCCTAGCCATGTCGCCTAGACGTTCTCGTCGTCGAGTTCGTTATGTGCGTGCGCTTGGTGTTGGTCTGCTTGTTTTGGACCAAGACCAGTCCATGAACGGTGTGAGGAGGAGCTCATGGACCAAGAATTGGTTGCTCCAGCGGGACCAATTCTGCCATATGCCTCTGCTGCGGGAGATCGTCGAGAATAATCCTGAGGACTACAGGAATTTTCTGCGGATGTCTGACCCCGTTTTTCAGGAACTGTTGGCTTTGGTGTCCCCCTATATTAGGGGGAAGGACACCGTTATGCGGGAAGCCATCAGTGCTGAGCAGAGGCTCATCACCACGTTACGTTACCTGGCAACAGGGAGAAGTCTTCAGGACTTGAAGTTCACGACAGGCATCTCCCCCCAGGCTCTGGGCCTCATAATCCCAGACACCTGTTCTGCTATTATACAAGTCCTGCAGGAGGACTATATTAGGGTAAGTTTTCTCCATTAACATCACATTTTATGTATTCCATGTATGCTAATGTATTGTATTTCTTTCATCCTTCCCTAATTACCATGATTGTAATATGCTGAGAATGTCCCCTTTGTCCCCATGCATGCTGGAAGTTTTTAAATGCCCCTTTTTTCTCCTCCATGCATATTTCCCTTCACTAAGCTTTCCAGCAGGGGCGTCTGTTGCTCCAAATGTTTGGGGGTCCAATCCCAATTTAGGAAATAAACTTCCTCCTTTTTTGCTACTGTGCCTATTAAACGCCCCAAGTTGCCCCCTCCAATGCAGCCATTTTGTTCCCTCCAATGCAGCCATTTTGTTCCCTCCAATGCAGCCATTTTGTTACCTCCAATGCAGCCATTTTGTTCCCCCCAGCCCTGCACCTACCTTCTTGTGGTCAGCGCCATCCTTCTGTCCTTGATGTCTTCTCCTGCCCTTGATGTTGCATCAGCCAATCATGTTACCATTAAACAGACTTGGTGAACATGATTGGCAGAGCAGCCTGTCAGTGTTTACCCAAGGAATGTCCCCCCCCCCCTGCGTCACCTATTTAACTTTTATGAAGCCAATTACATCCCTCAGGCTGTAATGTGCAAGCCTATTTGCCTCCCTGTTTCTGATATGCAATTTTCACCCCATAAATGCTGCAGTTATTCATATGTTGGTCGCTTAACAGGGGGCCATCCACCAGAATAGTGGGCGGCATTGACAATACATAGGTTAATGCAAGGCATGAACCGATGTATTGTTCGGAGTGATGGGCACAGGAGAGAGGTGGCAGTGCTCCAGCGCTCACTCTGGACGCACCGCCACTGCAATGCTATCCTGTGGCCAAACACATCTACCCCCCCCAAAATATTTTAAGAATGGACCAACAGAGGGGATGATGAATATGAAACATGAGCCTTCCATTATACTTCTTAAAAACAGATTAATAAACTGAGAATTTGATTGATGTTGGCCTCTAATGTTTTTTATTATAATCTCCTTGTAATGTAATATTTTAAAATTCTAATTTTTATTCATCTTGTTTGACTCCCCAGCTTCCTTCCACGCCACGGGAATGGCAGACTGTGGCATTGTAGTTTGCAACGCGGTGGGACTTCCCCAACTGCGGTGGTGCCATAGACGGGAAGCACGTCCGCATCGTGCCGCCACCCCGTTCTGGGTCCTACTACTTCAATTACAAGGGGTTTCATAGCATTGTGCTGATGGCGGTGGTGTCAGCACGGTATGAATTCCTCTGTGTTGATGTAGGGAAGAATGGCCGGATGTCCGATGGGGGATCCTTCATCCAGACGGAGTTTGCCCTCCGTCTCCAGAGTGACGACCTTGCATTGCCACCGGATGCAGGGAATGTTGAAGGACTCCCCTTTGTTTTTTTGGCTGATGAAGCCTTCGGGCTCGGACCGCATCTTATGAGGCCATTTCCTCAGAGGACCCTGACCCCAGAGAAGAGGGTGTTCAATTACCGGCTGGCCAGGGGCCGAAGAGTCGTTGAAAATGCCTTCGGCATAATGGCCAGCCGGTTCCGCATTTTTATGACTTCCATCCACTTGGCGGACTACAAAATAAACTATGTAGTTTTATGCTGCTGTGTGCTACACAACTTTCTCAGCAGAAAATCCACTTCTTATATGGCCACAGTATTGCTTGAGGCTGGACTTTCATCTGCCAATCCCCTGCCGGGCCTTGAATCTGCCCGTCCTGGCTTGCCCCCCCAAAATGCCTGTGAGGTTCGGGAGAAATATATGCAATATTTCACGGGTAGGGGGGCAATTTCTATGCCAGGCTATGCCTAAAGATTCATGGAGAATGAGCTAAATAAAATTCTGATTTCAAATTTTAACTTTTGTTTGTTTCCTGTCTCCTAGTTTGTCTTAGTGCATTTGTAGTGCCAAGTGTATTTTCCTTTAGTAAATAACAACCATTTCACTATGTAACCTTAAAAAAAACACAAATAAGGTTAGAGCGTATTGAAAAAAGAAGCTACACGTTGTTTCTGTTCAAACATTTTACTCTGTGCACATTCACACACATGTTTACTTTTTTTTTTGTCCTGGCCACAAACCACCAATTCTTTTCTTAGGAAAATACAAAAACAACAGTTGCATTCCAAAAAGTACAACTTTGAATATCTCTGAGCAATCTGTGACATTCACACTTACACAAACTATGTCTCTATGTGCCCGTCATAATATGGGGTCTTGCCACCCCTTGCCCAGCCAAAAATTGAATATGCACACATTTTAAAGTCATTTCCAATAGGGATTTTAGACTCCTGATCCCTATTGTCAACATGTGCTATCTGCCATCAGGGGTGATCAATGGACGTGTTTTGGGGGTGAAACCCCTTCCTCAGTTCACCTACTTTAGATACGAGGAAGGGGTTGCACCCCCAAAAGACGTACATGGATATCCCCTGATGGCAGATAGCACTTGTTGACACACTGTGTGCATATTCAATTTTTGGCTGGTTTGATTGTCAAAAAGAGTTTAAAAGGTTGAAGAACAGTCATTCCTGAAACAAAAATGGGGGTTTGGTTGACTTATTCGATTCTCCCCAATACATCTAGAATGTCTTTAAATGTTTGATCCATCACATGAATTATTTGTTTTATTCTGTCCAGTTCCGTGCTACATTCCATCACTTGCTGTATTATTCGGAGGGCACTGTCAGCAGAGAAACGTGTACTATCCTTCACCACAACATTTACATCCCCTAAAAACAAAATAAAAAGGTATTATAACTCTGCAGGCCTACATCTCTTACCTGAAGCTGTGGTGACAGATACTGACCTGTTGTGGTGACCAGTTCCACAACGTCATCCACCTCTCCTTCCTGCACTTCTCCTTCCTCCACCTCAACTTCCTCAACATCCTTCGGTTGTGGGTCTTTAGGAGTTTGGGGTTGTTGTGAAGCTGTGGGGTTCCTGTGCTCCCTGGAGTGTTCTCCTCCCAGTCTTCTCTCCCCTATGAGAATCAAACAAAAGGTCTATTTATCACACTGAAATTCTCTCAGAAAAATTAAAACAGGCTAAATTGTTTGGAAGTGGGGTACAAGTGTGTGTTTGTGCGGATTCTAAAGATGAATGCATTATTTGGAACAAAAAATAGGTTTAGTATTCACCTTTTGGATGTAAATTTTTAGACATGGAGGCACCACAAAAATTCACTGATGCACCTGTGTGGGACACCCAAAAAAGGCGGTTCTGTTGGCCCACACTATAGTGCTCCAAAGTACAGATGTGGTACCAGCTGCTGAGTGTCCTCTCCTTTACACTGATTAAAGTTTGCATTTCATTCTCTTTACAAACACATCATCTAGCCAAAAATTTAGGAACAACAATTTGTAAAAAACAGGCAGATGTCTATTTTCTTTTGGGGCTGTAAAATAAGCCAAAACAGCGGATAGTGGCCGAACGAAGTGTCTGTAACGTAACGAACGATTACTGTGCCAAACCAAGTTCGAAATTAGGACATTTTGGAAGGGAGTCCAATATGAAAATAAACAAAAAGGAGCAACATGTAATTTGAGAAAAACCTTAATAGCAGAAAAGTGTATATTTTACTTATTTTGCTAGCATTCTCTTAATGCTCCTTAACTGCTCTGGCTCCCTCAGTTTGAGGTCTGACCACCTCTTTCTGAGCTGCTCATTTGAGCGTTTCACTCCGAAATTCGTCTTCAGACTCTTCACGACTTTCCTCAGGATTTTGGCCTTCCTTCTATTATGTTTGCTATACGGCCCATGCTTTGCGTCATAATCAGACTTGAGCAATATGTCCACCATCTCCGCCATCTCCGCAAAAAACATATTAGATGCCTTGAATCTCCTCCTTGATCGTGACGTTTCCTCGGTCTCCGGGCTTGTCTCCTCCTCGTTTTTGGAGGAATTATCAGACACCTGCTGTAAATCCGCCATATCTGTCTGCGCGCCGAAAGAGAAGGGGCGGGGAAAAGATGTTAGTTAGAACGTCATGGGCGGGCGTCGTGTGTGGAGCGACGTGTGCGTAGTTTGACGCATGCGTGGTGTATATATAGCAAACACACATGTGACTATACTACGTTCGTTATGCGGAGAGAGGAGTTCAAGTGACGGACGTGCGAACGAAGGTATGTGATTTTGTGACTTTGACTAATTGTTGGCCTATACTGTCTGGAGAATGTTGTAGGATATATATGGTGACTAAGATTTTAAGGAGGTTAGACTGTGTGCCTCACATTAGTTATATATTATTTATTTTACTTGCAGACCCAAAATGAATGTCTTTATAAGTGACAAGGAATTCCTTGCGGAATTTATAGACCGGGTAAGGGAGCTGCCCGCTCTGTGGGAGACCAAAAACCCCATACACAAAAAAAAGGGGTGAGAAAAGCAGCGCTGGAGACCCTGCTCCCATTTGTGCATACCAAGGTGCCCACAGCCACAGCAAAACAGGTGGACACTAAAATTGGGAGCTTGAGAGGCACATACAGGAATGAACGCTCTAAGGTCCTGGCTTCTCAGAGGTCAGGAGCAGCAGCAGATGATGTGTATGTCCCGAATTTGTGGTACTACAGCAGGATGTCCTTTCTGGATGATCACATTGAGACAAGGCCATCACTCTCCACTCTTCCCCCCAGACTTCCCTGCAGCCAACCTGAGCCTTCTCTGGAGCAAGAGGAGGCAGCCATCCTGGATGAACCTGATTTGGCCATCTGGAGCCAGGTATAGTATTTATAGAAAATGTATTGGGATAAAATTAATGTTTGACAAATATGTCAAGATGACAAACAAACTGTTTGGGGTTCCACAAGTGAAATCAAGATCTCGAGACATTAGTCTGGCCTAAATTGGGTGCTAAATAGTCAATCTGATGTAGTTGTAAATTGGTCAAAATGATTTCTGGATTTACATTCGAATTGCTTCAATCATGATCTGAATTTTGGATGCAAAGATTAAACCAACATATTAAACTATGTCCCTTTTTCATACACAGGATGAAATCAGCCAGGAGGAGGGTCTGGAAACTGTCAGGCAGGAGGAGGCAGGGCCCAGTGGCAGGCAGGAGGTGGCAGGGCCTAGTGGCAGCCAGGAGGTGGCAGGGCCCAGTGGCAGCCAGGAGGTGGCAGGGCAAAGGAGAAGCACCAGATCACAGGTGCCTCCCCCATCCGACTTCCCAAAAGAAGCAGGAGGGACAGGACCACCAGTGAGGCAGCAATGGCCCTTATTAAAGAGGCCCATGCCACCCTCAAGGAGCCCACATCCCCTGAAGAGGCCATTGCCGGCCTAGTGGAGGCAAAGTTCAAGGTGATGAGCATGGAGCAACGCCTCCTATGCGAGCCCCTGCTCATCACCTTGCTGAACAAGGGGGTGATGGAAAAAATTACCCCCAACACCGCTATTTGTGAGGTGGCACAACTGTCCCAACCTCAACCTCCTCCTCCACCTCCACCTTCTTCTTCTGCCCCACCCCCTTCTCCTCAACCTCCTCCTCCACCTCCACCTTCTTCTTCTGGCCCACCCCCTTTTCCTCAACCTCCACCTTCTTCTTCTGCCCCACCCCCTCCTCCTCCACCTCCACCTTCTTCTTCTGGCCCACCCCCTTCTCCTCAACCTCCACCTTCTTCTTCTGGCCCACCCCCTTCTCCTCCACCTCCACCTTGTTCTTCTGCCCCACCCCCTTCTCCTCCACCTCCACCTTCTTCTTCTGCCCCACCCCCTTCTCCTCCACCTCCTCCTCCTCCTGACAGGAGTACCCCTCCAGTGGCCCAGCCTCCAGCCAAACGAAGAAGGAAGGCTGCAGGGAAGGCTTCAGGAAAGGTTGCAGGGAAGGTTGCCAGGAAGACGAGGAAGTGATGGCCTTGCTTCATTGTGGTCGGACAGAAGGCAGCCTGTTGTAGTACCACACACTTGGGACATATATCTCACCTGCTGTTCCTGACCTCTGGGAGGCCAGCATCAGATTTTGCTCAGAAATGTTGGCCTTCTCTCAAGCTCCCAATTTTAGTGTCCACACAGGGTTGATGTGTGGTCTGGGGTCCCTGGGATGCACAAATGGCAGCAGGTTCTCCAGCGCTGCCTTCTCTTTATTTTATGTGAAACATGAATAAATGTTATTTTTGTTTAAGTTCATACTTGACTATGTGTATTTTTAATAAAATTACAATTTAGCTTTGGAGTAAGCAGAGACATTTGACAGCCAAAAAAAGGGACAGATACCAAACCCAAAAAATGAATAACAATCTTATTTAAAAAAAATAGGGTGTAAAATTTAACAAATATATATTAAAATATTCAAATGGGAGATCACTATCAAAACATTGCCAAATTACAATTAACATCAGTTTGAAAAATGTAAAAATGTAAAATATTCAGAAGATCTTGCACGATATAATACACCTAAATCTTCTTAAGAGCAGCATGAAAAAGGATAAAAAAAGATAGTCATAACTCTGTGTGAATATCAGCAGCAAAAGAAGTTCATTAGTTTGGATTAATGTAACACTCTAAAGAAGATTTCAATGCACAACATTTAAACGATGCAATAATTTCGAGCGTGACGAATGTGCTATCTCCATTACGAAGGCTTGTTTTACCAGAAGATGCGCTCCCGTCTCATACTTGCTTCTGAGCATGCGCGCTTTTTGAAGAGTCGTAAAAGCATACACACAAACCATTTTCTCGTCACAAAACAGGCCGACGAGAAACACGACGAGGAAATCTGGAATCCTGACGAGAAAATAGTTTAAATTGTTTATAGGTGAGTGTTGCTGGTTTGAGATTTAAGAGTGCTATTGAAGGTACTGGAGGGATGGATATTGCAAACAAGGCTGAGAGTATGAGAAATATATCACTCCAGAACTTTTGAACTACCGGACAATCCCACCAAGTGTGTAGATAGGAGTCAAGATCACCACAGCCACGAAAACATTTTCTTTTTTAATAAATCTGCAAAAATGTCAAAATTCAGTTTTTTCTGTCAATATGGGGTGCTGTGTGTACATTAATGAGGAAAAAAATGAACTTAAATGATTTTAGCAAATGGCTGCAATATAACAAAGAGTGAAAAATTTAAGGGGGTCTAAATACTTTCTGTAACCACTGTACCTAGGTTTCCCAACACCTGTTTGCCATTGTCTCGGAATCTGAATTCCTGTCTTTTAGGTCCAGTTTAATTTGTTATGCGGAACATCTCAAATGTTTTATTCTTTTTCTGCTTCCACTGTTTTTTTACTTATTGTAGGAGCTGCAAAATAAGTGAAGCTTTAAGATTTACAAATAAAAGGACCTGGGAGAATAATGGGGCAATAGTGCATTATGTTTCTCTGTTTGTTTCTTTGCTACAATGGGAAAATAAAGTCTTTCATATTTAAGTGAAAGTGTCCCTGTGCTGACACTGACTTGTAAAACTGACACCAGTTTATGTGTTCCCATCATAGCTGGGTTTGGGGGTTCCCAGGGCAGTCTATAGGATTGCTAAAGAAATATGCAGCCTTCCTGAAGAAGTTCCTACAGAGGCGCCTGAACATTTATTTAGTAAATATATTTGTTTAACAAATTTGTGAACGCATGCTTTTTGAGGTTCACATGTAAAATGTCCCTTACCATAAATTGTTTATTAACCTTGCATTCATTAAGTTGGGCTGCCAACACACCTTATTTTACTTCAAACCAAACTTGCTCTTTCATACATACAGTAGAGTGAATGAGCGTTGTCACCCTAAGGTGGGAAGTGCATTACTTAAAAAAAACAGGTGAAAACAAAAGGACTGCAATATATTACTGCAAAAATATTGTTCTAGGGTTTGGATACACTTTACGGACACTCCTTGATAGGTTGGATGCCACATTTGAGGCCCTAAAAATTTTCCAGGTTGCCCAACACAATTTTACAATCTTCCATAACTAATACATGTCAGCTCTGAATAATATCCATATTAATGAAAAAATTATAAAAACACCAACATTTTTAGTTTCTATCCAATATTACTTCTTAGCAATGCATGTGCTTTATTTCAGTAGCATATTAATATTTTACTGCATAATGAAATAGTTATTAATGGTAATGTACAATCTACTATGCACATTTTATAAGTCTTTTTACTTACAAAAATAATTGGATCCTAAAATGCATTTGATCATTTTCTTTTACTGCCACAAATAATCATGTAACTGTGCCTGGATATTCACCAGTACATTTTTTATCATTGTCATTGTTAAAATTGCAGCAAACGGCATTAAAACCTTACATGCTTTATCCAACAGAAGAAATGTTATTTCTGTATCAAAACATATGCTTTTCCATTCCTGGATTATGTTTTTGATTAAAATTATCCAGAAATTATAATTGTTGACGACACAGCTTGTACCTTCCTTCGTATTCTAGTTGTCTCTCATTTTCGACAAAAGCTTAATTAAGGATCTGAAGAGGCACTGAATTACTGCCAAATCAAAGTACAGCTCAGACATTCAGCATACAAAAAAATGGAGCACAATCAGTCTGATAGGCAAGGACCAGTCTTTACGGAGGGAGCAATCTTCTGTTCCTATATATGGTGTTCCACACTCCCAATCACCTATCTCAGTGCTTGATTACATCCAGGGAGGATAAAAACACCTTGGCAGCTTCTGAACTGGTCATACCAAACAGAACCAAATTTTTGGCAGCTGCTGTGTACTTTGTTAATTATGTTCTACAGCAAAAACAATCACCATGTGCTTGATGACAACTTTCTTGCATCAATAAATAAAGTACACCAGAGAATATAATAAAAGCAGGTCAATATCTGGCTGTGGGATATTTTTATCCCTGCATGTCCTTGGTGGTGGTGATGCGGTGGTAGGAGTTGGGGGGGGGGAATTTCCTTCCCACGGTTACTCAGACGATCATATTTTTCTTTAACTTTTGAAGTAACAATAGACTAGGAGCTGTGTAATATGTTGTATATGCCGGTTTTCTCTGCAATATGTCTTTTTCCATGCTGGTACATGGGCATCCTCATATGGGACTCTACCAGTGAGGTTTCAGGTCTCGTCCAAGCATCTGTGCTCTGTAATAATATCTAAGTGGCGCCTTTATGCTTGTGCGCATGCGCACATCTTCAGGGCTGACTTGAACTAAAGGCTATACTGCGCATGTGCGATACTCGCACGGCGCTTGTATAGAAATTGGTGGCACAGTCCATCTTCTTGAGGAGGAGGATGCTCCCCCTACACTATACTCCTAATGGTAGCGCCGCCACAGGAGTTTTCTTATCAGCTGTTCTGGCGCTGTTTGTCAGCCCTATTTAAATCCATGTGTTTGATGGTAGCTCTAGCAGTGACATGGCCTCGGACTCATGACAGGTCTGTGCATTTTGTAAACTTTCTCCTATATTCCTCTTTTTGGCTATCTGTATAAGTGCAACATAGTGGCAGGTTCCATTCAGGAACTGACACGATTACTTTGAATCTACAGATTGCCTGGTGTGAGCTGCAAACCTTTTTGTACTATCCATCTGTGCCTGATCAACACTGGACCCCGGTATATACTGATTAGCATATTATTGGTGAGTCTAGATCCAGGCAATACAGAATATATTACTAGTATGATTATTATTTTGCATGTATTCGCTGTGTTTGGATATTTGAGTCTGTATCTTTTGTTTTTATAGACTGTTAAGCCGCGTACACACGATCGGTTTTACCGATGAAAACAGTCCGATGGATTTTTTTCATCAGACAAACCGATCGTGTATGGGCCTCATCGGTCTTTTTTCCATCGCTGTCAAAAAATAGAACATGTTTTACATTTTTCCGATGGATAAAAAACCGATAGCAAATTCCGATCGTCTATGGGCAAGTCCATCGGTTAAAAAACCCACGCATGCTCAGAATCAAGTCAACGCATGCTCAGAAGCATTGAACTTAATTTTTCTCGGCTCATCAGTGTGTTTTACGTCACCACGTTTGGAACGGTCGGTTTTTTAACTGATGGTGTGTAGGCAAGACTGATGGAAGTCAGCTTCAACGGTTTTCCAATGGAAAAATCCATCGGTTTAAAAACCATAGGAAATCCGATCGTGTGTACAGGGCTTCATACACAGTGCTTTCTGTACCACCATCCACATATGTGCTCCAGATCTGTCTGAGGTAATCTTTGCTTGATTTTATAATCGAGTAGATATTCATATTTTGAGTATTCGGTCACTTTAAAGTGACTGTCCGTTCTTGTTTTTATTTTCACAGCAACTGTCTGATTACTGTCCTGTAGTCCAGACATACACACATTGTCTCTTGGCACGATAATCAGGTTACACGCTCATATATACAGCATCAGTATAGTATAGTAAGTATCATTAAATAGGCCCATTATATATGGTTTAGACATGTGCAATTCGTTTAGTTGCTAATTCGTCATTCGTCAAAATTCGTTATATTCGTTAATTCATAAACATACAAATGAACGAACGGTTTACTAAAATTACCAACGAATAACGAATTATCGAAAAGAACGAATATGGAAAACAACGAAAATACTAAATTATTAAATTAGAAACAGCGAAAATACAAAAGAGTGAAAAAACAAAAACATGGAAACAACGAAAATACCGAACAAAGATTCAAAATAACGAAAATCAAAATGAACGAAAACTCGAAATTATGAATATTCGAAAAACAGAAATCAAAACAAGGAAAATACAGAACAAAGATTCAAAATAACAAAAATCAAAATGAACAAAAAAAACCAAAACAAAATATTCGGAAAACGGAAATCTAAACAACGAATTCGTTAGCTCTGAAATATTTCTGGACGTTGGCCAATAAGCTTGTCCCTTCCCCTGAAGAGGTTGTCCCTTCCCCTAATGAGCTTGTTTCTTATTCCCTTGTGCATTTTTCTGTGTTAGACTGCAGTGCATTCCATCCAGAATCCAGATAGGGTGTGGTTGGGTAGGTGGCACTGTTTTGGTGGATTTGTGAGTTAAGTTGTGACTTGTGAGAGAGAAATTCCTCGTTTCTTAAGCATACTCTGTCTAGAATCTAGTTTCTATATTACGAATTATGTCCCGGTTACGAATCTACGAAAACAATGATACGAAAGTACGAATAAATGAGCCGGTCAATCTCACGAAAGTACGAATTACAAAACTACAACAAGTAGTGTTTAGAATAAACGCAAAATGTATTGTAATGAAAGTACGAATGTAATTAAATCTACAAAAGTACAATTTTCCAATCAACGGAAATTAGACACGGAAATACGAATCATTGCAAATCAACAAAAATATAGTTCTTACGAAAATACGAACGCGGCCGAATATAAAATATAACGAAAAATACGAATTTTGAATCAACGAAAATTAGACTAACGGAAAAACGAATCAACGGAAAAATAACCCTTACGGAAATACGAAAGAGTCCGAATACGATAACCCACGTCTTATGAGATTACGAATTGTTACGAATCAACGGAAACTAACAGAAACGAAACCAAACTAAACAAATTTTTATGTTGTGCACATGTCTAATATGGTTGCCTAATACACTATTACTCTAGCTTACTTTTTTACAATATGCATTTTTTTATGTAGATCTTTGTTTTTGTTTTCTGGAGTGATTTGACTACCATCATAGACCGGTCACCCAGAGATGGTTTGGGGCATGCCGCGCATATGAGAGTTCCGCCGATATAAGTTGGTGGCCCTCCTTATACGCACTTTTTCCGTCTATGTGGGAAACCCTACCCTTGAGAGATATACATCTGTGTTCACTGTCTTTGTATAAAACTGATTATTTTTTTCTCTTATGCAGACTCCCTTTATTTTGATAATCGACAAATAAGTCCTGAAGAAGCGACAAGCGAAACGTAGACTATTATTTGTCAGAACATCAATAGGGATTTATATATATTGCATGGCTCTCAATGGAGAGTCTCAAAACTCTTTGTTTTTAATGTTACATTGTCTATTTTTCATAACTATGTATATTAAAATTATATATTTTTTCCTTGTCAAAAATATTTTATTAAGTACAGTAAGTTAAATACAATAAATTAAGTACTGTACATTATACAATTCAGAATTATTATTATTAATTATTCATCTGTGGTTACAAATATACTGTTGATTAGGATATAAGGAAGAATGAAAAGTTAAAGCAATTAATTAACAATTATGTGTTCAACATAAGGAGATGTAGAAATCCAAACAATAAAGGATTCTAATAGCCATGAGTAACCGAATAAAGATTTCCTGAGCAAACTTGGGTTAATGGATTGTCTTTCAAAACTGGTACTATATTCATAACCTATGGAACTTCAAAATCATAAGGTATAAGGAGAGACAGAGTAGAAAAGAAAAGTGAAGAGCAAAGAAGTAGTAGTGGGGAGGGGTCCACCAGGTCGATCCAGTAGTCACAGTCAGGCCTGCATGATCAGTATAACTTTAAATCATCTACCATGGCATTAAAATGTTGTCGGTAAGAAATGTTCTATCTAAGGTTGCCATAATTTACGGAATTTTTGAATTTGGTTTTGTTCAATAGCTGCCATTTTGGCGTGTATCATAACGTTGTTCATTCTTTGTTTTGTCTCAGCCGACGCCAAGCTCTCACCACAGTTTGTTTTGCTGCTGTGAGCAAAAATATAAAAAGTTTAAATTTAGCACGAGTCAGACTATCTGGTTTGAGATTAAGTAATGTCGTAGTAGGATTGGGTTAAAATTATATATTTTTTCAATTTATGTTGATTCCTTTTCTGGTACCTCTAAAGTCCGCCCTTAAAGTCCTAACTCTCCAATTAATAAAAGCAGCACATTGAAAATGTATTTTCTAGCATGTAATGGGCATTACATAAAAGTTGTACCTTCTGTAAGGACCCAGAACTGTAAATCTATTTTCCTTTTTAGAATTGCTACTCCTCTCTCTTTGTAGATAGCAAGGTTGCTGTCATCTTCCTGCTCAGATCAAGTGCTTTGCTGCTAAAATGCATATAAATCCTACATTGATTTTTTCATGGTTCTTTGCAATATTTCTTGTTGTATAAAGTTTTCTTAAAGGGTAACTCCACACTCGTGGAGAAAAAAATTAGCACATAAAGAAAATATAATATAGCGTGTACAATTGCGATACAAGTCATATTGTAATTAAATGTCATTAAAAATTACCTTTCCTTTTCAATCTGCAGCTGCTGTAATTTTCTTTAAATGCAATGCAATATGGCTACATGGAGTTGTTCTGTACACAGAATGTGTACTGACCACTCCCCAGAAACATAATTTCCTGCTTGTGTTTGGCTCACTGATTTTCCCAGAAGTCTGCCTAAGATACAAGTCAATTTCAGTCATCCCCTGCAACAAAAGTGTCATTTTTGGTGAGATATTTCCAATAGGAACACATCTAAAGGGATGCAGGCCCAGCAGCTTTTCTCATTAGTGCTCTTCAGGTGCCACAGCTGACTGATAATTTTGAAACCACTCCCATTAGACTCACTGTGCACAGAGGAACAGGCAAACACACAGGGATTTCTTCAGAATAACAAAATGTAGGAATCTGCAACAAAGGATGTTATAATTCTAACAGTGTACATTGATCACCCAGGGGAGAAAGTGGAGTTACGCTTTGAGAAAATCATATATCAAAACAAAAAATTGTCAATTGTAACTGGGCTAAAAGAATCCTAAAATAAAATGGGCTACTATAAAATCACCTTTCTGTTCTCAAAACTAAATGTGTATACTTGTAATCCAACAAATACTCCATGCAATAGATACTATAAAGTGAAATTCATATGTAAGAAATTAATAAATGCAATATTTCAAAAAAAGGAAAAAAAAAAAGTTTTTTTGGCAGTAAGCACATTGCACTTAATGGTGGACTGCAGAGCAGCAGACTTTTTATTTAATTTCATATGGACACTAAGCACACTTTTGCTGCATGAATTTTGCGATGAATGTTTGATGATATTTTTTACACAGCTAGGTCCATATATATTTGGACACAGGCACAATTTTTTTTTTTTCAGGTAGTTACCAAAACATATTCATATAGTTATATAATGGATATGGACACCCCCAGGTTTATTTTGAGTGTATGTACATCCAAATCGGAGGAAGGGTTTAGGAATTACAGCTCTTAAGAATAGCCACCCCCAAGTAATTGGACAATTTGAATCAAAGTGTGGGCTACTCCTGGGCTACTCCTCCGTTATTTCTTCATCAATTAAGCAGGTAAAGGGTCTGGAGTTGATTCGAAGTGTGGTATTTGCATTTGGAATCTATTGCTGTTAACCTGCATCATGCGTTCAAAGGAGCTGTCCATGCAAGTGAAACAGGCCATTGTAAGGCTTCAAAAACAAAACAAATCCATCAGAGAGATGGCAGCAACATTAGGGGTGGCCAAATCCACAGTTTGGTACATTCTGAGGAAAGAAGAACACACTGGTGAGCTCAGCAACATAAAATGGCCTGGACGTCCCCGGAAGACAACAGTGATGGATGATCGCAGGATCCTCTCTATGGTAAAGAACAACCCATTCACAACAGTGGAGGACAATCTCCAGGAGGTGGGCGTATCATTGTCAAAGTCTACAATCAAGAGAAGACTTCACAAGAGCAAATACAGAGGGATCACCACAAGGTGCAAACCATTCATAAGCCTGAAGAATAGAAACACATATTTTGGACGGATGAAACTAAGATCTGTACCAGAATTACGGGAAGAAAAAAGTGTGGAGAAGGCTTGGAACAGTTCATAATCCAAAGTACACGTCATCTGTAAAATTTGGTGGAGGCAGTGTGATGGAATGGGCATGCATGGCTTCCAGTGGCACTGGGTCATTGGTGTTTATTGATGTGACCGAAGACAGAAGCAGCTGGATGAATTCTGCAGTGTTTAGAGATATACTGTCAGCCAAGATTCAGCCAAATGCAGCAAAGTTGATTGGACAGCGCTTCACAGTACAGATGGACAATGATCCAAAACACATTGCAAAAGCAACCCAGGAGCTTTTGAAGGAAAAGAAGTGGAATATTCTGCAATGGCCGAGTCAATTACCTGATCTCAACCCAATTGAGCATGCATTTCACTTGCTGAAGGCAAAACTAAAGACAGAAAGACCAAAAAACAAAGAACAACGGAATACAGCTGCACTTAGAGCCTGGCAAAGCATCAGAAAGGTGGAAACCCAGTCTTTGGTAATGTCCATGGGTTCCAGACTTCAGGCAGTCATTGGCAGTAAAGGATTCTCAACAAAATATAAAAAATTAACATGTATGATTATATTAATTTGTCCAATTACATTTGAGTCCCTGAAAATGGGGGAACTATGTATAAAAATGATTGCAGTTCCTAAAATTTGTTCCACCCCTTGAAATAAAGCTTAAAGTCTGCACTTCAAATTCATTTGGATTGGTTTTTTTTTTTAGTTTATTCTGGTGGCATACAGAGCCAAAAGTATGAAAATTGTGCCTGTGGCCAAATATATATGGGCCTAACTGTATATTGCATTTATTTATTTATTGAACTGAGTTAAATTTGGCATATGGAACAGTGTCCAAGAGGACACATTTACACCCAAGCCCCTCATGCAAAAAAAATAAAAAATAAAAATCAGACGGCTCCTGGACTGCAGAGTCTGTACATGAAAGCAGAGAAACTGGAGTTTGTTCAGTAGAAGGACCCTGTACAGGGAAATGTCTAAAATAAGTCCCAGACACTTCAAGTGTTGAGATCCAGTGCTGATTTATCAGGGGGATTCCTAAAACATTTAGGAATCCTTCTGATGAGTCACGAGACCCTGTGATATAATGCGTAGGGGAGGGGCAGATTTGTTTGGCAAGATGTTTTTGCAACTTACACGGAGAGGCACGAAGTAGCTGCAGCATCGTGGTTTTATATGATATATGCTGTATACAGTTCGTGCACTGGAGCACCTTTTAAATGTGAGTCCTATGCACACTTTTAATAAAATTAATATTGTTTAAAACGATATAAGCACTATTTGGAGCTCTTTTTCTCTCACATATATCGAGTCATAATGGAGGTACATCAATGGAGCAATGAGGAGGAAAGCCTGATCTGTCAGTCCGGGGTGACTAGAAAGCTTTATTTGACCAAACTTAAGTATGAGGTCACACTCGGTGAGGTGAGCGCATTTCTTATGGGGGAGCACTGAGGTGAATTGATACAAAGCACGGATATTTGAGGATTTGTGAAGACTCAACAAGTTAAATGTTTTTCAGACATTATTCATTAACTATTTAATTGCACTTAAGCACCGGATTTATATTATTATAAGAAATGTACATGAATGTATTATATTATTGTATTATATTATTGTTTATTCACATGTTAATATGATGGTACTCTGCTGCAGCTGCAGGGACCTTAAAGTCAATGTTGGTAACTAGTTTTTTAAGCACAAGTTCCAGAGTTTAACTTCTGTTTTACAACTGTTTTATAACATGTCAGCAACAAATGGAGTGCATTATTTTCAATGGGGTGGCCAACACAGGCTTTTTTGGGAAGGACCATAAAAAGAACAAAGGAAAAGATAGAATCTGTAGATCTAATAATAAAATATAACTGACTCAGTGTACACACACAAACGTTGAAAAGATTATACTATCCGTTAGAAATCTCTTTTTTTGTAGAAGTATTCAGCATTTTTTCCAAGGGAAAAATTACGTCATGGATAATATAGAACCGCACCCATCTCACCCTGATCCACCAAGCACCAATAAAGTGTTGGATGTTTTCCTGTAAGCACAGACACAGTGGAATATGAGAGAAGCATTTGCTTACCGTGGCTGTCCTTTGCTGTATACTCACTCTGTCTTTGAATGTTACTTTGCACTTTGAAAGCAGGACAAAATGAAATACTGTATAACCACAATATTTTCATCTAGATTCAGTCACGGTGCACCTTCAGTGGTCACTGCGGTTTCTCGTTTCAGTTTTGTGTTCATTTTATGGGTAATGCAACAACTATTTCCCTAAATACCAGAGTAATTCATTATTCAGCTGTCACCCAAGCAGTGTTGTGTAGCAATATGTTATACTGCATCTTCCCACAAGGCTACTTCATCACTGCCATCACCTCTCCAGCTCTACACGATTTAAGTTTATTTTATAGGGATGAAATTCCCTGCTGGTTTTCTTAATATATATTTTTTAACTAAAAGTGGAATACTTGCAAAACAAGTTTTCATATACCCATTATACAGGCAAAAAAATCCAATGTGTAAATGCATGAAAAAGATATGACTGCACAATCGAAGTTTAACCACTTCCAGCCCAAGGACGTCATATGACTTTCAGTGGAGATATCTGAATGATGCCTGCAGCTACAGGCATCATTCAGGTATCATCTTTTAGAGCCAGCGATTATGTGCACCGTAAGAATGATCATAGTGGCAGTTCCACCACTTGATCGCTCTTACAGGCGACAGGATGGGACACCCCCCTCCCACCACACTCCAGTGCTTCTCCGGGGTCTCCCGTGCCATCAGGGACCCAGAGAAAGAATCTGCCGCCGTTGAAAGATGATCATAGAGATTTCCAGAGGCCCGGGCGCGACTTTATGACGTCACGTCCGGGTTGCGGTTGTAAACAAAGCCGTGATCACGGGATCATAATTTTTTTTTATCTTATGTTTTCCAGCCTGCAGGAAAGATGTGGGGTCTTATAGACCCCTTATTTTTCCATAAAGAGGATCTGTCACGCACTATTCCTATTACAAGGGATGTTTACATTCCTTGTAATAGGAATAAAAGTGATCAATTTTTTTTTTAAAGAGAAAGTGTAAAAAAAAACAAAAAAACATTTAAAGCGTCCCTGCCCCCCCACAGAAGCGAAAACACATGTAAGTCCCGCCCACATACATAAGTACCGTTCAAAACATAAATGTGAGGTATCGCCGCATGCTTTAGAGCGAGAGCAACAATTCTAGCACCAGATCTCCTCTGCAACTCTAAACTGGTAACCTGTAAAAAAATTGAAGCGTCGTCTATGGAGATTTTTAAGTACCGAAGTTTGTCGCCATTCCATGAGTGTGCGCAATTTAAAAGTGTGACATGTTGGGTATTTACTCGGCGTAACATCATCTTTCATTAAAAAAAATGGGCTAACTTTACTTTTTTGTTATCTTTTAATTCATGAAACAAAAAAACGTGTTTGAAAAACTGTTGCGCAAATATCGTGCGACATAAAAGTTGCAACGACCGCCATTTTATTCCCTAGGGTGTCTGCTAGGTGTCTGTTTAGAATTTAAATGTTTAAACACTTTATTGATCATTCAGGCAACAGAGTAGGTTAAGTCTCTTTGACATAGAATAAGGTTTCCTGCATATACTGTATAAAACTTTGCAACAAGCAGCAACATAAATGATATTTGCTCTCCTAATCCTCCTGTATCCTGCCAGAAGAAGCAGCTGCAATTTAACATTTCACCTGCAGCACCACTGAAGGTGAAACCGGTTATGACAACGTGGTCTTTCCACAGCCTATTCTTCTCAACACTGGGTCTCTGGGACTGCCATCTTAGATTTGGAGGGCCAGTTTTGACTTCCTGAGGAATCACAGCATGCTCCCCACTGATCATGGGGTGTAGTAAGACTGGTCCTGAAGCCTTCAGGGACATGTGTCATGTCCCAGAAAGTTGTGGTCAGGGAGGGAGGCGGGATGAACAATGTCATTCTTGCCTAGGCAAGTGAAGTGGGAGTGGGTACCTGTCAAAAAAGGCATTTAATATAATATAATATAATATATATATATATATATATATATATATATATATATATATATATATCTATATATATATATATTGTAATGTTCGGGGAACCAGCTAGATCGCAGGACACAGGCTTTTCAATCCAAAATAAGGTTTATTAAACTTAAATGGCTTTACAGCAGCAAAAACAAAAGAAATACCAGTCTCACCGACTTGTAGAGTTCAGAACTGCTACCGCAGTTTAACAGTCCTTTCTTGAGGTTGTAGGTAGCTTCCCCAGCTAGCAGGCTTCCAGGCAGGCCACTGCCATGTACATTCACAGCTTTTCACAGCCTCCACAGCTTTGCAATGTCCACTATTCACCATGCAGTCTTCACTATACTCCTTCACTCTCTCACCTACAACTTCCTGTCTCTCTTAAACCACTTCCTTGGACAGGTGTGTTAACCATTGCTGTTCCCTTAAAGGAACCGCAGCCCAAACAGAGGGGAAATATAGCGTCCTTCCCGGACCCAGCCACGGCGTCCTGTACATATCCCCCCCCTGTGCCCCAACGCCAAGGAGGTGGAGGCAACAGTGGAGCTAAAACAATGGACTCGGGAGAGGGCATCTGCATTTTGATGCAGTCTCCCGGGCCTATGTTCCACTACAAATTTAAATTCCTGGAGCGCCAGGAACCAATGTGTAATTCTGGCATTAGTCCCTTTACCTTGCCTCATCCATGTTAAAGGGGCATGGTCAGAAATTAACCTAAACTTCCTTCCCAAGAGGTAATATCTGAGGGATTCCAGAGCCCACTTAATGGCCAGACATTCTCGTTCAACTATAGCGTAGTTTTTCTCCGCTGGTGTCAACTTCCTACTGAGGAAGACTACTGGGTGCTCCTCACCATGAACAACCTGTGACAACACAGCTCCCAATCCTACATCGGAAGCATCAGTCTGGACAACAAACTCGTTTGAAAAATTGGGTGCTATCAGGACAGGGTGTTGGCACAGTGCTGACTTGAGCTCCAAAAAAGCCTTTTCAGCATCTGCATTCCATTCCACCATGACCGATTTCCGTCCCTTAGTCAGATCGGTCAATGGAGCCGCCAATGTGGCAAAGTTGGGTACGAATCTCCTGTAGTATCCCACCATGCCCAGGAATGCACGTACCTGCTTTTTTGTGAGGGGGCGGGGCCAATTCTGTATAGCCTCTACCTTGTTAACCTGAGGTTTCACCACCCCTCTACCTACAATATAGCCCAGGTATTTCACCTCCTCCATTCCCAAAGCACATTTTTCAGGGTTTATTGTAAACCCCTCCTTCCAAAGAGAGTCCAGTACTGCCTGGACTTTGGGCAAGTGTGATTCCCAGTCTCTGCTAAAAATGACTATGTCGTCCAAGTACACTGAGGCATACTCCCGGTGAGGTCGTAAAATCCTATCCATTGCTCGCTGGAAAGTGGCTGGAGCAGTTTGTAGTCCAAAAGGCATTCTTTTGTACTGAAAACTCCCCTCTGGGGTAGAAAAAGCAGTTTTCTCTCTAGCAGCCTTAGTCAACGGGATTTGCCAATACCCCTTGGTAAGGTCTAATGTTGTAATATACCTGGCTGGACCTAGTCTCTCAATAAGCTCATCTACCCGGGGCATGGGGTAGGCATCAAACCGTGAAACCTCATTAAGTTTCCGGAAATCATTGCAGAATCGCAGAGTCCCGTTGGGCTTTGGTACCAACACAATCGGGCTCGACCACTCACTCTGCGACTCCTCAATGATCTCCAGGTCCAGCATCTTCTTCACTTCCTCTGAAACGGCCTTCCTTTGAGCCTCTGGGATGCGGTAGGGCCGGACAAAAACTTTGACTCCAGGTTCCGTGATAATATCATGTTCTATGACACTAGTTAGCCCTGGCAAGTCTGAAAACTTTTTTTTATTTCTCTGCAAGAACTCCTTTGCCTGCTGACTTTGGATTTTAGACAGGGTACTTGCTACTTGGACACTCTCCACCCCAACCTGAGGCTCAAGTCTTGCACTAGCCAGGGAGGTCACCGGTTCCCTGTCTGTCCAGGGCTTTAACAAGTTGACATGATATATCTGATACGGTTTCCTCTTGCCTGGCTGGTGGACTCTATAATTTACCTCTCCCACTTTTTCCACAACTTCAAAGGGACCTTGCCATCTGGCCAAGAATTTACTTTCCACAGTGGGAATTAGCACCGCTACTCGATCCCCCACTTGGAAGTGCCTTATTTTAGCAGCCCTGTTATAGACCCGTCGTTGAGCCTCCTGGGCTTTTTTGCAAATGCTCTTTGACTAGTGGCATCACAGTTTGGATCCTTTCCTGCATTTGGGAGACATATTCAAGAACACTCTTATGCTGAACAGGTTCACTTTCCCATTCCTCTTTAATAAAGTCAAGTAGTCCGCGAGGTCTCCGCCCATATACCAACTCAAAGGGCGAAAACCCAGTGGAGGCCTGGGGCACTTCCCTGATAGCAAACAGGAGAGCTGGTAACAGGCAGTCCCAGTCTTTCCCATCCCTTTGTACCACTCTCTTTAGCATAGACTTAAGGGTCTTGTTAAAGCGTTCCACTAACCCGTCCGTTTGGGGATGGTAGACCGATGTGCGCAGCTGTTTAATCCGGAACAGCTTGCACACATCGGCCATAACTCTCGACATAAATGGGGTGCCCTGGTCTGTGAGTATTTCCTTGGGAAAACCAGGGTTACCATGCTTCCGGAGTCCAACAAAGCCCTGGCAGGGAGGTGGTTCACTTGGACTTCACACTCAAATTTTTCCTCACCCAGGTCGAGATGTGTGGTGCATACTTTATGGGCATAAAAAGACCCCCTCCGAAGAACCCCGCATTCCATGGGCTCCTCTTGCAGTGGGCAGTGTGCCCGGGTATGACCCCAGGAATGACATTGCCAACATTGTACATCCCCTCCTCTCCGAACTGGAACAGAATGCTGAGGAGGTACCGGGAGTGACTCTTGACCTTCCGGGGTGTTTGCTGCAGGACTCCTTGGAACATCCTTTCGAAGGGCAGCAGTTGGTTGAACAGGCCGTGGCAGACTGGGCCCTATGCGCTTGGTAGATCCGAGCAGGTCCTCCACCACCGTATATCGTTCTACCATCTCGACAAGGAGGTTTGCTGTCTTGGGGTCTCCATGGCTGACCCACCGTTGAAGGTCGTCTGGCAGGGATCTCAGGTATCGGTCCAGCACGACCCGTTCCACGATTTGGGGGCCAGACAACACCTCAGGCTGCAGCCATTTTTTACCAGTTGCACCAGGTCATGCATTTGAGACCGGGGTGGCCGATCTGGACGATACTTCCATTGGTGTACTCATTGGGCCCGAACGGCCGTAGTCACCCCCAGACGAGCCAGAATTTCTGCCTTTAACTTTTGATAGTCTTTAGCATCATCGGGTGGCAGGTCAAAGTAGGCTTTTTGAGGATCTCCGGTGAGAAAAGGGGCAATGAGGCCGGCCCATTGGTCCTGAGGCCACCCTTCTCTCTCTGCCGTCCTCTCAAATGTAGCAAGAAATGCCTCTACATCATCGCTCAGGGACAACTTCTGCAGAAAATGGCTTGCCCTCACAGTCACCTGGTTGCCAGCGGCAACAGCCGCTTGTTCCTGAGACAGCTGCTGCATTGCTTCCTTTAAGGCAGTAACCTGAGCCTGCATAACCTCTTGTTGGGTCGCTTGCTGGGCTGCCAACTGGGCCACCAACACTCGAGTATTTTCTTGCTGCAGAGCCAGCGCCTCTTTGTGGAGAGTTTGTTGTACCTCCAGCTGGGTTGCTAAGCGCTGATTAGCTTCCTCATGGCGAGTCTGCGCTTGCATATTAGCCAGGTACAGCTGTTTAATTAGCTCCTCCATTGTTTCAGATTTCAATGTTTGTGCAGCTTTAACCCAGGACATAAATCCAATGTACTGTCCCTTTAACTGTTCAGTTCAATGTAAAAAAAAAAAAATGTTTTGTTTTTTTCTTCTTATGCCTGTTATTCTGTCCTGCCCGCATTCGAGCACCAGTGTAATGTTCGGGGAACCAGCTAGATCGCAGGACACAGGCTTTTCAATCCAAAATAAGGTTTATTAAACTTAAATGGCTTTACAGCAGCAAAAACAAAAGAAATACCAGTCTCACCGACTTGTAGAGTTCAGAACTGCTACCGCAGTTTAACAGTCCTTTCTTGAGGTTGTAGGTAGCTTCCCCAGCTAGCAGGCTTCCAGGCAGGCCACTGCCATGTACATTCACAGCTTTTCACAGCCTCCACAGCTTTGCAATGTCCACCATTCACCATGCAGTCTTCACTATACTCCTTCACTCTCTCACCTACAACTTCCTGTCTCTCTTAAACCACTTCCTTGGACAGGTGTGTTAACCATTGCTGTTCCCTTAAAGGAACCACAGCCCAAACAGAGGGGAAATATAGCGTCCTTCCCGGACCCAGCCACGGCGTCCTGTACAATATATATATGTAGCGGGTACCCCAAAATTGGGGTATCGCTATGTTCTAAATTTAGGGGTAGTATGAGCCATAGTTGGCTCAGGTTCTCTAATTTGTTAGGTACTGGACTCTGCTCTGCTGTAAGTGTTGTCTGGTGTACAGTTCCCCTTTGGCCTGTAGGTGACACTGTTGCCCAGGCCTAGGGTCAAACCTCAAGTGACACGATAGCGTGATTGGGTGTCCTCTCTAGGCTACCGTGCGGTGGGCGGGGCTTCGCCTGCTGTGCATGCCGGGAGAGGATACATAAGGGGCAGACGCCATGATTGGAGGAGGAGTGCCGGGGAGAGGAGTACCCGGAGGAGTGTGCCCCACAGGGGGTGGTGTGTCAGGGGGAGTCCAAGGACCCCTGATTGCGAAGTAACGTCATATGGCCCTGCTGGCTGGGGGGCGCGTGAACTGGCCTTTAGCCTGAGGCTGCAACGTTCCAGGCAGGCCCAGTACCTTTAACTGGGTCTGTGATCAATATGCTGGAGTTTCAGGGAGCCCATGTGAGGGGCGGCCCACTCTGAAGGAGAGAAAACCAGGGGAGGACCTGTCTGATGGACCGGGTGAGAGATGTCACGGTGAAAGAGAGGCCTGGTTGCCTATCAGAGGGAGGACTCATTACTCATTACTTAGCAAGATAACCCTGTAAAGTGCCCATTGGCATCATCGGTTCTCTAAATTTTACAGAGGTTTAAGGAATGTTCTGGATTCAGGAATAACAGGATTCTGCTACTATTAGAGGATCTCCTGAACCCGTCCCTGGAGGGGACAAAGTTACAGTATTATTCTAGCTTCACTCCGGCTGCTAGAACTGTGAGAGAGATCTATCCGGGTGAGCTAAACCCACTCGGGATCGATTGGCGACGAGTAAGCCAAGTGTTGTGTGCCTGAATCTACCTCCTATCTTCGCCAACTTCTTTCTCTCTTCAATTTCCCCGTTAACTGAAGCAAAAGAAAATAAACTCTTTGTTGGAGTAACAAAGAGTTGAAGTTGTGTGGACATTGGCCTTCTTGGGGAAGAATATAGACTTTTCCCTACATTCTAGGGACGAGAACCAGTGGAAAGAGGTAACTCGCTGCAGGACCCAAATCTGTGAACACTGCCTGACCTCTGATAAGGAGGACACGGGCTTGTGGCATGGTGTGTCTTACCCCCCGCAGGTGAAGGTAAGCGGGGCCAAAAGGATATGTGTGCTACATACATTATATATATATATATATATATATATATATATATATATATATATATATATATATTGTGAACTTTTGGGGATTATAGCTCCACGGGACTAAGTGCATAAACCATTGACTTTTAAACAGAAAGGCTTTTATTTGTGAATAAAGCAAAAATAACGCTTAATTCAGCACACAGAAAAGTATAAACTAAAGTCCACTTATCTTCCAGCATAAATCAAAAGTCCTGCTTGTCTTCAGCACAAAAATAAACCAAAGGAAAGACACATACAGTTTTGTAGAGGAACTTCCAGAGCCCTTGCTGAATCTTTCCAAGCTCCCAGCAAACAGACAGCTCCTCTCCACAGGTGCAATCCTCATACTCCTTTCACACACCTCTAGCATCACTTCCTGTTTTATGAGCTGTCTTCCTGGAAGCCCTTAACCCCCTGTGTGCTGACTTCCAGTGGTCAGGAGTGGAGGCTCTATCCCACCCGAATGTCACTTTAAAGCCTCCGAAATTCCGGGCCCCAAATACCTCTCTATTAAGACAAAGAGGACTGCGAGCCAGTCCTCTCTGGACTATTTATTTTGCCAGGAATTCCTCACCCATTGGGTGACCTCCTGAACACTATTACCACTCGTTAAAGGGACCATAACCCAAATATTTGTGCTACATAGCACCCGTCCAGGACCCAACCTTGGCGTCCTGTACATTTCCCCCCCCCTCTGCCTCAACGCGGAGGTGTTGGAGGCACCACTCGACACCATACAATGGACTCGGGAGAGGGCATCGGCATTCTGATGTTGTCTCCCGGGTCTGTGTTCTACCACGAAATTGAACTCCTGGAAAGAAAGGAACCACCTTGTCACCCTGGCATTGGTGTGCTTGTTTTGCCTCATCCAGGTAAGGGGAGCGTGGTCTGACATCAAGCGAAACTTCCTACCTAGGAGGAAATATCGTAGGGAATCCAAAGCCCACTTGATGGCGAGACACTCCCGCTCTACCACAGCGTAGTTTTTCTCAGCTGCTGTCAGCTTCCTACTAAGAAAAACTACGGGATGCTCTTCCCCATTGCTTTCCTGCGACAGAACTGCTCCCAATCCCTCACTTGAAGCATCTGTCTGCACTACAAAATCTTTTGCGAAATCCGGAGCTACAAGCACCGGATCCTGGCACAATGCCGTCTTAAGCTTTTAAAAAGCTTTCTCGGCCTCGGCATTCCACTTTATCATCACTGACTTTCTGCCCTTGGTCAAGTCCGTCAGCGGTGCAGCAATGGTGGCGAAGTTGGGGACAAACCTCCTATAATAGCCAACTATGCCCAGAAACGCTCTGACCTGCTTCTTGGTTAGGGGACTGGGCCAGTCCTGTATGGCTTCCACCTTACTCATTTGGGGCTTCACCAACCCCCTACCCACAATATACCCTAGGTACTTGGCTTCCTCCATCCCAATGGCACACTTCTCCGGATTGATGGTGAACCCTGCTCTTCTCAAGGAGTCTACCACTGCCTGAACCCGGGGAAGATGGGACTCCCAATCAGTGCTGAAGATGACTATGTCATCTAAGTAGACGGAAGCGTACTGTTGATGTGGGCGCAGAGTTTTGTCCATGGCCCTTTGGAACGTGGCAGGGGCAGAGTGTAGACCAAATGGCATCCTTTTGTATTGGAAGTGGCCTTCCGGGGTAGAGAAGGCCGTTTTCTCCCTGGCTTCCTTGGTCAGGGGAATCTGCCAGTACCCTTTTGTGAGGTCCAGCGTGGTGATGTACCTGGCAGGACCTAACCTCTCAATTAGCTCATCTACTTGTGGCATGGGATACGCATCAAACTTGGAGACTTCATTAAGTTTTCTGAAGTCGTTACAGAAGCGGAGGGTGCCATTGGGTTTGGGTACCAACACGATTGGACTTGACCACTCGCTTTGTGACTCTTCAATGATTTCAAGTTCGAGCATTCTTTTAACCTCGTCAGATACCGCCACCCTATGAGCTTCTGGGATACGGTAAGGCTTTAACCGGATTTTTACATTGGGTTCGGTTACGATGTCATGCTTGATGACGTTAGTGAGACCAGGCAATTCTGAAAACATGACCCTATTTCTTTGCAGAAACTCTTTTGCTTGCTGGGTTTGGGGTCTAGTCAGGGTGGCAGCAACCTGCACCAGGTCGATCCCTGCATGGTCCCCTGACTGTACCCCTACCACCGCAGATACCTGTTCCCTGTCTCTCCAGGGTTTCAATAAATTCACGTGATAGATTTGGTAGGGTTTTCTTTTCCCTGGCTGGTGTATCTTGTAGTTCACCTCACCTACTTTCTCTACTACCTCAAATGGGCCTTGCCACTTGGCCAAGAATTTGCTCTCCACCGTGGGTATTAGAACAGCCACCCGGTCTCCTACTTGAAACTGTCTAATTTTAGCCGACCGGTTATACACTCTTCTTTGGGCATCCTGAGCCTTCTGCATGTGCTCCCTCACCAGCGGCATCACCTTAGCCACCCTCTCTCGCATTTGAGAGATATGTTCTACCACAGTTTTATGTGGTGAGGACTCACTTTCCCATGTTTCTTTTACTAGGTCGAGCAACCCCTGGGGCCTTCGTCCATACACTAGCTCAAACGGCGAGAAGCCCGTGGATGCTTGTGGAACCTCCCGGATGGCAAACAACAAGGCAGGGAGTAACATATCCAATCCTTCCCGTCTTTCTGGACCACCCTTTTCAACATGGACTTTAGAGTTTTATTAAATCTCTCGACTAGGCCATCGGTCTGCGGATGATAAACGGACGTCCGCAACTGCTTAATCTGAAACAGTTTGCATAAGTCCGCCATCACCTTTGACATAAAAGGGGTGCCCTGGTCCGTCAGTATCTGTTTGGGGAACCCAGTCCGTGAGAACATTTGAAACAACTCCCGGGAAATGGCCTTAGAGGAAGCTTTCCTCAAAGGGATTGCTTCTGGATACCTAGTTGCGTAATCTAGTATGACCAATATGTATTGGTGCCCCCTTGCCAACTTTACCAGGGGTCCCACCAGATCCATAGCGATCTGCTCGAATGGGACCTCAATAATTGGCAAGGGTACTAGAGGGTTTCTATAGTGGGGCATCGGGGCAGTTAACTGGCAAATGGGACAAGATGCACAATATTTTTTAACCTCGGCCTTCACTCCTGGCCAATAAAACCGGTCGGTTATCCTGGCCTCTGTTTTCTCTGCCCCCAGGTGTCCTCCTAGTGCGTCGTTGTGGGCTAGATCAAGGAGCATCCGCCGATATGGTTGGGGAACCAGCAACTGCTCTACAGTTTCCCCTCGGCTCTCAGCTACTCGATATACCAAGTCCCCCTTCAATGCAAAATGAGGAAACCTCTGATCTGCCCCTGGCATTTGTAAGACCCCATCAATAACAGAAACCTGCTCTCGAGCATTGATCAAGGTAGGATCCTGTAATTGGGCGGTGCCGAATGCACCCCTGGATACATCCAGGTCTGGATGCACTGGCCTCGAGGATGTTTCCCCCTCATCCTCCTCAGCCGGAGAGAGCTCCTCATCTTCCTCCCCCAGCATGACTTGTAATGGGAAAACTTCCCCCCCCCTCAGAGATCAACTCGGTTTTAAGACCTGGAAGAGAAACATTATCACCCACATTAGTATTCTCTGTAACTTCACTATCAGTGACGGGTATCTCCATATTAGAGGGGTGTGTTGTGGGGGTTTCAGGCCCGGATCCCTCAGACTCCGTCCCTTCCAGGCCCTGTGTCCCCAGTACTCCGGGCAGCCCCATCTGTACCTGGTTCCATAGTTCAAGAAATAGTGGACAGTCCCGCCCCACTATGATGTCATGTATTAAGCTTTTCACCACCCCAACCTCTTGTGTAACTGAAATATGGCCATAGGAAACCGTTACTGGGACCAGGGGGTACTCCCTGGTGTCCCCATGGATACACACTACCCGTAGAGTCTTATTCACTGGGCCGAGTCTCCCGAGCACCCTGGCATGTACCAGTGTTATCATGCTGCCAGAGTCCAGGAGCGCCTTGGCAGGAAGGTGGTTCACCCACACTTCACACTCGAACCGTCCTTCAGCCAGATCAAGATGAGTGGCACACACTCTTTGCACATAGAAGGAGCTTCTCCGACCGGTCCCACAGTCCATAGGCTCCTCCTGTAGCGGGCACTGTGCCCGGGTATGCCCCCAGGACCGACATCGCCAACACTGTAGGTCCCCCATCCGTGGGACAGGAACCAACCTTCGTGGTTCTGCGGAGGATGATGCAGGTTTGCGGGTTCCAACGTCAGGCAGGGCTTCTCTCCTCGGTGCTGTGGCTGGTCTGGTTGCCCTTGGTGTGGGTTCCCGACGCTTGGCAGGCCCAAGCAGGTCCTCTACCACGGTGTACCTTTCGACCAACTCAACCAGCTGGTCAGCAGTTGCAGGGTCTCCGTGGCTTACCCAGCGCTGTAGGTCAACTGGCAGGGACCGCAGGTACCAATCCATCACCACCCGTTCCACCATTTGTGGGCCTGACAATTTTTCCGGCTGTAGCCATTTTTTCACCAGCTGCACTAGTTCGTGCATTTGGGACCTAGGTGGTCGGTCAGGTTTGTACCGCCAGCGATGCACCCTCTGAGCCCGGACGGCTGTGGTCACTCCCAGGCGGGCCAGGATCTCTGCCTTCAGCCGTTCATAGTCGCTGATGTGCTCAGATGGGAGATCAAAATAGGCCTTTTGTGGGTCACCGGTGAGGAAAGGGGAGATAATGCCAGCCCATTGGTCACGGGGCCACCCCTCTCTCTCCGCTATTCTTTCAAAGGTGGTGAGAAAGGCCTCTACATCATCGCTGGGTGTTAGTTTTTGTAAGAAATGGGTGGCTCTCACGGACACTTGGTTGCCAGCGGCAACGACCGCTTGCTCTCGTTCCTGAGCCAGCCGCTGTACTGCCTCCTGCAAGGCAGCCACCTGTGCTCGAGTGGACTCCTGCTGGGCCGTAAACTGGGTAGTTAGCAGCAGTGTGCTTTCCTCATGGCGACGGTTTGCCTCTGCTAAAGCTTGCTGTTGGGTCGCAATGGCTTGTTGCTGGGTCGCAGTGGCTTGCTGCTGGGTCGCAGTGGCTTGCTGCTGGGTCGCAGTGGCTTGTGCCAAAGCCTTGATGACCTCCTCCATGCCTTTGTCTGCTGTTTGCAATGTCTGAGCTGACTTCACCCAAGACATGCCATAAGCCCACTGTTTCTTTAAATGTCAGTTTGTTTTTTAAACGGTTTTTGCAGCTGCAAATGCACTTTGCACGCATCCAAGGCACCAGTTGTGAACTTTTGGGGATTATAGCTCCACGGGACTAAGTGCATAAACCGTTGACTTTTAAACAGAAAGGCTTTTATTTGTGAATAAAGCAAAAATAACGCTTAATTCAGCACACAGAAAAGTATAAACTAAAGTCCACTTATCTTCCAGCATAAATCAAAAGTCCTGCTTGTCTTCAGCACAAAAATAAACCAAAGGAAAGACACATACAGTTTTGTAGAGGAACTTCCAGAGCCCTTGTTGAATCTTTCCAAGCTCCCAGCAAACAGACAGCTCCTCTCCACAGGTGCAATCCTCATACTCCTTTCACACACCTCTAGCATCACTTCCTGTTTTATGAGCTGTCTTCCTGGAAGCCCTTAACCCCCTGTGTGCTGACTTCCAGTGGTCAGGAGTGGAGGCTCTATCCCACCCGAATGTCACTTTAGAGCCTCCGAAATTCCGGGCCCCAAATACCTCTCTATTAAGACAAAGAGGACTGCGAGCCAGTCCTCTCTGGACTATTTATTTTGCCAGGAATTCCTCACCCATTGGGTGACCTCCTGAACACTATTACCACTCGTTAAAGGGACCATAACCCAAATATTGGTGCTACATAGCACCCGTCCAGGACCCAACCTTGGCGTCCTGTACAATATATATACAGGTCCTTCTCAAAAAATTAGCATATTGTGATAAAGTTCATTATTTTCTGTAATGTACTGATAAACATTAGACTTTCATATATTTTAGATTCATTACACACAACTGAAGTAGTTCAAGCCTTTTCTTGTTTTAATATTGATGATTTTGGCATACAGCTCATGAAAACCCAAAATTCCTATCTCAAAAAATTAGCATATCATGAAAGGTTCTCTAAACGAGCTATTAACCTAATCATCTGAATCAACTAATTAACTCTAAACACCTGCACAAGATTCCTGAGGCTTTTAAAAACTCCCAGCCTGGTTCATTACTCAAAACCGCAGTCATGGGTAAGACTGCCGACCTGACTGCTGTCCAGAAGGCCATCATTGACACCCTCAAGCAAGAGGGTAAGACACAGAAAGACATTTCTGAACGAATAGGCTGTTCCCAGAGTGCTGTATCAAGGCACCTCAGTGGGAAGTCTGTGGGAAGGAAAAAGTGTGGCAGAAAACGCTGCACAACGAGAAGAGGTGACCGGACCCTGAAGAAGATTGTGGAGAAGGACCGATTCCAGACCTTGGAGGACCTGCGGAAGCAGTGGACTGAGTCTGGAGTAGAAACATCCAGAGCCACCGTGAACAGGCGTGTGCAGGAAATGGGCTACAGGTGCCGCATTCCCCAGGTCAAGCCACTTTTGAACCAGAAACAGCGGCAGAAGCGCCTGACCTGGGCTACAGAGAAGCAGCACTGGACTGTTGCTCAGTGGTCCAAAGTACTTTTTTCGGATGAAAGCAAATTTTGCATGTCATTCGGAAATCAAGGTGCCAGAGTCTGGAGGAAGACTGGGGAGAGGGAAATGCCAAAATGCCTGAAGTCCAGTGTCAAGTACCCACAGTCAGTGATGGTCTGGGGTGCCATGTCAGCTGCTGGTGTTGGTCCACTGTATTTTATCAAGGGCAGGGTCAATGCAGCTAGCTATCAGGAGATTTTGGAGCACTTCATGCTTCCATCTGCTGAAAAGCTTTATGGAGATGAAGATTTCATTTTTCAGCACGACCTGGCACCTGCTCACAGTGCCAAAACCACTGGTAAATGGTTTACTGACCATGGTATTACTGTGCTCAATTGGCCTGCCAACTCTCCTGACCTGAACCCCATAGAGAATCTGTGGGATATTGGGAAGAGAAAGTTGAGAGACGCAAGACCCAACACTCTGGATGAGCTTAAGGCCGCTATCGAAGCATCCTGGGCCTCCATAACACCTCAGCAGTGCCACAGGCTGGTTGCCTCCATGCCACGCCGCATTGAAGCAGTCATTTCTGCAAAAGGATTCCCGACCAAGTATTGAGTGCATAACTGAACATAATTATTTGAAGGTTGACTTTTTTTGTATTAAAAACACTTTTCTTTTATTGGTCGGATGAAATATGCTAATTTTTTGAGATAGGATTTTTGGGTTTTCATGAGCTGTATGCCAAAATCATCAATATTAAAACAAGAAAAGGCTTGAACTACTTCAGTTGTGTGTAATGAATCTAAAATATATGAAAGTCTAATGTTTATCAGTACATTACAGAAAATAATGAACTTTATCACAATATGCTAATTTTTTGAGAAGGACCTGTATATAGTGGCGCTATATAGATGAATTGCTGGTGGGGTGACACTGGGACCCTGAATATGTTTAATGACATGTTGAATGCTTACAGCACAGACATACAATTTATTATATGTGTGGGAGGAAAAGCTGTCTCTTTTTTTGGATACAATAATTTACATTGAACTTGGTAAAATTTAAATCAGATCTATATGTGAATCTGACGTTAATGTAAAAAAAAATTCTGGACAGTTTTCACCCCCACATGTATTTAAATTGATTGTATAAAGTCAGTTATGCAAGGTGAAACGCATTGTGAGCAATGGGGCCAGGCATGAAGTCAGGATGAATAATATGTGTCAGAAATTCAGAAACCGGGGGTACCCTGAGAGTATTATCCAACAAGAATTTAGAAGTTTACGTCAAAGAAAGGAATAGGATTGTACCTATAGACAGAGAAATCAAGATAGTTTACTGTTTTCATTACAATATCATGGCTATAGTTAGGATATCTTCAGGATCATTAAGAGACACTGGCCATTTCTACAGCGTGCATACTCTGAAGTTGAAGAATTTCATGAGATACCATTAAAGGCTTATCATAGAAATAGAACATTACGAGATATGTTAGCTTAAGATTAAAAAACAGGAGGCTAAAGCCTCGTACACACGACTGAGTTTCTCTGCGAAAACCAGCAAGAAACTTGCTGGCAGAGATTTCTTGCCGAGAAACTCGTTCGTGTGTATGGTTTCTCGTCAAGAAAAGCGAAAAGAATCTCGACGAGAAAATAGAGAACCTGCTCTCTGTTTTCTCGTCGAGATTCTCGTCAGCCTGTTTCTCGACGAGAAAATTGTGTGTGTGTACGGGAAGCCCGCGCATGCTCGAAATGACTTCGACGCATGCGCGGTAGCTTCCTAGGCATAGGTAGGGTGAACCAAGATGGGGGCGACGGCATTGAATGTGACGAGCGCATGCTCGTCGTATTCGATGACGTCACCGCGTACGCTCCATTCAAAGAACCGCGGGTTCTTTGAAATAAGCGTGTGTACACTCGGCCGGGACAAGTTTCTTGTCCAAGGATCTCGTCGTAAAAAACGACATGTTTTTAACGACGAGATTCTCGGCCGTGTGTACGAGGCTTGAGGCTACTTTCTTGGGAGGAAAAGGAAATGGATGTTATCCATGCTTAAATTGTAATCAATGCAAATTGATGATGAAGGGGAGTAGCTTTACCCATCCTAGTAGCAGCCAGAAACACAGGATTAAGGGATTCTATACCTGCCAATCCTCTTATGTAGTGTACATACTCATGTGCAGTTTAATCTATGTGGGTGAAACCACACAAAAAACAAGCAGTTCAATCAGACCAGCCAGGTTTACTGATACCAAAACCTTTTATGGAAAATTACCACAAGGACACAGCATTAAGGTTCATGAAATTCCATGATACCAAGAGATAGGAGAGGTGGAGACAGGATTCAGAGAGGCAGAGGGAGGTTTGGTTGATAAATCAATTAAATACATTATATCCATATGGTTTGAATAAGAGCCCATTCACACAGGGGCGTCTTTGGATCCGACTCCAAATCGCCCCAGGTCGCCCCTAGTTGCCTCAGGTCGCGCTGGCTGAAGAAATCAATGTAAGTTAATGGAGCCGTCCTTATGCACACTACTGCAGTCGCTCCGACTTCAAAAAAGGTCCCTGTACTACTTCAATCCGACTCCTAGGCGACCTGTAACCATTCATTTCAATGGGAGTCGCCTCTCACTGTCTTAATAGGAGCAACTCTCCAGGAAGAAAACATACATTTATCAGGCAAACCTCTCCCTCCCACAGAGCTGACTCTTGTTTGATTGGCCACTGGAATGTCTCCTGTCCTGCAGGCAACTTGGAGTTGCCTTGTAAATAGCTCCAGGTCGTGCTGTGATTCATACTCAGGTCGTGTCTGAGTTGCCTCATAAAATCACGCTGGAAGTCATGTTGCCCCTGTGTGAATGGGCTCTGAGGATTATGATTTGTATTTATTTTTATAAGTACACTGGGGATTTACATTACATTTTAGTATTTGATACTGGAGCATTTTTCATTGCCCACCAACACTCAGATACCTGTATGTAGCTTTCATCACAGAACACGGTAGACTTAGATATAAGGGTGAGTTTTCGGAGAATCAATTAAAATTAATTGATGGTAACATTATTCAATATATTCTATATTTGAACCTTGACTCTTTTTTGGAGATTTTTTTCATATAATTTCTCTTCCATATTTTGGGAATACTGATGACATTTTCGCCTCTACGGATACATGTCATTTTTTTTATTTATTTTTTGCAACCCTTTACCTGTTACATGCATGTATTGTAATAAATGTATGATTGATGAAGATATGTGCTACTGAAACAATTTTATAGAACATCTTTCTTCTTTTTTTTTTTTCATGTAACCTTTAGGAAAAACCTTTTCGTATATTTACTTTTGGATAAAGCAGGGAAAGATTAAAGTAATTTTGTCTCCTTTTGAGGAGATTTTTCCACACTCTCTGCACTGGGGACACAACATTTAAGAGAAATCCCTATAGGACAGTCATAACCAAAAAGGTGACTTCACTTAAAGATTTCCTCTCAACACCTGGCCCAGAGACAGACATAAAATTCTTCATCACTTTGTGTCCCAATGACAATTGTCACCAGGGTGAATCTCCCCACCAGAAACACAGACACAATTAAAAACCCGACAGGCATTCTAACCCTCTTTCTTCTCTACTCAAAACTAGGGAAAAAAGCTTTGACTAGATATTTTTATTAAAATTTAACTTCTTAACTTTACTACTTACACCAAATAAACATGACTGCTAACTGTTCTTTTAACACTACTGAGGGATTTCAACCAATAACTAGAGTTTATGAGCCTTTTCTATGTATATACCAATATCATCTGTAAAAAGCAAAGTGTATGTAACTAACAGCGAACATTTTTTTTTATATGAAAAACAGCAGCTTATACTGTTATCTTGGCGCTTACCTCTCCCTTCTTCCTGCTCTCTCATAGTTCTTCCTTTCAGAGCCCTATTCCAAGTACCCCCAAATTCTCCTTGCTTATTCTTCTCCGGTGATTCTTTTCCAGATGTTTTGAACCATGGTCCATATCTTCGTGGTGTGCTAGGTGACTGCGGAGCTTCTTTAAATACTCTACCCAGCTGGGCCATCCCAGATTCTTGCATATCTGTTCCACCGGTTTTTCCATCTAGGGAGGTCTTATCATTATCTGGTACAACATGCTCTCCTTCAAATGTTGCATGCAAAAATACAACACTTCCAGCTGTTAAGTATAAGATGATAAACGTGAAAAAGCGTATGGGCTTCCTTCGGAAATATCGCTGAAATTTCACAATTATCTTGGCCATATCTTGCACATTATATGGGCTTATTTTTAAATCCTTCCAAGCAATTTAATTTATCTTGAGACAATATTGTGGAATTGTAATTCCACATCTGTAGGATATCATTAACTGGATTCTCCATACAGGGAACAAATGGAATATTTAACTGAAATATGCTGTGTTTTTAAATATATTGCGATTTTTAAATTATCTTCAGGAGGAGACATTTTTTTCCATTAAAAAACTACGCACTGTAAAAGATAAAAATGGATTTCTTTTTGAGTGGCTGTGTTTTTGTGTACTGCATCTCTGCTCAGTCTATTCTTTGCCAATACAAGTTGCAAAGGGGATCCCAAGAGACATCATTGATGGACAGATCATTTTAAGAAAATTGAGAGTTTGAAGGTGGTTTGAAAGCTGATCAGCTGACACAGCTCACTTTCATTCTCTTTGCTTTTAGTTCCTGAGTGCAGATTCTTGGAAGCATGGCTTTAATTGAAATGACACCGCTCCTTTTTCAGCAAAGAAAATAAGGTCTCTAGGTAGAAAACACTCAGAGGAACCCCTTGTTAAATAAACTGTCATTCACGATGGTCCAAGATGAAAACGCTGCACCTACAAGTCAAATAGAAAACAGAATCATTAGCTTTTATGATCTGGCTTTTAAAACATTCAGTTTAAAATAATAATAATAATAATAATAATAATAATAATGTAACTAGCTATAACAGGATTACTGTATATACTCGAGTATAAGCCGACCCGAATATAAGCAGAGGCATCTCATTTTACCACAAAAAACTGGGAAAATGTATTGACTCGAGTATAAGCCTAGGGTGTCCATCTGCATGCCTCACTGTGCCTCACTTTGCCTCACCGTGTCCATGTGCATGCCTCACTGTGTCCATGCCTCACTGTGCCTTACTGTGGCCATGCCTCACTGTGTCCATGGCTCACTGTGCCTTACTGTGGCCATGCCTCACTGTGTCCATGCCTCACTGTGCCCATGCCTCACTGTGCTCATGCCTCACTGCCCATACCGCACTGTGCCCATGCCCACTACCTGATCTCCGGCGCTGTGTGACTAGACTGACTTTTAACATGGGAGTCTATGGAAGGGGTGCCCGGCTTTGAAAAATCAGTGCTCCCCAGCCATAGGTCCCCTGGACAACAAACTTTGCACACTTGTAGAGGAAGAGTGGGGCTACACGTGTGCCAGGTTTGGTGTCCAGGAGACCTACGGCTGGCCGGGATCAGGCACACAGATTTGAGGATGGACACAGACTCGAGTATAAGCCGAGGGGGGCATTTTCAGCACAAAAAATGTGCTGAAAAACTTGGCTTATACAAGAATATATACGGTAAATAAAAAAAAATGCTGCTAAAGAAAATACAAAAGATGATCCCTAATTATGCTAAATTAATTTGCTTTAGGCTACTTTCACACTGAGGCGCTTTGCAGGCACTGTAGAGCTAAAAATAGCGCCTGTAAAGGGCCCTGAAAGAGCCTCTTCTCTCACTCCAGTGTGACAGCCCGAGGGCTGTCACACTGGAGCGGTGCGCTGGCAAGACGCTCAAAAAAGTTCTGCCAGCCGCATCTTTGAGGCGCTGTAGGAGCGGTGTATACACCGTTCCTAAAGCGCCCCTGCCCATTGAAATCAATGGGCAGCGCTGCCGAACCGCCGGCAAAGCGCCAACAGTTTTAAACCTTTTTGGCCGCTAGCAGGGGTTAAAAGCTCCCCGCTATCGGCAGAATATCGGCGCAAAGCCGACGGCAAAGTGCCGCTAAAAATAGCGGCGATTTACCGCCAACGGCGCAACGCCCCAGTGTGAAAGTAGCCTTATGAATTAATCTGAAGCTTTTGTTTCCTCATGTCATATATTTGTACATAATGATTGAAAATTCAATTACAAACGATTTTATTTAATGATCAGCAACATACAAAGAAAATGTCAGACAGCATAGTTGAATCAGAGAATGGTGACATAATGATTGAAAATTCAACTTCATGTAATACATTTAACACATAGTAGTGAACTTCCGATTTTACAAAATACATTTTGCGAAAATACTTTTTACGCGGACCAGTGAATTTACTCTGCAAAAAATAGACAGATAATATTCACATCCTGTTTACCCGATAATTATACCTTGATAGATTCTTTCTCATTTCTGAATAGTTTTCTAAGTAAGGTCAGCCATACACAGAGTGAATTTCTTTCCTGCAACCATGGGTTGCAGAAACCCACAACACCCCACAGAAAGTGTTGTTGCGGCAATCCCTCCTGTCGGGCCATTGCCTTCTCCCGGAGGGGGGGGGGGGGGCAGGGAAGTTGTCTCCGCTGGAAGACGACAGTGATTAATTCTAGCGGCTATAGCAGCAGCTATCGACAATTGCAAGAGAATCAATAGATCAACTTGGTACATTTAGCCTGCCCATTAACGTTTTGAACATCAGAGAACTGGCCAAGATTTGAACCGTGTATGGCCGGCCTAAAAATCTGAATCCATTCAGAAGTTGATATTGTGTTGCCATCTTATCCTTAGTAGTATTTGTATTCTCTCCCTGTCAGAAAATATTTTTCAGCCAAAGTCAGCATGAAAAGCCAACATGGAGGCAAACCTGTTTCCTGAGTACTGAAAAACACACACTCTATCTGGACTGCTGAAGGAGGGTAAAACTTCAAATGACAAAAGTCTTTAGTTTTCATTCATGAAGCCATAACAGACCCTTTACTGCGACTTTTTCAGTTCATGTTATCACTAAAATCAAAAAGGATATAAAATGTAGCTAAAGAGACACTGTCGTTTTACTTATGCAGGACAAAGTGACAGTATCTCTGCAAAGGTACCCCAAACCCACCTTGACCCCCTCCATACCACACTTAGCAGTGTTTCCTGCTGAACTTCCCCTCTCCTGGGACTACTGGCACTTCCAGCTGTGGAGAAGCATATGACCCCCCTCCGTAAAAGTGCTCAATTGTAGTAGCTAGACATGTGCAATTCGTTTCGTTCCGAATTCGTTTTTAACGAATTTCGACAAATTCGTTAATTCGGAAATATCCGAATTAACGAAAACTCATTTAACGAATTTTAACGAATATTCGTAAATTCAAATTTACGAATGTACGAATTTACGGATATACGAATTTACCAATGCACGAATTTACGAATGTACAACTATCCGGAAATTCGTAAATTTGAATTTACGAATTTACGAATATTCGTACATTCGTAAATTTGTACATTCGTACAATCGTAAATTAGTAAATTAGTAAATCTGAAATAATAATTAACTAATAACTTAACTACTACTAACTATTCAATTATAGGTATTGTAATTTCCTTTCAAATTTGGCTGTTAGTGAACTTAACGAAGTTACGAATTGTTTTCCGACATAATGAATGCCGTATCTAAACGAATGGAACGTAATGAATTAATAATAATAATAAATAACAATAATAATAATAAAAACGTTTTATTATTATTATTATTAATTTGTTCCGTTCCATTTGTTTAGATGCGGCATTTGTTATTTCAGGTTATGCGTAACTTCAGATAAATTTGTATTCGTTACGTTCGCTAACAGCCAAATTTGATAGGAAATTACAACTATAATTTAATAGTTATTTTTTCAGATTTTCAAATTTTCGGGTTTTCGAAAATATTGAATTTCCGAAATTACGAATGTATAAATTTACGAATGTATAAATTTACGAATGTACGAATTTACGAATGTATAAATTTACGAATGTACAAATTTACGAATGTACAAATTTACGAATGTACAAATTTACGAATGTATAAATTTACGAATGTACAAATTTACGAATGTACAAATTTACGAATGTATAAATTTACGAATGTACAAATTTACGAATGTACAAATTTACGAATGTAACGAATGACCCGAAAAACGAAAAAAAAAAAAAACGAATGAAACGAAAACGAAAACTAACGAATTTTTTGGCAGTGCACATGTCTAGTAGTAGCCAACTGCTATACCCAAGCACAGTCACATGACTGGGTGAGAGAGACACAACAGCTCCCCCAGGTTGCCAACACCAATAGGAGCAGGGAAAACCAAAAGAGCACGGGTAGGGTTAGTGTTTAGTAGGGATAAGCCGAACACCCCCTGGTTCGGTTTGCACCAGAACATGCGAAGAGGCAAAAAGTTAGAGCAAACATTCGTACCCTATTAAAGTCTATGGGACACGAACATGAAAAATCAAAAGTGCTAATTTTAAAGGCTTATATGCAAGTTATTGCCATAAAAAGTGTATGGGGATCCGGGTACTGCCGCAGGGGACATGTATCAATGCAAAAAAAAAGGTTTTAAAACAACAGCAGCGATTTTAATAAAGCTTAAAGTAAAATTAAATTTTCCTTTAAATATTGTGCCTGGGGGGTCCCCTTAGTCTGCCTGTAAAGTGGTGCATCTGTGCAATGTGTAGGACAGTGCCGCAGCAAAATGATTTAAATAATAATTTAAACTTGCTTGTGGCTGTAATGTATGCTGGCTCCCGGCAATATAGATTAAAAATCAAAGAAAAAAATTGTCGTGCCCCCCCGAATCCATACCAGGTCCCCCCCCAAATCCATACCAGACCCTTAGAGCATGCAGCCCTCCTGAACTATACCAGGCCACATGCCCTCAACATGGGGAGGGTGTTTTGGGGTCCCCCCAAAGCACCTTGTCCCCATGTTGATGGGGACAAGGACCTCTTCCCGACATCCTTGGCCATTGGTTGTCGGGGTCCGCGGGCGGGGGCTTATCGGAATCTGGAAGATCCCTTTAACAAGGGTGCCCCAGATCCCGGGCCCCCCCTATGTGAATGGGTATCCGGTACATTGCACCCCTACCCATTCACCAAAAAAGTGTCAAAAAGTAAAAACCACAATAAACAGTTAACAAATACATTATTGTCGTGCCCCCCCGAATCCATACCAGGTCCCCCCCCCAAATCCATACCAGACCCTTAGAGCATGCAGCCCTCCTGAACTATACCAGGCCACATGCCCTCAACATGGGGAGGGTGTTTTGGGGTCCCCCCAAAGCACCTTGTCGCCATGTTGATGGGGACAAGGACCTCTTCCCGACATCCTTGGCCATTGGTTGTCGGGGTCCGCGGGCGGGGGCTTATCGGAATCTGGAAGATCCCTTTAACAAGGGTGCCCCAGATCCCGGGCATCCCCTATGTGAATGGGTATCCGGTACATTGCACCCCTACCCATTCACCAAAAAAGTGTCAAAAAGTAAAAACCACAATAAACAGTTACCAAATACATTATTAACCACTTCAGCCCTGGAAGATTTTCCCCCTTAATGACCAGGCCATTTTTTGCGATACGGCACTGCGTCAATTTAACTAATTCATGCTAATTCATGTGACGCTGTACCCAAATAAAATTGATGATTTTTTACTTTTTGCTATAATAAATATCCCAAAAAATTTATTTAAAATGTCTTCATCAGTTTAGGCCGATATATATTCTTCTACATATTTTTGTTTAAAAAAATTGAAATAAGTGTATATTGTTTGCGCAAGTTATAGCGTCTACAAAATAGGCATTTATATATATATATATATATATATATATATATATATATATATATTTTTTTTTCACTAGTAATGGCGGCGATCGGCCATTTTTTTTTTTTTTGGCGTGGCGTTCCCCTTAAAATTTATGCCAGACCCAAAGGCCTGGTATGGATTTTGGGGGGAACCCCATTACGTTTTTTTTTCTTAATTCTGTCAAAGGGTTCCCTTTAACCACTTCAATGCACTGTAATATATATATATATATATATATATATATATATCTGTAGCGGCCTCCACTCTCTCCCTCCATGTATCAGTTCTTCTGGCTCTGGCTTTTGTCTAGGGGTACTCTGAAGGAGAGAGTGCGGGGTCACCACGCCAAGTCCCCCTGCAGATGTATGTGCAGTGAGAGACAATTCTCTTTTACCTTCGGGTCGGTGTTCTGCATCTGGAGCCTCCTCCTGGTGGTTTCTTGAACAATGGCTGCCAGAAAATGAGCCCCACACCAATAAAGTCCAACACTCATTTATTCTTCCGATAACAGTAATGCACAGACAGTTGGACTCCCTCAACGAATAGAACAGACGGAGAGGTGTGGATACGAGTAGGCACAGACACAATGAACTCTCCACTTTCCTTCCTGAAAGTGGGTTGCGGTCTCCAATCAAGGGGAAACATCCTTCCAGGCGGTCTCCGGTGGAGGCTCACCCGTCACTGGCGATATGCTGCACCAGGTCTTCAAGCAAGTATCCCCTCCCGGTCCATTACGCCTCTGGATTCGGGTACCCACTCCCGGGGTCCCCTAGGATCTCCTTCCCTCGCGGAACTCAGTGGAGGGCACTGAGCTCCAGACCTCCATCCGAGTACCTCACCCCAGGCCAAAGGTGCCTGGGATGGAACACGAACAACCGCTCTCAGGCTGAAGGTGCCTGAGACTCGACCCCGTGACCAAGATGGCCGGCCCCTTTATACTCTTTCACAGCAAGCACGGTGTGTTCCCCGCCCCACCATACCACTGCCGAGGGAGGACAAAAAGGGGTACGGCACACAGCAATGGTTCAACCCCAGCCCAAGGCGACAGCGCCACCCGCTGAGCTGCAGGGAACTGCACATTACTGGTGTCTCTGCCAGTTTTAAATACACTGGGAAAGTGCATGCCCACTACATATATATATATATAACTAACCTGCCTAATCTAGCTCAAATTCTCTCAATCTCTCCTTGTTATCACACTGCATACGGCTGCCATGTAAGCAGCCTTATATAGTGTAAAGTGTGAAATATACTGTGCTGTCTAAATAAGAATTTGCTCCCACATAAATAAATGTGAATCAAATTTTCAAAAAATGCTGCAACTTAAATGTGAGACACACACAATAGAATAATAGTACAAATAATAAAGCTGTGCAACACTTGAGTGAATATCACCAATATGTGTACAAACAAATGGTGTAACAGGATGCAGTCTCTAATGTTTAGAGTTGACAACTAGATTTAAGGCCTCATGCCCACTGGCGTTTTTACAGCTGCGTTTTTTGCAGCTTAAAAACGCCTGTCCATGTTATTGTAAATATATTTTTTTTTTTTTTTGAAAAAAAAAAAAAAAAAAAACGTCGGAGCTAAAAACGCGACCGCGCGTCAGTGCGCGTTTTTTGCGCGTTAGTGCGCGTTAGTGCGCGTTTTTGCAAGTTTTTTGACGCTCGCGTTTTTTCCTGCCTAATTCTGACGCTGAGGAACGCACTGGCCCTGGGGTTTTTTTACAGCTTACAAACGCCTATGCTCTTTACAGCTCAAAAACGCCTAGGTGGGCATGAAGCTATAGACTAACATGGACAGGCGTTTTTAAGCTGTAAAAAACGCTCAAAAACGCGGCTGAAAAAACGCCCGTGGGCATGAGGCCTAAAAGTCCCGACTGTTGCCAGACAGTCTAACATAAAACTTGAAAATGAAAAAGAGAGCACAGTCCTGTAAGTGAATAATAAAAGATGCATATAGAGCTGAAAAAATCCTGAAAAGCCAAGGTGACCATATGGTGCAGATACGAATCTTCTCATTCAACCACTGGTGACTTCAAACACAAAACACCCTTGGAAAAGTGCCAGGTATTCAATAGAGAAAGGTTCCACCACCACTAGTTATCACTGCCGCTTACCAGAACGAATGATCTGTTCACGGATCAATACAAACAGATGGCTATTCCCCTGCCAGGGTCTCTTTATCGCTATCAGCTATCTCCAGGATTAGACGCCAATTCTCTCCGTATATCACAGTTGTTGAAGTGCAAAGGAAAAGAAAGCCACCATAGCGTAAATATTTGTCACAGGAATAGGAGATGAGGGGGGTTCACTTCACTTTGGAGATATTTTCTCTGACTTTCTGATGGTGAAGGGAAATCTTCCTAGTGTGACTTGATGTTCCCAGGTTGCTCACAGTCTCACACTAGTAGTTTAGTCGGCGGCTCAGCTGTCGGCTACTTGTTTAAATGTTCCCAACCACACATTCCTTTCACACAGGGGCTGCACAGAGCATGGACGGTACACCTATATAGTGTGGGGCGTAGACTTAGCCCCCTGAGCCATGATTGCCCAAAGGCATCCTGCCTTTGGGCAATCATGGCTCTCCCAGCAGATCAAGCTGTGATTGACCAAAGCATGCAGGTCAGGTGCATGCTTTGACCAATTAGCAGCTATCAATGCACTGCGATCTCGCAGTGCATTATGGGGTGCCCCGCGACGCTCAAATTTGCCACCGATGCCATATATGTTCGGTTCATTTGCGGACAAATGAACACCCGATGTTCGAGTCAAACTTACGTTCGATTCGAACATCGGGACCATCCCTGGTGTTTAAAGAGGAGGTTCCTTACAGAGACATTGGGGTAAGATTTACTAAAACTGAAGTGTGCAAAATCTGGTGCAGATCTGCGTGGAAACCCATCGGCTTCCAGGTTTTTTGTCAAAGCCTAACTGAACACTCTGTTGTTAGAAGCTGATTGGCTACCATGCACAGCTGCACCGAGTGCTCAAGTTTTAGGAAATCACCCTCCCTTGTCACTTTGCCCATTATGGGCATGATGACGGTGTCTCTTTAACCACTTGGGATCCAGGCCATTGTAAAATGACGGCCACAAGGTGGCTCTACAATGCCCGCACGATGTCATATAACGTCGTCGGGCCTCCCAGATGCTAGGGGGCGCGCGTGCCCGCCGCTTCACTCAGGTGCCGATGCGTGTGCCTGGCGGCCGCGATGTCCACCAGGTACTCGCGATCTGCAGTTACAGAGCCAGGGACATGGATCTCTGTGTGTAAACACAGAGATCCACATCCTGTCAGGGAGAGGAGACCGATGGCGTGTCCCTTGTACATAGGGACACCAATCGGTCCCCTCCCCCAGTCAGTCCCCTCCCCCCACAGTAAGAATCACCTAGCAGGGCACACATTAAACCCCTTGATCGCCCCCTAGTGTTAACCCCTTCCCTGCCAGTCACATTTATACAGTAATCAGTGCATTTTTATAGCACTGTTCGATGTATAAATGTGAATGGTTCCAAAAATGTGTCAAAAGTGTCCGATGTGTCCGCCGTAATATCGCAGTCCTGACAAAAATCGCAGATCGCTGACATTACTAGTAAAAAAATAAAATAAAATTTCAGAAATATATCCCCTATTTTGTAGGCGCTATAACTTTTGAGCAAACCAATCACTATACGCTTATTGCGTTTTTTTTTTTTTTTTTACCAAAAATATGTAGAAGAATACATATCAGCCTAAACTGAGAATTTTTTTTATTTTTTTTTTAAAAATTGGGATATTTATTATAGCAAAAAGTAAAAAATATTGTTTTTCAAAATTGTTGGTCTTTTTTTGTTTATAGCGCAAAAAATTAAAACCACAGAGATGATCAAATACCACCAAAAGAAAGCTCTATTTGTGGGGGGAAAAAAACGTAAATTTTGTTTGGGAGCCACATCACACGACCGCGCAATTGTCATTCAAAGCGTGACAGTGCTGAAAGCTAAAATTTCACCTGGGTAGGAAGGGGGTATGAGTGCCCAGTAAGCAAGTGGTTAAAGCCAGATACTCAGCCTGTCACTTAAGTTATGATGGGGGAACATAAAAAATAAATAAAAAATCTGATAATTTGTGTGAGTGTGATTCCTGTGTGTATATATTTGTATACATATGTGGGGCTGGCTCTCTAAAGGTAAATAGACTGTGCACTTTGCAAGCATAGTTGCACTCTGCAAGGGAATTTGCTCCACAGCTTAGTAAATGAGGGGAAGCTCTGACGACTTTCATCTTCCAATCTAGACAAGCAAAAATGCTATTTTTTTATTTTCACATCAAGATATGTAATTTTAGGCAACAACTGGTTTTGTAAATCTTTGCTATCATTATCGCACAAGCAGAAAGTGCTCCTAGTTAAAAGGCAGTTACCATTGAAAGCCTTCATCCTTCTAAACGTAAAAAAAAACTGTTAATGAAAAAGGAAAAAAACAGTTGACATGAAACCGGGTGAATAATATGGTTCTTTATTCTAATGAAGAAGGGAAGGTGATAATTCAGCATTGTTTTATGAATATACATTGTATTTATCTATAATTGATTTTCACTGAGCCATTAACATTGATAATTGCATGCTCAGCAGTAATTCTGCAGATTCCCTTTGATTTTCAATTACATTTTATAGGACAGTCACACATCTTGGCTCATCTCTAATTAGTGACTTTTCTCTTCCCAGGCTCTTCTTCTATTAGAGATGTAAGTGGTTTTGGATAACAGAGTCTTAATCAAAGCTGGCGGTACGCCAGGGCAGAAGCTGTAGCCTTCAATTGGACATTCAAATTCAAGGGCGCTTATACATTATGTTATATTAGGAAAAAAATGTCTACCTTTTTTTTAAATATAAAGCTTTATTAGAAACAAATCCCAGATTGTGTTAAAACATTTAGAGTTATAACTAAATGTTGTTCTAACACACCTTCTCCTGAGATACCCTATCCACATTTAGTCACAGTGTGATATGGTGTGCGACCAGGCAGTGAATTGATGTCAATCAGGTCTTAGGCCCGGTTCACACTGCTGTGAATTCTATTGCGAATTTGAGCCATTGTGATTTCTCAAATTCGCAAGTCATTTAAATTACATAGTTTAACATTAGTGCCGTTCACATCAATGCGTTGCGAAAATAAGCTGCAGGAAAAAAGGGTCCTGTGCGAGTTTGATCCGTGTGTCATGCGAATACAGCTCTATAGACTGGAATTCCCTAAAATCGCGGCCACGAATTGTGGCAAATTCGCGGCAAAATCACGGCCGTAAAATTGCGCGATTTTGAATTCGCAGCAGTGTGAACCTAGCCTTTAGCCCAGGTTCACACTGGGCTGCGGGAGTGAAGCTGTGCGAGTTCAGCTGAACTCGCACGATTTCACTCTCGCTGGCAGTCCCGATTTCAGCCGCGATTACAGGGACATCTGTGCAGGTTTCTGCACAGATGTCAATGTAAATCACGGCCGAAATCGCAAAAAGTAGTACAGAAACGACTTTTTGAAATCGGTGCAGCGCCGCAGATGCGGCGTCGCACCAATTAGGACGGTGCCGTTGCCGGCAATTTGCGGCAAATATCGCCGTTTTGACATGCGATTTGACATGCCAAATCGCACGTTAAAACGCACCAGTGTGAACCAGGGCTAAGGTTGTGTTCAGGTTTAGATCTTGATGTGTGAAGATTGGAAACTCCAGCTAAGTAGACAATTGTGTGGACGAGGGGTTGTAATGGCAGTGGTAACGGTTAAAGAAAAAAAAAAAAGTGGGGGGTAGTTTGTATGAAAAAAATAGCAAAAAGAAGGGAATGGGTGATAGGAGTTAAAGCAGAACTTCAGTAATTTTTACCTTCTTTTCATCTATTAAATCTTCTGCCCTTGTTGTTTCAACTTTGGATAGTTAAACATTTTTTTTCTGCCAGTAAATACCTTATAGCCCACTTCCTGTTTCTTGTCTGTTCATTAGCCTAGGCTTATGATATCATGCACAGCTTGCTCTCTCTCTCTCTCTCCTGAGAGTTTGCCAGGAAGGGAGGGGGGGAGGAAGTGAACAGGCAGCAGCTTCAGCTGCCCACAGTTAAAATGGCTGCAGCCAGACTCAGTGGAGGGAGATTTCTGCAGCATATTTGGCAAATACAGAATAACAGTATATATAAAATAATATGCAAAGTTGTTGGATGGAAGCTTCAGAATGGCAAAGATGTTTTTATTACAAATGATGTGAGCAGACTGCAGTTCCTCTTAACCCCGTCAATACAGGGCATTTCCAATACAGGGCATTTTTGTAGGAAGATGGTGACTTGAAGACTAGCTACAGGCTTCATGTAAGTCAAAAGAATTCTTTTTGATCTTTGAGGTGGCGGTTAGGTTTTAGATTGTATTAATCTTAAAGCGGAGCTCCACCGTAAAGTGGAACTGCCGCTCATCGGATTCCTCCCCACCTCCGGTGCCACAATTGGCACCTTTCGGGGGGAGGGGGGACAGGATACCTGTCAAAGACAGGTATCCTTTACCACTTCCGGGAGTCCAGCCGCGGCCGTGACGTCACCGCGGGGCTTTCTCCTCCTCCTCCCCTAGCCGCCGGGCTAATAGGAGAGAGGAGCGGGGCCTCGCACAAGCGAAGTAGGGTTCCCAGCATGAAGCCGAAAGGCTACACTGCCGGGTTCCCATACTCGCAATGGAGACGGCAGCACCCGACAGATGATGGAAACATCAGCTGCGGTGCCGACATCGAGGGACTTGCAGGACAGGTAAGTGTCCATTTATTAAAAGCCAGCAGCTGCAGTATGTGTAGCTGCTGGCTTTTAATTTTTTTTTTCCTGGACAACCACTTTAACATTTTCATCATCCAGGGAAGGATATTAGGGGGATGTTTGCTTCCAATTAGCTGGAATACACGACCTGATTGCATTTTTTAAATGAGGTAGAGATTCCAGTGTAGGATATGTGGCTGGATTGGTATCTCGCCCCAACTGGTAAATTCCTGGATTATTATTAAAACAGTGTCTCAGAAGAGATTGAACTATCTACACAAAAATATCTGTAGTCAAAAAAGAAACTGAATCACTACACTCTGGGCTGTAACAACAAGTAGCAGAGGTCCTCCCTGACATGTTTTTGCCCATTTTCAAATAAATAAATAAACATGAAGAGCTGGTTTAGTGTATAGTGCAAAGGTTCATTTTCTTTACCCACTGATTTGCTGTACAGGCATTCCCAGAGTTACGTACATCTGAGTTACGAACGACTCCTACTTACGAACAGAGGTGGTGTAACATCACTCCCGGCCAGTTGCGCTCCACACTGGTCCCGGATTCTGCTGAGCAACCATCTTGCAACGCCAGACACATCCCACACTACAGTACTTCATGGCCACAAGACCCGCAAATAGCATGACTGCATGTGTAGAAGCACCCGGAACATCCCACATCACTGCACAGGCTGAAGTTACACTTAGAAATGTACTGTTCCGACTTACAAACAAATGATGTAAGAAAAAACCTACAGTCCCTATTGTGTTTGTAACCCGGGGAGTCGGGGACCACCTGTACTGTGCCAGACAGGCACCTAGGGATTTTTGCAGTTGAGCCTTGTGAGTAGGGATGAGCTCGGTGTTCGAGTCGAACATACGTTCGACTCGAACATACGTTCGACTCGAACATGGGCTGTTTGATCGTTCGACGAATAAGATCGAATGATTTGGGCCGTTCGCGCCAAATTCGAGTGACGCGAACGGCCCACAATACACTGCGCCATCGCAGTGCAATCCCGGCGCTGTGATTGGCCAAGCATGCACTGTGACCCCGCATGCTTGGCCAATCACAGCGCCGGCAGCTAGGAGAGCCATAATTGGCCACAGGCAGGTTGCCTGTGGCCAATTATAGCTCAGGGGGTTTAGCACACGCCCCACACTATAAAAAGCCACCAGCGCGGCGGCCTTGTGTAGTGTGTTCCGGCGCAGGGAAAGAGAAGGATAGGCAGGGACAGTGTCATTGTGCTATTCTTTGTGCTATTCTTGTGTGTAGGGAGAGAGAAGGATAGGCAGGGAGAGTGTCAGTGTCATATTCTTTGCTAAACCTTGTGTGCAGGGAGAGAGAAGGATAGGCAGGGGACAGTGTCAGTGTCATATTCTTTGCTAAACCTTGTGTGCAGGGAGAGAGAAGGATAGGCAGGGAGAGTGTCAGTGTCATATTCTTTGCTAAACCTTGTGTGCAGGGAGAGATAAGGATAGGCAGGGGACAGTGTCAGTGTCATATTCTTTGCTAAACCTTGTGTGCAGGGAGAGAGAAGGATAGGCAGGGAGAGTGTCAGTGTCATATTCTTTGATAAACCTTGTGTGCAGGGAGAGAGAAGGATAGGCAGGGGACAGTGTCAGTGTCATTGTTGCTAAGCCTCCTGCACAGTATACACCTGAAGCTAGCCCTTATTGCTGTGTTTTCCTGGTGTGTTACACTAACAGGCATTTGCAGCACTTACAGCGGGCGGAGTGTGCTTCCTACTAAATATACACCTGAAGCTCGCCCGTATTGCTGTGTTTTCCTGGTGTGTTACACTAACAGGCATTTGCAGCACTTACAGCGGGCGTAGTGTGCTTCCTGCTAAATATACTCCTGAAGCTAGGCCTTATTGCTGTGTTTTCCTAGTGTGTTACACTAACAGGCATTTGCAGCACTTACAGCAGGCATAGTGTGATTTCTGCAAAATATACACCTGAAGCTACCCCTTATTGCTGGTTTTCCCATCTCCCTGCAGGCCATTAGAATGTCTGAAAGGAGGGGGCGTGGCTTGGACTCCACTGTGATGGCGGTGTGATCCCTGAGCTCCGGCTATCAGCGGGATAAATTAGCGGCTTAATGCGACTAGAGGCACTGAAAACAGCTCCCTTGTCAGCGATCTGACTCCTACACACCCGGGCAACATGACTAGGAAGCGGCAGGCGGAACACCGCCCGAAAAAACTGACAGATTATTATTCCTTGCCGCCGGCGCCTCATGAGCAAGATGGCGCTGGCGCATCTCCCTTCTCCAGAGCGGAGCGCGGCCACCCGCTCAATGGAAAGGGACCCAGGAATGGACAGACTCATATCTCGGGCGGGAGGCCTCAGACATCACAGGCTCCTTCGTCCGTCAGCGGTAGCCCAGAGAAATCCAGGTTCAGACCGGAGGACCCAGAGCTGCAGCAATGTGAGGTGAGATCCAATACAGACTCACAGGAGGACACTAGGGAGCTTCCAGACTCCATAGTCTCCTTCCCCACACTCCACCAGCCTGTGATGGATACCACACTAAAGGATATGCTGATCTCTCTCCGCAGCACTATCCATAGTGACATGATGGCTTGCATGAGACAGTTTAATAGAGAACTGACTGCAATAGGCGACAGGGTTGATCACATAGAGGTGAGGATGGGGGAATATGCCACTACCATCAATGATCTAGTGGACGCAAATGATTCAGCAGAAGAGGAGCAATTGTGGATTAAAGCCAAATTAGCAGATTTAGAAGACGGAGAAATAATGTAAAAATCAGAGGCATCCCAGAAACAATTCAATCTTCTGACCTGCGCACCTATGCTGTTACAATGCTCTCCACACTTATGCCTGATCTCCCCATTATTGAACTCTCTATAGACAGAATCCACAGACTGCCTAAACCTTCATTCATACCAGAATCTGCCCCCAGGGATGTTTTATTTCGGATGCATTTTTTCCAGACAAAAGAAAGACTGATGACAATCATCCGTAAGGGGGAACACTGCGATACTGCATACGCCACTCTTCAGTTCTATGCTGACCTATCCCAACACACCCTGCAACTACGTAAAAACTTGAATGCCATTACCAAAGCTTTAAAAAAACACAAGATTGACTACAGGTGGGGATACCCCACAAAACTTCTGATCACCAAAGATGGTACTACACATGCTATCACCTCGCCATCCAAGGGCTTCCGACTGCTCCAGAAATGGAAGATCTTACCTGATGAACAAGCTGAATCTTCCAGAGCAGACAATAAGGGTAGGATCTCCCCAGAATGGAAACAAGTTGGCAAGAACCCATAATCTGCAAATTGTTTAACTATTTTACCTTCGTGCCTATGTTCGTCGCCCTCGTATAGGGCCCCGCACTTCGGAGCTTCCTCCACACTTCCAGCTCCCACCTATTTCAGCAGAAATGTTCTGCAACAGGGTTATGATAACCCTCCTTTTATGTTTTCTCTTCTGTTATTTTAACTTTGTTCACCAGTTCTACCCACAGGATCTGCACCGATATATACTACCAAAAATCACCACCTTTCAACATCGCTTCAGACAAGGCTTCTTCAATAACGCTGCAAAGACGCCTGACCATGGTCATTTGCAGCCCCCCTCCAGTGGAAACCCCACCGTCAGATCGGGCTGTAAGTACTTTTGTTCTTTACTATGCACAGCACCCTTAGATAGTCACCATGCCAGTTAAAATACTTTCAATCAATGCTCACGGCTTGAATCACCCCGCCAAGAGAGCATCCTTGTGGAGAGAAGCGGATTCTTCCCGCTGTGATATACTTTGTGTGCAAGAGACCCATTTCCATATAAAGGCACCACCTAAATGTACCCACAAATCTTTTCAACATTACTTCTTCTCCAATATGGAGGCCAAGAAGAGAGGAGTTATGGTGGCAATTAAGGACACAATATCATTTAAACTTATCTCAGAACATGCTGATCCTCAGGGCCGGTTCCTGATTCTTATTTGTGAAATTAACAACGCTCGCTATACTGTTGTGACAGTATATGTACCGAATAAACGCCAGGTTAGCTACCTCAACAGACTCATGAGAAAGGTGGGAAAAATTCAGCAAGGCTCCCTAGTGGTCTGTGGGGACTTCAACATTGTACCCGATCCAAGGATGGACTCTACCTCATCCCCGGTGAAAATGGCCCCCTCTCTGGGAAACTTTTTACGTTCTCACGACCTATATGATGCCTGGCGATGTACACACGCCAGCGAAAAATACTTTTCTTTCTTTCTCGTACATCACGGGACACAGAGCGACATAGTCATTACTAATGGGTTATATAGATACCGTCAGGTGCTGGCACTGGCAACTTCCAAAACCGGAAGTACCCTCCCCTATATAAGCCCCTCCCATCCGGGAGCACCTCAGTTTTTTGCCAGTGTCTAAGGTGTTGGCCAAGAAGAAACATGTGTTTTTCACTGAGCTTGCGTACAGGTTCTTTTGGGCCTCAGTAAGCTATTCCGGATCCGACCAAAAAAGCTTCATAGCTAAACGGTCGGTACCCGGGCCTTGCAGAGAAGAGCAAGGTTTTGCCTGTAATGCTTCTCTTAGGAGAGCTGGACCCTGGGATCCAGAGCTCTGGTCATACCCACGACCAAGATGTTTTCTGTGCAGGGTGCTATACAGGTCCAGGGGAGTGGAATCCTTGGGAACCCGGTCCCTGAAGGTTTGATTACAATGCCTGCCGTGATAGGTGAAGTTTGGGCTTTTGTGGACCAAACAAAGTCCTGCGGCGGGGAACAGGTAAGTGGGGGCCCCCAGGAACTTGGTTCTATTGGGGGACCCCCAAGCCTAATTTGTCTTTCTGTCTGTTACCTAATGGTATTCCCGCAAAATTCTGTGCATGCCTGTAACTACTAAAAAAATTTAATAATTTTTAATGGTGGTCAAGAAAAAAAAAAATTTTTTTTTTATATATATTTAATATATTAGACTGCGGTACCTGTGTTTGTCCACTAGAGGCCGCTGTGGAATGTTTTCTTGTCATGTGGACTAGCTTCTTCTCAGCAGAGCAAAGTCCAGGCAGATGGTGAGTTCTCTTATAGGAAACTGCTTCCTCTGCCATGTTGCAGTGCTCGTCCATCCCCCGGCCTGCGGCAAAGAGGGGCCCTGGCTCCTGTCCCTTGTTACCATATTTTGAAATTAGCGCCGAAGGCGCACGTGGCCGCGCGCGTGCGCGTGCACGCGCCTCTATATATAGAGGTGAGCCGGGAAAGGGGGCGGAGCCTGGGGGATGACGCTCTGTGCGCGCCGCAGCGCTTCTGCGCATGTGCGGGCGTCCCAGCAGTTTAAAAAAACCACAATATTGTAGTGAGCTGGCTATGAAGTACAGAGACAGAGCTGGCAACATTTAAAGGCATACAGCAAGCGGTTGATACAGGCATCCCCTAGAAAGGCACATCAGTAGACACCAACTGTGATATAGCAGCAATTGTGCTAGACTATTCTCAGTAAAAGTGGTGTATTACGGCTGGAATACCTCAGCTTTAGGCTTAGGAATATGCCGTCCAGAAGCTCCGGAACTGAATCTTCCAGGAAGCGAAGGGGGTCTCATCGGGCTCGGAGGATCTTGGGCATACTTCTGCTGCACCAGTCTCCCCTGAAGTTCAGAGGTAAGTGACCGTAGAGACCCCGCAGGGGTACTTGGTACTGTGGCTGTCCTCAGTTCACCTGCTCCTGTGTATGTAACAGAGGAGGTTTTTTCCTCAGCTCTGGGAGGATTAGAGAGGCTGCCTCCCTGTCAGGGAAAGCACGCCCGATCTCCGTCTCCTCCTTCAGAGTGCCTGTTAGCAGAGCAACAGTCCCATACAGGGATCGACCTGCCTGAAGGGGATCAGGATGAGGTTGATTCTGTTATAGAGGAATCAACAGTGGGGGAACCTTTTCTCAGCATCTCAAGCTGAAAGATTATGGGTTCAGTCTCTGACTAACATGGTCCGATCAGCATTTAAAAATGCACCTTGCGGAACAATCAACCACTACTGTATCCTCGTTGGGGTCGCTGGAAGCCCCCAGACTGTTTGTTCTTTTCCACTTCACCCTTTACTGAAAGGGCTCATTTACCAGGATTGGGAACGTCCTGAGAAAATATTTATTCCCCCAAGAGTTTTCCGGTGGTCTATCCCATGGAGGATAAGTTCATCAAAAAAAAAAATGGAAGGTCCCTACAGTGGACGCAGCCATCTCTTGTATGTATAAATCACTGACATGTCCAGTGGATAATGTCCAAATGTTCAAGAACCCAATAGATAAAAGATTGGAGTCCTTATGAAAATCTGCTTGGTGATACAACCAGCAGTAGCAGCTATTGGGGTCTGCTAAGCAGTGAAGGATCAGTTGAAACAGGTCTTGAGGGACTTGACAGATCAGCAGGCTTTGCCCTAGCTGATCTACCTAGAGCCTTAGGCTTTGCGGTTGACGCCATAGAGGATTCAGTCCATCAGGCCTCCCGCCTTACGCTGTCTATAGTACATATGCGTAGGCTCCTATGGCTCAAAAACTGGTCTGCTGAAGCTCCCTGTAAAAAATGGCTGGTTAGCGTCCCGTTTCATGGTGAACGCTTATTCAGGGAAAACCTGGACAAATATATCCAGAAAATTTCCAGCGGTAAAAATACGCTCTTGCCGTTTAAAAACAGAGTTAGAGGTCCCTCTTTGAGAGGCCTGCTTCTCCAGTCCCTGGGCCATCGGCTGTGTATCAGTTCCGACGGCCTCCTCGGTCAAATCCCGGGGGTAAAAAACAGGGACAGTAGCAGGGTAATGAGAAACCCTGGGTCAGGGGAGGTACAAAACCTCCCCCAAAGTTAAATTCATTGAAGCCCCCACTCAGTCGGGTGGGGGGAGGACTCCAGTTGTTCGCAAGAGACCTGGCGGGACACGATCAAGACAGATAGGTGCTCTCCGCAGTAGGTTTGGGATACAGTTTGGAGTTAAAAGACTCTCCTCCTTCCCATTTTTGAGGTCAAACGTGCCAAGGGATCCCCGGAAGAGAGAGTCCCTCCTGTTGGCACTAGAACAACTATTGCTCCAAGGAGTAATTATGGAGGTTCCCCTGGAAGAATGAGGGTTCGGGTTTTACTCAAACCTCTTTACAGTCCCGAAGCAAACGCGGACGGGAGGCCCATATTAATTCTAAAAGGGCTATACAAATTCCTGTATATCAGGACTTTCCGATGGAGTCGATCCGATCGGTGGCCACTGCCCTACAAGGGGAGGATTGGTTAGCCGCGATCGACATCAAAGATGCTTATTTGCACATTCCCATCTTTCCAGTCCACCAAAAATTTCTACGCTTTGCAGTAGAAGGGCGCCATTTTCAGTTCAGAGCCTTACCCTTCGGTTTGGCCACAGCACCACGAGTGTTTACAAAAATTCTGGCCCTTTATTGGCCAATCTAAGAACACAAGGTGTAATGATAATGGCATATCTGGATGACTTATTGCTGATAGACCACTCAGTGAAAAAACTAGACGTGGTCGTTCACAAGACAATCAAGTATCTGGAATCTCACGGTTGGATTATCAACCGAGACAAGTCAGCCCTAAAAACCAGTCAAAAGTCTGGAATACTTGGGGCTAAGGTTGGATTCAGGCCAGAGAAAAATATTCTTGCCTCGAGGAAAGGTGTTGTCTTTGAAAGATTTGATCCACTTAGTGGGTACAAAAAAGCCAGCCGTCCATACGCCTGTATATGAGGCTGCTGGGAAAAATGGTGGCATCATTCGAAGCAGTACCCTACGGTCAATTCCATTCAAGGAATTTGCAAGGGGCCATACTGTCAGCCTGGAACAAAAAAGTTCAGGCCCTAGACTTACAATGTCCTTGTCCCCTTCCGTTCGCAAGAGCCTCCGTTGGTGGTGGTTCCCCAGAATCTGGAAAAAGGGAAATCCTTCAGTCCGATTTCTTGGAAGGTGGTCACTACAGATGCCAGCCTTATAGGCTGGGGAGCAGTACTGGAGCAATAGTCTCTCCAGGGCAGATGGTCGGATGCAGAAAAGGCCCTGCCCATCAATCTCTTAGAGATACGAGCAGCCCGGTATGCCCTAGTAGCATGGACATCCAAACTCCAAGGGTCCCCTGTCAGAATTCAATCAGACAATGCCACAGCAGTGGCATATATCAATCATCAGGGGGGCACCAGGAGTCGTGCAGCCCAAAGGGAAGTAAATTACATCCTGAGATGGGCAGAAAAATATGTCCCAGCCATATCTGCGGTATTCATTCCAGGAGTGGAGAATTGGAAGGCGGACTTTCTAAGTCGCCAACAATTATGCCCAGGGGAATGGTCCCTTCATCCCGAGGTTTTCCGGACAATATGTCAGCGGTGGGGAACACCGGATGTAGATCTGCTAGCATCCAGATTCAACACAAAAGTGGACAGGTTTGTCTCTTGGACAAGGGATCCCCTAGCTTGCGGCTCGGATGCCCTAGTGTTCCCTTGGGATCAGTTCAAGCTGATATATGCATTCCCACCGCCACAATTGTTACCTCGATTACTCCGCAGAATCAGGGTAGAAAAGAAACCAGTGATTCTGGTGGCTCCAGCGTGGCCCCGAAGAGCATGGTACGCGGAGATTGTAAAAATGTCTGTGGGGAGTCCTTGGACCCTCCCACATCGTCCGGACCTGCTTTCGCAGGGACCGATATACCACCCTTCCTTACCAGCCCTAGGTTTGACGGCCTGGCTATTGAAGCCCACATTCTAAAAAAGAGAGGGCTCTCTAATGCTGTGGTGTCTACCATGATCAATGCCAGGAAACCGGTATCCAGGCAGATCTACTATAGAATCTGGAAGGCGTACATCGCCTGGTGTGAGGCCAGAAAATGGCATCCACGTAAATACGTAATAGGTAGGATTCTGGACTTCCTACAATGGGCTGTAGATAGGAAGCTTGCCTTGAGTACTATCAAGGGTCAGATTTCGGCCTTGTCAATATTTTTTCAAAGGCCCTTGGCTTCGCATTCACTAGTCAAAGCCTTTATACAAGGAGTGATGCGTATTAGTCCTCCGGTTAATATTCCCATATGTCCATGGGATCTAAACTTGGTTCTGTCAGTTCTACAGAAACAACCATTTGAACCATTACAGCATATTTCCTTGGTGCTTCTCACCAGGAAATTGATTTTTCTAGTAGCCATTTGTTCGGCTAAAAGAGTGTCGGAATTAGCAGCTATGTCCTGTAAGGAGCCATATCTGGTTATCCATAAGGACAGAGTAGTGTTACGTCCTCATCCAGCCTTTCTTCCTAAGGTGGTATCGAGGTTTCATTTGAACCAAGATGTGGTTCTTCCTTCTTTTTTCCCCAAACCTACTTCGGTAGAGGAAAAGTTATTTCATTCTTTGGATGTAGTAAGAGCAGTTAAAGCTTATCTAAAAGCCACTGCTCAGATTCGCAGAACGGATACTTTGTTTATACTGCCGGAAGGCCCCAGAAAGGGTCAGGCAGCGTCAAAATCTACTTTAGCCAAGTGGATTCGACAGGTCATTATGCAAGCTTATGGCTTGAGAAGGAGACCGCCTCCGTTCAAAGTTAGAGCGCACTCCACGAGAGCAGTTGGAACTTCATGGGCAGTGCATCACCAGGCCTCCCTGGCTCAAATCTGTAAGGCCGCAACATGGTCTTCAGTACACACGTTTACTAGGTTCTACCAGGTGGACGTTAGAAGTCAGGAGGATGTCGCCTTTGGGCGCAGTGTGTTGCAGGCCGCAAAAGATCCTCATGTCTGATAGCGCTCAGCTTATATATGGTGTATCCCCCCCCTCATTTGGCATTGCTTTAGGACATCCCATTAGTAATGACTATGTCGCTCTGTGTCCCGTGATGTACGAGAAAGAAAATAGGATTTTTATAACAGCTTACCTGTAAAATCCTTTTCTTGGAGTACATCACGGGACACAGAGCTCCCGCACCTCTTTGGGGACACTTATTGCTTTGCTACAAAACTGAGGTGCTCCCGGATGGGAGGGGCTTATATAGGGGAGGGTACTTCCGGTTTTGGAAGTTGCCAGTGCCAGCACCTGACGGTATCTATATAACCCATTAGTAATGACTATGTCGCTCTGTGTCCCGTGATGTACTCCAAGAAAAGGATTTTACAGGTAAGCTGTTATAAAAATCCTATTTTTTTTTCCCACAGGCATTGTTCTTATTCAAGGATTGATCTGTTCCTCTTGGACAGGTGGCTTCTCCAGAAAGTGTCAGTAACGAAAATTGGACCCATAGTTTGGTCTGACCACGCCCCTATCCTTCTCACACTGCAGGATTCTTATCCTGCCTCCACTGCCTATATTTGGCGCGCCAATGCCCAGATCATCCAAAATACTTCTACCAAAACGATTTTGGGTAGCCGCTTGTCTGAGTACTTCCAGATCAACTCCTCTTCTACTGACAATGACTTTATATTGTGGAATGCCCATAAGGCATATATAAGAGGTATTTTTATTCAATTGGGGGCAAGACTCAAGAAACAGAGGCAGCTGCAGTTGACTACCCTAACGTCAGAAATAAATGCTTTAGAAGATTTAAATAAGCAGAATCCTACCCCCCTTATTAGCACAAAATTGACGTCCTTAAGACATGAACTACGCCTGCTTCTCCTCCAAAACTTTGAGCACTCAGAAAAAAAACTGAAAATGTAATTTTACTCTACCAGCAATAAAGCAGGTAAAGCGTTGGCCCGACGTTTACAGGGCCAACGATTTAAATCTAAAATTGCATACCTTGTTCATCCAAAGACCAAACAGACAGTACATGACCCCCAAGGTATAGCCGATGCTTTTAGTGATTATTACAGCTCACTTTACAATTTAAATCTAGATGAATCTACCACCCAACCCTCCCTCTCTGAGATCGAGAGGTTTCTAGCGGACATAAAACTACCTACCCTAACTGAGACCCAACGTCAAACTTTGAATGCCCCATTTTCCCTACCTGAAGTACTCCAAGCCATAAACACTCTCCCAAGCAATAAATCTCCTGGTCCTGACGGCCTTATAGGTGACTACTACAAGACCTTCCAATCCACTCTAGGACCCCACTTACTTAGGGTTTTCGAATCTGCGGCTGCCTCTGTATGTTTTCCATCGGAAATGCTAGAAGCTTTAGTAGTTACAATCCCAAAGCCGGGGAAGGCACCAGATGCACCCCAGAACTTCAGACCGATCTCACTGTTGAATAATGACCTCAAAATCTACGCTAAAATGTTAGCACTAAGGTTACTTGATATTCTCCCATCCCTGATTGACCCGGATCAATCTGGGTTCACTAAGGGCAGACAAGCGTCGGATGCCACAAGACGCTTGATCGACATCACTCATATTGCTAGACAATCTAGAACGCCTTCCCTGCTCCTGGCCTTGGATGCGGAGAAGGCGTTCAACAGGGTACATTGGTTATATATATGCAACGAACACTGGTAAAATTTGGGTTTAATGGTCATCTGTTATCCGCCATACTGGCTCTGTACACGATACCCTCTGCTAAAGTATACACCTCGGGTATGCTGTCCAAATCTTTTGCGATTACAAATGGCACGAGACAGGGCTGCCCCCTGTCTCCCCTCATTTTTAATCTCCTAATGGAACCGCTGGCTGCAAAAATCAGACAAACATCAGACATACAAGGCTTTACAATTAATGGCAAGAAACACGTCATCAGCCTTTTTGCTGATGACGTGATTTTAATGCTTACGGATCCTGTATCTTCTTTGGAGAGAGTATCGCATGTACTCTGTGAATATAGCAGAATATCTTACTACAAAGTAAACGAGACAAAATCCTATGTGCTTAACTTAGGAGTACCCCTCCCTGACAAAACATCTCTCCAAGCTAGATTCCCTTACGTATGGACAGACTACGCTATAGATTATCTTGGGAGCCACCTCTCGTCCCACCCAGAGCAACTATTCAAGGCTAACTATTTGCCTCTGCGGGAGAGTGTGAAAAGCAGTTTGGACAAGCTTAGCAAACATATTCTGTCATGGACAGGCAGGCTAGCTGCGTTTAAAATGCAAATACTCCCCCAAATTTTATACATATTCAGAACAGTCCCTATACCGATTCCAAAAATTTATTTTCGCAATCTACAAAGTTTACTCTCCAACTTTCTGTGGCAAGGTAAGAGGGCGAGGTGTGCACTTTCCAAGCTGAGCAAACTAAAAAGAGTAGGAGGCGCAAGTGTCCCAATTATCTCCGATTATCACATAGCTGCCACACTTGCACAGACTAGGGGTTGGTTTCCTAACCACTCTATACCTCTATGGGGTCATCTTGAACAGTCCATCGTTCCTGCTAATAATTTACTAGAATACTTATTAACTTACCCTTCTATCAAAACGAAAATTAAAAACATTTCTCTTCCCATGATGGCTACTCTAGATGCTTGGAAATATCTAATCCAGACCAAATCTACCTCCACACCCACCATAACTCTTGAAGTACCTATTTCAGCAGTGGCACTACTTACACCTGATCTAAATCTGTGCAAGTGGGTATCGGGAGGCCTTAAATGGGTCTCTGATCTGTTTGTGGATAATACATTCAAAACGTTTACTCATACGCAGTCTGAATACAATCTCCCAACCTCGGCGCTCTTTACCCACATTAGATTAGCCTCACTTCTTAAAAGTCGTTACCACCGCTCATTCAAATTATTTTGGAAGGTGCACTCTTATTTCACCTCATTGGTAGATCGCAAGGGAGGAATCTCATTATTTTATGAATTCCTAAATGATAAAGCTATATTTCGAAAATCTAATTCATTGTTGGCCTGGGAGAGAGAGCTGGATGCTTCTTACTCAGATGAGCAATGGCAGAAGGCTTTACAATATACGCACTCATCCACTAAGTGTGCCAATCTATGGGAATTATCACATAAGGTTACTCTGAGATGGTATCTTACGCCTTACAGAATCGCTAAATTTGATCCGAATTCGTCTCCTCTGTGTTGGAGACTATGCGACCAAACAGGCATCCTACTGCATATTTTGTGGTCATGTGGGAAATTAGCTAAATACTGGAAAAGCGTATTCTCAATCCTACAACAGGTATCAGGCCTACCCATACCTCCCTCCCCGTCACTTGCCATATTGCACTTAGGCATTGAAGATATACCTCCACCCTTTAGGAAGTTCACAATCCATTTGTTTCTAGCCGCAAAATTAGTACTACTGAGAAGGTGGAGATCCCCTGAGACACCTAGTGTTGAGGAGGTAGTTCGTACTCTGTCAACACATTATACGTATGAAAGTATGTTAGCATCGATCGAAGGACAATATGAAAAGTTCTGCTCTCTCTGGTTCCCATGGTCTAATTGGTACAAAAACTATAGAATTCAACAAACATTATAAAACAATTCCGTCTTATAGTATAGTGGTATGTGAAATGCAGATCCTACTGTTCTGTTTTGTTTTTATTCCTAGTTTCTGTTCTAATTTACCCTCATCCAAGTTTACAGAACATTATCCATTCTCCTTATTCTATCTTTACTACCTTTTTTTCTTTTTTATATGTCTGAAATCTTGTACACACAACCTGAAATGAGAAAGGGTACAGATGTGTGGTTTGATCATGGGTTTCTGATATACTGATCGGAAATTCAATATCAAAGTAAGCTGGATTAGTCTACTCAGATCACAGTGAGTTCCCTAAGGGGTGATCTGATTAATAAGCTTTCGGTTTTGCTGTTTAATGACTATTGGCAACGCTTTGACTGCATACTTATAACTTGTAGTTGTTCCTCATCGACAATCTTTTATACTTGTTAAATGCTACACACAAGTGATGTACATGTCTTTTATCTGATTTTGGATGTGATTCTTGAAAACTAATAAAAATTTTAATGATAAAAAAGAATGTCTGAAAGGCAAACAAGGAGAGGCAGACAGTCAGGAGCCAATAAAAGAGGGCAAGCAGGCTCTGTGTCTAGAGACAACAGTGCTGGTCGTGGACGCAGTGCATCGTCATCAGCACGTGGCCATGGGACACGCTTGTCCTCCTTTTCGGCAGCTGGACGTGTTGAGACGCATCATGCCGAAGACTTGGTAGAGTGGATGACCAAGCCCTCCTCATCCTCCTCATCCTCTCTCACCCAGGCTCAGGGTACTGGCAAAGCAGCTGCCAAAGTGTCCTCTTCCCTGGTATCAATGTCATCATCAGTCACTCCTTCCCTAGACCCACCATGTCCTCCTGAGGAGTCCCCCGAACTGTTTGAGCACAGTGTTGGGTACATGCTCCAGGAAGATGCCCAGCGTTTCGAAGGGTCTGATGATGATACCCAGCTAGAGGAAGGCAGTAGTGTGAGAGCAGAGAGAGGGGATGCTCAAAAGGACACCAATCTGGCAGTCATGTTCCAGCAGCTGCAGCATACTGCCAGATTGGCTCCAGTGATGAGGAGGGAGGGGATGATGAGGTCACTGACTCCACGTGGGTGCCTAATAGGAGAGAGGAGGAGGAGGAGGATGAGGAGGAGGCACATCTCCAATGAGGCAGGATGCCCTCGGGGGTCCAGCCTAAGGGCAGCACACCGACTGAATCACACCGCAGAGCTCCGCCTGTGCAGGGCGCTGCCTCTGCCCGTTATTCAAAAATTTCTTTGGTGTGGGCCTTTTTTGAGTCGAGTGCATCAGATCGCACAGCTGCTGTTTGCAACATATGTCTCAAGCGTATATCGCGTGGCCAAAACATCAGCCGCTTGGGCACCACATGCTTGACCAGACATATGTTGACCTGCCATGCAGCTCGTTGGCAAGCCTACCTTAAAGACCCACACCAAAGAACAAAGTGGACCTCTCTTTGCACCGTATCAGCTGGGATCTCCAACCCCACTACACCTTCAGTCCTCTCTGAAACCTGCACTGAGAGGAATGAAGGTGTAGAATTAGGTGTGTCACAGCCAAGTACTGGTGGGCACTCTGCTAGCAGTACACCGACGTCCGATTCTAGCAGGCAAATTTCCCAGCCCCAGCTGCTGAACAATCGAAAGAAGTTCACTCCCAGCCATCCACATGCCCAGCGGTTGATTGCTAGCTTGGCTAAATTGCTAGCGCTTCAACTGCTGCCTTTTCAGTTGGTAGACTCGGCCCCCTTCCGTGAGTTTGTGCAATGTGCGGTTCCCAAACGCCACTTTTTCTCACGGAAGGCGATTCCGGCTCTCTACCGGCATGTGGAAGTCAATGTCTTGGGCTCGCTGGACAGGGCGGTCAGCGGTAAGGTGCATATTACCGCTGACTCATGGTCCAGCAGGCATGGACAGGGACGTTATCTTTCTTTCACGGCCCATTTGGTCACTCTTTTGGCAGCTGGGAAGGATGCAGGACAAGGTGCAGTAGTGTTGGAGGTTGTTCCGCCGCCACGCCTCGAAAATGCTACTACTGGTTGTGACACACCTCTCTCCTCCACCCCCTCCTCTTCTTCTTCCTCCATGGCCTCTTCCTGTGCTTTGTCCTCGGAACCAGCGGTGCTCCGTAGGTGTTCAAGGGGCTACGAAAGTACGCAGGCAAAAAGATGCCATGCCGTGCTTGCGCTGGTGTGTTTGGGGGACAGGAGCCACACTGGGGCAGAGGTTCTGTCTGCTCTGCAGGGGCAGGCCGAGAGGTGGTTGACGCCACGCCAGCTTAAGCCAGGAATGGTGGTTTGCGACAATGGCACCAACCTCCTCTCCGCCCTCCGACAGGGACAACTGACCCATGTGCCCTGTGTGGCTCACGTCTTTAACCTGGTGGTGCAGCAGTTCTTGGGCAGGTACCCGGGTTTACAGGATGTCCTGAGGCAGGCCAGGAAAGTCTGTGTGCATTTCCGCAGATCTTATAATGCCAGTGCTCGCCTGGCTGAGCTGCAAAAGGAGTTGAACCTGCCCAAGAACCGCCTTATATGTGACATGCCCACCAGGTGGAACTCAACGCTGGCCATGCTGCAGCGGCTGCACACGCAGCAGAGGACCATCAATGAGTACCTGTGCGACTACGGAACCAGGACAGGGTCAGGGGAGCTCAGGTTTTTTTCACCACGCCAGTGGGGCATGATAAAGGATGCATGCACTGTCCTGGCACCATTTTAGGAGGCCACGAGGATGGTGAGCAGTGACAGTGCATGCATCAGTGACACTGTACCTCTTGTCCACCTGTTGGAACATACGCTGCATGGAATAATGGACAGGGCACTTGAGGCAGAACAGAGGCAGGAAGAGGAGGGCTTCCTTGCCTCTCAAGGCCCCCTTTACCCAGACAGTGTTCCTTCTGTCCCACCCATCGCACAGGAAGAGGAGGAGGAGGAGGATTGTGTCAGCATGGAGGTGGAGCTTGGCACTCAGCATCATCAGCAGCAGTCTTTTAGGGATGATTTACAGTCCCAAGAAACCCGTGGACTTGTACGTGGCTGGGAGGAGGTGGCTGCGGATCATGTCGTCCTTAGTGACCCAGAGGACTCCGGACCGAATGCCTCTGCTAACTTACGCTGCATGGCCTCCCTGATCCTGCAAAGTCTGCGGAAGGATCCTCGTATTCTTCGGATCAAGGAGAGGGACCATTACTGGCTGGCCACTCTCCTTGATCCACGGTACAAGGGTAAGGTTGCGGACGTTATCTTACCGTCGCAGAGGGAGCAAAGGATGAGATAACTCCGGGAGGCCTTGCAGAAAGGTCTGTGCAACGCGTTCCCAGAGACTGGGAGGTTACAAACTCCTGGTCCTGGACAACGAGTTGCTGAGGCTTCGGTCAGTCAAAGAAGGAGCGGTGGGGAAGGTGGCCGTCTGACCGATGCTTTCAGACAATTCTTTAGTCCGCAGCCCCAAGGTATGATCGGTTCCAGCAACCATCGCCAGCGTCTGATATACATGGTGCAGGAATACCTAGGGGCAAGGTCAGACTTGGACACCTTCCCCACCAAAAATCCTCTGAGCTTGCACAGTATGCAATTGAGCTACTGGCCTGTCCTGCATCCAGCGTTCTTTCAGAACGCACATTCAGTGCTGCTGGAGGATTTGTCACGGATCACAGGGTGCGCCTGTACACCGACTCGGTTGATCGACTGACCTTCATAAAGATGAACCAGTCTTGGATCACCACCAGCTACCAAACACCTGAAGCTGATATAACAGACTAATTTATTTTCAAATGTCACATCCCTTCAAGACTGATGCTGAGTGACTGTCCTGTTATGTTGACTGACTATCCTCCTCCTCCTCAATGATCCGATTGATGATGATAGCTTGGAAGAACATTTTTGTTTCTGGGTGCCGCCACCAGTGCCTAAGACCCAATTTTTTAGCCCCTGTTTAACAGGGGCATGTAATTACAATTTTTTATGCAATGCTTTGCAGCAGGGCTCATTCCTGCACTCCAACTAGAGTATCTGGGAGAGGTTGCAGTGTCGTGGCACCAGCACCAGTGCCTAAGGCCCAATTTTTCAGCCCCTGTTTAACAGGGGCGTGTAATTACAATTTTGATGCAATACTTTGCAACAGGGCTCATTGCTGTGCTCCAAGTACAGTATCTGTGAGGGGTTGCAGTGTTGTGGCACCAGTGCCAAAGGCCCAATTTTTCAGCCCCTGTTCAACAGGGGCATGCAATTACAATTCTTGATCTAATAATTCACAGCAGGGCCCATTCATGTGCCCACCTAGAGTAACTGTGAGGGCTTACAGTGTTGTGTCAACACCACCACCACCACCACCAAAGGCCCAATTTTTCAGCCCCTGTTCAACAGGGGCATGCAATTACAATTCTTGATATAATAATTCACAGCAGGGCCCATTCATTCGCCCACCAAGAGTAACTGTGAGGGCTTACAGTGTTGTGGCAACACCAACATGTAAGGGGCAAATTTCAGCAGAGTATATAGGGCAGGCCCCTACTTTCAAACATCCAACTTACAAACGACTCCTACTTGCAAACGGAAGGAGACAACAGGATGTGAGAGGAAATCTACCCCTAGGAAGGGAAATTCTCTCCTGTAAGAGTTAATATGGGAAAAAGGTGTCTCCTCTCTACTGATGCTTTATCACCAATCCTTGTTTCAATAAAAACCCCACTTTTCAAAAACATTTGTCATTGGGACGGAAAGTGAGGTGAAATGTTCTGAACAGAGGCACAGACAGCAAAACAAATGTTACAGGGGTGATAACCCTTCCCTATGTTTTCCAAAAAGCTTAAAAATAGATTTTTTGGCTGGAGCTACACTTAAACAATGTACCTGTTCAAAATTACAAACAGAGTCTACATAAGAACAAACCTACAGTCCCTGTCTTGTATGCACCGCCTGTATACGGCTGTTCAGAGTATATAGGGCCTTTTTTATTTTGTGTGCGGGGTTCCCCTTAATATCCATACAAGACCCAAAGGGGCTGGTAATGGGCTGCGGTAGGGGGGGGGTGATGGGGTAGCTATGCCATTCTTCTCAAAGATTTTCATCCATATTACCGGGACCAGACATTACATTAAAGCCGCAAGCAGTTTTAATGGCTTTTTTTTCCTTTAGAAATGTCATTTTGCGCAGGGACAGTTCTAAACACGGGAAACACGTGGCACTTCACAGGCATACTTTAGACACCCCCAGGTACGATATTTAAAGGAATATTTGACTTTTTTTTTCACTTTATGCATCATTAAAATGACTGCTCCCGAAAAACGGCCGTTTTTAAAACTTCTTTTTGCATTCATACATGTCCCCTGGTGCAGAACCCGGGTTCCCAAACCCTTTTTAGGACAATAACATGCATAATAGTCATTATAATTAGCACTTTAGATTTCGAACGTTCGTATCCATTGTATTTAATAGGGTTCTAACGTTCGTGCGAACTTTCGGTCCGTTCGCGGGTTCTGGTGCGAACCGAACCCGGGGGTGTTCGGCTCATCCCTACTTGTGAGACGTTTCTGTGGAACTAACATATACAGTATGTAGCATGGTATTGGGTTCTGATTTACAAAGCCAGCATGCAACTGAAATTTGTTTTGATTTTATTTTATGAAGAGCAGTGGGGACCTGGTGCCACCGGTCAGAATCTTGTATCAATGTTCTTGAAGTGTACTCGCTGTAGAGGATGTGAGTTCTAGGTGGATTAGACATAACTGTTGTTCCAGGAGAATCTGGGTGCCCAGGTCACTTTACTAAGGGGTTAAACCGTTATGGTGGGTAGCTTAATGCCCACCTCTAGGTAATTTTTTTATTTCTTTTTAACATTGGAGACAATTTTTAAGAAATGCTATCGATGTAAATGATTATATAGTCTAGGCCAATTACTTTCTTAAATATATTTGCTTATTGGCAGCATTGTTTACACCAAATAATAGAGAAACGTGCTGTCACCAAAATATCTGAGACTAAAGCCCTGTACACACGATCAGATTTCCTATGGATTCTAATCCGATGGATTTTTCCATCGAAAATCCGATGAAGCTGACTTCCATCAGTCTTGCCTACACACCATCAGTCAAAAATCCAACCGTCCCAAACGCCATGACGTAAAACACTCCGACAAGCCGAGAAAAATTAGGTTTAATGCTTCTGAGCATGCGTCGACTTGATTCTGAGCATGTGTGGGTTTTTTGTCCAATGGAGTTCCACACAGACGATCGGAATTTGCTATCGTTTTTTTCCCATCGGATAAATTTAAAACATGTTCTATTTTTTCACTAAAGACAATCCGCTGTTCACTTTGCAAGAGAAGTTGCACTTTCCAAGGGGATGTGCCGCAGAGCTTAGTAAATGTTGTGAAGTTTTACCTTACAAAGAATACCTAATCATGCAAGGAAAGTTTAAAAAAAAAAAGCTATTTTGCTTGTACATGATTGGGTGATGGAAGTCAGCAGAGCTTCACCACATTCATTTGGCTCTGGGGCAAATTCCCTTACAAAGTACAACTTCCGTTGCAAAAAGAGAAGCCTATTTACCTTTAGTAAATCAACCCCAAATGTGCAAATATCTGCTTACCTACATTGACCAACCCTTCAATCAGAACAAACGGGTTGCAATTACAGTTGGTGCTGCAAACCAAAGACTTTCACACATGAGTAATTTGCTCACGCATGTAAAAGCATTAGAGAAAATTGAGAGAAAGGGGTGTTCTTGGGCCTAAACTGTTTATTTCATCTAAGCCTTCATTTTTATGTTCAACTTTATCCAAATTATTTACATTACAGTTAACATACATTGCCTACAAATAAGATGGAGTAAAAAGGCACATACTTGCTTCTTTTACAATACACTACACATTAATGCTAAAACTGCGGGGATGATTATATGTACTGTAGCTCAATTGTGCTACTAAAGGTAGAAAAGTACTTTACTGATGAGTAGTTCCCACAATGGTTACGGTGTACTCTCAGGAACTGTTCCACACCTTATTTCTCTATAATACTGTTTATAATTCTTAACATATAATTTAGGGCTATATAAAGTGTTTTGTTTTATTTATCATTCTCACTGCCATATTTACAACGTACTCTGTTTGCACCCTTTGTATATTCAGTTTAGCATGCCTGGGAAATGTATGAAAAATATTTTATAGTACATTCTCTCATTATTTATTTTTGTCATCTGTATCATTAAGTTTTGCACATGTGTGGGGATTGATATACATTTCATTGTGTGCACTCAGATTTTACCCAGTAGAGAATACCCTATTCTGGGAAGTAATGTTAATACAAAGTACTCTATCATTTGTTACCAGAAAAGATCTAAACCCAAATGATAAAGGGGAAGATGGTGGTACAGAACCTGGGCTACAGCACCCGCACAGCAGATCAGCAGATGCTGCATTCTCTGGGCAGGTATCTGAATTGAGGACATGGTAACAGGTAAGACTGGAGAAAAAAAAAAGATGGGGGGACGGTGGGACTGAGATTCCTCTTTAGGATGATTTAGACGTGGAGTTAAATGGTTGCATAGTTAGGGTTTGTATTTTGAAAAAATGGAAATTATTAAGTAGCCATATGACTGTTTACATTTCTGGGGTTGATTTACTAAAGGCAAATAGACTGTTTACTTTGAAATATAATCTTCCCTTACCTTCGAGAATAAGGTGAAGCTCTATTAACCGCCACCATCCAATCATGTACAAGCAAAAATATATATTTTTTTATTTTCATGCACATAATTGATAATTTTTGCAAAGTGGAGCAGCCTATAAATCAACTTATTTGAGTCAGTTATTTTGAAAGGAATCAACTTTGGGTCTACACCCTGAGTGGTGCACAGTTGGATTACATAGGCTAACCTCCCGTAATCGTGCAGTAATCTGAATGTTTGCGATTACCAGCTAGGTTATTTATTTTATTTGTTTAGGATTTGATCACTACCCCTTAGCAAGTAATCATTAGCAATGTTAGTAGCACAGTTGTGCTTACTTGTGTAGCTCTAGCCCATGGATATGCAATTAGCGGACCTCCAGCTGTTGCAAAACTACACGTCCCATCATGCCTCTGCCTCTGAGTGTCATGCTTGCTGCTGTCAGAGTCTCGCTATGCCTCATGGGACTTGTAGTTTGGCAACAGCTGGAGGTCCGCTAATTGCATATCCCTGCGTAGCCTAAAGCAGATACATGCTCCATGTGTAAAGAAAGAAAATACCGTGCTAACAGGAATTAAAATATACCTAAACTATGCAGCAGATAAAAAGTGAAAATACACACTAATAAACAACGGCAAGAGGTGTAGCCGGGCTATGCTCCATGTGTGATTGAGACAAAAAAAAAATTGGACGATGCCCCTACCTACATATGACCAATACAGGAAATGTATTTATGTATTTATTTTTTAATGCATTTTAAGATAAAATCACTTGTTGGCTGTCAGTAACTATTGGATACTTTGGCAGGTTAGGTTTTCTTGGGCTCTTCATAGTAAGAAATACAAAATCCATCAGCAACTGTTTGGAAATGCCATTTAGCGTATAGCTGACTGAGGGGTATTACAGGGTTTCGAGGCAGGAGTCATGCCTTCTGAAAGTGAATATCCCCACAGGGTTTAGACTAATTGGAACACAGTAATGCCCCTGGCCCCTAGCCTTACCAGTTTCTCTTCCTACTCCCCCCCCCCCACAATTTCACAGTACCCCAACCTCCCCCTTTTTTTTCTTTTCTTCCTTGCTGCCTATTTTGCTCCCCGTTCAAGATAATCCTAAATTGGTGGGTTTGTCAGGGCCATAGTTGTTACCAGTCTTGAGGCACAGGGTTTGATGTTCCCACTTAACCCAGTTAATGTTTGCTCAGATGTTCACCTGTAGTGTTTTACACTTGCACTATTTGCTACTATATTAGATGCTCTATTGACAAATAGTTGTGAATCCCTGTATTTTAGAACATTTGTACCTGATCATTGCATATCTTGATCTGCCTTTGTGCACCTCTTTAAATAGAAATGCAACAGCAAAAAAGGGAAGCCAGCAGGTAACTAAAATCCCCCATGCTAGATAAAAATATATGATTTTTAAGAAGATTTACTGTGTACTATAAATTAAAACATGCCTTCTGAAAAACTATATGCCAGACGGCACAGTATGTCAGAGGATTGCTGATTTGATGCCTACTGTCAGTATGATCAACATCCAGAGATCTATTTAGAAGCAATTTGTCATATATTGTTTGACACAAATAAAGAAAGGCTGACAATTCCCAAAATGTAGACGTCTTCAGAATGAATGGATCTTGATGAACTCAAATTAGATAACCATAGGTTTTCCTATGTGATTTTGTGCATGTGCATATGTTTGTGTATAGCTAGCATAATGTTTTTTAGTATTCAAAATCACCAGACCTCACCTTAGATTATATCATCTTTATGCAACTTGGTTCTTACTAGGCCACTGACCCAAAGACTTGGGTCTCTGATGTATTCTCCATTTTTAATTAGCTAAGGTCATCAATCATTCCAGGTTCATCTACCTGCTGCCTCAGACAAGCTGCAGGCTTATACCCCACAGGGACACATAATTGAGGCCATATGCACAAAAAAAGGGGATTGGAATAGTTGTGTTATTCTACTTTTCTTCACTATGCTCACTAAATCATGTAGCCTGAATGTATTCCAGAGTATGTATCTACTAAATATTTTACATTTGTCCCATCCTATAAAATGTATGTCTGCCCAAACATCTCTGGCAGGCATACTGTTCATATCATCACAATGTTGTGGTGGAAAAATTTAAACATTTAATTTACTTACTCATAAAATTATTTTCTGTTCTGTTCTTTGAGGGACACAGTCCATGATCCATATATCATGATCAATGGGTTAATGTCACCTGCACCACTTGTCATGATCTATGGATAACCAGCTGTAAGTCCGTAAAAGAATGACAGGGAAAGACTACATTTCAAGTAACTGGCAGAAAATAGACAGTTGTGGTGGCTGTTAAAAAATGATCCAACCACCGAAGGATCTGGTTTTCATTTAAGTATTGTATCAACTAAACTTGCATGGGGTATTTGCCACACCACCCTGCTTTTCTTATTCCTTAAATGATCAGTAAAAAAGAACTTGGGAGCAGTGCCTGATTAATTTCAGTGGAGGCATCTAGGCAGTCGAAAATTTGGGGCCCCTCCCACAGGTTTCTGGAGGTTTCAAGTGTGTGTGCTCTAGTGGGATAACATACAGTAGGTGCCGCCGATATTGTGTTTCTATCGCGCTCCCATCGCTGAGATTCTCGGCGACAGGAGTGCCGAGATGTCGGCAGCAGGGTGGCGACACGTGTCGCGCTCGCTGCAATAGCGAGGAGACGCGACACTGTATTGAGCGAGGATCCGACGCGGATTCCCGCCAATACCAGGCACTGCGTTTGGTATGAATCCTGAGCGGGAACGCCACGCCAATTTTTAAAGAAAAAACCGGCGTGGGTTCCCCCTCCAGGAGCATACCAGGCCCTTGGGTCTGGTCTGGATTTGAAGGGGAACCCTACGCCGAAAAAACGGCGTGGGGGTCCCCCTCAAGATCCAAACTAGACCCTTATCCGAGCACGCAACCTGGCAGGCCGCAGGGGAAGAGGGGGGGACGAGAGCGCCCCCCCTCCCTCCTGAACCGTACCAGGCCACATGCCCTCAACATGGGGGATTTGGTGCTCTGGGGCAGGGGGGCGACCTGCGGCCCCCCACCCCAGAGCACCCTGCCCCCATGTTGATGAGGACAGGGCCTCTTCCCGACAACCCTGGCCGTTGGTTGTCGGGGTCTGCGGGCGGGGGGCTTATCGGAATCCGGGAGCCCCCTTTAATAAGGGGGCCCCCAGATCCCGGCCCCCCCACCCTATGTGAATGAGTATGGGGTACATCGTACCCCTACCCATTCACCTGGTGGAAAATAAATGGAAATAAAAACACAACACAGTTTTTAAAAGTATTTTATTGCACCGCTCCGGAGGTCTTCTTCCGACTTCGGGGGTCTCCGGTGTCGTCGCCACGTTCTCCGGTTCTTTCTTCTGCCGGGCCTCCGCTAACTTCTTTTTAGCTCTTTTGCTAACGGAGGCCCGGTCTTCTCCGTCGTCTTCTTCTTCTTCTCCCGCTCTCCGGTTCTTCTCCCGCTCTCCGGTTCTTTCTTCCGCCGGGCCTCCGCTAACTTCTTTTTAGCTCTTTTGCTAGCAGAGGCCCGGTCTTCTCCGTCGCCTCGTCCGGCTCTCCGTTGTCCTTCTGCCGGCCCCTCCACTAACTTCTTGTAGCTCTTTTGCTAGGGGAGGAGCCGGTCTTCTCCGTCGTCGGCGTCTTCTTCCCTCTTCTCCTCGATGTTGACTCGTCGCTTTCTCTCGCAGTAATGGTAAATCTTCGGTCCGCAGAGATTAATATAGGCTTCACATGACGTCACAGTCACATGGTCCCATGACGTCACAGTCACATGCTCCGGGGCACAGAAGAAAGAACCGGAGAACGCGGCGACGACACCGGAGACCCCCGAAGTCGGAAGAAGACCTCCGGAGCGGTGCAATAAAATACTTTTAAAAACTGTGTTGTGTTTTTATTTCCATTTATTTTCCACCAGGTGAATGGGTAGGGGTACGATGTACCCCATACTCATTCACATAGGGTGGGGGGGCCGGGATCTGGGGGCCCCCTTATTAAAGGGGGCTCCCGGATTCCGATAAGTCCCCCGCCCGCAGACCCCGACAACCATCAACATGGGGGCAGGGTGCTCTGGGGTGGGGGGGCCGCAGGTCGCCCCCCTGCCCCAGAGCACCAAACCCCCCATGTTGAGGGCATGTGGCCTGGAACAGTTCAGGAGGGAGGGGGGGCCGCTCTCATCCCCCCCTCTTCCCCTGCGGCCTGCCAGGTTGCGTGCTCGGATAAGGGTCTGGTTTGGATCTTGAGGGGGACCCCCACGCCATTTTTTCGGCGTAGGGTTCCCCTTCAAATCCAGACCAGACCCAAGGGCCTGGTATGCTCCTGGAGGGGGAATCCACGCCGTATTTTTCTTTAAAAATTGGCGTGGAGTTCCCGCTCAGGATTCATACCAAACGCAGTGCCTGGTATTCAGACCAAACGCAGTGCCTGATTCCCGCCTATCGGCAATGCGTGTCGCTCATCGTGAAAGGAACATTTTTTCCTTTCCCGATGACGAGACAGCTCGGCGCTGGCTCTCGCGACGGAGCTCATAGGGTGTCAATATCGCCGCTAGAAGCGGCGAGATTGACACAATATCGGCGGCACCTACTGTACAACTAAGTAGTGTGCACTTCGGCCGCTAGATGAAAATGACCATCACACTACTGTACATTGCATATACGTAGGTTGCACCAACATTTTTTACAAACTGACAGCTGAAAGAAGATGAGCTTTTAGGAGGCAAACTGTAATGTAAACCTGATATGTATGGCTTATGTACTTTATAAATGTAATGTAGGCAATAACAACTTACAGTATTTTCTCTGTAAAAGAGAAGTACGGGAATTTTTTTTGGGGGGGGAATCATACTTACGTAGGTGGATGCAGCATCGGTCTGATGCTGCATCTGTTCCCCACCGGCTCTAAGACTGAGAACCGAGCGATCAATCACCACTGATCGCTCGGTTCTCAGAGCTCCCTGAGCAGAGAGTCATTGACTGTCGGTCACCAGCATTCTGCTCTGCCCCCCCATGCTCAATGGAGCGCTGGGCTGTGAAGAGCGGCGGGCTCAGGCTCATAGCCGGGCGACGGTCCAGGTATGTGGGCGGATACGAACCATATGGTCACCATCTCTCCTGAGCCTCTGACGTCAGCTGGCAGTGGGCTTCAGCCTGCTGTCTGCTGAAAATGGGTCAGGGGTTTGCAGAACAAACTACGCGCCTGTGATCCACAGAATGTAAATCCCTTTAATGTAAAATTGTTATTTCTTTAAGTTGACTAAATTTATTTTTGTAAATAATAAAAAAAAAAGCTTCATTTCTAACTTTCTTTCAAGATCAAATCAATAATAAATTAATCTGTTGTCATGGGGCCTGTAGGCTAGTACATACTCTTCTCATTTGGGAATCTGGCACTGCCCGGGCGTTGAGGGAATTCTAAAGTGGCACATACTGTAAGAAGCAGACACATCCTGGTGTTTCATTCCAATACTCTCCAAAAGGAGAGTGTAGGAACATGGGAGTTGCTTGGAGGTACTAGCCTTTTCCCATCACAGGTTCACTTTAAGAAAATGTCAGTGCTACAAATGTATTTATTTTTGTAATGCTTGTAATGCCAATATGTTCTATTATCCAAGTTGTTTGTATTTTCAGTTACATAGTGCTTCATATTTTTTAAATTAATATGCAATATTTTATGCTTCAGATAATGTACAGTATATGTTTCAACTTCAAAGTAATTTGCTGTAGAAAATCCAATTAGGAAAACAAACTTTTCATTTGCTTCAAAAGGTGTGATGTCTGTATTCATTGTCTCTTTCCCAATTTATGGCTCTGACATTGTAATACAAGGTCACATTTCCTGTCTTATTTTAATAGAGATAGCTCCACTGCCTGAAACACAAGTACAAAAATACCTTGCTGGCTACAGATTAAGCAGACCTTATTTGGAGTGCAGCCTATATTGCACATGCATGTAGAATCTTAAGGTGCACCTAACATCAGATACATGTTTTATGTTATATGTAGCATTGGTAAGTAATGTGTAACACTTACAGTAATTTAGAAACTTTCAAAGAAATGATCGTACCTATCCTGATAATGAACTTGATTTACTAAATTAGTACAGCATGTTCACTTTGCAAAGTAAATTTAATGGATGTGTAGCTGTGCTGACTTTCAACATCCAATCATGGGTGAGGAAAAACCCTGTTCTTTTAATTTTTCTTGTACAGGATTGGGTATTCTTTGCTAGAGATGGCCTTGCGGTTCGCCCCGCGGTCCATTCGCGGCGAACTTTGCACGTTCGCTATTCGCCAAACCGGCGGCCATATGGCACTGTTCGCGGCCGCCATATTCTTTTACATTGTGAAGAACTTTGACCCATGACACATCCATCATGTGGTACAGGACAGCCAATTGAGACATTTCAGCACATGGACATACCCCCTACTTTATAAATAGACCTGATCTGGCTGCCATTTTACATTCTGTCTTTTGTCAGTGTAGGGAAAGGTTGCTGTGTGGAGCAGGGACAGACTGTAATCACTAGCTATTAGGTCCACAAAAGTCCTTTTAAGGACTGGTATAGGTGTACTATTGTTTGGTGTGCAGTATATAAGGGTCTAATACACTTATAATATACTTTTAAATATAGAAAGCATATTATAGTGCATTTCTATTGTGCAGCATTGTGACTGCAGTGCTGAGCGATTCTGCAGCTGTCTTTTGTCAATGTAGGGAGAGGTTGCTGTGTGTAGCAGGGACAGACTGTAATCACTAGCTATTAGGTCCACAAAAGTCTTTTTAAGGACTGGTATAGGTGTACTATTAGGTGTGCATCATATAGGGGTGTAATACACGTCTAAAATACTTTCAAATATAGAAAGCATAGTATAGTGCATTTCTACTGTGCAGCATTGTGACTGCTGAGCGGTTCTGCAGCTCTTTTTGTCAGTGTAGGGAGAGGTTGCTGTGTGTCGCAGGGACAGACTGTAGCGACACAAATCGCTAACGATTAGAGGTCCACAAAAGTCCTTTTAAGGACTGGTATAGGTGTACTATATCACCCCTAAATTTGGGATACCCGCTACAATAACTTATAAAAAAAAAAATTATGGCAACTTTTCCAATAGCAGGATCATCTCCTGCACCCCCTTCATAGCCTGGCCTTGCCTCTCCTCCATGGCCTTCATGCGCTCCTGAATTGATGAAATTTTGCAGATAAAAAAAGAATGCTTGTCGTTGTCGATCGCAGATTCGCTTAATACTTCTGGTTAGTGATGAGCCGAACACCCCCGGGTTCGGTTCGCACCAGAACCCGCGAACGGACCGAAAGTTCGCACAAACTTTAGAACCTTATTAAATACAATGGATGCGAACGTTCGAAATCTAAAGTGCTAATTATAACGACTATTATGCATGTTATTGTCCTAAAAAGGCTTTGGGAACCCGGGTTCTGCACCAGGGGACATGTATTAATGCAAAAAGAAGTTTTAAAAACTGCAGTTTTTCTGGAGCAGTCATTTTAATGATGCATAAAGTGAAAAAAAAAAAGTCAAATATTCCTTTAAATATCGTACCTGGGGGGTGTCTAAAGTATGCCTGTGAAGTGCCACGTGTTTCCCGTGTTTAGAACTGTCCCTGCACAAAATTACATTTCTAAAGAAAAAAAAGCCATTTAAAACTGCTGGGGCTTTAATGTAATGTCTGGTCCCGGTAATATGAATGAAAATCTTTAAGAAAAATGGCATAGCTACCCCATCACACCCCCCCCCCCCCCCACCCCAGCCCATTACCAGCCCCTTTGGGTCTTGTATGGATATTAAGGGGAACCCCGCACACAAAATAAAAAAGGCCCTATATACTCTGAACAGCCGTATACAGGCGGTGCATACAAGACAGGGACTGTAGGTTTGTTCTTATGTAGAATCTGTTTGTAATTTTGAACAGGTACATTGTTTAAGTGTAGCTCCAGCCAAAAAATCTATTTTTAAGCTTTTTGGAAAACATAGGGAAGGGTTATCACCCCTGTAACATTTGTTTTGCTGTCTGTGCAGTGTGCACCTGTTCAGAACAGTTCACCTCACTTTCCGTCCTAATGACAAATGTTGTTGAAAATGTTGAAAATTTGGGGTTTTTATTGAAACAAGAATTGGTGATAAAGAATCAGTGGAGAGGAGACACTTTTTTTCCCATATTAACTCTTACAGGAGAGAATTTGCCTTCCTAGGGGTAGATTTCCTCTCACTTCCTGTTGTATCCTTCCGTTTGCAAGGAGGAGTCGTTTGTAAGTTGGATGTTTGAAAGTAGGGGCCTGCCGTATATACTCAGCTGAAATTTGCCCCTTACATGTTGGTGTTGCCACAACACTGTGAGCCCTCACAGTTACTCTTGGTGGGCACATGAATGGGCCCTGCTGTGAATTATTAGATCAAGAATTGTAATTGCATGCCCCTGTTGAACAGGGGCTAAAAAATTGGGCCTTTGGTGGTGGTGGTGGTGGTGGTGTTGACACAACACTGTAAGGCCTCACAGTTAGTCTTGGTGGGCGCAGGAATGGGCCCTGCTGTGAATTATTAGATCAAGAATTGTAATTACATGCCCCTGTTAAACAGGGGCAGAAAAATTGGGCCTTAGGCACAGGTGCCACAACACTGCAACCCCTCACAGATACTGTACTTGGAGCACAGCAATGAGCCCTGTTGCAAAGTATTGCATCAAAAATTGTAATTACACGCCCCTGTTAAACAGGGGCTGAAAAATTGGGCCTTTGGTGGTGGTGGTGGTGGTGGTGTTGACACAACACTGTAAGGCCTCACAGTTAGTCTTGGTGGGCGCAGGAATGGGCCCTGCTGTGAATTATTAGATCAAGAATTGTAATTACATGCCCCTGTTAAACAGGGGCAGAAAAATTGAGCCTTAGGAACTGGTGCCACAACACTGCAACCCCTCACAGATACTGTACTTGGAGCACAGCAATGAGCCCTGTTGCAAAGTATTGCATCAAAAATTGTAATTACACGCCCCTGTTAAACAGGGGCTGAAAAATTGGGCCTTAGCCACTGGTGCTGGTGCCACGACACTGCAACCACTCCCAGATACTCTAGTTGGAGTGCAGGAATGAGCCCTGCTGCAAAGCATTGCATAAAAAATTGTAATAACACACCCCTGTTAAACAGGGGCTGAAAAATTGGGCCTTAGCCACTGGTGGCGGCACCCAGAAACAAAAATGTTCTTCCAAGCTATCATCGTCAATCGGATCATTGAGGAGGAGGAGGATAGTCAGTCAACATAACAGGACAGTCACTCAGCATCAGCATCAGTCTTGAAGGGATGTGACATTTGAAAATAAATTAGTCTGTTATATCAGCTTCAGGTGTTTGGTAGCTGGTGGTGATCCAAGACTGGTTCATCTTTATGAAGGTCAGTCGATCAACAGAGTCGGTGGACAGGCGCACCCTGTGATCCGTGACAAATCCTCCAGCAGCACTGAATGTGCGTTCTGAAAGAACGCTGGATGCAGGACAGGCCAGTAGCTCAATTGCATACTGTGCAAGCTCTGGCCAGTGATCCATCCTCAAGACCCAGTAAGCCAGAGGATTTTTGGTGGGGAAGGTGTCCAAGTCTGACCTTGCCCCTAGGTATTCCTGCACCATGTATATCAGACGCTGGCGATGGTTGCTGGAACCGATCATACCTTGGGGCTGCGGACTAAAGAATTGTCTGAACGCTTCGGTCAGACGGCCACCTTCCCCACCGCTCCTTCTTTGACTGACCGAAGCCTCAGCAACTCGTTGTCCAGGACCAGGAGTTTGTAACCTCTCAGTCTCTGGGAACGCGTTGCACAGACCTTTCTGCAAGGCCTCCCGGAGTTGTCTCATCCTCTGCTCCCTTTGCGACGGTAAGATATGGTCCGCAACCTTACCCTTGTACCGTGGATCAAGGAGAGTGGCCAGCCAGTAATGGTCCCTCTCCTTGATCCGAAGAATATGAGGATCCTTCCGCAGACTTTGCAGGATCAGGGAGGCCATGCAGCATAGGTTAGCTGAGGCATTCAGTCCGGAGTCCTCTGGGTCACTAAGGACGACATGATCCGCAGCCACCTCCTCCCAGCCACGTACAAGTCCACTGGTTTCTTGGGACTGTAAATCATCCCTAAAAGACTGCTGCTGATGATGCTGAGTGCCAGGCTCCACCTCCATGACACAATCCTCCTCCTCCTCCTCTTCTTCCTGTGTGATGGGTGGGACAGAAGGAACACTGTCTAGGTAAAGGGGGCCTTGAGAGGCAAGGAAGTCCTCCTCTTCCTGCCTCTGTTCTGCCTCAAGTGCCCTGTCCATTATTCCACGCAGCGTATGTTCCAACAGGTGGACAAGAGGTACAGTGTCACTGATGCATGCACTGTCACTGCTCACCATCCTCGTGGCCTCCTCAAATGGTGCCAGGACAGTGCATGCATCGCTGATCATGCCCCACTGGCGTGGTGAAAAAAAACCGAGCTCCCCTGACCCTGTCCTGGTGCCGTAGTCGCACAGGTACTCCTTGATGGCCCTCTGCTGCGTGTGCAGCCGCTGCAGCATGGCCAACATTGAGTTCCACCTGGTGGGCATGTCACATATAAGGCGGTTCTTGGGCAGGTTCAACTCCTTTTGCAGCTCAGCCAGGCGAGCACTGGCATTATAAGATCTGCGGAAATGCACACAGACTTTCCTGGCCTGCCTCAGGACATCCTGTAAGCCCGGGTACCTGCCCAAGAACCGCTGCACCACCAGGTTAAGGACGTGAGCCACACAGGGCACATGGGTCAGTTGTCCCTGTCGGAGAGCGGAGAGGAGGTTGGTGCCATTGTCGCAAACTACCATTCCTGGCTTAAGCTGGCGTGGCGTCAACCACCTCTCGGCCTGCCCCTGCAGAGCAGACAGAACCTCTGCCCCAGTGTGGCTCCTGTCCCCCAAACACACCAGCGCAAGCACGGCATGGCATCTTTTTGCCTGCGTACTTGCATAGCCCCTTGAATGCCTACGGAGCACCGCTGGTTCCGAGGACAAAGCACAGGAAGAGGCCACGGAGGAAGAAGAAGAGGAGGGGGTGGAGGACAGAGGTGTGTCACAACCAGTAGTAGCATTTTGGAGGCGTGGCGGTGGAACAACCTCCAACACTACTGCACCTTGTCCTGCATCCTTCCCAGCTGCCAAAAGAGTGACCCAATGGGCCGTGAAAGAAAAGTAACGTCCCTGTCCATGCCTGCTGGACCATGAGTCAGCGGTAATATGCACCTTACCGCTGACCGCCCTGTCCAGCGAGGCCAAGACATTGCCTTCCACATGCCGGTAGAGAGCCGGAATCGCCTTCCGTGAGAAAAAGTGGCGTTTGGGAACCTGCCACTGAGGAACCGCACATTGCACAAACTCAAGGGGGCCGAGTCTACCAACTGAAAAGGCAGCAGTTGAAGCGCTAGCAATTTAGCCAAGCTAGCATTCAACCGCTGGGCATGTGGATGGCTGGGAGTGAACTTCTTTCGACGGTCCAGCAGCTGGGGCAGGGAAATTTGCCTGCTAGAATCGGACGTTGGTGTACTGCTAGCAGAGTGCCCGCAAGTACTTGGCTGTGACACACCTAATTCTACACCTTCATTCCTCTCAGAGCAGGTTTCAGAGAGGACTGAAGGTATAGTGGGGTTGGAGATCCCAGCTGATGCGGTGCAAGAAGAGGTCAGCTTTGTTCTTTGGTGTGGGTCTTTAAGGTAGGCTTGCCAACGAGCTGCATGGCAGGTCAACATATGTCTGGTCAAGCATGTGGTGCCCAAGCGGGTGATGTTTTGGCCACGCGATATACGCTTGAGACATATGTTGCAAACAGCAGCTGTGCGATCTGATGCACTTGACTCAAAAAAGGCCCACACCAAAGAACTTTTTGAATAACGGGCAGAGGCAGCGCCCTGCACAGGCGGAGCTCTGCGGTGTGATTCCGTCGGTGTGCTGCCCTTACGCTGGCCCCCGAGGGCATCCTGCCTCGTTGGAGATGTACCTCCTCCTCATCCTCCTCCTCCTCTCTCCTATTAGGCACCCACGTGGAGTCAGTGACCTCATCATCCCCTCCCTCCTCATCACTGGAGCCAATCTGGCAGTATGCTGCAGCTGCTGGAACATGACTGCCAGATTGGTGTCCTTCTTGAGCATCCCCTCTCTCTGCTCTCACGCTACTGCCTTCCTCTAGCTGGGTATCATCATCAGACCCTTCGAAACGCTGGGCATCCTCCTGGAGCATGTACCCAACACTGTGCTCAAACAGTTCGGGGGACTCCTCAGGAGGACATGGTTGGTCTAGGGAAGGAGTGACTGATGATGACATTGATACCAGGGAAGAGGACGCTTTGGCAGCTGCTTAGCCAGTACCCTGAGCCTGGGTGAGAGAGGATGAGGAGGATGAGGAGGGCTTGGTCATCCACTCTACCAAGTCTTCGGCATGATGCGGCTCAACACGTCCAGCTGCCGAAAAGAAGGACAAGCGTGTCCCATGGCCACGTGCTGATGGCGATGCACCGCGTCCACGACCAGCACTGTTGTCTCTAGACACAGAGCCTGCTTGCCCTCTTTTTTTGGCTCCTGACTGTCTGCCTCTCCTTGTTTGCCTTCCAGACATTCTAATGGCCTGCAGGGAAATGGGAAAAGCAGCAATACAGGCTAAGTTAAGGTGTAATATGGTCAGGAGGTACACTCCGCCCGCTGTAAGTGCCGCAAAATCCTGTTGGTGTAACACACCAGGAAAAAGCAGCAATACAGGCTAAGTTAAGGTGTAATATGGTCAGGAGGCACACTCCGCCCGCTGTAAGTGCCGCAAAATCCTGTTGGTGTAACACACCAGGAAAAAGCAGCAATACAGGCTAAGTTAAGGTGTAATATGGTCAGGAGGTACACTCCGCCCGCTGTAAGTGCCGCAAAATCCTGTTGGTGTAACACACCAGGAAAAAGCAGCAATACAGGCTAAGTTAAGGTGTAATATGGTCAGGAGGCACACTCCGCCCGCTGTAAGTGCCGCAAAATCCTGTTGGTGTAACACACCAGGAAAAAGCAGCAATACAGGCTAAGTTAAGGTGTAATATGGTCAGGAGGTACACTCCGCCCGCTGTAAGTGACGCAAAATCCTGTTGGTGTAACACACCAGGAAAAAGCAGCAATACAGGCTAACTTCAGGTGTATAATGTGCAGGAGGCTTAGCAACAATGACACTGACACTGTCCCCTGCCTATCCTTCTCTCTCCCTGCACACAAGGTTTATCAAAGTATATGACACTGACACTCTCCCTGCCTATCCTTCTCTCTCCCTGCACACAAGGTTTAGCAAAGAATATGACACTGACACTGTCCCCTGCCTATTCTTCTCTCTCCCTGCACACAAGGTTTATCAAAGTATATGACACTGACACTCTCCCTACCTATCCTTCTTTCTCCCTACACACAAGGTTTAGCAAAGAATATGACACTGACACTCTCCCTGCCTATCCTTCTCTGTCCCTACACACAAGGTTTAGCAAAGAATAGATTTGACAAGATTTGACACTGTCCCTGCCTATCCTTCACTTTCCCTGCTCCGGAACACACTACAAAAGGCCGCCGCGCTGGCGGCCTTTTATAGTGTGGGGCGTGTACTAAACCCCCTCAGCTATAATTGGCCACAGGCATCCTGCCTGTGGCCAATCATTGCTCTCCTCGCTGCCGACGCTGTGATTGGCCAAGCATGCAGGGTCACAGTGCATGCTTGGCCAATCACAGCGCCGGGATTACACTGCGATGGCGCAGTGTATTGTGGGCCGTTCGCGTCACTCGAATTTGGCGCGAACGGCCCAAATCGTTCGTTGTTCCCCGAACGCGGGAACAGCCGATGTTCGAGTCGAACCTATGTTCGACTCGAACACCGAGCTCATCCCTACTTCTGGTATGTCAGTGTCCATGTTGTGGGACTATGTGTGCACAGCTAGTAAGTATTTTGTGGATCCAGGGGAGGCAGCAGCCAATTATCCAACTGTCCCAAGCGCGGATACTACCAAATTTTATAGTAAGTATTTTGTGGCGACAAATATGACCTGGAGGTTTTTAATGTTCGCCTGCCATTAAAATGAATGGGACCCGCCGCGAATCTGCGGTTCGCGAACATTTGTGCGCATTCGCGAGATCGCGTTCGTGAACCGTCCCCTTAGATGTTCTTCCATCACTATTCTTTGCAACCTGAATCCTCACTTAGCTCTACTCTAAGTAAATCTGGGTCACTTCTGCCTAGGAAACAGGGACCATAATTTATGAACTCCAGAGTCAGCATTTACATCTGTGTCTATGATTCTGGACAAGTAATAACACATTCATGCAACCTCTAAAGACTGCAAGCTTGAGGATTTTAGCTTGTTTCTCCACATGTCACACAGCTCAGCCATTTTGCTGCTGCCATAAATTAGGTCTAGCCAGTGTAGGAAACCATCACATTTTTACAAATCTCACCCTACTACTAATCAGTGTAAAAATCCACCAGAGACTAACACAGATAGGCATCAATGCTGCCTCTTAAGCCTGGTACACACTGAGTTTTTTTCAAGTCAGAGATGCTGTACTAACTATGCAAATTTAGTGCAGCAATCTCCCCTGCTGAGCTGTTGTGTTCTGATGGTGGGATGAGCATCAAGGGAGTCATTTGGCAAAGCGGTCAAGTATTCCATCCGCTTCACATCTCGGATCCTGGAGTGCAAGTCAAACAAAGAGGGAGGCTCACGCTTCTTCCATTTAAGAGCAACCAAACATTGTGCAGGAGTCAGCACATGTGCATGGAGTTTTTTAGATAATTTAGAGAAGGAAGGAGGCGGGAGACCCAGATGAAAGGTTTTAGGATTATAAGGCACCCAAGATCCGAAGATGGCATGGAGTAAGGAATGAACCATCCGCCAGTAGGGGATGATCAAAGGGCAAGACCAGAAAATATGATATAATGTACCTATGTCTTTATTACAATGCCAGCACCAGTGATAGGCAGTAGGATATATGGAATGGAGCAGCTCCAGGGTTTGGTACCAATGATAGAGTATCTTGTATTGGTTTTCCTTGTACAGAGTAAAAATAGAGCTCTTGGACGCCTGTGACCAAATAAGTTGCCACGTTTTAAAAGGCAACTCCTTACCTAAGGCCTGCTCCCATTTTCGCATATAGGCATGCAGAGGCCTAGGCGACAATAGATCCATAATTAGGAGCTGATAAATACGAGAGATCATACCCTTAGAGGACAGACCCATATTTTTCAAACTCCGTCAGAGGGGAAAATTGGAGGTTCATCGCCAAGGACTGTGAAAAATGTTGTATTTGTAAGTAACTAAAGAAGGCCTGTCTGGGCAGGTCACAAGCGTCCTGCAGGTCCTGGAAGGTCCGCAATATTCTAGTTCTGGTATCCACCAACTGACCAAAGTAAAACAGGGCCCTATCCATCCAAAAACGAGTCATCTGCGAGGTCAAACTGTCTGGGACATTAAGCGTAAACATAAAAGTAGTTGCATATGAGGTGGTAGAGGCAAGGGAATATGGCTGTTTTTTACCAGCCAATGTCTCCCGACCGACATTCAACCCATGTGTATGGGACTTTAAGCTGGCCATTGTTTTTTTTGTTGTTGTTCAGCTAGCTGACAGATTCCTACATCCCCCCACCACACTTGCTGGGACATTGTATGCTGATAGTGGTACTTGGTGCAACAAGAATGCACTGATCAGTGGCTGCAAATTAATTTCTGTTAAACCGATCACATACAGATTGAAATTTGATTGGTCCCTACTTAACCTGATAAATTTTAATCCATCCATAGTAAGCTGCCAAGACATGAACAAAGTTGTTGTTGAGGTAGGGAAGACTGCGAACGCTCTTTTTTGGAGCAGACTAAATTATATTGTTCTACCATTGTGCTTCTATTGAGCCTAGACACAGTCACTGGACTGCAGATTTTAGTGATACATTTAAAGAAACATTTTGATTTTAATTATTGGGATCTATCAGAAATGTATTCTTGCAGACTTGTAAAGGTACTGATAGGTGCACTTTGAATTACCACTAATCTTCATCTAAAGCACAATTTTCACAAATATACATTTCTGCAAACAACTTAGGCAATGTGAAGAATTGCAGCATAGTAGAGATTGTAATTAAATAGCAATACAAGCAATAAACACTTTCAGGATTTATATCACTATTCCTACACAGGAAAGTTTAGTTCCAAAAGGGATTTATGTATTTGGTGCCTGCACATAAAAAGTCTTGATCTGCAATTTGCCTAGTCAGTTTTTTCCCCATGTATACACACCACATGAAGGTTCATGGTTACTTCCAGCTAAGCATATTTTTTGTAACTTGTCCATTTATACATGTATATATGTTCAAATGTACTCACCTGAAACCCCTGTATTTCAATTAGAAACACGCCAGTCAGGTATTTGTTAGTGAAATTTAAGGCAGATGGGTGCCTGTGCTTTGTGTGGGCTGTCTGCCTTTTGCAACTGAATAAATGAAAAAATATCCTGGCAGATAAACAGCTGAACAAATAGGAGTTTAGTCCCAGAGCAGATTGATTTGTGTGGTCAAGCTGGAGCAACCAATACTTAAACCAAACCTTTTCATTCTAATGCATTCGTACCAGTCCCTCAAAAATCTGCAGCATAATTGCAGCTAACATACATACATTAGAATCCAGGCCAATTAGTATGCTGGCAGTGGCTAGTAATGTGGCTGGTTTGGAAGATAGGCCAAATCACCATTTTAACTGCAGTAATGGGTTTAGATGCGGACATATTTGTATTCTTTTATGTTCCCCCTTTTTTATTTTGGTCAGTACAACTCAGTAGCACCCCCTTCAAAACAGTTAGGTGATAGAAGAAGCACAGAAAGAAAATTTTCAGAATAACGTAATCATGGTGATGTGAGGGCTAATAACGTTTTATACACAGCCTTTAATCATGGAGAGACAGCAGACATCAGCAGAAGAGTAGACGTATGCACTCTCTGGGCACTATGGGTTAATAGGAAATTCATGCATGCATAGTCAACAAGAAGATTTTTAGAACAATTCCCTCTGTTTCTAAAGTGCAGCTAGAAGTGTTGTTGTGGAGGAAAATGACATCTCCCATGAGTGTCTTTTCAAATATTATCTTGGTAAGACTATGTTATTTTTCACCATGTTTATAAGCACTTTCATTGATATGCTCACCACTCCATCATATCTCGTCCTCGGAGATACCTATGAAAATAGTATTGCTCTTCTGTGAAATTGGGGTAGGAGTATAAGGACTGTTTGATGCTTTAAAAGGGGTGCTAAGAACCATTGTCCTAATGGATAGTTGGCTATACTTTGAAATATTAATTCAGAACATAAAATGTATACTTTCACTGCATGTGGACAATGGATATACTTTAAAAGCAATCAGTGAAATACAGGCTTTCTCTACATTCTCAGAGTATGAAGAGGGCTCATTATTTAAGCAGAGAGTTTTGTTTAGACATTTTCTTGAGTCATACCCATATAATAACATCAGCCATTTGATTTACAGGCCCCCCTGTGGCATATCATTCTTCCCTACCACGTAACTTTCTTAGCTGTTTGTGGCCTTCTGCTTCTATTCTGCATGTCAAGATGAAGTTCTCCCCAAAGAACAGCACTATGTTACAATATCACTTTACTGGTGATAAAGAATAATAAAGACTTGCAGAGCTTGCAGGACAGAATTTCAAGCATCATTTTTTTTTTTACTTTGATGAACAAAGGCCCTCTGGACGCACATTTTCATCTTGCATCAAACTGCTTTATTAGAAAATTGTGAAGGAGCAGCCCAGGGGCTTTGGTAGAGGAATGCATTAAAACTGCTTTCATGTACTGTTTAGTTATTATGCTACACAGTTTCAGGCAGGTTGCTGCTTACATGCAAGATATATTAATATATTTCATGAATAATTTTCTTCACTGCCTAATGGTACTGTCTCACATTCTAAACACAAATTTAATCATCAGTCAATTAAATTTTACATGTTGCACATTAAACCCTTAGACTCCACCTTTCTGGCAAACTTCATCTTAAAACTTTGAACATAGTTTTTCATTCGTATCTCCTTTTTGGTGGCCTGTATGGGCCCTTGAAGTTTCCATGGTTTAAAAACTGAGAAGTTTACATTTTGCCTGCAACCAGGAGGAGGCATTTAGACTTGCTTTATAATAAGTACTAAGACTAAGTTCTAAGACTCATGCATGCAAGTGTCAAAGTTAATGACAGAATAATTAATAATCCCAGGTAAATATATAAATTGTTGATGTGAATAAAAATATGCATTTAGAGCTTAATGGTTGCTTAAAGTGGCAGTCAAGTCAAAATTATAAATTGGAGTTCAAAATTCCTGCTCAGTACTTTGGTTTTTCATCTAGGCCAGCCTTTCTATACCAGGATTCAATGGAACCCTAGGGTTCGTTCACTGGTTATTTGGGGTTCCTTGAGCTGTGGCAAATTGATCTCCCACCTGCATACTGCAGTGATGTCCCCCTCTACAGAGGCAACATTGTTGAACTAATGGTGTCTCTACGCTTGACTCTTAAATAAGTAAACAATGACACCAATAATATTTTTATCTGTAAGGGGCCATCCTTCCCATTGAACTCCAGTGTAAGGAGGCTCCTCTCCATTTGTCCATTAAGGAAAGGGAGTGCTTCTCCCAATGGTGGTCAATATAAGGGGGGTCTTCTGCCATTACCTATCAAAGTAACTTTACAAATTTGCATGAATACCTTCCTGTTGTGTTACATAATATTGCAAAAGTATTACTTCTCAAATAATCTTAACCCTTTATTACTTAAAGACAGTCCTTGATCTCCAGTCCAGTGCCTTTGCCTAATATGTCATTAATCTGCTGCAAGCAGGAGAAAGTATTTCCTCAGTCTCCGCTCTCCCAGACTGCAAGGTGAGAGACCTTAATTTTGTAAACACAATTAAAAACGGCCAGGTACCAGAGTTTGCATGATTGTGTCATTTCTGAGCCAAAATGTTAGTCTAGGAAGTAAATGCTTACCTCAGATGATACCTGAACAAGGATGGTAAAGAAAAATTGTTGAAGTCATGATTAAGAGTGATGTTATCTCTTTAAAAGGTACACTAATGCCACACACGGTTATCATTTCCGACAACAAATGTTCGATGTGAGCTTGTTGTCGGAAAATACGACCGTGTGTATGCTCCATCGGACATTTTCTATCGGAATTTCCGACAACAAATGTTTGAGAGCTGGTTCTCAAATTTTCCGACAGCAAAACTTGAAATTCCGATTGTGTGTAGCCAATTCCGACGCACAGAAATTCTACGCATGCTCGGAATCATTGTACTTCATTTTTCTCGGCTCGTCGTAGTGTTGTACGTCACTGCGTTCTTGACGTTCGGAATTTACGAGCAACATTTGTGTGACCATGTGTATGCAAGACAAGTTTGAGCCAACATCCGTCAGAAAAAAAATCACGGTTTTGTTGTCGGAATGTCCGATTGTGTGTATGCGGCATAAGTGTTAAATTACACATCGCTTAGTATGTCTGTATTTAATATGAAAATAATATCTTAGGCTAGGTCCTCAAAGGGTTCATTTTTGAGTTCAGATAGGCTTAAATCGTAAGTTCAAGTGTACAGGTATGTGTAAAGGGTACATTCATTCAATGCATTCTGTATGGTACACGGGTGATGGTAAAGGGTAAGTTCAGTATGTACGGTGTACACAGGGCCAGATTAACATTGGGGCTATTGGAGCTGCAGCTCCAGGCCCCTTCCCCAAGATAGGCCCATTTGCCCAAAAAAAAAAATCTCAAAAAAAATCTCAGAAAAAAAAGGTCGATTTCGAGGATTGTAGCTCAGCGACCAGGGCCCACAGAGACCCCATATTTGGGGGGTATTTAGATGAAGACCCTTCCCACCACTGATCAAAATATGGGGCTGCTATCATTTATGGTTCCGGAGATACGGGGCTGCTTGCGCAGCCTGTCAGAAGCTATATACAGAAAGGCCAGTTTAAATACAAGCTGACACACTCTGCAGCAGAGAGGATGAGCTTACAGTGCTTATCATAATTATTTGTATGTTACTAAGACTGCTTTCACACTATGCCGCTCCGAGCTTTGGCGGTAAAATAGCGGTAAAGCGCTGCTATTTTACCGTCGGATTTGTTGCACATTTCGGCCGCTAGCGGGGCGCTTTTAACCCCCACTAGCGACCGAGAAAGGATAAAAACCGCCCGAGATGCGCCGCTACAGCGGCGTATTGCCGGCGGTACGGCGGTGCTGCCCATTGATTTCACCGCTCCTAATGCGCTCCAAAGAAGTTACTGGCAGGACTTTTTCTGACACCCTGCCAGCGCACCGCTCTAGTGTGAAAGCCCTCGGGCTTTCACACTGGAGTGAATAGAGCAGCTGTTTAAGGGCAGATTGCAGGCGCCATTTTTAACGCTATAGCGCCTGCAAAACGCCCTCAGTGTGAAAGGGGTCTTATAGTAATTAACCCCTTGCCACTTAGGCCAATTCTGACATTTCTCTCCTACATGTAAAAATCATCATTTGTTTTTTGCTAGAAAATTACTCAGAACCCTCAAACATTATATATATTGTTTTAGCAGACACCCTATGGAATAAAATGGTGGTCTTTGCAACTTTTTATGTTACACGGTATTTGCGCAGAAATTTTTCAAACGTGTTTTTTTTGGAAAGAAACTGTTTCATTCATAAAAAAAAAACACTAAAGTTAGCACGATTTTTTTTGTATACTAAGCTATGCTTTCATTTTTTTTACAGGTTACATGTTTAGAGTTACAGAGGAGGTCTAGTGCTAGAATTATTGTTCTCGCTCTAACGATCGTGGCGTATGTAACCTGTGTGTATCTGGCTCTGATACTAGCCAGGGCCTACCCAGCCACTGACAAGTATCTCTCCCCAGCCTGTCCCCACACACCCTCTCACCTGCTGAACTGTGGATGGGGGAATCACTCCTGCAGTGTTATTGTGTTCTGCCTGTGAATACAATGATCAGTGTTGCTAACTATAGCTGGCAGCACTGATTGTTTTGGGAAAAACCTGACAGGCTGGTTGTACTCAAGTCAGATAATAGATTGACTTGTGAAAAACCAGCTAGCCCATACATAGATCGACTATGGCTGGTCTCTGCTTAATTGGCGTAATTTCAATCCATGTATGGCTCGCTTAACCACTACGCAGTCCCTAAACATCCTTCCACAAACCTTTACATTTTTCCTTCCCAGATTCCCTTCATCTTCCTCACCTGTACATACTCTCCACACTTCTCTCCTGTACATACTGCTCACTGTCATACCCTCCACACTTCTCTCCTATACATAGTGCCCACTGTCATACCCTACACACTCCTCTCCTGTACATTGTGCTTGTTGTCATACACGTCTCTCCTGTACATAGTGCCCACTGTCGTACTTTCCACACTTCTCTCCTGTACATAGTGCCCACCGTCATACCCTCCACACTCCTCTCCTGTACATTGTGCTTGTTGTCATACACGTCTCTCCTGTACATAGTGCCCACTGTCGTACTTTCCACACTCCTCTCCTGTACATACAGCTCACTGTCATACCCTCCACAATCCTCTCCTATACATAGTGCCCACTGTCATACCCTCCACACTCTTCTCCTGTGCATACTGCTCACTGTCTTACCCTCCACACTCATTTAATGTACCTACTGCTCAGTATCCTACTGTCTACACTCCTCCCCTGTACATACTTCTCACTGTCATACCCTCCACACTCCTCTCCTGTACATACTGCCCACATTCATAAACTCCTCTATTGTACATAGTGCCGACTGTCATACCCTCCACACTCCTCTCCTGTGCATACTGCCCACTATCATACCCTCCACACTCCTCTCCTGTACATACTGCCCCCATTATACCCTCCACACCCCTCTCCTGTACATACTGCCCATTATCATACAATCCACACTCCTCTCCTGTACATACTGTAACCCAACCTTACCCTCCACACTCCTATCATGTACATACTGTAACCTAACCTTACCCTTCACACTCCTCTCCTGTACATACTGCCAACTATCTTTCTCTCCACATTCCTCTCCTGTACATACTGCCCCAATCATACCCTCCACATTCCTTTCCTGTATATACTGCCCACTGTCATACCCTCTACACTTCTCTTCTATACATAGTGCCCACTGTTATACCTTCCACACCTCTATCCTGTACATACTGCCCACTGTCATATCCTCCCCACTCTTCACTGTCATACCCTCCACACTTCTCTCCTATACATAGTGCCCACTGTCATACCCTCTACACTTCTCTTCTGTACATACTGCTCACTGTCTTACCCTCCACACTCCTCTCCTGTACATACTGCCCACATTCATAAACTCCTCTATTGTACATAGTGCCGGCTGTCATACCCTCCACACTCCTCTCCTTTACATACTGCTCGCTCTCATACCCTCCACATTCCTTTCCTGTACATACTGCCTATTGTCATACCCTCCCCACTCCTCTCCTGTACATACTGCCCACATTCATAAACTCCTCTATTGTACATAGTGCCGACTGTCATACCCTCCACACTCCACTCCTGTACATACTGCCCACTATCATACCCTCCACACTCCTCTCCTGTACATACTGCCCACTGTCATACCCTCCACACTCCTCTCCTGTACATACTGCCCCCATTATACCCTCCACACCCCTCTCCTGTACATACTGCCCACTATCATACCATCCACACTCCTCTCCTGTACATACTGTAACCCAACCTTACCCTCCACACTCCTCTCCCGTACATACTGCCCACATTCATAAACTCCTCTATTGTACATAGTGCCGGCTGTCATACCCTCCACACTCCTCTCCTTTACATACTGCTCGCTCTCATACCCTCCACATTCCTTTCCTGTACATACTGCCTATTGTCATACCCTCCCCACTCCTCTCCTGTACATACTGCCCACTGTCATACCCTCCACACTCTTCTCCTGTACATACTGCTCACTGTCTTACCCTCCATACTCATTTAATGTACATATTGCTCAGTATCATACTGTCTACACTCCTCTCCTGTACATACTGCTCACTGTCATACCCTCCACACTCCTCTCCTGTACATACTGCCCACATTCATAAACTCCTCTATTGTACATAGTGCCGACTGTCATACCCTCCACACTCCTCTCCTGTACATACTGCCCAATATCACACCCTCCACACTCCTCTCCTGTACATACTGCCCACTGTCATACCCTCCACACTCCTCTCCTGTACATACTGCCCCCATTATACCCTCCACACCCCTCTCCTGTACATACTGCCCACTATCATACCATCCACACTCCTCTCCTGTACATACTGTAACCCAACCTTACCCTCCACACTCCTCTCCTGTACATACTGTAACCTAACCTTACCCTTCACACTCCTCTCCTGTATATACTGCCAACTATCTTTCGCTCCACATTCCTCTCCTGTACATACCACCCCCATCATACCCTCCACATTCCTTTCCTGTACATACTGCCCACTGTCATACTCTCCACACTCCTCTTCTGTACATACTGCCCACTTTCATACCCTCCACACTCCTCTCTGGTACATACCACCCTCTGTCATACCCTCCACACTCCTCTGCTGTGCATGCTGCCCACTGCCATACCCTCCACACTCCTCTCCTGTACATAGTGCCCACTGCTAGACCCTCCACATTCCTCTCCATTACCTGCACATACTTCCCAGGTTTATACCGTCCGATCACTGCACTGTGATCAATCTGGTGGGTCCTGGGTGCTTCCATTTTCACCCGGTCTTCCTTCTGGGTTCTGTGCCTTCGGTTACTTGCCTTGGCTGGGCTGCGTTGATGTCATTCCCACGCATGCTCATGTGCATCCTCTCTCTCTCATCCCCCCTTTCTCTCTCATCCTCCCTCCCTTACCCCTCACTCCTCTCTCATCCTCTCTCTCATCCTCTCTCTCATCCTCCCTCCCATCCTCCCTCCCATCCTCCCTCCCATCCTCCCTCCCATCCTCCCTCCCATCCTCCCTCTCTCTCTTTAATTTAATTTGTTATAACAAAAAATTGTTTGCATATTTATTTATTTATTATTTATAAAAGGCCCACCAAAATCCTCAGCACCAGGCCCATGATGTTCTTAATCTGGCCCTGGGTGTACAGACCACTAGACCAGCAGCACAGGGCATTGTGGCAGCTATGTACAGGGGTCCGGAGGGGTGGCAAGAATACTTGGAGTTAGTTCACCTTTTCATTTCACGTGAAAGGGTGATCTTATCCTTTACGGTTTGGGTAAGGGTAGAATTAAAAGCTATGGTCAGTTTAACCACTTAAGCCCCGGACCATTTGGTAGCTAGAGGACCAGAGGTGATTTCAGAATTTTGCACTGTGCTGCTTTAACTGTAAATTGTGCGGACATGCAATGTTGTACCGAAACGATATTTGTGTCCTTTTCTTCCTACAAATAGAGCTTTCTTTTAATGGTATTTGATTCCCTCTGCGATTTTTATTTTTTGCGATATAAACGGAAAAAGACCGAAAATTTAGAAAAAAATTTATATTTTCTACTTTTTGTTATAAGAAGAATCGAATAAACTCAATTTTAGTTATACATTTAGGCCAAAATGTATTCAGCCACATGTCTTTAGTAAAAAAAATGTCAATAAGCGTATATTTATTGGTTTGCGCAAAAGTTATAGCGCTTACAAACTAGGGTACATTTTCTGGAATTTACACAGCTTTAAATTTATGACTGCCTATCTCATTTCTTGAGGTATTAAAATGGCAGGGCAGTACAAAACCCCCCCAAATGACCCCATTTTGGAAAGTAGACACCCCAAGGAAATTGCTGAGAGGCATGTTGAGCCCATTGAATATTTTTTTTTGTCCCAAGTGATTGAATAATGACAAAAAAAAAAAATTACAAAAAGTTGTCACTAAATGATATATTGCTCACACATGCCATGGTTATATGTGGAATTGCACCCCAAAATACATTCTGCTGCTTCTCCTGAGTACGGGGATACCACATGTGTGGGACTTTTTAGGAGCCTAGCCACGTACGGGACCCCGGAAAGCAAGCACCGCCTTCAGGATTTCTAAGGGCGCAAATTTTTGATTTCACTCCTCACTACCTATCACAGTTTTGAAGGCCATAAAATGCCAAAATAGCACAAAACCCCCCCAAATGACCCCATTTTTGAAAGTAGACACCCCAAGGAAATTGCTGAGAGGCCTGTTGAGCCCATTGAATTTTTTTTTTTGTCCCAAGTGATTGAATAATGACAAAAAAAATAAAAAATTACAAAAATTTGTCACTAAATGATATATTGCTCACACATGCCATGGTTATATGTGGAATTGCACCCCAAAATACATTTTGCTGCTTCTCCTGAGTACGGGGATACGACATGTGTGGGACTTTTTAGGAGCCTAGCCGCGTACGGGACCCCGAAAACCAAGCACCGCCTTCAGGATTTCTAGGCACAAATTTTTGATTTGACTCCTCACTACCTATCACAGTTTCGAAGGCCATAAAATGCCAAAATAGCACAAAACCCCCCCAAATTACCCCATTTTGGAAAGTAGACACCCCAAGCTGTTTGCTGAGAGGCATGGTGAGTATTTTACAGCTCTCATTTGTTTTTGAAAATGAAGAAAGACAATTATTATTTTTTTTTTCAATTTTCAAAACTTTGTGACAAAAAGCGAGATCTGCAAAATACTCACAATACCTCTCAGCAAATAGCTTGGGGTGTCTACTTTCCAAAATGGGGTCATTTGGGGGGGTTTGTGCCATCTGGGCATTCCATGGCCTCTGGAACTGTGATAGGCAGTGAGAAGTGAAATCAAAAATTTACACCCTTAGAAAGCCTGAAGGCGGTGATTGGATTTGGGGTCCCGTACGCGGCTAGGCTCCCAAAAAGTCTCACACATGTGGTATCCCCGTACCCAGGAGAAGCAACAGAATGTATTTTGGGGTGTAATTCCACATATGCCCATGGCATGTTTGAGCAATATATCATTTAGTGACAACTTTGTGCAAAAAAAAAAAAAAATTGTATTTTTTCCGCAACTTGTGTCAACATATAAAATATTCCATGGACTCGACATGCCTCTCAGTATATAGCTTGGGGTGTCTACTTTCCAAAATTGGGTCATTTGGGGGGGGTTTGAACTGTTCTGGCATTTTATACACAACATTAGGAAGCTTACATCCACTCTTCTAACCACTTGAAGACAAAGCCCTTTTTTACACTTTTTGTTTACATGAAAACATATTTTTTTTTGCAAGAAAATTATGTTGAACCCCCAAACATTATATATATATATTTTTAAAGCAAAGGCCCTACAGAATAAAATGGTGGGTGTTGCATTTTTTTTTTCTACACAGTATTTGCGCAGCGATTTTTCAAACGCATTTTTTGGGGAAAAAATACACTTTTTTTAATTTTAATGCACTAAAACACACTATATTGCCCAAATGTTTGATGAAATAAAAAAGATTATCTTAGGCCGAGTACATAGATACAAAACACGACATGCTTTAAAATTTTGCACAAACGCGCATTGGTGACAAACTACATACATTTTTAAAAGCCTTTAAAAGCCTTTACAGGTTACCCCGTTAGATTTACAGAGGAGGTCTACTGCTAAAATTACTGCCCTCGATCTGACCTTCGCGGTGATACCTCACATGCATGGTGCAATTGCTGTTTACATATGACGCCAGACCGACGCTTGCGTTCGCCATTGGGCAAGAGCAGGGCAGGACAGGGGTGCTTTTTTTTTTTTTTTTTATTATTAATTTTGCTTTTTTATTTTATTTTTAAATTGTTCCTTCCATATTTTTTTTTTTTTTTTATCATTTTTATTGTTATCTCAGGGAATGTAAATATCCCCTATGATAGCAATAGGTAGTGACAGGTACTCTTTTTTTGAAAAAACTGGGGTCTAGACCCTAGATCTTTCCTCTGCCCTCAAAGCATCTGACCACACCAAGATCGGTGTGACAAAATGCTTTCCCAATTTCCCAATGGCGCTTTTTATATCCGGGGGGGTCATTCCCTCCCACTGCTTGTAAAAGCAGTCCAGAGGCTAATTAGCCACTAGGATTGCTTTTACATGAAAGCCGGCCGCTGGCTGAAAATAATGATACCAAGATGATACCTAAACCCGCAGGCATCAATCTGGTATAACCATTCAAAGTCCAGCAACATACCTGTACGTTGCTGGTCCTTGTTGGACATGTATTGTAATCTTTTTTTTTCATGCAGCCAGTTGGCTGAATGAAAAAAGAGATTGATCGGGTGGGTATGCCCACCATTAGAATACCGCCCTTCATCCACCCACTTCTAATGATGGGCATACATGCACCATTTATATATGCCGAAGCATGGGGGCATCCTCCCGCAAAAAAGTTATGCCGCACACACATGGTCGGACTTTTCCACGGGCAAGCCTCCGTCGGAATTTCGACCGTATGTACACGGCATTAGGAGCAAAATCGCTCCTCCGCCCCTGCTGCCCCAATGCTTCGGCATATTTGCTTTATTTTTTTTAACTGTGGTGGTGAAATCACCTCCTACAGCACTGGAGTCGCAGGGATCAGGCCTGTCTCTGCGAACGCTGCAATTATGTGTGTTGTGTTTTGCAAGTGACAGTGATCGATCGATACTGCACTTGGGTGGGCTGGGCTGGACGGAGGGGCAAAACGCAGGTGCTAGCAGGTATCTGGGCTGATACCGCTAACACTGCGTTTTTGGGAACCCTAAACTGCTGGGGACGCTAGTATAGATCTGATCAGATCAGATATTGATCTGTTCAGATACTATACCACTAAGGAGGGTGTATGCTTCACGCGTGGGTGTTAGTGTTACTGGCACTAACCTGACGCTGCCTGGGGTGTGACGCAGACCCTCTCTGACGCTAAAACCTAATTGATATCACCCGCCGGGCGATCAGGGGGTTAAACCTTTATTGGGTTATATACGGCGGGTGCCCTGACACTATAAAAAGCAAACTAACTAACCAGCGTCACCCGTAACACTTGTATGATGATCACTGGTGAAAGGGTTAACTAGGAGCAATTAGGGGGTTAAAACCTTTATTAGATAATAAATGGGGGTTCCTGACGCTATAAAAACCTGCGGCGAACCTAAAAAAAATTACTGGCTACCGATCTGCATCACCGACGCTAAGACAGCGATCAGAAAAATGATCGCTTAGCGACAGTGGTGATAGGGGGTGAAAGGGTTACCTGGGGGGCGATCAAGGGGGTTAAACCTTTATTAGATAATTTATGGGGGTACCTGACGCTATAAAAACCTGCGGCGAACCTAAAAAAAAATTACTGGCTACCGATCTGCATCACCGACAATAAGACAGCGATCAGAAAAATGATCGCTTAGCGACAGTGGTGATAGGGGGTGAAAGGGTTACCTGGGGGGCGATCAAGGGGGTTAAACCTTTATTAGATAATTTATGGGGGTACCTGACGCTATAAAAACCTGCGGCGAACCTAAAAAAAATTACTGGCTACTGATCTGCATCACCGACGCTAAGACAGCGATCAGAAAAATGATCGCTTTGCGACAGTGGTGATAGGGGGTGAAAGGGTTACCTAGGGGGCGATCAAGGGGGTTAAACCTTTATTAGATAATTTATGGGGGTACCTGACGCTATAAAAACCTGCGGCGAACCTAAAAAAAAAATACTGGCTACCGATCTGCATCACCGACGCTAAGACAGCGATCAGAAAAATGATCGCTTAGCGACAGTGGTGATAGGGGGTGAAAGGGTTACCTGGGGGCGATCAAGGGGGTTAAACCTTTATTAGATAATTTATGGGGGTACCTGACGCTATAAAAACCTGCGGCGAACCTAAAAAAAATTACTGGCTACCGATCTGCATCACCGACGCTAAGACAGCGATCAGAAAAATGATCGCTTAGCGACGGCGGTGCTAGGGGGTGAAAGGCTTATCTGGGGGGTGATCAAGGGGTTAAACCTTTATTAGGGGGGGTTAGGGGGCTACACTGGACCTAAAACTAAACTGTAGTGACACTTTTACAGTCACAAATGTCACTGATTGCAGTGATCAGTAAATAAATGGTCACTGCAATCAGTGACACTGTGACTGGGGGCTGGGGGGTGATCTGGGGGGGCCTGGGGGGGCGATTTATGTGCATATGTGTGCTGGTGTTAGTGTAGTGTTTGTGCACTAACCTTGATGTCTTCTCTTGTACGGCGCTCGGTATATGTGAGCGCCGCACAAGAGATGACATCACTTCCTCCTGCTTCCTCTGCCTGTGTTTACATTACACAGGCAGAGGGGGCATTCTCATTCGCCAGGAGCGATCGCGGGGGGGTGGCCGGAATCGAATGGCCGCCCACCTATCTCAGAACGCTCCCAGACAAATTCCGAACGCTCACTGTACAGAAGGGGGGTCCGATTGTACCCCCCCAACTGTACAAAGGCAATCACGTACACTGTACGTGATTGTGCCTGTCGGTGCCATTGTGCCGACGTATATGTACAGTGAGCGGTCGTTAAGTGGTTAACAGTTACATTGAAATCAGGGGTCAGTGACATTTGACCTTCATTTTTCCTTGCCAATTTTTGCCAAAACAGCCAACCATACTTCAATCCTCCGTGGTTTCTTCCATAATTATTAGCCAAGATTTAGGTATATTCTTCATTTATAACCCATTCTTCACTGCACTCCCACAGTCTAAATAGTCACCCAGTCTCAGGGTTTACAATATGGTTCAAAGGATTACTCAAAGATTATAGGTATAAGCAGGGCTCATGTTAGAAATTATGGGGCCCCGTACAGCCTTCCTGGCAGACACCACCCCCCCCCCCCCCCCAATATATCAAAACAATATTTTCACTAAAAATACACAAAAATTATCATTAGCTAATACAAACCTAACAAAGAACCTGTGTGAATTAGCCCTTTATAAATAGTTTTTTTACATTTTTATTTTGAAAATGTATAATTTTTTTTAAAAATTATTTATTACACTGTTACATTTTTTTTTAATATAGGGCAGGGAAGCAGGCAGTGCCACGGGAGGGGGCTTGGCACAGTGACAGGGGGGCACACAGGGGGATCAGAAGTGGGCAGACCAGGGAGGGGAATCGGTGCGGGGGAAGTGTCTCTCCCTGCAGCAGCTGAATGCCGACAGGAGGAAGAGAAACCGGCTTTCAGCTGCTGCAGAGAGCAGCACAGGGCGTCTTTCTGTAATTGCCCCTCTGCCCGACCACACCGATCCCTCCTGCTGTTCGGACCCCTCTGTGTGCCTGGGCCCCCTACAGGAGGGCTGGTGGTCCCCCCCTATCAGCGGCTCTGGGTCTAAGCTTTACATTCTAGCTTGATCTTGTATTACAAATGAACAAACTGGTCTATTTCAATAGCTTTATAAAGGTTATGTTGATGGAATTATAGTTTTTATTGTTGAATAAAAAAGCATTAGAATTCAAATATTTATTTATAACTGGCACCATATGCTCCTGCAGTCTTTTCTACTTAATCAAAGACAGATGGTTTAAGATTAAAGGCCATTAAAGTAATGGTGGTTATGCATCCCATTTTTTTCTGCTTTCATTGAAATAAATGGAACGAAGTTAATTTTGCATTCATTATTGTCCTGATGGCAGTTCTGAAGTGCTACGCATTTGCACGAGAACAAGTGGAGTAGAGTGAGTGATTTTCAGGAAGCGTAGCCTTGTGTTACTGGTATTAACAGGCATTTTCATACTTCATTCTGATAAGTGCTCATGAAATGTATGAGTACTGTTTGCATATACTGACTTCTTATGCATGTTCTAGTCACCCTGGGAATGTTATGTGTTACATGCACATTTCCAATATACCTAGCATGCATTAAAATTATAGTGATAAACTCTCAGAATGTTTAGCTTAATGCATTAAGCACTGTAAAATAAATATTCCTCAAACTATTTGTTAAAATTCTTTGCTTAGCACTTGCAGTTTAAACCTTTCCATGCTGCTGGCTCCTGCTCTCACATTGCTGATTCCCTGAACTTCTGGCCCTCACTGGAAAGAGTTAACAGTGGACAGTGCACTCTGCAACCTGTCTATTAGTCTGGAGAAAGGGGGGGGGGGGTAGCAGAGGAGTGCATTCCAATACTAGGCTATAGGGCTGTGTGCTTCCTTTGATGCACACAGTGTAGGGAGACTCCTGTGGACACTATAGGAGAATGAAGCAGCCCTAAAACAGGAAACCTGTGGCAGCAGTCATGGCATTAGCTTAAACTGGAACATAGGCACAAGGATTAAAAATAAAGGACACATACTCCATAAGTAATTGAATCAGTTGCTGAAAGTGCTTAATCTATTGGTATAATATTACTTCAAATTAGTATGTATCTCCAGCAACATGTGAATGTTGCTACCACTTCTAGGGATGAGCTTCGAGTTCGAGTCGAACCCATGTTCGACTCGAACATCGCCTGTTCGGTTGTTCGCCGAATTGCGAAAATTATGGGCCGTTCGCGCCAAATTCGAGTGGCGTGTCACGGCCCATAATTCACTGCGGCATCGCAGTGCATTGCTGGCTGATGATTGGCCAAGCATGCACTATGACCTGCATGCTTGGCCAATTACAGCGCCGTCTGTACAGAGTGCCGTAATTGGCCAAAGCCAGGGTGGCTTTGGCCAATTATGGCTCAGGGGGTTTAGTACACGCCCCACACTATACAAGGCCGCCTGCGCGGCAGCGGTTAAAGAAAGACAGAGAGAGAGAGATAGTGTCATCTCATTTGAGTTGGATAAAGCAGGCAGGCGAGTCAGTTAGCTGCAGTTGCAGTGTGTAGAGGATATATATGCATCCTAGGAGTTGTGTATATATATATATATATATATATATATATACACACACACGCTGTATTCAGTTTAGCTAGAACCGTTCCTGTTATTCTCTTCATAATATACTGACAGGCAAGCAGGTGATTGTGCTAGCTGTAGTATTTTCATTTAGTGTACTGTACTGTGTCCTTTGCACAGTATGCACCTAAAGCTACCTGAATACAATTGCTGGTGTTCTCATACTAATACAGGCAGGGAGCTGCAGTATTTTCAGTTAGTGTACTGTGTCATTTGCACAGTATGCACCTAAAGCTACCTGAATACAATTTCTGGTGATCTCAGAAATACAGGCAGGGAGCTACAGTATTTTCATTTAGTGTACTGTGTCCTTTGCACAGTGTGCACCTAAAGATACCTGGAGACAATTGCTGGTGTTCTGATCATATTAATACCACAGGCAGGCAGCTGCAGTATTTACAGTTAGTGTACTGTGTCCTTTGCGCAGTGTGCACCTAAAGCTTCCTGAAGACAATTGCTGGTGTTCTCATCATATTAATACCACAGGCAGGCAGCTGCAGTATTTACAGTTAGTGTACTGTGTCCTTTGCACAGTGTGCACCTAAAGCTACCTGAAGACAATTGCTGGTGTTCTCATACTAATAATACTACAGCAGGCAGTTGATTCTGCTAGCTGCAGTATAATCAGTATACAGTAGGTGCCGCCAATATTGTGTCAATCTCGCCGCTTCTAGCGGCGATATTGACACCCTATGAGCTCTGTCGCGAGAGCCAGCGCCGAGCTGTCTCGTCATCGGGAAAGGAAAAAATGTTCCTTTCACGATGAGCGGCACGTACTGCCGATAGGCGGGGATCCAACGCGGATTCCCGCCAATACCAGGCACTGCGTTTGGTATGAATCCTGAGCGGGAACTCCACGCCAATTTTTAAAGAAAAAACCTGCGTGGTTTCCCCCTCCAGGAGCATACCAGGCCCTTGGGTCTGGTCTGGATTTGAAGGGGAACCCTACACTGAAAAAACGGCGTGGGGGTCCCCCTCATGATCCAAACCAGACCCTTATCCGAGCACGCAACCTGGCAGGCCGCAGGGGAAGAGGGGGGGACGAGAGCGGCCCCCCTCCCTCCTGAACCGTACCAGGCCACATGCCCTCAACATGGTGGGTTTGGTGCTCTGGGGCAGGGGGGCGACCTGCGACCCCCCCCACCCCAGAGCACCCTGCCCCCATGTTGATGAGGACAGGGCCTCTTCCCGACAACCCTGGCCGTTGGTTGTCGGGGTCTGCGGGCGGGGGGCTTATCGGAATCCGGGAGCCCCCTTTAATAAGGGGGCCCCCAGATCCCGGCCCCCCACCCTATGTGAATGAGTATGGGGTACATCGTACCCCTACCCATTCACCTGGTGGGAAAAAAATGGTAATAAAAACACAACACAGTTTTTAAAAGTATTTTATTGCACCGCTCCGGAGGTCTTCTTCCGACTTCGGGGGTCTCCGGTGTCGTCGCCGCGCTCTCTGGTTCTTTCTTCCGCCGGGCCTCCGCTAACTTCTTTTTACCTCTTTTGCTAGCGGAGGCCCGGTCTTCTCCGTCGCCTTTTTCTTCTCCCGCTCTCCGGTTCTTCTCCCGCTCTCTGGTTCTTTCTTCCGCCGGGCCTCCGCTAACTTCTTTTTAGCTCTTTTGCTAGCGGAGGCCCGGTCTTCTCCGTCGTCTCGTCCGGCTCTCCGTTGTCCTTCTGCCGGCCCCTCCACTAACTTCATGGTAGCTCTTTTGCTAGTGGAGGAGCCGGTCTTCCCGTCGTCGCCGTCGGCGTCTTCTTCCCTCTTCTCCTCCTCGATGTTGACTCAACGCTTCCTCTCGCAGTAATGATAAATCTTCGGTCCGCAGAGATTAACATAGGCTTCTCATGACGTCACAGTCACATGGTGCCATGACGTCACAGTCACATGCTCCGGGGCCAACGGAGAGCCAGACGAGACGACGGAGAAGACCGGGCCTCCGCTAGCAAAAGAGCTAAAAAGAAGTTAGCGGAGGCCCGGCGGAAGAAAGAACCGGAGAGCGGGAGAAGAACCGGAGAGCGGGAGAAGAAGAAGGCGACGGAGAAGACCGGGCCTCCGCTAGCAAAAGAGCTAAAAAGAAGTTAGCGGAGGCCCGGCGGAAGAAAGAACCGGAGAGCGCGGCGACGACACCGGAGACCCCCGAAGTCGGAAGAAGACCTCCGGAGCGGTGCAATAAAATACTTTTAAAAACTGTGTTGTGTTTTTATCAAAATTTTTTTCCCACCAGGTGAATGGGTAGGGGTACGATGTACCCCATACTCATTCACATAGGGTGGGGGGTTGGGATCTGGGGGCCTCCTTATTAAAGGGGGCTCCCGGATTCCGATAAGCCCCCCGCCCGCAGACCCCGACAACCAACGGCCAGGGTTGTCGGGAAGAGGCCCTGTCCTCATCAACATGGGGGCAGGGTGCTCTGGGCTGGGGGGGCCGCAGGTCGCCCCCCTGCCCCAGAGCACCAAACCCCCCATGTTGAGGGCATGCGGCCTGGTACGGTTCAGGAGGGAGGGGGGCCGCTCTCGTCCCCCCCCTCTTCCCCTGCGGCCTGCCAGGTTGCATGCTCGGATAAGGGTCTGGTTTGGATCTTGAGGGGGACCCCCACGCCGTTTTTTTCGGCGTAGGGTTCCCCTTCAAATCCAGACCAGACCCAAGGGCCTGGTATGCTCCTGGAGGGGGAACCCACGCCGTTTTTTTCTTTAAAAATTGGCGTGGAGTTCCCGCTCAGGATTCATACCAAACGCAGTGCCTGGTATTGGCGGGAATCCGCGTCGGATCCCCGCTCAATACAGTGTCGCGTCTCCTCGCTATTGCAGCGAGCGCGACACGTGTTGCCACCCTGCTGCCGAGATCTCGCCACTCCTGTCGCCGAGAATCTCGGCGATAGGAGCGCGATAGATATACAATATCGGCGGCACCTACTGTATATATTTACACATCCCAGCTTTGTGCAGCTAGATCTCACTGCAGGCCATTAGTATGTCTGGAAGGCCAACAAGGAGAGGCAGATAGTCACAGGCCAATAAAAGAGGGCAAGCAGGCTCTGTGTCTAGAGGCAACAGTGCTGGTTGTGGACACGGTGCATCCTCATCAGCACGTGGCTGTGGGACACACGTGTCCTTTTTTTCGGCAGCTGGCCATGTTGAGCCGCAACATGCGGAAGACTTGGTAGAGTGGATGACCAAGCCGTCCTCATCCTCCTCATCCTCTCCCACACAGGCTCAGGGTACTTTGGCAAAGCAGCTACCAACGCGGCCTCTTCCTCGGCTCAATGGCATCAGTCACTCCTTCCCTAGCCCCACCATGTCCTCCTGAGGAGTCCCCCGAACTGTTTGACCACAGTGTTGGGTACATGCTCCAGCTCCAGGAGGATGCCCAGCGTTTTGAAGGCTCCGATGATGGTACCCAGCTAGGGAAAGGCAGTAACGTGAGCCCAGAGAGAGGGGGTGCCCAAGAAGGACAGCAATCTGGCAGTCATGTTCCCCCAGCTGCAGCATACTGCCAGGTTTGCTCCAGTGATGAGGAGGGAGGGGGATGATGAGGTCACTGACTCCACGTGGGTGCCTGATAGGAGAGAGGAGGAGGCACATCTCCATCGAGGCAGGATGCCCTCCAGGGGCCAGTTTAAGGGCAGCACACCGACTACATCACACCACAGAGCTCCGCATGTGCAGGGCGCTGCTGTCTCTGCGCGTTATTCCAAAAGTTATTTTGTGTGGGCCTTTTTTGAGAACGAGTGCATCAGATCGCACCGCTGCTATTTGCAACATATGTCTCAAGCGTATCTCGCGTGGCCAAAACATCAACCGCTTGGGCACCACACGCTTGACCAGACATATGTCGACCTGCCATGCAGTTCGTTGGCAAGCGTACCTAAAAGACCCACACCAAAGAACAAAGCGGACCTCTCCTTGCTCCTCATCAGCTGGGATCTCCAACCCCACTATACCTTCAGTCCTCTCTGAAACCTGCACTGGGAGGAATGAAGGTGTAGAATTAGGTGTGTCACAGCCAAGTACTTGCGGGCAATCTGCTATCGGTACACCGACGTCAGATTGTACCAGGTAAATTTCCCTGCCCCAGCTGCTGCACCACCGAAAGAAGTTCGCTCCCAGCCATCCACATGCCCAACGGTTGAATGCTAGCTTGGCTAAATTGCTAGCACTTCAACTGCTGCCTTTTCAGTTGTTAGACTCTGCCACCTTCCGTGAGTTTGTGGAATGTGCGGTTCTTCAGTGGCAGGTTCCCATACACCACTTTTTCTCACGGAAGGCGATTCCGGCTCTCTACCGGCATGTGGAAGGCAATGTCTTGGCCTCGCTGGACAGGGCAGTCAGCGGTAAGGTGCATATTACCGCTGACTCATGGTCCAGCAGGCATGGACAGGGACGTTACCTATCTTTCATGGCACATTGGGTGACTCTGCTGGCAGCTGGGAAGGATGCAGGACAAGGTGCAGTAGTGTTGGAGGTTGTTCCGCCACCACGCCTCCAAAATGCTACTACTGGTGATTCTCACAGGAGGAGGAGGATTGTGTCAGCATGGAGGTGGAGCCTAGCACTCAGCATCAGCATCAGTCTTCAAGGGATCAATTACAGTCCCAAGAAATCCAGGGGGCCTTGGCGTGGCTCTGTGGCTCACGCATGCGTGCGGACAAACCCCTGATTTTAACGCACACTGTTAGACAGGTTAATTGGTTGTCAGCGAGCTGGTCGGTAAGTAGGCTTGGTTTTTCCCTGGGCATTCCCCAGGCCATGTTGTTACCTGTTTTAGCCTTCCATTGCTACTTACCGTGATAGCCAGCTATAGATAGGGGCGGTGGACATGGTTTTTGTTTTCACCTATGGTGCTTGTATTGGTCCAGCAACCCACCAGCACCTTTGCAGCCATTGTGCTACATGCTGGGTGTTTGGTGTGCTCCTGTACCTTTAAGGAGGGGTGGCTCCCCTTCAGTCCACCTGCCCTCATCTAACCATCAGAATGCATGTGCCTCCATTGTGGGGACACTCATTGTTAGTGTAGGACCACAGACTCCAGGGGGGCGTGGCTCTGTTTTTAACGCATACTGTTAGACAGGTTAATTGGTTGTCAGCGAGCTGGTCGGTAAGTAGGCTTGGTTTTTCCCTGGGCATTCCCCAGGCCATGTTGTTACCAAGAAACCCATGGACTTGTACGTGGCTGGGAGGAGGTGGCTTTGAATCATGTTGTCCTGAGTGACCCAGTGGACTCCGGACCGAATGCCTTAGTAAACCTACGCTGCATGGCCTCCATGATCCTGCAAAGCCTGCGGAAGGATCCTCGTATTCGTGCTATCAAGGAGAGGGATCATTACTGGCTGGCAACCCTCCTTGATCCACGTTACAAGGCTAAAGTTGCGGACCTTATCTTGCCGTCGCAGAGGGAGCAGAGGATGAAACATCTTTGGGAGGCCTTGCAGAAATATCTGTGCAATGCATTCCCAGAGACTGGGAGGTTACTAATTCCTGGTCCTGGACAACGTGTTGCTGAGGCTTCGGTCAGTCAAAGAAGGAGCGGTGGAGAAGGTGGCCGTCTGACCGATGCGTTCAGACAATTTAGTCCGCAGCCCCAAGGTATGATCGGTTCCAGCAACCATCGCCAGCGTCTGGTTTACATGGTGCAGGAATACCTAGGGGCAAGATCAGACTTGGACACCTTTCCCACCGAAAATCCTCTGGGTTACTGGGTCTTGAGGATGAATCACTGGCCAGAGCTTGCTCAGTATGCAATTGAGCTACTGGCCTGTCCTGTATCCAGCGTCCTTTTGGAATGCACATTCAGTGCTGCTGGAGGCTTTGTAACCGATCACAGGGTGCGCCTGTCCACCGACTCGGTCAATCGACTGACCTTCATAAAAATGAATCAGTCTTGGATCACCACCAGATATCAAGCACCTGATGCTGATGTAACCGAATATTTTTTTTTTAAATGTCAGATCCCTTCAAGACTGCCTATGCTGATGCTGAGTGACTATCCTGTTATGCTGAGTGACTATCCTCTTCCTCCTCAATGATCATGCTGATACCTTGTAAGAAAATTTTTGGTTCTGGGCACCGCCACCAGTGGCTAAGGCCCAATTTTTCTGCCCCTGTTTAACAGGGGCGTGTAATTACAATTTTTGATGCAATACTTTGCAGCAGGGCTCATTCCTGCGCTCCAACTAGAGTATCTGTGAGGGGTTGCAGTGTTGTGGCACCAGCACCAGTGCCTAAGGCCCAATTTTTATGCCCATGTTTAACAGGGGCGTGTAATTACCGTATTTTTCGCACCATAAGACGCACCTGACCATAAGACGCACCTAGGTTTTAGAGGAGGAAAAACAAGAAAAAAACATTCTCAACCAAATGGTGTACTCAAATATTTTCCAGTGCCCATAGAAAATGCAGAGTGACCATTGCCCATAGAAAATGCAGAGTGACCATTGCTAAAAACGCAGCCTTACCTGATATCACTTCCGCCTTCTTCTGTCTCAGGAACCAGCCGGAAGATTGCCTGGCGCCCACGGGGGTTTGGAAGTCTGTCCCCCGCTCTCTTGCCTCTCTTCCGGTGGTGGTGGCGGCGGGAGGCGATGCGAGCTGTGGCAGGGGGCGGTGCCAACGGTGGTGGTGCCAGCGGGCACAGCCATACTGCATGCTATAAATAAATTGCCCAGAGTTCTGCTTTAACAGTCCGTAGTTGTCGTATGGTATCTAAATTAGATTGCCCATGGCCAGCCATATGCCTTGACCCTGAGGCCTATAAGATGCACTTTTTCCCCCCTCTTTCTGTCCAAAAGCAAACTTTTATCCTTGCGTTTTGATGCTGCAGCTGAGCAGAGCCCACACAGGCCCCATCCCACCACCCACCACTGTGCTGTGTGGGCTCTGTTCTGCACATAGACCTGTGTGGGCTCTGCTCTGCACATAGACCTGTGTGGGCTCTGCTCTGCACATAGACCTGTGTGGGCTCTGCTCTGCACATAGACCTGTGTGGGCTCTGCTCTGCACATAGACCTGTGTGGGCTCTGCTCATTAGACCTGTGTGGGCTCTGCAGCTGGCCAATCACGATGATTGCTGGCACTGGTCGGTATGAGCAGCTCGTCCATGTGTCCCCTCACAGCCGCCCTCCGCGTTCTGCTAAACAAACTTCCCGCCACGGACGCCGCGCTGCACGCTGGGTAGCCCACACTGAGCTTCGATCACCTCAGCCCGCGTCACCATCCGTCCAGTCCTCCACTGACGTCACCCCGAAGCTGAGAGAGCGGACAGGGGGGAGGAGCCACCAATGGTGGGTGGGAACGTGAGAGCGGCGTGACGTCTGGATGGCCGGAAGGGATGTGAGAAGATTGGCCGGTGTACACTGTACAGAGTTCGTACACAGTATGTACATAGTATGTTGTCTGTATGACAGGTCCTCCTCACTGTACTCCATGTGGAGTGTGTATGACATGGGGCGGTGCGGGCGGCTTAGCCAGCGGCGGCGGGGGGGCGGTGTCGGCAGCGACGGGGAGGCGGTGCCTGTCATCTATTCGCACCATAAGACGCAGGGACATTTTCCCCCATGTTTCTGGGGGAAAAAAGTGCGTCTTATAGTGCGAAAAATACGGTACAATTTTTGATCTAATATTTCACAGCAGGGCCCATTCCAGCGCCCACCAAGAGAAACTCTGAGGACTTACAGTGTTGTGACAACACCACCACCACCAAAGGCCCAATTTGTCTACCACTGTTCAACAATGGCATGTAATTACAATTCTTGATATAATAGTTCATAGCAGGGCGTTTCAGCGCCCACCAAGAGTAACTGTGAGGGTTTACAGTGTTGTGGCAACACCAACACCTAAGGCCCAAATTTCTGCAGAGTACATAGGGCAGGCCCCTACTTTCAAACATCCAACTTACAAACGACCCCTACTTGCAAACGGAAGGAGACAACAGGAAGTGAGAGGAAATCTACCCCTAGGAAGGGAAATTCTCTCCTGTAAGAGTTAATATGGGAACAAGGTGTCTCCTCTCCACTGAAGCTTTATCACCAATCCTTGTTTCAATAAAAAACCCAAAGTTTCAAAAAACATTTGTCAATGGGACAGAAAGTGAGGTGAAATCTTCTGAAGAGGTGCACAGACAGCAAAACAAATGTTACAGGGGTGATAACCCTTCCCTATATTTTCAAAAAAGCTTAAAAATAGATTTTTTGGCTGGAGCTGCACTTTAAAAATGCACCAGTTCAAAATTACAAACAGATTCTACTTAACAACAAACCTACAGTCCCTGTCTTGTTTGCACCGCCTGTATACTGCTGTTCAGAGTATATAGGGCCTGGGGGTCCCACACCTTTGCTTTTTTTTATTTGGGTGCGGGGTTCCCCTTAATATCCATACAAGACCCAAAGGGGCTGGTAATGGGCTGGGGGGTGGGGGGGTATACCTATGCCATTTTTCTCAATTATTTTCATCCCTATTGCCGGGACCAGACATTACATTAAAGCCGCAAGCAGTTTTAAATTACTTTTTTCCTTTAGAAATGTCATTTTGTGCAGGGACAGTTCAAAACACGGGAAACATGTGCCACTTCACAGGCATAATTTAGACACCCCCCAGGTACGATATTTAAAGGAATATTTCACTTTTTTTTTCATTTTAAGCATCATTAAAATCACTGCTCCCGAAAAAACAGCAGTTTAAAAAAAAATGTTTTGCATTGATACATGTCCCCTGGGGCAGGACCCGGGTCCCCAAACCCTTTTTAGGACAATAACTTGCATATTAGCCTTTAAAATTAGCACTTTTGATTCCGAACCATAGACTTTAACAGGGTTCTAAAGTTTGCGCGAACTTTCAGTCCGTTCGCAGGTTCTGGTGCGAACTGAACCTGGGGGTTCGGCTCATCCCTTACCATTTCACACATGCTACCTGTTTTTTTCATTAACCATATTCCATGATTGTTATCCTGAAGAATAAAATCAAAATGTTATTTAAGGCACAATGCATTCTATGTGAGCTACCACCAGACTGCACATATTACACCAATCAACAACCTACAGAGAAACGGAGGTGACTTTATGGTGTCTTTTGATTGCTTTATTCAGCTCTTAAGCCCCACTTATCTCAGGTTATGCTACTTAAGTTGTCCACAAGTGTTTAGATGTGACTAGGAGTGAGGCAAAAATAAAAAATAAAATGTCAAATTTGTAAGCAAAGTACTTTCATGCCAAACCTATTTACTTTGATTAATCCACTTGTGACTGCCTGGAGCTATGGACCTGTATATCCTTTTTTACAAATCACTTCCATTTGTCCTTCCCTTTGTATGATTTTATAATTTAGCATGTCAATTACTGTAATCCAAACAAAAAAACAACATTCTATGAGTGGTCCAGAGCTTCTTAAGCCACCAGAACATATTTTTACCCTTAACAGATGTCAAGGCACAAATAATTCATGAAAATGGTGAAAGCATTCTACAGGTAGAACTTTAAAGCGGTGTTTCATCTGAATTTTTTTTTTAAAAAGTCAGCAGCTACAAACACTGTAGCTGCTGACTTTTATTAAGCTCACTTACCTGTCCAGGCAGCCCGCAATGTCGGCCCCCCGAGGCCGATACGTCCACCGGATCGGGTGCCGGTGCCGCCATTCCAAGTAAGGGAAACCGGCAGTGGAGCCTTGCGGCTTCACCGCCAGTTTCCTATTGCGCTTTCTCTGCTCCTTTTAAGATAATCTTCTAAATCAACTGCCACCCTGTACCCTTCTTTTCTTCATTAGAATGAAATTAGAGAGCTGGAAGTACTGGATGCTGAATAGACGCTGCTGGCTTATATTTGCCAAAATGTACTACATTTACTTCACCACCAAAGAGCTTAACTCTTCTGTATGTAAAGGCAAAAATATTTTTGTTTAGTTCTGGATAGAGTAGTGGCGAGTTAGAATGGCTGTAAAGTTTTTATTGCAGTCTGTCGCTTCTGGGTAGTTTGACCCTTTCTTTATGTCCCAGTAACCATTATGACCGAGGCAGAAATAATAGGAAATGCAAAATGTTAAAGTGGTTCTAAAGGCTCAAGGTTTTTCACCTTAATGTATTCTGTGCATTAGGCAAAAAACCTTCTAGGTGTAGCTCCCCCTCAGGCCCCCCCCCTTATACTTACCTGAGCCCCATCCAGTGATGTGCATGAGAGCAGTGGCTCTCCCGGGTTTCTTTATCCTCACTGGCTCACACAGCAGCAGAAACCATTGGCTCCTGCCAATCACAGCCAGTGAGCCAATGAGGAGAGAGCAGGGCGTGGGGCCGAGCCACACTCTGTTGGTAAATGGACACACTGAGCGCAACTCAGGAGTGAGGATGCTCAAGAGCGCCCATAGCAAGAGGCTTGCTATTGGGGGCACTTGGCAGGGGGCAGAAGAAGCCAGGTCCATCAGCGGGAGACCCAAAAAGAAGAGGATCGGGGCCCTTCTGTGCAAAACCATTGCAGAGTAGGTAAGTATAACATGTTTATTTTTTTAAAATTATTATTTCATTTATGCCGCGTACACATGGTCAGAATTTCCGACAGAAAAAGTCCGATGGGAGCTTTTGGTTGGATATTCCGACCGTGTGTGTGCCCCATCAGACTTTTTCTGTCGGATTTAGATAGAGAGCAGGTTCTCTATTTTTCCGTCGGAAATTCCGATGGAGGTTTTCTCGTTGACAAGTCCAACCGTGTGTACGCGGCATTAGAATCACTTAAAAATGTTGGTTGTCGTCAAAACTTGAGGTAAAGTGAAATTTTCCACTGGTGACTGACATCCGTTTACTCCCAGTTCCTTTTGGATCTCTGGGACAGGAAGTAAATCTCTCCAACAGTACAAGGCTAGCAAAATAAATACATTTACAGTGGTTTAACAAATCCCTACTCCAGGGATATGCAATTAGCGGACCTCCAGCTGTTGCCAAACTACAAGTCCCATGAGGCATAGCGAAACTCTGACAGCAGAAAGCATGACACCCAGAGGCAGAGGCATGATGGGACTTGTAGTTTTGCAACAGCTGGAGGTCCGCTAATTGCATATCCCTGCCCTACTCTATCCAAACAAGGTCACCAGTAAAAGAAGCTTTAATATACTGTGACAGCAGGAAGGTAAAGTCACCTGGTTGCATCCAGGGGGGTAGATATATTTCTCCCAGATTCAGGCTTTATGCTGACTTATACAACTAGGGTGGAGAGTTGTATAAGCCCAGCTGAGGCTAGTAGGCTCATGGATGACTCATACCTCTAGGGAGAGGGCTGGGCGTCGTGCAGGCAGGGAGTTGATGAGACCAGCTGAAGCCTGTCAGTTCGTTTAAGGCCTCTATAAAAACTCCCAGATTCATTAGGTGTTAGCTCATGCCTGGAACCAGACCTGTGTGGACTGTCTAGGGAGAGTGAACCCCTGTGCGGTGAGGCAAAGCCTGTGTGGCTATTTGTTTGGACTTTTACTAAACCAGGGACTTAGGGACTAGGACAGCACCAGGCTGATCCCAGTTGTTAGTTTAGGAAACCTGCAAGTTTAGTCAGAGGTCAAACTGACCAGGATTTATTTTGTTTGTTTCTTTTTGGCTTTGCTGTGTTTTTGTCACTGTACATAGAGAAATAAACCGCACCTTTTGATTTTGAAAACCACAACCTCCGTCTGCTGGCCCTGTTTTTGTGTGGGGAGCCCAACCAGGGGGTTACACACTCCCGCTACCGAGTTAACCCCCTCACAGTTGGTGGAGAACCAGTGGCAGTTTTTTTTAAGCCAGCATGGAGGAGATACTGAAACAGCTGGCTCTAGCAAATGCCAATCAACAGCAGACAAATGCAGGTTTGCAAAGGAGCCTTGCAGCCCAGCAGCAAGCTCATCAACAAGCCCAGCAGCAATCTGAGGCCCGCTTCATAGACCTGTTACAGAAGCAAGAGCAGAGACTACAACAAATGGAAGCAGTAATGCAGCAACGTCCGCAGACCAGTGAGGAAAGCCGTCCCACTAATACCGCGTCCTTTGGGGTGAGTCGTTTATTGACAAAAATGACTGGAGAGGATGATCCAGAGGTATTTTTGACCACATTTGAAAGGACTGCTGAAAGAGAAAAGTGGCCTGAGGAGCAGTGGGCTGGACTGGTGGCTCCTCTGTTAACTGGTGAATCGCAGAAGGCTTACTATGACCTAGAGCCTGACCAAGCAAAAGACTATGTGATGCTAAAAGCTGAAATATTGGCAAGGCTGGGTGTCACCCTGGCTGTCCGGGCTCAGCGTGTGCATAACTGGACTTTCCAGCTTGGAAAACCCCCCAGGTCTCAAATGTATGATCTCATTCACCTGAGCAGGAAGTGGCTACAGCCAGAGACTTTGTCCGCACCAGAGATTGTGGGAAGGGATTTTCCGAAGTTCTGGGAACTGTGGGATGATCCTGAGCCCCCCACTGGTGCCCCTATGTACCAGGAATGTGATAGCCAGAACTCCTCTGAGAGTGGTGAGGACTCTCCAGAATTTCCCTTGTCAGTATTGGCAGGGGAGACTCAAGAAACTGGAGAGGAGCCCACCTCCTCAGACGAAAACCTACCGTCTGTGGAGTTTTCTGATCTGGAGGTTCACAGGGAAAATTTTGCCACAGAACAGTTAAAAGACCCCGCCCTAATAAAGGCACGGGAAAACGTAGTGGAAATAGATGGCGAGTTAGTGAACCCAGATAATACCTGCACTTACCCATACTTCAGCGTAGAGAAGGACCTACTGTATCGGGTGGCAAAAAGGGCAGAAGAAACCGTTGAGCAGCTTGTGGTGCCCAAACCTTACAGGAAGTTGGTGTTGGAGTTGGCCCATGGGCACATTCTTGGAGGTCATCTGGGGACAGAGAAAACCCGAGAGAGGGTATTACAGAGATTCTATTGGCCTGGGGTGATGAAGGACATAGAAAATTATTGTTCCTCCTGCCCTGTGTGTCAGAGGTCGGCCCCGATGCCACATTTCCGTAGCCCGCTGGTCCCTCTACCCATCATTGAGGTCCCGTTTGAGAGAATCGCAATGGATTTGGTAGGTCCTATAATCAAGTCCGCTAGGGGGCACCAGTACATATTGGTTATAATGGACTATGCCACCCGTTATCCAGAAGCGATCCCTCTCAGAAATACCTCGGCCAAAACCATAGCCAAAGAGCTATCTCTTGTTTTTAGCCGGGTGGGTATTTGTAAAGAACTGCTTACGGACCAAGGTACACCCTTTATGTCCCGGGTTATGAAAGAGCTGTGTAAATTGTTCAAAGTGACGCAATTGCGTACATCTGTGTATCACCCCCAAACCGATGGGCTGGTTGAAAGATTCAACAAAACCCTAAAACAAATGTTGAAGAAAGTGGTGGATAGAGATGGAAAGGATTGGGACTGTCTACTTCCTTATTTGATGTTTGCTATTAGGGAGGTGCCCCAATCCTCTACGGGATTCTCCCCCTTTGAGTTACTGTATGGGAGACACCCAAGAGGGCTGTTGGATATTGCCAAGGAAACTTGGGAAAGTGAGAGTTCTCCCCACAGGAGTGTGATTGAGCATGTCGCCCTGATGCAAGATCGAATTGCACAGGTAATGCCCATCGTGAAGGAACATTTGGCCCAAGCGCAGTTGGCACAGCAGAGAGTGTACAACCGTGGAGCAAAGACCCGTACCTTTTCCCCGGGGGATAGGATATTGGTACTTGTCCCTACGGTTGAAAGTAAATTCCTTGCCAAATGGCAAGGCCCCTACGAGATAATGGAAAAAGTGAGCGAAGTGAATTACAAGGTCAGACAACCAGGAAGGCGAAAGCCCGAACAGATATATCACGTTAATCTGTTGAAAGCCTGGAGGGATAGAGAGTCCCTAGTCGCAGAAACTTGGTCACCAGCTCAAACTGGTTGCGTGATTCCGGAGGTTGGAATAGCAGCCACCTTGTCACAACCCCAACAACAGGAGGTTAAGGAGTTTGTGCTTCGCAACAAGGAGGTGTTCTCTGAGCTGCCGGGACAAACATCTGGGGTAGAGCATGATATTATTACCCCGCCCGGTGAAAGGGTGAAGTTAAAACCCTATCGGATCCCAGAGGCCCGACGGGAGGCAATACGGGAGGAAGTACAGAAAATGCTGAACTTAGGGGTGATAGAGGAGTCCCAAAGTGATTGGTCTAGTCCCATTGTGTTGGTGCCTAAACCGGATGGGAGCTGGCGATTTTGTAACGATTTTCGTCAGTTGAACAAAGTTACAAAATTTGACACCTACCCCATGCCACGTATAGATGAGTTGATCGACCGGCTGGGAACAGCCCGATACATGACGACTCTTGACCTCACAAAAGGGTATTGGCAAATTCCCCTGGCCAAGTCGGCCAAAGAGAAAACCGCATTTGTAACCCCAGACGGGGCGTTCCAATATAAGAGAATGCCGTTCGGGTTACAGAATGCGCCGGCCACATTCCAGCGGAAAATGGACCAGATACTGAGGCCCCATCGGAAGTATGCTGCGGCTTACCTGGATGACGTAATTGTCCATAGCACAGATTGGGCCTCACATCTGCCAAAAGTGCAAGCAGTCCTAGACTCTATCCGGGAAGCGGGGTTTACGGCTAACCCCAAGAAGTGTACCATTGGGCAGGAGGAGGCCAAATATCTTGGGTACACCATTGGCAGGGGAGTGATAAAACCCCAACTCAACAAAGTCGAGGCCATCCAGAGTTGGCCACGTCCCAACAGCAAGAAGCAGGTACGGGCCTTTCTGGGAATCGCGGGTTATTATCGGCGCTTCATTCCCCACTTTGCTTCTAAGGCTGTGCCCCTAACCAACCTGACGAAAGGGAAAGGGTCGGTCATGATTAAATGGACCCCCGAGGCTGAGGCAGCATTCCAATTCTTGAAACAAGCCTTATGTAGCCAGCCAGTGTTGTACTCACCCGACTTCTCTAAAGACTTTGTCGTACAAAGTGATGCGTCAGATGTGGGGTTAGGAGCAGTATTGTCCCAGGTCTGGAACGGGGAAGAGCACCCAGTCATTTACCTCAGCAGGAAGTTGAAGTCCCATGAGGTAAATTACGCCACGGTTGAAAAGGAGTGTTTAGCGGTGAAGTGGGCTCTAGATTCCCTTCGGTACTATCTGCTAGGTAGGCACTTTGACATGGTTACGGATCACGCTCCGTTAAAGTGGATGGCTCAAAACAAGGAGACAAATAGAAGAGTGAATAGGTGGTTCCTGGCCCTACAGGAATTCAACTTCACAGTAAAGCATCGCCCTGGCGTTCAAATGGGGAATGTGGATGCTTTGTCTCGAGTACATGAATGCCTGATTGCTGGTGTTCCAACCCCAAGGTTAAAACAAGAGGGGGGGTTATGTGACAGCAGGAAGGTAAAGTCACCTGGTTGCATCCAGGGGGGTAGATATATTTCTCCCAGATTCAGGCTTTATGCTGACTTATACAACTAGGGTGGAGAGTTGTATAAGCCCAGCTGAGGCTAGTAGGCTCATGGATGACTCATACCTCTAGGGAGAGGGCTGGGCGTCGTGCAGGCAGGGAGTTGATGAGACCAGCTGAAGCCTGTCAGTTCGTTTAAGGCCTCTATAAAAACTCCCAGATTCATTAGGTGTTAGCTCATGCCTGGAACCAGACCTGTGTGGACTGTCTAGGGAGAGTGAACCCCTGTGCGGTGAGGCAAAGCCTGTGTGGCTATTTGTTTGGACTTTTACTAAACCAGGGACTTAGGGACTAGGACAGCACCAGGCTGATCCCAGTTGTTAGTTTAGGAAACCTGCATGTTTAGTCAGAGGTCAAACTGACCAGGATTTATTTTGTTTGTTTCTTTTTGGCTTTGCTGTGTTTTTGTCACTGTACATAGAGAAATAAACCGCACCTTTTGATTTTGAAAACCACAACCTCCGTCTGCTGGCCCTGTTTTTGTGTGGGGAGCCCAACCAGGGGGTCACACACTCCCGCTACCGAGTTAACCCCCTCACAATACTTACCTTTCTGGTGGACTGTGTACCGAATTGCTACTGCAGCTTTACTCCCCAGCTGCTACAAGTATTTGACTGTCAAATGAGCCGAATACTTGCTCTCCATGCTAGCATACAAAACATTTGCGCCTGTGGGAAGAACCACTGTGCCCATAGCAGAAGAACATATTCTACACACCTGGAAGTGTAGAATATCTGCAGTGGCTATGAAACTGGAATGCTGCAGCTTTTTCAATACAATAGCCCTGAAAAAATAATAATATAAATGCTTATATTACAGGTGACTTATGTGTTTGAAAGGAACATGAATGATTCTTGTGAATAACTACTGCAGTAGATGGTGTAAGATTGGGGTAATTAAACTCAAGTGGTAGGTGCATTTCCAATGATTTGTCCCAGTCCAAAACTGTAGTTTAAGGGCATGGCAGCCCACTTTTATTTAAAAGCAAGTTAAAGTTCATACAGATAGCTCTTCTCACACAGGGGGTTCTCATCATCACTGCAGACATAACATTCAACCTCCTGGCTCTCTTGTGGCAGCTTTACTGCTCAGAGTACCTCTGCAGGGTCTTCCTGAACATCAAACACCTTTTGGTCTTCCTGACAACCAAACACATCCCAGGGTTATGTGCAGATGCTGTAAAGTTCAGCATCTTTACTTTCAGCTCCCTAGCTGAGCTTGTCCCTCCTGTGTTCTCTCTACAGTCTCCTGGCTGCTCCTGTCCCACATGGACTTCCTTTCAGGCTTGGGCCTTTCTCTGTCCCAACCTGACCTTGATGCACGGAAGAATCTCACATAGCTCCCCTCAGACACACTGTTGTCCCTCAGGAGATTGGGGCCCTGAGCTCTAACTTTGGCTCTATTATAAAGCCAGCACACACCTGATCCATTTGTGCGCTTGCGTCTCCCAAAATCTGGCGTAAACCACCATTCTACCGCGTAGCACAGGTCACCCTGCTACATAGGGCAAACTTGAGATCTCTCAGCCAGATGGTAAAACTTGATGAGTAAAGCCCCGTACACACGGTCGGACTTAGTTTTAAGCAAGTTGGACCAACAATCCGACCGTGTGTACGCTCCATCGGACAAACTTTTTTTAATTTGGTTTTGTTTTCATCGGACAAAAGTTGGGTCTGCAAACGGACAAACTTTTGCCCAACAAAAGTCCGATGGAGCAAAGTCCTACCGTGTGTACAGAAAACCATAGGACTTTTGTGCGATGGACAAAACAACTAATGTTAAAATCAACCAACAATAGCAGAAGTTGACCAAAGGGTGGTGGTAAAGAGCAGAAAAGAGCAGAAAAACCATGTGATGTTGCAAAAAGTTTTGGGAAAGTTTGCAGAAAAGTCCTGTGGTGTGTATGCTATGGGTGTTCCCGATCAACTCCGTTCGGACAAAAATCCACGGAAAAGTCAGATGGAAGTCTGACCGTGTGTATGAGGCTTAACAGTCATAATTAAAAGACACTCTAAAACGCTACAGTAGAAAGTTGCATGGTCCTTCGTTTTTTGTAGTCCTCTTTTAAAACTGAGAACAAGCAACAGAGAAAATTAATATACGCAGCAATAAAATATGTAAAAAGTGCAGTTAGTATTCAAAGTATGAATTATCCAAATTTAATATTTGTCATCTTCTGGGAGGGTCACATTCAAGTGTGATTTTCTTTCACTGGGAAATATTGTATTCTATTTTGGCAATAACTTATCTATGCAATAGAATAAAACAAAAAAAAAACTACAAAGCTTATTTTCACGATATTTCCATCTCATCATCTCTGCTTGCCTGCAAAGTGAGTAATTCTGCTTTTTCTTATTCTTTGAAGGGAGCAGGATCATGTTATATTTCATATTCCACATTATAAAACAAGGTGAGCAATACAGAAAGGAAGCAAATGCTTTGATATGACTGTAGGTAAATTTGTAGAATTGCTCCAGGACATAAGTAGGCTGAATACGCAGCAGCAATACTTAAAATGCACAGTGCAAAATCAGAATAGTTAAGACTAGGCCAGTTGAGACATTGACTCATACAATATACTGTGATAAAGAAGTCTGAATTCTTTCACAAGCTAAATGTTACTCTTTTCCATTGTCAAACATATTAAAGCTCACTGTAATGGCAATCATTGCAGGAATGCATCTGTAAGGAAAGTGAATGTTAAGAGGTTAATAGGAAGAATTACGCATTCTGTGATGTTACTTATATTACAGGAACATCAAGCATTATAAGAAGAAGCTAGCTGAAATAACAGTACTCTTCAGAAGAGCTCTTAAAAGTACTGTGGCCATTCACCTTGATCAAGGCACTATCAGCAAGTCCCTTAGGAAGAATACCAGTGTTTGGGGTAGGGACAAATATGACCAAGTCAGGATCGACTTCAGGCTTTTTGCAGTATTTTCAGCAGCTGATGTAACCACTTGCTGAATATGCAGCTTCTTTATCTTTCAAATATTATTTGACCACTACCCCAGGATTCCTGTTTCAGGATGGCTCCTTTATTTTTCAGTGATTATGGAGCCACCCTTGTATTCTGGGACTAGAGTTGTTTCCTTACATCATGTGTATTACTAGGAAACACACAGCCCCATAGCCTAGAATGACAAGACACTCCTCTGCCCTTCTCTCCTCTTTCCCTCTCCCTTCTCCATGCTAACAGACTGATTGGAGACTGCTCTGTCCACTGTAAACCCTCTCCTGAGAAGACCAGAAGTTCAGGGAAGTTGAATTGACAGAGTAGGAGCCAACAGCACTGAAAGTTGTCAACTGCAAGTCCTGGGGTAAAAATGTTAAGAAATAGTCTACTGGGGAATATTTTATTTATTGTAAATAATGTGGTAAACTAAGAAACCCCTGAGGGTTTGGTGGAGGGTTTGGTGGAGCTAGGGAAAGTTCCACTCACTTCCTGTTGCAGTGGCAACATTGTCACAGGACAAGAAGTGAGGAAAATGTACCATATCCCAATCTCCCTCCCTAGCTAACAGTATGCTGGCATTGTATCAGAAATATATGAAGACTGGTGTCAGGTTAGATATTCTGTGATTATTTTTTTTTTTTGCTACATGAACCATGCAAATTGCACCAAACGCTAAAAAATGGATAAAAGATATGCTAGTAATAGTCCTGGTTATCTCGAATTATGGAAACATACATTTTGGATTTCTACAAGCAAAGATATACTGCACTTGACTCAACTAAGTCTGATCTGACAGATACACAATAAGCCCTGAAGTCAGTCCAGATTAAGATGTCCCTAACACAATTTACTGATGTGCCAAATTTACATCTGATGTTCAAAAGCACTGCCTATATTAATAATTTAAACAGAAGAAAGTAAATTCCTGATTTAAAGCTGTGTTACAGCCCCCCTTAGGAAGAAGTAAAAGTCAGCAGCTACACATACTGTAGCTGCTGACTTTTAATATTGGGACTAGGGATGAGCCGAACACCCCCGGGTTCGGTTCGCACCAGAACCTGCGAACGGACCGAAAGTTCGCACGAACGTTAGAACCCTATTAAATACAATGGATGCGAACGTTCGAAATCTAAAGTGCTAATTATAACGACTAATATGCATGTTATTGTCCTAAAAAGGGTTTGGGAACCCTGGTTCTGCCCCAGGGGACATGTATCAATGCAAAATGAAGTTTTAAAAACGTCTGTTTTTCGTCAGCAGTCATTTTAATGATGCATAAAGTGAAAAAAAAAAGTCAAATATTCCTTTAAATATCGTACCTGGGGGGTGTCTAAAGTATGCCTGTGAAGTGCCACGTGTTTCCCGTGTTTAGAACTGTCCCTGCACAAAATTACATTTCTAAAGGAAAAAAAGCCATTTAAAACTGCTTGCGGCTTTAATGTCATGTCTGGTCCCGGTAATATGGATGAAAATCTTTGAGAAAAATGTCATGGGTACCCCCCACCCCACTACCAGCCCCTTTGGGTCTTGTATGGATATTAAGGGGAACCCCGCACCCAAAATTAAAAAAAGGCCCTATATACTCTGAACAGCAGCATACAGGCAGTGCAAACAAGACAGGGACTGTAGGTTTGTTCTTAAGTAGAATCTGTTTGTAATTTTCAACACGTACATTGTATAAGTGTAGCTCCAGCCAAAAAATATATTGCTTTATATCTGCTTTAAGTGCTGCAGATGCCTGCCTGTGTTACACAACAGGAAAACACAGCAATAAGGGCTAGCTTCAGGTGTATACTGTGCAGGAGGCTTAGCAAAAATATCACTGACACTGTCCCCTGCCTATCCTTCTCTCTCCCTGCACACAAGGTTTAGCAGAATATCACTGACACTGTCCCTGCCTATCCTTCTCTCTCCCTGCACACAAGGTTTAGCAGAATATCACTGACACTGTCCCTGCCTATCCTTCTCTCTCCTTACACACAAGGTAAATGAACAAATATCACCAACACTGTCCCTGCCTATCCTTCTCTCTCCCTGAACCGCATCCTGCCTGTGGCCAATTATGGCTCTCCTCGCTGCCAGCGCAGTGATTGGCCAAGCATGCGGGGTCACAGTGCATGCTTGACCAATCACAGCGCCGGGATTGCACTGCGATGGCGCAGTGTATTGTGGGCCGTTCGCGTCACTCGAATTTGGCGCGAACGGCCCAAAACGTTCGATCTTCGTCGAACGATCGAACAGCCGATGTTCGACTCGAACGTATGTTCGACTCGAACACCAAGCTCATCCCTAATTGGGACACTTACCTGTTCTGGAATGCAGCAATATCGGCACCCCAGTCTATGTTTCCACCTTTAGAGTGCTGCTGCCGCCATAGCCTCAAAGGGAAACCGGCAGTGAAGCCTTGCGGCTTCACAGCCATTTTCCTACTGTGCATGCACAAAGCGTGCTGTGCTTTCTGAATGGCTTGGTGGCGGGGAAGGAGGAGGGGGCCCGAACTCTGACGCACTTCGCCGTGGTGAGGTCCGACGGATAGGTACCTGTCAAAAACAGGTAACGGAAGGGGGAGGAGACAGAGAAGCTAAACTTCCAATCCACTTTAAGAATACCTACACCCAGAAACAAATGTAATATATTGCAGCTTACCAGTTCTTAGATGTGGTTTTCTATATTAGATTTATTCTTCTTTTATTTTCACCTGGTGATCCTGCCAGTAACACAAAACCTGTACAAGAGTGAAAACATTGTTAAACGTACTGCATCGATTTGAGAAGCAACATTGTCACCATAGGGCAGAACTACAGACTAACCCCCCTCCCCCCTTTTCCTTTCTGCATAACATGTGGGGATGTTTTGTAGTCCAAAAATATAATCAACAGGCTTTCTTTGCACTTATCAAACAGATATAACAAGATACATTCAATGGTATATTTAACAGACCAAAAGGGAGAAAATAAGAGAAGATGATTGTTAGGGCTTACATACACTTTCAACTAATAATGTGTTTCACAGAGGTAAGATTAAACTGCAGTTGACTAGACCTTAGGCTGAGAACAAACTGTATTTCAGTAGGTTTAATAGTTTGAATTGCAATAATTTAGCCCCCAAAATAATTTGATTTGTAGATTGGATAGAGAATACTATTCTGCTGCAAGGTGGATAATAGAGCACAGCAACTGGTAATGGGGATTGTAGGTCCTATGGGAGAATGGTGATTGTCACAGCTGCATCTTCTGTAGCTACATCGTTGATAGTCATTACATTTAATACCATGTAATCACACTATACTTAAAATGCTTTGAGAACTGCCAGCCTCCAAGAATTTCATTGGTATCAGTGCACTTTCCTGTGTTTTTATATGGTTATATTTTTATACTTGAAACTTTCTGCTTACAACATTGTAATAGCTAAGCAATAAATCTTTTTCTATTTCCAGTTCCTACACTAATAGGAGCGGTATATACATCGCTCCCGCACTTCCCGAAAGATGCTGCTTGCAGGACTTTTTCTAATGTCCTGCAAGCGCACCGCTCCAGTGTGAAAGCACTCGGGCTCTCACACTGGGGATGCAGGGGAGGCGTTTTTTAGGCGCTTCACAGGTGCTATTTTTAGTCCTTTAGCGCCTGAAAAACGCCTCAGTGTGATAGGGGTGTTATGGAAATATTGACTGTAAACTTGGCCACTGATATTATGGCACGACACCAATGTTTTTTTGCTGCGCTTTAACCCGTTCCTGCCTGGACGCAGGGGTAGTGACCTTGTCTCAACCACATACCATAGGCACCGGGCCCCCCGGGGGAACTATCCTACTCTCCCTTGCATGTGTGGACACTTGTAGGTGTGACCCGCCCTGGCTTAATTGGTACCTTTGCTGTGCCAGGAATGCCATTTAACAGTTTACTGAATCAACAGAAGCAGAGATATTTACATACTGTACTTTATCCATCCCTTGAAGATGGCGGCAATCAGCTTAGTTCAAAGAGATGTGGGATGAGATAAGAGAGGAGAAACCCGTTACTCACAGGCAGGGTGACCCAGAGTAAAGCATCCCAAAGTAGAGAATGAGAGTAGTCCCACAAATGCATACTGTCCTTCCACCACTTCAGGCTAAAACAAAAAAAGTTCAACTGCCAACATGTCGATCTGTTCCGGTCCCCCCTCAGAGACAAATCAGTAATCATGTTCCTTATGGCAGCTAATCCAGGAAATTCTCTGCCTTCCTAACACATCCTTACTCATGGTGCCCCTCTCCTAGCAGGGGCAGGACTATAACTCAACTCTACTAACTCCTGAATCTTCCCTCACTTTGGGGGCATCTACTTGTTTAAAGCGGTAGTAAACTGCAGCTAAATTTCAAAGATTGAATAGTCTTAAATCATTTTAAAACATTGCGCTGCAAACTGAAGCCACTTTAGATGTTTCTTACTTTGATTTTCCAAGTATAAGCCTCTGCTCTTTTCAGGGTGCAGCCGCCGCCATATTAAGTGTTGTCTTCTGTGTCCAAACTTCCGCCCTTTCTCCTTCTCTCTGTCCATAATCTCGCGCATGCGCAGTAATCATTAGGCCAAGCCTCGTTTTTACTGCTTAGTCCTGTGCTGAGCTTGCCAGTTCTATCTACCCCGTGACGTACTGAGACTCAGACTGTCAATGTAAACTCAGTCTCGCGGGATCTCGGAGCTGATGCTGGGCAATGGAAATGACACGTCAGCACAGGGCTTCTGATTTTTCCGGCAGGCTCTTCTGCTGCCAGAAAAATTGGAAGAAGTGCGCATGCGCTGATGACATAAGTACAAAGAAAGGGACAGATTTCATGGAAACAAAGCAGATAGGAAAAATTTTGCACAAAGCAATCAGTTCAATGCTTTGCAATGTTGAAATGGCATAAAATTAACATGATGGGTTAACTACCGCTTTAAGAGTAAATTATAACAGGCCACCTCTGTGACCTACCCTACACCAGTACCAAATATCTAGCTAGTCACTTTTAATGTAAATATTCTTTCATAGCAAAAACGTTATGTCACTATATTTAATTAGCATATAACTAAGGTCAAAACTTTTTTTCCCATTTGGATAGAATAAGGGAGGGTTTTTTGCAATTTGTGTCCCATTGAAGAGATTTCCCTTCACTTTGTCCCATTTATTGCCAAAACAGGAAATGAAAGGAAAAGCCTTTGAAGCGAAGGAACTCCTGGTTCTCACCAGGGTCACCAGAAGTGGCTCCAGCCGATGCGTTTCCCTGTACCAGTGTTAAAACAGACAATATCCTGTGCTTATCCACCAAGATAAAAATTAACTGTGAAAACCTCACAAAAAGAAATAAGAAAATCTGACCAAGTGTAATACACACAACCGTTTTTCACGACGTTAAAAATGAAATTTTTTAAATTGGGCATTAAAAACGATCATGTGTAGACTCCAGAGCATTTTTAACGACGTGAAAAATGGCCTAAAAAAATGAGAACCTGCTCTATTTTTTCACGTTGTTTTTCACGTCGTTTTTTTAACGACGTGAAAAACGGTAGTGTGTATGCTTTTACGAGGGGAAAAAAAATGTGCATGCTCAGAATCAAGTATGAGACGGGAGAGCACGTTCTGGTAAAACTAGCGTTCGTAATGGAAATAGCACATTCGTCACGCTGTAACGGACTGAAAAGCACGAGGCTAAAAAGCGCGAATCATCGCTTAACAAACTTTACTAACATGAAGGGTGGCGCCATTTGAACGGAACTTCCCCTTTATAGTGCCGGCGTACGTGTTGTACGTCACTGCGCTTTGCTCGAGCGTTTTTTTAATGAACGTGTGTATGCAAGACAGGCTTGAGAGGAAACAAGAAAATTCACGTCGAGAAAAACTTTGTTTTTGAAAATGACATTAAAAACGATTGTGTGTACGCGGCATAAGAGTGTAATGAACACAAATTAAAAAAAATAAAAATTAGATTAAGAGAGCTGCTTCCCAGTAAGTCTGAAAACGAAACTCAAATGGTTAATTAAAAAAAGTGACCAGGTGCGCTTCCCAAACAAATAATCATTAAAGTCATATAATATAAACTTTAAGGCCCCTTTCACACGGAGGTCCGTTCAGGTCCGCCTGTCAGTTTTTTAGGCGGACCTGAAACGGATCCTCCATGTACCCCTATGGAGGCACGGATGTCAGCGGAGACATGTCTGCTGACATCCGACCCGCTCCGCTCCGCCAAAGTGTGACGGAGGAAAACCCTATTTTTCCTTCCGTCGGCGGAGCGGATCGGATGACAACGGACTCTACGGTCCGTCGTCATCAGATTCCCCATAGGGGAGAGCGCTGCTCTGACAGGGCGGTCCCTGCACAGTGTGCGGGGACCGCCCAGTCATCCGTCGGCTCAGCGGGGATCAACGGAGCGATCCCCGCTGAGCAAGCGGAGCTTCACGGGGCGGATCTGCACGGATCCGCCCCGTGTGAAAGGACCCTAAATTTGACAATTTTCAAACGAGTCCATCAGTGTGAAAAATAAACATATAATCCAAAGTAATACAAGTCAATGTAAATGAAGAATATCCCAGTGATTTGGAAGTGCAAAAATCAGCTACAACAAACAATGACAAGTTGCTCGTGCAAAACCGTCCCCACACCAACTCACGCCTCTTACTAGAGACTTTGGATCTCAGATTAAAGAGATCAAACCTGCTTGTTGTTTCCACATATCTCTGTGTGTCTCAGAAGGGATAGGATATCATCCATGGAGGGTTCAGCCTTATGCTCATCCAAACACATATCGGGTATTCAGCCCAGCATATGGAAACATGGGTCCTCAATATTTCTCATGCAAAGAAACAAGGAAACACTTCATAGTATTTTAAAATATTCCAATTTATTGCGCATAGAATCACACTTACAGTTATGAAGTTCAAAAACAGCGGATTGAATAACAAACAAACATGGCTGCAGACCTCGCCAGTTGGCTCATGCGTGCAGGCATCACAGAAGTGACTCCACCCGACACATTTCCCCGTAACAGGCGCCAACTGACGAGCCTTCTTTCCCAGTTGACGCCTCTTACGGGGAAACGTGGCGGATGGAACCACTTCTATGACGTCTGCATGCACGAGCCAGCTGGTGAGGTCTGCAGCCATGTTTGTTTGTTATTCAATCCTCTGTTTTTGAACTTCATAACTGTAAGTGTGATTCTATGTGCAATAAACTGGAATGTTTTTAAATACTAAAGACACACAGGGATGTGTGGAAACAAAAAGTGTGTTTGATGTCTAAAATCTGAGATCCAAAGTCTCTAGTAAGAGGCGTGAGTTGGTGTGGGGACGGTTTTGTACGAGCAACCTGCCATTGTTTGTTGTAGTTGATTTTTGCACTTCCAAATTCTATTTAAAAAACTGTCATGATAGAAACATAAAAAAAGTCACTGCCATTTACTTTTTAAAAAGTGTCACAAGCACAAATAAATGAATAAATATTTGTACAATAGGGTCACAGGGAGAAAGTAACAGCATTAAGCTTTCCGGCTTGCATTCCACCTATTCTATATAATATCCATGATGACGAAACATTTGATTTAATTTGATGTTTTTACAGTGGAAAAGAATCAATCTATTAAAAATATATTTTAAGTTATAAAACTGGAAAAGAAGGGGTAAGTCTGCACAAATTGTAATGGTAGAAATCTGAAAACCAAGAAGTTTGTATAAACCCAGGCTTGATTGTGGTTCTCTTGAAATCCAGAGCTAAAAGCAATGGTTTAGCTAGAAATCAAAGAGACATTCTTTAGTATAGTTTACACAGTGAAGGCCAGTATGTCTCTGGTATTTTCCAGGTGCGTGTGAATATATCTGTGTTGTATGAAATCCTGTTGAAGGTTCAACTGTAATAAGCTACAAGTAAAATTGTAGCTTAGTGGGTGAGCTTTTCAAAGAGATATACTGTTTTTTATCCTTGCTGTTCCTGTCTTTTGGTCTTCCTTTAAATGTTTACTATAGTGTTTGCAATTTTTCCCCTTATACAGACAGTTTATTTTTACTGTTAGGTATCCAATTGTTGTACTACAAATGATTAGTAAAATCCCAGTGCTATTTGGATTTTCGAAAAAAACAGCCCAGTAGTAGCTCCCTGTCTTTTCGGGCCCTTTGGGTGAAACGCCTCTGACTCATTCATTTGGTGTGTCATTTGTAGCTTGACCTATTGAGCTCTTCAAACAATAAACTTTTTACAACAAAGGAAAACATGGAAAAAGTTGCCTAATGCTCCACCTACTGGCTGAATAGAAGATAACATAATATATATGCAATCATTTGCATTTACCTTACACTAAAAAATTATTTTGTTTTACCATTTTTATTTTCATAGTCCTGACTATAAATAAGTACAGAAAGATAATTTAACAAAACCGGTTTTCATAATAAATAGAAATGTTTTTCAATGCCATTTCTGGCCCAGTCATCCTAAAATGCTTTTCTCTTACTTACTTTATCCACAGGAGGTTTAAAATCTTGTCAGTATATTTGTATTTTTGAAAGGGTTTTCATATTCCATCACTTCCCCAGCTTTCACTTCCTGTTAGGTCATCTCCCAGAAGCCTTCACTTCCTTGTTGCATCACAGAAGAGGGGATGTAGGGTGTGTTCACCACTCTGGACTATACCTCCCACATTACAATACCACCTTCCACCTACTTCCTATACAATCTGATTGTGAAATCTCCCTTAGATCTCCCATCAGCTAGTACAAGGGCCTGTCTGATTTGACACAAATTGAATGGAGTGGTCAGGTGTGTCCTTCAAGTCCATAGTTCTGGTAAATCTAAAGAAAATTGTACAGAGATTGTACAATCAGGTTGCATAGTGTATGGCCATCTTTAAACAAGTCATTAGGAGGGAGTGGATGGGGACACTCAGTTGTCAGGCCCCGTTCACATTTAAACGTGGCAAAAACTCACATTCCTGGATGCCTTTGTTTTGGGTGTTGTAGGGCGTTTTATGGCAGCCCACGCACTTCAATAGGCTGCCCTACAGGCAAAAAATCGCCCCAGAGAAGCTCCAGAACTTTTTTGGAGCGGAGCATGGTGCGTTACCGCAGTTTTTGGTGTGTTTGCCACACTCGGGGTGCCTTTAACATGTAATGACAACACAAGCATGATGCACATTTGCAGTGTTTCTGAAACACATAACAAAGCGCACATTTTCTGTGTGCTTTTCCATTGCGTTTGGAATCACACAGATGTGAATGGAGCCTCGTTGTTCTTGTGTAAACGCCCCTAAATTTTACTTTCAGTCCCCATTCAAACTTAGAGTAGTGGGAGTGCATGTTTTTTGGCTCATTTTTCCAGTGACACATATAGGGCAGCCTCTTGAGTACAATAGGCTGTGCTACACATGGCAAAGTAGCTCATGGGACATTTTGGTGTGGTGTGAGTGGCAAGTTTTTTACTGCATGTGTCACCTGTTTTTCCTGTGGAAAAATGTGTGTTTGCTTCTGTGTTTGGTGAGCTGTAATTAATGACACTGAAAGCGCAACTAGGTAATTTTAGGTGTATAAATGTGGCCATACATTATACAATTTCATTGTAGCATCTCTGTACAATCGCCTTTAGATTTACCAAAATGATATAATAATAGGAGGACACACCATCTATCCAATCGCTCTGTATCCAATCAGGCAGGCCCTTGCTTTACATCAGGGGTGACCTGTGGGCTGCATGCGGCCCCAGGGATTATAGCATGCAGCCTGAGCCCATCTAAAGGGACGCTGGGGAAGCCAGGCAAATGCACACGTGGAGAAACGCTGGGGGTGTTGTGAAAACATAGTTGATGGGTGAAGGTGTGCTAATGAGGTCAGCTGGTAAACTCCTTCCTGTATCTAACTGGTTCCTCTGTCTGTATGCCAGGGAGTTTCTGAAACATTCTAAGAAATATTGCAAGGGCTAAGGTAAGGCCTTGTTTTCAAAATGCAACCACAGGTACATAAATGGTATATTAGTACAAAGGGGGCTGGATTTTAGAAAAAAAAAATATATAAACTTAGCCTTTAGGTTTCCTTGAAAATATATACCTAACCACAACTTTTTTTAGTTGTCAATAGAGTGGAGAATAATTAGAACCCCCATTGAGTCTTTAATACTAGGCAGGGGCTTTGTAAGGGAGTTTTCCCCTCCCTTCCTGTCCCAGTGGCAGTCAGGAAGTGAGGGAATTTTGCCAAAAGCAACAGAGTGCAATTGAAATGCTTTTTTTCGGCTGAAGATAAGCAAGTTGTCCATTTTGGTGCATGGACATCCTATAAATCTGTGCAGTTGTTTGCTTGTCCCTAAACAGTGTGTTGAGTGCAGCAGTGCTAATATTGCCTACACATTAACGATCCACTGGGAGAGAAAAGCTAAGTCAAGTACCCAAATAGGTTTAGTTCATGTCATACATCACTTTGGTCACTTCACGTGCACTGATGAAAGGAAGGACTTTTGGTATCGTACCCCTGAACACATTTTCAAATAAAAAAAAAAAAGCTAGCCTTTATTTATTATTGTATTTCCACCATATTATCTTGGAGGCCAGGAAAGAAGTATAGAACCAGATGACATGCTGATAATGCATCCCTTAAAAAGAGAACTGAAAATCCGCTATCAACTAGTTTTATTTCCTTTGCTTTCGGCTGAACACTGTTTGCAACTTTGTATATAGGTCACTGGTAATTTAGTCGACAAACACAACTATTATCTGAAACAGAATGCTATTTTAAAAGTTTTTCTCCCACCTTTAGTCTGTTACCAGCGGTGTCTTAAAATAGGTAAAAACCTTCCCTAATAACTGTTCCCATGGTATACCTGACACAGTTCTCCTCTAAGTACTGGAAATGGCTGTCTTAGTTTACTTGTCAACTGAGAAAGACATTCTCAATAATACAGCTGATGTTCACTCAAATGGCACTATAGAAATAGAGGTAAAGGCAGGGTTTCTCAAACGTTGTCTTGCGGTGCCCCAAAAAGATTTTAAAAAACAATCACGGCACACCCGAAAAGATTGAACAATTTTTGTGGTGAAGAACTTATTTATTTTTACATATATTTAATTTTACATTTAATTTGAAGGATGTGTCTGCTTTCAAGAGCAAATCAGATTAAAGCGAGGCTCCAAAGTCGACAAACAGAACAAACAAATGGAACGGTCTCTAGTGTAATATAATTAGAGCGATCGAGTTTTCCCGAGATCTCGCACAAGTCTCACGTTACAAAAAGAACCAATGAATGATAGACTGACAGAGATTGCATTTTTATATATGTTACTTTTTAAACTTTTGCAACATTGATTTATCATTTAGCTTTTCGATATGTTCAAGTTTTCAAAATGCTAGCAATTTTAAATATTTTTCCAAACTCCCACAGCACACCTGCAAATCTCAGTGTGCCGCGGCACACAGTTTGAGAATCACTGGGTAAAAGGGATGACTTGAACCTGTTTTGAGGTCCACATTTAAAGGTCATAAAAATCTACAAAAAGGCAGCAAAATCATAAGGTAACCTGCACTGAAAGAAATATTGATACCCCATTGCGGACTTCCTTCTGGGAAATCTAGTTACGGAGGTCAACGACTTAAAATCACTGACCCAAAACAAGTATGCAGATCAGAAAAGTCAGAATGAAGTCAGGAAACAAATCTCCATATGTTTCCAGGTCAGTGACAATGAAAGTTCTGAAGCCACTGGATTTGCGTGGCAGCCAGGAAGTTGCTATCTTCATAAGGAGAGGCCAGCAATGCCAGCAATTATACGTCCTTAGCATAGCATTCCTTTAATTCTGAACTTCAAATATCCAGGCATTTTATTTGCAGACAGAATAGGTGCAGGCACTCAACCATGCCCCCTGCTGAACCACATTGAATGGTGACTATGGCCAAATTGCAACAGTGGAAGGGTCTAAAAGGGGTAATAAATACCAGTAGTGTATTATGAGCAGAGTTCAGAGATGATCTATGTACAAAGTCCAGGTTTCAGGGATGTGCTATGCACAGAGTGCAGGTTTCAGAAGTGTGCTAAGTACAGAGAGTGGGTTTCAGGGGTGTGCTACATACAGAGTGCATGGTTCAGGGGTGTGCCATGTGCAGAGTACAGATTTCAGGGGTGCACTATGCACAGAGTGCACAATTCAGGCATGAGCTACATACAGAGTTCAGGAGTGCACTATGTACAGAGTGCAGTGTTTAGGGGTGTGTTATGTAAAGAGTGCAAGTTTCAAGGGTGTGCTATATACAGAGTGCAAGTTTTAGGGGTGTGCTACATACAGAGTGCAGGTTTCAGGGGTGTTACATATTGCAGAGTGCAGTTTTTAGGGGCGCTGTACGTACAGAGTGAACGTTTCATGGGTGTGCTACTGACAGAGTGCAGGCTTCAGGGGTGTGGTACGTACAGATTGCAGAATTCATGAGTGTGCTACATATACAGTGCAGCGTTCAGCTCTCATTCACAGGCTGTCACATCTTACTTCCACCCCTCCTCTGACCTCTGCACCACTCTTTCCCACCTGCAAACACATCGCTGCACTGCCGTCATCCCCCCCCAAGCTTCCACGCATCTTACCTTTTCAAAAAACACCCAGCCCAGCTCTACTACCTCCTTGCTCTGCCTCGCTCACTTACTTGCAGCTAAATCATCTGTCAGCATCTGTGTACCCCCTGGGCATAGACTAGAATCACAGTGCTTACCATGCAATGTCCCCTCCCACCCATGACCACATTACACCTGCATCTGCATTACCCATGTCACTGCCTGAGTGTGGGGCAAAGAATGATCTGTGGAACCTGCCAAGAAGAAAACTGCCCTTGTGAACACAGAAGCTGGGCTCCTGTGTTTACAAGTCACAGTGGTGAGCGGAGAGCGGAGGGTGAGAGCCAAAGCTGGCAGAACGCCAAGTTCCGGCTTAAAAAAAGCCCTGCTAATATCCAAATGCACAGCTGAAATACATATATGGGACTAGTTTATTTGTCAAAGGATTGATATGAATCTGTGCAGGCACTCCTGCCATAAAGCTCAATCAGTACTGTGATCTTTGCTGCAGCTGCTGCACAGTTTGGTCAGAAAACTGCTCAAAAAACACACCCAAGCCTGCTGATTGGACAATAAAGGAAAATTTGCTCACTTCTAAAGCCATCTATTTACTTTAACTTACATGAAAAAAAAACAGGTTTGTATACAATTTGCGTTTAGAAATACTGTATTTATTGGCGTATAACACTCACTTTTTTACCCTGAAAATAGAGGGTAAACTGTACCTGCGTGTTATACGCAGGGGGCTGTGGAAAGTTTTTTTCCTGAAACTTCCCTCTTAAAGTTAGGGTGCGTGTTATACGCCTGTGCGTGTTATACGCCGATAAATACGGCATATTCTATGATTTATTGAATATACAACTGTGTTAATTGGTGTTTTTTTTTTTTTATATCTGTGTGAAGGTAAATTTCAAAGTATACCTCTTGGGAGAGCTACTCTAACCAGAAAGATTATCACTGAACCCTGTAGAACATCACTTCTTATTTGAGAGTAATGATGTGTAAACATGCAATGTGCTAAGGTTTTTTTCCCTTCTGATTCTAGCCTGCTAGTCTGATCATGGTATGATTTTGTAATAGATGCAAAAATGAAGTATACAAACCAGGAATTCTGACTTCACTATGAACTCCTTATCAGCATACTTTTTCTAGAGTTGATACCTGAGTATTGAAACCACAGACAGCCAGACAACTAGTATTCCTAAAAAGAGAGGCCAGCAATGTCACTCTCTCAGTCCAGATATTCTTTAGCCACTTGCTGCCTGTAGGACATCCATGGACGTCCTCGGTTTGCAGTGATTATACCGGGATGATGCCTGAACCTGCATGAAAATTTTCAGCCGGTAATTACCTTTTCAGTAGAAGTAATTTGATAACAGCCACTCAATCACTTCCGTTCGTGGCAGAATGACGTCCCACCCCCCTCCTGCCACCGCCGCCTTTGCCAGGCTCTGCCTTCTAATCACGGAGCCCGGGAGCAATGCAACTAGCGGTGACAGCTTCACAGAACAGAGAGAGAGAGGGGAACTGATGTTTTTCCTCCCTCTATGTGACCCCAAAAACAGGATATGACAAGTACAGTAGGTGCCGCTGATTTTGTGTCAATCTCGCCTCTTCTAGCAGCGAGAGTGACACTCTACGAGCCCTGTCGCGAGAGCCAGCGCCGAGCTGTCTCATCGGGAAAGGAAAAATGTTTTTCCTTACGCAATGAGTGACACGCATTGCTGACATTGAGGCCGGTGGACAGAGATCCGACGTGGATTCCTGCCAATACCAGGCACTGTGTTTGGTATGGATCCTGAGCGGGAACTCCAGGCCAAATTTTAAATAAAAAACCGGCATGGGTTCCCCCTCCAGGAACATACCAGGCCTAAGCCAAAAAAACGGCGAGGGGGTCCCCCTCAAAATCCAAACCAGACCCTTATCCAAGCACGCAACCTGGCAGGCCGCAGGAAAAGAGGGGGGACGAGAGAGCGCCCCCCCACCTCCTGAACCGTACCAGGCCGCATGCCCTCAACATGGGGGGTGGGTGCTTTGGGGCGACCTGTGGCCCCTGCACCCCAAAGCACCCTCCCCCATGTTGATAGGGACAAGGGCCTCTTCCCGACAACCCTGGCCGTTGGTTGTCGGGGTCTGTGGGCGGGGGCTTATTGGACTCCGGGAGCCCCCTTTAATAAGGGGGCCCCAGATCCCGGCCCCCCACCCTATGTGAATGAGTATGGGGTACATTGTGCCTTCTCCACGATCTCCACTTCTTTCTGCCTTCTGCCCCGCTATCTTCTTCCAGCTCTTTTGCTAGCGGGGTCCCGGTCTTCATCAGCGTCTTCTTCCCTCTTCTCCTCCTCGATGTTCACTCGTCGCTTCCTCCCGCTGTAATGCTGGGTGTGCGGTCCGCAATGATTTATATAGGCCTCTCATGATGCTAGCCGGAGCATGTGACTGTGACGTCATGAGAGGCCTATATAAATCGTTGCGGACCGCACACCCAGCATTGCAGCGGGAGGAAGCGACGAGTGAACATCGAGGAGGAGAAGCAAAAGAGCTGGAAGAAGATAGCGGGGCACCCGGCAGAAGGCAGAAAGAAGTGGAGATCGTGGAGAAGACACCGGAGATATCGGGAGAAGAACCAGAGAGCGTGGAGACGACACCGGAAAGCAGAAGAAAAGACCCCCGAAGTCGGAAGAAGACCCCCGAAGTCGGAAGAAGACCCCCGGAGCTGCCTAATAAATTACTTTAAAAACCTGTGTGTGTTTTTTTATTGACATTTTTTTGCCACCAGGTGAATGGGTAGGAGTACGATGTATCCCATACTCATTCACATAGGGTGGGGGGCCGGGATCTGGGGGCCCCCTTATTAAAGGGGGCTCCCGGATTCCGATAAGCCCCCGCTCGCCTCCCTGCCCCAAAGCACCCACCCCCCATGTTGAGGGCATGCGGCCTGGTACGGTTTAGGAGGGAGGGGGGGCGCTCTCTCGTCCCCCTCTTTTCCTGCGGCCTGCCAGGTTGCGTGCTCGGATAAGGGTCTGGTTTGGATTTTGAGGGGGACCCCCTCGCCGTTTTTTCGGCTTAGGGGATTCCCCTTAAAATCCATACCAGACCGAAGGGCCTGGTATGCTCCTGGAGGGGGAATCCATGCCTTTTTTTAATTCAAAATTTGGCGTGGAGTTCCCGCTCAGGATTCATACCAAACACAGTGCCTGGTATTGGCGGGAATCCACGTTGGATCCCGTTCAAAACAGTGTCGCGTCGCCTTCTCGCTATTGCAGCGAGCTTGAGATGTCGACAGCCTGTCGCCGAGAATCTCCGTGATGGGATTGCGATGGATATACAATGTCGGCGGCACCTACTGTATGTTGCCACTTCCGGTTCGACCTGGCCATTAGCAGCCGATCAGAGTGATCTGTGTCTTATTAGCTGCATTGGAGGCCAGAGAAGAGATTTGTAATGGGCAATAAAGTTAATACAAAAAAAATTTAAGACAGTGTAAAAAAAAAAAGTTTTGTATAATATAAATAATAAAAAGAAGCGCACCCCTGTCCCCCCATACTTACACGCAACTGTGAACGCATACATTACTTTCACACGCATATGTAAACGGTGATCTCACCACACATGCAAAGTATTGTGGCGAACGTCTGAGTAAGGCCTCGTACACACGGCCGAGATTCTCGTTGAAAAAAACATGTCGTTTTTTTCGACGAGATTCCTGGACAAGAAAATTGTCCCGGCCGAGTGTACACACGCTCGTTTCAAAGAACCCGCGGTTCTTTGAATGGAGCGTACGCGGTGACGTCATCGACTACGACGAGCATGCGCTCGTCACATTCGATGCCGTCGCCGCCATCTTGGTATACCCTACGTATGCCTAGGAAGCTACCGCGCATGCGTCGAATTCATTTCGAACATGCGCGGGCTTCCCGGCGGACAGGTAAGTGTACACACACTCACTTTTCTCGTCGAGAAACAGGCTGACCAGAATCTCGACGAGAAAATAGAGAGCAGGTTCTCTATTTTCTCGTCGAGGTTACTTGTCGGTTTTCTCGACGAGAAACCCGATAGCCGCGTACACACGACCGATTTACTCGGCAAGACATCTCTGCCAGCAAGTTTCTTGCTGGTTCTTGCCGAGAAAATCGGTCGTGTGTACGAGGCCTAAGGGCAATAATTCTAGCACCAGACCTCCTGTGTATCTCTGAATTTGTAACCTGTAAATGGCGTTTAAAGCATCGCCTATAGAGAATTTTAAATACAGTATTGTAGTTTGCCGCCATTCCACGGGCGGACACAATTTTAAAGCATGACGTGTTAGGTATCTATTTATTCGACATAACATGTCACGCTTTAAAATTGTGTGACTTTTACATAAAAAATAGGTATTATATTGTATTTGTGTGCAATACAGTTCATTAAAGTGTATTTTTTCCCAACAAATTGCGTTTAAAAAACTGCTGCGCAAATACAGTGTGACATTAAAAATGGAAACACCTATCATTTTATTCTAAAGAGTCTCTGCTAAAAAATATACTGTATATATTATGTTTGAGGGTTGAAAGTAATTTTCTAGCAATTTTCTAGACTAAAGCCTCATACACACGACCGATTTTCTCGTCCAAAACCGTCAAGAAAAGTGCCGCGAGAGCTTTTTTGTCGAGAAAAACGTTTGTGTGTATGGTTTTACGATGAGAAAATTGCAGAGAATCTCGACGAGAAAATAGAGAACCTGCTCTCTATTTTCTCGTCAGGATTCCAGATTTCCTCGTCGTGTTTCTCGTCGGCCTGTTTTGTGACGAGAAAATGGTTTGTGTGTATGCTTTTACGACTCTTCCAAAAGCGCGCATGCTCACAAGCAACTATGAGACGGGAGCGCATCTTCTGGTAAAACAAGCCTTCGTAATGGAGAGAGCACATTCGTCATGCTCCAAATTATTGCATCGTTTAAATGTTCTGCATTGAAATCTTTGTTAGAATGTTACATTAATCAAAACGAGTGACCTTCTTTTGCTGCTGATATTCACACCGAGTTATGACTATTTTTTTTTAACCTTTTTCATGTTGCTCTTAAGAAGATTTATGTGTATTATATCGTGCAAGTTTTTCGGAATAATTTAAATTGTTATATTTTTCAAAATGATGTTAATTATAATTTCGCAATGTTTTGATAGTGATCTCCCATTTAATTTTGCAATCTATATTAGTTAAATTTTCCACCATCTTTTTTTGCAAATCAGATTTAGTTATTCTTTTGGGGGGGTGATATCTGTGCCTTTTTTGTCAGTCAAATGTATCTGCTTACTCCAAAGCTAGATTTTTAATTTTTACAAATACACATAGTCAAGTATGAACTTAAACAAAAATCACATTTATTCATGTTTCGAAATAAAATAAAGAGAAGGCAGCGCTGGAGAACCTGCTGCCATTTGTGCATCCCAGGGACCCCAGAGCACACAGCAACCCTGTGTGGACACTAAAATTGGGAGCTTGAGAAGGCCAACATTTCTGAACACAATCTGATGCTGGCCTCCCAGAGGTCAGGAGGTCAGGAACAGCAGCAGGTGATATATATGTCCCAAGTGTGTGGTACTACAACAGGCTGCCTTCTGTCCGACCACAATGAAGCAAGGCCATCACTTCCTCTTCTTCCTGGCAACCTTCCCTGAAGCCTTCCTTCTTCGTTTGGCTGGAGGCTGGGCCACTGGAGGGGTACTCCTATCAGGAGGAGGAGGAGAAGATGTAGCAGAAGGGGGTGGGGCAGAAGAAGAAGGTGGAGGTGTAGCCGAAGGGGGTGGGGCAGAAGAAGAAGGTGGAGGTGTAGCAGAAGGGGGTGGGGCAGAAGAAGAAGGTGGAGGTGTAGCAGAAGGGGGTGGGGCAGAAGAAGAAGGGGGAGGTGTAGCAGAAGGGGGTGGGGCAGAAGAAGATGGTGGAGGTGTAGCAGAAGGGGGTGGGGCAGAAGAAGAAGGTGGAGGTGTAGCAGAAGGGGGTGGGGCAGAAGAAGAAGGTGGAGGTGTAGCAGAAGGGGGTGGGGCAGAAGAAGAAGGTGGAGGTGTAGCAGAGGGGGGTGGGGCAGAAGAAGAAGGGGGAGGTGTAGCAGAAGGGGGTGGGGCAGAAGAAGAAGGGGGAGGTGTAGCAGAAGGGGGTGGGGCAGAAGAAGAAGGTGGAGATTGAGGTTGGGTCAGTTGTGCCACCTCACATTTGGCGGTATTGGGGGTAATTTTCTCCATCACCCCCTTGTTGAGCAAGGTGATGAGCAGGGGCTCGCATAGGAGGCGTTGCTCCATGCTCATCACCTTGAACTTAGCCTCCACTAGGCCGGCAATGGCCTCTTCAGGGCCATTGCTGCCTCACTCGTGCTCCTGTCCCTCCTGCCTCTTTTGGGAAGCCGGATGGGAGGCACCTGGGATCTGGTGCTTCTCCTTTGCCCTGCCACCTTCTGTCTGCCACTGGGCCCTGCCACCTCCTGGCTGCCACTGGGCCCTGCCACCTCCTGGCTGCCACTGGGCCCTGCCACCTCCTGGCAGCCACTGGGCCCTGCCACCTCCTGCCTGCCACTGGGCCCTTCCTCCTCCTGCCTGACAGATTCCAGACCCTCCTCCTGGCTGATTTCATCCTGTGTATGAAAAAGGGACATAGTTTAATATGTTGGTTTAATCTTTGCAGCAAACTTTGTAATCCTGATTGAAGCAATTAGAATGTAAATCCATAAATCCTTGCTTTAAATTTACCACTACATCAGATTGACTATTTAGCACCCAATTAAGTGCAGACTAATGTCTACAGATCTTGATTTCACTTGTGGAATCCAAAATATTTTATGTTTGTCATCTTGACATATTTGTCAAACATTAAGTTTATCCCAATACATTTTCAGTTAATACTATACCTGGCTCCAGATGGCCAAATCAGGATCATCCAGGATGGCTGCCTCCTCTTGCTCCAGAGAAGGCTCAGGTTGGCTGCAGGGAAGTCTGGGGGGAAGAGTGGAGAGTGATGGCCTTGTCTCAATGTGGTCATCCAGGAAGGACATCCTGTTGTAGTACCACAAAATCGGGACATAAACATCACCTGCTGCCGCTCCTGACCTCTGAGAAGCCAGCACCTTAGAGCGTTCAGTCCTGTAGGTACCTCTCAAGCTGCCAATTTTAGTGTCCACTTGTTTTGCTGTGGCTGTGGGCACCTTGGTATGCACAAATGGGAGCAGCTTCTCCAGCGCTGCTTTTCTCACCCCTCTTTTTTATGGATGGGGTTTTTCGTCTCCCACAGAGCGGGCAGCTCCCTTACCCGGTCAATAAATTCCGCCAGGAAATCCTTGTCACTTATAAAGACATTCATATTGTATCTGCAAGTTAAATAAATTATATATAACTAATGTGAGGCAAACAGTCTAACCTCCTTAACATCCTAGTCACCATATATATCCTCCAACATTCTCAAGACAGTATAGGCCAACAATTTTTACAAGTCACAAAATCACATACCTTCGTTCGCACGTCCGTCACTTGAACTCCTCTCTCCGCACACCGAACGTACTATAGTCACATGTGTGTTTGCTATATACACACCACGCATGCGTCAAATTTCGAACACGTCGCTCCGCACACGTCGCTCGCCCATGACGTTCTAACTAACATCTTTTCCCCGCCCCTTCTCTTTCGGCGCGCAGACAGATATGGCGGAGTTACAGCAGGTGTCTGATAATTCCGCAACTAACGAGGAGGAGACAAGCCCAGAGACCGAGGAAACGTCACGATCAAGGAGGAGATTCAAGGCATCGAATTTGTCTTTGGCGGAGATGGCGGAGATGGTGGACATCTTGCTCAAGTCTGATTATGATGCAAAGCATGGGCCGTATAGCAAACCAAATAGAAGGAAGGCCAAAATCCTCACTAAAGTCGTGAAGAGTCTGAAGATGAATTTCGGGGTGAAATGCTCAAATGAGCAGCTCAGAAAGAGGTGGTCAGACCTCAAACTGAGGGAGCCAGAGCAGTTGAGGAGCATAAAGAGAATGCTCGCTAAAAGTAAGTAAAATGTAGACTTTTCTGCTATTAATCTTTTTCTAAACTTACATGTTGCTCTTTATTTTGGTTTCTCATATTGGACTCCCTACCAAAATGTAATATTTTGAACTTGGTTGGGCACAGTAATCGTTCGTTACGTTACAGACACTTCGTTCGGCCACTATCCGCGGTTTTGGCTTATTTTATAGCCACAAAAGTAATTAGACATCTGCCATTTTTGGTCAAATATTGTGGCAAAATTTTTAGGCTAGATGATGTGTTTGTAAAGAGAATGAAATGCAAACTTTTATCAGTGTAAAGGAGAGGACACTCAGCAGCTGCTTTCACATCTGTACTTTGGAGCACTATAGTGTGGGCCACCAGACCCGCCTTTTTTGGGTGTCCCACACAGGTGCATCAGTGAATTTTTGTGGTGCCTCCATGTCAAATAAATTACATCCAAAGGTGAATACTAAACATATTCTTGGTCATAAATAATGCATTCTTCTTTAAATTCCGCCCAAACACACACTTGTACCACACTTCCAAGCAATTTAGCCTGTTTTTATTTTAACATTGAGATTTACAGTGTGATAAATAGACCTTTTGTTTGATTCTCATAGGGGAGAGAAGACTGGGAGGAGGACACTCCAGGGAGCACATGCACCCCACAACTTCCAAGCAACCCCAAACTCCCAAAGACCCACAACCGAAAGATGTGCAGGAAGTTGAGGTGGAGGAAGGAGAAGTGCAGGAAGGAGAGGTGGATGACGTCGTGGATCTGGTCACCACAACAGGTCAGTATCTGTCACCACAGCTTCAGGTAAGAGATGTAGGCCTGCAGCGTTATAATACCTTTTGTTTTTTGTTTTTAGGGGATATAAATGTTGTGAAGGATAGTACACGGTTCTCTGCTGACAGTGCCCTCCGCCTCATCCAGCAAGTGATGGAATGTAGCACGGAACTGGACCTAATTAAACAAAGAATCCATGTGATGGAACAAACATTTAAAGACATTCTCGATGTTTTCGGGAGAATTCAATAAGCCATCCAAACACTTTTGTTTTTACATGTTTGTTATTGCACATTTTAGAATATTTTTGACAATCAAACCAGCCAAAAATTTAATCTGCACACAGTGTGTCAACATGTGCTATCTGCCATCAGGGGATATCCATGTACGTCTTTTGGGGGTGCAACCCCTTCCTCGTATCTAAAGTCGGTGAACTGAGGGAGGGGTTGCACCCCCAAAACACGTCCATTGATCACCCCTGATGGCAGATAGCATATGTTGACAATAGGGATCAGGATTGTAAACTTCCTAGATGAAAAAAATCCCAAATGTGTGCATATTCCATTTTTGGCTGGGCAAGGGGTGGCAGGACCCCATATTAGGACCGGCACATAGAGACATAGTTTGTGTAAGTGAATGTCTCAGATTGCTCAGAGGTATCCAATGTTGTAATTTTTGGAATGCAACTGTTATTTTTGTATTTTCATAAGCAAAAAATTGCCGGTTTGTGGCCAGGCCAACCCAAAAAAACAGAAAAAACTAAAAATGGTGTGAATGTGCACAGAGTAAAATATTTGACCACAAACAACGTGTAGCTTCTTTTTATAATACCCTCTAAGCTTATTTGGTTATTTTGTAAGGTTACATAGTGAAATGGTTGTTAGTTACTAAAGTAAAATACACTTGGCACTACAAATGCACTAAGACAAACTAGGAGACAGGAAAGAACAAATAACTAAAGGTTTAAACAAGCTTTTTATTTGGATCCTTAGACATAGGCTGGCATAGGAATTGCCCCCCTACCCGTGAAATACTCCATGTATTTGTCCCGAACCTCACGGGCATTTTGGGAGGGCAAGCCAGGACGGGCAGATTCCAGGCCCGGCAGAGGATTTGCAGGGGAAAGTCCAGCCTCTGGCAAAACTGAGGCCATATAGGAATTTGATTTTTGGCTCAGAAAGTTGTGTAGCACACAGCAGCATAATACGACATAGTTTATTTTGTAGTCCGCCAAGTGTATTGAAGTCATAAAAAGGCGGAACCGGCTGGCCATTATGCCGAAGGCATTTTCAACGACTCTTCGGCCCCTGGCCAGCCGGTAATTGAACACCCTCTTGTCTGGGGTCAGGGTCCTCTGAGGAAATGGCCTCATAAGATGCCGTCCGAGTCCGAAGGCTTCATCAGCCAAAAAAACAAAGGGGAGTCCTTCAATATTCCCTGCATCCGGTGGCAATGCAAGGTCGTCACTCTGGAGACGGAGGGCAAACTCCGTCTGGATGAAGGATCCCCCATCGGACATCCGGCCATTCTTCCCTACATCAACATAGAGGAATTCATACCATGCTGACACCACCGCCATCAGCACAATGCTATGAAACCCCTTGTAGTTGTAGTAGTAGGACCCAGAACGGGGTGGCGGCACGATGCGGACGTGCTTCCTGTCTATAGCACCACCGCAGTTGGGGAAGTCCCACCGCGTGGCAAACTCCGATGCCACAGTCTGCCATTCCTGTGGCGTGGAAGGAAGCTGTGGAGTGAAACAAGATGAAATAATATTAGAATACAAAAATCATACATTACAAGGAAAATCTCTAAAAAAACATTAGAGGCCAACATCAATCAAATTCTACGTTTATTAAGGTGTTTAAAATAAGTATAATGGGAGGCTCATTTATCATATTCATCACCCCCTCTGATGGGCCATTACTAAATTATTTTGGGGGGGGGGAGATGTGTTTGGCCACAGGACAGCATTGCAGTGGCGGTGCGTCCAGAGTGGGCGCTGGAGCACTGCCCCCTCTCTCCTGTGCCCATCACTCAGAACAATACATAGGTTCATGCGTTGCATTAACCTATGTATTGTCTATGCCGCTCACTATTCAGGTGGATGGCCTCTTGTAAAGCGACCGACATATGAATAATTGCGGCATTTAGGGGGTTCAAATTGCATAGCAGAAACAGGTAGTAAAATAGTCTTGCACATTCCAACCTGAGGGATGTAATTGGCTTCCTAAAAGTAAAATAGGGGATGCAGGGGGGGGCATTCCTTGGGGAAACACTGGCAGGCTGCTCTGCCAATCATGTTCACCAAGTCTGTTTAATGGTAACATGATTGGCTGATGCAACATCAAGGGAAGGAGAACACATCAAGGACAGAAGAAGGATGGCGCTGACCACAAGAAGGTAAGTGCAGGGCTGGGGGGAAACTGGCTGCATTAGAGGGGACTAAATGGCTGCATTGGAGGGAACAAAATGGCTGCATTAAAGGGGACAACTGGGGGCGTTTAATAGGCACCTGAGCAAAAAAGGAGGAAGTTTAGTTCATAAATTGGGGTGGGACCCCCAAACATTTGGAGCAACAGGCGCCCCTGCTGGAAAAGTTAGTGAAGGGAAATATTTATGGAGGAGAAAAAAGGGGCAATCTAAAGCTTCCAGCATGCATGGGGACAAAGGGGACATTCTCAGCATATTACAATCATGGTAATTAGGGAAGGATGAAAGAAATACAATACATTAGCATACATGTAATACATAAAATGTGATGTTAAGGGAGAAAACTTACCCTAATATAGTCCTCCTGCAGGACTTGTATAATGGCAGAACAGGTGTCTGGGATTATGAGGCCCAGAGCCTGGGGGGAGATGCCTGTCGTGAACTTCAAGTCCTGAAGACTTCTCCCTGTCGCCAGGTAACGCAACGTGGCGATGAGCCTCTGCTCAGCACTGATGGCTTCCCGCATAACGGTGTCCTTCCTGGTAATATAGGGGGACACCAAAGCCAACAGTTCCTGAAAAACGGGGTCAGACATCCGCAGAAAATTCCTGTAGTCCTCAGGATTATTCTCGACGATCTCCAGCAGCAGAGGCATATGGCAGAATTGGTCCCGCTGGAGCAACCAATTCTTGGTCCATGAACTCCTCCTCACACCATTCATGGACTGGTTTTGGTCCAAAACAAGCAGACCAACACCAAGCGCACGCACAGCATGAACTCGATGATGAGAACATCCAGGCGACATGGCTAAGAAACGGTTGTCTTATCAGAACGTACAGAACAGAACGCACTTTAGAACAGCAAGGCCTATGAATAACGAACTGAAAAACAGAAACGAACAGGCAAGAACGCACTGAAAAACAGATACGACCTGCCTAGACGCCCTGAAAGTCAAGATACAAACCCACAAGCACAAACTGAACGGCAGAAAACGATCTGAAAAGTACGAAGACTGAAAAGCGCGAATCGTCTCTTCCCAAACTTTCACTTCACACGCAGTAACACGAGATCAGCAAAAGCAGCCCAAGGGGTGGCGCCAAGAAAAAAGATCTTCCCCTTTATAGTGCCGTCGTACGTGTTGGACGTGACCGCGGAGAACAACGAGGAAATTGGAAATCAGTGTGTACGCATGGAAAGCTTGACGAGAAAATCGACAAGCTTAACAAGAATCTCAACGTGTTTTTTACGACGAGAAAATCGGTCGTGTGTACGAGGCCTTTAACATGTAGGAGAGAAGTGTCAGAATTGGCCTGGATGGGCAGTGGTTAAACCTCAACTCTGGGGATGCAGAAAAAATTTAAGTCATATTAAAAGGCAATATATAAAAATAAAAAAAAGTCATACTGAACTGCTCTGTGCAGGGGTTTAGAACAGAGCAGCCCTGATTCTCCACTTCTCCCGTCCCCCGCCAGCGCTCCTGGCCCCTCACTCTTGGCAAGTGCCCCAGAGAAAACAGCTTGCTCTGGGGGCACCCAAACAGGCTTTCTCCTGAGCTGCTGCTCTGCGTGTCCATTCACACACAGAGCTGCGGCTTGTCCCTGCCCCACCCCCTCTCTCTCCTTATTGGCTCACTGGCTGTGATCGACAGCCAATGGCTCCTGCTGCTGTCTCAGCTAATGAGGAGAGAGAGTCCCTGGAGAGCTTTTATGCACATCACTGGATCGTGATGGGGCTCAGGTAATAGGGCAGGCTGGGAGGGCTGCTTCATAGAGAAGGTTTTTCACCTTCATTTATAGAATGCATGAAGGTAAAAAACTTTGAGCCCTTAGAACCCCCTTAATAGTGACAGTTACTCCCTCCCCCACCCCACAACCCTGAGTATACTAATTGTGATCTGGGGTAGAAATAGCTGATCTCTCTCTCCTCCTCTGTCAGTCCATTCTGGCTCTTTTCCGCAAAGGCTAGTGCACAGACCACTGTACCAGTACGGTGATTTGCGCAGCTGAGCCACCTTGCCGCAGTATGACTGCGGCGGCTGGTCGGCAAGTGGTTAAAGGAACAGGATCTTTATTTTATTTTAATTTTTTTAGGTTAACAAACGCTTTAATTCAGCCAAAGTCAATAAACAGTTCAAATCCTGGTATCACAAAACTAAACCGCAGGCTCACTGCCAATGTTTGATCCCATACAAGAGTTAGGTTCCTCCATAATATGGGTGCCTGGCAGGCCATGGGTGGGGGGGGAGGGGAGCACTGAGGAGAGACAGGAGACACAGTGGATGACGGAGGCCCGTAAACTGACAACGGTGTCAGGGCTCAGCAGCCCGCGTCTCAGCTTGTCTGAGAGCTCACACTTGCCACACAGCTTGTGAGTCTCTCTTCCACTCACTTCCCTTATGCAAGTGCTGATTTTCTGCTGCTGCCTTTTAACCCTCCCTCACCTGGGACTTAACCCCTTTGGGACCAAAGTCCTGGTAGTCAGGGTTTGGAGGCTCTTCCCTCCCAAGTCTCTTTGAACCTCTGAAATCCTGGGTTCTTATACAAATTTAGCAATCCAGATAGTACTGGAAATCAGTTCTCTCCTGCCAAATTTAGCATGGGACACCTCACCCTGCATGGATGTGAACCCCTGACCCCTGATCTGACATCCGTCTTAGCGGCTCACTGAGAGGCTAAGAGCCTGAGATGGCCCATTACCCCCTCCTCCACAGCTCAGCGTTCCAATGAGCGCAGAGGGAGAAGAGCAGAGAGCTGTGACTGACAGTCTGCAGCTCTCTGCTCACAGAGCTCTGAAATCCGAGCCATCAGTGATGTTCGATGGCTCGGTTTTCAGTGCAGAAGCGCCGGGGGACAGATGCAAAATCCCTCTAGGTACGTATGTTTATGAAATAAAAAAGAAACCCATACTTCTCTTTTAAGTGATGACATTGGAAGAGGGAAAGGTCAGACAACTGGAGAAGACAGGCAGTTTCTGGGGACCAGTGATCTGGCAAAGAGTAAGTCATCGGGGTCATGGACTAAGGTAATATCTCTGTTAGGGCCTATCTAGACTAAACCAGCATTCTATATTTTGCATATTCCTGTAAATGCAGAAGGAGACAATTTTGTTTGGGTACAGTGTCGCACAACCGCACAATTGTCAGTTAAAGCAACGCAGTGCCGTATCGCAAAATTTGGCTTGGTCATTAAGGGGTCAAATCCTTCCGGGGCTGAAGTGGTTAAAAATTATCTTTTTTCAGGAGCAGCAATTTTAATTATGCTTAAAGTGCAACAATAAAAATGAAAAAATTATTTAAAATATAGTGCCTGGGGTGGTTTCCTTAATGTGCCTGTAAAGTGGCACATCTGTAGCATGTACAAAAAACATGCTACAGCAAAAATTACATTTCTAAAAAGTCAAATCCCAATTAAAATGACTCACGGTTACAATTGCCGACAACCGGCTATTCATAAAATACCAAAAAAAATTTTGGTCCCCCCAAAATCTATACCAGACCCTTATTCGAGCATGCAGCCTGGCAGGTCAGAAAGGGGGGACAAGCGAGCACCCGAAAGAAAAAAAAAAAGCTCCACCTCCTGGGAGGCCTTTCCGCCCTCTTCCCTTTGACAGTCCTTATATAGGCAAGGGGCAGAGCCACCCACCTCACCTGGTGGCACCGCACCCCTCGTCATGTGATGTCACGTGATGTCAGTTGTGGGTGGTGGCCCCGCCCCTTGCCTAAAGAAGAACTGTCAAAGCGCAGAGTGGGCAGACAGCGGGAGGTCTCCTAGGAGGCGGAGCGTTTTTTTTTCTATTTTTCTGGTCCATCGGGCATCGCAATTGACGATGTATATACATTGAGGGACACTATTTTATTTATTTTTTTTAAAGGACGGTTTCTTGTCTTTATTAATTTTTGACACTTTTTCTGCTGAATGAGTAGGGGTATGATTTACCCAATACCCATTCACATAATTGTTAAAGGGGCTTCCAGATTCCAGATTCCAATAAGCCCCCCACCCACAGATCCCGACAACCACAGCCCAAGGTTGTCGGGAAGAGGCCCTTGTTCCCATCAACATGGGGACAAGGTGCTTGGGGGTCTTGGTCGTTCGCGCCCCCCCCTTTTCTTGACCTGACAGGCAGATAAGGGTTTGGTATGGATTTTAAGGGGGGACACCATGCCATTAAATAAGGGCCTGGTATGAAATGGGGGGGGGGAGACATGCCATTTTTTTTCTTTATTTTTTTTACTGGCACTTTTTTTTTTATTCCGCTGTCAGCAGAGAAACCCATTTATCAGCTGACTCATTGGTTGTTAAAGCGGTGTTCCACCCGCAAATTTTTTCTTTAAAAGTCAGCAGCTACAAACACTATAGCTGCTGACTTTTAATAAGGACACTTACCTGTCCAGGGAGTCCGGGATGTTGCCCCCCCGAGGCCTGATCCGTCCATCAGATCGGGTGCCGGCGCCGGCATTCCAACGGAAACCGGCAGTGGAGCCTTGCGGCTTCAATGCCCGTTTCCTACTGCGCATGCGCGAGTCGTGCGGCTCTTTTTGCGAATGGCCAGATTGTCTTCTGGGACACACACAGGTCCCAGAAGACAGCGCAGGGGGGTCATCATTTCCCAGGAGCACAGGCAAGGAAGTAACCTAGGAGCTCCGTGGAATAGGAAGTGGCAGATTAGGATGACTGCATAGCAACAGGGCGTTCTGGTAAGTAAAAAATAATATTTTTCTCTAAATGTTTTTTAATAGGTGTCAAGGAGACTGTTAATGTAAAAATTTTTTTTAGGGTGGACCTTCGCTTTAAGGACGCCACGGTCAGCTTCCCGGCCCCGTTCCTTAGCAACCAGTGTAAACTGCACCCTGATTGGGCAAAGCCTTTCCCAATCAGGGTGCAGAATGCACTGTGCAGCGCTCAGGGCACTGCAGGGCGTTCGTCTGGGTGAACACCTGGAGAACACCCTGCAAATTCTGGATTTTCGGTGATTGGCCGAACAGGCAAATGTTCGGCCCGAACTCATGCTCAGGCCGAACTGTTCGCCCATCCCTATTCTCTAATGCCAACCAAAGGTGAGAACACAGACTTAGCAGTTCTTTAATACCAAAGGTTTGAACATAAACAAAGCAGTTGTCTAATACCAACCAAAGGTCTGAACATGGATTTTGAAAATGTTTAACACCAAAGGTTTCAACTTGGACTTAACAGTTCTCTAATGCTAACCAATAGTTTGAACTTGATCTTGTGCAATAATGTACCTTTATAACTAAAATATTTGCTAAATTGACCCTGAACTCCAAAGCTTCCTTTGCGCGTGTAGCGGCCTCACCCCTCTCACCCCTTCTTCTTCTCGGCTTGTTGTCTGGTCTAGGGGGATCAGGGAGGAGGGGTGCGGTACACTACGGCCTATGTCCTCTTATGTATAGAGGTGAAAGCCAACACCTGTTTACCTTCGGGTCGTGTGCATAACCCAGAGCCAAGTCCGTTCTTTAGATGACCCCCCTTTGCTCCCAGTAACTGGAGTTCCACACCACTGAAAAGGTCGAACTCTTATTTATTCTCTGACAGCAATAAATCGTCCTTTAACAGCAGACAGGTTGTGACCCAAAGAACAGTTCAGTACAAGTGGGGAGTAGGTCAAGGCACAATCCTCAAATAGAACTAACCATTGTAGTGTCACCAATGGTTATTACGCACAGTCGCTGCCGCCGACCGTGTAGAACAGGAACAGAATTACCTTCGCTAAATACAGCCCCTGTCAGAGGGAAGACATCCTTCCAAGAGAGTTAACAGAGGCCCCGCCGTCACCGGCAAATGCTGCACCGGACTGTTCGGAGAGGTTACGCTCCCTAGCCTCCTCGTCTCAGATTCGGGCTCCCAACACCTTAGGGCCCCTCGGACTCTTCCACCCCTGCGGAACCCAGTCGAAGGTACTGGGCCCCGGGCATCCTCCGTAGTACCTCACCCCAGGCCGAAGGTGCCTGGAATGGACTCCATCTCCCGCTCCGGCCAGGCCAAGGGCGCCTAGGCCCGGAACTCCGGAACACCGGCACCCAGGCTGAAGGTGCCTGGGCGCAGCTGTGACCTCCGACTCTGAACTTGTGTTGAGGGCGTCTCTCCCCTTTATCCCCTCTCCCGACAGGCACAGCAGGTTCCCCGCCCCGCCGTACGGCTGCTGAAACAGGACAAAAAGGGAACAGCACTGCAGTGATGGTTCAACCCCGGCCCAGGGCGACAGTGCCACCCACAGGCCGCAGGGAACTGCACACCACTGGAGTCCTCCACGAACAGAAAATGGTCCCAAATTCCCTAACAATCAGTGCATCTGGGTCATACTACCACCCAGATGCTCCCCCTGCTATTCTCTTGCCTTATACAGAATGACACTCACTTTGGGTCAGAAGTTCTTCCTGAGTAGTAACGCAAACACAGCATTTTTTCATTTAACGGTTTAATTCCTTCTTTTATACTGGACAGTAAAATTTCCTTAAGGGAAATAGCAACGGAATGCAATTGTTTCTCTTCCTGTCTCATAATGTAACAGGGTTCCGATTTTTGCATATAGGTCACAGACTTAATTTCTGGTATAAACAAACGTGGAAGCTAATTAACATTTCATCTGCCTGTTACACTTTGGTTCATTTGTTTGCCAGCAGCAGTCCAAATATTGTATTGAAAGCAAGACCGTTGCTCATCTATTACATATTTCTTCACCGCTGTTCAAATTAAACAGATATAAGAGCATTACCTTATCAGGAATAACTTTTATTTTAACAATAGCAGAAAAAAAAAACCTACAGCAAAAATAGCAGCAAAGATCAATCATGACCCCAGGGAAATTGAGACCAAAGTGGAAACTTGAGAAGCTTTGAAAGCCTGAGATTTTAACTGCCATCAATGGTCATTTTAGTGTATACTAATTAGAACACAGAAAAATATATCAGACTACACAATGGTAGTTCAGAACAAATAAGATCATTCTGTGCCCAGCAGAGCTACATGGTCAGGCTAGTCCATTCAAGAGCACTGTTAAAAGCCATGTAACCAGTATAATGTTAATTTGCATAAGCACCAATGAACAACTTTCTATTATAAAAACCATTGTAATAAAATGGTATGAAACCCAAAAGCAGCATTTATTATATTGCAGCTTACCAATTCTTAGATGTGATGACAGCATTCATTTTTCTTTTTAGATTTACTTTCTTTTATTTTCACTTTCCTGATGATCCTATCAGTAAGACTGTTTTTTTTTTTTTTTTTTTTTAAACAGAACAAGCGGTTTTGGAAATATAGCAGTTAAGAGTGGTGAGACTTAGTTTAAAAAGGAAAACTTTGTCCTACAATAACTTTCAAAACAAACTAACATTTACAAAAATGATACAATTTGAAACGTGAGAGGCAGATCTCAATATGACCCTTATGCCCCGTACACACGATCGTTTTTAATGTCATTTTTTAAACCGATGTTTTTCTCCTCGTTTTTTTTCATGTTTCCTCTCAAGCCTGCCTTGCGTACACACCATCATTTAAAAAAACGATCAAGCAAAGCGCAGTGACGTTCAACACGTACGACGGCACTATAAAGGGGAAGTTCCGTTCGAATGGCGCCACCCTTCATGTTAGTAAAGTTTTTTGGGCGACGATTCGCGCTTTTCAGTCCGTTACTGTGTAATGAATGTGCTATCTTCATTACGAACGCTAGTTTTACCAGAACGAGCGCTCCCGTCTCATACTTGATTCTGAGCATGCGCGTTTTTTTTCACGTCGTTAAAGCATACACACTATCGTTTTTCACGTCGTTAAAAAAAACGACATGAAAAACGACGTGAAAAAAGAGAGCATGTCCGGAATTTTTAATGGCCGTTTTTCACGTCGTTAAAAATGCTCTGGAGCATACACACGATCATTTTTCAGGGCCATTATTTAAAATGGCAGTTTTAACGGCATGAAAAACGATCGTGTGTACGGGGCATTAGGCCCCTTTCACACGGGACGGATCCGTGATGATCCGCCCCGTGAACCTCTGCTTGCTCAGCGGGGATCGCTCCGCTGATCACCGCTGAGCCGGCGAATGACAGGGCGGTCCCCGCACACTGTGCAGGGACTGCCCTGTCAGATCTCTGCTCTCCCCTATGGGGGGATCGGATGAACACGGACCGCCTGTCTGTGTTCATCCGATCCACTCTGCAGACGGATAGAAAAATATGATTTTCCTCCGCCTGCAGAATCGGAGGATTGCGGATCCGGATGAGATTGGTTGTCAGCGGATGTTCATAGGGACCAATGTATGTCCCTTTTTCATCCGTAAACGGACGGATGAAAAAGCGGACATACGGTCCGCTGGTGTGAAAGGGGCCTAACACCCAGACAATGAACTAAAGCCTTTCAGTCAATATGTACAGTTACTAGATATGATAATCACTGGGCGCTAATGCAGAAAGTATCCTTGAGATGGTACCTGACCCCCTAGAGCTTAGCTACATTTTCCCCTTGCGCAAAGTCCCCCATGTTGGAGAGGATATGGTCATACAGGAACTCTACTGCATATTTTATGGTCCTGTAAAAACATTGGTAGTTACTGGTGCAAAGTCTTCCAGTTAATTTCTGAGGTAACAAGGATTATAATAATGCCTAGTCCGCCCTTAGCAATTCTGAACCTAGATATTGATAGATTTCCCATTTGCTTCCAAGTCTTAGCTACTCATATTCTACTGGTTGCAAGATTAAATCTCACTAGACATTGGAAAACGATATCGCTCCTAATCTAATTAAGGTTATTCAATTAGTTCAAACCCACTGTATCTATGAGAGAAAACTAGCCTAACAAAATAAAATTACTGTGTTTGAAAACCTTTTTGAAGCTGTGGATTTCGAAAGCTGTTGATTAATGCTAGATGATTATATTAGTACGATTGCTTAGCACATGAATCCTACTAGACTTTTATTTCTACCATTGTGAAGTCCCGGCAGACCTAAATAATGTTTTCTCTTTTTGTTCATGTGTTTGTTTTGTTCCCTTTTTTGGATATATCCAATATACAAATGTAGCGGCCTCACCCCGTCCTCTTTAGCTAGGGTCCCTACACCCCCTGTGCTATGACCAAGGGTTGTAGGAGTCTTGACATGAATACCTCCGTTGCGTTGCGGCCCCTATCAGGGGAAGATGTCCTCCAAGGGAGTTACCGAAGGCCCATCCGTCACCGGGTTGACACTACACCGGGTCTTCGAACGAGTGACCTCCCCAGCCTCCTCACCTCAGATGCGGGTCCCATCGCAAGGGGCGCCCTGGAACCACTTCACCATTGCGGGACCCGGTCGAAGTCACCGGGCCCCAGGCCTCCTCAATAGTACCTCACCCCAGGCTGAAGGTGCCTGGGATGGAACCCCAACTTCATCCCGGCCAGGCCTAGGGCGCCTAGGCCAGGAACCTTGAATCGCCCGCACCCAGGCTGAAGGTGCCTGGGTGCGTGAAGAGATGATCCCCGAAGACAGACCTCGTGGCGAGGGCGTCTCCCCCTTTTATCCCCTCCCATCGACACCACGGCGGGTTCCCCGCCCCAGCCGTACCATCTCCAGGAAGGGACAAAAGGGGTAGCACTGTGGTAGTGATTCTACCTCAAGCCTGTAGGTACTCCGCCACCCACAGGCAAAGGAGAATATTGCACTACCCAATCCTCCACGAATAACAAAAAGGGGTCTAAACCCTGACATAATTACACACCTGGGTCACTCTACCCCCCAGGTGTATCCCACTAACTTTGAAGACCCCGCTACACACTCCCCCTGGTGATTTGACGCTGGTCCCCAGCGTCAGGTGCACACCCATGTCTCCCAAGGAGTGGTGACATGAAGTGGGCCCCAGAAGCTATCCCTCAAATTTTTGGATACTAAGTGTGCCAAGACCTGCTCAAAAGGGAAAGGGAAAATATAAAACGATAAACTTTTGCATAAGACATCTATTCTGTACACATGTACAATCCCTCCCATCGCTGTCTAAGAACCACCCCACTCTCAGTAGTCTTGACCGATGAATCTCCTGCAGAAGGGAAACAACAAAAAGAAAACACATCCTAACACTCTGTGTTAACTTGGCATGAGTGGGTCCGTCAGCCGAGAGACCCGCTCACTCCAATAAGTAAGTAATGCATGTGTAGCATTTCGAACAACCGTTGCACAACACTGCCACCTGGTGACAGAGCTGCGGTAATGACACTTGGTGAGATCTTCATTCTTCCTGCTTTCCTACTCTGACTCTATCCCAAAAGTCTCTGCCTTTGGCACATGAAGAAAAGGGAGAAAAAAAAACTACAGCTCCCAAGTCTCCAGTGAGTAAAAGAAAAGCCCAAATCAAAACAAAAGTAGGGCACAGTTCTAGGCGTCTGGGAATGTCTCTTCCAGAAAGTTTCAACAGCAACAAGATAGGAGCTCACTTCTCCTATAAGTAGAACCTTGGATCCGGCAGAAACAGAGGCTTCAGGTGCCCGTCAAACACTTCCACCGAATACTCGACATCCTCTCCTTCTTTCCTGCAGATGAGCACCTTATCGGCATGAATATGGCGCCCAAGTCTCCAATCAGCTCTGCAGTCCTTGAACTTTTTAGACACAGGCGGCGAACATGACAGGTATCGCCTGGCATGGGGTACTTTAAGCTTTTCCCATACAAACTCGTCATACCACCTTGGTCGCAGGACCTCGACTTCATACAATAAGTCCCGAGGCAAGTAGGGGTACTCCCACCCATATTCACGGGCGACTCTCTGGGAGAAAAGTCTCTGCAATCTGGCTAGAGGCGGCATCACATCTCGCTCACCTTCTCCTGGCTGTACGATGGCCTCCGGGTGCCGAGGTACCTTCACCATCTCGGGTTGCTTTGTCTTTGGTGCCCGCAACGAAGCACGCTGCGTCCCCTCCATCAGAGCGGGTGATGTAGTTGAATGAGGAAAGTTGGTCGGAGGATTAGATTTCCTCAATAACTCCGGGGCTTGCGCCCGGAGCGTACTGTCTTCTATGGACATGGGGGAATCCTGTGGCTTACTCTGCACGGGTAGCGGGCGTCTGTCCCAGCCCTTCCGGTGAAACAGCTCGTCTATTTCCCCATCATCACCACAGTCTGACAACGACTCTAGGTCGGAGGTGTCATACATCTCGGCGGGAAGGTAGTCTCTAGTAGACGGAAGGCTACCCTCCCTTTCGGGCTCCACCAGATGTGAACTCCCGACACCTCCAACCAACACCACAGTCCCAGCCCCTGGCTCACCTAGACCTTCTTCAGCACTGGGATGTCCAGGATTCTTCCGACCGGATCCATCCAGGTCCAGCAAGCAGCGGGGCGAAGCTCAACCACGACCACAGGAGGCCTGCACCAGGCCTATCTTCCTCTTCGGGGGTGGCAGCAGGGAGTCTGTGGTGACCGAAGCAGTGTCCTCGGATTTTTCTCTCTCAGTCTCTGGTTGGGCAGTCACGTCGCCCTGGTCAGCGCGTATGGGGACCTCCGCAGAGGCCTGGATCTCTCCCTCCGGAGTGGCGGTTCCTGTGATGCAGTTGAGGCGTAGGGCCCGGGGCCTTTCCGTGTCTGGTTCAACCTCAAAAAGGAACTCCTTGCATGCCTCACATCGCTCGAATGGCTTTAGTTGGACCACCAGTCCCGAGCATCCGGGACAGATCACACCGAGGGCCTCCGTGTCTCTGCATGAATACAGAGCCAACTGTCCTCGGGGCCTAAGTCTTATCCCCGTGTCTGTCAGGGGAGCAGCAAATGCAGTCATCTTCATAGGGTAAGATACCGGCATCCACGGAGAGCTTGAATTCATTCCGACCACTTGCTGTTCCATCACGCGCTGACCACGCGCCGGAGTCTCCACATGTATCTCCACACGTGGCCAGACTCCTTCCACGACTTGTACGTTTTCGCGGGCTTCTGCCAGCCTCCGCCCACGAATTGCACAGTCATGGGGTGCCTCGTGGCGCAGTGCATTAACAGTCCCCACATGTAGTACTTCACACGGCTGGACCTCTCCCTTTTTTACGCTCTCCGCGTGGGCCTTTCCCGACTTAGGGTCATGTCCACAACTCCGAGCAGGGATGCACTTTGGCCAATCACATGGCTGACCTGCTCGGAACTCCTCCGGGCAGCAAAGTTCAAACACAGACATTCTCAGTTCCATCGCCAAGACACACACAATCCCGGACGAGAACCCCACGTGTAGCGGCCTCACCCCGTCCTCTTTAGCTAGGGGTATGTCACGCGACAGAGTGAGGTGCGCTACGGCCCATGTCCTCCCCATAACTGTGGGTGAGGTGAAGGCCAATACCTGATGTTTCCTCGGGCCGGTGTGTCCTGGGCATGTACCGAGTCTGTTGTGCAGAAACCACCAAACCACCCTTTGCTCCCATTAACAGAGTCCATACACCGATCACAGTCAAACTGTTGGTTTATTTCGTATCTCCACATACAGGCAATGCGATGGCATGATACGGTGGGATGAGCAGGTCGAGGCACTATACTGATCTGGGTCCCTACACCCCCTGTGCTATGACCAAGGGTTGTAGGAGTCTTGACATGAATACCTCCGTTGCGTTGCGGCCCCTATCAGGGGAAGATGTCCTCCAAGGGAGTTACCGAAGGCCCATCCGTCACCGGGTTGACACTACACCGGGTCTTCGAACGAGTGACCTCCCCAGCCTCCTCACCTCAGATGCGGGTCCCCTCGCAAGGGGCGCCCTGGAACCACTTCACCCTTGCGGGACCCGGTCGAAGTCACCGGGCCCCAGGCCTCCTCAATAGTACCTCACCCCAGGCTGAAGGTGCCTGGGATGGAACCCCAACTTCATCCCGGCCAGGCCTAGGGCGCCTAGGCCGGGAACCTTGAATCGCCCGCACCCAGGCTGAAGGTGCCTGGGTGCGTGAAGAGATGATCCCCGAAGACAGACCTCGTGGCGAGGGCGTCTCCCCCTTTTATCTCCTCCCATCGACACCACGGCGGGTTCCCCGCCCCAGCCGTACCATCTCCAGGAAGGGACAAAGGGGGTAGCACTGTGGTAGTGATTCTACCTCGAGCCTGTAGGTAGCCACCCACAGGCAAAGGAGAATATTGCACCACCCAATCCTCCACGAATAACAAAAAGGGGTCTAAACCCTGACATAATTACACACCTGGGTCACTCTACCCCCCAGGTGTATCCCACTAACTTTGAAGACCCCGCTACACAAATATACAAACATTTCAAGTCAGACTGATTGGTATTGGATTGGTATTGATTATACTCTATGGAACTTACTGTTGAAGTCTAAACTATTTACTGGATTAGCTGAACTATTAACATGTCATTAATATGTCATCTAAGCACTGTAACCAGCATATATTTTTAACACCAACTTCAATGCATAATGTTCTTTTGTAATATTTGATTTGCTGAAACCAAATAAAAACTATTGAAAAATGTTTTTATTTTAACCCCAGGCTTGCTGCATTTATCCATGGGTAACACACTACAAGACTCTACTACTATTGAAGTGAACAGCTTACCATGCTACTAACTGTGTTATATCCTAACAACAAAGTAATAGTTGCAGTAAGTAGTGCATATTGCAGATGGGTAAAGCAAGTAAAAAACATTTACCTTTCAGTCCAAATTCTGTTGTTTACCTAAGGACCTAGTCCTTGTATTTTTGTGAACTTCATTACGTGGCTTCCAGTAGCTTTGCTTGAGTTGGAGCCCAGTCAATGAGCAGAATGGGATCTGTGAAGTAAGTGTTATTTGTGCATCACACGCGCCTCGCCCTGTTCCTTTGATTGGCATTAAGTGGAGTTCTCCATTAGCTCACAAATTCTAGTCTTATGCTGAGAAATTAATGCTTGGTTGATTTGTTATGCTTTTGGAAAGGCTGGTTTTAATCCTGGCAAGACTATTGATTAAACGCATACTCTAATTAAAAGAAAATCACTTACATTTTACTTTTGCGAGTTAACATTGCATCATTGCATATTTTCATCTTTTTTACTTGATAAGTTGTTCTGCATTTTTTTTTTTCTAAACCTGTAATTTATTTTTGAGTTAATGGGGTTGATTTACTAAAATAGGCTGATTTCTTTACATGGGAAGTTTAACTTTGCAAGTGAATTTTCCCCAGAACTTAGTGAATGCAGCAACATTTTATTTTGCAATTACCGGTAGGTGAAAAAAAAAACAAGAAAAAAAAAAACACAGTATTGCTGCTTGCACATGACTGGACAATGGAAGTCAGCAGAGCTTCACCTCATTTACTAAGCTCTGGGGAAAATCCCCCTGTGAAGTGCAACTTTCTTGCAAAGTGAACAGTCTATTTGCCTTTAGTAAATAACCCCCCCCCCCATTTTTATGCTGGACTAGAACATAAAAATACTTTTTACAGCTATGGAAAGTGAACCTTGAACCCAACATGGCCAAACAGTGCCTTATGTAAATACTATGCTACTGTGCAGTTTATTTGTGGTGACTATATTAGGCTGCTCTGTTATTATCAGAGCCACTGTTGAACCATGAGAGCCATTGTTTGGCGAAACATATAGGGACTTGACATGCATCAGTGACCATTCAAAGCATATGGATACTTTGGCCAGTACCACTGTCTTTATATTACTCTGCTTATATGTTATGCGCCTTATGTTTGTTGTTTGCTTCACATTTATGTAATAAAATGTATATTTTTTTAAGTAAAACTGTAGTTTCTATACATTAGGCACCGTTATAATCCCTATCCAACCCCCCTTTTTTGCATTCTACCAATATAAGGGATGAGGTGCCGGTTCTTATGAAGTCACTCAACCCACACCCTTTACAGCATTAGGCTGCTCTAGTTTTATCTTGTGTTCCCTGTGGACAGGGTAGTTTTAGATCGATATGTATTTTTAAATAGACTAAGTGAATGACAAAAAAAAATATATGGTCCAATTCCATCTAACATGTGTTAAGAAGTGATAACAATAATTTTTTTCCTTTAGGAAAAAGATGTAAACTATATAAACAATAACTGGCCATTATAAGCACTGCCACCAGTGTCTTATAGGTTTTCCCAACATCTCAAACTTTTGCTGGACAGCTTGGCCCATTTTAGAAAATGTAAAAATAATTGATCCACTGGCAGACTCAACAGAAAAACTGGTTGGGGGAAAAGGTTCAAAAAAGAAATCTTGATGTGAGGTCCCTCGCTGGTGTACAATTTAAAGAGGGCTACAAGCAGGCAGGTATGTTTATTTTTATAGCAAAAGAGACACTGCCTGTTTGCCCAGGCAGATGACATAACTCCTACACATGCACAGGAGTTCAATCATCTCAGCACACAAGCACCGTGCTGAGAATGTACCCTGAGCTGTACATGAGTGATAAATAGCCTGCCTGCTTACAGTTTAACATTTTTACACTTTAGATCCTCTTTCAATGCTAGAAACCAACTGCACCCGATATGTTATTTTTTTTAAATTTTGCTTATATTTACACCCCAACACCTCCTAATAAGTTATGCCCCACCTCAGCCATTCAAATATTAGCTGACAAAAGCTCTACTGGTCCCTGAAGCTCTGGTAGATGACATTTAAAAGATGGGACAGGATTTAAAGTTCAAATGAGGCCTACAAAATTACAGTTTAACTTAATATATTCTTTAAAATTTATGAACAGCTATGCAGTACATGGGTCTGTCTGAATGAATAGAAATTGAATGGTTTGTTTTGGCCCAAATATAACACATTGTGTTACAGTATTTGTAAAAGTGAATGAAATGATGTAGCATGGCTGAAAGCAGGTAGAAATATTACCCTTTAAAAGGTTGCTCCTCCTTGTGGTGGAGTGGTGACATGGAGTGTCCCTTTATAAGGTGGGAAGAGTCTCAAGTTCAGGGCTTCCTGGGAGTAACTGTCTGGGGCCACTGGAAAGAGCACACCAGAGGGAATTCTGCAGAAGGGAATTCTGATGGAAGGGAAATCTCTTAGAAAGACCTGGAAATGAAGAAAGAAATGTGGTTGAAGCTATAAGTATCACTATGCTCCCTCTTGGCTCTAATGGGGCAATGTCAAAGTTTTGAAGCAAGTTTAAACGTCATTATATGGAAGTTGAGCAACCAGTATTTGGACTGCTCAGTTTGCATTACTGCCAAGTAAAAAAACTCCTTTTCCAACAAGAGGCCTCTGAGTGGTGATCTGCTGTGAGTACTGTGTTAAGTACAGGTAATGCCTGGAGTGAAGAATTATATGCTTTACTGCTGCAAACCTGGTCCAATCTGAGGAGGGTGGAGATGGAGGAAAATGATCCTGATGATGAATCATTTGTCCTACGTATCATGTCTCATGGGGGCCCCGGGTGATTAGTGGATTTCTGCAACTTCCATCTTGGCCATGTATAAAACATAGGCCTGTAAGTAAGTACTCCATGAGGCTGATTTATTAAAAGATTTCAGAGTGTTCACTTAGCAAAATGTGTAAAGATTCACTTTAATTATCCAATCACGTGTAGAAGAAATAATCAAAAGGAACGTTCTTTTCACATGATTGGATAATTCAAGTGAATCTTCAGACATTTTATTGTGAAAACATTCTCAAAGCCGTTAGTAAAGCAACCTCCAGGTCTGAAGAGGTTAATGTGTGCAGTGACCAGGAGGAAGAGGTGGATAATTCTGGGATCAACATCTGTACATGTGAACAGTATGTGAGTCTGGGTTAACCACAGGCATGACACCCTGAGACCTTGTAAGTAAGTGTGGAGCACAGCTGTGTGTGAGGACCACATGGAAAGAATTTGGTTCCCCACCTTACAAGGCTACGCACCACCAATAGTTTCTATCCTTTATTAAGTTTCAAAATAAACTGCTGTTGGTAAGTTAGGATTGATGGATGTTTGTGTGATTCAGGCCTGGTTCACACTGGGGCGACAAACGCTCCGACATTGGGAGCTCATGTCGCATGACGTGTGAAAATCAATGTTTCCCTATGGGAGCCGTCCTAACTGGTCCGACACATGTCGGTCCGACTTTGAAAATGCTCCCTGTACTACTTTAGTCCGACTTTGATCCGACTTCAGCCCATTGACTATCATTGAAGTCGGATCAAAGTCGGACCGCAGTCTTGCATGGTCCGACTTTGGCATGCGACTTGTGCTGTACTGCTCTTGAGGGGGAACTCCAGGCCAAATTTTAAATAAAAAACCGGCGTGGGTTCCCCTCCAGGGGCATACCAGGCCCTTGGGTCTGGTCTGGATTTGAACGGGCACCCTACGCCGAAAAAACGGCGTGGGGGTCCCCCCAAGATCCAAACCAGACCCTTATCCGAGCACACAACCTGGCAGGCCGCAGGGGAAGAGGGGGGACGAGAGAGCGGCCCCCCCTCCCTCCTGAACCGTACCAGGCCGCATGCCCTCAACATGGGGGGTTTGGTGCTCTGGGGCAGGGGGGCGACCTGCAGCCCCCCCACCCCAAAGCACCCTGTCCCCATGTTGATGAGGACAGGGCCTCTTCCCGACAACCCTGGCCGTTGGTTGTCGGGGTCTGCGGGCGGGGGGCTTATCGGAATCCGGGAGCCCCCTTCAATAAGGGGGCCCCTGGATCCCGGCCCCCCCACCCTATGTGAATGAGTATGGGGTACATCGTACCCCTACCCATTCACCTGGTGGACAAAAAATTGCAATAAAAAAACACTACACGGGTTTTCAAAGTAATTTATTGCACAGCTCCGGGGGTCTTCTTCCGACTTCCGGGGGTCTTCTTCCGACTTCCGGGGGTCTTCTTCCGACTTCCGGGGGTCTCCGGTGTCATCTCCCGCTCTCCGGTTCTTTCTTCCGCCGGGCCTCCGCTAACTTCTTTTTAGCTCTCTTGCTAACAGAGGCCCGGACTTCCCGTTGTCTCGTCCGGCTCTCCGTTGTCCTTCTGCCGGCCCCTCCACTAACTTCTTGGTAGCTCTTTCGCTAGTGGAGGGGCCGGTCTTCCCGTCGCCGTCGGCTTCTTCTTCCCTCTTCTCCTCCTCGATGTTGACGCGTCGCTTCTTCCCGCTGTAATACTGGCTCTCCGCTCCGCTCCGCATTAATATAGGCTTCTCATGACGTCACAGTCACATGTTCCAGGGCACATGGCCCCGGAGCATGTGACTGTGACGTCATGGGAACATGTGACTGTGACGTCATGAGAAGCCTATATTAATGCGGAGCGGAGCGGAGAGCCAGTATTACAGCGAGAGGAAGCGACGCGTCAACATCGAGGAGGAGAAGAGGGAAGAAGAAGCCGACGGCGACAGCGACGGGAAGCCCGGCCCCTCCACTAGCGAAAGAGCTAAAAAGAAGTTAGTGGAGGGGCCGGCAGAAGAACAACGGAGAGGCGGACGAGACAACGGGAAGTCCGGGCCTCTGTTAGCAAGAGCTAAAAAGAAGTTAGCGGTGGCCCGGCGGAAGAAAGAACCGGAGAGCGGGAGACGACACCGGAGACCCTCGAAGTCGGAAAAGACCCCCGGAAGTCGGAAGAAGACCCCCGGAGCTGTGCAATAAATTACTTTGAAAACCTGTGTAGTGTTTTTTTATTGCAATTTTTTTCCACCAGGTGAATGGGTAGGGGTACGATGTACCCCATACTCATTCACATAGGGTGGGGGGCCGGGGACCCCCTTATTGAAGGGGGCTCCCGGATTCCGATAAGCCCCCCGCCCGCAGACCCCGACAACCAACGGCCAGGGTTGTCGGGAAGAGGCCCTGTCCTCATCAACAAGGGGACAGGGTGCTCTGGGGTGGGGGGGCCGCAGGTCGCCCCCCTGCCCCAGAGCACCAAACCCCCCATGTTGAGGGCATGCGGCCTGGTACGGTTCAGGAGGGAGGGGGGGGCGCTCTCTCGTCCCCCCTCTTCCCCTGCGGCCGGCCAGGTTGTGTGCTCGGATAAGGGTCTGGTTTGGATTTTGGGGGTGACCCCATGCCGTTTTTTCGGCGTAGGGGCGCCTGTTCAAATCCAGACCAGACCCAAGGGCCTGGTATACCCCTGGAGGGGAACCCGTGCCGTTTTTTTAATTTAAAATTTGGCCTGGAGTTCCCCTTCAAGATTCATACCAAACACACTGCCTGCTATTGGCGGGGATCCAAGTCGGATCCCCGTTCATTGAAAGTCGGACATATGTCGGCTTCATGTCGCAGGGCAAAGTCGGATCCAAAGTAGGACAGATGTCGTGTCGCACTAGTGTGAACCCAGCCTAAACTTTGTTTTAACTGGCTGAAAGTCACCAGTAAAAGTCTTTTACATTAAATGGGCAGTCTGATTGCTAGATATGCAAAAGCTGTGATTTTTATGTCACCCTAGGTTGTTGACCCAGGGAGTATTCAATAGCTTTAAGCCGACCATTGATGGATCGACTCAAACCATGTATGGACAAGCTGAATGTACCCAAGTTGATCAATCAACTTGGGTACTATCAGTCAGTCGGATTTTGCATGTGATTATTGCTAGTGGTTAATATAGCTTCCCCCACCCCCCTGCCGGAGAACACAGTGGGGGAATTGACCAATTATCTTTCCTGAAACCCGTGGCTGCAGGAAAGAAAAACTTAGTGGATAACTATGTACTTTTGTTAGAGGGAGAAAGAAAGAGAAGAAGTATGTGGGCATGCATATGTCTTTCCTAAGTGACAATACGTGAATGACTTAGAAAGAAAAGACTGGTGGTTATTCCTAAACAACCCATGTTTACTAGATAATCTCCACATAGTTATGCTTTGTTCTACTCTACCTAGCCAACATCTAATAAAAAGAAAATAGCCTAACCGTATGTACCTGCCAGCTGGAATTTTAACCTGACTTATAAATCAGAATATCTATACTTGCTTTAAGATTCTTTTTTTTGGGTTGAAAATGTCTACATTTCTAAATATAAATATCTCTGGGCAAACAAAAGATTTAGAACTCTGCTCCCTGTCTATAGTTACATGTTCAGTATGCATTTCTTTCTTGAAAGCTAGTTGCAGCAGTTGGCAAGACATACACAGTGCACAGAATACAGAATATGGAGGGAAAAGTATACTGTATTTTTAGTAACATTAAGAACAAATTTCACTAGATAAGCAAACGTAAAAAAAAAAAATAGAGACTCATCTATAATAGTATACCTGTAGAAAGCATTTTCCTATTTATCTGCAGCCAATTCTGAACCAATATACCGTACATACTTGAGTATAAGCTGAGTTTTTCAGCCCTTTTTTTAGGCTGAAAATGCCCCCCCCCCGGGTTATACTCGAGTCAGTGTCCCCACTTACTGTGCTCTGGTGTCTCCGGGGCCAGAGGATCGTCCCGTTCTCCTAGCCCGCCCACATAGTACACATACTAGCAGGCCGGGACTCCCGAGCAATGTCAGGGCTCAGTAGGGAGGGACTAATGAGGGAACTTGAGATAACCATTGGCTCAGGAGAAGAAGGGGGAAAGGGGGGGGGTCACAAGGCCCCGGGAATTTTTGGGGTGTCAATGGTGTATACAATCAGGTAGTTAAATACTGACTGAGCACAACTGTTTAGAAAAATATAATATTTTATTACAAAAAATATATTCATATAAAAACACCAATACAGTATACATCCATAATTGATTGTTTCCTTATACAGTGAATAAAAAGCACAGGGGTGCCAGTGTACTCAACGTTTCGCTCTAAGGAGAGCTTCCTCAGGAGATTAACCACGGCATCACATGATATGCTAAAGGCAAAACAGAAAAATAGAGTATAAAGCTGAGGATTAATCCATACATCCTCAAGTAATTTTCAATACAGTATCAGGTGGGTTCCTCTGTATGTTTTCACAATATGCACAGTATATATAGACTTATTGAACGTTGTTCCTATGATCCCTTTTCTATATGTATAAATATAAACCAAAAAAGCTGTGTGCATATATACCCTTTATGTATGCCTATTTTCAACATAAATATAAACTTTTTGTTTGATGTTTTACACCAAGCTTTATACTCTATTTTTCTGTTTTGTTTTGTTTTGCCTTTAGCATATCATGTGATGCCGTGGTTAATCTCCTGAGGAAGCTCTCCTTAGAGCAAAACGTTGAGTACACTGGCACCCCTGTGCTTTTTATTCACTGTATAAGGAAACAATCAATTATGGATGTATACTGTATTGGTGTTTTTATATGAATATATTTTTGTAATAAAATATTCTATTTTTCTAAACAGTTGTGCTCAGTCAGTATTTAACTTCCTGATTGTATACACCATTGACACACCAAAAAATCCCAGGGCCTTGTGACCCCCCCCCCTTTCCCCCTTCTTTTTTCAATTCAATTGGGATGTGGTGTCCAATAATTTACCTTCCCTTCCAGATCCTTTTCATTGGCTCAGGAGGCAGCAGGAGGCAGTGCCTCCTCAGCCAATGGGTGCACAGGGAGGCCTGTCCATCACATTCAATAAAACTTTGTCCCGCAGTCTTCCCGAATTGGTACAGGCACTGGATGAAGTGGCTTTCAATGGAGCTCCTGAGAAAACTGCATTTGCTGATGGAGGTGAGTGAGGAAGAAAGATGATTTCTTTTGTGAGATCGTCTGAGCTATCACTTCACTGGCATCCCTTCAGATGAGAAAAATAAGCAGGCAAGAAAAGTGAGAGGGGGATGATTCTTCTACAGGATTCCATATGGATCAAGCAGCCAGGTAAAGAGCACCAGTGCCCCCCTCCCCCACTGACTGTCAGTGCCCCCAAACTGCCCCCATTAGGCACCAGGAACCCCATCTCCCCTCACTAAGCACCAGAACCCCCATCTCCCCTCACTAAGCACCAGGACCCCCATCTCCCCTCACTAAGCACCAGAACTGCCATCTCCCCTCACTAAGCACAAGGACCCCCATCTCCACTCACTAAGCACCAGGACCCCCATCTCTTCTACTGGATGCTAGTTGCTTAGAACACTAAAGTAATTTACCGTACCAGTAGCTGCTGCATTTCCCACCCTAGGCTTATACTCGAGTCAATACGTTTTCCCATTTTTTGTGGTAAAATTAGGTGTCTCGGCTTATACTCGGGTCGGCTTATACTCGAGTATATACAGTACACTATATTCCGAAAAGTATTGGAACGCATCCCTTTACATGCACATGAACTTTAATGGCATCCCAGTCTCAGGAAGGAAACAAGATCGCTGTGTAATTGATACTGGCATCTCCTTGGACAGCAGACTGGTGACTACGCTCGCTTCCCAATACATATGTTTCATTGACATTTATATTTTGTATGTATTTTTTACAGGGGACGGGTATTTGGGGTTTTAAAATACATTTATAAAACTGGATTACACTATGTCAGAATCTTTTGTATTTTATAATTGACTTGGGTTGGAGTACATCACATTTCCCAAAATCGGCCTCCAATGATGATGACCGCGATTTAAAGTAACAGGAGTACTTCTCTTAAGGCTTGAGATTTTCTAAGCTCTGGTGAGTGTAACCCCTTGGGGGAGTGTGCCTCACGTGGTGAAGATTAGGAGTCTGGTGTATGGTGCATGCGCTGACAACTGTCTAGGATCACCCATTACTGTTTAGAGCTGAATTTCACTGTCATCACAAACAAAAAACGATATTGTTCGAAATTGGTGTTAAACTGCTTTTGACCAATGGTAGCGCTGTTATGACATGGGACCGATGCAGTAATTGGACTGTTTTTTTCTTATGCTATTTCTTACAATTTTATCAATTTATAACAGCAGCTTTCTCTTGATCTGCTTGATTGCTGCAAAGTGATCAAGGGATGCTTGTATGATTTTGTATGTTTATGTGACTTAAGAACTGTGAAGTCATTTGGCACTGAGTAATGTATTTTAGGGCGTATTATTTACACTTAGTTTTTTAATATAGTGTATATAAAGAAAAAAAATGACTTTCTTGTATACAAGTGTAGCGGGGTCTTCAAATTTAGGGGAATGTTTGAGTGGTAGTTGTACTCAAACACCTTATTTGATAGGGCTTTGCTAAACCATTTTATACCGCAGGTGGGATACTGGTGTATAGTTCCCTGTGGCCTGTGAATGGCGCTGCCATCAGGGGCTAGGGTTGAACCGCTGGTATAGTGCTGTGCCTTGGATGTCCCCTCTCGGCGGTGGTATGGTGGGCGTGGTCGGCCTGCTGTGCATGCCGGGAGAGGATATAAAAGGGGCGGACGCTGCTGGGTTCGTTGATTCCCGGGGGTCCTACCCCGGGGAGTGTGTTGTTCTGTTCGTTGGCCACCCCGGGCACCTTCAGCCCTGGGGTGGGGTTCCAGGCTCGAGAGTACCGGGTCTTCCTGGCCTGGTACACTGGTGGATCAATCCCAGGCACCTTTAGCCCTGGGGCTGCAACTGAAGGCCTTGGGTCCAGTACCTTTGGCTGGGGCCCACAGAGGGAGGAGGAATCCCAGGGTGCTGCCTTGCGAGGAGACCCGTATCTGGAAGAGGAGGCTGGGGGAGGACCGTTCCGAAGGTACTGGTGAGAGATCACAGTGAAGGAAGGGGCCCGGTAACTCTCTGGAGGGATGACATCTCCCTGAAAGAGGCCTAACACCACAAGCTAAGTTAACCAGGTCTGTGGCAGAGACCCAAAGTTCACCAGATCTGTGGCAGAGACCCAAAGTTCACCAGGTCTGTGGCAGAGACCCAAAGTTCACCCTTAACAGTTTGTGCAGAGACTGTGTGTAATGTAATTCAAGCATCACTCCGGCAACTAGGATCCACTCTAGTGGGAGACTATCCGGGTGAGTTGAGACTACTTGAAGAGAAAGGTAGTGAATCATACATATGTTTGTGCCTGGACCTATTCCAACACCTTTTGCTGTCTTGTTCTCCATCCACCCTTTCCTATCTAGTGACTGTGCATATGAGAAAATAAACTCTACGTTGGAGTTGCAACTGGTGTGGACCTTGGATTTATTGGGGGAAATAGAGACTTGTCTTTATTGCAGTAGAGATGAGAACCATTCTCTGGAGAACCTAGCTGTGGAAACCCAGTTACATTTACACCGCTCAACCTCTTCACACAGGAGGGTACGGGCATGTGGTATGGTGTGCCCCTTTTTCTACAAGTGAGCCAAAGGTTGGAGAAAGAGGTCTGTGTGCTACATAAGTAAAGAACATATGCGCTCTCATTAGGCCTTAAGGACCACTTACATAAAGATAAAAACTCAAAAGAACAGGTTGCATGTAAACAGAAACTAGAGGAAAGCAACCTGCTCTCCTTTGTATGACTGACTTTACCCCCTCGCCCCCTTCGGTGGTGTCTTAATGATGTCTACCCCTTTTTGCTTCCATATTTTACTGTAAAATGTATAATGTCCAAGGTGAAGCTACAAAAAGTGAGACCTGTGATTGCCAGAGATTGTGTAAAATAGAGAAATGAGTAAAACATACTTTTTTGGCTTAAATAATAACCATTTGCGGTCTACTGATTGTGTTTTTGTATTTTGCCTAGGCAAATCTTTTAATACAACTGCATCAAGGGCAAAACTGACTTTATTTTTTAATCAATGTGACATAGTTTATATTAGAAGTGACTTGAATTACTATCATTCTGCCATCTGGAGATCGTTCCCCTTTACTATGAACCTAATGCATGTTAGGTCCATTACGGCACATTTGCATACATCTAGCATTAATATGCTTCCTCATCGTCTCAAACAGATCATTTGTTTCCCTTATTGCTCCCAGCTAGCAAATGTTTGCAAAGAAAATCTCACTGCAGCTTAGTTGTAGAGCGCTTTCCGACTCCCAATAAAACATTAGAGCAGAATGTCCAGGCTCCATGTTGAATTAAATGATATCTTTTAGCTCGATCAGATGTGCTATTTGCAGTTGTAAACATATCAATGGGACCTTTCAACTTTGTCTCCTGCTGCTAAACAGTCTCCAACATATAACACCCTGTAACAATGAGAAACTGTGATGAATCAGACTTAAGCATTAGCTCTTAAAGCAATTAAGTACATTTCCCAGCTGGAAATGTATTATGCGAGTTCTTGATTTGCAAATCCGCTTTATCAGCTGTCAAAAAGTAACACATACATTGGCTACATCATGAAAAGAACGACATCTACATCCTCCAATGCTATGGAGAAAGCACAGTGAAATTGTTATACTATTAATACTAATGTGAATTTATGACAGAGCAAGTCAGTATAGATTATATATAATATACTGTATATTATGTATATTTATATTAAAAAAGCGCATTTATATATATATATATATATATATATATATATATATATATATATATATATATACACATATACAAATTTATATATACATACAGTGGGGAGAACAAGTATTTGATACACTGCCGATTTTGCAGGTTTTCCTACTTACAAAGCATGTAGAGGTCTGTAATTTTTATCATAGGTACTCTTTAACTGCGAGAGGCAGAATCTAAAACAAAAATCCAGAAAATCACATGTTATGATTTTTAAGTAATTAATTTGCATTATATTGCATGACATAAGTATTGGATACATCAGAATAGCAGAACTTAATATTTGGTACAGAAACCTTTTTTTGCAATTACAGAGATCATACGTTTCCTGTAGTTCTTGACCAGGTTTGCACACACTGCAGCAGTGATTTGGGCCACTCCTCCATACAGAGCTTCTCCTGATCCTTCAGGTTTTGAGACAGTCGCTGGGCAATACAGACTTTCAGCTCCCTCCAAAGATTTTCTATTGGGTTCAGGTCTGGAGACTGGCTAGGCCACTCCAGGACCTTGAGATGCTTCTTACGGAGCCACTCCTTATTTGCCCTGGCTGTGTGTTTCGGGTCGTTGTCATGCTGGAAGACCCAGCCACAACCCATCTTCAATGCTCTTACTGAGGGAAGGAGGTTGTTGGCCAAGATCTCTCGATACATGGCCCCATCCATCCTCCCCTCAATACGGTGCAGTCGTCCTGTCCCCTTTGCAGAAAAGCCTTCCCAAAGAATGATGTTTCCACCTCCATGCTTCACGGTTGGGATGGTGTTCTTGGGGTTGTATTCATCCTTCTTCTTCCTCCAAACACGGCGAGTGGAATTTAGACCAAAAAGCTCTATTTTTGTCTCATCAGAACACATGACCTTCTCCCAATCCTCCTCTGGATCATCCAGATGGTCATTGGCAAGCTTCAGACGGGCCTGGACATACGCTGGCTTGAGAAGGGGGACCTTGTGTGCGCTGCAGGATTTTAATCCATGACGGCGTAGTGTGTTACTAATAGTTTTTTTTGAGACTGTGGTCCCAGCTCTCTTCAGGTCTTTGACCAGGTCCTGCCCTGTAGTTCTGGGCTCATCCCTCACCTTCCTCATGATTATTGATGACCCACGAGGTGAGATCTTGCATGGAGCCCCAGACTGAGGGAGATTGACCGTCATCTTGAACTTCTTCCATTTTCTAATAATTGCGCCAACAGTTCTTGCCTTCTCACCAAGCTGCTTGCCTATTGTCCTGTAGCCCATCCCAGCCTTGTACAGGTCTACAATTTTATCCCTGATGTCCTTACACAGCTCTCTGGTCTTGGCCATTGTGGAGAGGTTGGAGTCTGTTTGATTGAGTGTGTGGACAGGTGTCTTTTCAACAGGTAACGAGTTCAAACAGGTGCAGTTAATACAGGTAATGAGTGGAGAACAGGAGGGCTTCATAAAGAAAAAATAACAGGTCTGTGAGAGCCGGAATTCTTACTGGTTGGTAGGTGATCAAATACTTATGTCATGCAATAAAATGCAAATTAATTATTTAAAAATCATACAATGTGATTTTCTGGATTTTTGTTTTCGTCTCTCACAGTTGAAGAGTACCTATGATAAAAATTACAGACCTCTACATGCTTTGTAAGTAGGAAAACCTGCAAAATCGGTAGTGTATCAAATACTTGTTCTCCCCACTGTGTATATATATATATATATATATATATATATTACGTATACATATACACATATGTACATACAGTATCTCAGAAAAGTGAGCACAGCCCTCACATTTTTGTAAATATTTTATTATATCTTTTCATGTGACAACACTGACGAAATTACACTTTGCTATAATGTAAAGTAGTGAGTGTACAGCTTGTATAACAGTGTAAATTTGCTGTCCCCTCAAAATAACTCAACACACAGCCATTAATGTCCAAACCGCTGGCAACAAAAGTGAGTACACCCCTAAGTGAAAATTTCCAAATTGGGCCCAATTAGCCATTTTCCCTCCCTGGTGTCAAGTGACTTGTTAGTGTTACAAGGTCTCAGATGTGAATAGACAGCAGGTATGTTAAATTTGGTGTGATCGCTCTTACGCTCTCATACTGGTCACTGGAAGTTCAACATGGCACCTACCTATCTATCTATCCATCTATCTATCTATCATCCCTATTTTGAATGTATGGCACAACAGGATTTTTGTGGGATTATAGCGGTGCCAAAGAAGAATGAAGAGAACACGTATATAAAACATATACATTTTATTTACAAAGATTAAAAATAACTTTATATATAGCATCAAGGCATGAACACCAATAGACCTCTGAAGGTTAACTGATATCTAGCACTCATTTTCTACATGCATGCGCACCATGCATGTGGTTAGCCCCTGTGCATGTGGGCACGCATGTGTGTACATGGCTGTTTCCATGTGTGCATACATATGTATCTACTGGTATGGGTGCGTTTGCATGCTCAGGTGCATTTCTTTTTGCATTTAGTTGTGCATAATCAGTTGCATACATCTGTTGTCATCTTGCCACTCACCATGAATAATTTGTTTTCAAAAATCAATCCTAATAATTATTTTATTCAGGTAATAGAAATTATAAAAATATTTATATAAATATAAATAGAATCATTATGTATTGGATGAAATTAGGACACTGAACTGACAAATTTTATTTATAATAGCAGCTGAGAGACGGATGCTATATATTTAATTATTAATTAATAATGAAATAGATCCTTCATTGCATTTATCTGGTATTTTGTTATCCATATTACAATATCATTAATTTAATATTTTTTTTTTTATAATGTATCATTAAAGCGGAGGTTCACCCAAACATACAACATTATTTAAAAAAAAACAGTGCACAACGCACATACTGAATCGGCAAACCATTTTTATTTTTTTAATTAAATACCTTATTATTGCCATCTGAAAAGTGATTTCCGGCATTCCCCTCCCGCAGGAATAGGCGTAGCTGATGCTTTCCCCGACGCCGCAATGCGTTGTGGGACATATTTGCAAAATGAATAGTGGAGCGCCGTGCCTTGAAATCTCGAGAGATTTCACTCGTGAAGTGACGCGTGACGTCGGTCACGTGACGAGGGCGTCTCTAATGGCGCCATTTTATAAACTGGGATTCGGGTTGTTGACGATGTTGCCATGACAACGGGGCGGGAACTTTCTACGTCCCCACCCGTTGTGATGGCAACCCTCAGTGTTGACGGTGCACAGCACCGTCAACACTGAGAATGTGTGGGATCTAGCGGAGAATGCTGGGAAGACAGCATTCTCCGCAATCAGGAAGTAGGTGCTTGTGGGCTTCTATTGCCCACCAGCAAAATGGAAATGTCCCACGGAGGTTTTTATAAGTCATCCTTGTGTCGGAAAACGGAATGGTGGCGGTTTGCACATTATGAATAGTGAGTAAGCAATTGCAATGGTAATAATAATTTAATGGGCCAAAAAAAATAAACGAAAAGCCGCAGAACCTCCTCTTTAAGAATTTATTGGTCTTCCATGGTTTTGAGGAACAACCAATTGTTTTTAATAGCATTTATATTGTTGATGTGAAGGATGTTCTTACATTGATTTATGTTTTGGTTCCACACATCTTAACACAGATAGTATCATGTTGTCTAAACAAGTACTCCTTCCCTTTGTTACAATGTAACCAAATGTATTATTCATCTCTGTCTGGCACTTTCAATTCTCTGTTATTCAAAGCTGCTAATTCCCATTGTAGAGTTTCGGCTCTCTCGCTCTGTCCAAAAATCTTAGTGTATATATATAATCGGCTCATTCCCCCATGTGGACCAGCTTGACAAAAGGGCCAAGGCCCCTGAATTGCGTAGCAGTCCGCCCATCCTGTTAATGTTGATGGTACTTTTCGGAGGTACACGAGAGGCAGCTGTAGACGCCATCGTTTTTATTACATTTCTGGCGTGTCCGGCTCCACTGGGAGTAGTTTACCATCCAAACTGCCCTTCTGCTATTCCACCATCTGCTGAACAAGGTGCCCCTCCTACCCCCCCCCCCCAGGCTGTTTTAAACATGCAAGTATGAATTTATTTTGGTGAATAAGTGATAGTATACTGTACATGGATCCTGCGCTTTTGCTGTTTTCACAAATCTTTACAGTTGTTCATTTTTTCTGCTTTTAACATATCGGCTTCAGAGACAACATATTCACTTTGCTGCCTAATTCCACCCACTTTCAGATGCTGTTGCAACTACATTTACATATCTATGGGTGAATTTAATTGTGTGCATGATTATTGCCAAATGTTTTCTTTTTTTCTTTAATAGAAAAGGGTAAGGGTTAAAACTCATCAAGCTATATATTTTTTTGCTGCCTGTGTCCCTTTGCTCTGAAGATGCAACAGGAAGTGAAAGGAAATCTCCAGAAACTGGGGAAAACTGCCCTTTTAGACAGTTGTCATAAACGGCTGTCCTCATTGGGAGATTTATTTCTTCCTTTTTGTCCTGGTAACTACTATAACATTTTGGATTTCCTATTTCTTTCTGTCTTCATGACAAATCATAAGAAAGATCACAGAATGGGGAAATCACCCACAAGGGACGCCAATAGCAATACAAAGTGTTGGCTATATATACATATATATATATATATATATATATATATATATATATATATATATATAGCGACCTCACCTCTCACTCCCTCCTCTGTCAATGTCAATGGCTCTTGTCTAGGGGACCAGGGAGGAGAGTGTGATGCACCACCAGCTCATATCCTCTTGTGTGTAGAGGTGTGAGCTATAACCAGTTATTTTCGGGCCTGTGCCCCTGTCCAGAGCCAAAACTTCCCTTGAGAACGACCTTTAACTCCCAGAAAGCCAAGTTCCACATCATTGAAAGTCCAACACTTATTTATTCTTTTAGAGCAATAAATAGTCCTTTTAGAGCAGACTGGTTAGACAAGGAACAGACAAGGTGAAGAGGAAGGTCCAGGCACAAACATGAACTTGTTACTCTCCTGTTTCAGTGTGCGCAAACAGGCTTGGCGCACGGTCGCTGCCACCAACCGTGAGGGTGGTCGCTGCCACCGACCGGCTGAATTAGGCTTGAGGTCTCTGCCACCGACCTGGGCTTTAGTTAGGTCGCTGCCACCGACCATGAGAACGTGGACTACCTTCTTGAGATGCGGCCCCTGTCAGGGAGAGGCAACCATCCGGACGGTCACCAGAGGCCTCCACCGTCACCAGCCAATGCTGCGCTGGATCTTCGGGAAGGTCACTTCTCTGGTCCCCCTCGCCCTAGATTCGGGTGTCCAACACCGGAGGACACCCTAGGAATCCTCCATCCCATGCGGTACCCAGTCGAAGGTACTGGGCCCCAGGCCTCCAGAGAGTACCTCACCCCAGACCAAAGGTGTCTGGGGTGGAATCGCAGCTCCGTCTCCGGGCCGAGGGCGCCCGGAGACCACCAGCACTCACACCCAGGCTGAAGGTGCCTGGGAGTGGACCCCGAGCGGAAGATGTCCCTTTTATCCCCTCTCCCGGCATGCACAGCAGGTTCCCCGCCCCGCTGTACCACTGCCGTGAGAGGACAAAAAGGCACAGACCTCCAATGGTGGTTCAACCCCGGCCCATGACGACAGCGCCACCTATAGGCCGCAGGGAACTGAACACCATTGATATCCTCCACTGGCATAAATTGGTCCATGAACCCTAACAATTGCTGCATCTGAGCCTGTTATCACTCAGATGCCTCCCCTAAATGTAACCACCCGCTACACACACACATATATATATATATATATATATATATATATATATTTATTGTGAGGGGGTTAGCTCGGTAGCGGGTGTGTGTGACCCCCTGGATGGGCTCCCCACACAAAAACAGGCCCAGCAGACGGAGGTTGTGGTTTTCAAGATCAAAAGGTGCGGTTTATTTCTCTATTTACAGTGACAAAAACACAGCAAAGAAACATAAACAAAATAAATCCTGGTCAGCTTGACCTCTGACTAAACATGCAGGTTTCCCTAACTAACAACTGGGATCAGCCTGGTGCTGTCCTAGTCCCTAAGTCCCTGGTTTAGTAAATGTCCAAACAAATAGCCACACAGGCTTTGTCTCACCGCACAGGGGTTCACTCTCCCTAGACAGTCCACACAGGTCTGGGTCCAGGCATGAGCAAACACCTAATGAAGCTGGGAGTTTTTATAGAGGCCTTAAACGAGCTGACAAGCTTCAGCTGGTCTCATCAACTCCCTGCCTGCACGACGCCCAGCACTCTCCCTAGAGGTATGAATCATCCATGAGCCCACTAGCCTCAGCTGGGCTTCATCAACTCTCTCCCTAGTTGTATAAGTTGGCATAAAGCCTGAATCTGGGAGAAATATACCTACCCCCCTGGATGCAACCAGGTGACTTTACCTTCCTGCTGTCACATACCCCCCCCTCTTGTTTTAACCTTGGGGTTGGAACACCAGCAATCAGGCATTCATGTACTCGAGACAAAGCATCCACATTCCCCATTTGAACGCCAGGGCGATGCTTTACTGTGAAGTTGAATTCCTGTAGGGCCAGGAACCACCTATTTACTCTTCTATTTGTCTCCTTGTTTTGAGCCATCCACTTTAACGGAGCGTGATCCGTAACCATGTCAAAGTGCCTACCTAGCAGATAGTACCGAAGGGAATCTAGAGCCCACTTCACCGCTAAACACTCCTTTTCAACCGTGGCGTAATTTACCTCATGGGACTTCAACTTCCTGCTGAGGTAAATGACTGGGTGCTCTTCCCCGTTCCAGACCTGGGACAATACTGCTCCTAACCCCACATCTGACGCATCACTTTGTACGACAAAGTCTTTAGAGAAGTCGGGTGAGTACAACACTGGCTGGCTACATAAGGCTTGTTTCAAGAATTGGAATGCTGCCTCAGCCTCGGGGGTCCATTTAATCATGACCGACCCTTTCCCTTTCGTCAGGTTGGTTAGGGGCACAGCCTTAGAAGCAAAGTGGGGAATGAAGCGCCGATAATAACCCGCTATTCCCAGAAAGGCTCGTACCTGCTTCTTGCTGTTGGGACGTGGCCAACTCTGGATGGCCTCGACTTTGTTGAGTTGGGGTTTTATTACTCCCCTGCCAATGGTGTACCCAAGATATTTGGCCTCCTCCTGCCCAATGGTACACTTCTTGGGGTTAGCCGTAAACCCCGCTTCCCGGATAGAGTCTAGGACTGCTTGCACTTTTGGCAGATGTGAGGCCCAATCTGTGCTATGGACAATTACGTCATCCAGGTAAGCCGCAGCATACTTCCGATGGGGCCTCAGTATCTGGTCCATTTTCCGCTGGAATGTGGCCGGCGCATTCTGTAACCCGAACGGCATTCTCTTATATTGGAACGCCCCGTCTGGGGTTACAAATGCGGTTTTCTCTTTGGCCGACTTGGCCAGGGGAATTTGCCAATACCCTTTTGTGAGGTCAAGAGTCGTCATGTATCGGGCTGTTCCCAGCCGGTCGATCAACTCATCTATACGTGGCATGGGGTAGGTGTCAAATTTTGTAACTTTGTTCAACTGACGAAAATCGTTACAAAATCGCCAGCTCCCATCCGGTTTAGGCACCAACACAATGGGACTAGACCAATCACTTTGGGACTCCTCTATCACCCCTAAGTTCAGCATTTTCTGTACTTCCTCCCGTATTGCCTCCCGTCGGGCCTCTGGGATCCGATAGGGTTTTAACTTCACCCTTTCACCGGGCGGGGTAATAATATCATGCTCTACCCCAGATGTTTGTCCCGGCAGCTCAGAGAACACCTCCTTGTTGCGAAGCACAAACTCCTTAACCTCCTGTTGTTGGGGTTGTGACAAGGTGGCTGCTATTCCAACCTCCGGAATCACGCAACCAGTTTGAGCTGGTGACCAAGTTTCTGCGACTAGGGACTCTCTATCCCTCCAGGCTTTCAACAGATTAACGTGATAGATCTGTTCGGGCTTTCGCCTTCCTGGTTGTCTGACCTTGTAATTCACTTCGCTCACTTTTTCCATTATCTCGTAGGGGCCTTGCCATTTGGCAAGGAATTTACTTTCAACCGTAGGGACAAGTACCAATATCCTATCCCCCGGGGAAAAGGTACGGGTCTTGGCTCCACGGTTGTACACTCTCTGCTGTGCCAACTGCGCTTGGGCCAAATGTTCCTTCACGATGGGCATTACCTGTGCAATTCGATCTTGCATCAGGGCGACATGCTCAATCACACTCCTGTGGGGAGAACTCTCACTTTCCCAAGTTTCCTTGGCAATATCCAACAGCCCTCTTGGGTGTCTCCCATACAGTAACTCAAAGGGGGAGAATCCCGTAGAGGATTGGGGCACCTCCCTAATAGCAAACATCAAATAAGGAAGTAGACAGTCCCAATCCTTTCCATCTCTATCCACCACTTTCTTCAACATTTGTTTTAGGGTTTTGTTGAATCTTTCAACCAGCCCATCGGTTTGGGGGTGATACACAGACGTACGCAATTGCGTCACTTTGAACAATTTACACAGCTCTTTCATAACCCGGGAAATAAAGGGTGTACCTTGGTCCGTAAGCAGTTCTTTACAAATACCCACCCGGCTAAAAACAAGAGATAGCTCTTTGGCTATGGTTTTGGCCGAGGTATTTCGGAGAGGGATCGCTTCTGGATAACGGGTGGCATAGTCCATTATAACTAATATGTACTGGTGCCCCCTAGCGGACTTGATTATAGGACCTACCAAATCCATTGCGATCCTCTCAAACGGGACCTCAATGATGGGTAGAGGGACCAGCGGGCTACGGAAATGTGGCATCGGGGCCGACCTCTGACACACAGGGCAGGAGGAACAATAATTTTCTATGTCCTTCATCACCCCAGGCCAATAGAATCTCTGTAATACCCTCTCTCGGGTTTTCTCTGTCCCCAGATGACCTCCAAGAATGTGCCCATGGGCCAACTCCAACACCAACTTCCTGTAAGGTTTGGGCACCACAAGCTGCTCAACGGTTTCTTCTGCCCTTTTTGCCACCCGATACAGTAGGTCCTTCTCTACGCTGAAGTATGGGTAAGTGCAGGTATTATCTGGGTTCACTAACTCGCCATCTATTTCCACTACGTTTTCCCGTGCCTTTATTAGGGCGGGGTCCTTTAACTGTTCTGTGGCAAAATTTTCCCTGTGAACCTCAAGATCAGAAAACTCCACAGACGGTAGGTTTTCGTCTGAGGAGGTGGGCTCCTCTCCAGTTTCTTGAGTCTCGCCTGCCAATACTGACAAGGGAAATTCTGGAGAGTCCTCACCACTCTCAGAGGAGTTCTGGCTATCACCTTCCTGGTACATAGGGGCACCAGTGGGGGGGCTCAGGATCATCCCACAGTTCCCAGAACTTCGGAAAATCCCTTCCCACAATGGCATCATGCGGTAGTTGAGATACTAACCCCACTGGATGAGAGAGGGTACCTTTGGGGGTCTTGAAACACACTGTAGTCACTGGATACTCTCGGGTGTCCCCATGCACACAAATAACAGCTACCTTGCTATTCCCAGAGACCTCTGTTTTAACTAATTCAGCCTTTATCAGGGTCACAAGGCTACCTGAATCCAGTAATACCACAACATTTCTACCATTAATACACATTTTGCATAAATGTTTCTCAGTTCCCCGAATGGCAGTGCATGCGACTGTCGCACACAGCGACTGACGTCTGTCCGTCAGAAAGTCACATTGCATGGGTTCCTCCACAACCGGGCAATTTGCTGCAATATGTCCCGCTTGCCGGCAGCGGTAGCAAACAATCCTTTTGGCTGCCTCTTGAGCCCCCGACTTCCCAGGCTGTTCTCGCCAAACCCTGGGCAGAGCTCCCACCCTCTCACTCTCTCCACCCTCACCCCTTGGAATCATCTTATCCGCCCCTGGGGATGGTCTGGTCTTAGGGTGGAAAGTCCGAGAGTCTCTGGAAGAGGCCGTCAGGTTCTCTGCAGCCAAGTATCTCTCTACACGATCCACAAGTTTACCGGCCGTTTCTGGGTCTTCATGGCTTACCCACTTTTGAATGGCGGTAGGAAGAGCTCTCAAGAAACGATCCATCACAACACGTTCCACAATCTCCGGTGCGGACAAAGTCTCTGGCTGTAGCCACTTCCTGCTCAGGTGAATGAGATCATACATTTGAGACCTGGGGGGTTTTCCAAGCTGGAAAGTCCAGTTATGCACACGCTGAGCCCGGACAGCCAGGGTGACACCCAGCCTTGCCAATATTTCAGCTTTTAGCATCACATAGTCTTTTGCTTGGTCAGGCTCTAGGTCATAGTAAGCTTTCTGCGATTCACCAGTTAACAGAGGAGCCACCAGTCCAGCCCACTGCTCCTCAGGCCACTTTTCTCTTTCAGCAGTCCTTTCAAATGTGGTCAAAAATACCTCTGGATCATCCTCTCCAGTCATTTTTGTCAATAAACGACTCACCCCAAAGGACGCGGTATTAGTGGGACGGCTTTCCTCACTGGTCTGCGGACGTTGCTGCATTACTGCTTCCATCTGTTGTTGTAGTCTCTGCTCTTGCTTCTGCAACAGGTCTATGAAGCGGGCCTCAGATTGCTGCTGGGCTTGTTGCTGGGCTGCGAAGCTCTGTTGTTGAGCTGCAAGGCTCTTTTGCAAACCTGCATTTGTCTGCTGTTGATTGGCATTTGCTAGAGCCAGCTGTTTCAGTATCTCCTCCATGCTGGCTTAAAAAAAAACTGCCACTGGTTCTCCACCAACTGTGAGGGGGTTAGCTCGGTAACGGGTGTGTGTGACCCCCTGGATGGGCTCCCCACACAAAAACAGGCCCAGCAGACGGAGGTTGTGGTTTTCAAGATCAAAAGGTGCGGTTTATTTCTCTATTTACAGTGACAAAAACACAGCAAAGAAACATAAACAAAATAAATCCTGGTCAGCTTGACCTCTGACTAAACATGCAGGTTTCCCTAACTAACAACTGGGATCAGCCTGGTGCTGTCCTAGTCCCTAAGTCCCTGGTTTAGTAAATGTCCAAACAAATAGCCACACAGGCTTTGTCTCACCTCACAGGGGTTCACTCTCCCTAGACAGTCCACACAGGTCTGGGTCCAGGCATGAGCAAACACCTAATGAAGCTGGGAGTTTTTATAGAGGCCTTAAACGAGCTGACAAGCTTCAGCTGGTCTCATCAACTCCCTGCCTGCACGACGCCCAGCACTCTCCCTAGAGGTATGAATCATCCATGAGCCCACTAGCCTCAGCTGGGCTTCATCAACTCTCTCCCTAGTTGTATAAGTCGGCATAAAGCCTGAATCTGGGAGAAATATACCTACCCCCCTGGATGCAACCAGGTGACTTTACCTTCCTGCTGTCACAATATATATATATATACACACACACACACACACACATACACACGTTAACCATAAACATAAGTAAAAACTTTCTATCCCAGCAGTGTGAATCTCTATTACATAAAAATCTTTTGAAATACTGTTTTTTTATAACTTCCTGGATTTGAGTATCCAAATATAAATTTTCACATAAATCACTTAGCTGCATTTATCAGTCCTATGAAGTATCAATATCACTTGACAGGAAATATATGGGGTGTACATATATACAATATGCTTAGGCTCCATTCACACATGCATGTCTCACTAAAGTGCATTTATTGCCATGTTTTTTGCTTGACAACATAGAGCAGCAAAAATTATTTTCCACACTTTTTTGAGTGGGGATCTTTGTATGTTTTATAGCTTATTTTGGAGCGTTTGTTGCACAACAAAATGTGCTATTTCTAGTCACATTTTATGTGACATTACCAATTAATGGGACTGAAAGTGTGACACGCATTTTTTGGCATGTTTCCTGAATGTGCAGGTATTAACGGTGTCCACTTACACTATCCACGGAAATAAGATAGTGAGTGGTCAAAAGATCTGACCATCACATGATCATACTGTCGAGTGATCATGATAGACAAGCATACGTTCTGTAAAATACTAATCCATGTAATTCAAATCCAACTTCCATATTTCCAAGGACAACCAGAAATGAATTCCTTCAGGCTAGGTTCACATCTGTGCAGGTCAGGACCCCGTGCATAGTTGCATGCCTTACTGACCCACGGGCAAAATGTGCTGCTCTTTTACAGACACATGGGGATACAAATAATTCTTTAGGACACTGGCGACTAGAAGTTTTAATGGTGCACATTGAAAACCTGTGGGTCTGTGTAAATAAAAGGCAGGCTTGATCTATCCGACGGCTTGTATGCAATTTTGGGCATTTTGCCAAGGCACCCCTGAAGACACCTGAAGGTCCCCCAGGATGCCTGGGCACCCGCATTGAAAAAGGCTATTTTAGACCACTAACAAGTGATGATGGCCCAATTAGAATTTTTCTTTTGGGCCTTGCAATTTCTAAATTAAGCCTCTAGGCAGCACTGGAAGCCAATCAGGTTTTACTGTATTGCACAGTGCTTTAAATCTAACCAATGAGGAGAGAGCATGGATATAACCTTTTCAACGAGCAGCTGCTCTGTCTCTATCTCATCTTTGGCTGAGCATTATTGCTTTACGGGTAGGAAAGAATAAATAAAATGGTCAGGGCTTTGTGCAGTGTCTGTTGGGAATGTTTAAATGAGAAAACTAGCTGAATAGAATCATACATTTGTAGGCAGATAAGACCACTTACACATTTGTATTTCATTTGTATATTTCGCTGTTTGCCTACACTTACTGTAGGACATCCTTTCTATAAAATCATATCCACTACATCACTAACACCTTGTAACCATGGTGATTTAGCTACTCTACATGAATCCAGAGCAATCTTTTTTTAGATGTTCTTATCCAAGAATGAAGCATCGCAATGTTTTGCGCAGCCTTTTTATAAAGTCCTTGGCATCAGAAGCAGTATGTGAAAAATACTTAGGCCAGTCATTTGCTTTGGGTACCCTTATAGTGTAACAGAAGTGTTACCTGACAACCATTGCAGAGGTCAATATTTAATTAACAAAACTACTGTTCAGGGCAATAATGGTGATTAAGTTTTAGGGAGGATTGGTATTTCCAAGATTAGTTTTGCCTAGTCTGGTACAGAACACACAATATATTTCTTCTGGAATTGAATTTCTGCTTTGTTGTTAAAATGATGCAAATGTTTCATTCTCGCTGTGTCTTGGAGTCTGGGTTTGAATTACAGAACAAAATTTACAGTATTTTACTAGATAAATGACTTTGTTACAGTCAGCAAGCCTTACCAGTCTTTTATTATTTCCCAGCTTACATTTTACTCGACAGAATAAAACATGCTTTAAACACATATGCAAGGATGTTTTTTTGTCCTGAATGTCATATTAATAACATCAGCTAAACAAAATCAATGTACACAGGCACTGCCCAATTTACATAATATAACACAGAACATAAGTAGATGTTTACCCACTGCTAAACCAAGGATAAATGGGTGATCCGCTCAAGCTGTATGGGAATGAAGTCCTGTGCCCACTGCTGTGAGTGCTGGTTGGGAAAGGAGCTCATCTATGCTCCAGGCAATGGAGGATAGTGACTAGGTGTCCCGGGAGCTGCACATCAAGTCAAGACCTGCTGTATGATAGTGAATGGCAGACTCAGCCTGGACCCCCACTAGGCCATGGCACCAACGCATTTCACTCCGCACACCATAGCATACTCATGGGGATCCCCATGCGTAAGCTCCAGTGGGTGGAGTGAAACGCATTAGCGTGTGACCTTGCAGGTGTCCAGGCTGAGACTGCCATTCACTATCATACAACAGGTCTTGACTTGATGTGCGGCTCCCGGGACACCTAGTCACTCGCTAGATGTATTCCCAACAATATTGGACGTTTAGCATTATTCAACAAGGGCCCTTAAAGTTTACCTGTACCCAGACTATGGACATACATTTTTACATATTCCTTAGAGGCAGTAAAATAGGTTTCATATAAGACATCACTGTTCTCTCTAGCTGCATGTACTGGGAATTTGTCATTATATATAACAACAGAGGCCCTAAAGCTGGGTTCAAGTTGGTTTCTAAAGCCCCGTACACATGATCGGATAACCTATGGATTTTCGTCCGATGGATTCGTCCATCGGAAATCCGATGAAACTGTTTTTCATCAGTCTTGGCCACACACCATCAGTCAAAAAACCGACTGTTCCAAACGCGGTGACGTAAAACACTCCGATGAGCCAAGAAAAATGAAGTTTAATGCTTTTGAGCATGCGTCGACTTGATTCTGAGCATGCGTGGGCTTTTTAACCAATGGACTTGCCCATAGACGATTGGAAATTCCCATCGGTTTTTTATCCATCGGAAAATTTTACAACAAGTTCTATTTTTTACAACCGATGGAAAAAAGACGATGGGTACCATACACGATCGGTTGGTCTGATGAAAACCATCCATCGGACGGTTTTCATCAGTCAAACCGATCGTGTGTACGGGGCTTAAGAGTTTACAAGCACCTGGTGTTTGACTTCATTAGAAAGATTTTGTTGCCATAAAAATAAGAGGGGAAGGAGTTATGAGTTCAGCGCTATTGATAAGTATTTTGAAGATAGTTTTCCTTAATGCCTTTAGCTATAGAGTTGAGTGTGATGATAATGAGGTCTGACACCTTCCAACCTGTAGACAGAATAGGGAAGTTGTATTTAACACAGTCACACCCTCATTCTCCAAAATTGGTAACAATTTTTTTTTTAAAACTCATATCTGTAGTGGGGAAAAGTAGGAGCCTGAAACATTATATTATACATAGGATTGTTCTACTGACCTATGTTGACTACGCAAGAATACATCGCTGTTTATAGGTATTTAATTACAGTGGCCATAAATATAAGAGAAATTATTAGGAGCTCTATTGCATCATAGGCCAGTGTCCAAAAATGAAGAAGGTGCAACAAAAGATGCATTTTAGACCACAAACATGTGATAATGGCCCAATTCAAGTTTTTGCTTTGGGGCCTTGGATTCCCAATTATGCCTCTGGACATCACTGTAAGCCAATCAGCAAAGCAAGTGACTCTAAATGGGCCCAGTCATAAGAAACTATTGTAAAACAGTGTGGAAACAAAAACACATTCATAATTCTGCTTTGTTTTGGTAAATTGGACTTTCATACATCTTAAGCTGACAACTCTGGGTTATATTCCATAATTTCAGTGGTAATAGTTACATTCATAAAACGTGGTTGCCACTAAGTTGGACAATATGCCTCCAATACAAGGTCCAACAAGGTAAAAAAAACACATATTATCCCTCCTAAGTGGCACATACAGTACATGATATCAATGTCATATTTAGTCTCTAATATGACATTATTTCATCCTGTGCAATACTATGTTCGTTGTTGGACTGTGAAACATATCATATGGAAATATTCCCAGATAGGAAGCAATTGTGCTGAAAGTTTGAAAATTACTTGCTAAGCTTTTGCTAGACTTGCCAGGCTTCACAAGTTTGTTGTAAAATTGTAGCAAGTTCACATTGCATGACTCTAGATCAACTTTCTTTGCAAACATTCTGCAAGTCTGCTGCAAGTTCTGGTTCAGTTATGTTGTGCAACAGTCATCCCACAACAGGGGGTCACTGTGACTTGCAGAGCTCTTGCTGTAGACTCACCACTGCAACTTTGCTCTTGCTAGAGACTTGCCATGCAAATTTGCTACAAATTGGAAAAGTGTCAACAAGAACTTGTGCTTTACATGCTCTGCAAGTGTACACCTTGCCTGTGAAAATGTGCAGCAAGTTAACAAGACTTACAATTCAACACTGCCATATATTTGTGGCAAGTTATCCTTGCTATCTGTATCAATGCATTAAAAAAAAAAAAAGGGTCAGTAAGAATGTATCCACTGAAGCCCTGTACACACGGCCGAGAATCTCGTAAGGAAAAAACACGTCGTTTTTCCTGATGAGATTCTTGACAAGAATCTTGTCCCGGCCGAGTGTACACACGTACCTTTCAAAAGAACCGCTGTTCTTTTGAATGGCACGAACACGGTGACATCATCGACTACGACGAGCATGCGCTCGTCACATTTGATGCCGTCGCCGCCATCTTGCTACACCCTACCTATGCCTAGGAAGCTACCGCGCGTGCGTCAAAGTCATTTCGAGCATGCACGGGTTTCCACGGCAACAGGTAAGTGTACACACACTCGGGTTTCTCGTCAGGAAACAGGCCGACGAGAATCCCAACGAGAAAAAAGAAAGCAGGTCTTTTTTTCTCGTCGAGATTCTGGTCAGTTTTCCTGACGAGAAACCTGAAAGCCTCGTACACATGGCCGGTTTTCTCTGCAGGAAAGCTCTGCAAGCAGTTTTCTTGTCGGTTCTTGCCGAGAAAACCGGCCGTGTGTACGAGGCTTGAAGCATAATAAAATACTCTCAAGTCCCCTTCAGCACACCCCTCAGACCAGGGGTCTCAAAATAGCGACCCTCCATCTGTTGCGAAACTACAAGTCCCATCATGCCTGTGGGAGTCTTGCTTGTAACTGTCACTCTTGCAATGCTTCATGGGACTTGTAGTTTCGCAACAGCTGGAAGGCTGCCAGTTTCAGACCCCTGCCTCAGACCCTTTGATTGGGAATGTTAATTCTGTAAACACCCTCTCCAAGGACAAGAAATCATGCCTGCATATGCAGGTTTGAGCTTTTGTTTGACACTGAAACCACTAAACATACTGACAGAGCCACATTTCTCAGAATCAATGACTCTGATACATCTGATTGAACTTACTCTGCAAGCAAATTAGACTCTGCACAGAACCAAATACCAGGCAAGGTTTGTTAAGTGTTTTTCACTTTTAATTCCATTTACTTTACAGTTTTTTATAGTCTGTTTTTGATAAGTGCCCTTTCACACGAATGTGCTTTTAATAAGCATTTAATGCATTCCTAGTGACTTACAATTGAAGGTTTATTTTTGTTCCCCTTTACAAAACTACACCAAAGATGCAGCATGCAGGACCTTTCAAAGTGCAGGTCACCTGCAGTGTACAAAAAGTTACATAGGATTTAATGGGGAATAGTTTTTATGCTGCTCTGGTAAAGCGCGGAAAAAGCGCACCAGTGTGAAAGGGGCCTCAAGGTCAGAAATCTAACAGCAGATGCTGGGTACAGTGTGTGTTTCCATGAAAACATGTGATGGCAGCTACTGTATATGTGTATGGTGTCTGTGTAAAGGGTTAACTGTTCCGTTAACCTGCTCCAGTGGTGATCACTCTCAATGTACTTTTGCTTGAACCGTTGTTCGCGAGCTTGAAAATCTCTGCACAGGGTGGGTTCCAAGAGTGTAGTTGTCACAGTGAGGACATATTTTAACTGATTGCCGACCGGCCGCCATCATTATACTGTGGGGGGGTGCCGATGTGCATGGCCGGCGGTCGCGATGACTGCCGGCCACGCGCGATCGTGGGCACGAGAGCCAGAACAGGGACGTGTGTGTGTAAACACACAAATCCCTGTTCTGTGAGGAGAGGAGAGACAGATTGTGTGTTCCTACTAGCTAGTCAGTCCCATCCCCCTACAGTTAGAACACATGAGGGAACATTGTTAACCCCTTGATCACCCCCTAGTGTTAACCCCTTCCCTGCCAGTGATATTTACACAGTAATCAGTGCATTTTTATAGCACTGATCGCTGTATAATTGCCAATGGTCCCAAAAATGTGTCAAAAGTGTCCGATCCGTCCGCCAGAATGTTACAGTTCCAATAAAAATCACTGATCACCGCCATTACTAGTAAAAAAAAATTATAATAATAAAAATGCCATAAATCTTTCCCCTATTTTGTAGACACTATAACTTTTGCGCAAACCAATCAATATACACTTATTGCAATTTTTATTACCAAAAATATGTAGAAGAATACATATTAGCCTAAACTGATGAATAAATTTGTTGTTTTTTATTTTTTTTGAGATATGTATTATAGCAGAAAGTAAAACAATTTTATTTATTTTTTAAATTGTGGCTTTTTTTTGTTTATAGCGCAAAAAATAAAAACCGCAGAGATGATCAAATGCCACCAAGAAAGCTCTATTTGTGGGAAACAAAGGACGTCAATTTTGTTTGTGTACAACATCGCAATTGTCAGTTAAAGCGACGCAGTGCCATATCGCAAAAAATGGCCTGGTCATTGAGCAGCCTAATCTTCTGGGGCTGAAGTGGTTAAAGTGCTTTTACTTCTTGTTCAGAATATATTAACACTAATAAATTGAATATTAGCCTGTATAAACCCCTTCATTACCTAACCATTTTCCAGTGCTGTAATAATAGGATTTTTATAACAGCTTACCTGTAAAATCCTTTTCTTGGAGTACACCACGGGACACAGAGCTAGTCATTACATAATGGGTTAAGGGTCACCAGCGGTGATTGGACACTGGCACAACCAATGGAAGACAGTTCCCCTCCATATAACCCCTCCCATCAGGGAAGTACCTCAGTTTTGTAGCAAAGCAGTAAGGTTCCCATAAGAAGGGGGGGACCTCTGTGTCCCGTGGTGTACTCCAAGAAAAGGATTTTACAGGTAAGCTGTTATAAAAATCCTATTTTCTTTATCGTACACCACGGGACACAGAGCTAGTCATTACATAATGGGACGTCCCAGAGCAATGCTCATATGAAGGGGGGGAGACACAGATCAAAACAGGCCGCTTGCGGACCAGAAGCCCTATACTGCTGCCTGCAGCACACTTCGCCCAAAGGCGGAATCCTCATGTCCTTTCACATCTATTTGATAGAATTTGGAAAATGTATGGACTGAAGACCAAGTTGCAGCTTTACAGATCTGAGCCATCGAAGCCTGGTGGTGCACTGCCCATGAAGCACTTATCGCCCTGGTAGAGTGCGCCTTAACAGGAAAAGGAGGAGTCCTGTTCTTTAAACCATAAGCTTGAACAATTACTTGTCTAATCCACCTGGAAATGGTGGATTTTGATACCGCTTGGCCCTTCTTGGGCCCATCTGGTAAAATAAACAAAACATCTGTTTTACGTATCTGAGCGGTTGCTTGCAGATACACCTTTACCGCTCTCACTGGATCTAGAGAGTGTAATAATTTTCCCCCGCCATCCGCGGGTTTGGAAAAAAGGAAGGCAGAACAATGTCTTGATTCAAGTGAAAAGCCGACACCACCTTAGGTAGAAAGCCGGATGGGGTCGTAGTACGATTTTGTCCTTGTGACAAATTAGATAAGGCTCTTTACAAGAAAGAGCTGCTAGCTCTGATACTCTCCTAGCAGAAGCTATAGCAATCAGAAAGGCCAACTTCCTACTTAATATAATTAAAGGAATATGGCGAATAGGTTCAAAAGGTTGCTTTTGCAACACTGACAATACCAAATTCAAATCCCATGGACACAAGGGAGTCCTAACTGGAGGATTTATCCTCAGTACCCCCTTAATGAATGTCCGAACTAGAGAGTGAGATGCCAATGGTCTCTGAAAGAAGACTGATAGAGCCGATATTTGCCCTTTGATGGTGCTAAGGGCTAAATTCATATCCACTCCTAACTGGCAAAAAGCAAGAATCCTACTTATTTCATACTTCTGAGGATTCCAACATCTGGATTCACACCAGGAAACGTATGCTCTCCAGACTCTCTGATAGATGAGTCTGGAGGCTGGCTTTCTAGCATTAATGAGCGTAGAAAGAGCCGGACCAGAGACCCCTCTCTTTTTAAAAATGTGGGTCTCAGCAGCCAGGCCGTCAACTTTAGCCTTTGTAAGGAAGGGTGGAATACTGGACCCTGTGACAGCAGGTCATGTCGGAGTGGAAACTTCCAGGGCCTTCCTATCGCCGTTTTTACAATCTCGGCGTACCAAGGCCTCCTGGGCCAGTTTGGGGCCACTAGGATTACTGGTATTCCCTCCTCCTTGATCCTGCGAAGCAGTCTTTGTAGAAGAGGGATCGGAGGGAATGCCTAGATCAGTGAGAACTGATTCCATGGAGTTATTAGAGCGTCTGTATTATTAGAGCGTCTGTCCCGTAGGCTAGAGGATCTCTCGTTCTGGACACAAAGTTGTCCAATTTCTTGTTGAACCTGGTAGCTAGCAGGTCTACATCTGGGTTTCCCCATCTCAGACATATGGCCTGAAAGATCTCGGGGTGAAGAGACCACTCCCTGGTAGCAGCTGCTGACGACTCAGGTAGTCTGCTTGCCAATTTTCCATCCCTGGAATGAAGATTGCAGAAAGGCAAGGTACATGCTCTTCTGCCCATGCCAGGATCCGGTTCACCTCTCTTTGAGCTGCCCGACTGCGGGTGCCTCCTTGGTGATTGATGTAAGCTACTGCAGTAGCATTGTCGGATTGAACCCGAACTGGGTAGCCCTGTAACCTGTATGTCCAGGTTTTGAGGGCTAGATATACCGCCCGGATCTCTAGCACATTGATGGGCAGGATCCCCTGAGTCTTGGCCCAGGTTCCCTGGGTAGAAGCCTCCTCGAATACTGCACCCCAGTCCGATAGGCTGGCATCCCTAGATACCACCTTCCAGGCCACTGGGAGGAAGGACTTTCCCTTCCGTAAATTCCTGGCTTCTAGCCACCAATCGAAGCTGTGGCGTACTTGTGAGGACAGGCGCATGGGTATATCCAGAGCTTGGCTCTTCCTGTTCCAGGAAGCTAAAATATTGCCTTGAAGTAGTCTCGAATGAAACTGGGCGTAAGGGACCGCCTCGAAGGAGGCTACCATCTTTCCCAATAGTCTCATGCAAAGGCGAATAGACGGCCTCTTGTTTGCTTTGACCTTGTGGATCAGATCTTTCAGAGACTGTATCTTCGGTTCTGGCAGGTATACCCCGTTTTGGGCTGTATCTATGATCATGCCCAGGTGCCCTATCCTTCTTTGGGCCTGGAGAGAGGATTTTTGTAAATTTATAATCCATCCTAAATGCTCCAGGTATCCTACTGTAGTGTGTACAGCGTGACCCAATCCGTCCTTTGACTGATCTATTACTAGTAGATCGTCCAGATAGGCTGTTACCGCAATGCCCCGTGTTCTTAGGTTTGCTAACAGAGGAGCTAGCACCTTTGTGAATACTATGGGCGCGGTGGCTACACCAAACGGCAGAGCCACAAATTGAAAGTGGCGATCTTCTACCGCAAACCTTAGGAATCTTTGGTGAGCGGGGAGGATGGGTATGTGTAAATGTGCGTCCTTGATATCTATGGGCGCCATGAATTTTCCGCCCTTTAAAGTGGCGGCCACGGATCGGATCGTTTCCATTCGAAAATGGCGATCGTTCAGGAACCGATTTAGGGATTTTAGATCCAGGATGGGTCTGACATCTCCATTTGGCTTTGGAATCACAAAGAGGTTTGAGTAAAAACCTGAACCTCGCTCTTTTTGGGGTACGTCTGTAACTACCCCTTGAGCCATTAAGTGATTCAAACCTTTGAAAAAGGATTCTCTTTTTTGTGGATCCTTGGAGAGTCTTGAACCTCGGAATTGAGAAGGTGGGATCTCTCGAAATTCCAGTTTGTACCCTGAGGATATTGTGGATACTACCCAATTGTCCTGGATTTCTGACCACCAAGTCGCTCAGAACTGACAAAGCCTTCCTCCCACTCGGCCGAGCGGGGGCGCCCCTTCACTGAGAGGCTTTGGGGGCTTGCTTATTAGCTCTTGCACCCCACGGCTTCTTGTTCTTCTGAGCTTGCCCCTTGGCTTTTGTGGGCGGCTAAAACAGGCCGCCGCCACTGGTTGGAGTCAGATTTCCCGGGAGCTGGGGAGAGAGAGCGTTTAAAACAAGATCTCTTGTTTTTCTTTCTCTCAGGTAAAAGTCGTTTTACCACTTGATATCTTCTGTATATATTTTTCTAAATCTTCCCCAAATAGGCGTTCGCCATGGAACGGGAATTTGCCAACAGCTTTTTGCATGGGGTCTCCACTGACCAATGCTTAAGCCAAAGTACTCTGCGCATCTGTACCAGCTGGAGTGTAAGGCGTGATGCCTGTATGATAGAATCTCTCATGGCATCCACTGTGAAGCATAAGGCTTTAGGCAAATTTCCAATTTCTAGCCTGCTCTGAAGGCAGTTCCTTCAGCCCCTGCTTTACCTGTTGGCTGATGACCTGACACATACCGACTTCTGCTACTGCAGGTTGGGTAATTGAGCCGGCCAAAAGGAAGGAGGATTTCAACTTCCTCTCAGAAGGATCTTTTAAACCCTTGTACATTATCCACCGGACATGTCAGGTTTTTATTTACACAAGAAATAGCCGCAACTACCGCAGGCAGGCTCCATTTCTTTAAAAAATTTTCCCCCATAGGATAAAGAATGTTAAACCTTTTTGGAGGTGAGAAACGCTTATCTGGATGTTGCCAGTTTGCGTATATTAGATCCTCTAGTAACGGATGAACCGGGAAGGAGCATGCACCTTGCAGGGATCTTAATGACCCTAGGGAGGAGACAGGTAATTCCGTTACCTCCGCAGAGGTTAACTTAAATGCACTGCTATAGCATTGTACCTGTGACCTTAAAATCTGGCTCCTCATCCTCTGCTGATGTAGCCTCCTCCTCCTCATCCTCCTCCCTCAGGTACTTCTGAAGGGAGGTCCAATACTGGAAGAGACCTGCTTCGCTTATTGTCCTTTTTAGAGGACTTAGCGATTAAGGTAGCAATTTTTTCCTCCAGATTATTTAGGGCAGCTGATAAAGTGTCCTCAGTGACATATACAGGCCCAGGCTTCACTGGGGAAGCCGCCATACCTGACAGAGGTAATGGCTCATCCTGTACAGGTGCATTTGGCAACACAGGAGAGGAAGGTACCGAGTCAGCACAGCTAGAGCCTCCTCTCAGGCGGTGGTGCTTTCTTATCTCTTTTTGTCCGTATTACTTCCCCTGGAAGGCTTACTGTTTAGACAAAATACAAGGTACCTAAATGCATATACTACCGTGTTCAGTTTAGCAAATACATTAAGTATGCAACTTTTAACACATAACTATGCATAACATGGATGTCTTCTAGGAAGTACCCAATCCAACCACATGGAGTCTTACGTCCCTGTATAGCTGCTGTGTTTCTCTGCCAGGAACAAGAGAACTAACGAGCTTGCTTGCTGCTGCAGTGCTTCTCACACTGACAGTCTTTTAAATTTGGCGCCGTTTCTGTGCCTGCGCGCGCCACGTGCCCGCGCACGCCTTCGCCCCCCCCTCCGATAAAGCGCGCTCCCGCGCGCAGCGCGGCCCTTAGCGCTATGGCGGTGGCCATAGTGAGAGAGGACTCTCATCAGCCCTTGTTCCCACTTACCTGCATCTGCAGGTGTCTGGTCGGCCACCGAAAGGAGGATCGGGGTGCCCCAGCAAGCTCAGCAGCAGAGGTGACGAGCAGTGTACTTCGCCGAAGCCGACACTGAACAGAGTGAGGTGAGTATATTCAGCTCTTTACTCCCCCCAGTGGTGGAAAAAAAGAAGACATCCATTTTTTGAAAAAAGGTCCCAACCTAGTTATGGACCTTCTAATCTCACCTTATCCACGCCGCAGGTTTTTCTGCTGAAAGATTTCAGACAGATACCAAACTTCACCCTTCACGGTGGGCTATGTGTGCCAACCTTCAGGGATATGGGTTCCTATTTAAAGGATACCTCTCCCCTGGGCCTTGTACAAGACTCTTACCAGGACTTTATAGCGAAATAGCGAAAGTGCTGGATCTTAGAGCCCAGTCCTCCGAAGAGAGACATTACAGGCGACTCCTCATGGATGAGGCCCGGATCCCATCCAGATTCAGCTCATTTGTAGGCGTCTTGGATGGATCCGAAAGCATAGCTCTTTTACCCCCAGAGGGTCTCTTTGGTAGAGCTTTCCTTTAGCACCTCCTAACGCGTCCAACACCTTTCGACACTGGCGAAAAAACTGAGGTACTTCCCTGATGGGAGGGGTTATATGGAGGGGAACTGTCTTCCATTGGTTGTGCCAGTGTCCAATCACCGCTGGTGACCCTTAACCCATTATGTAATGACTAGCTCTGTGTCCCGTGGTGTACGATAAAGAAAATCAACTGACAAGATCTCAGTCACGCAAAAAACTATACTGAAATTAAAGTTATATAAAAAAAATTTAGATAGAGTTTTTTGTGGTATTTATTAATTGCTTTTTTTTTTTTTTACTATATCAAAAGTAAAAAAAAAAAAAAAATCTGTTTCCCTTACTTTCGGTTATAAAATGATTATAAATAAAATGTCAGGACAGTACAAACACTGTGAAAATTACCACTTTTTGAAACATAAATAATCCAATGTGATCTCATTTTTGTTGCAATGCAGATGAGGGAGTTAATGTGCAGAATAAGTGAGGTGAAGGTGTTAATATACAAGAATTACAGAGACAGGGTAGACATGAGATGTTTAGGAGGCAGGATGGCGGGGTATGTAAAACACTTAAAAATCATTCCACAATAAATGTAATAAAACCCTCCACCTTTGCTGCTGCCTACAGCCCTAGAATGTTTTAATTTAGGAGATCCCCCTTGTTTAATTATACTGCAGATGATGTTTTCTAGGAGAAATTCAGTGTGTCCTATTTCTATTTGTTTCAGTCTTTTTATTAAAGCTTTAGTTGGGTTACAATTGTAATACGAAACATCACATGAGTATATATTGAAAGAAAAAGTGTGTGTGTGTGGGGGGGGTTAGGAAAATGGAGTTGTGGTTACCTGCAAGTCTACATAATATATATTTGTCCTTAGTATTCCCTAATTTTTGTCACATATTACTAGCTTATTATTCATTAAATTTGATGGGTATGTTTTTTTTTTACCCAACTATGTAGCTATATTACATTTGTATAAAATTTCCTTTAAAACAAATTCAGGTGCCAGTCTTGCAGAGCCTGAGGAGCGACACTCCACCTCTTGGATGTATAATTCACACTAGTCACATAGCTCTGCACATCCTCCAGGATGTACTATTCCCTAGCAGTATATAGTTTGTATGCAAAATTTTACAAAAATGGTTGGTGGGACAGAAGAAATACAAAGTATAGGAATTATATCATTATATAATAAAGGAATTATATAAAACAAATCTCTTTATGTTGTAGATATATTTTCCTATAGAATTATTCTGTGTGGCCTCAAGGACTGAAACCCTCATAAATCATTTAGGAGCCTTATGTTCAAATTACTCTGCACTTATTAAGTAGTACAGTTGGGAAGCATTCAATCACCATTTGTCATATCGTTAATAGGGATGAGCTTCGTGTTCGAGTCGAACATACGTTCGACTCGAACATCGGCTGTTCGATCGTTCGACGAAGATCGAACGATTTGGGCCGTTCGCGCCAAATTCGAGTGACGCGAACGGCCCACAATGCACTACGCCATCGCAGTGTCATCCAGGCGCTGTGATTGGCCAAGCATGCACTGTGACCCCGCATGCTTGGCCAATCACAGCGCCGGCAGCGAGGAGAGCAATGATTGGCCACAGGCAGGATGCCTGTGGCCAATTATTGCTGAGGGTGTTTAGTACACGCCCCACACTATAAAAGGCCGCCAGCACGGCGGCCTAGTGTAGTGTGTTCCGGAGCAGGGATAGAGCAGCATAGGCAGGGACAGTGACTGTTATTTCTTTCTTGCTTAACCTGGATTCCTTTAGTTTAGGGAAAGAGAAGGATAGGTAGGGAGAGTGTCAGTGTGTTTTGTGCTTGTGCTATAGTGTGCTTAAAAAAAACATTTATTCTAGGGACAGAAAACTGTAGGTAGGGACAGTGTCAGTTTCTTTCACTCTGCAAGTCCTTGTTTCCAGGGACCTGGAAGGACAGTGAGTGAATTGTCCTTGTGCTATATTGTGCTTAAAAAAACATTTATTCTAGGGACAGAAAACTGTAGGTAGGGAGAGTGTCAGTTTCTTTCACTCTGCAAGTCCTTGTTTCCAGGGACCTGGAAGGACAGTGAGTGAATTGTCCTTGTGCTATATTGTGCTTAAAAAAAACATTTATTCTAGGGACAGAAAACTGTAGGTAGGGAGAGTGTCAGTTTATTTCACTCTGCAAGTCCTTGTTTCCAGGGACCTGGAAGGACAGTGAGTGAATTGTCCTTGTGCTATATTGTGATTAAAAAAAACATTTTTTCTAGGGACAGAAAACTGTAGGTAGGGAGAGTGTTTTTTTTCTTTCACTCTGCAAGTCCTTGTTTCCAGGGACCTGTAAGGACAGTGAGTGAATTGTCCTTGTGCTATATTGTGATTAAAAAAAACATTTTTTCTAGGGACAGAAAACTGTAGGTAGGGAGAGTGTTTTTTTTCTTTCACTCTGCAAGTCCTTGTTTCCAGGGACCTGGAAGGACAGTGAGTGAATTGTCCTTGTGCTATATTGTGCTTAAAAAAAAACATTTTTTCTAGGGACAGAAAACTGTAGGTAGGGAGAGTGTTTTTTTTCTTTCACTCTGCAAGTCCTTGTTTCCAGGGACCTCTAAGGACAGTGAGTGAATTGTCCTTGTGCTATATTGTGCTTAAAAAAAACATTTATTCTAGGGACAGAAAACTGTAGGTAGGGAGAGTGTCAGTTTATTTCACTCTGCAAGTCCTTGTTTCCAGGGACCTGTAAGGACAGTGAGTGAATTGTCCTTGTGCTATATTGTGCTTAAAAAAAACATTTATTCTAGGGACAGAAAACTGTAGGTAGGGAGAGTGTTTTTTTTCTTTCACTCTGCAAGTCCTTGTTTCCAGGGACCTGTAAGGACAGTGAGTGAATTGTCCTTGTGCTATATTGTGCTTAAAAAAAACATTTATTCTAGGGACAGAAAACTGTAGGTAGGGAGAGTGTCAGTTTATTTCACTCTGCAAGTCCTTGTTTCCAGGGACCTGTAAGGACAGTGAGTGAATTGTCCTTGTGCTATATTGTGATTAAAAAAAACATTTTTTCTAGGGACAGAAAACTGTAGGTAGGGAGAGTGTTTTTTTTCTTTCACTCTGCAAGTCCTTGTTTCCAGGGACCTGTAAGGACAGTGAGTGAATTGTCCTTGTGCTATATTGTGATTAAAAAAAACATTTTTTCTAGGGACAGAAAACTGTAGGTAGGGAGAGTGTTTTTTTTCTTTCACTCTGCAAGTCCTTGTTTCCAGGGACCTGGAAGGACAGTGAGTGAATTGTCCTTGTGCTATATTGTGCTTAAAAAAAACATTTATTCTAGGGACAGAAAACTGTAGGTAGGGAGAGTGTCAGTTTATTTCACTCTGCAAGTCCTTGTTTCCAGGGACCTGTAAGGACAGTGAGTGAATTGTTCTTGTGCTATATTGTGATTAAAAAAAACATTTTTTTCTAGGGACAGAAAACTGTAGGTAGGGAGAGTGTTTTTTTTCTTTCACTCTGCAAGTCCTTGTTTCCAGGGACCTGTAAGGACAGTGAGTGAATTGTCCTTGTGCTATATTGTGATTAAAAAAAACATTTTTTCTAGGGACAGAAAACTGTAGGTAGGGAGAGTGTTTTTTTTCTTTCACTCTGCAAGTCCTTGTTTCCAGGGACCTGTAAGGACAGTGAGTGAATTGTCCTTGTGCTATATTGTGCTTAAAAAAAACATTTATTCTAGGGACAGAAAACTGTAGGTAGGGAGAGTGTCAGTTTATTTCACTCTGCAAGTCCTTGTTTCCAGGGACCTGTAAGGACAGTGAGTGAATTGTTTTTGTGCTATATTGTGATTAAAAAAAACATTTTTTCTAGGGACAGAAAACTGTAGGTAGGGAGAGTGTTTTTTTTCTTTCACTCTGCAAGTCCTTGTTTCCAGGGACCTGTAAGGACAGTGAGTGAATTGTCCTTGTGCTATATTGTGCTTAAAAAAAACATTTATTCTAGGGACAGAAAACTGTAGGTAGGGAGAGTGTCAGTTTCTTTCACTGTGAAAGTCCTTGTTTCAAGGGACAGAGAAGGACACCTGAAGGTAGCCCTTATTGCTTTTTTCCCATCTCCCTGCAGGCCATCTATTAGAATGTCTGGAAGGCAAACAAGGAGAGGCAGACAGTCAGGAGGCAATAAAAGAGGGCAAGCAGGCTCTGTGTCTGGGGGCAACAGTGCTGGTCGTGGACGCGGTGCATTGTCATCAGCACATGGCCATGGGACACGCTTGTCCTTCTTTTCGGCAGCTGGACATGTTGAGCCACATCATGCCGAAGACTTGGTAGAGTGGATGACCAAGCCCTCCTCCTCCTCCTCATCCTCTCTCACCCAGGCTCAGGGTACTGGAAAAGCAGCTGCCAAAGCGTCGTCTTCCCTGGTATCAATGTCAGACAAATCATCAGTCACTCCTTCCCTAGACCCACCATGTCCTCCTCCTGAGGAGTCCCCCGAACTGTTTCAGCACAGTGTTGGGTACATGCTCCAGGAGGATGCCCAGCGTTTCGAAGGGTCTGATGATGAAACCCAGCTAGAGGAAGGCAGTAGCGTGAGAGCAGACAGAGGGGATGCTCAAGAAGGACACCAATCTGGCAGTCATGTTCCAGCAGCTGCAGCATACTGCCAGATTGGCTCCAGTGATGAGGAGGGAGGGGATGATGAGGTCACTGACTCCACGTGGGTGCCTAATAGGAGAGAGGAGGAGGAGGAGGATGAGGAGGAGGCACATCTCCAACGAGGCAGGATGCCCTTTGGTGGCCAGCGTAAGGGCAGTACACCGACGGAATCACACCGCAGAGCTCCGCCTGTGCAGGGCGCTGCCTCTGCCCGTCATTCAAAAAGTTCTTTGGTGTGGGCCTTTTTTGAGGCTAGTGCATCAGATCGCACAGCTGCTGTTTGCAACATATGTCTCAAGCGTATATCGCGTGGCCAAAACATCAGCCGCTTGGGTACCACATGCCTGACCAGACATATGTTGACCTGCCATGCAGCTCGTTGGCAAGCCTACCTCAAAGACCCACACCAAAGAACAAAGCGGACCTCTCCTTGCACCGCATCAGCTGGGATCTCCAACCCCACTATAACTTCAGTCCTCTCTGAAACATGCACTGAGAGGAATGAAGGTGTAGAATTAGGTGTGTCACAGCCAAGTACTTGCGCCCACTCTGCTAGCAGTACACCGACGTCCGATTCTAGCAGGCAAATTTCCCTGCCCCAGCTGCTGGACCGTCGAAAGAAGTTCACTCCCAGCCATCCACATGCCCAGCGGTTGAATGCTAGCTTGGCTAAATTGCTAGCGCTTCAACTGCTGCCTTTTCAGTTGGTAGACTCGGCCCCCTTCCGTGAGTTTGTGCAATGTGCGGTTCCTCAGTGGCAGGTTCCCAAACGCCACTTTTTCTCACGGAAGGCTATTCCGGCTCTCTACCGGCATGTGGAAGGCAATGTCTTGGCCTCGCTGGACAGGGCGGTCAGCGGTAAGGTGCATATTACCGCTGACTCATGGTCCAGCAGGCATGGACAGGGACGTTACCTTTCTTTCACGGCCCATTGGGTCACTCTTTTGGCAGCTGGGAAGGATTCAGGACAAGGTGCAGTAGTGTTGGAGGTTGTCCCACCGCCACGCCTCCAAAATGCTACTACTGGTTGTGACACACCTCTCTCCTCCACCCCCTCCTCTTCTTCTTGCTCCATGGCCTCTTCCTGTGGTTTGTCCTATGAACCAGCGGTGCTCCGTAGCCGTTCACGGGGCTACGCAAGTACGCAGGCAAAAAGATGCCATGCCGTGCTTGCGCTGGTGTGTTTGGGGGACAGAAGCCACACTGGGGCAGAGGTCCTGTCTGCTCTGCAGGGCCAGGCCGAGAGGTGGTTGACGCCACGCCAGCTTAAGCCAGGAATGGTGGTTTGCGACAATGGCACCAACCTCCTCTCCGCCCTCCGACAGGGACAACTGACCCATGTGCCCTGTGTGGCTCACGTCCTTAACCTGGTGGTGCAGCGGTTCTTGGGCAGGTACCCGGGCTTACAGGATGTCCTGAGGCAGGCCAGGAAAGTCTGTGTGCATTTCCGCAGATCTTATAATGCCAGTGCTCGCCTGGCTGAGCTGCAAAAGGAGTTGAACCTGCCCAAGAACCGCCTTATATGTGACATGCCCACCAGGTGGAACTCAACGTTGGCCATGCTGCAGCGGCTGCACACGCAGCAGAGGGCCATCAATGAGTACCTGTGCGACTACGGCACCAGGACAGGGTCAGGGGAGCTTGGTTTTTTTTCTCCACGCCAGTGGGGCATGATCAGGGATGCATGCACTGTCCTGGCACCATTTGAGGAGGCCACGAGGATGGTGAGCAGTGACAGTGCATGCATCAGTGACACTGTACCTCTTGTCCACCTGTTGGAGCACACGCTGCGTGGAATAATGGACAGGGCACTTGAGGCAGAACAGAGGCAGGAAGAGGAGGACTTCCTTGCCTCTCAAGGCCCCCTTTACCCAGACAGTGTTCCTTCTGTCCCACCCATCGCACAGGAGGAGGAGGAGGAGGAGGAGGAGGAGGATTGTGTCAGCATGGAGGTGGAGGCTGGCACTCAGCATCATCAGCAGCAGTCTTTTAGGGATGATTTACAGTCCCAAGAAACCAGTGGACTTGTACGTGGCTGGGAGGAGGTGGCTGCGGATCATGTCGTCCTTAGTGACCCAGAGGACTCCGGAGCGAATGCCAATGCCTCAGCAAACCTACGCTGCATGGCCTCCCTGATCCTGCAAAGTCTGCGGAAGGATCCTCGTATTCTTCGGATCAAGGAGAGGGACCATTACTGGCTGGCCACTCTCCTTGATCCACGGTACAAGGGTAAGGTTGCGGACCTTATGTTACCGTCGCAGAGGGAGCAGAGGATGAGACAACTCCGGGAGGCCTTGCAGAAAGGTCTGTGCAACGCGTTCCCAGAGACTGGGAGGTTGCAAACTCCTGGTCCTGGACAACGAGTTGCTGAGGCTTCGGCCAGTCAAAGAAGGAGCGGTGGGGAAGGTGGCCGTCTGACCGATGCGTTCAGACAATTCTTTAGTCCGCAGCCCCAAAGTATGATCGGTTCCAGCAACCATCGCCAGCGTCTGATAAACATGGTGCAGGAATATCTAGGGGCAAGGTCAGACTTGGACACCTTTCCCACCGAAAATCCTCTGGCTTACTGGGTCTTGAGGATGGATCACTGGCCAGAGCTTGCACAGTATGCAATTGAGCTACTGGCCTGTCCTGCATCCAGCGTTCTTTCGGAACGCACATTCAGTGCTGCTGGAGGATTTGTCACGGATCACAGGGTGCGCCTGTCCACCGACTCGGTTGATCGACTGACTTTCATCAAGATGAACCAGTCTTGGATCACCACCAGCTACCACACACCTGATGCTGATATAACAGACTAATTGATTTTAACATGTCACATCCCTTCAAGACTGATGCTGATGCTGAGTGCCTGTGCTGTTATGTTGACTGGCTATCCTCCTCCTCCGAGTCCTCAATGATACGATTGATGATGATAGCTTGGAAGATCATTTTTGTTTATGGGTGCCGCCACCAGTGGCTAAGGCCCAATTTTTCAGCCCCTGTTTTACAGGGGCGTGTAATTACAATTTTTTTAGCAATAATTTGCCATAGGGCTCATTGCTGTGCTCCAAGTACAGTATCTGTGAGGGGTTGGAGTGTTGTGGCACCAGTGCCTAAGGCCCAATTTTTCAGCCCCTGTTTAACAGGGGCGTGTCATTACAATTTTTGAAGCAATACTTTGCAACAGGGCTCATTGCTGTGCTCCAAGTACAGTATCTGTGAGGGGTTGTAGTGTTGTGCCACCAGTGCCTAAGGCCCAATTTTTCAGCCCCTGTTCAACAGGGGCATGCAATTACAATTCTTGATCTAATAATTCACAGCAGGGTCCATTGCTGCACCCACCAAGAGTAACTCTGAGGGCTTACAGTCTTGTGGCAACGCCACCACCACCACGAAAGGCCCAATTTTTCAGCCCCTGTTCAAAAGGGGCATGTAATTACAATTCTTGATCTAATAATTCACAGCAGGGCCCATTGCTGCACCCACCAAGAGTAACTGTCAGGGCTTACAGTGTTGTGGCACCAGCACCACCATCAAAGCCCCAATTTTTACTACCACTGTTCAACAATTATATGTAATTAAAATTCCTGATATAATAGTTGACAGCAGGGCGTTCCAGCACCAACCAAGAGTAACTGAGTGCTTACAGTGTTGTGCCAACACCAACAACTAAGGGGCCTATTTCTGCAGAGTATATACGGCAGGTCCCTACTTTCAAACATCCAACTTACAAACGACTCCTACTTGCAAACGAAAGAAGACAACAGGAAGTGAGAGGAAATCTACCCCTAGAAAGGAAAATTCTCTCCTGTAAGAATAAATATGGGAGAAAGGGGTCTCATCTGTACTGATGCTTTATCAGCAATCCTTGTTTCAAGAAAAACACCACATTTCAAAAACAGTTGTCATTGGGACGGAAAGTGAGGTGAAATGTTCTGAACAGGGGCACAGACAGCAAAACAAATGTTACAGGGGTGATAACCCTTACCTATGTTTCCCAAAAAGTTTAAAAATAGATTTTTGGGCTGGAGCTACACTTCAACAATGTACCTGTTCAAAATTACAAACAGATTCTACATAAGAACAAACCTACAGTCCCTGTCTTGTATGCACCGCCTGTATACGGCTGTTCAGAGTATATAGGGCCTTTTTTATTTTATGTGCGGGGTTCCCCTTAATATCCATACAAGACCCAAAGGGGCTGGTAATGGGCTGGGGTAGGGGGGGGGTCATGGGGTAGCTATGCCATTTTTCTTAAAGAATTTCATCCATATTACCGGGACCAGACATTACATTAAAGCCGCAAGCAGTTTTAAATGGCTTTTTTTTCCTTTAGAAGTGTCATTTTGTGCAGGGACAGTTCTAAACACGGGAAACACGTGGCACTTCACAGGCATACTTTAGACACCCTCCAGGTACGATATTTAAAGGAATATTTGACTTTTTTTTTTTCACTTTATGCATCATTAAAATGACTGCTCCCGAAAAACGACCGTTTTTAAAACTTCTTTTTGCATTGATACATGTCCCCTGGTGCACAACCCGGGTTCCCAAACCCTATTTATGACAATAACATGCATAATAGTTGTTATAATTAGCACTTTAGAATTCGAACGTTCGCATCCATTGTATTTAATAGGGTTCTAATGTTCGTTCGAACTTTCGGTCCGTTCGCGGGTTCTGGTGCGAACCGAACCCGGGGGTGTTCGGCTCATCACTAATCGTTAATGTAAAGTAAATGGAACTGGGTGCAGCTTATTTTACAATATACATCATTACGTAGTCAGAATTTCCATTTATGTCTCTCATTCCAAGAAAAATATTTATGTATACTGGAAATGTAGAAGTTATATTATTAGCAGTTAAATTGTATAGGTACCATACATACATAAAAATGTTTAATTTTCAAAAAGAGTAGATTATGCAATTTGCTGTAATATAAATGATGACGAGTAATACGTTGATTCTAAAGTATAAATGGATGTAGCGGAGTTGAATCTATCTTAAGTCCTTAATATGACATGTTTGCCTGTGGCAAGGAAAATAAAGCGCTGTACCTGACCATTTTGTTACAAGCACAAAGTATTTGGATAAAGTACCTAGAACTCCTCTATAACTGAACCTGGAGAAGAGCATCAAATGTGGGTTAAGCTCAAATCAGTTTACTGTGCACACCTAATTACAAACAGCAAACAGTTCAGTGCTCAGACCTTTCTTTGCAAAGTATTAAGAGTTTCCATTTACTGTATTCCCAGGGACAATAATTTTGATGTTCACACAGAATATATCATGATTAAATAACGGTAAAGTTGCAAATATGGAAAAAAAAAAGGGGGGGGGTTGTTAGCAAATGCAACTTGGTCCAACCCTGACAGACATTCATGCCTCGTACACACGACCGGTTTTCCTGTCGGGAAAACTGCCATGAGAGCTTTTGGCCGGGAATCTCGGCCGTGTGTATGCTCCATCGCAGTTTTCCCGACAGGAAAACTGCTGGGAAAAAAAAAAGAGAACCAGCTCTCTTTTTTTCCCGTGGTCTTTTTTCCCGGCAGTTTTCCTATGTGAAAAACTGCGATGGAGCATACACACGGCCGGGATTCCCAACCAAAGCTCCATCGCAGTTTTCCTGTCGGGAAAACCTCTCGTGTGTAGGAGGAAAAACTTACCGAGCAGGTTCTCGGTTTTCCCTCTCGAGATTCCCGGCGGACTTTTTACCGCCGGGAATCCCGTACGTGTGTACTAGGCATAAGTTGCGCTAGCATCTTTTCCTCTCGTTACAAGTTAGTCCATCTTACTTTACAGCTAGAAAAGGCTTTGATTGTATATATTGAAATTGCTATTAATAACAGCTCTGTTTCAATTTCTGCATTGAGGCCCACAAGCATTTATTTCCTCTTCTCTCAACATGGTTTCAAAGTGTACCTGGGCCAGATTTTTCATTTGGCAAAGCAGGCTTATGCCTATAGGGGGGCATTATATAGTAGTCTTTGGTAACACTTATTTCCCCACATCATACATACTGTAATAATAAAGAGATTTCATAAAATAATTTTTATTTTTTTTGTTAGCACCAGTAAAGTAATAAACGATTGCGTGTAAAAGAGATGATCCTATCAGGGGGTATAGGTTTGGATGCCATAAAGAATTTCAGTCATGGAAAATCAGTACTGCATGCAAAATTATTAATATTATTATACAAGATTTATATAGCGCCAACAATTTACGCAGCGCTTTACTATAAAAAGGGGGACAGAAAAATTACAATACAATTCAATACAGGATGAATAAAAAGGGCCCTGCTCGTGGAGCTTACAATCTAAAGCAGTGGTTCTCAACATGGAGGTCGGGTCCCCCTTACGGGTCGAAGGACAATTTGCCAGGGGACACCAAATCCTGGGCTGTTCCTGAAGCCTGCACCGTTTTCCCAGACTTTTCATGGCCACCCAGCAAGGCTGTCCCTGGAGCCAGTGGCCGCCCAGCTGGCCTGTTCCTGGAGCCTGCGGCCACCCACTCAGCCTCTTCACAGCTGCCCATTCAGTTCACAGCATGGCTGGGGGGCAGAGACTATAGGTCAGCTGACTGGTGAGGAATGTGAACTGGGAGGGGCTGGAGGAGACCCTATCTCCTGATTTCGGCATAGGTGTCACTGCTGCGAGACACCACAGAGCTGGAGACACAGTGAAGCCGGAGACACAGTGAGTAACACTATCTGTGATTAGAGTTGCAATTAAAGGCCCCACTACAGTTCTCAAATCAGCAGATGACCTTGATCAAGAGCACCTAAGTTGGTTGATCAGAACCCCCCCCAGCACTGCCACTGATCCCACCCCCCACCAGCACTGCCACTCATCCCAACTCCCCGCCAGCACTGCTACTCATCCCAACTCCCTGCCAGCACTGAGAATACATGGAAGGGAGAGAAAAAGGGAGAAAAAGAATAAGAGAAAGAACAAGAAAGACTGCTAGTGAGAGGGATGGGGAAAAAAAAATTAAAGTTAAATGTTTAACCTGTTTAGGGGGCATTGTGTTGCTAGGGATTGTATAGGACAGTGTTTTTCAATCACTTTCCAGTCTGGGTGCCCTTGAAACGTATTTTCAGTCTTGAGGCACCCCCTGTCCAAGGCTTGGTTCACGTTACTGACACACAGACAAATGCTCTGCACTTTAGGGGTGCCATTAATTCTTAGAGAAGTACAGCCAAAGCTTGTTTTGCTGTACTTCTCCTATGGATCACAAGAGTGCAGTTCGTTTTGCACTCCTGTTACCCATTTTCAGCAGAGAGCGTGCTGAAGTCAGCTCTCTGCTGACATCCAGAAGTCGATCAATGGAGTCTGGATCCACCTGGTGCCTGGACCGACACCTGGCGCAGCCTCTCAGCGAGCCACTGAGAGCCTGAGCGGGCCGCCCCGCCCCTTCCACAGTCCATCGATCCAATGAGTGAGGAGGGAGCAGAGCAGAGAGCTGTAGAACCGAGTGGTGTTAGATCGCTCGGTTCTCAGTGTAGAGGTACCGGAGGACAGATGCAGCATTGGACTGAGGCTGCATCCACCAAGGTAAGTATGAATCTTTAAAAGAAAAAAAAAAACATACTTCTCTTTTAATGGTGCCACTTTGGCAAGCATGGGGTGCTTTTGGTGCTGCACAATTTAAAAAAAAGGGACTTCTTTCCTAGCATTTCTGTGGGTAGGGAAGCCCATTGATGCAGCGCGCATCCACACAGATGGGAACCAAGGGCTTGTTCACATGTCATGTTGGAGGGGCTATAAAACCACATGGGTGAGCTGTTTGTACCACCCCCAACTTCTCCCCCTTTAGCTGCAGAGGCAGCAGCTGGGGGTGTACACATGCTGTGGCTGCAGCTGGAGGTATACTTAGGGTGAATGGGGCTGCACTGCAACTACCCCGCAACTGTGTGCATTGCACGGTTGCAGTGTAGTGAGCTGCATTGTGCCTGCATATCACCTGCCAAATGCCTCTGAAAAGCGATCTGAGTATGGATTGCTTTTCAGAGGAGCAGCAGTCCTTTCTGCCATCACAAAAAAGCCCTACAAAAGCAGTTCTGACGGTACAGGAATACGGGGGATCACGATTAAAAGTAACATACACATACACATACACATGTATACACACACACACAAACACATGTACAAACACACACACACACAGACACATGTACACACACATACACACACAAAGTGCACACATATACACACACAAATATGTACACACAGACACAAATACAGACACATGTACACACGCACATGTAGACACACACACACACGTACGTACGCAAGTACATACATACACACACATACATACATATACAAACACACACAGACACATGTATAAAGTCCTTTAAATCATTCTACCTCAGCACCTTTACTCATTCAGCCAGGTACTGCACTGTAGGGGGAAGCAGAGACCACAGCCCACCCCCCCTCCCTTTACTTGCACTTTGCTGTACAATGTACAGTTTGGCAGGGAATCAAGAGATTGGGCTCATCTGACAGCCCTTCTCTCCCCTGATCCCACGGCACACCTGAGGACCTCTGGCGGCACCCCAGTGGAGAAAGGCTGGTATAGGATATTGGCTTCTCCTGTGCACTATTTTGAGCATGTAAGCAGTTGTAGCTGCCTACTGGACAGTATGGGGTTACATTAACTCCAGCTTATTGAAAATAGAAAATTAAAATGTTTAAATAACCACCATTGAATATATATATGTATATATATACATACATACATATATATATATATATATATGTGGCGATACCACCAGCTAAGAGAGCCGCTGGTATAATTTTTGGGCCCTGTAGTGCACCGCTGTCAACCCCAGGCAATTTGCTCTAACCTCCCTTGGCACAGTTAGTAGGGGATAGTAGGATCGCGTGGCCTGTAACTCCTGGGGACACAATCCTATAATAGCACACACACACACACACACAGCAATAAAGTATAGCTATCCTTACCCATCTCCTCTGCAAAGTAAATGACACAAACACCAATATACTTAACCTTGGCACTTTTACTCAGATTTGTTAAGTGAGCAGGTAATCAACAGTGTACATATATGTGCAGAGCCCTGCAATTAAACAGTATCTCAACAAACAGATAGATATACAGTACTGTGCTTAACACTAACGGTCCCCGCTGCAGCTATTCTCCCTCGTGGGCAAAAAATGGCGCCCAGGAATGTCTACGCTAAGTCAGACCTGACTGTACTGTGTAGAAGTTCTGTAGGGGAAAATCTTCGCTAGCAAACCGGTGGTGCACTTTTGAAGAAACAAACTGTAATCCACAGGGTAAAAAGGGGTTTGAATAACTTGGTGAATTAAAGGCAATCTCTAAAGCTGCTCCGATGCACTGTCTCTCGGATGCGCAGCGCAACACTAGTGATAACTCCGGATAACAGTTATTGGGCCTAGAGATCCTATATAGTTCTCTGAGCAGGTGCTCTCTCACCCAACCGGACCAGTCCGTGTCCGTATCTTCCACTGCTGTGTCTTGGTACACAGGTCTCACAAAATCCAAGTCTTCGGTCCTCCTGGCAACGATGCAGCAACAGTATGAAGAGACGTCCCTCAGGTTCCTCGGTGAGAGCGGAAAGCTCTTTGGAGAAAGGCCCAGGCTTCAGGCCTTGTATCTCAACAGGCTCGGAAAGGAGTTCCACTTGCTGGGCGTGCGGTGTCCAAAAGGAGCGAATTAAGCCCCGCCCCTCGGTTAAATAACCCGCCCCAGCAGTCTCCGCGCGGGGCAATGCACCCTGGGTGTCCCAATGCGCACTGGGTACTGTAGTCTCTGGGGGTTTAAAAAGGCAATACCCCGCTACATATATATAAATAAACAGTTCTCACTGCAATAATCACTTTTTCCCTGGCATTGTCCATCACAGAAACTCCCCTCATCATCCAGGTAGAATTAAACCTTGTATCATTTAACCCACAACCTGTGAGCCCAAATTGTTATTGATCAACCCATTGGGGATTTGACATCACACTGGTCTGGGATCACTGGACAATCCTATAGAATAACCTATAGAATAACCCACATAATCTGTGCAGGTCTCTGCAGCATCCTAGACTCCTCCATTACCAGAGAAAGAAGAAAAAGGAAGAGGACCTCTTCTGACACAACCAGACCAAAGGTCACTGTAAAGGGTATCTACATAATTTGTTCTCTGTAAAAAGTACTTGGGTGCTCAAAGGGGTGTGGAGCTCAAGCTGAGTTCCACTTTAACAATGTTCTGTGACAGCAACAATAAATGTTTTAATGTTTCTGTTTGGTAGACCATCATGTGCTTAGAGAATGAAACAAAGACAGCTTGTCTCCTCGTTTTCCCTATGACCAGGCCTACATGGCCTTTCATAAATTCAACAAGCTTCATCAAGCAGTAGAAAGAATAATTGTTGTTTGGAATAGTAGTCAGGCTGATGTTGTTAATACACCCAGTATAGAATAGGCAAACAGAATGATTACCCTGAAAAGCAGCTTAGTCATTGCATAATAGATTATTTACCACCAAAACTTTGCTAGGAATTTTTAATGAACATCTGTTCATGCATAATGCATTGCAATATATTTGACCCACAAATAACAGACAGAACATAATGCTCCCCACCTATTCACCCTGCTAACGAAGTATATATTATAAAAGGAAATTCTCAAAGTCTTAATTCATCTTTAAATGTTTAAGATTCAGAGGCTAAGCCTGTGTCACAGCAATCAGCAGCTAAACTTAGTGTAAGTTTCTCTTCTCAAGCTCCTCGTCAAAAGCCCAAGCTTTGACAAAAGGTATCACATATTCTCTTTGGATTCAGTGTAACAGTAGACTCTAACTGAAATTTGTTCTACGGAGCATTACAATGAACGAGAGTATAAAGGTATGAACTGGTATTTTAAAGGAAGGAATTGAGGAGAGAACAGCAACAACAATACATGTAATCCCATGGGTAGAAAGGAACAAAAATTGGCTTCTTTTAAAATTGCTATGTAACTATTGTGCTGTCTTTTTGTATAGACAATACAAAAATATCATGACTGCTTCTCAGCAAAACATCACTGGAATTTAACAAAGAAAATGTACAATGCAAAAGCAGTGAACTGGGGTTCTGTCAGGCATAATGTGCTCCACTCTTTAGCATGCATATGGTTGGATTCCATACCATGATGGCCCATGTAATCAGTCTGCTCTACAATCACCATCTATCTATTCAGAAGCTTCATCGAGACATTCAGTATCAAATGAAACAGCAAAGTATTATGTAGCGGGTGCCAAATTTAGTGGGGTGTATCTGGGAAATAGATGGCTCAGATACATTGATTTTAGGGATTTATGGACACTTTGGAGTGTCGGAGGTATGAATGATGTCATGTTCCCTGCGGTCCCTGGGTGGCGCTGTCACCTGGGACCGGGGTTGAACTACCATTCTAGAGCCGTGCCCTTTTTGTCCTCTCGTGGCAGTAGTACGGCGGGGCGGGGAACCCGCTGTGCCTGCTGGGAGAGGATATAAGGGGGCGGACATCTTGCGCACGAGGTCCATTCCCCAGGCACCTTCAGCCTGGGGGCTGCTGCGGTTCGTCTGTGCCCAGGCGCCCTTGGCCTGGGCGCGTGGAGTCGAGTTCCATCCCAGGCACCTTCGGCCTGAGGTGAGGTACTATACCAGGAGGCCTGGGGCCCAGTACCTTCGACTGGGTCCCGCGAGGGCTAAGCATTCCTAAGGTGCCCCAGGTATTGGGTGCCCGAATCCTGGGCGTAAGGGACTGGAGACGTGACCTCCCCGTAGAGCCAGCGCAGCATTTGCTGGTGCCGGTGGAGGCCTCTGGTGACCGTCCGGATGGATGTCTTCCTCTGACAGGGGCCGTTTGTTCTAAAGAAGGTACTTCATGTTTCTCATGGTCTGTGGCAGGGACCCATCTTTCTCAGGTCAGTGGCAGGCCTCATCCAAGGCCTGTGGCAGGGGCCTCAACGTTCACCCAGGTCAGTGGCAGTGACCAAATTCACGGTCGGTGGCAGCGACTGTGCGCCAAGCCTGTTTGCACTAAACGGAACAGGAGAAACTTTAACTCATCAGTTGTGCCTGGACCTACTCTTCCCTACACCTTGTCTGTTCTTTTATAAGTCAACCAATTTCGAGTCAATAAAACTGTGTTGAACTTTTCTTGGTGTGGAACTCGTGTTACTGGAAGCTAAGTGTCCCTGCCAGTGACAATCATCCTCCATCGGAGAAGCTGAGGTTCCGGCCTAAAACGCAGACCCGAGGGTAAATGGTTTAGCTCATATCTCTGCATCCTACATCAGAGAGCCAAGCTCAGTGTTGCCAACCCCCCTAAGTGAAATATACTGGCAAGACGCCAAAAATTACATACAACACCAATGTTTTTACTGACACTTCAAAAAAGTACCTTAAATGGCTGTTTTCTGTGCTAAACTGTGCAACTATTAGTATTTAAACTATAAACATGTAACTAGTACTATTAGCAATGTGTTTAAGTTAAACAAAAGTCAAAAACAAAGTTCTCTATTTACATGAAGGTCAGGTTAATATAAAACACAGCCAGCACAGAGTTGCCCCTTACAGTGCAAGGTTGAACTCTGCGAACCTTGATGTAAAGGACAATGCCACAGATCATGATCTAAGGGGGAACACTTATGTAAGGGGGGCTCTGTCTGCGCTCCCATTTACATCAGAGTTCCCACTTACATCAGAGTCCACAGAGTACACCCTTGCACTATAAGAGGAAAGACTTGCAGACTCTGATGTAAAGGGGAACATTGGGAGCTCTAATGAGTGGGGAGGACTCTGGTGACCACAGATTACCTTCCACAGAGTGAATACACTAAGATAAAGGGGGGTGGGTTACTGATATAAGGGTTAACCTTTATTTCAGTGCCCCCCTTACATTATTGTGTTCATGCCCCCCTTACATCAGTGACCCCCCCCCCCCCTCAGACTGACCTCTCAGGTGCACCATGCAGGGCTCAGTCAGGCAGCTCCAGCTTAGCCGCTCTGGTTTTATTCTATAGTCTCCGCTACACAGTCCACACACATCTGACTTCTCTCGTGATCCCCAATCTGGCGGCGCTCCCACTGTTGACTCCTCTCCAGGCTCCCCCTCAGAGACTGCAGACATGATAAAAGATGAGATGGTCAGAGATTGCAGACATGGTACAGGAGGATATGGACAGGGCACAGGTGGTGGTTAGAGGCTACGCATGCGCAGTAGGGAACCGGGCAGTGAAGCTTCACTTCCTGATTCCCTCACCGAGCATGGCGTGGCAGCATCCGAGGACCGACCGAGCGATTGCTCGTCCTCGTCTGCCGTATTTGCGGGCGCGCTGGACAGGTAAGTGTTCATTTTTAAAAACAAAAATTTTAGGGGGTCCTCCGCTTTAAGTAAAAGACTGTCTTCCACACCTAGACTTGCCAATGCCATGTGATTTTGTCATTATGTGATACTTATCCTAATTAGGTGAGTGCACTGTGGCGCAAAGCATTAAACAAAGGATCTAGAGGAAGTTTGTGGTATAAATCCAGCCTTGGGAATGTATTTGAATTTTTGTGATTTAGTGAAAGCTAGTTAAGTGCCGTTGTACACAGTGAGATAAATGGAGATACACTAAGAGGAATGACAGAAAGGAATGCCCATAGACGTTAACAGGGAGATGGAATGCCCATAGAGAATGTAAAAAAAATCAATTAGTGACAGAATCTTTAGACATATCAAATAAATTTTTTGCAATAACATTTTGCAAACTTTTAAAGCCATAAAAATAATAATCCCACCTAATCTCAGTATTAAACATGGCCACTGATATTCAAAAGAAGGTTTGCAAAAAAATTTGATATGTCTAAAGGACTTATGCCGCGTACACACGATCGTGATTCACGGCGGTGAAAACACCGCCGTGAATCACGGCATGAAAAAAAATGAGAAACGAGGGAACGGCATGTTCCCCCACACACGACCGTTTTTCCCGTCATTTTTTTCTTTGACGAGAAAAACGACCGTCTGTGGGCTCCGCGGCAGTGTCTCCCTATGGGAAAACTGCCGCGGAAAAAATGATGGAAAAAACGATGAGAAAATTTAGAACATGTTCTAATTTTTCTCGTCGTTTTTCCTGCCGTTTTTCTCAACGAGAAAAACGGCATAAAGCCCACAGACGATCGTTTTTCTCGGCGAAAAAAAAAAATGTCATTTTTCCCGATGGGAAAAATGATCGTGTGTACGCGGCATGAGTCTGTCACTAATTGAATTTTCTCCCCCCATTATTCCATTATTCTCTATGGGCATTAAATTACCATGTTAAAGTCTATTGGGCTTGGGCAATGGCATTCCTTTCTGTCATAGCACGACACTCACTCTGCTGGACTCACTCACCAGACCAGGCCAGGGAGGGCACTGAGGGAAGGCAGGCGTCCGACTCCAAAGAAGACATACCAGGCACCGTGGGCAGCAGCAGGGCGGCTGGCCGGCTGCTCCAGTCCACAGTCACTCAGTCGGGCGGGCAGAGCAGGCAGGCAGGCAGGGGCACTGACTTTGACTGTCACTGGTCGGTCAGGTCGCGGTCTCGGTCTGTCCGTCGCTCCAGCCCAGCCCAGTCACAGTGGGGGGTAATACGTCTGCTGCTACTCCGCTTCGCTCTCCCTCCCTCCACATCCATGAGGCTCCTCAGTTTCCCCCTCTGGTAATTTTATAGGCTGGCGCGAAAATGCGCTACGATAATTGGCTGTGCGGCATCGGCAGGGTGGTGGGCTGGGCGGGCAGAGGCTAATGCAGGACTTAGACACTGCGGCTCAGATTCGTATCTTCTCGGTGATTTCCGGAATTGCGCATGCGCAGTTCGGACCCGAGCCAATCGCCGCCATTTTTACTGGCACATTTCCCTTACTACGGACTTTTACGAACAGGGAAAAAGTGCCTTTTATTTACGTACTGTCCGTAATTCTATGGACGGTTGGCAACACTGGCCAAGCTGGTGGTGTGCATCTTTCCCCCTTCTCCCAGATACCCCTGGACGAGTAAGACCAGTCGTGAAGAGAGGGGAGAAGCTGGGGCAGGACCACTACAATTAATTCTGAAAGATTGATTAAGACAGAATGGGGCCTTAGGTAAGGTTGAAACTTTGCCACCCCGTGCTTTTGATTGACATTGATAAAGATTGATTTTAAAGGGGTTGTAAACCTTTGTGTTTTTTTTACCTTAATGCATCCTATGCATTAAGGTGAAAAAACACCTTACAGTGTCCGGCTCCCCCCCGAGCCCCCATTTTACTTACCTTAGCCCCGAATTTCTGAGGGCGCGATCCCGCATCGTTCTACCCATGCCTAATTGGATAGATTGATAGCAGCGCAGCCATTGGCTCCCGCTGCTGTCAATCAAATCCAATGATGCGGCCGCCGGGGGGGCAGGGCCGAGTCATACAATCGGCGGCTATGGACGCCGATTGTATGGCACGGGAGCACGCCCGCAAGGTAACCCCCTCGGGAGAGAGCTTCCCAGAGGGGGTTAGCTCTTGCGGGGAGGAGCCACGAGAGCCGCCGTGGGACCCCAGAAGAGGACGATCGGAGCCACTCTGTGAAAAACGAACTGCACAGTGGAGGCAAGTATGATATGTTTGTTATTTAAAAAAATAAATAAAATTAAGCTTCAGTGACACTTTAACCACTTAAGGACCTGCGCACGACTATATACGTCCTCTTTTTGAAGAGGGATATCTCGGTAACAGCAGCAGCTGCTGCCACAACCGAGGTATCCATCTCTTCAGGCGCCAGGCCGGTAAATGATAATGGTGGTCTCTGCAGTGGATTCACCGCAAGATCACCGTTATCGGCGGCGGGAGAGGGCCCCCCTCCCGCCGCTCTCCCACGCCCTCCGCCGCTTACTGGAGCCGTCGGTAGCAGCGGAGGTGATCGGGTCCTCTTCCTAGCTGGGAATGGAGACGAGAGAGGGGAAGATGGCCCCCATCCGTCTCCATACCATAGCAGGGCGGAAGCGACGTCAAAATGTCACTTCCGCCCATACGTCTTAAAAGGCAAATTTTTTTTTGTTGTCATTTTTTCAAATGACAATTTCTTTTTTATTGCATTTTAGTCTTTTTGACCCCAAATCTCATATTTAAGAGGACCTGTCATGCTTTTTTCTATTACAAGGGATGTTTACAATCAAGTAAAATAAATAAGAAAAAAAAAATTGTTAGGAGCCTGAAAAGCATTGCACCCACAATCAGCAGATTGTGGGTGCAATGCCACGGTCCTGCAGACTGTAATGCCACGCACGGTCCTGCAGACTAATGCCACGCACGGTCCTGCAGACTGTAATGCCACGCACGGTCCTGTAGACTGCATGTGTAGCTCTAATACGGGCAGACAGTAAGACCACTTTCACACTGAGGAGCTTTTCAGGCGCTTTCATGCTAAAAACCACGCCTAAAAAGCTCACGAAAACTTATTTCCATTAAAATCAATGAATGCTTTCACACTGGGGCAGTGTGCTGGCAGGGCTGTGAAAAACTCCCCTCTCTATTGAAATTAATGGAAAGCTCTTCAAAAGCGCCTGAAAAGCGCTTCAAAAGCGCTCAGTGTTCTTACTGTCATTTTAGAAGCGCCTCAGTGTGAAAGTGGCCTTACACTCTGACAGGAAGATGAACTACTTGAGCACTCAACAGCGCCCTGGTAGTTTATTGAGAACTACAAGCGGACAGCTGCAGGCTGTTGGTACTTGTAATTTTCAGATTCACAGAGCACTGTGAATGAATGAATTGGCCGATGCGTCAGTAACATGTTACACCCTGAATATGGGTGGAACATGTGGCAAAAAGTGAACTGATACTTTAAGCAAACAGAATCAGCCCCATTTCCATTGTCTGTACTGGCATGGCCCACCCCATCATACACCAACTGTCTACAAGTGCAATCTACCTTGTGAAGTGACAAGTAGGTGCAAAGTTTTGACCAACTGCACTTTTCCCCTGTCTCCTACAGAAACATGAACATGAAGGGCCCCTTGAACAACCATCAGGATAAGGCCTTAGGCCTGCCTAGGTTGGCAAATAGGCAGATAAGTATTCATGCTAGGTTTTGCTTTTTTTATGTTATAGTGATTTATTAAAGAGTCCACAACGTTCTGCAGTTAACAGAAAGACATATCCTTAAACAATTTTTAAACGTAATGCCGTGTACACACAATCGATTTTCTCGATGGTGAAAACACTGCCGAGAAATTCGATATAAAAAACGAGGACCGGCTTGGTCCCCTACACACGGCTGGTTTTCACAACATTTTTCCTCTTGGTCGAGAAAACCGACCGTGTGTGGGCTCCCTGGTAGTGTTTCCCTATGGGAAAACTGCAGCGGAAAAAAATGCAGTGAATCACGACGAGAAAAATTAGAGCATGTTCTAATTTTTCTCGTCGTGATTCTTGCCGTTTTTCTCGTCGGGAAAAATGCTGGAAAGCCAACACACGGGCGTTTTTCTCGTCAAAGAGAAAAAATTTCATTTTTCCCGACGAGAAAAATGGTTGTGTGTACGCGGCATAATACTAGTTAAAGGCGAAATATCTCAGAAAAAAAAGGTTTATAGGGCTGACGCTCAAGCAGAGCAGGCCAATAAGTGGATACGTCTAAACTTTGATTGTTTACATTTTGGGTGAGATAGCAAGTGCAAACTACAAGTACAAAGTGCACTTGAAATTGCACTGAAAATGCACTTGGAAGTGCAGTCGCTGTAGATCTGAGGGGGACATGCAAGGAAAATAAAAAACAGCATTTTAGCTTGCACATGATTGGATAATAAAATCAGCAGAGCTTCCCCTCATTTCAGATCTACCCCTCAGATATACAGCGATTGCACTTCCAAGTGCACTTTCAGCGCAATTTCAAGTGCACTTTGCACTTGTAATTTGCGCTTGTAGTGCAAAGTGGATTTGCCTTTCGTAAAGAACCCCCATTGTTTGTCATAATTGGTAAGATTATGTAAGGGAGGGTGTCCTGAACCATGGCTCCAACTATAACCAAGTGGTGCAAAGTGGGACAAAGCATCTTGTTGCAACTAAAAATTTGCTAAAATTAAGCGAAGAGGGGATTGAGTAATTGTTGCAAAAAATATATATATATATATATATATATATATATATATATATATATATATATGTAGCGACCTCACCCTTTACTCCCTTCTGGCAATGGCTCTCGTCTAGGGGACCAGGGAGGAGAGTGTGGCGCACCACCAGCTCACACCATACTGTATGCAAAGATGGAGCTAATCAAACCATACCTTCGGGTCTGTGTTTCCATCCAGAGCCAAACCTTCTCTTGAGAATGATTCCCACCATCCACTCAGGTGGAGGTAGGACCCTTAGCTCCCAGTAAGTTACTGTTCACACCACTGAAAGTCCAACACTTATTTATTCGTAGCAATAAACAGGCTCTGTGAGAGCAGACAAGGTTGTAACACATACAGTTCAGACGAGGTGGGGAAGGAAGGTCCAGGCACAAACTTAAACTTGGTTTTCTCCTGTTCTGTATAACACCAACAGGCTTGACACACAGTCGCTGCCACCGACCGTGAGAACTTGAACTACCTTCTAGAAGCGATGGCCCCTGTCAGGGAAAGGACATCCATCCGGACAGTTACCAGAGGCCCCACCGTCACTAGCGAATGCTGCACCGGGTCTTCGGAAAGGGTCATCTCCCTGGCCTCCTCGTCCCAGATTCGGGCGTCCACACCGGGGGGACACCCTAGGAGCCCTCGATCCCTCGCGGAACCCAGTGAAAGGTACTGGGCCCCAGGCCTCCAGAAAGTATCTCACCCCAGACCGAAGGTGTCTGGGGTGAGACCGCAGCTCTCTCTCCGGGCCTAGGGCACCCGGAGACCACCATCACTCACCCCCAGGCTGAAGGTGCCTGGGCGTGGACCCCGAGCGGAAGACGTCTGCCCCCTTTATACCCTCCCACAACAGGCACAGCAGGTTCCCCGCCCCGCTGTACTACTGCCGCGAGAGGACACAAAGGGCACAGCTCTCCAATGGTGGTTCAACCCCCGGCCTATGGTGACAGCGCCACCTATAGACCCCAAGGAACTGGACACCATTGATATTCCCCACTGGCAGAAATTGGTCCATGAATCCTAACAATTATTTCATCTGAGCCTGTTACCACTCAGATGCTTCCCCTAAATATGACCACCCGCTACATATATAAATCCTGCCTTGGTCACAAACTTATCAAAAGATACTATATATATCAAAAGCATCATCTGATCCTTAATCCACAGTTTTTTTTTTGCTTTTACTTGATTATGAATATATTGATAGGTGATTTCATGTCTTTCCAGTGTGGCTTATCAGTATTTAATTTCAACATATTTATGTTCTCTATAACTCTTTGTTACTCAATTCCCTCTTCATAGAAAACGTTCCCACATTTTTGTGCATGACGAAAAACACAACACATGGCTGTTAAGTGTTATGGACAGGTTACCCATTTCAAATATTTCACCAAACACCAGAACTACCACAATCAACAGATGTGAATTTTTCTGGAAACCTACTTGTATTATTCAGTGCATGCCCCTCTACAAGTCATAGAAATATCAAAAGCCTATAGTCGGATTGTACTCTCCAGCCTATATCAATTTTTTTCTGTTGTTGTAATGAAGTACATCAGGTTACTTTTGTTGTATACTGATATTTAGTGGCAATTTAAAGCCACTACACATTGTTTACCTATGTGATGTGGTATCTCCCTCTGTCCTCCCTTCCTGCTAGTTAGTTCAGTTCTAGCTAGATCATCCGTGTTTCTTCCATGCTCCCATAGTCAGTGTTCTTTGCAGGGACAGGGATTAGGAAAGTCAATGTCTTCTTCTACTTCTACTTCTTCTACTTCTTCTACTTCAAAAGATTGGAAAAAAAATCTACTTTCTTTCTCGTACATCACGGGACACAGAGCGACATAGTCATTACTAATGGGTTATATAGATACCGTCAGGTGCTGGCACTGGCAACTTCCAAAACCGGAAGTACCCTCCCCTATATAAGCCCCTCCCATCCGGGAGCACCTCAGTTTTTTGCCAGTGTCTAAGGTGTTGGCCAAGAAGAAACATGTGTTTTTCACTGAGCTTGCGTACAGGTTCTTTTGGGCCTCAGTAAGCTATTCCGGATCCGACCAAAAAAGCTTCATAGCTAAACGGTCGGTACCCGGGCCTTGCAGAGAAGAGCAAGGTTTTGCCTGTAATGCTTCTCTTAGGAGAGCTGGACCCTGGGATCCAGAGCTCTGGTCATACCCACGACCAAGATGTTTTCTGTGCAGGGTGCTATACAGGTCCAGGGGAGTGGAATCCTTGGGAACCCGGTCCCTGAAGGTTTGATTACAATGCCTGCCGTGATAGGTGAAGTTTGGGCTTTTGTGGACCAAACAAAGTCCTGCGGCGGGGAACAGGTAAGTGGGGGCCCCCAGGAACTTGGTTCTATTGGGGGACCCCCAAGCCTAATTTGTCTTTCTGTCTGTTACCTAATGGTATTCCCGCAAAATTCTGTGCATGCCTGTAACTACTAAAAAAATGTAATAATTTTTAATGGTGGTCAAGAAAAAAAAAAAAAAATTTTTTTTTTATATATATTTAATATATTAGACTGCGGTACCTGTGTTTGTCCACTAGAGGCCGCTGTGGAATGTTTTCTTGTCATGTGGACTAGCTTCTTCTCAGCAGAGCAAAGTCCAGGCAGATGGTGAGTTCTCTTATAGGAAACTGCTTCCTCTGCCATGTTGCAGTGCTCGTCCATCCCCCGGCCTGCGGCAAAGAGGGGCCCTGGCTCCTGTCCCTTGTTACCATATTTGAAATTAGAGCCGAAGGCGCACGTGCCCGCGCGCGTGCACGCGCCTCTATATATAGAGGTGAGCCGGGAAAGGGGGCGGAGCCTGGGGGATGACGCTCTGTGCGCACCGCAGCGCTTCTGCGCATGTGCGGGCGTCCCAGCAGTTTAAAAAAACCACAATATTGTAGTGAGCTGGCTATGAAGTACAGAGACAGAGCTGGCAACATTTAAAGGCATACAGCAAGCGGTTGATACAGGCATCCCCTAGAAAGGCACATTAGTAGACACCAACTGTGATATAGCAGCAATTGTGCTAGACTATTCTCAGTAAAAGTGGTGTATTACGGCTGGAATACCTCAGCTTTAGGCTTAGGAATATGCCGTCCAGAAGCTCCGGAACTGAATCTTCCAGGAAGCGAAGGGGGTCTCATCGGGCTCGGAGGATCTTGGGCATACTCCTGCTGCACCAGTCTCCCCTGAAGTTCAGAGGTAAGTGACCGTAGAGACCCCGCAGGGGTACTTGGTACTGTGGCTGTCCTCAGTTCACCTGCTCCTGTGTATGTAACAGAGGAGGTTTTTTCCTCAGCTCTGGGAGGATTAGAGAGAGATTGTCAACATTTATCGCTGCCTCCCTGTCAGGGAAAGCACGCCCGATCTCCGTCTCCTCCTTCAGAGTGCCTGTTAGCAGAGCAACAGTCCCATACAGGGATCGACCTGCCTGAAGGGGATCAGGATGAGGTTGATTCTGTTATAGAGGAATCAACAGTGGGGGAACCTTTTCTCAGCATCTTAAGCTGAAAGATTATGGGTTCAGTCTCTGACTAACATGGTCCGATCAGCATTTAAAAATGCACCTTGCGGAACCATCAACCACTACTGTATCCTCGTTGGGGTCGCTAGAAGCCCCCAGACTGTTTGTTCTTTTCCACTTCACCCTTTACTGAAAGGGCTCATTTACCAGGATTGGGAACGTCCTGAGAAAATATTTATTCCCCCAAGAGATTTCCGGTGGTCTATCCCATGGAGGATAAGTTCATCAAAAAAAAAAAAAAAATGGAAGGTCCCTACAGTGGACGCAGCCATCTCTTGTATGTATAAATCACTGACATGTCCAGTGGATAATGTCCAAATGTTCAAGAACCCAATAGATAAAAGATTGGAGTCCTTATGAAAATCTGCTTGGTGATACAACCAGCAGTAGCAGCTATTGGGGTCTGCTAAGCAGTGAAGGATCAGTTGAAACAGGTCTTGAGGGACTTGACAGATCAGCAGGCTTTGCCCTAGCTGATCTACCTAGAGCCTTAGGCTTTGCGGTTGACGCCATAGAGGATTCAGTCCATCAGGCCTCCCGCCTTACGCTGTCTATAGTACATATGCGTAGGCTCCTATGGCTCAAAAACTGGTCTGCTGAAGCTCCCTGTAAAGAATGGCTGGTTAGCGTCCCATTTCATGGTGAACGCTTATTCAGGGAAAACCTGGACAAATATATCCAGAAAATTTCCAGCGGTAAAAATACGCTCTTGCCGGTTAAAAGCAGAGTTAGAGGTCCCTCTTTAAGAGGCCTGCTTCTCCAGTCCCTGGGGCATCGGCTGTGTAACAGTTCCGACGGCCTCCTCGGTCAAATCCCGGGGGTAAAAAACAGGGACAGTAGCAGGGTAATGAGAAACCCTGGGTCAGGGAAGGTACAAAACCGCCCCCAAAGTTAAATTCATTGAAGCCCCCACTCAGTCGGGTGGGGGGAGGACTCCAGTTGTTCGCAAGAGACCTGGCGGGACACGATCAAGACAGATAGGTGCTCTCCGCAGTAGGTTTGGGATACAGTTTGGAGTTAAAAGACTCTCCTCCTTCCCATTTTTGAGGTCAAACGTGCCAAGGGATCCCCGGAAGAGAGAGTCCCTCCTGTTGGCACTAGAACAACTATTGCTCCAAGGAGTAATTATGGAGGTTCCCCTGGAAGAATGAGGGTTCGGGTTTTACTCAAACCTCTTTACAGTCCCGAAGCAAACGCGGACGGGAGGCCCATATTAATTCTAAAAGGGCTATACAAATTCCTGTATATCAGGACTTTCCGATGGAGTCGATCCGATCGGTGGCCACTGCCCTACAAGGGGAGGATTGGTTAGCCACGATCGACATCAAAGATGCTTATTTGCACATTCCCATCTTTCCAGTCCACCAAAAATTTCTACGCTTTGCAGTAGAAGGGCGCCATTTTCAGTTCAGAGCCTTACCCTTCGGTTTGGCCACAGCACCACGAGTGTTTACAAAAATTCTGGCCCTTTATTGGCCAATCTAAGAACACAAGGTGTAATGATAATGGCATATCTGGATGACTTGTTGCTGATAGACCACTCAGTGAAAAAACTAGACGTGGTCGTTCACAAGACGATCAAGTATCTGGAATCTCACGGTTGGATTATCAACCGAGACAAGTCAGCCCTAAAAACCAGTCAAAAGTCTGGAATACTTGGGGCTAAGGTTGGATTCAGGCCAGAGAAAAATATTCTTGCCTCGAGGAAAGGTGTTGTCTTTGAAAGATTTGATCCACTTAGTGGGTACAAAAAAGACAGCCGTCCATACGCCTGTATATGAGGCTGCTGGGAAAAATGGTGGCATCATTCGAAGCAGTACCCTACGGTCAATTCCATTCAAGGAATTTGCAAGGGGCCATACTGTCAGCCTGGAACAAAAAAGTTCAGGCCCTAAACTTACAATGTCCTTGTCCCCTTCCGTTCGCAAGAGCCTCCGTTGGTGGTTGGTTCCCCAGAATCTGGAAAAAAGGAAATCCTTCAGTCCGATTTCTTGGAAGGTGGTCACTACAGATGCCAGCCTTATAGGCTGGGGAGCAGTACTGGAGCAATAGTCTCTCCAGGGCAGATGGTCGGATGCAGAAAAGGCCCTGCCCATCAATCTCTTAGAGATACGAGCAGCCCGGTATGCCCTAGTAGCATGGACATCCAAACTCCAAGGGTCCCCTGTCAGAATTCAATCAGACAATGCCACAGCAGTGGCATATATCAATCATCAGGGGGGCACCAGGAGTCGTGCAGCCCAGAGGGAAGTAAATTACATCCTGAAATGGGCAGAAAAATATGTCCCAGCCATATCTGCGGTATTCATTCCAGGAGTGGAGAATTGGAAGGCGGACTTTCTAAGTCGCCAGCAATTAGGCCCAGAGGAAGGGTCCCTTCACCCCGAGGTTTTCTGGACAATATGTCAGCGGTGGGGAACATCGGATGTAGATCTTCTAGCATCCAGATTCAACGCAAAGGGGGACAGGTTTGTCTCTCGGACAAGGGATCCCCTAGCTTGCGGCTCGGATGCCCTAGTGTTCCCTTGGGATCAGTTCAAGCTGATATATGCATTCACACCGCCAATGGTTACCTCGATTACTCCGCAGAATCAGGGTAGAAAAGAAACCAGTGATTCCGGTGGCTCCAGCGTGGCCCCGAAGAGCGTGGTACGCGGAGATTGTAAAATTTCAGTGGGGAGTCCTTGGACTCTCCCACGTCGTCCGGCTTTCGCAAGGACCGATATACCACCCTTCCTTACCAGCCCTAGGTTTGACGGCCTGGCTATTGAAGCCCACATTCTAAAAAAGAGAGGGCTCTCTAATGCTGTGGTATCTACCATGATCAATGCCAGGAAGCCGGTATCCAGGCAGATCTACTATAGAATCTGGAAGGCGTACATCGCGTGGTGTGAGGCCAAGAAATGGCATCCACATAAGTACGTAATAGGTAGGATTCTGGACTTCCTACAGTGGGCTGTAGATAGGAAGCTTGCCTTGAGTACTATCAAGGGTCAGATTTCGGCCTTGTCAATATTTTTTCAAAGGCCCTTGGCTTCGCATTCACTAGTCAAAGCCTTTATACAAGGAGTGATGCGTATTAGTCCTCCGGTTAATATTCCCATATGTCCATGGGATCTAAACTTGGTTCTGTCGGTTCTACAGAAACAACCATTTGAACCATTACAGCATATTTCCTTGGTGCTTCTCACCAGGAAATTGATTTTTCTAGTAGCCATTTGTTCGGCTAAAAGAGTATCGGAATTAGCAGCTATGTCCTGTAAGGAGCCATATCTGGTTATCCATAAGGACAGAGTAGTGTTACGTCCTCATCCAGCCTTTCTTCCTAAGGTGGTATCGAGGTTTCATTTGAACCAAGATGTGGTTCTTCCTTCTTTTTTCCCCAAACCTACTTCGGTAGAGGAAAAGTTATTGCATTCTTTGGATGTAGTAAGAGCAGTTAAAGCTTATCTAAAAGCCACTGCTCAGATTCGCAGAACGGATACTTTGTTTATTCTGCCGGAAGGCCCCAGAAAGGGTCAGGCAGCGTCAAAGTCTACTTTAGCCAAGTGGATTCGACAGGTCATTATGCAAGCTTATGGCTTGAGAAGGAGACCACCTCCGTTCAAAGTTAGAGCGCACTCCACGAGAGCAGTTGGAACTTCATGGGCAGTGCATCACCAGGCCTCCCTGGCTCAAATCTGTAAGGCCGCAACATGGTCTTCGGTACACACGTTTACTAGGTCCTACCAGGTGGACGTTAGAAGTCAGGAGGATGTCGCCTTTGGGCGCAGTGTGTTGCAGGCCGCAAAAGATCCTCATGTCTGATAGCGCTCAGCTTATATATGGTGTATCCCCCCCCCTCATTTGGCATTGCTTTAGGACATCCCATTAGTAATGACTATGTCACTCTGTGTCCCGTGATGTACGAGAAAGAAAATAGGATTTTTATAACAGCTTACCTGTAAAATCCTTTTCTTGGAGTACATCACGGGACACAGAGCTCCCGCCCCTCTTTAGGGACACTTATTGCTTTGCTACAAAACTGAGGTGCTCCCGGATGGGAGGGGCTTATATAGGGGAGGGTACTTCCGGTTTTGGAAGTTGCCAGTGCCAGCACCTGACGGTATCTATATAACCCATTAGTAATGACTATGTCGCTCTGTGTCCCGTGATGTACTCCAAGAAAAGGATTTTACAGGTAAGCTGTTATAAAAATCCTATTATTCTGCCCTACAGTATCTGATGTGCAGATTTCACAAAAGTGAGTACACCCCTCACATTTTCAATATTTTATTATATCTTTTCATGTGACAACACTGAAGAAATGATACTTTTCTACAATGTAAAGTAGTGAGTGTACAGCTTGTGTAAATTTGCTGCCCCCTCAAAATAACTCAACACACAGCCATTAATGTCTAAACCGCTGGCAACAAAAGTGAGTACACCCCTAAGTGAAAATGTCCAAATTGGGCTCAATTAGCCATTTTGCCTCCCCGGTGTTATGTTACAAGGTCTCATATGTGAATGGGGTGAAGGAGTCTGAGGAATAGTTTCATAGCCACATCCATTACCTCATCCTCAATATTTCCCAGAAGACACAGCAAGGGTATACATTAGGAAGACCAAACTTATCAGCTATGAATTCCATCACCATAGACCATAAAGGCTTTATTCTAGAACACCCCCACACCATGTATAGAAAAGTTCCTTCAGCTAGTAGACCTTTATGACAAGTTACAGCATCTTGTTTACGCATACAGAACAAGCGTACAGATGTATGGTACATCTGATGTAGAAACTGAATCATCCTATCCGTGGAAGATATAACAGTGGTGAGATAAATATCAAGCACCTTCTTCCACATCTCTTCTGACAACTCCTGTGCAACAACCAGCCATCAAGCCCTAGCTCGGTCAGCCAATCTGGGGCCCCCAGGTCCCAAGGCCATATAATACCTGGAAATCCTCTTGGCAGGGCCAGGATCCAACAAGACAGTTTCCAAGAAAGAATTAGTAAGCTGCACCGCTCCGCCCCCAAACTGCGCTAGCGCAGCATGTCAGAGCTGTGTGTACTTAAAGTGCCAAGTCATGAGTACCCCGAACCACCCTCACAGCTGCTCAAAAGTACATAAAATGTACCCTCTTGAAACATGTGATGTATGTATTAAATTCCATAATGGGCCCACAGAAAACCACCCTGAAGCTTAAAAATTCTCCTAGGGACACATTAAACCATATAGGATTATTAGGAGACATAGCCAAGAAGCTGTCACCAACAATTCGGGAGCAGATACAAAAAATCTTCCCAGGGAGAAACATCACTGAGCCCACTTGTCTACCCGGTACTCCACCCCTATAGAGCATATCAGGTAAAGCCTCAAAGGATGTGGCAACCGTCGCCTCCTAAACCATGGTCGCATTTGGGCTCTGGGGGAAAAACCGCCAATGTAGAAAAAACTGTTGGGAGGCAAAATAATACAACCGGAGATCAGGCATTGCCAATCCCCCCATGGCAATAGGTAATTTCAGAACAGCCCGTGAAAGCCTTGGAGTACGCGATCCCCATAGCAGACCAATGATGATAGAGTCTATACCCTTAAAAACTCTTTTTGCTACATATACAGGGGAATTAAAAAAGACATACAGGAATTTAGGGAGGTACATCATTCTGAATAAATTTATGCGCCCCATCAAGGTGAGTGGTAATGCCTGCCATTTGTGCACCTTCTCCCAAAATGCCCCTATGATTGGGGACAAATTGACATCCATAAATTTAGAGATTAGAAGCTGAATTTGAATCCTAAAAATACTGAAAAGAGCTTGTCAGTGGGATGGGGCAGTACCGTCGAGACTATATCAATAGGGAACAAAGACAACTTGGACCAGTTTATACGAAAACCGGAATAATCCCCAAACTCCTGAATCAGGGCGAATGCAGCTGATCCTGAGGGGCGTGATGTATAATTATTAAGGAACAAGTACACCTTAACCACTTCCGCATGGAAGAATTGGCTGCTCAATGACCAGAGCTTTTTTTGCTATTCAGCACTGTGTTGCTTTAACTGACAATTGAGCGGTTGTGCGACATTGTACCCAAACAAAATTGACTTCCTTTTTTTCCACAAAGAGAGTTTTCCTTTGGTGGTATTTGATCACATGTGCGGTTTTTATTTTTTGCAACATAAACAAAATAAGAGTGTCAATTTTGAAAAAAAACACAATATTTTGTACTTTTTGCTGCAAAAAATAGCCCCTATATTTTTCTCAGTTTAGGCCGATATGTATTCTTCTACATATTTTTGGTAATACAAATTGCAAAAAGTTGTTAATTGATTGGTTTGTGCAAAAGTAATAGTGTCTACAAAATAGGGAATAGATTTTCTGGCATTTTTTATTATTTTTAAATTTTTTTACTAGTAATGGCGCCGATCTGCGATTTTTATTGGGACTGCGATATTGCGGCGGACAAAATCGGACACTTTTGACACATTTTTGTGACCAGTGTCTTTTATACAATGATTAGTGCTATAAAAAATGCACTGATTACTGTATAAATGACACTGGCAGGGAAGGGGATAACACTAGGGGGTGATCAAGCGGTTAACTGTGTTCCCTATTGTCTGCAACCGCCAGGCACTCAAATCGGCTTCGGAGACAAGCTTCGGGAACAAGCGCGCCGCTGGAGGCATCTTAACCACTCTTAACCACACAATACTTTCTGTCACACCGTATTTGCGCAGTGGTCTTACAAGCGCACTTTTTTTGGAAAAAATACACTTTTTTTAATAAAAAAATAAGACAGCCGTAAAGTTAGCCCAATTTTTTTTGTATTGTGATGTTACGCTGAGTAAATTGATATCCAACAAGTCACGCTTCAAAATTGTGCCCGCTCGTGGAATAGCGACAAACTTTTACCCTTTAAAATCTCGATAGGCGACGTTTAAAAAATTCTACAGGTTGCCGGTTTTGAGTTACAGATGAGGTCTAGGGCTGAAATTATTGCCCTCGCACTAGGATCACGGCAATACCTCACATGTGTGGTTTGAACACCATTTTCTTATGCGGGCGCTACTCACGTATGTGATCGCTTCTGCACGCGAGCTTGGCGGGACGGGGCACATTAATTTTTTTTTTTTTTTCTTATTTATTTTACTTTACATTTTTTCACTGTTCTTTAAAAAAAAAAAAAAAATTTGTCACTTTTATTCCTATTGCAAGGAATATAAGCATCCTATGTGATAGACAAAAGCATGACAGGTCCTCTTAAATATGAGATCTGGGGCCCAAAAGACCTCAGATCTCATATTTACACTAAAATGCAATAAAAAAAAAATTGTCATTTGAAAAAACATAATAATAAAATGTCCCTTTAAGAGCTATGGGCGGAAGTGACGTTTTGACATCCCTTCCGCCCTTAAATTTCTTGGAGACGGGTGGGGGCCATCTTCCCTTCACTCATCTCCATATCACAGAAGGGACAGGTCCAGATCGCCTCCGCCGTTACCGATGTCCACGTTAAGTGGTGGAGGGCACCGGAGCGCGGCAGGAGGGGGGGGGCCTCCTCCCGCTGCTAATAAAAGTGATCTCGCGGAGAATCCGCCGCAGAGACCACTTTTATCTGAAAGAGAACCGCTGGCTCTTGAAGAGGATACCAGGGTTATGGTAGCTAGCTGCTACCATAACAACGGTATTCCTCTTCAAAGACATGATGTATATAGTCGTCCTGTGGGAAGGAAGTGGTTAAAGAGCCGACGTACAGCTACGACGGCTCGCCCAGGGGGGCCAGCCTGCCGCAGTATAACTGCAGCGGCTGGTACAGAAGCGGTTAAAAAGCAGAGTCACTGTCAATCAACCAAAATGTTTTATTTTATTTTTTTAATCACTTTCATCAGTATCACTATCAGGTGAGTAGAAGTCTTTGCACACCTACTCTTACTATGGCCCTTAAAGGGGTTGTAAAGGTTCGTTTTTTATTTTCTAAATAGGTTCCTTTAAGCTAGTGCATTGTTGGTTCACTTACCTTTTGCTTTGATTTACCTTCTAAATGTTTTTTTTTCTTTGTCTGAATTTCTCACTTCCTGTTTCTCCTCAGTAAACTTCACACCATCATCCAAGTGGTGTGGAGTCAGCCAGAACAGCTTACTGAACAGCTTACTGAGGAGGAACAGGAAGTGAGAAATTCAGACAAAGAAAACAAAGAAAAAAAATATTATTTAGAAGGGAAATCTAGGGAAAAGGTAAGTGAACCAACAATGCACTAGCTTAAAGGAACCTATATAGAAAATAAAAAACAAACTTTTACAACCCCTTTAAAGTGGGAGTAAACTCCCATGCATGATTTTTACCTATAGATAAGCCTATAATAAGGCTTACCTATAGGTACTGTAAATATCTACTAAACATGCACAGTTTAGGAGATATTTACTTTAGATGCAGCCGATGACGTCAGTGAGTGATGTCATCGTGGCTCTGGCTACTCACACAGCTGGAGTCTGCAGACTCTGAAGGAAGACTGGGTGAATACAAAAATAGGGGGGAACCCTAGGGGTAGCCCCAGGTCGGACTTTAATGGCACAGTAAACAATGAGGATATGGAAAAATATATTCTTTAATAAGACATAAACACATGCATGGTATACAAAAGGACATACAAAAATGTTAAAAATCATATATGAAAATACATAATATCATGTGAGCCCAAGTGCATCAGCGCGTTTCGCCATTAGGCTTCTTCAGGATGCATTCGGGATTTGTTAGTTGCCAGGGCAAGGAAAACGGGTCTCACTTTTTTGCAGAAGAGTGAATCTTGGTCAACATGTAGTAATGGAAGTTTAATACGATAGAAAAAGGCTCACGAAAAGAGAGCGATTGGTACAACATGGAGTTAAAGAACTCAGTGGCTCAATTGGGGTGTCCTCATGTCATCAACTCACTCAGGGTAAAGCATGATGATACAAATAACCACAAAAGGAAAAAAGGAAAATAGCCCTATCAAATATAGTTAAATCCAAGTCTTATAATCCAAAAGATCCAGGAAGTACACAAAGCCAGTGAATTTGGCTTATATCCAACCAAAGATATAACACATTCACAGCCGAATTCTAATGCCGAGTACACACGATCGGTTTTCTCGTCGGTCAAAAGACCGGCGAGAAAACCGAGGAGAAAACCGAGCACCGGCTTGGTCACTTTTCCCCGTGTACACACGGCCGGTTTTCCCGACATGTTTTCTCTTGGTTGGGAAAAACGTCTGTGTGTATGCTCCACCGCAGTGTTTCCCCATAGGAAAACTGCAGTGAAAAAACTGCCACGATTCGCGACGGGAAAAAATAGAACAGGTTCTAATTTTTCTCGTTGTGATTCTCGGCGGTTTTCCTGTCGGGAAAACTGCCAAGGAGCATACACACGGCCGATTTTCTCGACCAACAGAAAACATGACGGTTTTCCCGATGACAAAACCGTCCGTGTGTACGCGGCATGTTACTTGTGAAAGATTGGTATTGTGGACGTCTAGCAGTGATCCCCTGGGAGAGAGCCAAAAGCTATGCACATGTGAGTGCAGTCTCTTCATAATTTTGAAGACTGGGTGAAGATGTAAGCGCCTTCAGCGGTGACAGCATGCTGCTGAAGGGCTTTGCTCTAAGGTAGGTTTTACAAAACCTGCTAGTATGCGATACATACTAGCGCATTAGACATTGCCAGGTTTAAAAATAAATAAATTTTAAAAAAGCAGCGGCTTACTACTGCTTTAAGAAGGGAATCTGCTCTCCGTATTTTATTTTTATAGTTGAACAGGAACATTCAAAACTCTAAGGTAAGGTGACCAGATTTTTAAACTGAAGTCCGGGGACATATTTTTTTTTTACAAGTAATGGCAGCAATCAGGGACTCTCTGCCCATCGCCACCACCGCCCGCCTCACAGCCTGTCAAGTCTTAAGGCCCGTACACACGATCGGATTTTCCGATGGGAATTGTGTGATGACAGGCTGTTGTCGAAATATCTATCCGACCGTTTGTACGCTCCATCGGACAATTGTTGTCGGATTTTCCGCCAACAAATGTTGGATAGCATGCTTTAAAATTTTCCGACAACAAATGTGTGTTGTCGGCTTATCCGATCGTGTGTACAGAAGTCCTTCGGACAAAACTCCAAAGTACAAACACGCATGCTCAGAAGCAATACTAACAATAACACAACATTATCAGAAGTTGCTCAAAGGGTGGCGAAAAAGAGCTGAAAAAACACGTTGTTTTGTGTTTGTTGGCCGACAACTCTTTGCCGTTTGTATGCAATACAAGTTCACGGCCAACGCCCGTCGGATAAAAGTCCTACGATTTGTCCGCGGAAAATCCGATTGTGTGTACCAGGCTTAACTCTCCGGGCCCCGGCTACTACTGGGTGGGGAGCGGAGGAAGATCACTCCACCGGGGAAGGCAAGGAGATAAGCAGGCAGGCGGCTGGTTGGGACTTGAGCCAAGGCAGAAGAACATGTGAGCGGAGCTGAATGGGCATGCACCCGAAACTGAAGAAATATTCCCTCCACTCCGACCAGCACATGATCATCAGAAAGGGGCACAGATCATGGGAAAAAATACACCCCCCTAAGCTAGTAGGAGCGGTGGAGGGAAGGTGTGTAATTCAGAATTTTTTTTAATTAATTATGCACGGACTGTCTTTGAAATTGCCCCAACCCCTGTTCAAATCCATTCCGGGGACAAAACTGGGGACAGACTTGGTCCGGGGACAGTGTCCTCAATCCGGGGACTGTCCCCAGAAACCGGGGATGTCTGGTCACCCTACTCTAAGGTGTTCACAACAGGGACTAGACTCAAAAGATGAAAACAGAAGCCATATGGTGGCAATATACTTCACCTATAGCTAAAATAATTTTTGGATAAACTGTTCCTTTACTGACTTTGGTAGCAGAAGAATGTCCACCCTTGTTAATAATTCCAGAATCCACAAGCAGTTGCTGAAGGTTTTCGTCTTGCACCAGGCATCCCTGCACAGGACTGCTCTGTCAGTGTTCGTAGTGATCTATACAACACATAATTTCTTATTTCTTGATTGTACTGAGAACGCTGAATTGTGTGGGTAAGAGATGGCAGGGTAATAAGCAGCTAAAGTGTTTTGTTTTTTGACAAGCATCTAACCTATTATTCGGAATCCGATAACTAAAGCACAACACTAAATTATTACCCTTATACATCCACCCTATTATATGAGACAATAATGTCTTTCAACTGTCAGTAACGCCAGGTTTTTATTCTTTTTTTTAGCTAACAAAAGTATTCCTAATGAATATCGATGAGCAAATCTTTCTGCCAGTTTTGAGGTCTGAGGCAGGTCAAACAACCCAATTGGAAGGTTGCGATATTGTTACATATTCACCAGCTAATCTACCTACCCTTAAACTTTAGGTAATTTTTTTCCTTTTTTTTTTGCAAATTGAACAAAAAATGTACTGACCCTCCTTCACAAAAAGATCATCCCAGCACAGCAGGCATGTGTGGGGTTTCAATGCTATATTATTACCAGTTGTTATTCCAATAAACTTTGGAGTGGTGTTTTTTTATTTGGTAAAGGCTCAAATGTACCCATTACGTACATGTCCCACTTTGGATGCTCACATACAGTAGATAAGACATATATGCTTCACAGAGGAGCCTTGTTAAAGCGGATCTTCACTGCATCCGAGCACCACAAACACTATTTAATTCATTTTTAATATTGAATGCAAACTCCCCCATCCACCCATGTCTCCATGATTTATTTTGTTGAGGAATCACTTTGAAAAACAGCCCCCTAGCATTTTTGGCAGTGGCCATCTTGAATAAGGGCAAATAATTAATGGAGCATTTGCTTCCTGGATTTCATCTGCCCTTAGCTCAAGCATGCAGGAGAGTGTTCTTAGCTGAGAAAACCCCTCCTCATCGCCTGAAATCTCCTGGGATGTATGACATCATTTTCCTAGGCAAGAAACCAGCGGGAAGCAACTAAATAAGCAACAATTTTTTTATTTTTTTTTAAACACAAGTAAATATGATATACTTTGCTATCTATTTACTAATGATAGAAGCATAAGGATTAAAAATAATCACTGTTGATTGGGAGAGCGAAGTTCCACTTTAAGGTGGTTTTGCTCTGCATGCAATAGATAGCGTGTTTTAAATGTAAATATTAGAAACAGTTTATAATTAGATTGCCTGTGCTGGCCCGCTGGCAATTTTTTTTTGTACCTTTTAAATTGCCTGCAAGTACAATTCCCCTGCCAGTTATAAATTGATTTCAGTGTCAGTTAAGCAGATATATATCAATTACTAAGTGGTAAGCCATCTTTCCTTATGGCTATGGGCGTCCTACATTCCCACCAAGGACACTGCCTGCATGGAGTTTGTATGTTCTCTCTAATATCTCTCACAATCTAAAAAACATATAAGCCATTAGACAAACTGTGCATGCTTACATGAGCATGAGTAGGAATTCTGAACTGGAAGCTCCTTCCAGGGACAAGAACTCTCTAGATCAGTGGTTCTCAACCTGGGGTCGGGACCCTCTCGGGGGTCGAATGATGATTTGCCAGGGGTCACCAAATCCTGGGCTGTTCCTGAAGCCCACACCGCTCTTCCAGCCTTTTGCGGCTGTCCAGCAGGGCTATTCCTGGAGCCCGCGGCCGTCCACTCAGCCTCTTCGCAGCCGCCCATTCAGTTCACGGCATGGCTGGGGGGCAGAGAATAGAGGTCAGCTGACTGATGAGGAATGTGAAGTGGGAGGGACTGGAGGAGACCCTATCTCCTGATTCTGGCATAGGTGTCACTGCTACGAGACACCACAAAGTCGGAGACACAGTGAAGCTGGAGACACAGTGAATAACACTACCTGTGAATATAGTTGCCATTAGAAGTCCCCACTACAGTTCTAAGATCAGCAGATGACTTTGATCAAGAGCACCTAAGTTGGCTGATCAGAACTCCCCCCAGCATTGCCACTCATCCCACCCCCCCACCAAGGAGTAAGAGAAGGAATAAAAATAGAGAATACGTGGAGAGGAGAAGAAAAGAGGGGGAGGAACCAAGAAAAAAGGGAGAGAAAGTATAAGAGAAATAACAAGAAACATGGCTAGAGAGAGGGATGGGGGAAAAAAAAACAAGAAATTAGGATAGAGAGAGAGATACAAGTGAAAGAAAGGAGAACAAAGAGAAAGAGTGGTACATCCTAAAATGTACTATAAGGGTTTTAACACTGTATGAGTGGAAGGGACTCAGGGAGCGCTAAACGCCCGTGTGTTAGGGGCGCAAATTATTTGTCTTGCCTTGGGTGCTGACAACCCACGCTACGAAAATTTTACTGTTCGGGGTCCCCAGAACTTGGTAAATTTTATCAAGGGGTCACGGCGCTAGAAAGGTTGAGAACCACTGCTCTAGATGGTTAAGTGTTCTAGGTAAACATTTAATATGTCAGCACTGCGTAAATATAAAAAATAAAGTACAATTTGGAAAGGTAATGGAGCAGTGTGAAAGAATTTAAAGTGGAGTTCCACCAAAAAATGGAACTTCCACTTTAAGGGAAGGTGACCCCCTGACATGCCACATTTGGCATGTCATATTTTTTGGGGAGGGGAACGGAAATCCTCTTTTTAGAGGGTTCCAGCTCCCACTTCCTCCCTAGGCCGCCTCAGTGGCGGAAGTAAGCTCACGTCTCCCCCCTCCCTCTCCGCAATCATCTGGGACACGTCACAGGTCCCACATGATTGCTCCGCCAGTCACGGTGCGCAGCGCGGCTCGCGCATGCGCAGTGCGTGCCCGGCTGTGAAGACACAGCCGGGCGCCCACAGTGACAATACAGGCGCCGCGGAGAGGAGGGGGGAGACAAGCGGGGGTTCATTCCCCCGCATCGCTGGACCCTGGGACAGGTAAGTGTCTGATTATTAAAAATCAGCAGCTGCAGTATATGTAGAAAAAAGTGAAAAAAATTAATGTAATGACGTAACAAACACTGTGAAATACATTAATCTTAAAGTGGTTCTAAAGGCTTGAGGTTTTTACCTTTATGTATTCTATGCATGGAGGTAAAAAACCTGTATGCAGCAGCCCCTCGTACCCCCCAATACTTACCTTAGCCCCATAGCGATTCAGCGATGTGCACAAGAGCTTCTCCGGGGACTCTCCCTCCTCATTGGCTGAGATAGTAGCATGAGTCACTGGACCCCGCTGCTGTCACTCACAGACAGTGAGCCAATAAGGAGAGGAGGGGCAGAACCAAGCCAGGCCTCTGTGTGTGAATGGACACGCAGAGCAGAGGCTCAGAAGCGAGCCTGCTCAGGTGCCCCCATAGCAAGCTGCTTGCTGTGGGGGCACTTGGCAGGAGTGGAGGGGACCTGAGAAGAGCAGGATCTGGGATGCTCTGTGCAAAACCACTGCACCGAGTAGGTAAGTATAACATGTTTGTTATTTAAAAAAACAAGCCTTTAATACCACTTTAGTTTGGCAAACAGAAAGCAGAAGAAACTTTAAGAAATGTAGCCTTTAATAAAAAATATGGCTTAAAGGAAAATACACACTCATCAGCCACTTTATTAGGTACACCTGTTCAATTGCTTGGTAACACAAATCCATAGTCAGCCATACACATGGCAGCAACTCAATGCATTTAGGCATCTAGACGTGGTGAGGATGCCTTTCTGAGGTTCAAATTGAGCATCAGAATGGCAGACAAATGTGATTTAAGTGACTTTAAACGTGGCATGGTTATTGATGCCAAACGGGCTGGTCTGAGTATTTAAAAAACTGCTGATCTACTGGGATTTTCACACACAACCGTCTCTAGGGTTTACAGAGAATGGTCAGAAAAAGAGAAAATATCCAGTGAGCGGCAGTTGTGTGGACGAAAATGCTTTGTTGATGTCAGAGGAGAATGGGCAGACTGGTTTGAGATGATAGAAAGACAACAGTAACTCAAATAACCACTTGTTACAACCAAGATATGCAGAATACCATCTCTGAATGCACAATACATCGAACCTTGAAGCAGATGGGCTACAGTGGCAGAAGACCACACTGGGTGCTACTCCTGTCAGCTAAGAACAGGAAACTGAGGCTACAATTCACACAGGCTCACCAAAATTGGACAAGATTGGAAAAACGTTGCCTGGCCTGATGAGTCTCAATTTCAGCTGTGACATTCAGATGGTAGGGTCAGAATTTGGCGTAAACAACATGAAAGCATTAAAAATAAAAAGGGGGGGTGTTTTTGCGCTGAAAGCCAGCAATAAAACTTCATAAAGTGCAAAAAGCCAAATACTACTATTAAATAAAGTGCTAGAATATTTGGGTCTATATTAATAGTCCTTAATCCAATGATGAATAAGTGCACAAATATAAATATAGCAGTGCAATACTTATATATAAATGAGTGAATTGTGGTGTGAAGACATGAATAATAAAGTGCACCAGTGCTATCTATATATATATGAACCACAACAATGAGAAAAAAAAAAAAAAAAAAAATTATTAATTTATTAGTCCTTATTCAAAAGTCCTTAAACGTGAGTGTTCAAACAGAATGAACTGATGTGAAATACAAATCCTCTGCTGCATAGAAGGATAGGAATATCTCTAATATGTCCATGCAGTGGTCTCACAAAACTCTCACCTCCATTAGAACATAACATGTATGTTAGGCAGTAAATCTCCTTAATGGTGGTTCTTCTGATCTGTATTGTTGCTACTCCCAACCTAGTCTCCTCTGTTAGTGATGTTATTGCAGTTCCTAAGGAGAGAAGGAGGGGGAGGGGAGTGCAGCTCCAAGGGGATAGGATAGGAATAAGGAAGAGAGAAGGGCCTCCAATAGTGTAGTATATTGGTCCAAAACTGGTTTATTGAATGATAATAAGTAATGCTCGTACATTAAACTAAAATCGTGTGGCTAAAAATAACAACAGCGGCGATATACGCCGTCTTACTCGTCCTCCGGGTACTTCCGGTCTGCGGTACCTCGTGATGTCCCGTGACATCACGAGGGACATCACGAGGTACCGCAGACCGGAAGTACCCGGAGGACGAGTAAGACGGCGTATATCGCCGCTGTTGTTATTTTTAGCCACACGATTTTAGTTTAATGTACGAGCATTACTTATTATCATTCAATAAACCAGTTTTGGACCAATATACTACACTATTGGAGGCCCTTCTCTCTTCCTTATTCCTATCCTATCCCCTTGGAGCTGCACTCCCCTCCCCCTCCTTCTCTCCTTAGGAACTGCAATAACATCACTAACAGAGGAGACTAGGTTGGGAGTAGCAACAATACAGATCAGAAGAACCACCATTAAGGAGATTTACTGCCTAACATACATGTTATGTTCTAATGGAGGTGAGAGTTTTGTGAGACCACTGCATGGACATATTAGAGATATTCCTATCCTTCTATGCAGCAGAGGATTTGTATTTCACATCAGTTCATTCTGTTTGAACACTCACGTTTAAGGACTTTTGAATAAGGACTAATAAATTAATTAATTTTTTTTTTTTTTTTTTTTTTTTTCTCATTGTTGTGGTTCATATATATATAGATAGCACTGGTGCACTTTATTATTCATGTCTTCACACCACAATTCACTCATTTATATATAAGTATTGCACTGCTATATTTATATTTGTGCACTTATTCATCATTGGATTAAGGACTATTAATATAGACCCAAATATTCTAGCACTTTATTTAATAGTAGTATTTGGCTTTTTGCACTTTATGAAGTTTTATTGCTGGCTTTCAGCGCAAAAACACCCCCCCTTTTTATTTCTATTAGCGTGTATAGTGAACACAATTCGTTTTTGCAGCTTTAGCACGATACACTTCACCTGCTTTTCATTTACTCTTTAGTAGCGCGAAAGACCATCATTGTTTATAACATGAAAGCATGGATCCATCCTGCCTTGTATCAACTGTTCAGGCTGGTGGTGTAATGGTGCGGGGGATATTTTCTTGGTACACTTTGGGCCCCTTAGTAGCAATTGAGCATAGTTTAAACGCCAGAGCCTACCTGAGTATTTTTGCTGACCATGTCCATCCCTTTAAGACTACAGTGTACCCATCTTCTGATGTCCACTTCCAGCAGGATAATGCACCATGTCACAAAGCGCAAATCCTCTCACCACTGGTTTTGTGAACATGGCAATTAGTTCACTGTACCCCAATGGTCTCCACAGTCACCAGATCTCAATCCAATTGAGCACCTTTGGGATGTGGTGGAACAGGAAATTTGCTTCATTGATGTGCAGCCTAGACATGGGAGCCGTCTAAAAATTTGTTTCGTTCTGTATTAAAAAAAAAAATCGTAATTCGTGTACGGAATTCAATTCGGATTCGTACGAAAAACGAATTTCGTACGACGCGTATAACGAACGATTCGACCGGAACGAACTAATGATTAGACCGGAAATGTACTTCCCCCATCCAATTCCAGCAGCAATCTTCTCTCTATAATGTCGAATTTGTAGAAAAAGGAGAGCTGTGGGACTTTGAGTGAGGCTACCACCATGTCAGATATTCAACAGAAACATAAAATTTACAGTACATAATTTATTGTTACATTGTAAAAAATATTGTATCAAATAAATAGGTAGTCGCATGACTTACACTAAATATGCTGCTATATAGCATGCAATACAAAAAGGAATTCAACATAATAACTGTACATAATAAGGTAAATGGGTTGAAAAACATTGTAGGGACAGATAACTTGGGGCGTCTAGGGGCACTCAACGCGTTTCCTGGCATTACAGCCATTCATCAGGAGTGTTGTAACATATTATACTGGAAAGAAAAGGGACAAGGATTAATAATGGTATTCTTGGAATAAGGGAGGACAGAGAGAATGTATCCCAACAAAGTTGGGACAATCTGGGATACTCACTGCACAGCCCCAAGGCCAGGCCCGGTGTCCACCAGGGAAGATGGGGGTGACAGGCATGATGTCTCCCCCGGGGTTGAGATGGGGGAACCCTCCAAGGACGAAGAACAGCGCCCAGAGCATGACACGGTGGTCACAGCCTGATCCAATAGGCTATGTGTGCACAAAAAGTGCATAGTGTTCCTGGAAAAAATGTGTATCAAAAAAGGGGAAGATTAATTGAATGTGTAAAAGTGTAAAGTGTGGCAGGTATCTATGTGTTCCCACAAGGGGACTACATGAGGGGATGTATATGAAATAAAACCAATTCAAGGGTAAAAAGGAAACATACCAAAAAAGGATTGCTGAGCTCCCAACGAAAGTAACCTATGTGTGGATTCAGTGTGTGCTGTCCTTGTGATTGAATCAAGCAAATGAACCATCGGCTGCTTCAAGGCTGCTATATACTCCCATTCCAAGGGAGGGGCCCCGTCAACGTCATGCTTGATTGGCCATACTGCACAAGAGAGGTGGGGAGGGGATTCCCAGCTGCGTGTGGAGGAGCCATCAGCAGTGGGTCTCCACCCACCTAGTGCATGGCTAAGGATGGAAAAAAAGACGTTTAAACAACGTCATTGACACCGCTGATGCAGCGTCGAAGCATGACGCAGATGAGCAGGAGGCCAAGCCCCGCCCCCACCAAAAAGTGTGGGGGGGGGAACGGACTGCTGCACATCGCAACCCCGGAGACAGAGAAAACACCCAACCCCCCTCAAACCCAAGCTGAACCGGACAAGGGATGGGGGGTGACTTAAAAGGGCTAATGGGTAAAAGGTGATACATGGGAAGATATTAACATGGGAATCTAATGGGAATAAGGAATAAATCTGATAATAGATTAATGAACATTGTTGTAGTGTTAGGGGCAATAAACAAGAATTTATGAAGTATGTTAGGTGTGACAGGTCACTGGGAGCGGGTGTCTTCCACCCAAATATTTGTCAAAACAGTGAATTGGATGTGACCTGACACACACTATAGCACAACATGGCGACCTCCATCCCTAAATTAATTTGTAGAAAAAGGAGAGCTGTGGGACTTTGAGTGAGGCTACCACCATGTCAGATATTCAACAGAAACATAAAATTTACAGTACATAATTTATTGTTACATTGTAAAAAATATTGTATCAAATAAATAGGTAGTCGCATGACTTACACTAAATATGCTGCTATATAGCATGCAATACAAAAAGGAATTCAACATAATAACTGTACATAATAAGGTAAATGGGTTGAAAAACATTGTAGGGACAGATAACTTGGGGCGTCTAGGGGCACTCAACGTGTTTCCTGGCATTACAGCCATTCATCAGGAGTGTTGTAACATATTATACTGGAAAGGAAAGGGACAAGGATTAATAATGATACTCTTAGAATAAGGGAGGACAGAGAGAATGTATCCCAACAAAGTTGGGACAATCTGGGATACTCACTGCACAGCCCCAAGGCCAGGCCCGGTGTCCACCAGGGAAGATGGGGGTGACAGGCATGATGTCTCCCCCGGGGTTGAGAAGGGGGAACCCTCCAAGGATGAAGAACAGCACCCAGAGCATGACACGGTGGTCACAGCCTGATCCAATAGGCTATGTGTGCACAAAAAGTGCATAGTGTTCCTGGAAAAAATGTGTATCAAAAAAGGGGAAGATTAATTGAATGTGTAAAAGTGTAAAGTGTGGCAGGTATCTATGTGTTCCCACAAGGGGACTACATGAGGGGATGTATGTGAAATAAAACCAATTCAAGAGTAAAAAGGAAACATACCAAAAAAGGATTGCTGAGCTCCCAACGAAAGTAACCTATGTGTGGATTCAGTGTGTGCTGTCCTTGTGATTGAATCAAGCAAATGAACCTTCGGCTGCTTCAAGGCTGCTATATACTCCCATTCCAAGGGAGGGGCCCCGTCAACGTCATGCTTGATTGGCCATACTGATTAGCCATGCACTATGTGGGTGGGGACCCACTGCTGATGGCTCCTCCACACGCAGCTGGGAATCCCCTCCCCACCTCTCTTGTGCAGTATGGCCAATCAAGCATGACGTTGACGGGGCCCCTCCCTTGGAATGGGAGTATATAGCAGCCTTGAAGCAGCCGATGGTTCAAGTTATCTGTCCCTACAATGTTTTTCAACCCATTTACCTTTATTATGTACAGTTATTATGTTGAATTCCTTTTTGTATTGCATGCTATATAGCAGCATATTTAGTGTAAGTCATGCGGCTACCTATTTATTTGATACAATATTTTTTACAATGTAACAATAAATTATGTACTGTAAATTTTATGTTTCTGTTGAATATCTGACATGGTGGTAGCCTCACTCAAAGTCCCACAGCTCTCCTTTTTCTACAAATTAATTTAGGGATGGAGGTCGCCATGTTGTGCTATAGTGTGTGTCAGGTCACATCCAATTCACTATAATGTCGAATCTTTTCTCTCTATAATGTCAAATCTTTTCTCTCTATAATGTCGAATCTTTTCTCTCTATAATGTCGAATCTTTTCTCTCTATAATGTTGAATCTTTTCTCTCTATAATGTCAAATCTTTTCCAATTTGGAGCCGAAATTCATAAACGAAACTTCGTATTTCGTACAGAATTCGTATCCGTAAAAGATCGTAATTCGGATTCGTACAAATGTACGAATTTCGAAAAATTTGTACGAATTTTCGATTCGTACGAAACAAATCGCACATGTCAAGTGCAGCCAACAAATTTGCATCATGCCATCATGTCAATATGGACCAAAATCTTTGAAGAATGTTTCCAACAACTTGTTGAATCTATGCCAATGAGAATTAAGGCAGTTCTGAATGCAAAAGGGGGTTCAACCCAGGAATACTAGCAAGATGCACCTAATAAAGTGGTCGTGAGTATACATACATCATCCTTTCCTGATGGACAGTATACAATAAAGATGAATATGTATATAAACATTAAACCCTTTTAATAAAAAATGTCAAAATAGCATAACATCTTTCACACCTATGCTATAGCATCACTTACAACTGTCAAATCATGCATTGTGGTGCACTGCAATGCAAGTGTGTTTGGTATGTGCATTAGGGTGCATTTAATATTGATGGCACAGGAATGCAATAACACATGCACTGCATGCTACCACTACTTGGGTAGTGTAAATGAGGACAATATTCCTAAAGTAAATTAACCCCATTGTGTTCAAGTTTGAGAAACAGAATTGTGGCAAGTGTTTTACTAGGGCAAGTGAAAAAGGACACTTTCCTAATCTATAATGCAATAAATCTATTTAAAATGCTACTAAAATACCTGTTCAGAGAAAGGGACCACGCAGAACAACTGTGCTAATGAACACCCACACAACATTTTCTCAAGAAAAGAAAGATCTTAACATTTAAACTTAATGATTAGTGAACTTGGGCTACTGAGAGGAGAATTAGTTGAATGATTTTAATAGGCAATCATAAAATAAGAACAGAGACATCTGAGACACAATTATTTTCAATTTAAGAAGTTGGAGAAATTAACAAGAAGAACAAATTAGAAGCTGCGGTTTTCCACACCCGTCCTCAGAGACCCAAATAGATGAGGATATAGCAGCAATAGCCTCTCCATTAAGGTAAAATCACTATAATTATATTTATTAGTATATCTCAAATATGTATTAGATCTCTGATGCAGCTGGAGATTGACCATAGTCACAAGCGCACAAGTGATATTCTGATTTAAATGTACTGGCTCAAACTTTTACCTTATGGTTCAGTGATGTACCTAGCAGATTCATTTTAAACACACCCACCCCTATCTTAATTTTTTTTTTCCAGTAATAGTCATGAAATTAAATGAATGCCGATAAGAGGCAGAAAAAAAAACAGTGAAGGTTTTGTTTACCTGCACATTATATATACTGTAGAGTCATGCTTGTAAAAAAAAAAAAAAAAAATTTGCGGCATATTAGTAGAATGTTGTGATAGTGACAGGCCTGCAGGGAACTAAATTATAATATTCTTATAAACAGCAGTGACTTGACAAGACGTTGACAAAAAATAGCAAGCCTGACAATACATAGGCCTCAAATGGGCAATCATATACAACATGCAGGCAACACAATAGTTACAATGCCTGGGCAATAGGCATTTAAATGAAACCACAGACAGCAAATGTCCAATTATGACAATTTGTGGGTATTATTAATCTAACTTAGGAGGGAGGGGATTTATAGTTAACCACATAAGGCCTCTTTTTAAGACTGAAGCCTCGTACACACGACCGAGTTTCTCGGCAAGAACCAGCAAGAAACTTGCTGGCAGAGCTTTCTTGCCGAGTAAATCGGTCGTGTGTACGCGGCTTTCAGTTTTCTCGTCAAGAAAACCGACAAGAATCTCGACGAGAAAAATAGAGAACCTGCTCTCTATTTTCTCGTCGGGTTTCTCATCGGCCTGTTTCTCAATGAGTGTGTGTACACTTACCTGTCGCCGTGGAAACCCGCGCATGCTCAAAATGACTTTGACGCATGTGCGGTAGCTTCCTAGGCAAAGGTAGGGTGTAGCAAGATGGCGGCGACGGCATCGAATGTGACGAGCGCACACTCGTCGTAGTCGATGACGTCACCGCGTTCGCTCCATTCAAAGAACCGTGGGTTCTTTGAATTGAGCGTGTGTACACTCGGCCGGGACAAGTTTCTTGTCCAAGAATCTCGTCAAGAAAAACGACAAGTTTTTTCCTGACGAGATTCTCGGCCGTGTGTACGAGGCATCAGTGTTTACAAGTTAAAAACAATTTTTTTTTGCTAGAAAATTACTTAGAAGCCCCAAACATTATACATTTTTTTTCTAACACCCTAGAGGATAAAATTGCGGTCATTGAAATACTTTTTGTCACACCGTATTTGCAAAGCGGTCTTACAAGCGCACTTTTTTTAAAAAAAATTCACTTTTTTGAATAAAAAAATCAGTCATCAGTAAAGTTAGCCCAATTTTTTTTATATTGTAAAAGATAATGTTACGCCGAGTAAATTGATACCCAACATGTCACGCTTCAAAATTGCGCCCGCTCGTGGAATAGCGTCAAACTTTTACCCTTAAAAATCTCCATAGGAGACACTTAATTCTACAAATTCTACAGGTTGCATATTTTGAGTTACAGAGGAGGTCTAGGGCTAGAATTATTGCTCTCGCTCTAATGATCGCGGCGATACCTCACATGTGTGGTTTGAACATCATTTTCATATGCGGGTGCAGGTCCTCTTAAATCTGAGATTTGGGGTCAAAAAGACATCAGACCTCATATTTAGACTAAAATGCAATACAAAATAAATATTGTCATTTGAAAAAATTACAAAAAAAATTCCCTTTTAGAGTAAGTGAGGTTTTTTTGACGGAATTTTGACTGATTGTGTGTAGGCAAGGCTGATGAAAGTCAGCTTCATCGGATTTCCGATGGAAAAATCCATCGAATTTTATTCCATCGGAAATCCGATCGTGTGTACAGGGCATTAGTCGTGCACTCCACAAATCTGGCCTTTATGGAAGAGTAGCAACAAGAAAGCCATTGTTGAAAGAAAGCCATAAGAAGACCCGTTTGCAGTTTGCGAGAACCCATGGGGGGGGACACAGCAAACATGTGGAAGAAGGTGCTCTGGTCAGAGGAGACCAAAATTTTACTTTTTGGCCTAAAACCAAAACTATGTGTGGGGGAAAACAAACTCTGCACATCACCCTGAACACACCATCCCCACCGTAACACATGGTGGTGGCAGCATCATGTTGTGGCAATGCTCTTCTTCAGAAGGGATAGATAAGCTGGCCAGAGTTTATGGGAAGATGGATGGAGCCAGAAACAGGACAATCTTAGAAGAAAACCTATTAGAGTCTGCAAAAGACTTGAGACTGGGGCGGAGGTACACCTTTCAGGAGGACACTGACCCTAAACATTCAACCAGAGCTACATTGGAATGGTTTAGATCAAAGCATATTCATGTGTTAGATTGGCCCAGTCAAATTCCAGACCTAAATCCAAATCGCTTTTTACAGACACTCTCCATCCAATCTGACAGAGCTTAAGCTATTTTTCAAAGAAGAATGGGCAAAAATGTCACTCTCTAGATGTGCGAAGCTGTTAAAGACATCCCCAAAAAGACTTTTCACATATTTATTTGTAAAAATGTTGAAAACCATTTATCATTTTCCTTCCACTTGACAATTATGTGCCATGTTGTGTTGGTCTATCACATAAAATCCCAATAATATACATTTACGTTTTTGGTCGTAACATGACAAAATGTGGAAAATTTCAAGGGGTATGAATACTTTTTCAAGGCACTGTAGGTTAGTCTTAAATTGTGCATGCCTGTAGGAGTTACAGATTTTAGCATTAAGGTGAACTCTACTTTAAAGTAGAAATCTTGGATATATTTAACTAATCTTAAAACTGCTCTCTCTCACTCCTAACATCTATGGTAACTAACCTGTGTAAGAAAGATCTGTATACTTACCTATTAGGCCACTCCAGTCTAATCATGTGTTCTCCCCTGTGTCAGCCAGAGGTGGCTGCAGGGGAGAGGAGTTGAGCACACAACAATGGCTGGAATGCCTGATCCAGGCTTACTATGGCCCAACTGTTGCTGGTGCTCCCTCCTCTCCCCTGAAGCCATTGCAAGTTGACACAGGGGAGCAGATAACGTTAACAGACTGGAGCAGGCTGAAAATAGGTAAGTAGACAGTTATTTCTTTCACAGATTATTTATTATAGGTGTTAGGAGAGGGAGCTGTTTTAAAAGTAGGGTTATCCTGGAACACAACTTTAACTGATAAGACTGCAACACAGGAAGTTATCAGCTCACAAGAATTCTGGCAGGATCAAAAAAAATTTTTTTGGCGCTTAACAAGCAGCTGTAAAAAAACACATTTATTGGGTTATTTAAAGTGGTTCTAAAAGGCAGATGTTTTTTTTTTTATCTTAATGCATTCTATACATTAAGATAAAAAAACCTGTGTGCAACAGCCCCCTCATACTTACCTGAGCCCAATCCAGTGAGCCAATGAAGAGCGAGGGGGTGGGGCCAAGCCGCTGCTTGCTGAGGGGGCACTTAGCAGGAGGGAGGGGCCAGGAGCGCCAGCAAGAGACCCAAGCACAGGAGGATTGGGGCTGCTCCGTGCAAAGCCCCTGCACAGAGCAGATAAGTATAACATGTTTGTTATTTAGAAAAAAAAACAGAATGGAACAAATACGAGAAGTTCATCTATAGAATTAACATATACAGGTCCTTCTCAAAAAATTAGCATATTGTGATAAAGTTCATTATTTTCTGTAATGTACTGATAAACATTAGACTTTCATATATTTTAGATTCATTACACACAACTGAAGTAGTTCAAGCCTTTTCTTGTTTTAATATTGATGATTTTGGCATACAGCTCATGACAACCCAAAATTCCTATCTCAAAAAATTAGCATATCATGAAAAGGTTCTCTAAACGAGCTATTAACCTAATCATCTGAATCAACTAATTAACTCTAAACACCTGAAAAAGATTCCTGAGGCTTTTAAAAACTCCCAGCCTGGTTCATTACTCAAAACCGCAATCATGGGTAAGACTGCCGACCTGACTGCTGTCCAGAAGGCCATTATTGACACCCTCAAGCAAGAGGGTAAGACACAGAAAGAAATTTCTGAACGAATAGGCTGTTCCCAGAGTGCTGTATCAAGGCACCTCAGTGGGAAGTCTGTGGGAAGGAAAAAGTGTGGCAGAAAACGCTGCACAACGAGAAGAGGTGACCGGACCCTGAAGAAGATTGTGGAGAAGGACCGATTCCAGACCTTGGAGGACCTGCGGAAGCAGTGGACTGAGTCTGGAGTAGAAACATCCAGAGCCACCGTGAACAGGCGTGTGCAGGAAATGGGCTACAGGTGCCGCATTCCCCAGGTCAAGCCACTTTTGAACCAGAAACAGCGGCAGAAGGGCCTGACCTGGGCTACAGAGAAGCAGCACTGGACTGTTGCTCAGTGGTCCAAAGTACTTTTTTCGGATGAAAGCAAATTTTGCATGTCATTCGGAAATCAAGGTGCCAGAGTCTGGAGGAAGACTGGGGAGAGGGAAATGCCAAAATGCCTGAAGTCCAGTGTCAAGTACCCACAGTCAGTGATGGTCTGGGGTGCCATGTCAGCTGCTGGTGTTGGTCCACTGTGTTTTATCAAGGGCAGGGTCAATGCAGCTAGCTATCAGGAGATTTTGGAGCACTTCATGCTTCCATCTGCTGAAAAGCTTTATGGAGATGAAGATTTCATTTTTCAGCACGACCTGGCACCTGCTCACAGTGCCAAAACCACTGGTAAATGGTTTACTGACCATGGTATTACTGTGCTCAATTGGCCTGCCAACTCTCCTGACCTGAACCCCATAGAGAATCTGTGGGATATTGGGAAGAGAAAGTTGAGAGACGCAAGACCCAACACTCTGGATGAGCTTAAGGCCGCTATCGAAGCATCCTGGGCCTCCATAACACCTCAGCAGTGCCACAGGCTGGTTGCCTCCATGCCACGCCGCATTGAAGCAGTCATTTCTGCAAAAGGATTCCCGACCAAGTATTGAGTGCATAACTGAACATAATTATTTGAAGGTTGACTTTTTTTGTATTAAAAACACTTTTCTTTTATTGGTCGGATGAAATATGCTAATTTTTTGAGATAGGATTTTTGGGTTGTCATGAGCTGTATGCCAAAATCATCAATATTTAAACAAGAAAAGGCTTGAACTACTTCAGTTGTGTGTAATGAATCTAAAATATATGAAAGTCTAATGTTTATCAGTACATTACAGAAAATAATGAACTTTATCACAATATGCTAATTTTTGGAGAAGGACCTGTATTTTAACCACTTCGCGCCCGTCATACGACTTATGACGGCCGCAAAGTGGTTCTTAAATGCCGGGAGGCCGTCATTATACGGCCTCCGCTCCTTCGGCCACTGGAGGGCGCGCGAGCACCGCCGGCGGCACGCGCGCGTGCCCGGCGCATCACTGAGATGCCGATGCGCGTGCCTGGCGGCTGCGATGTCCGCCAGGCACCCGCGATCGGCCTGTACACAGACAAGGACATGGATCTGTGTGTGTAAACACACAGATCCATGTCCTGTCAGGGAGAGGAGACCGATGCTGTGTCCCTTGTACATAGGGACACAGATCGGTCACCTCCCCCAGTCAGTCCCCTCCCCCCAAAGTAGCAATCACTCATAGGGCATACATTTAACCCCTTCCTCGCCCCCTAGTGGTTAACCCCTTCCCTGCCAGTCACATTTATACAGTAATCAGTGCATTTTTATAGCACTAATCGCTGTATAAATGTGAATGGTCCCAAAAATGTGTCAAAAGTGTCCGATGTGTCCGACGCAATATCGCAGTCATGATTAAAATCGCTGATCGCCGCCATTACTAGTAAAAAAAAAAAAAAAAATGGCAGAATTCTATTCCCTATTTTGTAGGCGCTATAACTTTTGCGCAAACCAATCACTATACGCTTATTGCGATTTTTTTTAACCAAAAATATGTAGAAGAATACGTATCGGCCTAAACTGAGAAAAAAATTGTTTTTTATAAAAAAATTGGGATATTTATTATAGCAAAAATCTAAAAATAGTGTTTTTTTTTCAAAATTGTCGCTCTTTTTTGGTTTATAGCACAAAAAATAAAAACCGCAGAGGTGATCAAATACCACCAAAAGAAAGCTCTATTTGTGGGAAAAAAAGGACGTCAATTTTGTTTGGGAGCCACGTCGCACGACCGCGCAATTGTCAGATAAAGTGACGCAGTGCCGAAAAGCTGAAATTTCGCCTGGGCAGGAAGGGGGTATATGTGCCCAGTAAGGAAGGTGTTAAGAAATTATTTCTAAATGGGAGTCCAGTAAGGTGCTTAACTGATGTTCAGATTCCTTTGGAGGTCATAATAAAAACAGAATAAATATTAAGGGTAGATTCTGTAATAGTATATTCTTTTCCTGCCTAACATTTCCTATTGAACATCCCCTTTTAACCGTACTCACTTTTTAATACTCTAGCAGTTATTACACATATTGAGTATAAACACAGAATACTTTTATTTTAAAGGGGTTGTAAAGTCAGGAATTTCTATCTTAATGCATTCTATGCATTCTATCCAAAGCTCTGTGTCTGAATGGACACAGGGAGCTGTGACTCGGCTCGGTTGCCCCATAGCAAGCTGCTTGCTGTGGGGGCACTCGACAGGAGGGAGGGGCCAGGAGCACCGAAGAGGGATCCAAGAAGAGGAGGATCTGGGCTGCTCTGCAAATCCACTGTACAGGGCAGGTAAGTTTAACATGTTTGTTATTTTTATCGAAAAAAAACAAAACTTTACAATCACTTTAAGCTTGGTTTACTTTTTAACATTCTGTAAATGCTTATGAGTTATTAAAAGTAAAACTCTTTGCTCCAACCAGACAGATCTGTTTGCCTTTGCACCATCCATCTTATTCATCTATTAAGCAAACATTTCTTGCCTGAAATGTCATCAATCTTATTATATCAATGAACAGAGAAATGAGCTTATGAACAAATGTCAATAGGTTCTTGGATGAGCATTCTGCACAGTCTAAGAAACCACAAATGCCATGCCAATCAGCTACTGACATGCTAAGTAAGGTGACCATTTTTTTCCAAGGTGACAAATCTTGACCTAAGAAAAAAAAAACAACACACAAACAAGAAAGGGTACAGGACATCCTTTAGAAACAGAACATTAATTAAAATGCTCAGGGTTCAGGTTTCATTTCTGTCCTGCTGCCGGGGAAAGGTCAAATGCTTGTCCTATTTTTCAGAGTAACTGATTGGGATAATTGCTTCATAAAATACCACAACAATGAGATGTAGTATATTTTAATCTCTTTCCAGTGCTGAATGAAAATTAGCATTTCATTTCAAGGTCCCATACCCATTCTATACAGTGCATAAATTAAACTGAAAATCATTAAAATAGTGCATAAATCTTTGAGCAGAAGCCAAATAGACCAATGTATTTTGACAGTTGTGAGGTTGATGGTAATGGTGGGATATAAAGAGTTCAATAGAAACCTGCAATATAGTGAATAGCTGTCTAAACATAACGTTATGACTGTTGTGTTGTCCTTTACAGCACTGAATGAAATTATGAGACCAGTTCCAGAAAATAATAAATCAAAAATGTTGAGGAGAGGACTTTTAGAGGTTAAAAATGTGTAAAGGAATACATAAATGCATGGGGGATGCTATTGCTAACCTCTCTCCTAATTAGCCGAGCATCTGGCTTTGCAACTTAAAGTACTGGAGACGGTGAATTCGAATAACTAAGCAACTAGTATTTTCCAAAGGTGGCAGGTAAACTTTGCCCACATGTTTATCTCAGGTAAGCAGTAAATATATATATTTTTTTTACCCTGAAGAAAAAAAAATGACTGTAAACTTCATACTGAAAGGTAAGAATGTTATTTGTGGATCTCACTCTTGTCCTCCTAGAAAGATTTTTTTTTTTTGTCACCTGTGTACATAAAGAAGAAGTCTATCAGCATGAAGTTAATTTTCTTGTTCCAGACAGAATTGCAAAACATGTTCCTAATTACTCCTCAGTATGCTTTTGCAGCTGTTTAGACCCTGGCACACACCTTCAGTAGCCCAAAGTTTCTGTTAGGCCATTTTTGAAACAGCTTTGAAAGTATTCAAGACCACAATACAGCCAGATCCAGCAATTTAAAACTGGATGTGGTTACACATATGGCCTGGTATGGTTTGGGGGGCTCTCGCTGGTCCCCTCCCTTTCCTGACCTGCCAGGCTGCATGTTCTGATAAGGGTCTGGTATAGATTTGGGGAGGGTTCGAACACAATTTTTTTTTTAATTTGGCGTGGATGTTCATTTTAAAATCCATACCAGACCTAAAGGATCTGGTATGGATTTGGGGGGACCCCACGTCATGTTTTTTTTAAAAATTTTATTGTGCTTTCTTTTTTACTTTCATCTATCAGCTGATGACTAAAGAGCGGGTGGCCGCCACATCCTTAACAACCAGGTTGTTTGCTGGTTGTTAAGGAAGCTGGAGGCTGCCGGTTCCTTAAATATTGCATGCTGGGACCACTACTTATTTACCGCATTCTGTTTTATGCAGTATTTACTGAGCATTTTTTCTTTATGCAATTAATACTGCATAAAGCAGTAGTGAATTGACATTCAGGATCGCATGTGGTATTTGGGAAAACACCTAAATACCGCAAGCGATCTGGTTCTGAGCATGGAGCCCACTATCACCATAAAATCTTGTATGTTCTAAAAAAGATATATGTATTACTTGGTTATCTTAAGTAATGACAGCATTTCTGCAGAAAAAACAAGCCCATATCAGAAATGTATGAATTGCTCTGGTCCTATGGGTGTCATGCCTCGTACACACGACCGGTTTTCCTGACATGCCAAAAACCGACGTTTTTCCCGACGTGATTCCTCTCAAGCCTGCCTTGCATACACATGTTCAGGCAAAAAAACGCTCAACCAAAGCACGGTGACGTACAACACGTACGACGGCACTATAAAGGGAAAGTTCCATTCAAATGGCGCCACCCTTTGGGCTACTTTTGCTGATCCTCGTGTTAGTAAAAGTTTGGTGAGAGACGATTTGCGCTTTTCAGCATTGTGCTTTTCAGTCCGTTACAGCGTGATGAATGTGCTATCTCCATTACGAACGCTAGTTTTACCAGAACGAGCGCTCCCGTCTCATACTTGATTCTGAGCATGTGCGTTTTTTTCCCCCTCGGAAAAGCATACACCCGACCGTTTTTCGCGACGAGAAAAAGACTGACGGGAAACACAACGAGAAAAAAGAGAGCTGGTTTTTATTTTTTTGAGGGCAGTTTTTTTCATAGAGAAAACTGCTAGGGAGCACACACACGACCGGTTTTCACGACCAACATAAAAAATGGCAGTTTTCTCGTCGGGAAAACCGGTCGTGTGTACAAGGCATAAGAGTTGATGTGGTTAAATGAAAAAAAAAATTCATGCTCCAAACCTTGTGAATTTCTTGCAGCTACACTACAAATAGATAGTAAACACTATCTCAGAAGTGTTATAAATTATTATGCAACGCTATTAAACATCTTCGATCACATAAACCCCATTCACTCTGTAAACTTTATTAAAATATCAAAACTTGATCACACTTTAAACTAGAACATTATTAAAACCTTAAATAAAATGCATACATACATAGTAATAAACAGTGCACAATAATCCTTCCATATGAAAAAACCTACCAATTCAAATAGTGTCCAAATCACATAAATCTATTTTATGTGGAGGAAAACAATCAGTCCTGATAACACTTTTTCCAGCTCTGTCACAACAGATGACCATTATTCGACACCCTTCCAAACAGAGCTATTGGTGGAGAGATTTTATTGCACTTATTTTCTCTGCATTGTAATTGAGTACATTTATACAGGCTCACTGCTTAGCTCACATATTACATTTGTAGTGCAATACTGAATATGTTTTTGGCATGGCCAGCACAGTTTATGCTATTCTCTAGAAATACACTCTTGATTCAAGAATTAAGACCAGTGCTTGTAAAAAAACTTGTATTGCAAGCCTATCTGCAACAGTTCCTTACAAAGGAGTGTAGTGGGCATGTACTATTTAGGGGAAGCATCTGGGTGGTAGCATGACCCAGATGCACTAATTGGAAGAATAGGGCTGTATTCTGTTCGGGTGAGGACATCAGTGGTGTTTAGTTCCCTGCGGCTCAGCAGGTGGCGCTGTCACTTTGAGTCGGGGTTGAACCACTACTGCAGTGCCGTACCCTTTGTGACCTCTCGCAGCAGCTGTACTGCGGGGCGGGGAACCCGCTGTGCTTGCTGGGGAAGGGTATAAAGGGGGCGGACATCTTCACCACGAGGTCCGAGTCCCAGGCACCTTCAGCCTGAGGGCTGCTGTCCGTGGTCGGTGTACAGGCGCCCTCGGCCTGTACACGTGGAGTTCGTGTTCCATCCCAGACACCTTCAGTCTGGGTTGAGGTACTCATCCGGAGGCCTGGGGCCCAGTACCTTCCGCTGGGTCCCACGAGGGAGGGATTGTCCTAAGGTGCCCCTGGTGTTGGGCACCTGAATCCAGGGCGTAAAGGACCGGAGTGGTGACCCTTCGTGAAGCTGGTGCAGCATATTGCCAGTGTCGGGTGGACCTCCGGAGACCGCTTGGATGGATATCTTTCTCCAACAAGGGCCTATTCATCAAGGAAGGTAATTCATGTTCTGTGACCGGTGGCAGCGGTACATCTAGTCAATTCAGGTCGGTGGCAGAGACCTGCTATTAGGCCTGTGGCAGGGGCCTCAACAGTTCACCCGGTCGGTGGCAGCGACCAAACTCACGGTCGGTGGCAGCGAACTATGCGCCAAGCCTATTCGCTAAAGAAGGAATAGGAGAGTTCATTGTGCCTGGGCCTACTCGTATTCACACCCTGTTTGTTTGTTTGAAAGTTCAACTGATACTGTTCATATGTGAAGAAGAATAAAGGAGTGTTGGACATTTTATGGTGTGGGGCTCTATTACTGACAGTCAAACTTGCCCTCTGCAGGAGGGCCAGAGACTCCATCCAGAACACAGGACTCAAAGGTAAAATAGTGTTGGCCTTCACCTCTACACCTTAGAGGACAGGGGCCGTAGTGCACCTCACCCTCCTCCCGCATACCCCTAGACAAGCTAGCCAATTTATTCACAAAGGGGACGGGGGTGAGGCCGCTACAGGAGATTTACCCTAATTGATTAATACTGTGAGTAATAAAAGCAGTCAATGGCTATATCATGCACCCCCAACAGTAAATCAGGGTGCATGTACTTCCTTGAGCCCAGCTTTGTGACAGTGTTGCCTGCTAAGGCCCTTCAAATAACTGATTAATTCCATCAGCAAGAAGGGTCTGGAATCAAGGAATCATCAGGCTCTTTGTTTTGGCTAGGATCTGTCATTTACCAGCAATTTAAACAGCATTTTTTTTTTCTGTTAATATCAGTTTTGCTTTAGTATGTTGTATACATTTACAGATGCACCACTTTACAGGCAGGATAAGAGAACCCCCAAGCATGTTTTAAAAGGAATTTCACAAATTTAAGGTTTACTTTAAACGTTGTTAAAATCATTGCTCCCCACCAAACTGAATTTTTTACTTTTCTTTTCTTTGTTACATGTTCCCCAGGGCAGGGCCCAGTACCCCATGCCATTTGTTTGATAATCTCTTCCCCAATAGCCTTAAAAATGGGCAATACTGTTTTTTACCATTCACCTCCCACTGCATTTAGTGAGGTTGGAATTCAGCAGCACCCAAACTTCAGCAGAGTTTGCCAAACCTGCCCCAAATTGACACTGGGTGTGTTTGGCTCACTCCAACTATTATCAGACAAGGACAAAATAGCGTGCAATTATATGTGTGTAGTACATTGATATATTTATTGTGGCACAAGATAATTGGCAACTCACATGCAAAGGGTTAAAAGCATGCTCATCAGAATAATCATCATCAAGGTAATAGGGCATCTGGAGTGTTCTTAGTGCATCAGGAAGCCAAGGGGAGCCAGAATCCAGTGTAGATCATCACAAGGTTGGCTGCTGGAATACCTGTGGGACTGAGGAAACACCACAGGATGCCATACTAGACGTAGCATATACAAAACAATATACAATAAATATGCAATGGTAGAGGTGAAAAAAAGATTAGGCAACTCACATAGTGTGGAAAGAATTGGCACTTTCATGCAGGGTCCAGTCTGTGTTATCCTTCTGCAAAGGAGGGGGAACAGGAGTCACTCAAAGGTCAGCTGCCATAGTGGTTCAGATTTGTTAAGCAGGGACCAGCCAAGATGCAGGAAGCAAGTGGTGGGCTCCGTGGAGTGCACTGGATGTGATGTCCTGCAGCGGCAAGATGTCAGGGGGCGGAGGGTCACTCAGCTTATTTCTCAAGCCATGGTCCTGTGGAACCACCAATCTATGGTATTTATACTTATGTTGTGCTTTGTAGTCCCATATAAGTATAAATAAGACTGGGGGTTCCACAAGAGGCATAGCTTGATAAAGAGTCTGGGTGGCCTCGAAACACATTGCCATGCCCCCGATATCTGGTCTGCTGTGTGCTCCATGGAGCTCACCACTCACTTCCTGCATCTTGGTCGGTCCCTGCCTAACAAATCTAGACCATAATGGAAGCTGAATTTTTAGTGACTGTTCCCTCTCCCATGAAGAACAGACCTATATGACAGCACCAATTGTTTCCACCCTATGTGACTTTCCTAATCCTTTGTGCACCTGTACTTTTGTATTGTATATGCTGCACTTCATATGGTGCCCTCTGGTGTTTACTTTTTCAAGGCACTGTATAAATACAATTTTATTTTTTATTCTTGCCTGATAAAGTATTCATACCCCTTGAAATTTTCCACATTTTGTCATGTTACAACCAAAAACATAAATATATTTTATTGGGATTTTATGTGATAGACTAACACAAAGTGGCACATAATTGTGAAGTGGAAAGAAAATGACAAAACGGTTTTCAACATTATCTACAAAAAAAAATATCTGAAAAAAGTGTGGCGTGCATTTTTATTCACTCCCCTTTACTCTTATACCCCTAACTAAAATCTAGTGTCACCTAATTAGTAAATAGAATCCACCTGTGTGTAATTTAATCTCAGTATAAATACAGCTGTTCTGTGAACCCATTTGTTAGAGACCCTTAATAAACAAACAGCATCATGAAGGCCAAGGAATACACCAGACAGGTCAGGGATAAAGTTGTGGGGAAGTTTAAAGCAGGGTTATGTTAAATAAAAATATCCCAAGCTTTGAACATCCTACAGAGCACTGTTCAATCCATCATCCGAAAATGGAAAGAGTATGGCACAACTGCAAACCTACCAAGACATGGCCGTCTACTTACATCGACAAGCCGGGCAAAGAGAGCATTAATCAGAGAAGCAGCCAAGAGGCCCACGGTAACTCTAGAGAAGCTGCAGAGATCCACAGCTCAGGTGGGTGAATCTGTCCACAGGACAACTATTAGTCCTGCACTCCACAAATCTGGCCTTTGTGGAAGAGTGGCAAGAAGAAAGCCATTGTTGAAAGAAAGCCATAAGAAGTTTGCAGTTTGTGAGAAGCCATATGGGGGGACACAGAAAATATGTGGAAGAAGGTGCTCTGGTGAGATGAGAACAAAATTTTACTTTTTGGCCTAAAAGCAAAATGCTATGTGTGGCGAAAACCTAATAATGCACATCACCCTGAAAACACCATCCCCAACGTGAAACATGGTGGTGGCAGCTCCATGTTGTAGGGATGCTTTTCTTCAGCAGTAACAGGGAAGCTGGTCAGAGTTGGTAGGATGATGGATGGAGCTAAATACAGGCAATCTTAGAAGAAAACCTGTTAGAGTCTGCAAAAGATTTGAGACTGGGGTGGAGGTTCACCTTCCAGCAGGACAACAACCCTAAACATACAGCCAGAGCTACAATGGAATGGTTTAGATCAAAGCATATTCATGTGTTAGAATGGTCCAGTCAAAGTCCAGACCTAAATCCTATTGAGAATCTGTGGCAAGACTTGAACATTGCAATTCACAGATGCTCTCCATCCAATCTGACAGAGCTTGAGCAATTTTGCAAAGAAGAATGGGCAAAATATTCACTCTGGTTGGCCGAGACATACCCAAAAAGACTTGCAGCTGTACTTGCAGCAAAAATGTGGATCTACAAAGTATTGACTCAGGGGGGCTGAATACAAATGCACGCCACACTTTTCAGATATTTATTTATAAAATAATTTGAAAACCATTTATCATTTTCCTTCCACTTCACAATTATGTGCCACTTAGTGTTGGTCTATCACATGGATATGCAATTAGCGGACCTCCAGCTGTTGCAAAACTACAAGTCCCATCATGCCTCTGCCTCTGGGTGTCATGCTTGCTGCTGTCAGAGTCTCGCTATGCCTCATGGGACTTGTAGTTTGGCAACAGCTGGAGGTCCGCTAATTGCATATCCCTGGTCTATCACATAAAATCACAATAAAATAGATTTATGTTTTTGGTTGTAACATGACAAAATGTGGAAAACTTCAAGGAGGTATGAATACTTTTTCAAGGCACTGTATATGCAACAACTGAGTACTGTGATACATTTATTTGCACTTAGGCCTCATTCATACGAGGTGGATCCATTAAGCAGAGTCCGCCAGCTCAGCAGGAGATCGCTCTGTTGATCTCCGCTGAGCCGGGGGATGACAAGTCCGTCTCTGCTCACTGAGCGGGGAGGGCCTGTCAGAGCGATCGGAGAAATCGGACGAAAACGGACAGCATGTCCATTTTCATCAGACCTTATCTGATCCGATCTGCCAAGATGGATGGTGAATGTATCGCCATATGTCTGTTTTTAGCGGATCGGATGGCAGACGGATGTCAGCAGACACTTCTCCACTGAAATCCATCTCCCCATAGAAATCAATGGATGACCCGCTTGGATCCACCTGAAAAACAGACAGGCGGATCCGAGTGGGCTTGCCGTGTGAAAGGGGCCTAATATCCAAATTTTTAAGACAAGCTTTCAGGGTGTGTCGTCCCCCCCTTTTTTTTCAAGGTCCAAGCAGTACCTCAATATTGTATTGTTATTGATGCCCTTTTATTGTGAAGCCTTACATCACTGACCTGCCACCCCTGTGGTTTCTAATAGGAGTCCTATAGTCTATTTTGGCTAAATACGATTATTTTTGGAGAAAGCAAAACCCAGAGAGTGTGTTTATAATTTGCAAGATTGGAAACTTTCAAAATCTGCACAAAACACTTTTGCTGAATGCCCCAGGATATTTCTACAAATTAAATATTAATCTGATTAAAGAACGATAGATCTTTTAACTTTTTTTTATAGAATCTGATTATATTATCTGGGCTACAGAATGTGATCACTCATTTAAAAATTAAATGCAATCTGTTGTACTTGTGTTTTCCTAACCATGTCGAAACAATTAACATTAGAAATAAAGAACAAATTGAGTAAGCCAAATTACCATGCAAAGTCTTAGTCCAATAAGATGCCTTGATGTTCCATCCTGATAAGAGTGTATTAATTGCTGATTGTAAACAAAAGCTTAACATTACAGCTCTGTTTTAATAAATCAGCATTCTTACATGAAATTCAGGGTTCCAGTTACCAACCAAAATATATAATTTTCTCTCTTTTATTAGCTAAATGTATTTCTCTCTTTATGTGTATATATTCATCTATATCCATTCTTATAAGTTTGCATATATAAAATAAATAATTTCCATGCACATAATGGGACTGATTTATTACAGGCAAATAGGCTGTTCACATTGCAAGGGAACTTTCCCTTATTTTAGTGAATGAGGCGAAGCTCTGCTGACTTCCAATATCCAATCAAGTGTGTAAGACAAAATAATGTTTTTTCCCCCGTATTGGATTGGGTATTCTTTCCAATAAACATTTTCACCACATTCACTAAGCTGAGGGAAAACTCCCTTGCAAAGTGAAAAATCCCCTGCAAGGTGAACATCCTATTTGTCTTTAGTAACAAACCCAATGCCTCTACATTTACTATCAACATTGCTGAGTGACCTATGTTTGTCTACCATGTATTTTAAGTACATGATACTTCTGCTCCAAAATCAAAGCGCTGATCCACCCCCTACTACTGTCCAACCCTCATAGTCCAGTGAGGCTGCTCTTCATACCAATAAACCAAAAGTCAGGCTTGGGATGGATTTAGGGATGATGCAAAGTACAGACAAGGCAAAAGACAAGGGAGTGAATGAGTAGCTTTTTTTTTTTTTTTAACATAAATCTTAATGAAACAACTATTTTCTATAATCATGGATAAGTTAAGTTAATGTCCTTATCCATAGCTTCAGTTATGAAATGAATTGAACTGCCTGGTGTCTAATGGAATATATATATATATATATATATATATATATATATATACCGTATTTATCCGTGTATAAAACGCACTTTTTTCCCCTTAAAATCAGGGGAAAATCGTGGGTGCGTGTTATACGCCGATACTCCGTCGAATTCCCCTGCTGAAAACGAGCGAGAGGAGCGAGCGGAGCCGAAGCCGAAGTACAATCGGCTTTACTCGGCTCCTCTCGCAGTCCCGCCCATCTCTGACTGCGCCGCTGACATAGAGAAAGCCGAGTGTACTTCGCCTAGTCTCGGCTCCTCTCGCAGTCCTGCCTGTGACTGTGAGCAGACACGAGTCTAGGCGAAGTACACTCGGCTTTCTCCGTCAGCGGCACAGTCAGTGGAGATGGGCGGAACTGCGAGAGGAGCCGAGTCCAGCCGAAGTACACTCGGCCCCGCTCGCTCCTCTCCACAGAAATCGGCGCCAAATTTTAAAAACCGCCGGGACTGACACGATCGCAAAGGCACTGGGCAAGGCTGCAGATGGACAGATGAACACTGGGCACGGCTGCAGATGGACAGATGGACACTGGGCACGGCTGCAGATGGACAGATGGACACTGGGCAAGGCTACAGATGGATTTAGTGAGGTTGGAATTCAGCAGCACCCAAACTTCAGCAGAGTTTGCCAAACCTGCCCCAAATTGACACTGGGTGTGTTTGGCTCACTCCAACTATTATCAGACAAGGACAAAATAGCGTGCAATTATATGTGTGTAGTACATTGATATATTTATTGTGGCACAAGATAATTGGCAACTCACATGCAAAGGGTTAAAAGCATGCTCATCAGAATAATCATCATCAAGGTAATAGGGCATCTGGAGTGTTCTTAGTGCATCAGGAAGCCAAGGGGAGCCAGAATCCAGTGTAGAACATCACAAGGTTGGCTGCTGGAATACCTGTGGGACTGAGGAAACACCACAGGATGCCATACTAGACGTAGCATATACAAAACAATATACAATAAATATGCAATGGTAGAGGTGAAAAAAAGATTAGGCAACTCACATAGTGTGGAAAGAATTGGCACTTTCATGCAGGGTCCAGTCTGTGTTATCCTTCTGCAAAGGAGGGGGAACAGGAGTCACTCAAAGGTCAGCTGCCATAGTGGTTCAGATTTGTTAAGCAGGGACCAGCCAAGATGCAGGAAGCAAGTGGTGGGCTCCGTGGAGTGCACTGGATGTGATGTCCTGCAGCGGCAAGATGTCAGGGGGCGGAGGGTCACTCAGCTTATTTCTCAAGCCATGGTCCTGTGGAACCACCAATCTATGGTATTTATACTTATGTTGTGCTTTGTAGTCCCATATAAGTATAAATAAGACTGGGGGTTCCACAAGAGGCATAGCTTGAGAAAGAGTCTGGGTGGCCTCGAAACACATTGCCATGCCCCCGATATCTGGTCTGCTGTGTGCTCCATGGAGCTCACCACTCACTTCCTGCATCTTGGTCGGTCCCTGCCTAACAAATCTAGACCATAATGGAAGCTGAATTTTTAGTGACTGTTCCCTCTCCCATGAAGAACAGACCTATATGACAGCACCAATTGTTTCCACCCTATGTGACTTTCCTAATCCTTTGTGCACCTGTACTTTTGTATTGTATATGCTGCACTTCATATGGTGCCCTCTGGTGTTTACTTTTTCAAGGCACTGTATAAATACAATTTTATTTTTTATTCTTGCCTGATAAAGTATTCATACCCCTTGAAATTTTCCACATTTTGTCATGTTACAACCAAAAACATAAATATATTTTATTGGGATTTTATGTGATAGACTAACACAAAGTGGCACATAATTGTGAAGTGGAAAGAAAATGACAAAACGGTTTTCAACATTATCTACAAAAAAAAATATCTGAAAAAAGTGTGGCGTGCATTTTTATTCACTCCCCTTTACTCTTATACCCCTAACTAAAATCTAGTGTCACCTAATTAGTAAATAGAATCCACCTGTGTGTAATTTAATCTCAGTATAAATACAGCTGTTCTGTGAACCCATTTGTTAGAGACCCTTAATAAACAAACAGCATCATGAAGGCCAAGGAATACACCAGACAGGTCAGGGATAAAGTTGTGGGGAAGTTTAAAGCAGGGTTATGTTAAATAAAAATATCCCAAGCTTTGAACATCCTACAGAGCACTGTTCAATCCATCATCCGAAAATGGAAAGAGTATGGCACAACTGCAAACCTACCAAGACATGGCCGTCTACTTACATCGACAAGCCGGGCAAAGAGAGCATTAATCAGAGAAGCAGCCAAGAGGCCCACGGTAACTCTAGAGAAGCTGCAGAGATCCACAGCTCAGGTGGGTGAATCTGTCCACAGGACAACTATTAGTCCTGCACTCCACAAATCTGGCCTTTGTGGAAGAGTGGCAAGAAGAAAGCCATTGTTGAAAGAAAGCCATAAGAAGTTTGCAGTTTGTGAGAAGCCATATGGGGGGACACAGAAAATATGTGGAAGAAGGTGCTCTGGTCAGATGAGACCAAAATTTTACTTTTTGGCCTAAAAGCAAAATGCTATGTGTATTGGATTGGGTATTCTTTCCAATAAACATTTTCACCACATTCACTAAGCTGAGGGAAAACTCCCTTGCAAAGTGAAAAATCCCCTGCAAGGTGAACATCCTATTTGTCTTTAGTAACAAACCCAATGCCTCTACATTTACTATCAACATTGCTGAGTGACCTATGTTTGTCTACCATGTATTTTAAGTACATGATACTTCTGCTCCAAAATCAAAGCGCTGATCCACCCCCTACTACTGTCCAACCCTCATAGTCCAGTGAGGCTGCTCTTCATACCAATAAACCAAAAGTCAGGCTTGGGATGGATTTAGGGATGATGCAAAGTACAGACAAGGCAAAAGACAAGGGAGTGAATGAGTAGCTTTTTTTTTTTTTTTAACATAAATCTTAATGAAACAACTATTTTCTATAATCATGGATAAGTTAAGTTAATGTCCTTATCCATAGCTTCAGTTATGAAATGAATTGAACTGCCTGGTGTCTAATGGAATATATATATATATATATATATATATATATATATATATATATATATATATATATACCGTATTTATCGGCGTATAAAACGCACTTTTTTCCCCTTAAAATCAGGGGAAAATCGTGGGTGCGTGTTATACGCCGATACTCCGTCGAATTCCCCTGCTGAAAACGAGCGAGAGGAGCGAGCGGAGCCGAAGCCGAAGTACAATCGGCTTTACTCGGCTCCTCTCGCAGTCCCGCCCATCTCTGACTGCGCCGCTGACATAGAGAAAGCCGAGTGTACTTCGCCTAGTCTCGGCTCCTCTCGCAGTCCTGCCTGTGACTGTGAGCAGACACGAGTCTAGGCGAAGTACACTCGGCTTTCTCCGTCAGCGGCACAGTCAGTGGAGATGGGCGGAACTGCGAGAGGAGCCGAGTCCAGCCGAAGTACACTCGGCCCCGCTCGCTCCTCTCCACAGAAATCGGCGCCAAATTTTAAAAACCGCCGGGACTGACACGATCGCAAAGGCACTGGGCAAGGCTGCAGATGGACAGATGAACACTGGGCACGGCTGCAGATGGACAGATGGACACTGGGCACGGCTGCAGATGGACAGATGGACACTGGGCAAGGCTACAGATGGACACTGGGCACGGCTGCAGATGGACAGATGGACACTGGGCAAGGCTGCAGATGGACAGATGGACACTGGGCACGGCTGCAGATGGACAGATGGACACTGGGCACGACTGCAGATGGACAGATGGACACTGGGCAAGGCTGCAGATGGACACTGGGCAAGGCTGCATGCTGCATTTAAATGTAAGTTTTTTTTCCTTGAATTTCCCTCCTAAAAGTTTTTTTCCTTAAAATTCCCTCCTAAACTTGGGGTGCGTGTTATACGCCGGTGCGTGTTATACGCCGATAAATACGGTATATATATATATATATATATATATATATATATATATATATATTGTGAGGGGGTTAGCTCGGCAGCGGGTATGTGTGACCCCCGGGATGGGCTCCCCACCCAAAAACAGGCCCAGCAGACGGAGGTTGTGGTTTTCAAAATCAAAAAGGTGCGGTTTATTTTCTATTTACAGTGACAAAAACACAGCAAGGCAAAAAAAAACATAAACAAAATAAATCCTGGTCAACTTGACCTCTGACTAAACTTACAGGTTTCCTAACTAACGACTGGGATCAGCCTAGTGCTGTCCTAGTCCCTGGTTTTAAATGTCCAAGCAAAATGTAGCCACACAGGCTTTCTCTCACCGCACAGGGGTTCACTCTCCCTAGACAGTCCACACAGGTCTGCTTCCAGGCATGAGCTAACATCTAATGAATCTGGGAGTTTTTATAGAGGCCTAAATGAGCTGACAAGCTTCAGCTGGCCTCATCAACTCCCTGTCTGCACGACGCCCAGCCCTCTCCCTAGAGGTATGAGTCATCAATGAGCCCACTAGTCTCAGCTGGGCTTCATTAACTCTCTACCTAGTTGTATAAATCGGCGTAAAGCCTGAATCTGGGCGAAATATATCTACCCCCCTGGATGCAACCAGGTGACTTTACCTTCCTGCTGTCACATACCCCCCCCTCTTGTTTTAACCTCGGGGTTGGAACACCAGCAATCAGGCATTCATGTACTCGAGACAAAGCATCCACATTCCCCATTTGAACGCCAGGGCGATGCTTTACTGTGAAGTTGAATTCCTGGAGGGCCAGGAACCACCTATTCACTCTTCTATTTGTTTCCTTGTTTTGAGCCATCCACTTTAACGGAGCGTGATCCGTAACCATGTCAAAGTGCCTACCTAGCAGGTAGTACCGAAGGGAATCTAGAGCCCACTTCACCGCTAAACACTCCTTTTCAACGGTGGCGTAATTTACCTCATGGGACTTCAACTTCCTGCTGAGGTAAATGACTGGGTGCTCTTCCCCGTTCCAGACCTGGGACAATACTGCTCCTAACCCCACATCTGACGCATCACTTTGTACGACAAAGTCTCTAGAGAAGTCGGGTGAGTACAACACTGGCTGGCTACATAAAGCTTGTTTCAAGAACTGGAATGCTGCCTCAGCCTCGGGGGTCCATTTAATCATGACCGACCCTTTCCCTTTCGTCAGGTTGGTTAGGGGCACAGCCTTAGAAGCAAAGTGGGGAATGAAGCGCCGATAATAACCCGCGATTCCCAGAAAGGCCCGTACCTGCTTCTTGCTGTTGGGACGTGGCCAACTCTGGATGGCCTCGACTTTGTTGAGTTGGGGTTTTATCACTCCCCTGCCAATGGTGTACCCAAGATATTTGGCCTCCTCCTGCCCAATGGTACACTTCTTGGGGTTAGCCGTAAACCCCGCTTCCCGGATAGAGTCTAGGACTGCTTGCACTTTTGGCAGATGTGAGGCCCAATCTGTGCTATGGACAATTACGTCATCCAGGTAAGCCGCAGCATACTTCCGATGGGGCCTCAGTATCTGGTCCATTTTCCGCTGGAATGTGGCCGGCGCATTCTGTAACCCGAACGGCATTCTCTTATATTGGAACGCCCCGTCTGGGGTTACAAATGCGGTTTTCTCTTTGGCCGACTTGGCCAGGGGAATTTGCCAATACCCTTTTGTGAGGTCAAGAGTCGTCATGTATCGGGCTGTTCCCAGCCGGTCGATCAACTCATCTATACGTGGCATGGGGTAGGTGTCAAATTTTGTAACTTTGTTCAACTGACGAAAATCGTTACAAAATCGCCAGCTCCCATCCGGTTTAGGCACCAACACAATGGGACTAGACCAATCACTTTGGGACTCCTCTATCACCCCTAAGTTCAGCATTTTCTGTACTTCCTCCCGTATTGCCTCCCGTCGGGCCTCTGGGATCCGATAGGGTTTTAACTTCACCCTTTCACCGGGCGGGGTAATAATGTCATGCTCTACCCCAGATGTTTGTCCCGGCAGCTCAGAGAATACCTCCTTGTTGCGAAGCACAAACTCCTTAACCTCCTGTTGTTGGGGTTGTGACAAGGTGGCTGCGATTCCAACCTCAGGAATCACGCAACCAGTTTGAGCTGGTGACCAAGTGTCTGCGACTAGGGACTCTCTATCCCTCCAGGCTTTCAACAGATTAACGTGATAGATCTGTTCGGGCTTTCGCCTTCCTGGTTGTCTGACCTTGTAATTCACTTCGCTCACTTTTTCCATTATCTCGTAGGGGCCTTGCCATTTGGCAAGGAATTTACTTTCAACCGTAGGGACAAGTACCAATATCCTATCCCCCGGGGAAAAGGTACGGGTCTTGGCTCCACGGTTGTACACTCTCTGCTGTGCCAACTGCGCTTGGGCCAAATGTTCCTTCACGATGGGCATTACCTGTGCAATTCGATCTTGCATCAGGGCGACATGCTCAATCACACTCCTGTGGGGAGAACTCTCACTTTCCCAAGTTTCCTTGGCAATATCCAACAGCCCTCTTGGGTGTCTCCCATACAGTAACTCAAAGGGGGAGAATCCCGTAGAGGATTGGGGCACCTCCCTAATAGCAAACATCAAATAAGGAAGTAGACAGTCCCAATCCCTTCCATCTCTATCCACCACTTTCTTCAACATTTGTTTTAGGGTTTTGTTGAATCTTTCAACCAGCCCATCGGTTTGGGGGTGATACACAGATGTACGCAATTGCGTCACTTTGAACAATTTACACAGCTCTTTCATAACCCGGGACATAAAGGGTGTACCTTGGTCCGTAAGCAGTTCTTTACAAATACCCACCCGGCTAAAAACAAGAGATAGCTCTTTGGCTATGGTTTTGGCCGAGGTATTTCTGAGAGGGATCGCTTCTGGATAACGGGTGGCATAGTCCATTATAACCAATATGTACTGGTGCCCCCTAGCGGACTTGATTATAGGACCTACCAAATCCATTGCGATTCTCTCAAACGGGACCTCAATGATGGGTAGAGGGACCAGCGGGCTACGGAAATGTGGCATCGGGGCCGACCTCTGACACACAGGGCAGGAGGAACAATAATTTTCTATGTCCTTCATCACCCCAGGCCAATAGAATCTCTGTAATACCCTCTCTCGGGTTTTCTCTGTCCCCAGATGACCTCCAAGAATGTGCCCATGGGCCAACTCCAACACCAACTTCCTGTAAGGTTTGGGCACCACAAGCTGCTCAACGGTTTCTTCTGCCCTTTTTGCCACCCGATACAGTAGGTCCTTCTCTACGCTGAAGTATGGGTAAGTGCCGGTATTATCTGGGTTCACTAACTCGCCATCTATTTTCACTACGTTTTCCCGTGCCTTTATTAGGGCGGGGTCTTTCAACTGTTCTGTGGCAAAGTTTTCCCTGTGAACCTCAAGATCAGAAAACTCCACAGACGGTAGGTTTTCGTCTGAGGAGGTGGGCTCCTCTCCAGTTTCTTGAGTCTCCCCTGCCAATACTGACAAGGGAAATTCCGGAGAGTCCTCACCACTCTCAGGGGAGTTCTGGCTATCACATTCCTGGTACATAGGGGCACCAGTGGGGGGCTCAGGATCATCCCACAGTTCCCAGAACTTCGGAAAATCCCTTCCCACAATGGCGTCATGCGGTAACTGAGATACTAAGCCCACTGGATGAGAGAGGGTACCTTTGGGGGTCTCGAAACACACTGTAGTCACTGGATACTCTCGGGTGTCCCCATGCACACAGATAACGGCTACCTTGCTATTCCCAGAGACCTCTGTTTTAACTAACTCAGCCTTTATCAGGGTCACAAGGCTACCTGAATCCAGCAATACCACAACATTTCTACCATTAACACACATTTTGCATAAATGTTTCTCAGTTCCTCGAATGGCAGTGCATGCGACTGTCGCACACAGCGACTGACGTCTGCCCGTCAGAAAGTCACACTGCATGGGTTCCTCCACAACCGGGCAATTGGCTGCAATATGTCCCGCTTGCCGGCAGCGGTAGCAAACGATCCTTCTTGCCGCCTCTTGAGCCGCTGATTTCCCAGGCTGTTCTCGCCAAACTTGGGGTAGAGCTCCCACCCTCTCACTCTCTCCACCCTTACCCCTTGGAATCATCTTATCCGCCCCTGGGGATGGTCTGGTCTTAGGGTGGAAAGTCCGAGTGTCTCTGGAAGAGGCCGTCAGGTTCTCTGTAGCCAAGTATTTCTCCACACGATCCACAAGACCATCGGCCGTCTCTGGGTCTCCATGGCTTACCCACTTTTGGATGGCAGTAGGAAGAGCTCTCAAAAACCGATCCATTACAACACGTTCCACAATCTTTGGTGCGGACAAAGTCTCTGGCTGTAGCCACTTTCTGCTCAGGTGAATGAGATCATACATTTGAGACCTGGGGGGTTTTCCAAGCTGGAAAGTCCAGTTATGCACACGCTGAGCCCGGACAGCCAGGGTGACACCCAGCCTTGCCAATATTTCAGCTTTTAGCATCACATAGTCTTTTGCTTGGTTAGGCTCTAGGTCATAGTAAGCTTTCTGCGATTCACCAGTTAACAGAGGAGCCACTAGTCCAGCCCACTGCTCCTCAGGCCACTCTTCTCTTTCAGCGGTCCTTTCAAATGTGGTCAAAAATACCTCTGGATCATCCTCTCCAGTCATTTTTGTCAATAAACGACTCACCCCAAAGGACGCGGTATTAGTGGGACGGCTTTCCTCACTGGTCTGCGGACGTTGCTGCATTACTGCTTCCATCTGTTGTTGTAGTCTCTGCTCTTGCTTCTGCAACAGGTCTATGAAGCGGGCCTCAGATTGCTGTTGGGCTTGTTGCTGAGCCTCCAGACTCTGTTGTAAAGTTGCAAGGCTCTGTTGATGAGCTTGCTGCTGGGCTGCAAGGCTCCTTTGCAAACCTGCATTTGTCTGCTGTTGATTGGCATTTGCTAGAGCCAGCTGTTTCAGTATCTCCTCCATGCTGGCTTAAAAAAAACTGCCACTGGTTCTCCACCAACTGTGAGGGGGTTAGCTCGGCAGCGGGTATGTGTGACCCCCGGGATGGGCTCCCCACCCAAAAACAGGCCCAGCAGACGGAGGTTGTGGTTTTCAAAATCAAAAAGGTGCGGTTTATTTTCTATTTACAGTGACAAAAACACAGCAAGGCAAAAAAAAACATAAACAAAATAAATCCTGGTCAACTTGACCTCTGACTAAACTTACAGGTTTCCTAACTAACGACTGGGATCAGCCTAGTGCTGTCCTAGTCCCTGGTTTTAAATGTCCAAGCAAAATGTAGCCACACAGGCTTTCTCTCACCGCACAGGGGTTCACTCTCCCTAGACAGTCCACACAGGTCTGCTTCCAGGCATGAGCTAACATCTAATGAATCTGGGAGTTTTTATAGAGGCCTAAATGAGCTGACAAGCTTCAGCTGGCCTCATCAACTCCCTGTCTGCACGACGCCCAGCCCTCTCCCTAGAGGTATGAGTCATCAATGAGCCCACTAGTCTCAGCTGGGCTTCATTAACTCTCTACCTAGTTGTATAAATCGGCGTAAAGCCTGAATCTGGGCGAAATATATCTACCCCCCTGGATGCAACCAGGTGACTTTACCTTCCTGCTGTCACAATATATATATATTTTTTTTTTTTTAAGTTGGAAAACCACAGATGATTACTTTATTCTATTTTTCATTTGGTACATTTTTTCTATCCCATGTTTTTATATTTGATGTTTAACCACTCCCATACTGGGCACTTATACAGCTTCCTGCCCAGACCAATTTTCAGCTTTCGGCGCTGTTGCACTTTGAATGACAGTTGTGCGGTTGTGCTACACTGTACCCAAACTAAATTTTTATCATTTTGTTCCCACACATAGAGCTTTCTTTTGGTGGTATTTGATCACCTCTGCGATTTTTATTTTCTGCTAAAATAATTTAAAAAAGACCGAAAATTTTGAAAAAAACAATTTTTTTTGTTTCAGTTACAAAACTTTGTAAATAAGTAAGTTTTCTCCTTCACTGATGGGCACTGATGGGGCTGCACTGATGGGTACTGATAAGGCGGCACTGATGGGCACCGATAGGCGGCGCGGATGGGCACCGATAGGCGGCGCGGATGGGCACCGAAAGGCGGCGCGGATGGGCACTGATAAGTGGCACGGATGGGCATGGATGGGCACTGATAGGTGGCATGGATGGGCACAGATAGGCGGCACGGATGGGCACAGATAGGCGGCACGGATGGGCACAGATGGGCATGGATGGGCACTGATAGGTGGCACGGATGGGCATGGATGGGCACTGATAGGTGGCATGGATGGGCACTGATAGGTGGCACTGTAATGTGTTAATGGATGCCAATCAGTGCCAAACAATAATGCCTGCCAATCAGTGATGCCCATTGTGGCCACTGATTGGCATCCATTAGGGGCACTGATTGGCATCCATTAGGGGCACTGATTGGCATCCCTGGTGGTCTAGGGAGGCATACCTGGTAATGGACATCCCTGGTGGTCCAGTGGCATCCCTGGTGGTCCAGTGTGGGCATCCTCGGGGGGGCTGTGTTGATAATTGATCAGCACAAACCCCCCCTGTCAGAGGAGCAGCCGATCGGCTCTCCTCTACTCGCGTCTGACAGACGCGAGTGAGGAAAAGCCGATTACCGGCTTTTCCTATTTACATGTGATCAGCCGTGATTGGACACGGCTGATCACGTGGTAAAGAGTCTCCGTCGGAGACTCTTTACGTAGATCGGTGTTGCGGGGTGTCAGACTGACATCCCGCAGCAACGATCGCCGCGATGCACGCCCCCGTCATATGACGTCCAGTCAGGATTTTAAAACCACTTTGCCGACGTCAATCCGTTATAGGGCGGGCGGCAAGTGGTTAAAAATAGATTTGACATTATTTGGACTTACCCATATTTATCGGCGTATAACACGCACAGGCCTATAACACGCACCCTAACTTTAAGAGGGACGTTTCAGGAAAAAAACTTTCCACAGCCCCCTGCGTATAACACACAGGCACAGTTTACCCTCCATTTTCAGGGTAAAAAAGTGAGTGGTATACGCCAATAAATACAGTATTTAATTTTTAAATGACTGCATACTAGGTTAGATGTAAATATTTGGATTTTAGTAATGGGGTTGAAGGTAAATATATGTTATAGGTGATCTTTAATTAGGTTTGGGATCTTTTGCTTGCTGCAGAGTTTAATGCCGCGTACACACGATCGTTTTTAATGACAAGAAAAATGAAATTTTTTAAAATGGTCATTAAAAATGATTGTGTGTGGGCTTTCCAGCATTTCCCCTGATGAAAAAAACGCAGAGAATCACAACGAGAAAAAATGTAACATGCTCTAATTTTTCACGTAGTTTTTCTCATCATGAAAAACGGCCGTGTGTAGGCTTTAACGACGTGAAAAAAAATGTGCATGCTCAGAATCAAGTAAGAGACAGGAGCGCTCGTTCTGGTAAAACTAGCGTTCGTAATGGAGATAGCACATTTGTCACGCTGTAACAGACTGAAGAGCACAAGGCTGAAAAGCGCAAATCGTCTCTCAACAAACTTTACTAACATGAAGGGTGGCGCCATCCAAATGGAACTTACCCTTTATAGTGCCGTCGTACGTGTTGTACGTCACTGCGCTTTACTCAAACATTTTTTTCCACGATAGTGTGTAGGCAAGGCAGGCTTGAGAGGAAACACGAAAAATCACGTCAAGAAAAATTACGTTTTTTTCAATGACATTAAAAACGATCGTGTGTACGCGGCATAAGCCCCAACTTTGATATTAATTCAAAGAATGTCTTGCAGGCAAATGTCACTTTTTTTTTTGAGAATCCTATTATGACCATATTCAAGACTGGGAGCTAGATGTTTGCCTGGGGCAACTAAATCAATGGTACTTAAGGAATTAGAAAGAAAGCCTCAGGATAAGGTCCATCTTTATGGCCATTTTAAAGTTACACAGTATAAATACGAAATAACCCAAATTAGAAAACCTCACACTCTTAATTGCTATTATTATTATTATTATTATTAATTGCTATTTAAACTCAAAATATTGTGAAAATGTTTTGATTAAAAATGGTTTTAAAATACTTTTGAATAAAATGCTGTTCTTTCTTCCCAAATTATCTTATGAAATAGCATTTCAATCTGTAGTTTAGAAAATGAATCCTCACAAGAACACATTCATTTTTACTTATTCTATTTGTTACTCATTATTTTGTTTAACAGGATTTCTCTGTACTAGTTACAACAGCCTGCTTGTCGCAGTCATTCTAGGTCTGAATGGTGGTTTCCAGACTTGAAGAGAAAACATGGGAATAAATATAGGCAGTCATTCAATGAAAAAAGGGATTTTTATAACAGCTTACCTGTAAAATCCTTTTCTTGGAGTACATCACGGGACACAGAGCGACTTAGTCATTACTAATGGGTTATATAGATACCTTCAGGTGCTTGCACTGGCAACTTCCAAAACCGGAAGTACCCTCCCCTATATAAGCCCCTCCCATCCGGGAGCACCTCAGTTTTGTAGAAAAGCAATAAGTGTCCCAAAAAGAGGGGTGGGAGCTCTGTGTCCCGTGATGTACTCCAAGAAAAGGATTTTACAGGTAAGCTGTTATAAAAATCCCTTTTTCTTTTTCGTACATCACGGGACACAGAGCGACTTAGTCATTACTAATGGGACGTCCCAAAGCAATGCCAAATGAGGGGAGGGATACACTATACATAAGCTGGGCGCCATCAGGCATGAGGCTCTTTTGCGGCCTGCAACACACTGTGCCCAAAGGCGACATCCTCCTGACTTCTAACGTCTACCTGGTAGAATCTAGTAAACGTGTGTACTAAGGACCATGTTGTGGCCTTACAGACTTGAGCCAGGGAGGCTTGGTGATGCACTGCCCATGAAGTTCCAACTGCTCTCGTGGAGTGCGCCCTAACTTTGAACGGAGGTGGTCTCCTTTTCAAGCCATAGGCTTGTATTATGACCTGTCAAATCCACTTGGCTAAAGTAGATTTTTGATGCTGCCTGACCCTTTCTGGGGCCTTCCGGCAGAACAAACAAAGTATCCGTTCTGCGAATCTGAGCAGTGGCTTTTAGATAAGCTTTAACTGTTCTTACTACATCCAAAGAATGCAATAACTTTTCCTCTACCGAGCTAGGTTTGGGGAAAAAAGAAGGAAGAACCACATCTTGGTTCAAATGGAACCTCGATACCACCTTAGGAAGAAAGGCTGGATGAGGACGTAATACTACTCTGTCCTTATGGACAACCAGATATGGCTCCTTACAGGACAAGGCGGCTAATTCCGATACTCTTTTAGCCGAACAAATGGCTACTAAGAAAAATCAATTTCCTGGTGAGAAGAACCAAGAAAATGTGCCGCAATGGTTCAAATGGTTGTTTCTGTAGAACCGACAGAACCAGGTTTAAGTCCCATGGACATATGGGAATATTAACCGGAGGGCTAATACGCATCACTCCTTGTATGAAAGCTTTGACTAATGAATGCAAAGCCAAGGGCCTTTGAAAAAATATTGACAAGGCCGTCTGACCCTTGATAGTACGCAAGGCAAGCTTCCTATGTACAACCCACTGTAGGAAGTCCAGAATCCTATCTATTACGTACTTACGTGGATGCCATTTCTTGGCCTCACACCACGTGATGTACGCCTTCTAGATCCTATAATAGATCTGCCTGGATACCGGCTTCCTGGCATTGATCATGGTAGATACCACAGGATTAGCGAGCCCTCTCTTTTTTAGAATGTGGGCTTCAATAGCCAGGCCGTCAAACCTAGGGCTGGTAAGGAAGGGTAGTATATCGGTCCTTGCGAAAGCAGGTCCGGACGATGTGGGAGGGTCCCAGGACTTCCCACTGACATTTTTACAATCTCCACGTACCATACCCTTCGGGGCCACGCTGGAGCCACCAGAATCACTGGTTTCTTTTCTACCCTGATTCTGCGGATTAATCGCGGTGGGAATGCATATATCAGCTTGAACTGATCCCAAGGGAACACTCGGGCATCCGAACCGCAAGCTAGGGGATCCCTTGTGCGAGACACAAATCTGTCCACCTTTGGGTTGAATCTGGATGCTAGCAGATCTACATCCGGTGTTCCCCACCGCTGGCATATTGCCTGGAAAACCTCGGGCATAATTGCTGGTGACTTAAAAAGTCCGCTCTCCAATTTTCCACTCCTGAGATGAAAACCGTGGATATGGCTGGGACATATCTTTCTGCCCATTCCAGGATGCAATTCGCTTCCCTCTGGGCTGCACGACTCCTGGTGCCACCCTGGTGATTGATATATGCCACTGCTGTGGCATTGTCTGATTGAATTCTGACAGGGGACCCTTGGAGTTTGGATGTCCATGCTACTAGGGCATACCGGGCTGCTCGTATCTCTAAGAGATTGATGGGCAGGGCCTTCTCTGCTTCTGACCACTTGCCCTGGAGAGACCATTGCTCCAGTACTGGCCCCCCAGCCTATGAGGCTGGCATCTGTAGTGACCACCTTCCAAGAAACCGGACTGAAGGGTTTCCCTTTTTCCAGATTCTGGGGCACCAACCACCAATGGAGGCTCTTGCGAACGGAAGGGGACAGGGACATTGGTAAGTCTAAAGCCTGAACTTTTTTGTTCCAGGCTGACAGTATGGCCCTCTGCAAGTTCCTTGAATGGAATTGACCGTAGGGTACTGCTTCGAATGAAGCCACCATTTTCCCAGCAGCCTCATGCACAGGCGTATGGATGGTTTTCTTTTTTGTACCCACTAAGTGGGTCAAATCTTTCAAAGACGACACCTTCTCTGGAGGTAAGAAAATCTTTCTCTGATTTGAATCCAGTCCTAGCCTCCAAGAATTCCAGACTTTTGACTGGTTTTTGGGGCTGACTTGTCTCGGTTGATAATGCAACCGTGAGATTCCAGATACTTGACTGTCTTGTGAACGACCACTTCTAGTTTTTTCCACTGAGTGGTCTATCAGCAACAAGTCGTCTAGATATGCCATTATCGTTACACCTTGTGTTCCTAGTTTGGCCAATCGTAGGGCCAGAATTTTGTGAACACTCGTGGTGCTGTGGCCAGACCAAAAGGTAAGGCTCTGAACTGAAAATGGCGCCCTTCTACTGCAAAGCGTAGAAATTTCTGGTGGGCCGGACAGATGGGAATATGCAAATAAGCATCCCTTATGTCGATCGAGGCTAACCATTCCTGCCCTTGTAGGACGGTGGCCACCGATCGGATCGACTCCATCCGAAAAGTCCTGATATGTAGGAACTTGTTTAGCCCTTTTATATTTAATATGGGCCTCACGTCCCCATTTAGTTTGGGGACTGTGACAAGGTTCGAGTAAAACCCGAACCCGCTTTCTTCCAAGGGAACCTCATGATTACCCTTGGAGCAATAGTTGTTCTAGTGCCAGAAGGAGGGATCCTCTCTTCTGGGGATCGCTTGGCACGTTTGACCTCATAAGATGGGCAGGAGGAATGTCTTTTAACTCCAGCCTGTATCCCAGACTTACTGTGGAGATCACCCATCTGTCTCTGATGGTGTCCCGCCATGGTCTCTGTGAACAACTGAAGTCTTCCCCTCACCCGATTGAGTGGGGGCAACCCTTCATGACTTGGGGGGAGGTTTTGTACCTCTCTTGACCCAGGGTTTCTTGTTACCCTGTGATTGTCCCTGATTTCTGCCCCCTGGATTTGACCGCGGAGGCCGTCGGAACTGTTTCACAGACGATGTGCCAGGGACTGGAGAAGTAGGCCTCTTAAAAGAAGGACTTCTACCCTTGTTCTTAACCGGCAAGAGTGTACTTTTACCGGCAGAAGTTTTCTGGATATATTTGTCCAGATCTTCTCCAGATAAGCGTTCTCCATGAAATGGGAAGCTAATCAGCAATTTCTTACAGGGAGCTTCAGCAGACCAGTTTTTGAGCCATAGAAGCCTACGCATATGTCTACAGACAGCGTAAAGCGGGAGGCCTGTTGGATTGTATCCTTTATGGCGTCCACCGCAACACAAGGCTCTAGGTAGGTCAGCTAGGGCAAGAGCCTGCTGATCTGGTAAGTCCCTTAAGACTTGTTTCAACTGATCTTTCACCGCTTGGCAGACTCCAATCGCTGCTACTGCAGGTTGTGTCACCATGCTTGCTGTAGAGAAAGCAGATTTTAGTAAAGACTCCAATTTTTTATCTATTGGGTCTTTGAACATTGGAACATTATCTACTGGACATGTCAGTGATTTATTTACACAAGAGATGGCTGTGTCCACTGTACGGACCCTCCATTTTTTTATGAACTTATCCTCCATGGGATAGATCACTGGAAATCTCTTGGGGGGAGTAAATATTTTAACAGGATGCTCCCAATCCTGGTAAATAAGCCCTTCCAATAAAGGTTGGATTGGGAAGGAACAGACAGTCTGGGGGGCTTTCAGCGACCCCAGGCGAGGAAACAGTAGTGGTTGATGGTTCCGCCAGAGGCATTTAAAATGCTGCTCGGACCATGTTAGTCAGAGACTGAACCCATAATCTTTCAGCCTGAGATGCTGAGAAAGGTTCTTCCACTGTTGACTCCTCTATAACTGAATCAACCTCACCTGATCCCCTTCAGGTAGGTCGATCTCTGGGACTGTTCCTCCACTAACAGGCACTCTGCAGGAGGAGACGGAGATCGGACGCGCTTTTCCTGTGACAGGGAAGCAGCGATCAATGCTGTTAATCTCTCTTCCAATCCTCCCAGAGTTGAGGATAAAACCTCCCCTGTTATATATACAGGAGCAGGTGGACTGGGGACAGCCGCAGCACCAGGTACTCCTGCGGGGTTTCCTACGGCTACTGACCTCTGAAATTTCAGGGGAGATTGGCGCAGTACAGCATGCCCAAAATCCTCAGAGCCCGATGGAGACCCCTTTCGCTTCTTGGAAGATTTATTTCCAGAGCGTCTGGACGACATATCTATAAGCACAAAGCTGAGGTATTCCCGTCGTCATACACCAATTTTGCTGGTAATAGTCTAACACAGTTGCTGCTATATACCAGCTGGTGTCCACTAAAGTGTCTTTCTATGGGGATGCCTGCATCAACCGCCTCTGTGTGCCACCGTTTTGTTGCTAGCTCTGCTTGCATCCAGCTGACACTTGTACTGTGTCTTTTACACATGCTGGGACGCCTGCACATGCGCAGAAGCGCCACGGCGCGCATCGAGCGTCATCCACCCGCCCCGCCCCTTTTTTTTCATAGGAGGCGCGTGCACTTGCCCGCGCACGCGCCCGTGCGCCATTGGCACCCTTTTCGAAACCAAGCAGGGACTAGGAGCCAGGGCCCTTTTTGCCGGAGGGCCTGTGCGGTGGATGAGCGCAGCAACAGGGCAGAGGAAGTGGATTCCCACAGAGAACTTTACCAACTGCCTGGATCTTTTGACTTGAGAAAACCAAAGATCCACATGACAAGAAAAAATGGACCACAGCGGCCTCTAGTGGTTTAACACAGGTACCGCGGTCCTCTTTTTTTTTTTTTTTTCTTGACTACTATTAAAATTTTACATTTTCCAGTAGTTACAGGCATACACAGATATTAGCGGGAATACCGTTAGGTAACAGACAGAAAGACAAATTAGGCTTGGGGGTCCCCCAATAGAACCAAGTTCCTGGGGGCCCCCACTTACCTGTTCCCCGCCGCAGGACTCTGTTTGGTCCACAGAAGCCCAAACTTCACCTATCACGGCAGGCATTGTAATTAAACCTTCAGGGACCGGGTTCCCAAGGATTCCACTCCCCTGGACCTGTATAGCACCCTGCACAGAAAACATCTTGGTCGTGGGTATGACCAGAGCTCTGGATCCCAGGGTCCAGCCCTCCTAAGAGAGGCATTACAGGCAAAACCTTGCTCTTCTGCTGCAAGGCCCGGGTACCGACCGTTTAGCTATGAAGCTTTTTTGGTGGGATCCGGAACAGCTTACTAAGGCCCGTAAAAGAACCTGTACGCAAGCCCAGTGAAAACACATGTTACTCTTTGGCCAACACCTTAGACACTGGCAAAAAACTGAGGTGCTCCCGGATGGGAGGGGCTTATATAGGGGAGGGTACTTCCGGTTTTGGAAGTTGCCAGTGCCAGCACCTGAAGGTATCTATATAACCCATTAGTAATGACTAAGTCGCTCTGTGTCCCGTGATGTACGAAAAAGAAATCCCACTAGTATAGAAGGGTCAGAGTGATGGTGAGAGGGAAATAAAAATACTCACATACTCAGGTCAGATTAGATGCTAGTTAAAAAGTAAGTGAGATATTAACCACCTCAATACCGTAGACATACATATACAGCCTCTTACCAAGGTAGTTATACCAGGATCATGGCTGCAGCTATAGCTAGCTAGTTTCTACTGGTGATGATCTTTCTTGTAAAAGTGAAGTGAGTGGCTACTTTTACAGGCAGTGGAAGGGGTTACCCCCATCGCTGTCCAGTCACATCAGGTGCACTAGACAGACACTTCAGTTGTTTCTCAACCTCTGATGTCAGAATCCCCCCCCCCCCCATGATCACTCGCAAATGCAAACATGCATGTAGATCCCACGTGTATATGTAAATGACGATCGCATCACACAGGTTAGGTAGTGCTGTTAACATCAGAGAGCAATAATCCTAGCACCAGACCTCCTGTGTAGCTATAAACAGGTAACCTGTAAGGGCTTTTAAAGCGTGGTCTATGAATAATTTAATGTTCTGTAGTTTGTTGCCGTTACATGAGTGTGCACAATTTTAAAGCATGACATGTTTGGTATCTATTAACACGGCGTATCATCTTTTATATTTGACCAAACATGGGTATTATATTGTGTATGTGTTCACTAAAATTAATTAACCACTTTAGCCCCGGACCATTTTGGCTGGTTAAAGACTAGGCCCCTTTTTGCGATTCGGCACTGCGTCACTTTAACTGACAATTGCGCGGTCGTGCGATTTGGCTCCCAAACAAAATTGACGTCCTTTTTTCCACACAAATAGAGCTTTCTTTTGGTGGTATTTGATCACGTCTGCGGTTTTGATTTTTTGCGCTATAAACAAAAATATAGTGACAGTTTTGAAAAAAATTGCATATTTTTTACTTTTTGCTATAATAAAATATCCCCCAAAAATATATAAAAAAACATTTTTTTTCCCTCAGTTTAGGCTGATACATATTCTTCTACATATTTTTGGTCACAATAAGCGTTTATTGATTGGTTTGCGCAAAAGTTATTGCGTCTACAAAATAGAGGATAGTTGTATGGCATTTTTATAAATATTTTTTTTTTACTAGTAATGGCGGTGATCAGCGATTTTTATCGTGACTGCGACATTATGGCGGACACATCGGACACTTTTGACACATTTGTGGGACCATTGTCATTTTTACAGCGATCAGTGCTATGAAAATGCACTAATTACTGTGAAAATTACACTTGCAGTGAAGGGTTTAATCTCTAGGTGGCGCTGTAGGGGTTGAGTGTGACCTAATAAGTGATTCTAACTGAACGGGGCGTGGCTTGGCGTGTGACATCACTGATCGTCGTTCCCTATGACAGGGAACAGACGATCAGTGACATTGCCACTAGGAAGAACGGGGAAAGGTTTGTTTACACTTTCCTCTCCCTGTTCTTCAGCTCTGTGACCCGATCACAGGACACCGGTGGCGATCAGGTCCACGGGTCCCGCGGGCACGGTCACGGAGCTTTGGACCGGGTCGCGAGCGTGCCGGCCGGCGTCGCGCGCGCGACCCACGGACAGGTTCTTAAAGGGGACGTACCTGTACGCCCTTGTGCCTGTTCGTGCCATTCTGTCGACGTACATCGTCGTACGGCGGTCCTTACGTGGTTAAAGTACATTTAATGTCACAATTCTGAAGTGCCAATTATTGTTTTCTGAAAGCCTGCAACAGTAGTTGTCAGAAAACCCAAACACTGGGGTTGATTTACGAATACTGGGGAGTGCAAAATCTGTGCAGCTGGTATCCAATCAGCTTCTAACTTCAGCTTGTTCAATTAAGCTTTGACAATAAAACCTGAGTTAATTGAGTACTGTCCATGATACTTTTTTTATTTGCACTAACATACAATTTTTCAGGACAAGCTTTCTTCAAGGTCCAAGCAGTACTGATTCACAAAAATTTTAGCAGAATGTTAAAACATAAAAAAAAAAAAAAAACTAAAAAAAACAACACAATCTGAGGGAAAGGAAAAAAATATAAAATAAAACACATACAAATCAATGTATATGGCAATGGTAATAAAGCCAGCAGCAGAGCTAGTGAGATAAGACAAAGGGAGAGCTATAGACTGGAGGGGGGATGATAGTCACAGAGGGGGTCGTAAAACTGTAGTATAATGGGTAAGGAAACCAATATCTAAATTAAGGTCGTTATTTTTTGTGTTAAATTGGTTTCGATGCAGAGCTGCACCAGATTTTGCCCTCTCCAGCTTTAGTAAATAAACCGCAGTGCCTGTATTTGCCCGGCTCCCTCGACAAAAGTAGAAAAAAATGTTTTACTTTTTTCATGCCTGGTGGTGCTGAATTATCCAAAATTGGATCCATGTATGGCCAGCTTTAGTATCTATCTCTTGTCTATCATCTTCAACACAAATAACAGAAGTGCACAAATGGGGAAAATTCTTAGGCTCTGTTCACACCTAGGCGTTTTTGGTCATTTTTCTGCTGTAAAGCCCCGTACACACGGTCGGACTTTTGCCCAATAAACTTCGTTTTAAGCAAGTTGGACCAACAATCCGACCGTGTGTACGCTCCATCGGGCAAACTTTTTTCGTTTGGTTTTGGATTTCATCGGACAAAAGTTGGGTCTGCAAACGGACAAACTTTTGCCCAACAAAAGTCCGATGGAGCAAAGTCCGACCGTGTGTACAGATAACCATCGGACTTTAGTCCGATGGACTAAACAACTAAATGTTAAAATCAACCAACAATAGCAGAAGTTGACCAAAGGGTGGCAGTAAAGATCAGAAAAGAGCAGAAAAAACATGTGATGTTGTAAGAAGTTTTAAGAAAGTTTGCAGAAAAGTCCGAGCGTGTGTATGCTATGGGTGTTCCCAACCAACTCCGTTCGGACAAAAAACCACGGAAAAGTCCGATGGAAGTCCGACCGTGTGTACGAGGCTTAAGTAGCTCTAAAAACGCCCAACAAGACAAATCCCATTCATTTCAATGGCCCCTCTTCACATCTGAGCGTTCTGTCACCTGAAGCAAAACGCCTGAAGCTCACAAAGGTACGGGAGCTTCTTTTTTGGCAGATTACAATCATTTTCTGCTTTTTTCATTGGTAACCTTTTGACCTGTGCAAATTCGCAGCAAAATCGCAGCAAAAAACGTGCGACTTTCTGCCTGAAAACAAAACGCCTAGGTGTGAACAGAGCCTTAAAGCTGGACTCAGGGATCATAATTCTTTCAGCTCTTACCTAGCTGGATCAACAATAAAGTTGCATTGAAATGTAATGGTGCAGGTGATGGCCATTGGGCACCACATCCCTATATGAATCACATAATAGAAAACATCCTTTTATATTAGGGATTTTTTTAGGTGCCAAAAAACATACACACAATAAGTTGCTGATCTACTCCCATGTGGTTCCATTTTAGCTAACAACTAAATATGAAACGATCATATGGGAGAGAGAGAGTAAGAACATAGAAGTTCAGTTGCACAATAGACCCAATACATTTGGATTCCACTAAAGTGTTCAAATATTGTTCTTCATAATAGCCTTATACATAAACTGAAGATGCCAGAATTAGGAGAGAATGTTTGTACATGGGAATCAAACTGGTTACAAGACAAAAAGTAAAATTATCTCAATTTAACCCAGCTAAAGGGGTGTGATTTCTGCCTCGCCAACAACAGTCTTAACATTTACAACTGGAAATATCAGGCACAATAGTTGTATAATGCTACACACAGTCATATAACTTGCTCTTGCATAATGATATCATGATGCTTTAGAAAAGGTACAAAAGAAAATTATGGAACCATAGCTAATTGAGCTATTTCTATGTAAGGGTTAGTCACAGAGTCAAAGAGCAAAATGTGAGCTTTTTATCTACACAAATTACTAGTCCAGAAAATTTTATTTTTTATTTTTTATGGTTTATCATGTCATAATGTCTAATGACAGAAAACTTCAAGAATAATAGAAATGAGATGCAATTTACATCTTTGCAGCAATACAGAATTGCTCATGTAAAAGCAAATCATTTCTTAACAAATAACGTATGAAATATTAAAGGACTCCTATTCATAGGCATTGTATACTTGACTACTTAATTTACTATAGTGTGCTGTCACAGCAACCCTGTTTGGTTGGAAAAAGCTTCTCAAGGCGAACTATATGCATTGCAAGGATTTTAGCAAACTTAAAGCGGAGTTCAAAAAAATAAATACATTTAAGTCAGCAGCTACAAATACTACAGCTGCTGACTTTTAAAATAACGACACTTACCTGTCCAGGGCGCCCACGATGTCATCACCCGAAGCCGACCTGTCCTTCAGCTCCCGGGTGCAGATGCCGGCATCTTCAGTAAGGGAAGCCTTGTGGCTTCACAGCCTGGTTCCCTACTGCGCATGCGCGAGTCACGCTGCACGTTCTGAGTGGTCCCTGCTGTCTTCTGGGACCTGTGTGTCTCCCAGAAGACAGTGGGGGGGACAGAGGAGGGGCCCAACATGGCATAGATTGCCGTGGATTCTGCGGCGATCTTTTGCCGGAAGGGAGAGAAAATACCTGTATTTGACTTTGTGCCTCTCAGCATCAAAGACTTCCAGGCTTGTGGATATTCCCCTCCTGGGTCTTTGCAGGATAAAACACAGCAGCTCTCCTTCACCACTCCACCAGCAATCTCCTCCAGTCCCCTGGCATCAGCTCTTCATTTTTATTGGAGCACCTTATGAAGTTATATCTTGGAGCACTTTAAGCACAAGACACTTTGTAAGAAATATTCTTTGGAACTTATTGGGACATTTTATTTGTGCATTTTTCACATGATTATTTTTGTTCACATAAATGTATATGTAATGAGGGTGTATGTATGGCAGAAATACTGTACTAAGTGGTAGCATGATACGGATGTGGATAGTGGTTTGCATATCATTAGTTATGCCTTTAATTGGATTTCTAGCAGTTTTATCATGGGGACATCGTATTGTGTCATCAGGACAGGTACCATTAGGCCACATGGTGCGTAGTCACAATGTTGTTATAATAATGGAGTCTGCTAAGAGATATCCATGTTGTATGCTGTTCAATCTTTGTCTTATACAAAGCCTTTCAAAAAGAAACCATCTTCCAAACTGCCTAGTCGTGTCTAATCTACATACTCTGAAAATTCTATTGTAAGATGCTCCTTTAGGAAAAAGCGTGAATATAATAATAAACATATTTCTTCTGTATCAAAACTACAGTGATATAAGTGTGAACTTCATTTTTGCTGTAATTTTTTCAAAACTGTTCTGTCCTTATTATGCATCTCTTGTTACGCCTTCACCAATGTGTATGCCTGTTATTTGACAGATAGCTTACCTTCCTCCTATTGATCAATAAATAGGACTGCACAGAAGTCCAGATAATTTGTAGAAGAGTAACAGGATGGTGTGAAACTGGAGATAAAGAAAGAGACTGAAGTCAAAACAAAGAGCTAAATTACAGTTAGCATAGCAATTTAAAAAACATGTACCGTATATACTCGAGTATAAGCTGACCCGAATATAAGCCGTGGCACCTAATTTTACCACAAAAAACTGGGAAAACATATTGACTCGAGTATAAGCCTAGGGTGTCCAGCTGCATGCCTCGCTTTGCCTCACTGTGACCATGTGCATGCCTCACTGTGTCCATGCCTCACTGTGCCCATGCCTCACTGTGCCCATGCCTCACTGTGCCCATGCCTCACTGTGTCCATGACTAGACTGACGTTTAACATGGGAGTCTATGGAAGGGGTTCCCGGCTTTGAAAAAACGGTGCTCCCCGGCCGTAGGTCCCCCAGACAACAAACGTTGCACATATGTAGAGGAGAAATGGGGCTACATGTGTGCCAAATTCCTACCCGGTACCGAGTCCCCAAACTCACCAGAGAAATTACCATTTAACATGGGAGTCTATGGAAGGGGTGCCGGCTTTGAAAACGTTTGGGGTCCAGGGGACCTACGGCCGGCCGGTACCGGGTCCCCAAAGTCCGGGAGATCAGGCGCAAAAAAGTGACTCGAGTATAAGCCGAGGGGGGCATTTTCCGCACAAAAAAATGTGCTGAAAAACTCGGCTTATACTCGAGTATATAAGGTATATTGGTTTTGTACATATTTTCTTTACTATAACCACTTGGCACCTAAGTAAATTCTGTCATTTATCTCATACATGTTAAAAATCCAAATTTTTTGCTAGAAAATTGTGATTGTTGCAATTTTTTATGTCTCACAATATTTGCACAGCCATTTTTAAAACACGTTTTCAGGAAAAAATACACGTTAATGAATTTTAGTGCACACACAACGCAATATAATATCCAATTTTTGGTAAAATATAAAAGATAATGTTAACACCAAACAACAGTACATTAAATTATTCATAGTCAATGCCTTAAAAGCCTTTATACTGTAGGTTACCAGTTTAAAGTTAAACAGGGGGGTCTGGCCAGGGGAGGGCTGGGCCAGGGGGCAGGGTGGCAATTGCCTCCCAGGCCGCCCTAACTTATGTTCAAAATGGCCGGCAGCCGCTGCCCGCTACCATTTTCTTTTTTATTCTGGTCTAGGAAGTCGGGCCGGGGGCATGGCCATGGTGGCTGACCACTAGCTGTTGCATTCCGGGAGTTGTAGTCCGCACTCAAGCTTCTGGTGGGTGGAAAACACAGCAGCGCAGAGGAAACTACAACTCCCTGGGACCGGATTCTTGGAAGCAGGCAGAGGCAGGGCATGCCAGGGAGTCGGGACGCAGGGCTGCAGGGCTGGGTGAAACTTGACCCCAGGATCAGGAGCGTTACCCCCCCCAGGAGACCGTGGCGTGCAAGGACCTGCTGAGATCGCTGAGGTGAGAGACCCTGACACCCCTAGCTGACCCCCCATCTCCCCCCCATACATCCCATGTAACCTTCCCCAGTGATCAGGCTGCATTGATGGGAACTGGAGTTGGCTGCACTGATGGGCACTGGTGAGGCTGCATTGAATATCCAGGTGGGCCATGGATGGGGAGCTGATTCAGCGGTTCAATGGGCCACTTGACTGGACTTGCCCCCCAGGCCTAAGGCCGCCAGCCGTCCCCTGGGTCTGGCACTAGAATTATTGCTCTTACTCTGATGTTAACAACTATAGCCCACATGTGTAGTGTGATTACCCCTTACATATGCATGCAGGTCCTAGGTACACATTTGCATTTGCTAGCAAGGACAAGGGAATAAGGGCGCTTTAAAAAAAATTTGTTTTGTTTTATGTATTTATTTACATTTTTCACACTGTCCCTTTATTGTTTATTGCTATCACAAAGCATAAAACAATATCCCTTGCGATGGCATGGGCAGCGGCAGGTCCTCTTTACTGGGACATCACGCATACCTGCATGAATACATGTATATTACAGTGCTGGTAATGAAGAATAATTTGACACATGTATACGCATACACACATTTATGTGCAATTTACTCAGGATTTTTTTTGTTGACAAGAATAAGCATCAGTAAATTATTAGGTTTGTGTGCAACTGGCCTAATGTTCCATCTACTGGCTGGATAGAATAGACTACATAATATATGAATGTGATATTTATTTTTGTCTGTCAAAAATAGAAGAATAATAATAGATCAAGAAAATATAGGTTAACTATCTCATGCTCTTAGGATGTACCCATGCGTCCTCAGGTTGAAGTGGTTATACAATTTTCTATATGGCTACATCCACTTGGGTGTAAAAATTTTACTGATCAAGAATGATTTTTCTAGCACATAAGTTCCTGCATAATGATCAGTAAATGCTAGCGTAAAACTGTTGTGGTTTTTTTTTTTTCTCCAAGACTTGCATCTGGCATAAGAGAATACATATCCCAGATAGCAAGCAATTGTGCTGCAAGTTTGAAAATTACTTGCTAAGCTATTGCTAGACTTGCCAGGCTTTACAAGTTTGTTGCACAATTGCAGCAAGTCCACATTGCATGACTCCAGACCAACTTTCGTTGCAAACATTCTGCAAGTCTGCTGCAAGTTCTGGTTCAGTTATGTTGTGCAATAGTCATCCCACCACAGGGGTCAGTGACTTGGAGAGCTCTTGCTGTAGACTCACCACTGCAACTTTGCTCTTGCTAGAGATTTGCCACGCAAATTTGCTACAAATTGGAAAAAGTGTCAACTAGAACTTGTGCTTCGAGTGCTCTGCAAGTGTACAACTTGCCAGTGAAAAAATGTGCAGCAAGTTAACAGACTTACAATTCAACACTGCCACACATTTGTGGCAAGTTATCCTTTGCTATCTGGGATGTCCTCAAATGCAAATTTTTGGATTTTGGGTTACGGATCTGAGTTTCAGTGCATGTTTATTGCACTGTGTTCAGATCTGTAAATACAAAAGGGCTAAAGTATTTTTCTTCCAGTTGTGTATGAAGCCTTTTTGTTTTATGGCTCTGTACTCATTGCTGTTACCGATCTTTACTTAGCTGTGTGCACTGTTCCATAGACAACAATGCATCTATATTTAGATCAGGAAAAATTTGGCATTTTTGTACTCCCATGTGCAAGAGGCCTTAGACTCATTTTTACACATTTACTGTAACTAAATAAATGGCTCAGTGCCAGGTTATAAATAGATAAAGGTAGCCTCAAAGCAACCCATAGGGCTTTTGGAATCCTTTGTTATGTATAAAGTAAAGTTTAAAACACTACATACACAGTATACAGTACATGTGTGCAAGCAACTAACAGCTTCCAGAAGCAATATATCAATAAATAAATTAACCATTTCAATCCAAATGGAATGTGACACCATCCTTTGCTTTCTATAGTAAGTTTAATATTGCTAATTGCTATCAGCTGAATGAGCAAGGATTCCGAGCAGTTCCAACTTTGTGTACAGTGCACAGGGAGGCAGGGGAAAGAGGACAACTATATAATGTACTTTTTACATTTTCCCTCTTCAATAACCATCAATAGATATAAAAGCGTAAACAAAAGTAGAGTAGAGTAAATTGAATTTTGGAGCTTGCAAGGGGGAATTACAAAATCAGTTAATACATAACCACTTTCTCTATAGAATCCCAACGTGTGCACTGTACTGGCCTAATCCAATAACACAACGTATCTTTAAGCTTAGGAGAATTATCATAATACATAAGTATGGACATATAAAGATAGAGCCAGTATGAAAGGGCATTATTATTTAAAATATGCGTACATGCTTAAGCAGCTTGAGTGGAACACAAACAAGACTTTGGTGTGTGAAGAAACTCATTTGCAGCCCAGTGAGGCTGCATAGCCGCAATATTGAGCAGTTGTGTCTACTTAACTACTTCTGACTACTAAGTATATAATGTATATCAAAATAGCTTATCTAAATTTTGATAAGTAAAACACTTCATGAGTTCAGTAGATGCATCGTATTTCCAAGTGCAACAGCCAAAATAGGACAGATATTGGAGTGGTATATATCTTCAGACAAGTGGGCAGAGAAAATGATAGTTGTAGAGTCAACAGGCCAATGGCCAGAAAACACAGACATACAAAATCTAGTTTCCAGACAAGTAAATGAAGCAAAGAAGGACAATATTAAAAGTAATAGGCCAATGATCAGGATAATCATAGGCAAGCTGAGCGCAAACACAGTCAATACAAGTCACAGGAAATAATCTAAGACATTTATAGTCAGACATTATGCAAACATAGACCATTATCAGAACATAAGCAAATAAACAAGCCTGTTTATCAGGCATATGCTTGAAGTTCTGGCCTTGCTTTTAAGTCAGGTGTGCACAGGAGAGACCTGAGCAGCAGTGCTGAATAACGACCAGCAGACAGCAAAGATTGAAGCTTGATCATTAAGGCCTACAGTATATGTGGTGTCAGTGAGCTCTGGTGCCGCATATAGGCACACCTGTGTGCTCCATAGACATGTGCATTCGTTTTCGTCCGAATGCATTTTCGTCCGAATTTCAGCTATTTTCGTTATCGTTTTAACAAACGAAAACGAAAGCACAGAATCCGAAAACCGAAAGATCCAACATAAACAAATGCTTTATTTTCGTTTTCGTTGCTACAACAGTTCGATATAGATAGGAGATTCGACGTGACGCTGACAATAACAATCTGTGTCTATCGAACCTGTGGTCGAATGTGCCTAACCTTAACTCTATTAGTCCAAGATTATTCTACATAGGAGAGAAAAGATTCGACATTATAGAGAGAAAAGATTCGACAAAGGAGAGAAAGATTCGACATAGGAGAGAAAAGATTCGACATAGGAGAGAAAAGATTCAACATTATAGAGAGAAAAGATTCGACATAGGAGAGAAAAGATTCGACATAGGAGAGAAAAGATTCGACATAGGAGAGAAAAGATTTGTTATTATAGAGAGAAAAGATTCGACATAGAGAGAAAAGATCACTGCTGGAATTGGGTGGGGGAAGTAAAATAAAAATAAAGTTGATGATGAATGTTATTGGCTGATTGTAACCAAAGAGGAGGAGCAGTAAAATAGCTAGAATGACGAAGATTCGACAAAGCATCGAAAGTTAGAAGATTTGACGGTGCAGCAAAACTGTACGACGCTGCAATCGTACATTTCCGGTCAAATGCATCCTCCCATAGGCTATAGAAGAATTCTAATGTTGGTTGACTAGTAATAGTAATGAATAAATATAATTATTACTAGACATACAACATTAGAATTCTTCTATAGCTTGTGGGCGGAACATTCGACCGGAAATGTATGATTGCAGCGTCGTACAGTTTCACTGCTCCGTCGAATCTTCTTTGAACTTTCGACAGACACCATAAGCCTTCAATGACAGATTCGACCTTAATTAATTCAGATTTTTGGACGAATGCAATTTCTAACGAAAAACGAAATAAATAAAAACGAATTTCGGGAGTAACTAAATAAATTTATTTTTCGTACGAAAACGAAATTCCAAAACAAAATATTTCAGTGTGCACATGTCTAGTGCTCCATAGCATTCCTCCATTACAGAGACTGAGCTATGAAGAACGGCTCCTGATCTAATAATGATCAGGAGCTGAGAGAACGGGATTGGCTGTCACAGTGATCGCAAGCCGTAAAACTTGCCCCTGCCTTTTTTCTCCTCTAAAATGGCGAAAAAAGATACTTCATATTATAAAAAAACAAACAAACAAAAAAAGTCTGTGTAAAAAAGATAAAGGTAAAATAAAGATAAAATATCTAGATCAGGGCCTGATCTACATTAGAGTCAAGGACTGGGTCAAAGTCAGAGTCAGTGTGTTGTATATAGGATTAAAAAAAAATGTTAGTGTCAATGTCACTGTGTTTAAAACAGAATTAAAAAACAAAAACAAAATGTACACTATTTTTCTAAGATTACTATTTATCCTGAAAAATCAGATGCGGATTGGCAGACCTTTTTCGGTCATGCCCCTTTGACAGAAGCTGGACGTTTTGCCGGCTTCTGTTGGACCGGCTGCCGTACACAGGGGCCGAATGTTGGCCGGTTTATATTGAACTGGCTGATACCACCCAATATTAGACCTGTGTGTACAGTGCTTTACCGTTGTTTCGTTTATATGTATGACTGAAGTTTGGTTTAAATATTTTAGGTAAAATATAGAAGTATTTTATACATAGGTATTTTACATTAGACATTAATCTAAATGTTTTAAACAATTGCTTCCAACTGGAGACCTTCTATAATAAATAAACACAATGTTATGAGGTTATTAAAATACAGTATGCTATCTATGCCTTTATAAATTAAAGTGGTTTAAAACGTTTTCTAGTAATGTATACTGCAGGCTGAAATGTCTGCATCTTTCTTGCTGTGCTTATCCTAAAAATTATAAATCAGTCAGATCAGAGCATACCCTCTGCATTTGCTTCAATTATGCATAGTTACTAAGAATGTTTTAAAGTCACTAAAGCATTGTGGAACTTGATCTTGACATTGAAGGAGCCTGTCCAAATGGCATCCACGGTAAATGTATATTAAACTCCAATGTCCTCCATTATCTGTACTATCCGTCTGCTGTAAATCTCATAAAACAGTGTCATATAATCCCAGAGAAGTAGACTTCAACACAGCTTGGAATATATACTTGTGACATGAGTATGCATTACAAATTGAATCAGAACTGCAAGATGAAGAATTCCCCTGGGGTGCTTGTGTTTTAGAAGATGCCGAGGAAAACCAAGAGGCTATTTCACACATTTCTAGCTTACTTCCTCATATTTAGCTCTTGAAAATAGAAATGTAAGCCTGCAAGATTGAACTCTTTCAGAAAGTGATATGTGGTCTGCATAATCTAAATGACATTCTGAAAACTGTCCGGCGGTGATCTTTGTTCACCAGTGGCTGACCATGATTTAAGGAAGGTGAATCTCTGAGTTTAACATGTAACAGACCATCTGTCGAGCTTACTAAGTAACAAAACACACTGAAAGCGGACTTGACATGTATCTGCTATGTTTCTATTTTTAGAGACTGTAGATAAAAAAAAAAATCAAAAGACTGATGATATAACTGGCATATTACAAAATAGGATTCAGGGTTATATCCTCATACGTATTAATATATTCAAGCTCATGCCTTCACAACCAGTGTAAAATATTGTATTAAACAGATGCATCAACATTCAAGATGCTGGAAGATAATGAAATAAGGCACTAAAAAGAGATTGCGTTGCTGAAGAATCTAAAAACAGAGCTTTGTGTAATTTAGGTCTTCAAAAAGAAAACCGTATTTATCGGCGTATAACACGCACCCTAACTTTAAGAGGGAAGTTTCAGGAAAAAAACTTTCCACAGCCCCCTGTGTATAACACGCAGGCACAGTTTACCCTCCATTTTCAGGGTAAAAAAGTGAGTGTTATACGCCAATAAATACAGTAAGTAAAACTTAAAATTCCACTTATCCTTGCAAGAAAATCTGAAAGTCATAATGGTTTTAAAACCAGCAATGCTTTAAAAGTGTCGTTGTTAATCTTAAAACTTCATCCTCTGCATTTGGAAAGCTCCTGAATCTGGGGATACACTATACAGAGGGCCCTAACATCTGCCCAGACTTAGAGGTAAGCCCCCAGTTCCACCATCTAACTGTCCAATGCAAGAGCCCTCAATGGACAAAAAATAGGATTTTTTACTCACCGTAAAATCCTTTTCTCTGAGTCCATGGACCGACACAGCTTCTCTATTGACAAAGTGGGTATTATCCGTTAATTAGGAGTGACTATGCAGAAAAACTTGTAAAAAGTGTTGCATCACACCTTCTACAGTACCGCCCAGGGGGCGGACCCTCTGGGTATAACCTCTCAGTCTGCATCTCACAGATCAGTTCGTCAAAAAGCAGTACAAACTTAAAAAGGAGGGGTGGGTGCTGTGTCGGTCCATGGACTCAGAGAAAAGGATTTTACGGTGAGTAAAAAATCCTATTTACTCTTTCGTCCATGGACCGACACAGCTTCTCTATTGACAAAGTGGGACGTCCCAAAGCAGTGTCAGAGAAAAAACGAGGGGTGGTAACAGCATAAAAACAAACTTCACCCCAAAACACAAAACAGCACTCCTCCAACAGAGGAGTTGCAACTCTAAACAGCCGCTTGCAAAACCTTGCGGCCGAAAGAGGCATCCGAAGATGCACCTACATCAACTTTGTAGAATTTTGTGAAAGTGTGAGCGGACGACCAAGTCGCCGCTTTACATAGTTGGGAAACAGACGCTTGATGTCGGAAAGCCCAAGAAGCACCTATTGCCCTGGTCGAATGCGCCGTGACAGGAAAGGGGGGCGCCTGACCCTTTAAGGCGTAAGCCTGGATTACTATCTGTCGGATCCACCTAGAGATGGTGGCCGATGAGACTGCTTGGCCCTTCTTGGGACCAGCCACCGAAACAAACAGTGAGTCTGACTTCCGGAACAGGGAAGTAGCAGATAGGTATACTCTCAAAGCTCGGACAATGTCCAAGGAATGCAACGCCGACTCCTTAGGATTCGACGGATGAGGACACAAGGATGGAAGTACAATGTCTTCGTTGAGATGAAAAGCCATAACGACTTTCAGAAGAAAGGAAGGCTGCGGCCGCAGCACCACCTTATCCTTGTGGAAAATCAAATAGGGAGCCTTGCAGGACAAGGCTGCCAGCTCAGAGACTCGTCTAACTGACGTAACAGCCACCAAAAAGACCACTTTCTGAGAAAGTGTCAACAGGGGAATATCTCTAATCTTCTCAAACGGTGCCTTCTGAAGCACCGAGAGGACCAGGTTCAAGTCCCATGGAGGTAACGGGGGACGGACCGGAGGGGCCACATGTCGAACCCCCTGCACAAATGTACTCACGAGAGAGTGAGTCGCCAGGAGTCGCTGAAAAAAGACAGCCAGGGCAGATATCTGACCCTTAATCATACTTAGGGCAAGCCTTTGGTCCACCCCATGCTGTAAAAACAGCAGGATTCTGGAAACCAAATAGGTACGCGGATGCCATTTCATTTGCTCACACATGGAGATGTAGGCCTTCCAAGTGCGGTGATAAACCTTCCTAGAGGACGGTTTTCGAGCACTTCTCATAGTAGAGATTACTGAGTCTGACAGGCCCTTGTCTCTCAGTACCTGGTTCTCAACAGCCATGCCGTTAAAGCCAATGACTGTAAAGCAGGATGGAGTATGGGACCTTGCGATAGCAGGTCCTTCCGTAGTGGTAGGCGCCAGGGGACGTCTGCTACCAGACGTACTAGATCGGCGTACCAAGGACGCTGAGGCCAATCTGGAGCGATTAAGATCATTGGAATTCCCTCTGCCTCCACTCTGCGGAGCAGAAGAGGAAGAAGCCTTAAGAGAGGGAAGGCATAGATTAGCCAATACTGACCCCACGATGCTACCAACGCGTCCGTTGCGTCTGCCCATGGGTCTCTTGACCTGGCCACAAACCTCAATACCTTCCGATTGAGTCGGGAAGCCAGAAGATCTACATCTGATGTGCCCCATCTTTGGCAGAGGAGTTGGAACACCTCCAGGTGTAAGGACCATTCTCCCTGGTCCAGCATCTGGTGGCTCAGGTAGTCCGCCTGCCAGTTTTCCACACCCGGAATGTACACGGCCGATAGTGCCGGTACGCTCTTCTCTGCCCACTTCAGGATGCGAGCAACCTCCGATGCTGCAGCTGAGCTTCTCGTTCCTCCTTGATGATTGACATATGCCACCACTGTGGCGTTGTCTGACTGGATCCTGACTGGACGCCCTTGCAGCCTCTGAGACCATTTGAAGAGGCACAGCTTGATCGCCCGGATCTCCAGGACATTGATCGGCAGGAGGGCTTCCTCTGGGGTCCAGCGACCTTGCGCCGACTGGACACCCCAGACTCCCCCCCAACCTGTAAGGCTGGCGTCCGTCGTGATCACTATCCAGTAAACCTGAAGAAATGACTTCCCGGCCATTAGAGCCGGTGCTGTCAGCCACCATACCAGGGATCTCCTGACTAGGTGGCTCACTCAGATTTGATAATCCAGAGATGAAGGGCATCTGTTCCATCAGGACAGAACTTCCTTCTGTAACACTCGAGTGTGGTATTGAGCATATGGGACCGCCTCGAAGGAGGCTACCATGAGGCCCAACACTCGCATTCAAAAACAGAGTGACGACCAATTCCTGGAAGTCAGCTGCCGTACTGCAGCCCGGAGGGTCTGCAACTTCTCCACAGGGAGGAATACCTTTGCCTCTGAGGAATCCAGAATCAACCCCAGGTACGCTAGGCGTTGAGTGGGCACCAATACTGACTTTTGCGTGTTTAGTATCCAACCACAGTCTCGAAGAGTCTGACAGGTAATGGACACGCTTACCTCTAATTCTGAGCTTGAAGGGGCCTTCAGCAGAAGGTCGTCCAAGTAACCTGTGATAGCGATACCCCGCTGTCTTAGAAGTGCCAGAATCGGAGCGAGCACCTTGGTGAAAGTCCTGGGTGCTGAGGCAAGGCCAAACGGGAGGGCCACAAACTGGTAGTGGTTCTTTCCGATAGCAAATCGCAGAAAACTCTGGTGTCTGGAGTATATGGGGACATGCAGGTATGCGTCCTTGATGTCCAAGGAGGCGAAAGTCCCCCGGATGGAGAGCCGTGACTACAGATCGAACCAACTCCTTGTACTTTCACAAAGCAATTGAGGGCTCTGAGATCCAAGATTGGCCGAACCCCCTCCTTCTTCGGCACAATGAACAGATTTGAGTAAAAACCCTGACCCCGTTCCTGTTCTGGAACTGGAATAACTACCCCGCGTTCCAGTAGACCCTGGACCGCCCCATACAGGGCCTCCCGACGGGTCGGTAGTAGCTGGAGATTGGAGGTGATGAATCTGTCCGGTGGACAAGAGAGAAATTCTATCTTGTAGCCTCAGGAGATTACTTCACAAACCCACCTGTCGGAGACTAGAGCAGTCAACTGAGTCGCGAATTTGCGAAGACGTCCCTCCACCCGAGAGCTGGGTGGGGGCGGACCTTCATGCGGACGCAGATTTGTCCGCAGGCTTGTTGGGTCTGCGAGACCAAGGACGCTTTTGTCCTTGGGCAGGCGCTGTATCGGCCTGGGGTCTTTTCCCTGTCGCCCTAAGGGGGCGAAAAAACCGCTTGCGTGCAGTAAAGGAGGGCCCTTGCCCTTGGCGTGGCCCCTTACCCTTGCTAGTTTGGGGAAGCAAAGTGCTTTTACCTCCTGTGGCATCCTTGATGATGTCATCCAGAGAAGCCCCAAAAAGTCTGTCGCCCTTAAAAGGAAGACCCAACAGGGCTTTCTTGGAAGTCTGGTCCGCAGACCAGCCCTTTAGCCAGATCAGGCGGCGTATTGCTACTGCATAAACCGAAGCTTTTGACAGCAGGGGAATAGTATCCATGTCTGACTCGCAGACAAACTTAAGGCTCTGGACCAACTGGTCGGCCAAAGTTATCACATTAGGAGGAGCATCTCGCTCCTTTAACCCCTGGAGTAGCAATTTTGCCCATTCAGTAAGTGTCTGAGACACTAGGGCCCCCGCCAATGCCGGGCGTACTGCCGAGCCTACCACTGAGTATAGGTAGCGAGCGAGTGCTTCAGCCTTCTTATCCACAGGGTCCTTGAAAACAGGAGCCCCTTCTACTGGAATAGTGGTGGCTCTATTAAGTCTGGACACCGAAGGGTCCACTATAGGGGGATAGGTCCATATCTTCAGAAAACTCTCCTCAAAGGGGTACCGTACTGCAAACCTCTTTGGGGCTGTAAAGACCCTCAGTGGGTTCTCCCATTCCTTGTATAAGAGTTTGTCAAAATAAGACACACAAGGGAACACCTTAGCAGTGCGGGCAGGTTTACGAAAACCAAAGGGGACTGGAGTATCTGCTACTTCTGCAGTATTTTCCAACTTTAGCGTATCCCGCACTGCAGTAATAAGGTCAGATACCAAAGCCGTCTCGCGTACTGACCTGGACTTGGAGTCATCCTCACTGTCCGATCGGTCACCGTCTGCAGTCTCTGATGCATCAGAATCTGGGCCATGAGCCGTAGCTGGACCTGGTTCTGCATCAGAAATATCCCCAGAAGATTGCAGGGGACGGGGGCGTTTATTACCCCCTGTATTCCCGTGTGCTGCTTCCACCCTGGCAGCAAACGCCTCTAGGATTGCCGACATAGCGTCCATAGACACCTCAGGGACACCAGCTGCTAAATCTGGTGTTTCAGGGGAGAAGACATCTGGCTCAGATGCCATGCTGACCACACGCTGACACCCACAGGACTCCAGGCAAGATATCAATAGGCCACCCTCCTGTGCTGCAGAGACGCTGGGTCACCCAGAGGACTCACCACCCTGGATAGGTACTGCTATGCTGCCGTGTGCTGCGTCTGTGATGCTGTCCCTCTGCTGCTGTGTTAGTCTGCTTCTTTTATCAGCACTTCCTGTGTGAATTTTCGCGCCAGTGTAATGCACCCTAGAGGCCGGAGGCTCTCGCAAAATGGCTGCCAAAAACGTCTGTATGGAAGATAATGTGGGCTCCAAGAAAATGGCCGCGGAGCCGAAGATAGAGGTCAAGCAGCCGTAGCCCACAAAAAGATGCCCGCCGAATGGCAATATATACATACAGGGTGGACAAACATGGCCGCCGATCACCTGATAGGGGCCAGTGGGTGTGGCCGAACCACAGGAAGATGGCCGCCGGGCAGTCACAAGAAGCCAAACTTGGCATGGACCACCTCAAAATGGCCGCCGACAGCATGGAGGAGGAAGCACACACACACACACACACACAGGTAAGCAGAAATGACATTTCTTTTAAATGTTAGTTACAGCCAGCCCCGCTCCAGTGGAACCCCTTAGGTGACCCCCAGCACCCAGCAACCTTTAGCTAGAAGCCCAGGGAGGAGGGAAAGGCAGGGAGAGAGGGAAGAAAGGGGCCACAACCACTTACTTGATCTCTCCAGGAATGTCCAGCTAAATCACCCAGCCAAGGCAGGGGAGTTTTACTTACCTATCCTGCATGTATTATGCTGGAAGACATTCCAAACAGATCATCGTCCGCGCACGGAAGGTGACTGTTGGCCAGGCATGCTGTGATTGGACCCAAAAGGGACGATCATATGTATGCCCTGGAGCGTGACGCACACCGGACAGGCTGCTGCGACTCGGCCGTAAGGTCAGCCGAAGCTGAGCGGTCCGATGCAAGCCTTGGAGCGTAAGCTCACCGGCCAGGCTGCTGCGACTCGGCCGTAAGGTCAGCCGAAGCTGAGCGGTCCGATGCAGGCCCTGGAGCGTAGGCTCACCGGCCACCCGTGGAGCGACGGGCATGTCGTGGAAAACCCAGCACGTAGCTAGGGTCGGCACACGCTCGATGGCCGAAACTGGGGAGACTACAAGGATCGAGGATCCAGCCTGTCACCCAGTCGGCAGTTGATCGAAGATAGCAGGAAACAACAAATGTAGCAAAAAAATAAATATATATATATATATATTTTTTTTCCCCCGGACCAATGGGCCCGAAGTGAGACATGTCCTACTCCTTGCTAGACAGAAAAAAACTGATCTGCGAGATGCAGACTGAGAGGTTATACCCAGAGGTCTGCCCCCTGGGCGGTACTGTAGAAGGTGTGATGCAACACTTTTTACAAGTTTTTCTGCCTAGTCACTCCTAATTAACGGACAATACCCACTTTGTCAATAGAGAAGCTGTGTCGGTCCATGGACGAAAGAGTAAAGGTTTTTATCTTGCAATACTAAATGCTGGTAGGAGGAGGGGTTTGGCATTATGCCTCAGATACAAGGCTTTTTAGTCTGTTGTCCTTATTTATAGTGGTTCATAGAGCCCTTCATAGATCCATTTTTCGTAATTCACAGTAGCACATGTCCTGCTGCCATTCACCAAACAGATGCCATTTGCTCTGTCTTGATTTTTTTGGTATGTGTCAGTTGTTTTTCACAGAATGGTATCCAAAAATCAATAATAATGGGTCAGGCAAAGGAATATAAAAAAAAAAAAATTAAAAACATTTTGCTGCAGTATATCAATTGTGATAAATTTAGACTGAGCACACAAAGTCCACATCTATTAAACCTTTCTGATCTTTACAGAAGAATACATTTTTTAGCTTCAAAACATGTTCAGATCAGAGTGGCTAATGCACGATTGGACGCAAACAAGCTCTGGAAGTGGCGCGGACGAGTTCGGCGCTCGTATCGTACATGCACGATTTTATATACAAAATGTGAGTACTAATTTTTAAATAAAGCAATACCTGTTTCAAGACGATACTACACTATTGGGATTCCTTTATTATTTTTCCCTGGCAAATTCATACCTTATAAACCGGAGACCCCACATAATGCACGATTATTATGGGTCACCATGCACCTGGGGCTCCTGGACAGTGCCCAGGGGTAACCATGCATTAAGACAGCCCCCAGAGAGTCTTTGGTATAAGCATAGGGTAGAGCCTGTTTTCTGTCACTGAAATGCTCAGAGCTCTTAAAAGAAATAAATGGGGTGATGCTTGATCACCAACCTGGTTTTCACTGCAGTTTACAGCCTAATGCTGAGATCTACCGCCAACCTAGTGCATCTGTGACAGACAGTGACCCCAGCTTGTTCCTGAAATAAAATTTTTATCAAATATTCCTATACAGAATACTCTAGAGCTTGCAGTCATCTTAAACATTGTACTCTGTATAATGATATAGGCAGGTAAGTTCCATAAGCAACCCAATTTTTTCGGCTATCTCACTGTCTTTTGTGTATATGTTGGGATGTGGAGAAGCTTTCTTGCCAAGCTCTCCAACCTTACAGATTTCATGCTCTAGGTGGGTTTTTCTTCAAGCAAATTGGGAGCTTTCACACATACAGTATTTGCATACAAGTAATTGCCCCCAATGTTCCCTATAGAAAAAGAAGAAGTCACAATCCTTGGTCTATGAGAACCTACACACTTGATCCACATCCCATCATGGCTTGTTTTAAGACCAGTATATGATAGTAGCTGGTTTTGTGGAAGAGTCTATTATATAAAAATATACAGTACACACAAGTCAGTCACATTGAATAACGGGCTAAATTAGTATTCAAAAAATGTTCTGCACGCTAATAAGTAGGATATTGTTCCACATCGCAAGAACGGAATTTCAATGCATACTTGATTCTAATAATAGAACTATGTGTACAGTACTGGAAACAGAGACTTGTATTGTCATGTGTTTTTAAAATCTCTATTTCTGTATCACAAAAACAACATTCAGAATGCAAATATACATTACAATGAAAGCAGCAATGTATATATGTCAGCTGTATGTTAATGGCATATTTTCCCTCTCACTGTACACAAACATCTGCGTTCTGTATGTATGTATACATATACAATCAGTTGCAGAAAACTAAGAATATAAATAATTCAATTAGAGATGCAGCCTAATTTGCAGAACAGATACAAAGAGCTGTGACAAATCAGGAACAGCTGCCCGTAGACGGATACCACTGTGACAGGAATATATACAGACACTGATTTAGATATGGAGAAGGCTGTTGTGATTAAGGCTGTAAATCAAGTAGAGGATAGTAGTTGCGCTAAGGGGCAGTACCTCCCTGGCATACCAAACTAACTAATTTGCATGTCATAAAAGACAAAAGGCATATCACTGTATATCTCAAGGTAAGAGGATTGGCAGAATGTATCTACTTATTTCAAGTTCACATGATGCATTAAAAGCCAGAAATAATGATGTTGCCAATACCAAGTTCCTCTGAAAAATTTGAGCGACCCATCTGTCACACTGACCCAATGGTTTCATTACTTTTTTAAGACAATCACGTGAATTGAGTATAGAGATGAAAAATTAACATTTCAATGACATTCTGTTGCTGGCTGCTTCTTCTAGGTCAGAGGCTAGAGGCAGCCAAGCAACCAGCATTTTCATAAGCAGTTCAGCAATAGTAGCCTACATGTATTTCCTTTAAGACTGGTATACTTGTGGGGAGATGCAGTATGGTGCAGTGGCAGTAAACACTCAGGGTTTGATTTACTAAAACTGGAGAGTGAAAAATCTGGTGCAGCTCCACATAGGAACCATTCAACTTCGTTTTTTTGTCAAAGCTTAATTGAACAAGCTGAAGTTAGAAACTGAGTGAACACCATGAATAGCTGTGGCCGATTTTGCACTCTCCAGTTTTAGTAAATCAACCAGTAAGAGTCCAAGTGCAAAAAACAGAACTTGTGTAGCGCCCTTTTACTTTTCAGGGGTGTTATGCGCCTAAATTTAGGGGATGGTCTGAGCTGGTAGTCAGGATTGGACCGCTGTTATTGTTAGGTATTTGCTTCTGCCTATGTGATGCTGCCTGGTGTATGGTTCCCTGTGGCCTGTAGGTGGCACTGCCATATCAGGTCAGAGTAGAGCCATGGGTGGCATTACTGCGCCTTAGGGTGTCCTCTCTCGGAAGCGGTACAGTGGGCATGGTCGGCCTGCTGTGCATGCCAGGAGAGGGTACATAAGGGGCAGACACCATTTTTTAGTGGAATGTCGTGGGGTGGTGGAGACTTGGAGTGTTGGAGGGGTGAGCCCCCTCGGGGGGTGCGATGACTGGCCGAGGAGTCTCGGGCGCCTTTGGCCCGAGGCTGCAGCGTTCCAGGTAGGCCCAGTACCTTTAACTGGGTCAACAATTCACCCATTGGAGTCCCAGGTTGCCCAGGTGAGGGTACCCACTCTGACCGTGAGGAAGCCAGGGGAGGATCGGTCCCACTAAGGAGATGAGTGGTGGAAGATCGCCATCTCGGGAGAGGCCTGGTGATCTGTCAGAGGGAAGGATTCTTTACTCTGGAAAGCTAACCTGTAGAGTACCCATTGGCATTGTCCTGTTCTTTAAATTCTACAGAGGTTAGAGGATCTCCTGGACCCGTCCCTGGAGGGGATTGGTTGACAGAACTGTTCGAGCTCCACACCGGCTGCTAGGACTGTGGGAGAGGACTATCCAGGTGAGCTAAACCCACTCGGGATCGAGTGGCGACGAAGTTACTAGTTGTGCCTGGATCTAATCCCTCACACTTATTCCTTCTTTCATCTATCTGTCTCTGTCTACTACGCAGCAAATAGAAAATAAACTCTCTGTTGGAGTTAAAGTGTTTCTGGACATTGGCTTCTTTGGGGGGGGGGGGGGATAGAGATTTAACCCCATACTCTGGGGAGGAGAACCAGTGGAGGAAGGTAACTCGCTGCAGGACCCAAAATTTGTGAACACCGCTTAACCTCTTCAAACAGGAGGGTACTTGACTTGCAAGTGAGCCAGGCAGGAAAAAGGTCTGTGTGCTACACTTCTATTAATGAAAAAGTTCAGCACTTTACAACAAGCCTGGTGCGAAGGCGCTTGCTTGAGAACACTCACAGAATGCAACAACGGTATGTAGCAAAGCAGGTCTTGGCGTGGACAACTTCTGTGTCGAGGGGTGGAATGCGGCTTGGCTGGAAGGTGTTCAGGAAGAATGGCGTGCCCTATCATGATGGCTGCCAGAGTCACATGGTGCCGCAGCATCCAATTGGGTAGCTTTCCCCAGTGACCCAGGAAACCATAGATGAATCGTATTGCTTTTTTTTTTGGAATGAACATCACACAGCCCTCTGGGCTCGACATAATCTATTAAGATGCTGTCTTAGATTTCAACTACTATTTCTTCCCACTTCATACTCTCTCTTTCCTTGCACCCATTCGCCTCTCCCAGCCTACCCAACTCAACCACCTTACTTTACTTTATTTTTCTCCCACTTTGCTCTCCCTTTCCTAGTTTACATCACAAACATTTTATTATTCCTTGAACTAGGGTATATGTTTTTGAGCTTTAAACAATGATGTTTCATTACCATTTTGCTTTACTTACGATGTACCTGCTAAATGTGTTTACTTCTATGCAAAGCACTGTCAACAATTATATAGTCATATGTTTACTGTATTACTTTATTACTAATAAACTTTTGAATGAGAATCATATTGCTCTTCACTTCCCCTCCAACTGTAATGCCACTGCGAATGAGCACCACCACAGTGAAGAAAGTAGACTGCCCCTTTCCCTACATACTTCAGTTAATAGACTGTCTGTCACAATGCAGTAAATTACATTTAATTTTCAGACTTTCAAATGGTTCTCTCAAACAAACTAGCTTTTTTTTTTAATTAAACCATTCTGCGAGTTTCTATATAAAATTATTCAAATATCAGAATGTTCTGTTCCTATTGTATATGCATCTGATTATATTATCTATAAAAAATTGGCAAAAAAAATGCATTATTAAAAAAAGTACATTAACTTTAATGTATAGCCATCAATAATCTGCTTAAAAACATCTTGTTTACGCTAAATCATCTTTAAACGTGTAGCGCTACCCCTAGTTAAGAGAGCCGCTGATATTGATTTGGGCCCTGTAGTGCACCGCTGTCAACCCCTGGCAATCGGCTCTAACCTCCCGTGGCACAGCTAGTGATAGTGGGATAGGACCGCGTGACCGCAACTGTTGGTGACGCAGTCCTATAACAAACATACACAGAATATACTTTAAAACTCCTATTAAAGTAAGCGAAACTGACACCAAATGTACTTTACCCAGATACTTTACTGATGCTAATGGGCAAGTAATTAAATAACAGTATAACAAGTTGCAGATCCCTGCAATAAACAGTAATAAAGATAAACAGAGTAATCAGCATAATAAAGTATTGCTATGCAACTCTAGCGGTGCCCTTTTGCAGCTACTTCCCCTCATGGGCAGACTAACACCCAGAAATGTCCACCTATGCAGTCAGGCCTGACTGATCTAAATGGAAGTTCAGTGAAACAATATTCGCTAGCAATCTTTCGGTGGTGCACTTGAAGAACAACTTTGTAATCCAAACGAATAGTAAAGATAAAAGTATCTGTCTTTAAACAGCTCTCACCACCCGGACAAGTCCAAGTCCGTTTCCTGCACCGATTCGTCTAGGAACAGGAATCCACCAACATCCGAGTCTTTAGTCCTCCTGGTGTAGTGCAACAAGGATGAGAAGATGTCTCTAAGGTTCAGCTAGGCTGGCAGAGGGCTCTTTGGAAAAGAGCACAAGGCCCAGGCTTCAGGCCTTGTGCACACAGCAGTTCCGCACAGAGATCCTCTTGCTAGGAGAGGGGGTGTCCAAAGAGACCGAACAAAACTCTGCCTCCCCTTTATAAAGTCTGCCCCAGCAGTCTCTGTTCTGGAGAAATGCACCCTGGGTGCTGCAAGATGTACTGGGAGATGTAGTCTCTCTGTATTAAAGGGGAATACCCCGCTACAAATATATTTTAGAAAGTACAGGTAATAAATAATCTTACCCATTGCTCTTCCGCATAACCAACAAGTTATGATGATCTACTTACTGCATAATCAGCTCAGCTGAGGTCAAATATCACATGGTAATCAGTGACAACCATAGGTGTGGGCACACCCTACTCCTGGGGTTGGCAACCCGTCAATCGTGATCTTCCCCTTCGATTGCAGACAGGTGACAGGTACACCGCGATCCTTCCTTACCGAAGCACAGAACCTGGACAGGAGAGACAGCGGGAGTGGAATTTAGTGGCACCGATCTGTAGTTTCCTCCTGCAGCATCTGAAAGTATGTTTCTCCTCCTCTCCCTCTCGCCGGCATTCAGCTGCCAAAGGAGGAAAATACAGGGGATCGGTACCAATATATGCCACCCCCGCCACCCCTGCTGTCCTTCTTCCTGCTGCCTGGGTCCCTGGGTCCCCCTGTGTGCTCCCTTGCGACCCCCCCCCCCCCAATTATTTCAGGATGGAGAGCAGGGAAGAGGCTAGTAAATATGTCACATACGCATATGTGTTTGAGCTTTGAGGTGCACACCCTAATGCAATGGGCTGTGCATGCCTATATTGGCAACTCACATGCAAAACCTTGTCTGGAGTCACAGAAATCAGGGGAAAGATGCCACAAACTGTATCATTCCTATATGAAGTGTAAGACAGAGGCTTATTATCTACCCTCGTTTTGAGACAATTTTAAATGGATGTTTTTTGTGTGTGCTCATACCGTTGGCATTTGAGTAGTATGACAGTACTGCAGTAAAAGGGAAAAAACAGGTATGACATGTAACGTGCACGAACCAGCATTTATAGAAAACACCAACACTGGTGGAATAGTTTTTCTGCTGTTTTTGGCACCACAGTCAGCTCAGTTGCACAATGGATCTTAAGCATGAAATGTACTTCAGACAGTTACCAAAACTGCTAGACTTCCAGTTGAAGCCTGGTCTTTGGCCCTGAAAGATTAAAGTGGATGTAAACCCTCACATTTACCCAGTGAAGTGAACAGCCTCAGATGATACACAGGTGAAACAAATCTCCCTATATAAGATTTACATGTATATCTGCTATTTTCATCTTTATATATTCTTTAGAATTCTTACATCGTGTTCAAATTTTTACTTCCTCATTCTGCAGTAGGAGTATTGTCTGGGCTTACACTGTGTGATAGCTGATTGAAGGAAAGGCACCCCACCCCCCCCTCCCTCCACATAGGCAGAGGAAGGAAGATACTCTCAGAGCTGTGCTGCGACAAGACAAGCTCTCTGCTAATCTATTTATAGCACCCATACCGAGACAAATCTCAGGCTGGTTTTATCTCCCATCTCAGAGAACTTGTCAGAAGTTATCATGCTGATAACAGAGGAACAACAGCAGAAAGACACAGGACTCAGGGCTTTGGAGAGAGAGAGAGAGAGAGAGAGAGAGAGAAAAAGAGAGAGAGAGAGAGAGAGAGAGAGAGAGATCGGTAAACACTACAGATATATGTGCCTAGGTCAAATTTCATGAATCAGGTTTGGAGGATAAGACTATGGAGACCAAAGCACAGTGCAGTAGAAGCAAAGCATAAAAAGGTTAAACTGCTTTAATCCAAATTTAAAGTGCACTGCATCAAAATGTGTTTAATTGTTATATGAAGTGATTTGAAAATTTGTTGTGCCTTCTTTTGAGTAAACCTGACCTAAACTAAAATGTTTCTAAGGTAACAACAGTGTTGATGTGCAAGCAACCCGTTTTATTATTTCAAAACAATCCCTGTGTCCCTTTAGACCACCTTGGATCCTAGGTTCAGGCTGTTCATAGGGCAAAGTACAGTCATGGCAAAATCGCGCTAAGGTGTTGCAGGAGCCAGAATAGCATCAATACAGGAACATCTCAATGTCCATTCTCATCCTCAGCTGGTATGCTCCACCAATGCAGCCTTTTTCAGATAAGGGAATCTTGATAAATTACAAAACGTGGTGCAAAGGCCTGGTGCACTCTCACATCTGAGTCACATTTGTCATTGCATGTGTGAATTCACCCTGAGGGAAAAGCCAACATTTTGAGTTGTCAGCAAAACAGCAATAGGCCGCTTCTGCTGTGATTATTCACATCAGAAGCCAATCTGTGGGTGCCGGGCGGCAGGCACTGGATGTCTGCCGACACCCAGCGATCATCAGTAAATCACACAGAACTGAGATCTTCCTATGTAAACACGGCAGATTTCTGTTCTGACAGGGGAGAAGGGATAGATTATGCAAAGCAGTGAACAAAATCTATCTCTTCTCTTAGTAAAGGCACCTAAGACTCCATTCACACAGGGGCAACACGACTTCCAGCGCGACTTTGGCAGGCAACTTGGACACGACTTGAGTATGAATCACAGCGCGACCTGGAGCTACTTACAAGGCAACTTGAAGTTGCCTGCAGGACAGGAGACATTCCAGTGGCCAATCAAACAAGAATCAGCTCTGTGGGAGGGAGGGAGAGGTTTGCCTGAGAAATGTATGTTTTCTTCCTGGAAAGTTGCTTCTGTTAAGACAGGGGATCCGACTTCTGAGCGACTTCCATTGAAATCAATGGGTACAGGTCGCCTAGCAGTTGCCTAGAAGTCGGATTGAAATAGTACAGGAACCTTTTTTGAAGTCGGAGCGACTGCAGTAGTGTGCATTAAGACGGCTCCATTCACTTACATTGATTTTCTCATGCAGCGCGACTTGAGGCGACTAAGAGCGACCTGGGGCGACTTGAAGTCGGATCCAAAGTTGCCCCTGTGTGAATGGGCTCTAACAGTGCACAAACACTGATTAGGCCCACAGGTAACCGTTTGATCGCCCTAGATGTTTAACCCCTTCCCAGTCAGTGTCATTAGTACAGGGACAGTGCATATTTTTTAGCAAAGATCACTGTATTCGTGTCACTGGTTCCCAAAAAAGTTTCAAAAGTGTTGCAGTTCCCCTATAAGTTGCTGATCACCGCCATTACTAGTATATATAAAAAAAAAAAATCCATAAATATATCACACCGTTTGGAGACGCAATAACGTTTGCATAACCCAATCAATACATGCTCATTGGGATTTTTGTTTACCAAAAACATGTAGCAGAATACATATTGGCCTAAATTTATGAAGAAATTAGCTTTTTCATTATATTTATTTAATATGTTTTAGAGCAGAAAGTAAAAAATATTGTTTTATTCTCAAAATCTTCAGACTTTTTTTGTTTAGAGCGCAAAAAATAAAAAACACTGTGGTGATCAAATACCACCAAAAGAAAGCTCCAATTGGGGAAAAAAAATGACATAAATTTTATTTGGGTACAGTGTTGCGTGACCCCGCAATTGTCAGTCACAAAATGGCAGGTCAAGTGGTTAATATGGACTCTTATTCTGGTGACAACTGAGGACAAGAAGGTCCTCCCTCACTTCCTGTTGTGTCTAGAGGGACAGGAAGTGAAGGTAAACAAGCCCCAATGAAACAGATGGCAAAAAATAAATAAAAAATATGGATTTTACTCCTGCCCTACTATACTCAATATGTAAAACTGCTTTGGCTTTAAAGATGCTTTATTTCAACTTTGAACAGCCTCTGTACAGCCTGGGCCTAGGATTCAAAGCCAGTTTAAAGTAAGGTGACCAGATTTTTTAAATGAAATCCGGGGACATTTTGTTATTTTTACTAATAATGGCGGCAATCAGCGACTCTCTGCCCGTCGCCGCCCACCTCACAGCCTGTCAAATCTTACTCTCCGGGGCCCCGGCTACTACTGGGTGGGGAGTGGAGGAAGATCACTCCACCAGGAAAGGCAAGAAGATAAGCAGGCAGGCGGCTGGCCGGGACTTGAGCCAAGGCAGAAGAACATGCGAGCGGAGCTGAATGGGCATGCGCCCGAAACTGAAGAAATATTCCCTCCGCTCCGACCAGCACACGATCATCAGAAAGGGGCACAGATAATGGACAAAAAATATACACCCCCTTAAGCTACTGTAGGAGGAGCGGCGGCGTGGGGGTGTGCAATTCAGGTTTCTTTTTTAATTCTGCACTGACTGTCTTTGAAATTGCCCCAACCCCTTTTCAAATCCAATCTGGGGACAAAACTGGGATAGACTTGGTCCGGGGACAGTGTCCTCAATCCGGGGACTGTCCCCTGAAACCGGGGATGTCTGGTCACCCTAGTTTAAAGGGGCAAAGGGATGAATTTGAAGCCGGACACAGGTATCACAGGAAAACTTTTTATGGCAGGGCAGGTTTACCTAAAAATAAAACATCTAAGCAATCCAACAATTTATGGTGCATGGCCATATATTAGGAGAATACAACATGTAGATCAATATGGTAAAATTTGTTAATTATCTACAATGAGCAACAATAGTGAATACAGCTCAGTCAATAATCCTTTTCCCTGTATCGAACAAGGTTATTACTAAATCCACTTAAAAGTCTTGCCTTCAATATCTCTGGTAGAATATAGATTTTTTCCCCTTGTAATACATATTCTCTCTGTACTGATCATTTCTCCCCTTCCTTTTATGTTCGACATTTTGTCATTTCCAATGTAGTAATGTCTGAATGATGCATCATCTTCCTTACATTCTGCTTCATTGATGAACATCCCTTCTCTCACAATCTGATCAGCAACACATATGAAAAATCGAAATTTGGATTTTTACTACAGACGGTCCCATCAATCCTACTGCATAAATATTACTTTGTGGGTAAGTTCTTTAATGTTTGCTTTCATGAAATACTTTCATCAATCCTTGAAATAAGCTCATGATTCATAACTGCAAAAACTGGCACTGGCATTAGAGATAACATAATGTCGCAAACAGTGCCAGACTACTTCATATACTAGAGATTCCTGTAAAGCATCTGGATTACCCAAGTGATACTTTTATTATTTATGAATAGTGATGAGCCGAACACCCCCGGGTTCGGTTCGCACCAGAACCCGCGAACGGACCGAAAGTTCGTACGAACATTAGAACCCTATTAAATACAATGGATGCGAACGTTCGAATTCTAAAGAGCTAATTATAACAACTATTATGCATGTTATTGTCCTAAAAAGGGTTTGGGAACCCGGGTTCTGCACCAGGGGACATGTATCAATGCAAAAAGAAGTTTTAAAAACGGTCGTTTTTCGGGAGCAGTCATTTTAATGATGCATAAAGTGAAAAAAAAAAAGTCAAATATTCCTTTAAATATCGTACCTGGGGGGTGTCTAAAGTATGCCTGTGAAGTGCCACGTGTTTCCCGTGTTTAGAACTGTCCCTGCACAAAATGACACTTCTAAAGGAAAAAAAAGCCATTTAAAACTGCTTGCGGCTTTAATGTAATGTCTGGTCCCGGTAATATGGATGAAAATCTTTAAGAAAAATGGCATAGCTACCCCATGACCCCCCCCCCCCTACCCCAGCCCATTACCAGCCCCTTTGGGATTTGTATGGATATTAAGGGGAACCCCGCACATAAAATAAAAAAGGCCCTATATACTCTGAACAGCCGTATACAGGCGGTGCATACAAGACAGGGACTGTAGGTTTGTTCTTATGTAGAATCTGTTTGTAATTTTGAACAGGTACATTGTTGAAGTGTAGCTCCAGCCCAAAAATCTATTTTTAAACTTTTTGGAAAACATAGGTAAGGGTTATCACCCCTGTAACATTTGTTTTGCTGTCTGTGCCCCTGTTCAGAACATTTCACCTCACTTTCCGTCCCAATGTCAACTGTTTTTGAAATGTGGTGTTTTTCTTGAAACAAGGATTGCTGATAAAGCATCAGTACAGAGGAGACACCTTTCTCCCATATTTATTCTTACAGGAGAGAATTTTCCTTCCTAGGGGTAGATTTCCTCTCACTTCCTGTTGTTTTCTTGCGTTTGCAAGTAGGAGTCGTTTGTAAGTTGGATGTTTGAAAGTAGGGACCTGCCGTATATACTCTGCAGAAATAGGCCCCTTAGTTGTTGGTGTTGGCACAACACTGTAAGCACTCACAGTTACTCTTGGTTGGTGCTGGAACGCCCTGCTGTCAACTATTATATCAGGAATTTTAATTACATATAATTGTTGAACAGTGGTAGTAAAAATTGGGCCTTTGATGGTGGTGCTGGTGCCACAACACTGTAAGCCCTGACAGTTACTCTTGGTGGGTGCAGCAATGGGCCCTGCTGTGAATTATTAGATCAAGAATTGTAATTGCATGCCCCTGTTGAACAGGGGCTGAAAAATTGGGCCTTTCGTGGTGGTGGTGGTGGTGGTGGTGTTGCTACAACACTGTAAGCCCTCAGAGTTACTCTTGGTGGGTGCAGGAATGGGCCCTGCTGTGAATTATTAGATCAAGAATTGTAATTACATGCCCCTTTTGAACAGGGGCTGAAAAATTGGGCCTTTTGTGGTGGTGGTGGTGGTGGTGTTGCCACAACACTGTAAGCCCTCAGAGTTACTCTTGGTGGGTGCAGGAATGGGCCCTGCTGTGAATTATTAGATCAAGAATTGTAATTACATGCCCCTTTTGAACAGGGGCTGAAAAATTGGGCCTTTCGTGGTGGTGGTGGTGGTGGTGTTGCCACAACACTGTAAGCCCTCAGAGTTACTCTTGGTGGGTGCAGGAATGGGCCCTGCTGTGAATTATTAGATCAAGAATTGTAATTACATGCCCCTTTTGAACAAGGGCTGAAAAATTGGGCCTTTCGTGGTGGTGGTGGTGGTGGTGGCGTTGCCACAACACTGTAAGCCCTCAGAGTTACTCTTGGTGGGTGCAGCAATGGGCCCTGCTGTGAATTATTAGATCAAGAATTGTAATTGCATGCCCCTGTTGAACAGGGGCTGAAAAATTGGGCCTTAGGCACTGGTGGCACAACACTACAACCCCTCACAGATACGTTACTTGGAGCACAGCAATGAGCCCTGTTGCAAAGTATTGCTTCAAAAATTGTAATGACACGCCCCTGTTAAACAGGGGCTGAATAATTGGGCCTTAGGCACTGGTGCCACAACACTCCAACCCCTCACAGATACTGTACTTGGAACACAGCAATGAGCCCTATGGCAAATTATTGGTAAAAAAATTGTAATTACACGCCCCTGTAAAACAGGGGCTGAAAAATTGGGCCTTAGCCACTGGTGGCGGCACCCATAAACAAAAATGATCTTCCAAGCTATCATCATCAATCGTATCATTGAGGACTCGGAGGAGGAGGATAGCCAGTCAACATAACAGCACAGGCACTCAGCATCAGCATCAGTCTTGAAGGGATGTGACATGTTAAAATCAATTAGTCTGTTATATCAGCATCAGGTGTGTGGTAGCTGGTGGTGATCCAAGACTGGTTCATCTTGATGAAAGTCAGTCGATCAACCGAGTCGGTGGACAGGCGCACCCTGTGATCCGTGACAAATCCTCCAGCAGCACTGAATGTGCGTTCCGAAAGAACGCTGGATGCAGGACAGGCCAGTAGCTCAATTGCATACTGTGCAAGCTCTGGCCAGTGATCCATCCTCAAGACCCAGTAAGCCAGAGGATTTTCGGTGGGGAAGGTGTCCAAGTCTGACCTTGCCCCTAGATATTCCTGCACCATGTTTATCAGACGCTGGCGATGGTTGCTGGAACCGATCATACTTTGGGGCTGCGGACTAAAGAATTGTCTGAACGCATCGGTCAGACGGCCACCTTCCCCACCGCTCCTTCTTTGACTGCCCGAAGCCTCAGCAACTCGTTGTCCAGGACCAGGAGTTTGTAACCTCCCAGTCTCTGGGAACGCGTTGCACAGACCTTTCTGCAAGGCCTCCCGGAGTTGTCTCATCCTCTGCTCCCTCTGCGAAGGTAACATAAGGTCCGCAACCTTACCCTTGTACCGTGGATCAAGGAGAGTGGCCAGCCAGTAATGGTCCCTCTCCTTGATCCGAAGAATACGAGGATCCTTCCGCAGACTTTGCAGGATCAGGGAGGCCATGCAGCGTAGGTTTGCTGAGGCATTCGCTCCGGAGTCCTCTGGGTCACTAAGGACGACATGATCCGCAGCCACCTCCTCCCAGCCACGTACAAGTCCACTGGTTTCTTGGGACTGTAAATCATCCCTAAAAGACTGCTGCTGATGATGCTGAGTGCCAGCCTCCACCTCCATGCTGACACAATCCTCCTCCTCCTCCTCCTCTTCCTCTTCCTGTGCGATGGGTGGGACAGAAGGAACACTGTCTGGGTAAAGGGGGCCTTGAGAGGCAAGGAAGTCCTCCTCTTCCTGCCTCTGTTCTGCCTCAAGTGCCCTGTCCATTATTCCACGCAGCGTGTGCTCCAACAGGTGGACAAGAGGTACAGTGTCACTGATGCATGCACTGTCACTGCTCACCATCCTCGTGGCCTCCTCAAATGGTGCCAGGACAGTGCATGCATCCCTGATCATGCCCCACTGGCGTGGAGAAAAAAAACCAAGCTCCCCTGACCCTGTCCTGGTGCCGTAGTCGCACAGGTACTCATTGATGGCCCTCTGCTGCGTGTGCAGCCGCTGCAGCATGGCCAACGTTGAGTTCCACCTGGTGGGCATGTCACATATAAGGCGGTTCTTGGGCAGGTTCAACTCCTTTTGCAGCTCAGCCAGGCGAGCACTGGCATTATAAGATCTGCGGAAATGCACACAGACTTTCCTGGCCTGCCTCAGGACATCCTGTAAGCCCGGGTACCTGCCCAAGAACCGCTGCACCACCAGGTTAAGGACGTGAGCCACACAGGGCACATGGGTCAGTTGTCCCTGTCGGAGGGCGGAGAGGAGGTTGGTGCCATTGTTGCAAACCACCATTCCTGGCTTAAGCTGGCGTGGCGTCAACCACCTCTCGGCCTGGCCCTGCAGAGCAGACAGGACCTCTGCCCCAGTGTGGCTTCTGTCCCCCAAACACACCAGCGCAAGCACGGCATGGCATCTTTTTGCCTGCGTACTTGCGTAGCCCCGTGAACGGCTACGGAGCACCGCTGGTTCATAGGACAAACCACAGGAAGAGGCCATGGAGGAAGAAGAAGAGGAGGGGGTGGAGGAGAGAGGTGTGTCACAACCAGTAGTAGCATTTTGGAGGCGTGGCGGTGGAACAACCTCCAACACTACTGCACCTTGTCCTGCATCCTTCCCAGCTGCCAAAAGAGTGACCCAATGGGCCGTGAAAGAAAGGTAACGTCCCTGTCCATGCCTGCTGGACCATGAGTCAGCGGTAATATGCACCTTACCGCTGACCGCCCTGTCCAGCGAGGCCAAGACATTGCCTTCCACATGCCGGTAGAGAGCCGGAATAGCCTTCCGTGAGAAAAAGTGGCGTTTGGGAACCTGCCACTGAGGAACCGCACATTGCACAAACTCACGGAAGGGGGCCGAGTCTACCAACTGAAAAGGCAGCAGTTGAAGCGCTAGCAATTTAGCCAAGCTAGCATTCAACCGCTGGGCATGTGGATGGCTGGGAGTGAACTTCTTTCGACGGTCCAGCAGCTGGGGCAGGGAAATTTGCCTGCTAGAATCGGACGTCGGTGTACTGCTAGCAGAGTGGCCGCAAGTACTTGGCTGTGACACACCTAATTCTACACCTTCATTCCTCTCAGTGCATGTTTCAGAGAGGACTGAAGTTATAGTGGGGTTGGAGATCCCAGCTGATGCGGTGCAAGGAGAGGTCCGCTTTGTTCTTTGGTGTGGGTCTTTGAGGTAGGCTTGCCAACGAGCTGCATGGCAGGTCAACATATGTCTGGTCAGGCATGTGGTACCCAAGCGGCTGATGTTTTGGCCACGCGATATACGCTTGAGACATATGTTGCAAACAGCAGCTGTGCGATCTGATGCACTAGCCTCAAAAAAGGCCCACACCAAGGAACTTTTTGAATGACGGGCAGAGGCAGCGCCCTGCACAGGCGGAGCTCTGCGGTGTGATTCCGTCGGTGTACTGCCCTTACGCTGGCCACCAAAGGGCATCCTGCCTCGTTGGAGATGTGCCTCCTCCTCATCCTCCTCCTCCTCCTCTCTCCTATTAGGCACCCACGTGGAGTCAGTGACCTCATCATCCCCTCCCTCCTCATCACTGGAGCCAATCTGGCAGTATGCTGCAGCTGCTGGAACATGACTGCCAGATTGGTGTCCTTCTTGAGCATCCCCTCTGTCTGCTCTCACGCTACTGCCTTCCTGTAGCTGGGTTTCATCATCAGACCCTTCGAAACGCTGGGCATCCTCCTGGAGCATGTACCCAACACTGTGCTCAAACAGTTCGGGGGACTCCTCAGGAGGAGGACATGGTGGGTCTAGGGAAGGAGTGACTGATGATGAGTCTGACATTGATACCAGGGAAGAGGACGCTTTGGCAGCTGCTTTGCCAGTACCCTGAGCCTGGGTGAGAGAGGATGAGGAGGAGGAGGAGGGCTTGGTCATCCACTCTACCAAGTCTTCGGCATGATGTGGCTCAACATGTCCAGCTGCCGAAAAGAAGGACAAGCGTGTCCCATGGCCATGTGCTGATGACAATGCACCGCGTCCACGACCAGCACTGTTGCCCCCAGACACAGAGCCTGCTTGCCCTCTTTTATTGCCTCCTGACTGTCTGCCTCTCCTTGTTTGCCTTCCAGACATTCTAATAGATGGCCTGCAGGGAGATGGGAAAAAAGCAATAAGGGCTACCTTCAGGTGTCCTTCTCTGTCCCTTTACTTAAGGATTTCTAAATATGGTTGAGGATTATTGCTTTTGCACAGAATAGCACAACGACAATTTCCCTGACTGTCCAAAAAACAAGGATTTCAAAGATGGTTGATGAGGAATGCTTTGGCACACTATAGCACAAGGAGAATTCCCCTCACTTTCCTTCTTTGTCCCTAGAAACAAGGACTGGCACAGTGAAAGAAACTGACACTCTCCCTACCTACAGTTTTCTGTCCCTAGAAAAAATGTTTTTTTTAAAGCACACTATAGCACAAGGAGAATTCCCCTCACTTTCCTTCTTTGTCCCTAGAAACAAGGACTGGCACAGTGAAAGAAACTGACACTCTCCCTACCTACAGTTTTCTGTCCCTAGAAAAAATGTTTTTTTTAAAGCACACTATAGCACAAGGAGAAATCCCCTCACTTTCCTTCTTTGTCCCTAGAAACAAGGACTGGCACAGTGAAAGAAACTGACACTCTCCCTACCTACAGTTTTCTGTCCCTAGAAAAAATGTTTTTTTTAAAGCACACTATAGCACAAGGAGAAATCCCCTCACTTTCCTTCTTTGTCCCTAGAAACAAGGACTGGCACAGTGAAAGAAACTGACACTCTCCCTACCTACAGTGTTCTGTCCCTAGAAAAAATGTTTTTTTAAAGCACACTATAGCACAAGGAGAAATCCCCTCACTTTCCTTCTTTGTCCCTAGAAACAAGGACTGGCACAGTGAAAGAAACTGACACTCTCCCTACCTACAGTTTTCTGTCCCTAGAAAAAATGTTTTTTTAAAGCACACTATAGCACAAGGAGAAATCCCCTCACTTTCCTTCTTTGTCCCTAGAAACAAGGACTGGCACAGTGAAAGAAACTGACACTCTCCCTACCTACAGTTTTCTGTCCCTAGAAAAAATGTTTTTTTAAAGCACACTATAGCACAAGGAGAAATCCCCTCACTTTCCTTCTTTGTCCCTAGAAACAAGGACTGGCACAGTGAAAGAAACTGACACTCTCCCTACCTACAGTTTTCTGTCCCTAGAAAAATTTTTTTTTTAAAGCACACTATAGCACAAGGAGAAATCCCCTCACTTTCCTTCTTTGTCCCTAGAAACAAGGACTGGCACAGTGAAAGAAACTGACACTCTCCCTACCTACAGTTTTCTGTCCCTAGAAAAATTTTTTTTTTAAAGCACACTATAGCACAAGGAGAAATCCCCTCACTTTCCTTCTTTGTCCCTAGAAACAAGGACTGGCACAGTAAAACACACTGACACTCTCCCTACCTATCCTTCTCTTTCCCTAAACTAAAGGAATCCAGGTTAAGCAAGAAAGAAATAAATGTCACTGTCCCTGCCTATGCTTGTCTTTCCCTGCTCCGGAACACACTACACTAGGCCGCCGTGCTGGCGGCCTTTTATAGTGTGGGGCGTGTACTAAACACCCTCAGCAATAATTGGCCACAGGCATCCTGCCTGTGGCCAATCATTGCTCTCCTCGCTGCCGGCGCTGTGATTGGCCAAGCATGCGGGGTCACAGTGCATGCTTGGCCAATCACAGCGCCTGGATGACACTGCGATGGCGTAGTGCATTGTGGGCCGTTCGCGTCACTCGAATTTGGCGCGAACGGCCCAAATCGTTTGATCTTCGTCGAACGATCGAACAGCCGATGTTCGAGTTGAACGTATGTTCGACTCGAACACGAAGCTCATCCCTATTTATGAACCTTTTGATAGTCCATCACAGAAACCCTACAACTGTATGCATTAAAATGGTTCTAAAGAATAAATATGTTTCATCTTAATGCATTCCCTGCATTAAGGTAAAAAAAATGTTTAGGTAGCAGCAATGCCCCCTCACCCAACCTTATACTTACCCGAGTCCTCTTTTGATCCAGCTGTCTTTTCTTTCCGCTCTCACAGGGTTTGCAGAGGCAGCAAGAGTCAGTGGCTCCCGCTATTGTCAGTCAAATCCTGTGAAGAGGGAGCAGGCGGCTGGGCCGAGCCACACTCGCTTTGTCTATGGGACGAAGGCAGTGGGGCTCAGGATCAAGCATTCATGAGTCTGCAAGCAGCTTGCTATGGGTGCACGCTGAAGAGAGGGGCAGTGAGGAGCGCCGGGGGGGACCCAAGAAGAGCAGGTTTTGGGCCACTCTGTGCAATTCCATTGCACAGAGCAGGTAAGTATGACATGTTTGGTAATTAAAAAAAAATATGACTTTACAATCACTTTAAATGATAGTAACGTTTTTTTTTTTTTTTAAACAACAAACATGTTATACTTACCTGGCCCAAAACCTCCTCTTCTCAGGTCCCTCATTGCCGCTCCTGGCCCCTCCCTCCTGCCGAGTGCCCCCACTGCAAGCAGCTTGCTATGGGGGCACCCGATCCGAATCGCTGCTCTGTGTGTCCTTTCAAACATGGAGCTACAGCTTGACCCCGCCCCCTCTCTCTCCTCATTGGCTCATGGACTTTGATTGTCTCAGCCAATCAGGAGGTCTCGGACAGCCAAGGTTCTCGTGCAACATCGCTTGATCGAGATGGGGCTCAGGTAAGTATTAAGGCTGTACACAAGATTTTTTATCTTAATGCATAAGGATAAAAAAAAAACTTTTCCCTTTAGAACCACTTTAGGCTTAGCCACTTAAGCCCCGGACCATTTGGCTGGCCAAAGACCAGAGCAATTTTTGCGATTCGGCACTGCGTCGCTTTAACTGACAATTGCGCAGTCGTGCGACGTGGCTCCCAAACAAAATTTACGTCCTTTTTTTCCCACAAATAGAGCTTTCTTTTGGTGGTATTTGATCACCTTTGCAGTTTTACTTTTTGCGCTATAAACAAAAATAGAGTGACAATTTTGAAAAAAATTCAATGTTTTTTTACTTTTGGCTATAATAAATATCCCCAAAAAATATATAAAAAAACAAAATGTTTTCCTCAGTTTAGGCCGATACGTATTCTTCTACATATTTTTGGTAAAAAAAAATTGCAATAAGCGTTTATTGATTGGTTTGCGCAAAAGTTCTAGCGTCTACAAAATAGACGATAGTTTTATGGCATTTTTTTTTTTTTTTCCATAAAGTTTTATTGAGCAAATTGACAGGAATCACAGTACAGAGATTGATGCAAAACAGGTGCATTTACAGAAAACCAGATCTTGGTACAACTTAAACAAGCCTTACAGACGGGTGTAAAATAGTCTCCAGGGTTTGTATCAGTGAGACTGAAGGTGCAGATGGGCCGGAGCCTTTATTAGTTTGATCCGCATTCCAACCGCCTGCTAACTTTGCTGCATTGCCTGTTGATTCCAACACCAAAGAGATGGTGTCTAAGATATGGTGATAAGGGGATGGGGTGGGAGTGAAAATATCTATTCATGGTGAGGGGGTATGGGATTGGAGGGGGGGTAGGAGGGGGGGATGAATCAGAGCGCAAGGGACAACAACGGGGATGGGGGGAAGAGGTGGGGAAGGGTTGAGGATGGGGGTGAGGAAGAGGATGGGGGGAGTGACCTCTCGTTTGGGCCTCCGTGTGAAAGAGGGGGATAAAGAGCTCCTCAGAGTACAGACTCTAATCTGAGGGAACATGCTGTTTGTATTCAGCTGTAGTTTTGAAGTGTGACCAACAGGACCAGGTAGTCGAAAAATTCTCCAGTCTCTCTTGAGAGATGTGGATCAGTTCTTCCATGTCGCAAATTCTAGAGATGGTCATAAACCATTCTTTAAGTGACGGTGTATGACAGGAGCCCCAGTGTTTGGGGATGCACAGCCTGGCAGCATTCACCATGTGCATGGCTAGGGATTTTAAATAATCCTTCCTTGAGAGAGAAGTGTGATGCAGAAGAAATTGTGCTGGTGTGAAGTCCAAGGTGTAAGTGGTGATGGATGTGATGTATCTGTGTACTTCCCTCCAAAAGGGTTGGATGTGTGAGCATTCCCACCAAATATGTACCATGGAACCCACCTCTGTATTGCATCTCCAGCAAATATTGGAGGTTGAAGGAGCAAACTTATGAAGGAGAGCTGGGGTCCTATACCATCTAGTGAGCACTTTATACCCATTCTCCTGGATAGCAACGTTCAATGACCCCTTGTGTGCGTATTCGTGAGTTCTTGTCCATTCAACTGATGTCAGGGGGATAGGTAGATCTCTGTTCCACGAGGCCTGTGATGGCGAAAGGGTGGAATCGGTAGGTTCTAAGAGTAATGCGTAGAGCAGGGAAATAAGGTGCCGTTGGGGGGTTCTACGATAGCAGAGGGTTTCAAAAGGGGTAAGTGGTCTTGTCCAACTGCCCTGAGCTGCATGTGTGGATAAAAAATGACAAATTTGTCTGTATGTCCAAAAGGGGAAGGTAGAGGTGTTAGAAATGAGCCTAAGGTCCTCTATCGAAGCAAGCTTACCTTCAGTGTAAAACTGTAAAGCAAGGATATCTTGATGCGGCCATTCTGGTTTAAGGAAAGTAGAAGACTCGCCTGGGATAAAGTCGGGGTTCCCTCTCAGCGTAGTCAGCGGGCCCGGGGTGGGTGAGAGGGAACCTCTGGAGGGGGGCCCCCTAAGAAGCGTTAAGGAAGTATGGATGAAGGGATGTGAGGTCAGAGACTGTGGCCATTGTTTCGGGGACAGCCATGGGAGAAGGTGTAGCGGCATGGGCGAGAAAGAGTCTTCGATAGCAGTCCAGACCTTTTCAAAGGAGTGGATGGACCAGTCCGCGATTCTCGTAAGGTGACACGCAACATAGTATTTATGCAGGTCTGGAAGGGCGATACCCCCTTTAGGCTTAGGCAAGGTGAGTCTGGCATATTTGATTCTAGGGGGAGAACCTTTCCATAAAAATGCCGAGCAGGCCTTCCGATAAGAGGAAAAGAATCCTGCGGGTATATGCATCGGGATGGTTTGGATCAAGTATAATATACGTGGCAGGACAATCATTTTGATCAGAGCCGCTCGGCCAAACCACGAGACATTCAATGAGGACCACTCCAAGAAGTGGTCTTGGGCTTTTTTCAGGGCAGGGTGGAAGTTAAGGGCATACAAATCTTTAAGGCAGGGTGGGATCTGAATCCCAAGATAGGAGATAGCAGTTTTTTCCCAACGAAATGGAAGAAATTCTTGACAATGAAGAACCTCCTGTGGTGGGAGGGTGATATTCAGGGCGTGGGACTTTGTGTAGTTAATTTTTAGGTTTGAAATTGTACCAAAGGCTTCCAGGTCATGTAGGAGAGATGGGAGGGAGGTTCGCGGGGATGTGAGAGAGAGCAGGATATCATCCGCGAAGGCGGCCACTTTAAAGTCTTTGCCTTTGACCATCAAGCCCCTAATGTCCGTGTTTTCTCTAAGTTTGTTTAAGAGGGGTTCTAGGGAGAGAATGTAGATCAGGGGGGAGAGGGGACACCCCTGGCGAGTGCCATTGCTGATGGAGAAGACGTTCGACAGGTGTCCGTTAACTCTCACCGCCGCCGTGGGGTTCGAGTATAATGCCATTATGGAGGTGAGCATGCGGTCCCCAAGGCCCACCCCTTTTAGGACCTCTCGCATGTAGTCCCAGGCCACTCTGTCAAACGCCTTCTCCGCATCAAGGGAAAGCAAAAAGCCGGGTGTTTTAGTTGAGGTGAGCCAGTGGTGTAGGTTGAGGGTTCGTATGGTATTGTCCCGCGCCTCCCTTCCCGGGACAAACCCCACTTGATCATTGGAGATAAGACCGGGGATTAAAGGTATTAACCTGTTGGCAAGGATCTTGGCATAAATTTTTATATCGACATTAAGGAGTGAGATCGGCCTATAATTCGCCACCTGGAGGGCATCCTTCCCTTCCTTAGGGATTACCGTGATGTGTGCCTCTAATAGTCTATTAGGTCGGTCTTGCGGATTGGCCAGGGCATTAAACATCTGTAAAAGGTTGGGGGCAAGGGTGTCTGCGAATGACTTATAGTACTGGAGGGTGTACCCGTCCGGGCCCGGGCTTTTGCCCAGCCTCATTTGTTTCAGGGCTATCTCTAGCTCTCCTGTCGAGAATTGTCCCTCTAAGGATTGTGCTTGTTGGGAGGAAAGGGGTTTAGGGCCATATTGTGCGAGAAAATCCGCAATGAGCGTTTGACGTGTCTCTCCCGATGCTCGGGGTGGCAGGGCAGGGCGAAGGTTATAGAGCCTTCGGTAGAAGGATTCGAATTCTCTCGCGATGTCCTCGCTCTTAGCCAAGAGGGTGCCCCGGGGATCACGTAGGGCATGTACGGTGGAGGAGAGTTTGGCCTTCTGGACTGACCGCGCTAAAAGGCGCCCACTCTTATTGCCATGTTCATAAAAGACCCTCTGCCCAAGAATATAGCGCCTTCTCGTGCGCTTACCCAGTTCGTCTGTAAGGAGTGTGCGGAGCTGAGTTAGTTCCTGAAGGGTGTTCTGGGCTTGCGTTTGTTTGTGGGACAGCTCTAGTGCTCTAATCCTTTTGATAAGAGCATTCACTTTCTCCTGATAAGCTTTTTTGGCTTGTGCATTCAGGGCAAGCAGTTCTCCCCTTACCACACATTTGTGGGCTTCCCATATGGATATTGGAGAAATGTCAGGGTTAGCATTCTCCTGAAAATAAAGCTTGATGCATGAGCGGATCCGTTCCAATGAGGTTGGATCCGTCAAGCAGGAAGGGTTGAACCGCCAAATTTTAGTCTTGGGGAACGTTTCCGGGAACGATAGTGTAACTGTGATGGGATGATGATCCGATAAAAACATCGGTTCAATGGAGGCATGTTGGAGGGCGGGGAGGTCTGTCTGGGATAGAAAAAAAAAATCGATTCTGGAGTATTTCTGGTGGGGGGCCGAAAAGTAGGTGTAGTCTTTGGTTGAAGGATAGAGAGTACGCCAAGTGTCATGAAGGGACAAGGTTTGTAGTTGGGCTTTAATTTGGCGTAATGCCTTATAGGGCAGAGAAGTCGTGGCAGTGGAGGTATCTAGGAGGGGGTTCAAGGGCACATTAATGTCGCCTCCCAGGAGGACCAGGCCGCTCTGGAATGAGGACAGGAGGGCGCAAGTCTTGCGGAAGAAGGAGACTTGATGTTCATTAGGGCAATATATGTTGGCCAATGTAATAGGCTTAGTTGCATATGTTCCCTTAACAAAAATGAATCTGCCTTCAGGGTCCACTAGGGAGTCAGTCAGGAGGAAGTTGGCGTGTTTTGAAATAAGGATTGAAACTCCCTTAGATTTGGCCACCGGGTTAGTGGCGTGTAGGGCAGAGCGATACATGTGATTAGTCAGTTTAGGGATAGCATCAGATCGGAAGTGCGTCTCCTGTAGGAAGATAAAGTGAGCCTTTTGTTTGGTGAGCGAAGCTAACACTTGTGACCTTTTTTCCGGTGCATTCAGGCCTTTTGTGTTCAATGAAACACACTTCAGAGTCAGTGGGACATTAGTCTTAGGGGGGTTCTGCATTATGAAGAGTTAAGGAGAGGCGAAAATGAGTGTCTGGTTGTCGATTAGGTTAGGACCTTCCTATAGAGGATGAGTGTGAGGGTCACTCCCCCAGGGGAAGGGAAAGAAGGGGGGGGGACACACAAAAAGGGAGGAGGGGTAAGGAGGGAGGACACAAGAGTGGGAAAATCAGGAAGATTTGGGGGTAGGGAGAGTCAGGAGGATCAGAGCAGAAAAAGAAAAGAAAAAAGAAAAGAAAAGAGAAGAAAAGAAAAGAAAAGACAAAGAAAATAAAAGAAAAAAAGGGGGGGGGATATGAGAGCTAAATGTAAGGGAATAGATATGGGAAAGGGGAAAGAAAAACCAGAGGTGGACTGCGCTAGGCTATCTACCTGTAGGAGTCAAGAGGAAATCTGGAGTGTCAGCAACGTCTCAGTGAGACTGCTGTGTGGGGGTAGTAGTGTGGGCGGTAACCACGGCCTAGCTGTGGACCGGGGGTCAAAGTGAAGCGGATGAGGGATCCCGCTTACGGCGAGAGCCCAAGAAGCGTAGTGGGGAGCCTACCATAAGGAACAAGCTGCCGAAAGTTCAAGTATCAAGTGCATAGGAGCAATACACAAATCAACATAACATAACACATATAACCTATTCCAGCTCGCAGTGCTGAAATCAATATAACCGAGCCATAATATTTAGAAAGTAAACCTTTTAAAGTGTATTCAGGAGAATCAACCGAGAAATCCGCAGCCCGTGAGGCAAGCTGGGGAGAGGAGACCCTCTTCAAAGACTTACGTTAAGCCACTCTATGGTGGGGGGGAGGGGGTGAGTAGGGGGGAAGGGGCAGGGCAACAGGTCCAAGGACGGGGGGTGAGGGAGGAATGGGAGGGGGAAGGGAGAATGAGGGACAAGGGGATGAGACAGGGGAAGGGGCAGGTTGAGGGGAGTGGGGAAAGGAAGAGGGGAAGAGGGGGGAGGGGAGGGAAAGGAGGGGGAAGGGATGGCTAGGAGGATAGGGGCGGAGGGGGAGAAGAGGGGATTAGGGGGAGGGGGAGAAGAGGCAAGGGGAGGGGGGGAGAAGAGGTGCAGGGGGGGGGAGAGGGGGTGAGGAGGGGGGGAAGAGAGATGGAGGGGAAGGAGAGAGGAGGAGGGGATGGGAAATGCAAGGAAAAAAGGGGAAGGGAGGGGAAGAGATGTGGGGAGAAAGGAGGGGGGGGTAGGGAGGAGAGAACAAGGGAGCGGGGGAGGGGGGGGAAGAGGGGAAGAAGCGGGGGGAAGGGGGGAAGGAGTGGATAGGGGAGGAGGGGAGGGATGAGGGGGGGAAGGGAGAGCCCAGAGTGAGTTAAGGTGACGGTATCTCGACGTCTACCTTCGCATCGGGGGGCGGAATGGGGCTCCCGGAACCTAGGAGTCCCCGGCCTCTCCCAAAAACCCCCCCCCCCCACCCAACCGACGCCCGGCAGACCGTATCTGTATAACCGGGGGTCAAGGGAAAGCACATGCAAATAAGGAACATATAATAGCACTGGTAATGTTATTGAGAGACAATATAAAGTAATATTTGGGGGAATAAAAGTAAGACATAGATTGCGAAAACATTGCCTACAGAAGTTTAGGATCGTCTTCCGTGAAAGAAGTATCCAAGGGGGGGATGATGTGTTCGTGTTGCAGGCCGAGGTTTCGGGCAATTTAGAGATCAGTCCTCCCGGATCCAAAAAAAAAAAAAAAAAAGGGGGGGGGAAGTCTGCTCGGGCCCGAATTGCAGAGAGATCTCCGTAGCTGTGTGGGTAGGGGCCAATGACAGAAACCCAGGCCTACTCCTGGACACTCATAGGGAGTCTCTCCCAGGACGGGAACTTGTCGTGGGGGCATCCATATCTTCGACAGAGAGTTCAAACTTTGAGTGCAACCTCCCAGCTTTGGGGGATCCGGGCGTGTATGAGGGATTAGGTGCTCTGGGGTAAAAAGGCGTAGGTAGCTTTTTCGGGGATACGCACTTTCCACATCCGCCACCTGAATAAGGCAGGCCCTAGGTCGTCCGCTGGGTTACAGGTTGTGGAGCTATTGGATGACTCCCGATGGAGAGGCATTGTATGGAGTCCCAAACAGGGAAAGAAGGTCACCGTTAGGGCCATTGGGACACGGGGTTGTCAGCTATGAGGTGCAAGAGACCGGGGTGGGAATGGCATGTCTATCTCAAATGAGGGTCTGGGGGGTCTCCGGGAGAGTGAGAGATCAGTGCATAACGCTTACACATCTCGGGGGGGGAGGTATACTCACGGGCTGCAGGTCTCAGTCTATCCAGCAGACAGTCAATAGATTTCTCGCATCACATACGCGGTGGTGAGGGGCTATGTTGTTGCAGATCCCGGCGTGAGGAACGAGCATTCGGTGACATCGGTCCAGGTCTACGGTGACGCGGTCTCTGGCGTGCAGCTTTCGGCGACGGATGGAGCGAAACAGGAAGCCAGGGTTCCGCTGGGAAGTAAAGCGCATACCAATCCGGTAGTTCTAAGGCGGGCAAGTCGAGTTGATCACAGAACGCCTGAAGATCTTCCGGTGTGCGAAGCAATGCAGAGCGCCCCCTCGCTGAAGCAGACAGGCCAAACGGGAATTTCCAGCGGTACTGAATGTTTCTCGCACGCAGAGCATCTAGCAGTGGCCGTAGTGCCCTCCTGTTTTGAAGGGTAATCTGTGAAAGGTCCTGGAACAGTTTCACCTCCGCGCCATTGTAAAGAATACGTCCCCTTTCCCTCGCCTTGCGGAGAATCTCTTCCTTAAGGGGGAAGCTAACTATACAGCATATAATGTCTCTGGGGGGTTCGTTATCCCGGGGTATGGGGCGGAGGGCCCTTTCCATATCAATGGGGGAATCCGCAGGGCGCTCAATCAGGTCATTAAAGATAGCGCTGACGGTTTGCTGTAAGGCGGTGGGGTCTACGGATTCGGGGACCCCCCGTACCCTAACATTGTGCCTCCTTCCCCGGTTATCCAGGTCTTCCACATGTCTGTGGAGCTCAAAAACTTGGGCAAGTTGGGAGTCATATGCCGACTGTACCTGGCGAATGGCCGCCGCGTGCGTCTGGGTCGTCTGCTCCACGTTATCCACTCGGTGGGCGACCGCGAGCATTTCGGCCTTCAGGTCTGCTATGGCAGCAGTGACCGTGTTTTTGATGTCCGTCGCAACTTTCTCCAAGTCGAGTAGGCTGGGGGGGAGAGCCCCGCTGGAGCTGGGAGAGGATATCCCCGGCATATTGGCTGGAGGCGGCCTGTCAGGCGAGGCCGCGGCTTGGGCCTGTGCTGGCGCGAGGATCCGCAATGACGCAGAGGCCTGCGTCTTTTGGGACCGGAATATGTCCGGTATATTCCTCCCCGAGTGCGTCTGAGAGTCCTTGATGGTGCGAGAGGTGGACGAGCTCCTTGTGGCTCTGTGCATAGCAAGCTTAGGATGGTAGGCTCCCGTTCAAGGTGAAAAAGCGGCCCGGTCACACAGGAGCTCTCAGATTAGGCGTCCATCTCGGTCTCCGCTCAGGCCACGCCCCCCGTTTTATGGCATTTTTATTAATAATTTTTTTTTTTTTATTAGTAATGGCGGCAATCTGCAATTTGTATCATGACTGCGACATTATTGCGGACACATCGGACACTTTTGACGCCATTTTGGGACCATTGTCATTTTTACAGCGACCAGTGCTATAAAAATGCACACCGATTACTGTAAAAATTACACTGGCAGTGAAGGGGTTAACCAGTAGGGGGCGCTGAAGGGGTTAAGTGTGTCCTAGGGATGTGTTCTAACTGTAGGGGGATGGGCTACGAGTGATACGACACTGATCACCTCTCCCGATTACAGGGAGCTGTGATCAGTGTCCTATCACTAGGAAGAATGGAGAAATGCTTGTTTATATTAGCGTTCTTCCTCTCCGTGAGACGATCATGGGACTCCCGGCGGACATCAAATCCGCAGGACCAGCGGTCGAACTCACAGAGCTTGCGGTGAGCGTGCACAAGCACCCACAATGCCGCGTCTTAAAGGGTGATGTATATATACGTTAATCTGCCCAGCTGTGCCATTCCGCCGATGTATATCGGCGTGATGCGGTCCTTAAGTGGTTAATTTGGAAACTTATTTTTTAGCCTGCTACTTTTTAAGTTTTCTCTGCCTTTGTGAGAGAAATCAAAAAGATATTCTCAGGGGTGTTAATATAGGTATACAGTGTGGAAAGGTTGGAGAGTGGGATACTGTCACAAGACATCAAAATTATGTATTTACAGTAAGTGTATTTACAGTAAGTGAGCTACGACTTCCTAGGGAACTGGAAATAATTGGGTTCTCCTATCTATCCTGTGTCTAGATCCAACAGCTCACCAGTAAACCTCTGACAATAATCAGGCTTCAGTTACTAGGGTCTATTTACCATTTACTGCGATTCTTAAACTAAAGAGGGTTTAGGGGTGCAGGGTACCCAAAAAGCAGTAGGTCCTATGAGAGTGACCTCTAAAAATACAGTAGACGCTGATAGACAGAGACAGGCAGATAAATGTGTGACTCTAAAAGCCCTGTACACACGATCGGATATCCTATGGATTCTAATCCAATGTTTTTTTCCATCGGAAACCCGATGAAACTGTCTTCCATCAGTCTTGCCCACACACCATCAGTCAAAAAATGGACAGTTTCAAACGCCGTGACGTAAAACACTCCGATGAGCCGAGAAAAATTAAGTTCAATGCTTCTGAGCATGCGTCGACTTGATTCTGAGCATGCGTGGGTTTTTTATCCGATGGATTTCCACACAGACGATCGGATTTTGCTATCGTTTTTTTTCCCCATCGGATAAATTTAAAACATTTTCTATTTTTTTACACCGATGGAAAAAAGACCGATGGGGCCCATACACGATCGGTTCGTCCGATGAAAACAGTCCATCGGACTGTTTTCATTGTAAAACCGATCGTGTGTACACGGCTTAAGAGCATTCACAGGGTTTACTTGCTCATGAATCTGATTCTGTTTTTCTGTAGTCCATGGGTAAAGATTTCTCTTCCAAGGTCCACAGGGCAGTTCCTGCCAAACTCCTCTGTAAATATCTTCAAGCAAGAGTATGTGTGTTCAATGCCTAGTTTTCTTCAGGCATAAACTTCAGTAATTACCATGGTATTCAGGGCCCTCAGTTCCCAGGCTCTGTAGACCATACCGCTAAACAAAATAATCAAGGATTGGCCATATACTGTATGTGCCAGACAGTATCAGTGCATGGAGCTCTACAAGAGGGCAACATTTCAGGAAACGGATTGCCAGACAGGCAAGTAAAGACCTGATTTACAAGATATTGTGGTTCAGATTATTATAAAACCCTAACAGAGTTACCTTAATCTAGTGTAGCACACAGACCCCTTTTCCCTACCTTTGGCTCACTTGTAGGAAAAGGGGCACACTGTGCCACATGCCCGTACCCTCCTGTGTGAAGAGGTTGAGCGGTGTAAATGTAACTGGGTCTCCACGGCTAGGTTCTCCAGAGAATGGTTATCATCTCCACTGCAATAAAAACAAGTCTCTATCCCCCCCCCCCCCAATAACTCCAAGGTCCACACCAGTCGCAACTCCAACGTAGAGTTTATTTTCTCATATGCACAGTCACTAGATAGGAAAGGGTGGATGGAGAACAGGACAGCAAAAGGTGTTGGAGTAGGTCCAGGCACAAACGAATATACAATTCACTACCTGTGTCTTCAAGTAGGCTCAGCTCACCCGGATAGTCTCCCATTAGAGTGGATCCTAGCAGCCGGAGTGATGCTCGAATTAGATTACACACAGTCTGTGCAAACTGTTATGGGTAAATTTGGGTCTCTGCCACAGACCTGGTGAACTTTGGGTCTCTGCCACAGACCTGGTGAACTTTGCATGTGGTATTAGGCCTCTTTCAGGGAGATGACATCCCTCCAGAGAGTTACTGGGCCCCTTGCTTCACTGTGATCTCTCACCAGTCCCTCGGAACGGTCCTCCCCCAGCCTCTTCTTCCAGATACGGGTCTCCTCGCAAGGCAGCACCCTGGGATTCCTCTTCCCTCCGTGGGCCCCAGCCAAAGGTGCTGGACCCAAGGCCTTCAGTTGCAGCCCCAGGGCTAAAGGTGCCTGGGACTGATCCGCCAGTGTACCGGGCCAGGAAGACCTGGTACTCTCGAACCTGGAACCCCACCCTCGGGCTGAAGGTGCCCAGGGTGGCCAACGAACAGAACAACACACTCCCCGGGGTAGGACCCCCCGGGAAATCACCCCCACAGGCAGCGTCTGCCCCTTTTATATCCTCTCCCGGCATGCACAGCAGGCCGACCACGCCCACCATATCACCGCCGAGAGGGGACATCCAAGACACAGCACTATACCAGCAGTTCAACCCTAGCCCCTGATGGCAGCGCCATCCACAGGCCACAGAGAACTCTACACCAGTATCCCACCTGTGGTATAAAATGGTTTAGCAAAGCCCTATCAAATAAGGTGTTTGAGTACAACTACCACTCAAACATTCCCCTAGATTTGAAGACCCCGCTACACTAGTCCATAAAAACTTCAACCTACCTCTAGGTTTAACCCTTAATCCCTGATAGGGTTGCTTTAAAGGTTAGATGTAGTATTTAGATTTAGAGATATATTCAGGGGTTTGTTTAACCGCTTGCCACCTGCCCACAGTAGTTGTACTGTGAGTGGGTGGCAGTTTCAGGCGGGCAACATATCTGTACATCGCAGCCTTCCTTCCTGTTTAGGGGAGTGCATGCGTGCGCCCCCTACCAACCTGTGCTGTGATTGAATATAGCAAGAGTTTGGCAGGGGATCTGACCCAATGATTTGGGCTGAAGTCAGCCGATCGGCTGTGACCAATCATTCACAGTTCTTGGTTTACAGGAACCAGCGATCTGTCTGTCTGATTATTCTCCCTCCAAAACAGACCGTAAAGTAAAAGCAGCACATATTACACATTGTTAGGCACCAGTTAACCCTTTGAATGTCCCTAGGTGTTAACTTCTTCCCAGCCAGTGTCATTAGTACAGTGACAGCATACAATATTAGCACTGGCCATTGTATTAATGTCAGTATTGAGGTCAGAGTCAGTTAGTGTACATCCCAGCCAGCACCAAATTGCCTACCACACTATCACAGTCACTGATCGCCGCCATTACCAGTATAGTGTCAAAGCTGTGTACATTCCACTATAATTGCCATAGTTTGTAAACGCTATAACTTTCGCACAAACCAATTAATATACACCTTTTGGGATTTTGTAGAAAATACAACATAGGGTGAAGATGTTCTGTAGTTTAAACAACTAAACTAGACTTCACTGATAATATCAGCAAGTATTTTTTTCATTTAACACACAAACCAAAACCTTTTCAATGATAAAGTTAAAGTTAAAGTAATTGTAAATGCATTTTTAAAAAAAAATTGCAAACGTGTTACATTTACCTGCTCTGTGCAATGGTTTTTCACAGAGTAGCCTCGATTCCCCTCTTTCCAGGTCCCCCGCTGGTGCTCCTGGCTCCTCCCCTTCTTATTGTGACACCATTTAAAGTCGCCTCCTATTGTGGCATATCTGCGGGCTCAATCCCGAGCTGCGTTGTCTGCGTCCATTGACAGACAGTGAGGCTTGGCCCTGCCCCCACTTCCTCCTTACAGGATCGAAAATGGGCTCAGGTAAGTATAAGAGGGGGGAGAGCTGCACACAGAGGGTTTTTTACCTTAATGCAAAGAATGCAGTAATGTAAAACAAACAAAAACAAAAACCTTCTCCCTTTACACTTTACAGACCAAAAAAATAAAAAGGAGTACATAAGCGCAGTTTACCTAGTTGCCGCCCAGCCGCCATCATTATACGACGACAGGTTGGCTCTCCTGTGCGAATCGCTGTAGCTGTACGGCGGCTCACACAGGCACAGTTGTGGGCGGGCGCGTGCTGGCGGTGGCACACGAGCGTGCCCATGGGTTGGGTGGACTCGATGTCTGCCTGTAACCCATGATTACCCACTACAGAGGCAGAATGGGGATCTTCCTTTGTAAACAAGACAGATCCTCATTCTGACAGTGATTGGGAACAGTGATCTCTGTCATGTCCCTGGCAGCCCATCCCCCTACAGTTAGAACTTTCTGAGGGAACACAGTTAACCCCTTCCCTTCCAGTGTAGTTTTTACAATGATCAGTGCATTTTTAAAGCACTGATCAATGGAATGTCACTGGTCACCAAAAAGTGTAATTTGGGGTCAGATTTGTCTGCAGCAATGTCGCAGTCCCACTAAAAATCGCAGATCGCCACCATTACCAGTAAAAACAATGAAAAAATAAAAGTCCCTAAATCTCTTCCAAACCAATCAATATACGTCTATTGTTTTTTTTTTTACCAAAAATATGTAGAAGAATATACAGTATATCGGCCTAAACTGATGAATAATTTTCGGATATGTTTACAGCACAAACAAAAAAAAAAACCGCAGGAGTGATCAAATACCACCAATAGAAAGCTCTATTTGTGGGGGAAAAAAAGGACTTAAATTTTGTTTGGGTACAGCATCGCACGACCGCGCAATTGTCAGTTAAAGCGATGCAGTGCCGTATCGCAAAAAATGGCCTGGTCATTAAGGGGGCATATTCTTCTGGTCCTTAAGTGGTTAAATAAACTATATTGGAAGTCTAGTTTAAGAGTAAGGGTCAACTTCAGAGGTTAATTTGATTGGTGGTTAGGTTGAGGTTAGGAATTTATTGGTAAATCCATTATAACAACAAGTACAATAGGATAGTTTTCATAGATTTTTAATTTGTAAATGTCTTTGGCACAGAACCTTTGAGATGCTAATAAACACAATTTCTAATTTGAACTTCTAAAATAATTTTCAGCAAGATATACATGTTGGAGATGCACTGCAAGTTTTTCTAGTCACAATACTCTGCAGTAAAATAACATCTACTGTTCTACCTATCTGTCTATTATTGCTGAGAGGTAGAAGAATTAATGTTTTATCCAAGTTATGAGGGTCTGAGCTCAGTCCAGCTCCCTAAGTAAACCAGTCACTATAAAAGGTAGCCTCTTCAGGGACTCACAGCCAACATTCAGAACAGAAATGTCACCCACTGAGGGAGAGAATACAGTTAAATAATGGAACAAATAGCAACCACATGTCAAAAGAGTTTTGTGGAGAAGATTCTGCTCTGTTTTTTTATGAGAACAAGCACAGGGACAGGATTATAAAAGTGAAATCGATAGTGGATAAGACATCAGTACGTAAAGGTTTATTCAACCAACTTGGTGACCTTGGCCATTTTTTACATAACCACAAAGCCATGTTTTGTGAAAGTACAATACTAAAAGAACTCTAGTGTACGGCAAATCAGCCCCTATCTTTAAAGTGGACCTTCAGTCATTTTTTCAACTTCCCATCTATTAAATCTTCTGCCCTTGTTGTTTTAACTTTGGATAGTTAAACCTTTTTTTTCTGTCAGTAAATACCTTATACAGCCCACTTCCTCTTTCTTGTCTGGTCATTAGCCTAGGCTTATGACATCATGCACAGCTCCCTCTCTCACTCTTGTGAGAGTTTGCCAGGAAGCGAGGGGGGGAGTGATTCTTAAGAGGGCCAATGAGAGCTGCAGGGCTGCAGAGCTGGAGGTGTGCCTCTGTGTAAATCCAGGAAGTGAACAGGCAGCAGCTTCAACTGCCCACAGTTACAATGGTTGCAGCGAGACTCAGTGGTGGGAGATTTCTGCAGCATATTTGGCAAGTACAGAATCACAGTATATATATATATATATATATATATATATATATATATATATATATATATATGCAAAGTGGTTGGAGGGAAGCTTCAGAATGGCAAAGATATTTTTATTACAAATGATGTGAGCAGACTGCAGTTCCTCTTTAAATTCCGAGGATTGCAAACACCTAGAAACATCTACATGAGCTCTATATTTATAATAGTTAGTATGAAGAAAGTGTATTTTTATCTTCAACAGATACCGAACAACAACAAAACATGTATAAATGTTACCTATATAATAGGTAGATATTACCATGAATTGGGTGTGCAATGGTTGGACTCATTAAAATCTTGTCTTCTTGAAGAGTGTTAAAGAAAATATACAATGAACATCAATGCAGTTCTCTTGGTATACACATTAGTCAACTTGTCAAATGGCAAGTACACCCAGGCTCAGGGATTTCCAGTTCTGCTGTGACTGTAAATTGGCTTTAATGTTAGCTTATCTTAAAAAGAACAAAATGTCTCTCAAGAAGAAACTGTCTGGAAAATGTACGATAAAGGTGGCGCGAGTACTTTTTTCACACTCAAGACAAAAGCCAACCACATAATAGCTCCATAAACTCCAAGATGAGGATAAAAAAAAAAGGATTCATACTGTATACCTCCAACATTCATACACCTATGAAAGAATAAAAAGAATATAGGACCTAGGGATGAGCCAAACACCCCCCGGTTCGGTTCGCACCAGAACATGCGAACAGGCAAATAATTTGTGCGAACACCGTTAAAGTCTATGGGACATGAACATGAAAAATCAAAAGTGCAGGGACAGTTCTAAACACGGGAAACATGCGCTACATTACAGGCATACTATAGACACCCCCAGGTACAAAATTTAAAGGAATATTTCACTTTTTTGTTTCACTTTAAGCATTATTAAAATCACTGCTCCCGAAAAAATGTCAGTTTTTAAAATTTTGTTTTGCATTGATACATGTCCCCTGGGGCAGGACCCAGGTCCCCAAAAAATGTTATGACAATAACTTGCATACTAACCTTTAAAATTAGCATTTTTGATTCCTCATGTTCAACCCGAACATAAAGCCCATCCCTAATAGGACCTATTATACTGTTTGTGTGGCCAGTCATTCTTAGTATGTAAAAGCCAAGAAGGTCTGATTTAGATCTCTGCTACCATCAACCAGTGTTATTTTGAATATAATTTAATTGTATGTGTAGCCCTGTTTGTGTGTTTCATTTTAGTTTTCTATGTGAAATAATAAGAAGACCAAACTATTTTTGTCAGTTCTCTAGGGACAAGGGTAACGACTTACCTGCTTCCATTATTAAAGTACTACATAAACAACTGAAAATAAATTCCCACATTATGTACCCTGCTTGTTGCGTTACAGAGATGTGGAAGTCCAGGGCTATTCACAACCAGGCCCCCCTTTTGAATTAAAGGGGCTGTAAAGGCAGAAGGTTTTTTATTTTAATGCATTCTATGCCTTCTGTGTGCCGCACCCTCCCCTAATACTTACCTTACCTGAGGTCCCTCCAGATCCAGCGATGTTGCAGGATTGTCTCGGCTGCCCGGGAATCCCCTCTTCATTGGCTGAGACAGCAGCACGGCGCCATTGACTCCCAACTGCTGTCAAAGTCAATCAGCCAGCCAATGAGGAAAGAAAGGGGGCCGGTCGCGTCTCTGTGTCTGAATGGAAACAGGGAGCTGTGACTGGGCTTGGGTGTCCCCATAGCAAGCTGTTGGCTGTGGAGGCACTCAACAGGAGGGAGGGGCATGGAGCAACGGAGAGGGACCCGAGAAGAGGAGGATCTGGGCTGCTCTGCAAATCCACTGTTCAGGGCAGGGGAGTATAACATGTTTGTTATTTTTAACTAAAGAAAAAATGAGACTTTATAATCAATTTAAGCCGAGTGCTAAAAGGCATAGGGAGTGGTGGTTGACTGGTATTGGATTGGTGAAGTCTACATGCCCAAGTCTTTCCAGTCATGGTATTCTAGCCACACATTCACAAGCAACAGTCCTTTATAAGACACACTTTTTAAACACCACCCCAGACCTACCAAAAACTCCTCAACCACAGTAGCAACCTTGCTACTGTGGTGGGCCAGTAAGTGGTGTGTGTACCCACGGGGGGGGGGGGTTAATGATCCACTCAATAACTCTGAAAACTATGGTCCTTCTGCCTTTGGTCTACACCGTGTTTCTATACACAAGTTCTAGAACTACTTGTACAGTAGGGATGAGCTTCGTGTTCGAGTCGAACATACGTTCGACTCGAACATCGGCTGTTCGATCGTTCGACGAAGATCGAACGATTTGGGCCGTTCGCGCCAAATTCGAGTGACGCGAACGGCCCACAATGCACTACGCCATCGCAGTGTCATCCAGGCGCTGTGATTGGCCAAGCATGCACTGTGACCCCGCATGCTTGGCCAATCACAGCGCCGGCAGCGAGGAGAGCAATGATTGGCCACAGGCAGGATGCCTGTGGCCAATTATTGCTGAGGGGGTTTAGTACACGCCCCACACTATAAAAGGCCGCCAGCACGGCGGCCTAGTGTAGTGTGTTCCGGAGCAGGGATAGAGCAGCATAGGCAGGGACAGTGACTTTTATTTCTTTCTTGCTTAACCTGGATTCCTTTAGTTTAGGGAAAGAGAAGGATAGGTAGGGAGAGTGTCAGTGTGTTTTGTGCTTGTGCTATATTGTGCTTAAAAAAAACATTTTTTCTAGGGACAGAAAACTGTAGGTAGGGAGAGTGTGTCAGTTTCTTTCACTGTCAAAGTCCTTGTTTCCAGGGACCTGGAAGGACAGTGAGTGAATTCTCCTTGTGCTATATTGTGCTTAAAAAAAACATTTTTTCTAGGGACAGAAAACTGTAGGTAGGGAGAGTGTGTCAGTTTCTTTCACTGTCAAAGTCCTTGTTTCCAGGGACCTGGAAGGACAGTGAGGTAATTCTCCTTGTGCTAAATTGTGCTTAAAAAAAACATTTTTTCTAGGGACAGAAAACTGTAGGTAGGGAGAGTGTGTCAGTTTCTTTCACTGTCAAAGTCCTTGTTTCCAGGGACCTGGAAGGACAGTGAGGTAATTCTCCTTGTGCTAAATTGTGCTTAAAAAAAACATTTTTTCTAGGGACAGAAAACTGTAGGTAGGGAGAGTGTGTCAGTTTCTTTCACTGTCAAAGTCCTTGTTTCCAGGGACCTGGAAGGACAGTGAGGTAATTCTCCTTGTGCTAAATTGTGCTTAAAAAAAACATTTTTTCTAGGGACAGAAAACTGTAGGTAGGGAGAGTGTGTCAGTTTCTTTCACTGTCAAAGTCCTTGTTTCCAGGGACCTGGAAGGACAGTGAGGTAATTCTCCTTGTGCTAAATTGTGCTTAAAAAAACATTTTTTCTAGGGACAGAAAACTGTAGGTAGGGAGAGTGTGTCAGTTTCTTTCACTGTCAAAGTCCTTGTTTCCAGGGACCTGGAAGGACAGTGAGTGAATTCTACTTGTGCTATATTGTGCTTCAAAAAAACATTTTTTCTAGGGACAGAAAACTGTAGGTAGGGAGAGTGTGTCAGTTTCTTTCACTGTCAAAGTCCTTGTTTCCAGGGACCTGGAAGGACAGTGAGGTAATTCTCCTTGTGCTAAATTGTGCTTCAAAAAAACATTTTTTCTAGGGACAGAAAACTGTAGGTAGGGAGAGTGTGTCAGTTTCTTTCACTGTCAAAGTCCTTGTTTCCAGGGACCTGGAAGGACAGTGAGGTAATTCTCCTTGTGCTAAATTGTGCTTCAAAAAAACATTTTTTCTAGGGACAGAAAACTGTAGGTAGGGAGAGTGTGTCAGTTTCTTTCACTGTCAAAGTCCTTGTTTCCAGGGACCTGGAAGGACAGTGAGGTAATTCTCCTTGTGCTAAATTGTGCTTCAAAAAAACATTTTTTCTAGGGACAGAAAACTGTAGGTAGGGAGAGTGTGTCAGTTTCTTTCACTGTCAAAGTCCTTGTTTCCAGGGACCTGGAAGGACAGTGAGGTAATTCTCCTTGTGCTAAATTGTGCTTCAAAAAAACATTTTTTCTAGGGACAGAAAACTGTAGGTAGGGAGAGTGTGTCAGTTTCTTTCACTGTCAAAGTCCTTGTTTCCAGGGACCTGGAAGGACAGTGAGTGAATTCTCCTTGTGCTAAATTGTGCTTCAAAAAAACATTTTTTCTAGGGACAGAAAACTGTAGGTAGGGAGAGTGTGTCAGTTTCTTTCACTGTCAAAGTCCTTGTTTCCAGGGACCTGGAAGGACAGTGAGGTAATTCTCCTTGTGCTAAATTGTGCTTAAAAAAAACATTTTTTCTAGGGACAGAAAACTGTAGGTAGGGAGAGTGTGTCAGTTTCTTTCACTGTCAAAGTCCTTGTTTCCAGGGACCTGGAAGGACAGTGAGGTAATTCTCCTTGTGCTAAATTGTGCTTAAAAAAAACATTTTTTCTAGGGACAGAAAACTGTAGGTAGGGAGAGTGTGTCAGTTTCTTTCACTGTCAAAGTCCTTGTTTCCAGGGACCTGGAAGGACAGTGAGGTAATTCTCCTTGTGCTAAATTGTGCTTCAAAAAAACATTTTTTTCTAGGGACAGAAAACTGTAGGTAGGGAGAGTGTGTCAGTTTCTTTCACTGTCAAAGTCCTTGTTTCCAGGGACCTGGAAGGACAGTGAGGTAATTCTCCTTGTGCTAAATTGTGCTTAAAAAAAACATTTTTTCTAGGGACAGAAAACTGTAGGTAGGGAGAGTGTGTCAGTTTCTTTCACTGTCAAAGTCCTTGTTTCCAGGGACCTGGAAGGACAGTGAGGTAATTCTCCTTGTGCTAAATTGTGCTTAAAAAAAACATTTTTTCTAGGGACAGAAAACTGTAGGTAGGGAGAGTGTGTCAGTTTCTTTCACTGTCAAAGTCCTTGTTTCCAGGGACCTGGAAGGACAGTGAGTGAATTCTCCTTGTGCTAAATTGTGCTTTAAAAAAAAAAAATTTCTAGGGACAGAAAACTGTAGGTAGGGAGAGTGTGTCAGTTTCTTTCACTGTCAAAGTCCTTGTTTCAAGGGACAGAGAAGGACACCTGAAGGTAGCCCTTATTGCTTTTTTCCCATCTCCCTGCAGGCCATCTATTAGAATGTCTGGAAGGCAAACAAGGAGAGGCAGACAGTCAGGAGGCAATAAAAGAGGGCAAGCAGGCTCTGTGTCTGGGGGCAACAGTGCTGGTCGTGGACGCGGTGCATTGTCATCAGCACATGGCCATGGGACACGCTTGTCCTTCTTTTCGGCAGCTGGACATGTTGAGCCACATCATGCCGAAGACTTGGTAGAGTGGATGACCAAGCCCTCCTCCTCCTCCTCATCCTCTCTCACCCAGGCTCAGGGTACTGGAAAAGCAGCTGCCAAAGCGTCCTCTTCCCTGGTATCAATGTCAGACTCATCATCAGTCACTCCTTCCCTAGACCCACCATGTCCTCCTCCTGAGGAGTCCCCCGAACTGTTTCAGCACAGTGTTGGGTACATGCTCCAGGAGGATGCCCAGCGTTTCGAAGGGTCTGATGATGAAACCCAGCTAGAGGAAGGCAGTAGCGTGAGAGCAGACAGAGGGGATGCTCAAGAAGGACACCAATCTGGCAGTCATGTTCCAGCAGCTGCAGCATACTGCCAGATTGCCTCCAGTGATGAGGAGGGAGGTGATGATGAGGTCACTGACTCCACGTGGGTGCCTAATAGGAGAGAGGAGGAGGAGGAGGATGAGGAGGAGGCACATCTCCAACGAGGCAGGATGCCCTTTGGTGGCCAGCGTAAGGGCAGTACACCGACGGAATCACACCGCAGAGCTCCGCCTGTGCAGGGCGCTGCCTCTGCCCGTCATTCAAAAAGTTCTTTGGTGTGGGCCTTTTTTGAGGCTAGTGCATCAGATCGCACAGCTGCTGTTTGCAACATATGTCTCAAGCGTATATCGCGTGGCCAAAACATCAGCCGCTTGGGTACCACATGCCTGACCAGACATATGTTGACCTGCCATGCAGCTCGTTGGCAAGCCTACCTCAAAGACCCACACCAAAGAACAAAGCGGACCTCTCCTTGCACCGCATCAGCTGGGATCTCCAACCCCACTATAACTTCAGTCCTCTCTGAAACATGCACTGAGAGGAATGAAGGTGTAGAATTAGGTGTGTCACAGCCAAGTACTTGCGGCCACTCTGCTAGCAGTACACCGACGTCCGATTCTAGCAGGCAAATTTCCCTGCCCCAGCTGCTGGACCGTCGAAAGAAGTTCACTCCCAGCCATCCACATGCCCAGCGGTTGAATGCTAGCTTGGCTAAATTGCTAGCGCTTCAACTGCTGCCTTTTCAGTTGGTAGACTCGGCCCCCTTCCGTGAGTTTGTGCAATGTGCGGTTCCTCAGTGGCAGGTTCCCAAACGCCACTTTTTCTCACGGAAGGCTATTCCGGCTCTCTACCGGCATGTGGAAGGCAATGTCTTGGCCTCGCTGGACAGGGCGGTCAGCGGTAAGGTGCATATTACCGCTGACTCATGGTCCAGCAGGCATGGACAGGGACGTTACCTTTCTTTCACGGCCCATTGGGTCACTCTTTTGGCAGCTGGGAAGGATGCAGGACAAGGTGCAGTAGTGTTGGAGGTTGTCCCACCGCCACGCCTCCAAAATGCTACTACTGGTTGTGACACACCTCTCTCCTCCACCCCCTCCTCTTCTTCTTCCTCCATGGCCTCTTCCTGTGGTTTGTCCTATGAACCAGCGGTGCTCCGTAGCCGTTCACGGGGCTACGCAAGTACGCAGGCAAAAAGATGCCATGCCGTGCTTGCGCTGGTGTGTTTGGGGGACAGAAGCCACACTGGGGCAGAGGTCCTGTCTGCTCTGCAGGGCCAGGCCGAGAGGTGGTTGACGCCACGCCAGCTTAAGCCAGGAATGGTGGTTTGCGACAATGGCACCAACCTCCTCTCCGCCCTCCGACAGGGACAACTGACCCATGTGCCCTGTGTGGCTCACGTCCTTAACCTGGTGGTGCAGCGGTTCTTGGGCAGGTACCCGGGCTTACAGGATGTCCTGAGGCAGGCCAGGAAAGTCTGTGTGCATTTCCGCAGATCTTATAATGCCAGTGCTCGCCTGGCTGAGCTGCAAAAGGAGTTGAACCTGCCCAAGAACCGCCTTATATGTGACATGCCCACCAGGTGGAACTCAACGTTGGCCATGCTGCAGCGGCTGCACACGCAGCAGAGGGCCATCAATGAGTACCTGTGCGACTACGGCACCAGGACAGGGTCAGGGGAGCTTGGTTTTTTTTCTCCACGCCAGTGGGGCATGATCAGGGATGCATGCACTGTCCTGGCACCATTTGAGGAGGCCACGAGGATGGTGAGCAGTGACAGTGCATGCATCAGTGACACTGTACCTCTTGTCCACCTGTTGGAGCACACGCTGCGTGGAATAATGGACAGGGCACTTGAGGCAGAACAGAGGCAGGAAGAGGAGGACTTCCTTGCCTCTCAAGGCCCCCTTTACCCAGACAGTGTTCCTTCTGTCCCACCCATCGCACAGGAAGAGGAGGAGGAGGAGGAGGAGGAGGAGGATTGTGTCAGCATGGAGGTGGAGGCTGGCACTCAGCATCATCAGCAGCAGTCTTTTAGGGATGATTTACAGTCCCAAGAAACCAGTGGACTTGTACGTGGCTGGGAGGAGGTGGCTGCGGATCATGTCGTCCTTAGTGACCCAGAGGACTCCGGAGCGAATGCCTCAGCAAACCTACGCTGCATGGCCTCCCTGATCCTGCAAAGTCTGCGGAAGGATCCTCGTATTCTTCGGATCAAGGAGAGGGACCATTACTGGCTGGCCACTCTCCTTGATCCACGGTACAAGGGTAAGGTTGCGGACCTTATGTTACCGTCGCAGAGGGAGCAGAGGATGAGACAACTCCGGGAGGCCTTGCAGAAAGGTCTGTGCAACGCGTTCCCAGAGACTGGGAGGTTACAAACTCCTGGTCCTGGACAACGAGTTGCTGAGGCTTCGGCCAGTCAAAGAAGGAGCGGTGGGGAAGGTGGCCGTCTGACCGATGCGTTCAGACAATTCTTTAGTCCGCAGCCCCAAAGTATGATCGGTTCCAGCAACCATCGCCAGCGTCTGATAAACATGGTGCAGGAATATCTAGGGGCAAGGTCAGACTTGGACACCTTCCCCACCGAAAATCCTCTGGCTTACTGGGTCTTGAGGATGGATCACTGGCCAGAGCTTGCACAGTATGCAATTGAGCTACTGGCCTGTCCTGCATCCAGCGTTCTTTCGGAACGCACATTCAGTGCTGCTGGAGGATTTGTCACGGATCACAGGGTGCGCCTGTCCACCGACTCGGTTGATCGACTGACTTTCATCAAGATGAACCAGTCTTGGATCACCACCAGCTACCACACACCTGATGCTGATATAACAGACTAATTGATTTTAACATGTCACATCCCTTCAAGACTGATGCTGATGCTGAGTGCCTGTGCTGTTATGTTGACTGGCTATCCTCCTCCTCCGAGTCCTCAATGATACGATTGATGATGATAGCTTGGAAGATCATTTTTGTTTATGGGTGCCGCCACCAGTGGCTAAGGCCCAATTTTTCAGCCCCTGTTTTACAGGGGCGTGTAATTACAATTTTTTTAGCAATAATTTGCCATAGGGCTCATTGCTGTGCTCCAAGTACAGTATCTGTGAGGGGTTGGAGTGTTGTGGCACCAGTGCCTAAGGCCCAATTTTTCAGCCCCTGTTTAACAGGGGCGTGTCATTACAATTTTTGAAGCAATACTTTGCAACAGGGCTCATTGCTGTGCTCCAAGTACAGTATCTGTGAGGGGTTGTAGTGTTGTGCCACCAGTGCCTAAGGCCCAATTTTTCAGCCCCTGTTCAACAGGGGCATGCAATTACAATTCTTGATCTAATAATTCACAGCAGGGTCCATTGCTGCACCCACCAAGAGTAACTCTGAGGGCTTACAGTCTTGTGGCAACGCCACCACCACCACCACCACGAAAGGCCCAATTTTTCAGCCCCTGTTCAAAAGGGGCATGTAATTACAATTCTTGATCTAATAATTCACAGCAGGGCCCATTGCTGCACCCACCAAGAGTAACTGTCAGGGCTTACAGTGTTGTGGCACCAGCACCACCATCAAAGCCCCAATTTTTACTACCACTGTTCAACAATTATATGTAATTAAAATTCCTGATATAATAGTTGACAGCAGGGCGTTCCAGCACCAACCAAGAGTAACTGAGTGCTTACAGTGTTGTGCCAACACCAACAACTAAGGGGCCTATTTCTGCAGAGTATATACGGCAAGTCCCTACTTTCAAACATCCAACTTACAAACGACTCCTACTTGCAAACGAAAGAAGACAACAGGAAGTGAGAGGAAATCTACCCCTAGAAAGGAAAATTCTCTCCTGTAAGAATAAATATGGGAGAAAGGGGTCTCATCTGTACTGATGCTTTATCAGCAATCCTTGTTTCAAGAAAAACACCACATTTCAAAAACAGTTGTCATTGGGACGGAAAGTGAGGTGAAATGTTCTGAACAGGGGCACAGACAGCAAAACAAATGTTACAGGGGTGATAACCCTTACCTATGTTTCCCAAAAAGTTTAAAAATAGATTTTTGGGCTGGAGCTACACTTCAACAATGTACCTGTTCAAAATTACAAACAGATTCTACATAAGAACAAACCTACAGTCCCTGTCTTGTATGCACCGCCTGTATACGGCTGTTCAGAGTATATAGGGCCTTTTTTATTTTATGTGCGGGGTTCCCCTTAATATCCATACAAGACCCAAAGGGGCTGGTAATGGGCTGGGGTAGGGGGGGGGTCATGGGGTAGCTATGCCATTTTTCTTAAAGAATTTCATCCATATTACCGGGACCAGACATTACATTAAAGCCGCAAGCAGTTTTAAATGGCTTTTTTTTCCTTTAGAAGTGTCATTTTGTGCAGGGACAGTTCTAAACACGGGAAACACGTGGCACTTCACAGGCATACTTTAGACACCCCCCAGGTACGATATTTAAAGGAATATTTGACTTTTTTTTTTTCACTTTATGCATCATTAAAATGACTGCTCCCGAAAAACGACCGTTTTTAAAACTTCTTTTTGCATTGATACATGTCCCCTGGTGCACAACCCGGGTTCCCAAACCCTATTTATGACAATAACATGCATAATAGTTGTTATAATTAGCACTTTAGAATTCGAACGTTCGCATCCATTGTATTTAATAGGGTTCTAATGTTCGTTCGAACTTTCGGTCCGTTCGCGGGTTCTGGTGCGAACCGAACCCGGGGGTGTTCGGCTCATCACTATTGTACAGTATTGGAATAATCACCACCATAGCTGCCCTCGTGGCCACTATAAGCTAAAGAAGGACATTTTACAACTTCCGTACAAACCTCTGCAGCTTCAGTTCAAAACAGGCAAAGTGACACATTTTATGACAAACATTTACTATAAAAGTATAGTTTGCATTCTCCTCTCCACTGCTCAAAAGCAGGACTACTACAATATAAAGCATACTGCTGACCACTTCTAAGGCACCTGTCGCAAACATAATGATACACTTCACAGAAGTTTGCAAAGCTGACTCAATTGGCTTCACAGGATTGCACGCGCAGGGGCTGCAAATGGACACAAAAGTATTTCAAAACTAACTAGACAGCTGCTTACCAGTTTGGCTGCTATTCAACCCGATACACCCTCAAATATTCTCTGTGAACACTCATAATGCAGTGTGTGTTATTACCACTGCAGGTATAAGGAGGTGATATAGTTTAATGGCGTACAAATGTCTCCCTGCTAGTGCCCAGGGAGAAAAACATCTTTCTTGGAAATATTATTTTTCACTACTTAGTGAAATCTGTCAAAAGGTTTTTTTTCCTTTTTTTTTTTACTTTATAAATGGTTTTGGACATTTGGGGGTACATTAGTCCAACCATCATGTGTACAAGACAGTGAACCGAGAAGACTCAGGAGCAGCTCACGTTGTACTTAGCTATCCTATTAATGTTCCTTACAGAGCCTCCTTTGAATTGTTAACAATCAAGTTAAAATACAAGGCCCATGAAAATGAATGCAGCCTTTCAGCAGTCTATTAAATATTACAGAGGACAGTTATTTTCTTACATAATTGTATTATTATGGTAGATAAAAATATGACAGAAGCTTTTTATTGTATAAAAAGAAAAAAAGCATAGCGGACAAGAAGCCGTGCTTGTTTCAGCGCCTGAGTAATACTAATGTTCATTGAAAATGGTTTTCTGAAGTGCCTCAGTGGTGGCTTTAGAAGCAGGTTAAACACATTAAGATTCTACTACTTGCTGTCTTTTGTCTTTGGGCTGTGTGGGTATAGTCTAACTACATGCTATTCATTACAAGCTGAAGAACAATAGTTTTCTATGGACTTAGAATAATCACATTAAATAATTCAACTTAGTATGTCTAAATGGTGTCCTTAATGTAATTATTTTATTGCCATTGCCATAACTATTATGGTAGGACAGTAGAAGTCTGAAAACAATGCAATAGCTGTACTGCACTCTTTTTTTGACAGTTGGCTTTTCCTATTTAATATGAATATATTATGCTCATAAATTGGGCTTATTTCATAGAATAGTACAGAGCAGTAATAAAACGCAAGGTATAGTAATCCATAGCATAAACAATAAATAGATTGAGCGCACTCTGGATTAGGGTATAAAAAGTAACTCAACATATAAAAAAAAAAAAAAAAAAAAAAACAAAAAAAAAAAAAAACTGACAGAGTAGGAATGGAAACTAAACTCAGCTGTATAAAACCACACACTTAAAGTCCATAACATTTAGTCCATGTGTGAATTAACATAAAAACTATCCGCAGGGAAGGCTGCCAGCTTGCAGATGGAAGTAATCTGAAACAAGACAGGGAGAGGAAAAAAGCAGCGCCTTCTAAGCGTAGTAGTCTGAGAAATTTATTAGGAGATTAAATGATACAGCAACAAGAGATACACTCACAAACGAGTATAATCTAAGGCTTATCTGTAAATTTTGTCATCCGCTCATCCCGGAGGCTGCATATCCTGATGTTGGAAGCTGAAATCCCAGGTTGTTCTCTATGATGTAGTTGTGGTAGACGGAACTCCACACTCGCGGCCGCGGAGATGGGGAACAAACTTCCCTGGGACACTGCTAAAGGAATCGTCACTTCCGGTTAGAAGGTCAGCGGGGGTTGCACGCGTTCGAAGCATGCGTGCTTCTTCATCAGGCTCATCCTGAGCATCCTGAGCCTGATGAAGAAGCACGCATGCTTCGAACGCGTGCAACCCCCGCTGACCTTCTACCCGGAAGTGACGATTCCTTTAGCAGTGTCCCAGGGAAGTTTGTTCCCCATCTCCGCGGCCGCGAGTGTGGAGTTCCGTCTACCACAACTACATCATAGAGAACAACCTGGGATTTCAGCTTCCAACATCAGGATATGCAGCCTCCGGGATGAGCGGATGACAAAATTTACAGATAAGCCTTAGATTATACTCGTTTGTGAGTGTATCTCTTGTTGCTGTATCATTTAATCTCCTAATAAATTTCTCAGACTACTACGCTTAGAAGGCGCTGCTTTTTTCCTCTCCCTATAGTAATCCATAGCAACTGTTGCCATTGGTGGGGACAGGGGAGGGCTGGCGGCCTTAGGCCTGGGGGGCAAGTCCAGTCAAGTGGCCCATTGAACCGCCGAATCAGCTCACCATCCATGGCCCACCTGGTTTTTCAATGCAGCCTCACCAGTGCCCATCAGTGCAGCCAAATCCAGTGCCCATCAATGCAGATGGAGATGGGGGGTCAATTAGGGGTGTCAGGGTCTCTCACCTCAGCGATCTCAGCTCAGCAGGTCCTTGCATGCCACGGTCTCCTGAGGGGGGGGTAACGCTCCTGATCCTGGGGTCAAGTTGCAGCCAGCGCCCAGCCCTGCAGCCCTGCGTCCCGACTCCCTGGCACGCCCTGCCTCTGCCTGCTTCCAAGAATCCGGTCCCAGGGAGTTGTAGTTTTCTCTGCGCTGCTGTGTTTTCCACCCACCAGAAGCTTGAGTGCGGACTACAACTCCCAGAATGCAACAGCTAGTGGTCGGCCACCATGGCCATGCCCCAAAACCGACTTCGTAGACCAGAATAAAAAATAAAATGGTAGCGGGCAGCGGCTGCCGGCCATTTTGAACATAAGTTAGGGCGGCCTGGGAGGCAATTGCCACCCTGCCCCCTGGCCCAGCCCTCCCCTGGGTGGGGATGAGGTTAGGGTCCACTTTTAAGATGGGTTTGAGAAAAAAAAACTGTTTGAGGTATAAATATTAATGTGGGAATTCACCAGATCAAATTATTTGTAACCATAAGGCACTGCCTGGCGCTTCAATGTCAGCTGGCTTAGAAAGGCTGAAGAGGGGCTTTTGGATAAGCTACTTCAAAAAAAGGGATTAGGGGATGAGTAGGTTCTGTAGGACAAAGTAATGTTTAGGTTCCATCATTTAGGGGCAGTCTGCCTTTTTGATCTTAGAGTGACCATGGTATACAGCCACAACATGCAAAAGGTAGTTGAGTGACTTACAAAGCCTTCCTTTTCCTCTCACATTAGGACTGCTGACTAGTGTTGAGCGAACCCGAACTGTAAAGTTCGGGTCCGTACCGAACTTTAGCTTTTTCCCGAACCCGGACTTTGCGCAAAAGTCCGGGTTCGGGTTCGGCAATCTAATTACGCATTTAGAATTGCTTCAGGGGCCAGCCAATCACCTTTTGATTAGCGGGTGTGCCCTTAGAGGCCATCATAGCCATGCCTACTAATGGCATGGCTGTGATTGGTCAGTGCAACATGTGACCAAGCTTCTATATAAGCTAGAGGCACACAGCACACACGTCACTCTGCTTCAGAATAGATAGGGAGAGGATCTAGTCTGCTGCTGCTGCTTTTAGGGAGAGATAGAAAAATACATGAGTTAGTCCTGATTCTGGAATCTGAGGGAAAAGATAGAGACAGTGTAGTGTAGGGCCAGGTTCCTGTTTTTTGCTTTTAGGGAGAGAGATATAAATATATAGAAATAGGAGTCCAGATTCAGAGATATAACTCAGCAATCTGCATAGGTTTACCTGTTTGTGTTGCAGTGCAGTCTTTTTACACTGCTATGAGCCCAGTGTCAGAGAAAATCTACCTTTTATCTGCAAGCTCAGTGCACCAGCACTGCATATATTACGTTGAGAGATACACCGTTTCCATACTGTGGGTGTATTCTGCTCTTGGAAAAAGATCCATGTAGGACAAAAAAAAAAAAAGGCACTTTATTGTGCTCTTTTCCAAAAGACCCATTGGGCAAAAAAAAAAAAAAAATTCCATTTTATTTTGCTCATGCAAAAAAAGACCCGTTTAGGGCAAAAAAAAAAAAAAATTTGCACTTTAATGTACGCTTGCAAAAAGAGCCATTTAGGGCCACAAAAAATATTTTGCAGTGTGTTATACATATGTGGAGGTGTGTGAAATAAACAATTTATATATAGTTTTCTTCTACTGTGCTATACTAAAAAAAAATCATTTTTTTTAATAGCATTTTCTGCAGTTCTGTAGCTGTGCGATTCAGCGGTTACGTACTGTGGGTGTATTGTGGTCTTCCAAAAAACGCCATTTAGGGCCACAAAAAATATTTTGCAGTGTGTTATACATATGTGGAGGTGTGTGAAATAAACAATTTATATATAGTTTTCTTCTACTGTGCTATACTAAAAAAAAAACATTTTTTTTGAATAGCATTTTCTGCAGTTCTGTAGCTGTGTGATTCAGCGGTTACGTACTGTGGGTGTGTTCTGCTCTTCCAAAAACACCCATTTAGGGCAACATCCTAAATTTGGAAAATATGAGGAGAAGGTCAAAGGGACGTGGTGGCCCCGGTCGTGGTGCTGCTGGTGGAGCTCCTGTTGCAGGGAGAGGACGTGGTGGATCTGTGCCAGATACACGCACAAGTGAAACACCTTCCTCAGGTGCGAGTAGGCGTCCGAGCCTGCGGCGGTATTTTGTCGCGCCTAATGAGGCTGTACGAATGTTTAGGCCAGGACAAGTATAGGCGATAGTAGATTGGGTTGCCGACAGTGCCTCGGGTTCCTTCACATTGTCTCCCACCCACTCTTCTGATGAAAGATCAGAGTTGGCACCTAAAACCCATGTCCATCAGTCTTTCACCTCACCCCCTTGCAAATCAGCCAAGCAGTCTGAGCCCCAAATCATGCAGCAGTCTCTTCTGCTTTTCAATGACTCTGTTAGCAGGGTTTCCCAGGGCCATCCACCTAGCCCTGCCCCAGAAGTGGAAGAGATTGAGTGCACCGATGCCCAACCACTTATGATTCATGATGAGTACATGGGAGGACCATCGCAGTACGTCTCGGATGATGACGAAACACAGGTGCCAACTGCTGCTGCTTTCGCAATTGTGCAGACAGACAAGGAGGGCAGGGGTGAAGACTGGGTGGAAGATGATGTGGAGGACGATGAGGTCCTCGACCCCACATGGAATCAACGTTATGCAGGTGACCAGTGTAGTTTGGAGGAAGAGGCGGTGGTCGCACAGAGCCACCAGCACAGCAGAAGAGGGAGCAGGGTGCAAAAGCGGAGCGTCCTTCCCCTAGACAGTATGTCTGCTACTGCCCAACGCAGCAAGGGACCGAGCACACCAAAGCCAGGTCCAAGGAGTTCCCTAGCGTGGCAGTTCTTCACACAATGTGCTGATGACAAGACACGAGTGGTTTGCACGCTGTGCAATCAGAGCCTGAAGCGAGGTATAAACGTTCTCAACCTGAGCACAACCTGCATGACCAGGCATCTAAGTGCAAAGCACGAGCTGCAGTGGAGTAGACACCTCAAAAACCAAGAAAGGTCTCTGGCTTCTCCTGCTGCAGTCTCGGCCTCTTCATCCACCTCTGTAGTGACAGTGGCACCTGCCACCCAGCAAACAGAGGATCTGCCAGCAACACTACCACCTGGGTCACCAACCATCTCCACAATGTCCCATGGAAGCGTTCAGCTCTCTATCTCCCAAACATTGGAGCGGAAGAGGAAGTACCCCCCTAGCCACCCGCGATCCCTAGCTCTGAATGCCAGCATTTCAAAACTCCTGGCTTTTGAAATGCTGTCATTGCGTCTGGTGGAGATGCAGAGTTTTAAAAGCCTAATGGCATTGGCTGCCCCACAGTACGTCGTGCCCAGCCGCCACTACTTTTCCAGGCGAGCCATCCCTTCCCTGCACAACCAAGTGGGGGACAAAATCAGGTGTGCACTGCGCAACGCCATCTGTGGCAAGGTCCACCTAACTACGGATGCGTGGACCAGTAAGCACGGTCAGGGACGTTATATCTCCCTAACAGCACACTGGGTAAATGCAGTGGCGGCTGGGCCTGAGGCAGATAGCAGTTTGGCGCATGTCCTTCCACCACCGAGGATTGCAGGGCGCTTCAGTTTGCCTCCTGTTGCTAACTCCTCCTACTCCGCTTCCTCATCCTCTACCGCCTCCTCATCCGGTCAGCGTAACACCTTCACCACCAACTTCAGCACAGCCAGGGGTAAACGACAGCAGGCAGTTTTAAAACTTTCCTGTTTGGGGGAAAAACCCCACACCGCGCAGGAGTTGTGGAGGGACATGGAACAACAGACCAATGAGTGGTTGCTGTCAGTGAGCCTCGAACCCGGCCTGGTGGTGTGCGATAATGAGCGAAATCTCGTAGCAGCTCTGGGCCTAGCCGGTTTGACGCACATCCCTTGCCTGGCGCATGTGCTGAACTTGGTGGTCCAGAGGTTCCTTAAAAATTACCCCAATATGCCAGAGCTGCTGCAGAAAGTGCGGGCTGTGTGTGCGCACTTTCGGCGTTCTCACCCTGCTGCTGCTCGCCAGTCAGCGCTGCAGCGTAACTTCGGCCTTCCCGCTCACCGCCTCATATGTGACGTGCCCACAAGTTGGAACTCCACCTTGCACATGCTGGCCAGACTGTGCGAGCAGCAGCAGGCAATAGTGGAGTTTCAGCTGCAGCAATCACGCGTGAGTCGCTCTGCGGAACAGCACCACTTCACCACCAATAACTGGGCCTCCATGCGAGACCTGTGTGCCTTGTTGCGCTGTTTCGAGTACTCCACCAACATGTCCAGTGCCAATGACGCCGTTCTCAGCGTTACTATCCCAGTTCTATGCCTCCTTGAAAAAACGCTTCGAGCGATGATGGAAGAGGCTGTGGCAAAGGAGGAGGAGGAGGAGGAAGCGGGATCATTTCAAAGGCTTTCAGGGCAGTCTTTCACAAGTGGCTACGAGGGTGGGTTCCTGCACCAACAAACGCCAGGTACACAATTGTCCGGCAGAAAGGGCACAGTTCTGGAGGATGACGAGGTGGAGGAGGAGGAGGAGGAGCCATTTTCACAGCAGGGTGGCACCCAGACCAGCTCGTGGCCATCACTGTTGCATGGCTGGGGGGATACAGAGGACACAGACGATACACCTCCCACAGAGGACAGCTTTTCTTTGCCTCTGGGCAGCCTGGCACACATGAGCGATTACATGCTGCAGTGTTTCCGCAATGACCGCCGAGTTGCCCACATTTTAACTGGTGCTGATTACTGGGTGGCCACCCTGCTGGATCCCCGTTACAAGGACAACGTACCGTCCTTAATTACCTCACTGGAGCGGGATCGTAAGATGCGCGAGTACAAGCGCACGCTGGTAGACGCGCTGCTGGTGGAATTCTCACCTGACAGCGGGCGTACGGTGGAAGCACAAGGCGAAGGCAGAGGAGGAGGAAGAGGTCGCCAACGCAGCCGGGGCACCGGCAGGACCTCAGAAGGCAGGGTTAGCATGGCTGAAATGTGGAAAAGCTTTGTCAGCACGCCACAACAACCAGCACCACCAGCTGAGATGGAACGTCTTAGCAGGAGGCAGCATTTCACCAACATGGTTGAGCAGTATGTGTCCACAGGCCTACACGTACTGGATGACGGGTCTGCCCCCTTTAACTTCTGGGTCTCCAAATTGGGCACATGGCCTGAGCTTGCCCTTTATGCCTTGGAGGTGCTGGCCTGCCCTGCAGCCAGTGTATTATCTGAACGTGTATTTAGCACGGCAGGGGGCGTTATCACAGACAAGCGCAGCCGCCTGTCCAGAGCCAATGTGGACAAACTCACGTTCATTAAAATGAACCAGGCATGGATCCCACAGGACTTGTCCATACCTTGTGCAGAATAGACATGTATACCGGTGTTGTGACAAAAACTGTCCGGCCATCGGATTGTGTCCGGCCCATACTGCGAAGGCGCAGCGCTTGCGCAGTACAGAGGACAAGGAGATTCACAAAATCTCCGAAGATGAACGGCGCCTGCGCAGTGAGTGCAGGTTCAAGCCCCACCATCCAAGTGGACATACGGTAGCACATAGTAACAGGGCCCCTCACGGGCTCGCTTCGATCGCCACGCTTCGGGCATGGCCTCACTTGGCTCGGCTTGAACCACGGATGGTGTGGCCTTCACCTGAACTCACTATGCAGGCGCCGTTCGTCTTGGGAGATTTTCGAAATCCCCTTGTCCTACATACTGAGCAAGCGCAGTACAGGGTGGACACTATTTGACGGGGGACAGAATTCGACACATCACCGGCCTTACCCAGCCATTGTTGTATTTTTGAACCAGTGTTGGCTACCTCGTCCTCCTCCACCGCCGCTTCCACCTACACAGCCACATCCACCGCCACCTCAACCTCCTACTCCATATGGACCTCGTCCTCCTAGGTCAAGATTATAATTTTTATTTTATTTTTTTTGTAGCGCACAGATCCTTTCCCCCTTTCCTGCCTTCATGTTGTTGGCTCCTCGCAGGAGGGAGAAAGGCACACCGCACTACCAGCCCGTACCCTCCTATATAAAGAGGTTGAGCGGTGTACTTGACGGGCCGTGTCCACAGCCGGAGTCAAAACTCCTCCAGAGGATGATTCTCACCTCTACTGTAGGTAGAGGCAAGTCCTTTAATTCCCAGTAAAGTCAATGTCCACACCAGCTGAAATTACAACTCTTATTCTCTCATGGCAAAATAAACTCTACTCGGATAGAAAAGGTTAGAGCAAAGAAACAGAACAGCTGGAGGTCCAGGCACAAACGTAGCACATTCACTTCACTGCTTAGGTTTCTCAAACAGTTTTAGGTGCACGGTCTCTGCCACAGACCTTGAGGTTGGTCTCTGCCACAGACCGGGTGTACAAGGCCCCTGCCACGGACCTGGAGAACTTTGGTCTCTGCCACAGACCAGGGTGTATAAGGCCCCTGCCACGGGCCGGGTGAATAAGGCCTCTGATACAGTCAAGATGACCTTGAGCTTCTCCTTCTACGAACCTAGCCCATATCAAGGGGAAGACATCTCTCCAGGGAGTCAACAGACCCTTCCTTCACCGTGACTCCCGCATCGGTCCATCAGAATGATCCTCCCTTCCCTGGAACATGGTCCCCTACACGAGGCGGCACCCTAAGACTCCTCGACCCTTAGCGGACTCCAGACGAAGGCTCTGGACTCCAGGCTTTACTCCCGCACCTAGGCCTCCATACCCAGGGCAGCAGGAACTCCAGGATAGTACCTCACCCCGGGCTAAAGGTACCCGAGATGGAACAGGAACACATGCACCCAGGCCGAAGGCACCTGGGCGTGGACCCCACTGGACATCAGCCCCCAGGCCAAAGGTCTGCCCCTTTTATATGCTCTCCCGGCATGCACAGCAGGTTCCCCGCCCCGCTGTACTACTGCCAAGAGGGGACACAAAAGGCACAGCACTGTATCGGCGGTTCAACCCTAGCCTACCATGGCAGCGCCACCTGTAGGCCGCAGGGAACTGCACACCAATACTGTCCCCCGAGGACAAAATGGTCCATGAATCCTACAGAATTAGGGTGTTTGAGCCTATTTACCACTCAAACACTTCCCTTAAATTTAGCACCCCGCTACATTTTTATTTCAAAGTATTTTATTTTCCCACTAGCTTATCCATTAAATTGAATAATTTATTCCAGAAAGGGCGTATTCTGGGGCATTCCCACCATATGTGTGGCATCGTGCCGTTGAGTTTCTGAGGTTCTTAATGACTTCCCGTACCTCTTCTGCTGAAAAGGGGGCCTCCAGCATATTTTTTATTTTTTTTATTTTTTTTATGTTATTTTAAAGGGGTTGCTCCACCGGAAAAAAAAAATTAAAAGCCAGCAGCTACAGCTACAGCAGCTGCTGGCTTTTAATATTTGGACACTTAACTGTCCTGGAGTCCAGCGACGTCCGCAGCAGAGGACGAGCGACCGCTCGTCGCTCTGCTGCTCCCTCCGCCATCCTCGCTGAGGGAACCAGGAAGTGAAGCCCTGCGGCTTCATGCCCGGTTCCCTACGGCGCATGCGCGAGTCGCGCTGCGCCGTTCTGATTGGTGCTCCTGTGTTCTGGGAGCCGAGTGTCTCCCAGAACACCAAGGGAAGTCTGCGGGAAGTGACGTAACTCCCGCAGATTCCCGGAGACAGGACTCCCGGATGTGGGTGAAAATACCTGTCTTAGACAGGTATCTTCACCCCCCTCCCCCCTGAAAGGTGTCAATTGTGACACCGGAGGGGGGGAGGGTTCCAAATAGCAAAAGTTGCTATTTAGGGTGGAGCTCCACTTTAAGTTATTGCCCTATCCACATTTGTTTGCAGAGCACTTGCCATGCTCTTAACAACATTTTGCTGCCATTTGCAGCCCTCTAGCCCTTTCCATTACCTTTTTAGAGCCTTTTTAGTCCTTAGAAGTCTGGGTCCCCATTGACTTCAATGGGGTTCGGGTTCGGGTTAAAGTTCGGTCCCGAACCCGAACTTTTTTCCGAAGTTCGGCCGAACCCGTCGAACCCGAACATCCAGGTGTCCGCTCAACTCTACTGCTGACTTTTTAATGAAGGGGATTGCTTACATTTAATGGCAGCGATGGCAATAGGGGGAATACATATGTAGTGCTTTGGTGCATACTATTTTACTTCTTCTGGGGCCCTCCACTGGCGCTCCTGGCTCTCCCACCCCCCCGCCAAGTACCCCATTACAAGCTACTTGCTATGTTGACACTCATACAGGCTTGATCCCGTCCATTGACACACAAAGCACAGCTCAGCCCTGCGCTTGCTCTCTGCTCACTGGCTGTGATTGGCAGCAGCAGAAGCCAATGGCTCTCACTGCTACCTTCACTTACAGTATAGAGAGATTGAGAGAGAGTGCCACTGCTCTTGGGCACAGTGCTGGATCAGGATCGGGCTCAGTTAAGTATGAGGGGAGCTGCACATAGGTTTTAATGCAGAGAATGCATTAAGGTAAAAAAAAAAAAACTTCTACATTTACAACCACTTTAAGGCTCCCATGGGTCTCAACGAAGCTGAAGCTATATGCAGTCAACTGAACCTGGCGGCTTTTTATTCAAGAGTCATATAGCTGGCCTGCAAATCTTTAGGATTGCTTTAGTAAGAATCAATCACAAAACAGATATAGTTCACAAAGAAATCAGGTCAGGCAAGAATTATTCACAAAAAAAAAAAAAAAAAACAAGCTCACTTTCATAAAAATGTTTTATAAATGCCCATTTTTTGCAGGTAAATTATTATTATTTTTTTGTAGGGCTGTGGAAATTAACTATTAATCCTCGATTAATCGATTAATTTTTTTGATCGATCAAAATTGTTTTGATCGGTACTCACCTCTCCGCCAGCTTCCGGGTCTTCAGGGAGTTCTGTCGGAGATCCGGTGATGTCACGGACACCGGTGGGGCTTGCCGTGTCCATCTGAAGGGCTCCTTTGCTGTGCCTTCATATCTGCATGCCAGCGGGACCTTACTATCTGCCACATGCAAGGGCTGTTACACTTCCCTCTATCAACCTGGGATTCTACAGCCATTCACTGGGAGTTGTGATAGTTCCCTTCACGGGACATCTACATGCCGACGGACTGATGTTAACCCCGCCTCATCTTCAGCAGTGGTATCGTTGTACACATTTTTATACCAGTATCATACTTAGCTACATGTTTTTATGACTGCTTTTGCTACCGTTTGGTATTACTCGCACCATTTTTACAGTTTATGTAGCTACATTGATTTTATCTCCAGTGCAATATTTATTTTGTTACCTACTTGAAGACTATAAAAGTTTTAATGCTATTTCCATCGAGCGCTGCCTTTGTGTGTTTTTTGTATCCTGCTATCCATTTTTCCAGTGGTTGGTAGCTGCACTGGGAATCGGCCTGCAAGGAGATCAGCTAATAGTTGGATCTGTATGTGCGTTATAATTAATCAAAATTAGTCGATTAATCAATAAAAAAAAAACGATTAATCGAACATGAAAATTTTAATCAGCAACAGCCCTATTTTTTGTAATAGACCTGTAAAGCATTGCACCTACGATCAGCAATTAGTCGATTAATCGATTAAAAAAAATCGATTAATCGAACACAAAAATTTTAATCAGTAACAGACCTATTTTTTGTAATAGACCTGTAAAGCATTGCACCTACGATCAGCAATTAGTCGATTAATCGATTAAAAAAAAAATCGATTAATCGAACACGAAAATTTTAATCAGTAACAGCCCTATTTTTTTGTAATAGACCTGTAAAGCATTTCACCTACGATCAGCAATCGGTGTAATGCAATGTTCCTACAGACTGTGTGTATCTGTCTGGCCGTACCTCTGTTACCCCCAGGCAGTTACATTGTCATAGGAAGACTTAATGAATTACCACAACGCTCAACAGTGCCAGGGTAGTTCATTAAGAACTACAAGTGGACAGCCGCAAAGGCTGTTGGGCTTTGTTGTTTTTTCCATTCACAGATCACAGTTTTTTTGCAGATTGTGACAGCTAGCAGGGGGTGAGGGAGAAGATCTCCCACTAGCTGTCAAACAGGGGAGCGGAGGAAGTGGGGGGATCAGGGCCGTGGGTGTAATACGTAACATGTTACAAAAGGTACACTTATCCTTTAAAGTAAGATCAATAAACTAAAACTACACAAAGCACAGCCATAAAAACAGATAATTTCTGGTCAAAATAGTTTAGTTTTTTTTCCAGGGGTACTTTAATTGTACATCAAAAAGATAGACAGACTTTGGCATACCAAATTTTTTATCTTTATTTTCCCACCTCAGTTTTGATGTCAGTAGTTTGTCTCCCCATGGTATGGGTATACACATTTTTGAAAGTCATTACATTCCCTCAAGTATTTTTTTTTTAGCTACCTAAACAGCGTGGTGAAAGCAGCATGGACACCTATTAACCTGAAATAATTGTTTTTTTTTGTAAACAAAGACACTTTTGTAGAAACCTGCTATGCTGTGAACACGCACTGTTACATATCTGCTGCTACTGTTTGCGGAAGGGAAAGCATATTACGGTTTCTTATTTAGGTTTCCATACCAGTTACTGCTTTTTTTAATTAAGAAAATGTCAGTTACATTCTCTTGGAAACAAAATGCAGAAAGTTCTCTGGGTGATGGAGCTGTCTGGTGCCAAAATGATCGATACAAGAAAAGCTTTGAATACAGAAATACTTTTAATTTATAAGAGTATTCTCTAGTGGGCCTCTTACTCAGGCATGGTTACAATGCATGGAATAGCATTTAAACGGATTCTAGGCAACAAAGAAACCAATGAGTGACCTGTAAGTAGAGTTGAGCGGACACCTGGATGTTCGGGTTCGACCGAACTTCGGAAAAAAGTTCGGGTTCGGGACCGAACTTTAACCCGAACCCGGACCCGAACCCGAACCCCATTGAAGTCAATGGGGACCCAGACTTCTAAGGACTAAAAAGGCTCTAAAAAGGTAATGGAAAGGGCTAGAGGGCTGCAAATGGCAGCAAAATGTTGTTAAGAGCATGGCAAGTGCTCTGCAAACAAATGTGGATAGGGAAATAACTTAAAATAACATAAAAAAAATAAAAATAAAAAATAATAATCTTGACCTAGGAGGACGAGGTCCATATGGAGTAGGAGGTTGAAGTGGCGGTGGATGTGGCTGTGTAGGTGGAAGCGGCGGTGGAGGAGGACGAGGTAGCCAACACTGATTCAAAAATACAACAATGGCTGTGTAATGCCGGTGATGTGTCGAATTCTGTCCCCCGTCAAATAGTGTCCACCCTGTACTGCGCTTGCTCAGTATGTAGGACAAGGGGATTTCTAAAATCTCCCAAGACGAACGGCGCCTGCGTGGTGAGTTCAGGTGAAGGCCACACCATCCGTGGTTCAAGACGAGCCAAGTGAGGCCGTGCCCGAAGCGTGGCGATCGAACCGAGCCCGTGAGGGGCCCTGTTACTATGTGCTACCGTATGTCCACTTGGATGGTGGGGCTTGAACCTGCACTCACGGCGCAGGCGCCGTTCATCTTCGGAGATTTTGTGAATCTCCTTGTCCTCTGTACTGCGCAAGCGCTGCGCCTTCGCAGTATGGGCCGGACACAATCCGATGGCCGGACAGTTTTTGTCACACCGGTATACATGTCTATTCTGCACAAGGTACGGACAAGTCCTGTGGGATCCATGCCTGGTTCATTTTAATGAACGTGAGCTTGTCCACATTGGCTCTGGACAGGCGGCTGCGCTTGTCTGTGATAACGCCCCCTGCCGTGCTAAATACACGTTCAGATAATACACTGGCTGCAGGGCAGGCCAGCACCTCCAAGGCATAAAGGGCAAGCTCAGGCCATGTGCCCAATTTGGAGACCCAGAAGTTAAAGGGGGCAGACCCGTCATCCAGTACGTGTAGGCCTGTGGACACATACTGCTCAACCATGTTGGTGAAATGCTGCCTCCTGCTAAGACGTTCCATCTCAGCTGGTGGTGCTGGTTGTTGTGGCGTGCTGACAAAGCTTTTCCACATTTCGGCCATGCTAACCCTGCCTTCTGAGGTGCTGCCGGTGCCCCGGCTGCGTTGGCGACCTCTTCCTCCTCCTCTGCCTTCGCCTTGTGCTTCCACCGTACGCCCGCTGTCAGGTGGGAATGCCACCAGCAGCGCGTCTACCAGCGTGCGCTTGTACTCGCGCATCTTACGATCCCGCTCCAGTGAGGGAATTAAGGACGGTACGTTGTCCTTGTAACGGGGATCCAGCAGGGTGGCCACCCAGTAATCAGCACCAGTTAAAATGTGGGCAACTCGGCGGTCATTGCGGAAACACTGCAGCATGTAATCGCTCATGTGTGCCAGGCTGCCCAGAGGCAAAGAAAAGCTGTCCTCTGTGGGAGGTGTATCGTCTGTGTCCTCTGTATCCCCCCAGCCATGCACCAGTGATGGCCACGAGCTGGTCTGGGTGCCACCCTGCTGTGAAAATGCCTCCTCCTCCTCCTCCATCTCCTCCTCCACCTCGTCATCCTCCAGAACTGTGCCCTTTCTGCCGGACAATTGTGTACCTGGCGTTTGTTGGTGCAGGAACCCACCCTCGTAGCCACTTGTGAAAGACTGCCCTGAAAGCCTTTGAAATGATCCCGCTTCCTCCTCCTCCTCCTCATCCTCCTGTGCCACATCCACTTCCATCATCGCCCGAAGCGTTTTTTCAAGGAGGCATAGAACTGGGATAGTAACGCTAAGAACGGCATCATTGGCACTGGACATGTTGGTGGAGTACTCGAAACAGCGCAACAAGGCACACAGGTCTCGCATGGAGGCCCAGTTATTGGTGGTGAAGTGGTGCTGTTCCGCAGAGCGACTCACGCGTGATTGCTGCAGCTGAAACTCCACTATCGCCTGCTGCTGCTCGCACAGTCTGGCCAGCATGTGCAAGGTGGAGTTCCACCTTGTGGGCACGTCACATATGAGGCGGTGAGCGGGAAGGCCGAAGTTACGCTGCAGCGCTGACAGGCGAGCAGCAGCAGGGTGAGAACACCGAAAGTGCGCACACACAGCCCGCACTTTCTGCAGCAGCTCTGGCATATTGGGGTAATTTTTAAAGGAACCTCTGGACCACCAAGTTCAGCACATGCGCCAGGCAAGGGATGTGCGTCAAACCGACTAGGCCCAGAGCTGCTACGAGATTTCGCCCATTATCGCACACCACCAGGCCGGGCTTGAGGCTCACTGACAGCAACCACTCATTGGTCTGTTGTTCCATGTCCCTCCGCAACTCCTGCGCGGTGTGGGGTTTTTCCCCCAAACAGGAAAGTTTTAAAACTGCCTGCTGTCGTTTACCCCTGGCTGTGCTGAAGTTGGTGGTGAAGGTGTTACGCTGACCGGATGAGGAGGCGGTAGAGGATGAGGAAGCGGAGTAGGAGGAGTTAGCAACAGGAGGCAAACTGAAGCGCCCTGCAATCCTCGGTGGTGGAAGGACATGCGCCAAACTGCTATCTGCCTCAGGCCCAGCCGCCACTGCATTTACCCAGTGTGCTGTTAGGGAGATATAACGTCCCTGACCGTGCTTACTGGTCCACGCATCCGTAGTTAGGTGGACCTTGCCACAGATGGCGTTGCACAGTGCACACCTGATTTTGTCCCCCACTTGGTTGTGCAGGGAAGGGATGGTTCGCCTGGAAAAATAGTGGCGGCTGGGCACGACGTACTGTGGGACAGCCAATGCCATCAGGCTTTTAAAACTCTGCGTCTCCACCAGACGGAATGACAGCATTTCAAAGGCCAGGAGTTTTGAAATGCTGGCATTCAGGGCCAGGGATCGCGGGTGGCTAGGGGGGTACTTCCTCTTCCGCTCCAATGTTTGGGAGATAGAGAGCTGAACGCTTCCATGGGACATTGTGGAGATGGTTGGTGACCCAGGTGGTAGTGTTGCTGGCAGATCCGCTGTTTGCGGGGTGGCAGGTGCCACTGTCACTACAGAGGTGGATGAAGAGGCCGAGACTGCAGCAGAAGAGGAAGCAGGAGGAGCCAGAGACCTTTCTTGGTTTTTGAGGTGTCTACTCCACTGCAGCTCGTGCTTTGCACTTAGATGCCTGGTCATGCAGGTTGTGCTCAGGTTGAGAACGTTTATGCCTCGCTTCAGGCTCTGATTGCACAGCGTGCAAACCACTTGTGTCTTGTCATCAGCACATTGTGTGAAGAACTGCCACGCTGGGGAACTCCTTGGACCTGGCTTTGGTGTGCTCGGTCCCTTGCTGCGTTGGGCAGTAGCAGACATACTGTCTAGCTGACAGACGCTCCGCTTTTGCACCCTGCTCTCTCTTCTGCTGTGCTGGTGGCTCTGTGCGACCACCGCCTCTTCCTCCAAACTACACTGGTCACCTGCATAACGTTGATTCCATGTGGGGTCGAGGACCTCATCGTCCTCCACATCATCTTCCACCCAGTCTTCACCCCTGCCCTCCTTGTCTGTCTGCACAATTGCGAAAGCAGCAGCAGTTGGCACCTGTGTTTCGTCATCATCCGAGACGTACTGCGATGGTCCTCCCATGTACTCATCATGAAACTTAAGTGGTTGGGCATCGGTGCACTCAATCTCTTCCACTTCTGGGGCAGGGCTAGGTGGATGGCCCTGGGAAACCCTGCTAACAGAGTCATCGAAAAGCAGAAGAGACTGCTGCATGATTTGGGGCTCAGACTGCTTGGCTGATTTGCAAGGGGGTGAGGTGAAAGACTGATGGACATGGGTTTCAGGTGCCAACTCTGTTCTTTCATCAGAAGAGTGGGTGGGAGACAATGTGAAGGAACCCGAGGCACTGTCAGCAACCCAATCTACTATCGCCTGTACTTGTCCTGGCCTAAACATTCGTACAGCCTCATTAGGCGCAACAAAATACCGCCGCAGGCTCGGTCGCCTACTCGCACCTGAGGAAGGTGTTTCACTTGTGCGTGTATCTGGCACAGATCCACCACATCCTCTCCCTGCAACAGGAGCTCCACCAGCAGCACCACGACCGGGGCCACCACGTCCCTTTGACCTTCTCCTCATATTTTCAAAATTTAGGATCTTGCCCTAAATGGGTGTTTTTGGAAGCGCAAAACACACCCACAGTACGTAACCGCTGAATCGCACAGCTAGAGAACTGCAGAAAATGCTATTCAAAAAAAATGTTTTTTTAGTATAGCAACGTAGGAGAAAACTATAAAGAAATTGTTTATTTCAAACACCTCAAAATATGTATAACACACTGCAAACTTTTTTTTGTGCCACTAAACAGCGTTTTTTGGAAGAGCAGAACACACCCACAGTACGTAACCGCTGAATCGCACAGCTACAGAACTGCAGAAAATGCTATTCCAAAAAAATGTTGTTTTTTTAGTATAGCACAGTAGGAGAAAACTATATAGAAATTGTTTATTTCACACACCTCAAAATATGTATAACACACTGCAAACTTTTTTTTGTGCCCCTAAACGGCGTTTTTTGCAAGCGTACATTAAAGTGCAAATTTTTTATTTTTTTTTGCCCTAAACGGGTCTTTTTTTGCACGAGCAAAATAAAATGCTTTTTTTTTTTGCCCTATGGGTCTTTTGGAAAAGAGAACAATAAAGTGCCTTTTTTTTTCCCCTAAAAGTTAGATTTTCTCTGACACTGGGCTCATGGCAGTGTAAAAAGACTGCACTGCAACACAAATAGGTAGACCTATGCAGATCGCTGATTTTAATCTCTGAATCTGGACTCCTATATAATATTCTCTCTCCCTGAAAGCACCAACACAGGAACCTGGCCCTACACTACACTATCTCTCTATCTTTTCCCTCAGATTGTAGAATCAGGACTACCTCATCTATCTTTCTATCTCTCCCTAAAAGCAGCAGCAGCAGACTAGATCCTCTCCCTATCTATTCTGAAGCAGAGTGTCATGTGTGCTGTGTGCCTCTAGCTTATATAGAAGCTGGGTCACATGTTGCACTGACCAATCACAGCCATGCCATTAGTAGGCATGGCTATGATGGCCTCTAAGGCAGTGTTTCTCAACTCCAGTCCTCAAGGCGCCCCAACAGGTCATGTTTTCAGGATTTCCCCCAGTTGAAACAGCTGTGGTAATTACTAAGATGGTGAAACTGATCAAATCACCTGTGCAAAATAATGGGAAGCCTGAAAACATGACCCGTTGGCGCGCCTTGAGGACTGGAGTTGAGAAACACTGCTCTAAGGGCACACCAGCAAATCAAAAGGTGATTGGCTGGCCCCTGAAGCATTTCTAAATGCGTTATTAGATTGCCGAACCTGAACCCGAACCCGGACTTTTGGGCAAAGTCCGGGTTCGGGTTCGGGAAAAAGCTAAAGTTCGGTCAACACTACCTGTAAGCCATCCTGCAAATAATGCAATTGTGATAAAGTCAGAAAGTTTACTCAGTTAACCTGAAGAGTAATTTCACTTTGGTTGTGAAAAAACAATCCCTTCTGGGTGATCTATGTAGATTGCAAGGGTTTTAACAAATTCTTGCATCTTGCTACCTGTTTCTGCTCGGATGAAAAAGCTGCTTGTTCTTCAATGTCTTTTGGATACCGATTCTGAATGGGAGTAACTTTTTCATTATTGACCAGCTGATGCATGTGCAGTGCTTTAACAGGGAAAGCTGCAAGGTCTGCGTCATTCTAGAATTAACCCTTTAGTAGCATCTCACCAAAAATGTAATGTTTGTTACAGAGGATGATTAGAATTTGACTTGAATCTTTTACAGACTTCTGGGAAAATCAGTAACAATAAATGACAATATAGCTATGCTACATTTTTTTTTTAATTTGCCAAAAAATTTCCTCCATTAAAGTGAAGTTACCCTTTACACTGATACGACACGACATTCATCCGACTTTCATCCTACTTTGCTCTGCGACATCAATCCTACATTGATCCTACATCCATCCGACATTCATGAACAGGATACTACTTTGATCCGACTTTGTGCTAGTCTGACTTGTCCTTTGACCAATCAAAACAATCCCAGGGTGAGATAAATTCCTTTTACTGCTGCTGTAATCACCATGTCGGATGTCAAATGTCGGATGGTTAGGACAAGGATCCTACTTTGATCCGACTTCAATGATATTCAATGGGCTGAAGTAGGATCAAAGTCGGACCAAAGTAGTACAGGGAGCATTTTCAAAGTCGGACCGACTTGTGTCGGACCAGTTAAGACGGCTCTCATAGGGAAACATTGATTTTCACACGTCATGCGACATGAGCTCCCAATGTCGGAGCGTTTGTCGGACCAGTGTGAACCAGGCCTTAAAGTGGTTGTAAACCCACTTTGACCACTTGCACCTACAGGTAAACCTAGATTAAGGCTTACCTGTAGGTGCAAGAAATATCTCCTTAACCTACACGGTAAAGGAGATATTTGCAGAAAACACTGCACCGATGTCTACGGTGCATGCGCGCCGTAGACAACAGCGCAGACGCACTGAGCGTTCCGGCAAATTGAATGGGACATGCCGGGATTATGCCGGTCCCGCGGGCATGCGCAGGATCGTGCTTGTCTCGCGTGCATGCGCGGGAGTAACGTCATCGCTGGAGTGGCGATACCAGGAAGAAGATGTACAAATATCCCTCGGCCTTCAGGTTCCAGCAGAACCCTTAAGCATATCTGCACAAGTAGGCTTTAGGTTAGACAAGTGCAGAATGAAAAAATTAGTTTTGTTTTTCGTTTTGATTCGTTATTAAATATAAATACATTTATTTAGTTAAATTAGTTTAATTCGTTTAATTCGTTTTTGGGATTCGTTTCGTTTATTCGTTTTCAAATCGATTCGAAAAGTTTTCTAATCAATTTCAAATGGTTTTTGAATTTGAAAAGTTTTCGAATTCGAATAGTTTTCCAATTTCCAAAAAGAATGAAATTGAATAGAAAATAGTAATACCAAGTACCAAACGTGTCTGAAGAACCACTGTTTATTGGTTACTGATCTCTTGAACCATCCAATTTTAAGCACTAGTCGAATATAGTTAATAATAGAATTAGTTATACAAGTGCTCCATATTGAACAAAACACATATATGCTTAGACTAACCACAGACACATGAGGGCAGTCAGGCGTGTAGGCACTCTCTAATTACCTTCCTGGCCATCTTAGCCAGCGAGTTCACAAACATGCATGTTTAGCCTGACAGAGTGTATTTACTGTATATGGTATGAAAAGAGGAAAGTGGAACCTCTGCAAGAAAAAAGGTATAGCTGCTACTCCAGCAGCTTATTAAAAGGAAGTGTGTAGTGATATATAAACACACACATGCACTTTAAAAAATAAAAAATAAAAATGATTCATGTAAATATGAAATGTATATTTTATAACATCTTACCTACAAAGCATGTGCAGCTTTCAGCTACTTTTGACATGTTTTGCAGCCTATAGCCGGTCTTTTTTTTTTAAAAGGATAAGTTTTATTTTTTTTCTAAATTCCAGCTCCCCTACAGTATGTAAAAAATTTTTTAAACACACACACGTTTCCTAATTATCTTACACACCCCTTACATTTGTGTTCAGCTGACTGTAAAAAAAACAAACAAACACTTCTCCATTACCTCCTGGACAGACCTTTTGATGTAACACAGGAAGAGTTCACCAGCTGAGCTCATTGGCACACACCCTGCATTATCTACCCCTAGATCGCTGAACTAACCTCGCATGGCTTTATAGCGACTCCGACCAGAGCAGTCAGTTTTTTTTTTCGTGCAACCTGCTGGATTGCACAAAAAAAAAAACCTGTAGTGTGTACCAGGCTTACCACCCCTTATCAGGTGCACGTTTTTCCTATGCAATCAGTGAAAACTATTCTCACTAAATACACAGCCATCGATCGTTCATTTGGCAGACTGTGTGGGAGCTGAGCGATCAGATAACAGCCTATGTGGATAGAGCTGTAATATTGAAAACAGTTGAAGTAGGTCCTGGGTTTCGGGATACCCTGCAAACCTAGTTGATGGGTGCAGGGTGTGGGCTAATGAGGTCAGCCGGGGTCAATATTTGGGGGGTTGTCAAACAAACCTGCCCCCCTCACTCGCTCTACGGCGACCGCTGTGTCGTGGGAGACGGACGGGAAGTTGGCGATCAGTGGCCTTACCTTAGGCTGTTTCTCGCTGCAGCTTGCTCCAGCTTGTCGTGGGAAGTGCCGGGCCATTACTTCTCCCTGCGACCAAACGGGAAGTGGATCCTGAGACTCCTGACCTATTGGGTCTCAGGACCATCTTCCTGATTGGCCGGGAGGAGAAGCAGGAAGACATTAGCGAATAATAATTTGCTAATGTCACACAACTGGGTAGGCTCAGGGCACAGTGCTCTGCGCCACGAGCCCACCCTTTTTTAAAGCCAAATAGAGCCCCCGGCTCTAATCACGTGCGTAAAAAAACAAAACAAAACAAAAAAAAACCATTGAAATCTATGCATCCGGCATGTAGATAAGGAGTCAGGTGCATGGATTAGGGGGGCGGCGATCCTGCCCCCCTAATGGAGCGGCCAGCACTGCCAGGAAGTCTCTAAAGCTTTCTATGGAAGACAGCAAGGGCAAAGGTAAGGCCTTGTTCTGAAAATAAAAAAAGCTTTTATTTTTCTGCAACCAATGTACATTAATGGTATATTGGTACATAGGGGAGCTGGATTTTAGAAAAAAAAGAAAGGGGGGGGACTTTAACCACTTGACCTCCCTTCCCGACAGGCCATTTTTTGCCATAAGGCACTGCATTACTTTAACCGACAATTGCGTGGTCATGCGACACTGTACCCAAAAAAAATGTATGTCCTTTTTCCCCACAAACATGGCTTTCTTTTGGTGGTATTTGATCACCACTGTGTTTTTTTTTATTTTTTGCGCTATAAACCAAAAAAGGCCGACAATTTAAAAAAAAACACAACAATATTTTTTACTTTGAGAAAAAAGAAATACCCTCCTTGGTTGTTGGACTATTAGGTTGTCAGCACAGACGATATACTCCAAAATATAGAAAAATATACAAATCTTTATTATAGCATCAAACATTAATAAAACATATTAAAAACATTGGGGCTAGAAACAGTGTACAATGGTCACAGCATAGATGTAAGAACATAACCTTGGTATTGTAAAAGAACTACAGATTTTGCGACAAAGGCACCTTCCACCATACCCCCATATTTTTATATTTTTATTTTTTACTTTCAGCTATAAAACATATCCAATAAAATAAAATGTAAAATAAATAAAATATATATATTTTTAAATTTCTTGATAAAATTTAGGCCAATATGTATTCTTCTTTATACGTTTTTAGTGAAAAACAAAATTCCATTAGGCGTATATTGATTGGTTTGGGCAAAAAGGTAGAGTGTCTACAAACTATGGGATATATACTAGAATTTTTATTTATTTATTTATTTTTACTAGTAATGGGGCCAATCAGCGACTTATAGGACTGCGATATTTTGCGGCAGATATTTGGACACTGACACTCTTGACACTTTGTGGGAACCAGTGAGACTAATACAGTGATCAGTGCTAACAATATGCATGGTCACTGTACTAATGAGGCATAGGGAGGTTTCTGTTCTGTGTAAATTCCAGATAATCGGCGTTAATCCAATCACCCACTGATTGACATTTGCTGTGTTTAATGGGGGCACGCGCCCCCTACCCGGAAGCGTTAGGTCACGTACCTAGTACATGATCTGATGCAGCAGAGCTGCTTTGCCACTGTATATCTATGCAGTTGTCAAGCAGTTAAATCCCTTCATTCACAGAGCTCAATAGGTAAAGCTGAAATTTACACCTATTATGAGGTGAATAAAGCCGGCCATACATGGATCAAAATTTGGTCGTTTCAGCAGTGACTGGTCGAATTTTGTTCCATGTGTGGCAAAAAAGTTCTAACAATCGACTTCTTACAACGGCCCTCCGGGTTTTCCCCGTTCGGTCAGCACTGCCAGCTATAGCCATTAGCGCAAATCTATGTATTCTGATGGTGGGGAAAGTCTCTCTGTTGTCAGAATACAACGACACAGCAGGAAGGATTGCCTCATCCATCTGGAATGTGTTGATAACAGAATCAAATCATTTTTGTTTTTCATTGAGCCCGCTGGTTGAACAAAAATATTTTTTATTTTTAAATCACTCATCTATGGGTTGCCTAAAGCTGGCCATACATTAATCCGTTTGTTTTCCGTTCGACCAGTGGATTGAACAGGAAAAAAAAGACCCGATTTCCTCATCCACACACTTGAGGTGTATGTGGGAATCACTTCCACTGTTGTTGTGTTCTGACAGTGGAGAGCCTTCCTTGCCATCAGAACACACTGATCAGTGTTTTCAACCATAGCCAGCGGCACTGATCACTAATTATTAGGGGACAATCAGACAGGCTGGTTGTACAGAACTAACTACCATATATACTTGAGTATAAGCGGACCCGAATATAAGCCGAGGCACCTAATTTTACCACAAAAAACTGGGAAAACGTATTGACTCGAGTATAAGCCTAGGGTGAGAATGCAGCAGCTACTGTAAGTGGAAAAGAGGGTCAACAATGCCCATCTGCAGCCTCGCTATTCCCATTTACCGCCTCACTGTGCCCATTTTCAGCCTCACTGTGCCCATTTTCAGCCTCACTGTGCCCATTTTCCTGCCTCACTGTGCCCATTTCTGACTGTTCACATTTTCAGCCTCACTGTGCACATTTTCAGCCTCACTGTGCCCATAAGCAGCCTCATTGTGCCCATAAGCAGCCTCACTGTGCCCATAAGCAGCCTCACTGTGCCCATGTACCTTATCTGCCGTGTCAGTATTGATGAGGTGGGAAGGAAAGCCATATTACACTGTACATTGTCCCCTCACAGCAGGGTTGTGTGTATAGGAAGTCCGCGCCATCCACGCCGTCCACTGTAACAAAGCTCCGCCTCCTCGTCACAGACAGACGAGAAGGAGGCGGGACGGCGTGGACTTCCTAAACATACAGCCCTGCTGTGAATCAGAGGGGACAATGTACATCAAAATATGGCTTTCCTTTCCTCCTCATCAAGACTGATACGGCGGGAGAGGAAACCTGACTCGAGTATAAGCCGAGGGGGGCTTTTTCAGCACAAAAAAAATGTGCTAAAAAACTCGGCTTATACTCGAGTATATACGGTATATAGTTTTTAAAAGCTGTAACCCTATGACAGACTTGATTTGATGTATCCCATAATACTTAAAATTTCCATCAAACCACAATCAATTAAATAATATTCAACAAACACAAACAGAATAAAATCTCTAAAAGTTGAAACTATTTTACATTTCTGGGAAACAAAGAAATACAAAATTGCAAATAAATGATTTACACTAAAGTCTCCAAAATATGCTTGTGGGGGCTGCCTAACTTTACTAAATTAAAGAAGACTTATCACCACCCAGGCACCCTGAGGCAAGTAGCGTTTGGTTCAGTTTTAATCTGTGGCCCTGTTATGTGTTAAAAGCCCTTTTTAATCTGTCTATGCTGGCTACAGAAGCTCAATTTATGGGGAGGCTACAGTCAGTACTGCAGCCACTGCGTCCTCTTCTATGCCAATCTGATGTGCCTCCCTCTACTGTGACAAGACCATTTGTATAGCTTTTCCTAGGTGTGCCCAGGTAACAACAGAGGACATTTTAATCCCATAGATGCCCATACTGGGCCTGGCCCCTTTGAGTCAGCAAGGGGAACATGTCAAGTGGCGCCGCTCCTCTCTCTAATTCTAATAGTGGCCCTGTACATACATACAACATATGCATACAGAAGATTTCCAGCATTGGTTTACATAATTCAGAACTTATCACAGTTTAATGCTGTCCAACTACTTTTATTACACAGGACTTTTGCCACCTACAAAAACTTTTAACCCACCAGCAGCCACAACAGGTGTTGCAGTACTCTGTTTAATGATCATTTGGCACTGACCTTTATGCAAAGTAGAGATCGCGCTGGCAGATCTGGAAATAGCTGCTGGCAATAAACAGTTTGATTGACATAAGAACAGATTGTTGGTGCACTTATGAATTTCAAAGTGTCACTTAAAGCGCGGCAAAGTCCAAAAACAGTAAAGTGAAATTTGAAAAGAACCAAAATGAGAAAGATAATATAATATAATATAATATAATATATACCAGTCACAATTGCCTGAAGTAATCCACCACTGTGCTGATGAAAATACAGTGTAATCCACTGCTCTTACCAGAACCTTTGGACCCCATTACAAATAATCTGTCAGGTCACCTGTGGCCAGATGACAGGTGCACACCGTAGGAGGACAGGAGTGCACCACAAGATAGTGAACCCTATGGCTGACTGCTGCGGATAGGAAACTGGGTGGTTGTGGAAAGCGGGACCAGAGGAGCACAACCGGGATCCTACAGGAAGCTAGAGCCAAGATTCCCCAGGGCGCGGAGTCTAAGACCCAGCAGGTCTTCTCCAGAGCCTCTAGTGGTGAGGATGTTACGCTGCAGGCTAGGTCCAGGTCGCGGCCCCTAGAGTCTCCTAGCTCACGCCCCGTAGGGTAAGGGGAAAAGAGGGGAAGCAGAAGCACAAGATACAAGAATAACGAATAACAAGCCGAAGGTCAAGGGTCACAAGCAGACAAGGATAACGAAGGACAAGCCGAAGGTCAAGGGTCACAAGCAGACAGGGATAGTCGGGGACAAGCCAATAACGTAACAGAGAGACAGACGTAGCACACGGCAGGCAGGAACCCAAACACACAATGCTTAACAAACACGTTGATCAGCAAAGCAGGCTTGCAGTGTACAGGTTAATATAGTGTTCTGTGATAGGGCCTGGGGTGGAGTCTGGCTGGGAGGAGATTATAAAGGAAGCCAGGTGAAAGGGTTGTGGTCTCTAAGATGAACACATGAGGAGGAAAGGTAAGATGGCAGACAGACATTAATGCATATCCATGACATAATCATGTAGATCAGAATTTCATTCAAATGGATCTATATAGAAGCCATTTACCAAAGATCCTGTGGAATCTCTCAATCTCCAGTGTAAAACAGATTCTAATGCCATCCCTAAGTTCACAGATGATTCACCATGACATGGGAATAGAGTAGGGAAATTCACATAGCGTAAAACTGTTTAAAACTTTAATAAAAGCCAAAGACAAATCAACCACTCACAAAATTGAGATAAATAAGCGCTTAGTACAAAAAAGTAATTCCCGGGAATTGATCCAAACATTTCCTGGTACAGAGGAGCATTGTGACATCACGTGCGTTAACTCCTTCCTACGCGTTTCATCAAATCTGATGTAATCGGGGTCATAGACAGTGCCAAATAATGTTTTATATATATATATTTCATGGCAAACATGTTTTAGTGTGATAAATGTTTATCACTGTATTCTCTGCCAGAGCTGTTGGGTTGCTGCACTCTGTACAGACTAATCGTTGTTGTAGCTAACTAAACAAATGCATAAATCATTTTATTAATATACAATGCCCTTGTCAGTGGGTTTCTGTCTTTATTATGATAAATCTTCCTATATGGTTGCAGGAAAGAAAAATCGCATCATCTATGACCTGCTCAACTCCTAAAATGTCAATAAAAAATATTGCACATATAATGAAAGCATACACAAGGCTATCAATATGCTTCTTTAAGACCCATGCCCATTTTGGATGAATGTCCCACCTCTAAATAAAATTGGCTTGCTTGACACACGGCAAAAAAGAGTGTCCCTGGAAATGTTTTTAAAATGTTGGCAACTATGTGAAAAGCCAAATTAAATGAAATATTACAGGCTAAACACCTACACTGTGTGCTGCAGAAAGATAAAAAGGTAGACGTGCACTGCCGAAAAATTTGTTTGTTTTCGTTTTATTTGTTTGGTTTTTTTTTTTTTCGTTTTTTGGGTCATTCGTTATGATCGAAATTCGTTATTTTGAATGAATTAGTAAATTCAGAAAAATTTGAATCCGTTATGTTCCATTTGTTTAGATGCGGTATTCGTTAATTTGATTATTCGGAAAAATACAAAAATTTGAAAATCTGAACAAAAATCCGAAAGAAAGAGAATCCAAAATAATAACCAGCTATTAAATTATAGGTATTGGAATTTCCTTTTAAATTTGGCTGTTAGTGAATGTAATGAATGAATTTATCCAAAGTTACGAATTATCCGAAATAACGAATGCTGCATCTAAACGAATAGAACGTAACAAATAATAATAAAAGTTTTTATTATTATTATTTGTTACGTTCCATTCGCTATTTCGGATAATTCGTAACTTTGGATAAATTCATAATCGTTACCTTCACTAACAGTCAAATTTGAAAGGAAATTCAAATACCTCAAATTTGTTAATAGTTATTAGTTAGTTATTATTTAGGATTTTCGAATTTTCGGGTTTTCATTATTATTTTTGGATGCCAGATTAACTCTAGTCAAAAAGTGGAAAAATAACACAACATTCCTAAATTTATCAGATGTAATGACATGTTGACACTTCATTTACATGCAAGAAAAATATGGCATATCTAATGGGTAACCAGGTTAAGTTCCCTACAATATAGGACCAATGGGCAATTTGAAACTGGTGGCTCTGAGAAATTCATGTGTGTACACTCTTCAATGTTTCTACTATGTTGTTTGTGTTTGTTGATTTGTTGAGCAAGGGAGTAAGGGAAAAGGAGAATTGAGACTGAAACCTTTAGGCTGGGTTCACAGTTCAGCAAGTAGCGGCTCACAGCAGGGGTCAGGTGTGTCCCTGTTCACCGTTTCAGGGCCAATTTCAGTCCGCATTTATGGCCGAATTTGGACCAGAAGACACACAGGACCTCTGTGCAATTTGCACCGAAGCCACTCTGGAGATGTGTGAATCGGCTCCATAGAGAGCCGGTCACAATCCCCTGACATGCAAATTGGATGCGGAGAAACCTGCATCCAATTCACATCAGTGTGAACCCAGCCTCAAATACATTGAGGGGGAAAATAAGGTTCAGGAAGGCAGTTTTTATCCATATGAAACCAAAATCAGGAACACGGGGACATGACCTTAAACTAACTGGAGGAAAGTTCAAAACTAATTTAAAAAAAAAAGTATTATTTTACTGAAAGGGTAGTTGATGCTTGGAATAAATGTCCAGCAGAGGTAGTGAGACAGTCAACAGTAAATGGCTTCAAACATGCTTGAGACATAGATCTATACTCAGACAAAAAGAAAAAGTAAAAAAAGCGGGCAGACTTAATGGACTAGTCCGTCTTTTTGCACTTTTCTGTGTTCAAGGCCCTTCGCTTAACGGAATCTGCTTGCTTAGCGGAGGATCGCTCTGCTGATCACCACTGAGCAGGTAGATGACAGGTACGTGTCTACTCCGCTGTGCAGAGCAGATACAGACACAGTCCTGCTCTTCCCTGTGGTGAAATCGGATGGAAATGGACCATCTGTCCATATCCATTCGATCCGATCCGCCGGATGGATGGAAAATAGGAACACCATCCATCTGTTTTCGACGGACAGAATCGGATCGGATGGCGACTCTTTAGAGGAGACTGGAGGGTCCGATCAGGTCCACCTGTCTGTTTTTTTAAGCGGACCTGATCAGACCTGTGTGAAAGGGGCATTAAAAAAAACGGAGAAAATGATCTCCCAAAGTATAAACTGGATGTTTAATACCTAAACATATTAAATATCTGAAAATGTTATATGACTAAACTGTACTGTCATTGTATGTGGATTTTTATTATGTCCATACTCTGTGCCTTACAAACTTGTACCTCCAATTTATAAATAAAATAAATACTGTATGTTTTAAAAAAAAAATATTAGTTCTCTTATATATGATTATCCTAGATTAATAAATGCAGATTCTGCTTAGCATTTTTATTATTGTAGCTGGACAAGCTTCCAATTTTCTAGCACTAGCACCATTACCTTCAATCAAATAGAAAAACAGATGATTTCAGCATTTAATAGTGCATTTCTGTCACTTGTGATCCCTTAAGAATAGGTCTATGATGGAAAAGAACATCAATTAACAGAACTGTCAATCAAGAAAGCATTATATACTGTGAGTGCTTGTATTTGTAATGTTCGATTTAGCTTCCTCCCTAGCTTGTGGTCATAGCTAACATTTTACACATGCCTAGAGTTCAGAATGCAAAGAAACTTTTATTAAACTCTTTTGGAGGCTGTTTAATACGTTGTATCGCTTTATAGATTGTCTTCTAATTTTTTTTCCCACACTGACCATGCATGAGCAGGCATAAATTCCCTAATGGCCCGTACACACGATCCGAATATCGTACGAAAAATGTCATCTGAGGAAGAATCGTACGATAATCGGATCGTTAGTACAGGGCTTCCGTGAGCCGATCATGCCAGTTCATCCGATATTTTATCGGACATGCACGAAAATTTTCCTCGTACGATACCAGATCGTACAATTTTCATTTAGTCAGTACAGTTGATGTCCGAAAACACAACACAAATACATTACAACACATGACATCACTTCCGTTTTTTTTTTTCTGTCGTACGAGAATTTTTGTGACTTTAGTAACCTATTCAATTTCTACATGCGACTAGTAAAAGAAAAATGTCAGATCGTGTGTACGGGGCATTAGCCTTGCTGAAAGGATAAATATCACCAAAAGGTACGAAACCTGTGTAGCAGGGGCACTCTGGAGACCAGTGCTGTCATTCGGCATTCTAAATACGAACACTCAAAATTGTGGTGGACCCATTAGCACCGTCAGGGCTGTGTACCTATCAGTCAGCAGGTTGATCACACAGCCCCTGCAGTGCTGATAGATCCACCATTGTGACTGCACAACTAATAGTGCCTATGTTACTCGGATATCCGGCTACTAAATGCACAAAAGGCTATCCTCAACTTGGCTAGCAGTGTGGCATACAGATCAAATAATAATACCAAACAACCTGTCAACTTTGGTCAAAACTCTTCCACTTCATACCAGAAATATGGGTGCATATATAGATCTTTTCCACCTCTATCTATATCCAGGGCTTTTTTTCCTCAGAGAATAGGTGCAGGAACTCCCCTCTTCTGAGTCCCCCTTGTCTCCACCCCCTACCCTCCTCTGAGCACTGTCCCTTGGTTCCACCCCCTACCCACCTCCCAGTACTGCCCCAAGTATCATTTTGTGTTTCTAATTAATTTGTATGGAATTAGTTCTTGTCTAAAAACAAGAAAAGCAGTAAAATAGATCCCCTGGAGCCAGCAACAATCGATCCCCCAGCACCAATAAACCCCACCCAGCACCAATAGATTCCTCACACAACAATAGACTCCCCCAGCAACAATGGACCCCACCCCAGCACCAATAGATCCCTCACACAACAATAGACTCCCCCAGCAACAATGGACCCCAGCAATAATAGATCCCTTACACAACAATAGACTCCCCCAGAAACAATGGACCCCACCCCAGCACCAATAGATCCCTTACACAACAATAGACTCCCTCAGCAACAATGGACCCCACCCCAGCAACAATAGCCCCCCAACAAGAATAGACCCCACCCCCAGTAACAAAAGATCCACCCCATCAACATTAGACCCCCCAGCAGCAACAACAGATCTCCCAGCAGCCAGCATCAATAGACCCTCTAGCATACAACACTGATAGACCTCTCCTTCAATAGTAGATTGCTACCAGCAACATAAGACCCCCCCAGCAACAATAGATTTCCCACCAGCAACAGTAAACCCTCACACAAAAACAGATCCCCACCCGTGACAATAGATCCACCAGCACACCCCACAACCTTGGTATTACATACATTCAGTGCTGGAACTGCGTTCCCCATGTTCCTGCTGAAAAATAGCCCTGTCTATATCCACCACTCAATCTCTCCCCAAGTTTTCAGTGTCCACTGTCCAATACAACTTTAGCTGCAAAGTGCCACCAAGCACTACTGAGCACACTGCTCTCTAGGCTTGTCTACACTTGTGGTAGCCCTCGGAAGAGTGATCCTTTCAGAAGGGAATTTGACAGATAGAAAGGAGGTGTTATGTTCCCTCCTGACTACCTGTTTTAACCCCTAAAAGTCTGCACCACAACATAGGAGGGATATTTTTTGCAATGCAACATTTCATGGCCATTGAATGTATGTATCCCTGTACAGTTGCCTTTGAATCTTAGGAGAGGTAATAAAAATGTGGATTAACTGCCTATTTTTACTGCCTCCCAACTGAAAGTATAAACTAGGCCCTCCTACTCTGAGCTTATCTGATCTTCCACTTGCAGACTCCTTTACCAAATGTGATCTCGCCGGCTGGATCACGGTAAGGGGCCCCCTTAAATTGGTGGTCAGTGGAAAAATTGGTCTGATAGTTGTGCCAGAACTATGCAGACACCATCCAGTTTTTTCTGGAGTTCTTCCGTCCTTTAAATAGATATTTTACCTGATGTTTGGCTTTTGTCTCTACTTGATACCAGTAAGGTGTCATGTCAATAACGGTCTCCCCCTAGCTCGAACACATCCAACGTATGTATTAAAAATGTATATGTGTATGTATGTATGTATGTATGTATGTATGTATGTATGTATGTATGTATGTATGTATATATATATATATATATATATATATATATATATATACACACACACACATACAGTATATGCAAATAAAAACATAGTGAAACAGTATCTCTTGTAGCTTCCAAAATGAACATGATCTGTGAATAAATACCTTCGTCCTTGTTAGAGTAACACCCAACAAAAACTCTTTGCAGGCCAAGGAAAAGTTCCTCCACCCCAAACTCGCTCGTCCATGTGTTTATGGACCTTGCTTTGTGCACTGGCGCGCAGTCATGTTGGAACAGAAAGGGCCATCCCCAAACTGTTCCCACAAAGTTGGGAGCATGAAATTGTCCAAAATGTTTTGGTAAGTTGACACCTTAGGAGTTCCCTTCACTGGAACTAAAGGGCCAAGCCCAACCCCTGAAAAACACCCCCACACCATAATCCCCCCTCCCCAAAATGATTTAGACCAGTCCACAAATCAAGGTTCATAAAGACATGGATGAGCGAGTTTGGGGTAGAGGAACTTGACTGGCCTCCACAGAGTCCTGACCTCAACCCAATAGAACACCTCTGTAATGAATTAGAGGAGAGACTGCAAGCCAGGCCTTCTCCTCCAACATCAGTGCCTGACCTCACAAATGCGCTTCTGGAAGAATGGTCAAACATTCCCATAGAAACACTCCTAAATCTTGTTTACAGCCTTCCCAGAAGAGTAGAAGCTGTTATAGCTGCAAAGGGTGGGCCAACTTAATATTGAACTCTACAGACTAAGACTGGGATGCCATTAAAGTTCATGTGAGTGTAAAGACAGGTGTCCCAATACTTTTGACAATATAGTGTATATTAATTGTTTATGGGAGAGGAGCTGGGGCAGCACAGCATCACCTTTTAAAGTGAATGTAAATCCGATTATGAAATTTGAGCTGGGCACATATATCTGCAGTGTTTTGCTATCTCTCTTTAAAGCACTATGACCTGTGTCTTTCTCCTGCTCCATTATTATCAGCATGATAACTCCTGACAAGTTCTCATTCACATATGATAAAAGCAGCCTGAGTTGTGCGTTGGGGAGGATGCTATAAATAGATTAGCAGAGGCCTGAACTATATTACAAGCATTGCTGAAAGTCTATACCTATGAGGAGAGGGGGTGCGTGATTTTCCTCCAATCAGTTGTCTTGGCTGTATACCCTGGCTTCACTGCAGGGCTAACCAGGAAGAGAAAATCTCCTAACACAATCTGAACTTTCTAAACAGTATATAAAAGGTGAAACCAGAGAGCACATATACAGGTAAGACTTATGTAGGGAGATTTCATCCCTGCGTATCATCTGAGACTATTCATTGCTCCAGAATTCCTTCTGTAAGCCTGGTCCCTGCCTGAACCTGAACCTGATCCGTTACCTGATCCTGATCTGTTCCCTGCCTTGTCCTGGACTCTGATCCTTGTACCCTGTCCCCTGATACCTGTCCCCTGATACCAGCTTCCCCTTGCTGACTGCTCCCAGTATCTGGCCTTCTGCTCCCCTTGTCTCTCGTCCCTGCCTTGTTCATGTATGTGTGTTCCCTTTACTTGTATATATTAGTTAGATAGTTAGATTAGGTTGTTTTGGGGTTTGTTGTGTTCTCTTGTATTCATTTCTTGCTTATGGTTTGCTGTTGTTTGATTACACGTGTGCCTTTATCTTTAATAAATATATATATTTTCACTTACTCTGTTCCTGATTCCTTAAAGTGCAGCCCAATGATCTGATCACCTGTATTGGATGTCTGTGTATAGCATCCTCGTGACAGAATTCTGGAGCCATACAATCAGATCAGCTGCACCTGGGAATTGGGTCTGAGCACTTGTTAAAATTACTAAGATGCAGGTGGACGATATTTTTTATCTTTCGCTCCTGGCAACAGATGACAGAGATTTCTGTTATCAGACACTAAGAGAATATACCAGAGAGCAGTTATTAGAACGCATCCGCATAGCTCACATTTTTGTGGATCAGGGCAATTTTGTGTTTGAGGATGTGCAAGCTTTGATTTGTATCTGTACAGAGTTGGCCCTGTCTGATGCCTCTAGTGGAGGTGATGATTATACACCTCCTTTTAATGCAGCTCAAGTAGAATCTTTGGTGTGGCTGTTGGAGGATGACTCAGCCTTTTTCCATGAGCAGTACTCCGCTTGTCCTGAACAGGTGCTTGCAGCATGTATTGATTCAGTGCAGTCTCTGGTCAGACAAGCAGTGTGCAAACCTTATTTTGTGAAACCCTTATTACAGGCCTGGTAAAGTTTGTTGTACTCAGCCCCTGTCAGTTCCCAACCATCCATTTCTATGTCTAGATACCAACCTGCTGGGATGTCTTCCTCTCCTTTTCCCCCCCAATTCCCACTTTTTCTGAACAATACACCCAGCTAACAATGAAGTACCAGTACCCTGTCTCCTCCTGCTGCACTTACCCTGCCTTTTACCCTTCTGCTTCTTCTCGGCTGCCTCCATCAGCTCCTTCAAAGCCCCCTTCAAAGTCTGCACCCTCTGTTTCACCATCCCTCCGCTCTTCACCTCTACCAGATACATCCATATACAAATCCTCAGTGGCGAAACCAAAGAAAAAACTGAAGTTTTTTCCAACCCATTCAATCCTGCCACTATCCCAACCTGCCTCCACACCCACCAACTTGTGCCAGCCTGAAGTTCCCGTGCCAGCCTTCCAGCCCGAGGTTCCCATGCCAGTTTGCCAGCCCGAGGTTCCCGTGCCAGTTTGCCAGCCCGCAGCTCCAGAGCCAGCCTTCCAGCCTGCAGTTCCAGGGCCAGCCTTCCAGCCTGCCGTTCCAGGGCCAGCCTTCCAGCCTGCCGTTCCAGGGCCAGCCTTCCAGCCTGCCGTTCCAGGGCCAGCCTTCCAGCCTGCCATTCCAGGGCCAGCCTGCCAACTTGAAGTTCCTGTGCCAGCCTGCCAGCTTGAAATTCCTGTGCCTGTCTTCCAAACAGAAGTCCTGATGACGGTATCCCAGTCGGTAGATCCGGTGTCCCAGTCGGTAGATCCGGTGTCCCAGTCGGTAGATCCGGTGCCCCTTTTCCGGCCTGAAGATCCGGTGCCCCTTTCCCGGCCTGAAGATCCGGTGCCCATTTCCTGGCTTGAGGTTGTGGTGCCCGTTTCTCAGTCTGTGGAGCCTGCTGCCCAGCCTGAGAGGTTCCCGTCTGCTGCCCAGCCTGAGAGGTTCCCGTCTGCTGCCCAGCCTGAGAGGTTCCCGTCTGCTGCCCAGCCTGAGAGGTTCCCATCTGCTGCCCAGCCTGAGAGGTTCCTGTCTGCTGCCCAGCCTGGGATGATCCCGTCTGCTGCCCAGCCTGGGATGATCCCGTCTGCTGCCCAGCCTGGGATGATCCCGTCTGCTGCCCAGCCTGGGATGATCCCGTCTGCTGCCCAGCCTGGGATGATCCCGTCTGCTGCCCAGCCGGAGATGTTCCTGTCTGCTGCTCCGTTGCCCGCTGCCCAGTCTGATGTTCCAGAGCCTACTGTCTTGCTTTGTGACCCTGTACCTGGTATCCAGCCTCATGATCCAGTTCCTGATAGTTCCATTCCTGATACTCTGCCTGGTGGTTCCTTTACCGCTGCCCAGCCTGATGACTCGGAGCCCGCTGCCCAGCCTGAGGATATGGTCCCTGCTAAGACCTGTTCCTGATGCCCAGCTGGCCGCTGATGTCTTCCTGATGGATGCCCTTTTTTCCACTATTTTAATCCTGCTTGTCACCCAGCCTGAATGTAACGCCTCTGCGTGGTCTGCCTCCGATGGGTTCTTGTCCGTTGTCCTGCTAATTTTTACTTCCAAATCTAAACTTCCTGACCCTGGTGGTGGGATGCGTGCCCTATTTTCAGACTCTAGTGGCACGTCCCCCAGTGAACTAAAGGACTCTGGCCTAGGAAGTGCGAAGAAGTCCGCAGACGTAGTATGGAAACTTTTTTGGGTGTTTCCGCATCCACTCGGACTGTCCAACCAAGGGCTGAATAGAGTGTCCGGAGGCCACTCCTTAAGGGGGGGGGGGGGAACTGTCAGGAATGGTGTCATTACTGGGCTCACCTGCTGGTGGCACTGTTGCATTCGGCAGCAGTGGGTGTAGTTCTGGTGGCCACCAGCGGGTGTCTCCTCACCAAGACTTTCTACCAGCCATCAAGCACACCTGATCTGGGTCTGCTGGACTATATAAGACCGCCCTCAACCAAGCTCATTGCTCCAGAATTCCTTCTGTAAGCCTGGTCCCTGCCTGAACCTGAACCTGATCTGTTACCTGAACCTGAACCTGATCTGTTCCCTGCCTTGTCCTGGACTCTGATCGTTGTACCCTGTCCCCTGAGACCTGTCCCCTGAGACCAGCTTCCAGCTCCCCCTTGCTGACTGCTCCCAGTATCTGGCCTTCTGCTCCCCTTGTCTCTCGTCCCTGCCTTATTTATGTATGTGTGTTCCCTTTACTTGTATATATTAGTTAGATAAGGTTGTTTTGGGGTTTGTTGTGTTCTCTTGTATTTATTTCTTGCTTATGGTTTGCTGTTTGATTACACGTGTGCCTTTATCTTTAATAAATATATATATTTTCACTTACTCTGTTCCGGATTCCTTAAAGTGCAGCCCAATGATCTGATCACCTGTATTGGATGTCTGTATAGCATCCTCGTGACACCTAGGCACACTTAAGCCCTTCAGCGCCCCTAGTGGTTAACCCCTTTACTGCCATTTTCACAGTAACCAGTGCATTTTATAGCACTGATCGCTGTGAAAATGACAATGGTCCCAAAAATGTGTCAAAAGTGTCCGCCATAATGTCGCAGTCACAAAAAAAAAAAAAAAAAAAAACGCTGATCGCTGCCATTACTAGTAAAAAAATAATAATTAATAAAAATGCCATAAAACTACCCCCTATTTTGTAAACGTTATAACTTTTGCGCAAACCAATCAATAAACGCCGATTGAGATTTTTTTTACCAAAAATATGTAGAAGAATACGTATCGGCCTAAACTGAGGAAAAAAAATGTTTTTTTATATATTTTTTGGGAATATTTATTATAGCAAAAAGTAAAAAATAGTCGCTTTATTTTTGTTTATAGCTCAAAAAATAAAAACTGCAGGAGGTGATAAAATACCACCAAAAGAAAGCTCTATTTGTGGGAAAAAAAGGACGTCAATTTTGTTTGGGAGCCACGTCACACGACCTCGCAATTGTCAGTTAAAGCAACGCAGTGCCGAATCGCAAAAAAGGGGCCTGGTCTTTATGCTGCGTATTTGTCCGGGGCTTAAGTGGTTAAAGGCCAAGTTCACTTTTTTTTTTTCTAAATTCCAGCTCCCCTATGCACCAATATAGCATTCATGTACTTTTTTTGCAAAAAGATCAAAGCTTTCCATAAAATTTAGAGACACGCACCTTACTGTCCTCCATACATGATTCCAAACGTATCTATTGCTTCTGATTGTATATTTAGTGAGAATGGTGATCACTGATTAATTGCATTTCATTAAAAAAATGTGAAGCTAGGAGTGGGTGGGTAGATGATGCAGGGTGTGTGCTAATGAGATCAGCTGGTCAACTCCTTCCTGTGTCATGACCTACAGTCTGTAAGTACGCCAGACAGAAGCAATAGATAAGTTTGGAATCATGGATGGAGGAGAGTAAGGTACGTGTCTGTAGATTTTATGGAAAGCTGTGGTATTTTCGCCAAAAAAGCACATGAATGCTATATTTGTACATAGGGGAGCTGGAATTTAGAAGAAAAAAAAAAGTGAACTTTAAAAAGGTATTTACAATATTCCTTTGCATTTTCCTCCCTTTTTGGTGCTGCTTTGGGAGAGTGTAACACCACCCAAATTCTCATCAATAAAATATTACCAAAACATAGCTAAATAATTTCTTTAAGTGGTAGTAAAGTCTACTTTTTCACTTGTACTTACTGGTAAACCTATAATAAGGCTTGCCTGTAAGTTCAGTCAATATCCCCAAAATGTGCACCGTTTTGGACATATTCACATTTGTAGTGGCTGGTGATGTCACAGACACATGCACACTACGCCCTGAATAGATGGCACATTCAGAGTGCTGTGCCACGATCAAGACTCCCATGCGCATGTATAGAAGTTGAGAGTTGAGTTGAGAGGTGAGAGGTATCTTGATATAGCGCGGTCTTACCCCGTAGGGTCCCGACGCGCTTACAAACACATACACATACTAGGGCCAATTTATAGACAGGATCTGATTAACCTACCAGCATGTCTTTGGAGTGTGGGAGGAAACCGGAGTACCCGGAGGAAACCCACGCAGGCACAGGGAGAACATGCAAACTCCATGAGAGGCATATGACATTAACCTGCAGAACCTTTTTTTTTTTTAAACAGACTTTACTACCGCTTTATTATAAACCATACAAAAATTCAACGATTTTTTAATGTAATAGTCTTTTCCACCAAACAAATATTCATTGAAAACAGGGTATAAACATGCCCAACTGCAACATAAATGATAAAACTTCTTAAATTAGAGTTCCACCCAAAAGTGGAACTTCTGCTCATTTGTCTCCAGTGCCACAATTGCCACCTTTTAGGGGGGAAGGGGGACAGGATACCTGTCTTTGACTTTCCCACTTCCGGGTGTCCGGTCCGCGGCCCATGACAACCCCCGAGGGGCTCCCTCCTCCTCTCCCTGTGACCGGCCAAGTAGGAGAGAGGAGTGGGGCCTCATGCATGAGCAGTAGGGTTCCCAGTGTGAAGCCGTAAGGCTACACTGTCGGGTATCCTTACCTGCAATGGCGGGCGGCAGCACCCGACAGCTCATGGAAACATCAGCTGCGGTGCTGACATTGCTGGACTCCAGGACAGGCAAGTGTCCTATTGTTAAAAGCCAGCAGCTGCAGTATGTGTAGCTGCTGGCTTTTAGATTTGTTTTTTTGTGCGGAACACCGCTTTAAAGTAAAAATATATATTTTTGTAAAAGCTCTGTGAAAAAAAAAAAAAATACCAGAGTGCTCTCCCCACATCTGTCAGCTTTAGTCTTTTACAAGATTTTCAGGTTAAACACAGCATTTTTCAGCAGGTCTTCCCTCTTGTCCTTGTTCTCCTCTCTTCAATGCCTTTTCCTTTTTCTTATATCTCAAGCAATGCATTCAAACATAAGAAAATATCCACAAAGCGTAAAATTTTTACAACTACTGAACTTAAACTTTAAAAATATGCACTCACATACAGTATACTGGTGCTACAATCTGCACAATATACAACTGCATATGTAAATCCTTTGAGAAAGTCCTGAAAAAGGTGCTAGGAGGAGGGGCCTGGGCACAGTTGAACCATTGTATGTTTGAACAATAAAATACAAAAAAATATTTGCGCTACTAACACATATGAGCAGCTACAAATACCTGTGAAAAGAGCAAAAACAAACAGTATACAAAAAATGTAGCGCTATACATAAAAAATAAATAAACACCCAAGTGTAGTGCTCAAAGTGAATGAGTCTTGAAAAGTCTGTACAAATAAATCCAAAAAAGTCCTGAAAAAGTCTCTGATGACCATTCAAAAAGTGGATAGTGTTGAAGCTTCCAAGGTATAATGGTGACTTTCAAAAAAACAAGTGACTGTAACGTGACCACCACCACTCGAAAGGAGGCTTACCAGATGAAGTGGACCCAATGGACATACGTCTATAGGGTCAACTAGGCTTGATATATGTATATCTATGGATATGGGGTCCCAGCTGGCATTGCACACATCTATATCCAAGATCCAGGGTCAAATGATGTCACCAAATCTCCAAGCCCGATGGAATGGTAAAATGACTCACAGGGGGACCATAGTAGAAGAAAGAAGGAGAGGGCACATAGCGTAATACAGTCGATAATATTTATTAGATGTAGGTAGATACACTTACATTCAATCTGTAGAAATAGCACTTTGCAAAACACTCAGTGGCAGCAGTAGAGTCTCCCGACGCATTTCGCAATACCTTGCATCGTCTGGGGTATAACCTCCACTGTTGCCTTCATGATATTTATAAATTTCTAGGACCTCTCCCTCATTCATCCATTGTGCAATAACTTCCTGGGAAATCCTAAATCCAAGATGGCGCATCGGCGTGCGTTCCACGCCTCTCTATGAAATCCCTACATAGTGCGCCAACATACCCATAATGTATGGAAGCTGTACTGGCGATGAAGGGGAATGGCCTCATAAGAATATCCAAATTCCAGCCTATTATTCAATACCTGGTGCAGGGCAGAGCCGACCTTGAGAGTAGAATAGAACACAGCGTGGAGCATGACCCAGCGACTGGCGTCGCGGCTGTAACGTCACGCCAAAACCACGTGACGGACGTCATGTGACAATTAAACAACGTCACATGACATGCAGACGCCTATAGCAGATCAGACGGCGTGATCGCGTCATCACGCAATCACGCCGCGCTCCACGGCACTAAGTGACTCATCAATATCATCAGTATGGTCACGTTGCGCTCCACCGCTATAGATAGCGGCGGAAAGCATGGAACGCAACCAAAAGCAAAAATGAATAGGCTCTAACTGGTCTGTGAAGATGTCACGCATCCCCTGTGACGGGGAAACTGATCAAAATTTGAATAAAGAAATACAAGACTAGTGACTGTAAGTCTAACTACCTAATGACAGGATAAAATTGTAAATAAATTCAGCTTGAGCTGAAAGCATATAGTATCAAAAAATTACTAAATATGTGAATAAAAAATAATATAAAATGGTGTTAAATGACAAAAGGGGAAGTGCAGATTATCTGTCCTTGTTAACACTACATGAGACAAACGTCTCATATATAGGGTTAACACTCATAATGGAGACAGGGACCTCAACCTGTCATAACCAATAATGAAGGAAAACCTACGCACCTCAAAAAAGGATTGCCCAATGGATGAATTAAAATCAGGTCTAAATCCCAATCAAAACACCAAATGACCCAATAGGGCCATACATAATATAATAAAAAGGCATAAAACATATGATAAGATATGTATTAAAAAATAAGAAACTAACAAGAAAAGGCTGAAAAATTGATCCACAATCTAATGGCAACAACCATTTATTAAGACTGGTCGATAAAGGAATTTATATCCCAATCGACATTTAAACCAGACGGCCTGTGCGTCTGTAATTGGTATATCCAATAGGTCTCCAGCTGAGACACTCCCCTAATTTTAGGGGCACCTCTCCATGACGGGATAAAACGATCGATGATCAGGAATTGTGTGCCAGCTGGATTCCTATTGTGATGTAACCTATAATGTCTGGGCACAGTGTGATTAACATCACCCCCCAAAATTAATGACACATGCTCCCCTACCCTCACCGAAAATGGTCTAATGGTGCGACCCACATACTGCTTGCCACAAGGGCACGTGATAAGATAAACAATGTGTGTGGTAGAGCATGTACAAAATTGTTTGATTGGGTAAGACTTCCCTGTATTGGTGGACCTGAACTCCAGAGTTTTAGATCTTCCAGATGTGTTGTATCTACACACACTACACTTTTTGCAGGGATGGTATCCCACCAGTTGATGAAAAAAGGAAGGACGTACCGGGGGGGGGTTAATAATACTGGGTGCTATTTTGCCCTGAAGAGTGGGTGCACCTCTGAAGACAACTTTGGCCTGTTCCGGTAAGACTGGACCGAGGATATTATCGTTCTTCAAAATATCCCAGTGCTTAGCTATGATAGCTTTCACTTGTTTATGTTGCATAGAGAAGGAAGTGAGCATTGCCCATTTAAAGGTGTTGTTGGATTCACCTTTTGGCTTGACTTCCAACAGGGAGCGCCTATCAGTCTCTAATACTTGTCCGAGATCTCTATCGATACTAGCAGGGTCATACCCCTTATCGATAAATCGTTGTTTAAGGATCTCGGCTTGGGTCAGGAATATGTTGATATCTGTACAGTTTCGCCTCAATCTAAGAAACTGACTACGCGGAACAGATCTCAGCCAGGTTTGATGATGACAACTATCCTGCGGAATGTATCCGTTCCGGTCAGTTTTCTTAAAATGTGTTTGAAAGCGAAACTGACGATCCTGAATGCTAATCTCCAAGTCAAGAAACTGAATCTTTTCATGGCTGGCAGTATATGAAAGGGAAATCCCTCTGTCATTGGCATTAAGATGACCCATGAAGATCTCAAGTGATGCCAAGCTGCCGCTCCATAGGAGGAGGATGTCGTCAATATACCTGGCCCAAAGCACCAAGTGCTGGGTGTCATAGGCATAGACGACATCCTCCTCCCACTTAGCCATAAAAAGGTTCGCCAGGCTGAGGGCATACTTGGCCCCCATAGCCACACCTCTTAGTTGGAGGTAGAAGTTATCGTTAAACCAAAAGTAGCTACTTCTAGTGGCAAATTCCAACAATTCCATGATAAATTCCCGTTGAAAGGGAGCTAGTGTCTCTTCCTTTTCTAGAAAATACTGTACAGCCTCTAGCCCTTTACTATGTGGGATACATGTATATAGTGAGGCGACATCAGCTGTCACCATGATATAATCACCTCCTATATTAGTATCCTGGAGTTTTCTAATAGTGGCCCCGGTGTCTGCCAGATAGGATGGCACACGTCTGACCAAAGGTTGAAGATAATGGTCGATGTAACGCCCAATTTTGGATGTGACGGAATTAATCCCGCTCACAATTGGACGACCGGGTGGGTGCACAGGATCTTTATGAACCTTCGGTAAATAATAAATGGTTGGTATCCTGGGGACCGTAGGAACCAAAAAAGCCTTTTCTTTCTTATTTAAAATGTTTCTAGAGAAACCGCTGTCAACCAAGCTCTGAAGTTCAGCTTTAAACCTGGAGGTGGGATTGGTAGACATCTGTTGATAGATATTGGGTTCGTTCAAAATTCTGAACATTTGTTGTTCATATTCGGATTTGTCAAGAACCACTATACCTCCGCCTTTGTCCGCTGGGCGGATCACCAAGTCCCTGTTAGAACACAGGGACTTGAGACCCACACTGGACACGGTTTGATGAGAACATCGCCTCTCTGGGATTTCTGACAAGTCTTTAAGTACTAAATCCCTAAAAATACTTACAGAGGGTGCTACGGGGACGGGGGGATTGAATAATGACGGGTTGGAAAGACCCAAATGTACCGTCCCAAACGCAGCTGCCCTGGCCTCACTCACAATGGGATTAGTGATGAGGTACCGTTGTATATTGACCTTGCGGACATATTTTTGTATGTCGATGAAAGTACCGAACTTATCTAATTTCTTTGGAGGGGCAAACTTGAGGCCTTTATCCAGAACTGATAGTTCCTCAGGGGTGAACTCCTTCGTACTTAGATTGAAAACGCCCTGGCCTTTTAAACTCTCCTTCTTTTTCCTTTTCTGGATTCTCTGCCCCCCTCTGGTCCCTCTCTTGGATCTGAACCTCTTTTGCGAGTATTTGGGACCTTGTGAAAATCCCGTGTGCCATGGCTTTGTTGATTAGAATAGCCAGGACTGTGATAAGATGATTCAGGGGGGCACCTAGTACATGTGTAATAGCTGTCATCACGTGTATCATCTAGGAGGGGCAAATCTATTATGGGTGGAATTGGAGGGGGGACCATAATATGGTGAATAATCATAGTAAGATGATGGGGCGACTCTCTGTCGAGCTGGAGAGACGTTATATGCATAATCGTCATGACCAGAATGACGTGGAGCACTATGATGATAGGAATAACCCCTAGATGAACCTCTGGTCCCTCTAGTCCCTCTGGACCTGCCCCTACCCCGTTGTTGATTAGGGGTACGGGGATTTGTTTGATGGCCTCTAGGTGGGGGTGCTTGAGACTGGCTCCCTTTAGGCACAGGGGCTGAGATATTGGATACAGTCATAGCCCGAATCGGTGCTGGACCATTAGTAAGGACCGGGGCAGAACTGGATGTGGGTATTGGAGAGGGAGTAGAATCCATCTCCGCACCAAAAGATGTTGAAAATAATTTCTGCCACCCAAACACAGTATTGTTCCTATAATCACCAGCATCCCTGGAATATTTCTTGTGCTTTTTGAGCTTCTGATCTCTATCCTCTTTCTCGAGGTGATTTTGTAGATTAGCGGAGAGAGAGAGATACTCGAGAGATTGTTTATATGAAAAAAGTTTCTCTTTGAGTTCTTTAATCTCCCTATCTAACTCCGCCAATCTCACCTTCTTTCTTGAGATCAGAACTCCCAGAAATTTGATCCCGGCATCATTGAAATAATTAAACAAGGAATCAATCTCTGTATCTCCCTGCTGGGGTTGGACCTCCCAACGGAGACTTCTAGGAACCATATGATCTAGTATGTATTGTTCCAGAAAAACCAAGTCCCATTGCAGATGTAGTTCCGAAGACATGACATTTTTAAGTCTAGTGAATAAACCTCCTATCTCTGTATCACTATTGGTGGTGGAAAACACACCTTCAGTGTTAACAGTGCGAGAAGCTCTGTAATCAAACACATCCATGGCAGGATGTGAGATCAACAGAATAAATAGCTGCTCGAATATAAGCCAAACACAAAATCGAACAAAATACAAAAAAATATTCGCGCTACTAACACATATGAGCAGCTACAATACCTGTGAAAAGAGCAAAAACAAACAGTATACAAACAATGTAGCGCTATACATAAAAAATAAATAAACACCCAAGTGTAGTGCTCAAAGTGAATGAGTCTTGAAAAGTCTGTACAAATAAATCCAAAAAAGTGCTGAAAAAGTCTCTGATGACCATTCAAAAAGTGGTATTTCTACAGATTGAATGTAAGTGTATCTACCTATATCTAATAAATATTATCGACTGTATTACGCTATGTGCCCTCTCCTTTATTCTACTATGGTCCCCCTGTGAGTCATTTTACCATTCCATCGGGCTTGGAGATTTGGTGACATCATTTGATCCTGGATCTTGGATATAGAAGTGTGCAATGCCAGCTGGGACCCCATATCCATAGATATACATATATCAAGCCTAGTTGACCCTATAGACGTATGTCCATTGGGTCCACTTCATCTGGTAAGCCTCCTTTCGAGTGGTGGTGGTCACGTTACAGTCACTTGTTTTTTTGAAAGTCACCATTATATCTTGGAAGCTTCAACACTATCCACTTTTTGAATGGTCATCAGAGACTTTTTCAGGACTTTTTTGGATTTATTTGTACAGACTTTTCAAGACTCATTCACTTTGAGCACTACACTTGGGTGTTTATTTATTTTTTATGTATAGCGCTACATTTTTTGTATACTGTATGTTTGAGCAATACAATTATTGAACGATGCAGGAATCCCTCCTGCTGGGCTATTGTCTTCTCCCTGCGGGGGAGGGGGGGGCATGGGCAGCCATGCTTCCAAGGAGAAGACAGTGATTTTCGCTAGTGGCTGCTATAGCAAGAGAATCCAGGCATACTGGTTGTACTCAAGTTGAGCGATCAACTTGGTAAATTCAGCCTGCCCATTAACGGTTTGCATCTCGGCTGGTTCCTGCTCTTCCGGCCGAGATTCAAACCATGTATGGTCGGCCTAACATAGCAAATCTTCAATCCATAGATAGATATGTACCACACCACTGCTACCTACTTATTCAGCAAGCTGTATTTACTTCTACAAATAAGCCCTACGTTACAGTAAAATGTGTGTAATAGCTAGTGCACAGCAAGATGTTGTTGCTCTACACCAAATATAGCTTGTTAAACAAGTAGGTAGCAGTGGTGCCACCCGTTTCATTACAAAAAAGTTTCCTTTCACATGCCTTTCAACATTGAAGGTACTTTGCAAGAGGCGACAGGAAATCCCACTACCACTTGAAAAGTACTCTTTTTTACAATGCTGAGGAACAAGACTCTCTGCCCCACTTCTGTGTGCCCCAAAAAGAAGGTCATAGTAAAATGAAGGGAACTAATCTGGAAGCCCTTTTATAATCATCATTATTATTATTATAATAAGGATTTATATAGCGCCAACAGTTTGTGCAGCGCTTTACAACATGAGGGCAGACAGTACAGTTAAAATACAATTCAATACAAGAGGAATCAGAGGGCCATGCTTGTTAGAGCAGGAGATGACCAAATATCTGTCCCATCCCAGGGAGTTAAAAGTTTTTAAAAAACGCACCCGCACCAAATTAAAAACAAACAAACAAAAAAAAACCCCACATACTTGGGTCTTAAAAAAAGAATATTACTTCTCCCCAGAAGTAAATCCAGTGTTCACGATGACATCAAGCAGGGTAATTAACATAATTCACGGTGCACAACAATCATGATGACCCATCGCCTGTCGATCTGTACATGCTGCACTTCCACCACCAGGAATGCCAGATGACAGCATTGACTGAATTTGGTTAATGACATCACCTAAAACGCTTGGTGGCATTACTGCAACCAGAAATCTATCATATAGTGAAGAGTGTGGCATGCACAGTTTACCAGAAATTCAAAACAACTGACTTGGTGTTCCGATTTGGGTTTGGTGTTGCAGATTTGCCGTCTCTTCAGCTGAAGCGTGGGTGCTTCAAACACAGGAGTTATTCGAGCAACAGTAAGACCTCGTTTACACATTATGTCACTGTTCAGGAGGGCAGCTCAACTGACTGGTTTTACCACCACTCCCAACCATTTGCCTTAAAGGAGAAATCCAGCCTGAGCTTTTTTTGGCTGGGCTTCTCCTATGGGTCACAGGAGTGCAATTCGTTTTGCACTCCTGTGACCAATTTTCAGCAGAGATTGGTCTGAAGTCTGCTCTCTGCTGACGTCACTGCCATCAGTCGAGGCAGCATGTCATCCAGACTTCAAAGTCTGGATCCGCTAGCTGCCTTGATTGATGGCAGTCTCCGCGAGCTACTGAGACAGCCGCTCCCCGCCCCTCCACAGCTCAGCGCTCCAATGAGCGTGGAGAAGTAGAGCAGAAGCAATGCTGACTGTCTCTGCTCAGGGAGGAGTGAGAACTGAGCCATCAGCGGTGTTCGGTGGTTTGGTTCTCAGTGCAGAGACGCCGGGGGACAGATGCAGCATCGGTTTGATGCTGCATCCAGAGGTAAGTATGACTAGCAAAAAAACAAAAAAAAACTTCTCTTTTAAAGTGATATTAAAGTCAAGGTTTTTTTTTAAACAAATATGTTACTTACCTGCTCTGTGCAGTGGTTTTGCACAGAGCAGCCCAGATCCTCCACTTGTCGGGTCCCCCACTGGTGCTTCTGGCTTCACCCACCTGCCAAGTGCCCCTACAGCAAACAACTTGCAGTGGGGGAAACTCGCTCCTGAGCCGCAGCGCTGCATGTCCATTCAGACATGGAGCTGAGGCTCAGGCCTGCCCCCTCTCTCTTCTCATTGGCTCACTGGCTGTGACTGACAGCAGCGGGAGCCAATGGGGGGGGATCCCCAGAGAGCCAAGAATTTTGTGCACATCGCTGGATCGCAAGAGGGCTTAGGTAACTAGTCGGGGGGGGGGGGGGGGGGGTGCTGCTGCACACAGACGTTTTTTTCACCTTCATGCATTGAATGCATGAAGGTTAAAATCCCTGAGCCTTTAGAACCACTTTAACACTTGGCTATATGCATTCTGCGGCTATCATGCTGTACTTTGCAGCCCCAGCAAAAACTAAACAGCATGTTACCAATGCAAGTTTATGGGGCAGCACCACAACCACCCCACAACTGTTTGCACTGCATGTGAGTGCGGTTGGGCAGTACAGCATTTATGCAGTTGAATCAGGCAGTGCGGAGGGGACATATAATGGATCGCTCTTCGGAGAGTGCTGCGCACATAAATGAGACCTAATTGGAACAAGTGTGATCAGCTTTAAAATCCGCTCGACTCTAACAAAAATGTTTCATCCTATCAATATTACATGCAACTTCATTATATTTTTTTCTCTACACGCAGTAGATGTACAATTACATGCAACACGTGTTGCCAATTCTTTTTACTACAGCTGCTAAGCTCCAACCTTGAAAATTCAAATCTACATCCAAACCAATTTAATGCCACCATTCCAAATTATTCAACTAAGGAGTGGGTACACATTTCCTAGAAATATGACACAAATAAATAGGCAGAAGTGTCTGAAACAATATTTCCCATTGAAAAGTTGAAGAACTAACAATGTTGACCTTTAAAAATTCGACACTATATTTACAAAAAAAACACTTTTTTTATACAACTGGCATGACAAGATGCAGTAAAGAGCTATACATATAGAATCGTGACACAATAATGATCTAACTCAGACATTGCAAATCATAGCAGAAGTAAACTATACCAACCTAGAAAACTACTAACCTCTTTGAAACTCATTTTGAAATATTAAAAGCCCATGTTCAGATATATCCATGTTTAAACAAACTTGTTTTGTTTAAAGCTTAAAATGTTACTAAACCCACAACAGTAAAATCAGTCTGTATATGCAGTAAAGCATGCTTGTTATACTCACTGAGGAACCTAAGGGGTTGATCCTCTTTATTGTGTAAATAGGCTGCTTGATCCTGCCTTCTCTGATTCTCTCCTTCTTCCACTGTCCCCAATCAATCTGCTGATAGACCAGAGCCTTAAGCCCTGTACACACGATCGGATATCCTATGGTTTTTTAACCAATGGATTTTTCAATCGGAAAACCGAAGAAGCTGACTTTAATCAGTCTTGCCTACACACCATCGGTCAAAAAACCGACCGTTCCAAACGCCGTGACGTAAAACACTCCGATGAGCCGAGAAAAATGAAGTTCAATGCTTCTGAGCATGCAATAGTAATTTGCTATCAGTTTTTTAACCATCGGATAAATTTAAAACATGTTCTATTTTTAAACACCGATGAAAAAAAGACCGATGGGGCCCATACACGATCGGTTTGCCCGATGAAAACAGTCCATCGGACTGTTTTCATCGGTTAAACCTATCGTGTGTACAGGGCTTAAGAGGCACTGTGCACATGCTCAGCTTGGTGTGTATTGCTAGCTAGAGAGTTTTTTTTTGGGGGGGAGGGTGCATGTGATCAGCACAGGGCCAATCAGCACTGTCCAGACAGAAAGTCAGGAGTCATGCAGCCTCATAGCACAGTCAGACCAGAATGTAAACTCCTTCTACAAGCTTTAACCAGTGCTCGGCTGGACACTGATAGAAGTCACAAGACTGGTATATACTGATAAAACATAGTTAGCAGTTTGTATTTGAATGCAAGTTCTGAACTTCCTGGGTTTAGTAACACTAACTCTAGCAATTATTTTTTTGTTGTTGACGAAAAGAGTTAATGCTCATGCTATTGATGCGGTCTATGACTCCGTTGGAGAGACCGTATTAGGGCTCTTTCACATGGACGTTCTTGTCAGTTTTTAAAGGCAGATCCGATTGGAACCTTCCTTCTCTATGGAGCGGCGGATGTCAGTGGACACCCGCCAGCATCCGATCTGATCTGGTTCATTAAAAACAGACAGATGGGAATCTGTTCCTCATCCGTCCAGTGGACCGAATGACAGTCGGATGGAAACGGACAGGTGGTCTGTCTCTATCCGACCACCCCATAGAGATCAGTGGGCTGTGCGGCTTTCCCTGGGGGCACCCAATGAAGAGGAGGGGCCTGGATCGCCGGTGGGGGACCCCAGAAGAAGAGGATCGTGGCTACTCTGTGCAAAACCATCACACAGAGCAGGTAAGTATAATATGTTTGTTATTTTTATTGAACCACATGCCGACCGCCGTACGTCCCTTTGAAATTCCCCGCCTAGCGGGTGCGCACGTGGGGAGATGCCTATGTACACAAGGCATTTCCTTGTTCTGCTTAGCAACACAACAGGGATCTACCGCTCCCTGTCATCGGGAGCAGTGATCTCTGTCATGTTGTAGTGAGCCCATCCCCCCTACAGTTAGAACACATCCAGGGAACACACTTAACCCCTTGATCGCCCCCTAGTGTTTAACCCCTTCCCTGCCAGTGTCATTTGTACAGTAATCAATGGCTATTTTTGGCCCTGATCGCTGTATAAATGCCAATGGTCCAAAAATAGTGTCAAAAGTGTCCGATCTGTCCGCTGCAATGTCGCAGTCACGATAAAAAATCTCAGATCGCCGCCATTACTAGTAAAAAAAATAAATAATAATAATAAAAATGCCATAAATCTATCCCCTATTTTGTAGACACTATCACTTTTGTGCAAACCAATCAATATACGCGTATTGTGTTTTTTTTTTTTTTTTACCAAAAATACGTAGAAGAATACATATCAGCCTAAACTGTGAAAGAATTTTTTTTTATATATTTTTTGGGGATATTTATTATAGCAAAAAGTAAAGAATATTGCTTTTTTTTTTTCCAAATTTATGTTCTTTTTTTGGTATAGCTCAAAATATAAAAACCAAAGAGGTGATCAAATACGACCAAAAATAATCTCTATTTGTGGGGAAAAAAAAGGACGATTTTGGATACAGCGTCACACGACCACGCAATCGTCAGCTAAAGCGATGCAGTGCCTATTTGCAAAAAAAGCTCTGGTCAGGAAGTCGGTAAATCCTTCCGGGGCTGAAGTTGTTAAAAAGAACAAAAAAAACAAAGCTTTATAACCACTTTAACCTTTGCAGTGTGGCCACAGCCCCGCAGCAAGGCATATTTTTTATTTGCCCAGAGTTGTAAATAGATTTGAGAGTTACATACACTTTAAAGAAGGTTCCTGTAATTGAGGAAAAAGTCACATTACAGCAGGGATGGTTACACGGCCCAAAACTAGGACATAGTGATGCCATGAACATGTATCGTGGTTCCATTTCCAAGAAAACACAGGGAACAATGTATGGGAATGAAGACTCCCTCTGTTCTGGGAGAAAGACACATTTGACTTGTTGAAAATCAATTGCATTCTTTTATCTGCAGAATAGCAGCGTTATTCATGAAAGGTTTATATCTCTCTTCAAACCTAAAATACTGATTATTCTTTTATTTTGGCAGTGCCATTCTAGAATGGATTCCTCCTTCATATAGTATTATTGAACTTTAAGATTCTCTCTAAACTTACTCCGCCATATGCTTTCTGTCTGTTGCCTTCCAGCTGTATTTTTACTTTCAGAATAAATTCTCTGTCTGGGCGGCTTAAATTATCTGTATGTATTCTGTCTTTCTATTTCCAGTGTGCAGATTTTCATTTATTTCTAGAATTGATTTATTTTTTTGTGTGTGTGTGATATATCTGTTCTTGCCACAAATTGTCTGCAGAGGGATTTTTTTTTCCTAGGATACATTTGCTCATTTCTGTTCATGCAGAATAGCCATTTTTATATTTTAATGGCTTTAAAGAAAATGAGATGTTGCTAATGGTATATTGTCTTGTGAGCATGTATCTCATGTATTGTTATCCATAGGATTAGTAAGAGGTAGTGTAAAATGCAGCCAGTGTAATATACATCAGTATGGATTACTATCCCAGCTTATCCACAATATAATAAACACTGGTTGCATTCCATTGTAATCTTACTTTGTGGTGAACTAAACAATAAAATTAGAAAATGAATAGCAACCTGTAACCTCTCATACTTAGCAGGAGGATGGGTGGGGTAAAGGGACTATTGCTTCAACTAAATCGGTTTACAGGTACAGTACCTTGCAAAAGTATCCCCCCCCCCCCTTGGCTTTTTACCCATTTTGTTACATTACAGCCTTTAGTTCAATGTTTTTTTTTTATCTGAATTATATGTGATGGATCAGAACACAATAGTCCAAGTTTGTGAACCAAAATTAGAAAACTATATACATACAACTATTTTTCAGAAATAAAAAAATGATAATTGGCATGTGCGTATGTATTCACCCCTTTGTTATGAAGCCTATAAAAAGCTCCGGTGCAACCAATTACCTTCAGAAGTCACATAATTAGTGAAATGATGTCCACCTGTGTGCAATCTAAGTGTCACATGATCTGGGATTACATAAACACACCTTTTTGAAAGGCCCCAGAGGCTGCAACACCTAAGCAAGAGGCACCACTAGCCAAACACTGCCATGAAAACTAAGGAACTCTCCAAACAAATAAGGGACAATGTTGTTGAGAAGTACAAGTCAGGGTTAGGTTATAAAAAAATATCCAAATATTTGATGATCCCTAGGAGCACCATCAATTTTATCATAACCAAATGGAAAGAACATGGCACAACAGCAAACCTACCAAGAGACGGTCGCACATCAAAACTCACGGACCGGGCAAGGAGGGCATTAATCAGAGAGGCAGCACAGAGATCTAAGGTAACCCTGGAGAGCTTCAGAATTCCACAGAAGAGACTGGAGTATCTGTACATAGAACGACAATAAGACGTACTCTCCATAGAATTGGGCTTTATGGCAGAGTGGCCAGAAGAAAGGCATTACTTTCGGCAAAAAACAAAATGGCACGTTTTGAGATTTAGCGAAAAGGCACATGGGAGACTCCCAAAATTTATAGAGGAAGGTGCTTTGGTCTGATGAGACTAAAATGTAACTTTTTGGCCATCAAAGAAAACGCTATGTCTGGCGCAAACCCAACACATCACATCACCCAAAGAACACCATGTTTTTCAGCAGTTGGGACTGGGAAACTGGTCAGAGTTGAGGGAAAAATGGATGGCGCTAAATACAGGTATATTCTTGAGCAAAAGCTTCAGCAGTTCCTGGTAGTGAAGATGCTTACCCATTCCCTTCCATCTTCCCCACTTTTATGTTGGCCAGTTAGGCAGCTCATCATAGTTATGGGCTGACACCTAAACATCTTTTACCTTAATGCAAGGAATGCATTAAAGTAAAAATGGTTAGGCTTTAGAACCACTTTAACTCTTGTATTATACATGAAAATCTGTTAATGCGATTTAGCAACATGATACAGAGCCTGTGGAGCCAATGGAGCCTCCCCCATTTTGTCTCTCAGGCAGCAAATCACTGACACCAATGACCTGTAGACATGATTGTAGGGAAATCTTTCTATTTATCCCAAGTAGCTCTTCTGCACTTCCTACTAATGTAGAAAGACAATCCTCTACTGATAACCAATGTAGGGGTGCATTTATCCCCCGTTAACAAAATAACGGGGCATTTCTCCATTTACCACCAATGTAATGGGGCACTTCTCCACTGACCATCAAGGTAACTTGGCACTTCTCTCTTGACCCCCAATGTAATTGGGCATTTTTCAAATGACCAGCAATATAAAAGGGTCATCTCTCCACTCAACATCAATGTAACGGGGCGTGTCTCCACTGACAACCATGTAATAGGGCATTTCTCCTCTGACTACTAATGTAAGGCGGCATTTCTCCCCTTACCCTGTAAGAGAGAATCTCGCCCCTGACCACCAATGTAAGAGGGAATTTCTCCCCGATCACCAGTGAAAGAGGGCATTTCCTCCCCATATCCTCTAGATTCCCACAGATAGCCTACTTCAATAGATATGTATGATTTATCCAGATGTGCATCCCATTTACACATTTTGAACAATGCAGCTTAACTTGAAAAAATTTAAAATATAAAAAAATAAATAAATAATATAAATAAAAAAAGTTCCACCATGATAACAGCTTAACCATAATCACAAAAGACATCCACTGAGAATGTACTTTAGGACTGGTGTGCATTAAATATGACTGGTTTAGGTTATGCCACAAATATTCTCAGAAATCTTTGTTTTGGTCCAGAAAATGCTCATCACTATGTCCAGGTGGCAGGTGCTTATGACATTACATTAATGATCCAGTATGGCGCACACAACAATGACTCATGATTCTTTCAGCAGCTGCAGTGTACACATTTAGACTTTATGACTACATCTGTTGCAACGGGTTTGAAATTAAGTTGTCAGAGAATATTGCAAATGATTCTAGAAAACTCACTGACAATACCTGACACAGGAACCATAGCAGCTGTTTCATAAGTGCCACATCTGGAGTTTGAGTGAGTTACCAGTTTATGACCTGACCAAATATTGATAGGCTGAGTTTAAAGTAAAGCTACTCTGGTCTGAATTATATGTACATAAAAATATGTATTCACAGACAATTGCACACCAAGCAGTTCCTTGTCAAATGGAAACTGGGAAGTCAATGTGCGATTTCAGCAATAAGATAAGTTTCAAGTAAAGGTTTTCTTTTTACCACTCCTATTAGTTGCTATAGTGCATACATGTAATTTTTTAAAGTTGCAACTGCTCAAGTTAGACATACATTTTTTAAATATATATATATATATATATATATATATATATATATATATATATATATATATATACACACACACACACACACACACACACATACATACACACACATATACACACACACACACACAAACACACAAAAAATTAAAGCAATACATCAAGTCAATTAAACTCCTGGGATATTGATCTGGTCAGTTAAGTAGCAGAGGAGGTTGTTAATCAGTTTCAGCTGCTTTGGTGTTAATGAAATAAATTAACAACAGGTACACTAGATGGGCAACAATGGGACGACCTCCAAAACAGGAATGATTTTACAGGTGACTGTTTTTCACTAGTTTTGCATTTGGCTAGGGTCAGTGTCACTACTGGTAGCACAAGGCGATACCTGGACCCTATAGAGGTTGCACAGGCAGTCCAACTCCTCCAGGATGGCACATCAATACTTGCCATTGCCAAAAGGTTTGCTGTGTCTCCCAGCACAGTCTCAAGAGCATGGAGGAGATTCCAGTAGACAGGCAGTTACTCTGAGAGAGCTGGACAGAGCCGTAAAAGGTCCTTAACTCATCAACAGGACCGGTATCTGCTCCTTTGTGCAAAGAGGAACAGGATGAGCACTGCCAGAGCCCTACAAAATGACCTCCAGTAGGCCACTGGTATGACTGTCTCTGACCAAACAATCAGAAAACAGACTTCATGAGGGTGGCCTGAGGGCCCAACACCCTCTAGTGGGCCCTGTGCTCACTGCCCGGCATCGTGGAGCTCGATTGCCATTGAACACCAGAATTGTCAGGTCCGCCACTGGCGCCCTGTGATTTTTACAGATGAGAGCAGGTTCACCGTGAGTACATATGACAAGTATGAAAAGGTCTGGAGAAGCTATGAATAACATTATGCTGCCTGCAACATCATTCGGCATGACCAGTTTGGTGGTGGGTCAGTGATGGTCTGGGGAGGCATAGCCATGGGGCGCACAGACCTCTACAGGCTAGGCAATGGCACCCTGACTGCCATTAGGTATGAAATCCTTGGACCCATTGTCTGACCCTATGCTGGTGCAGTGGGTTCTGGTTCCTCCTCGTGCACAACAATGCCTGGCCTCATGTGGCGAGTGTATGCAGCCAGTTCCTGGGGGATAAAGGAATTAATAACATTGAATGCCCCCCCTGCTCACCTGACCTAAATCCAATAGAACACCTCTGGGACAATTATATTTCGGTCCATCCGACGCCGCCAGGTTGCACCTCAGTCTGTTCAGGAGAAAAGTGATGCCCTGGTACAGACCTGGGAGGAAATACCCAAGGGCACCATCTTTTGTCTCATTGTCAGGCATGCATTTCTAGCACACAAGGGACATACAAAGTACCATTTTGAGTTGCTGCAATGAGATTTCAGCAAATGAACTAACCTGTTGCATTATTTTTTCACTTTGCTTTTTGGGGTGTCTTTGAATTCAGCCCTCTGTAGGTGGATAATTTTCATTTTCATCATATGATGTGGCATCCTTTCATTTCCAACACATTATCCAGTCCATATCGGTATAGATATCCAGGATGATATTTTTCCCCATTGAGATCTGATGTGTTTTCAAAAATTATTTTAATTGTTTTTGAGAGAATATATATATATATATATATATATATACAGTCATGCTCGAAATTGTTGGCACCCCAGAAATTTTTCCAGAAAATCAAGTATTTCTCACAGAAAAGTATTGCAGTAACACATGTTTTGCTATACACGTGTTTATTCCCTCTGTGTGTATTGGAACAAATCAAAAAAAAGGGGAGGAAAAAAAGCAAATTGGACATAATGTCACACAAAACTTCAAAAATGGGCTGCTCAAAATTCTTGGCACCCTTGACTTAATATTTGGTTGCACACCCTTTGGAAAAAATAACTGAAATCAGTCACTTCCTATAACCATCAATAAGCTTCTTACACCTCTCACCAGGAATTTTGGACCACTCTTCCCTTGCAAACTGCTCCAGGTCTCTCTTATTGGAAGGGCGCCTTTTCCCAACAGCAATTTTAAGATCTCTCCACAGGTGTTCAATAAGATTTAGATCTGGACTCATTGCTGGCCACTTTAGAACTCTCCATCGCTTTGTTGCCATCCATTTCTGGGTGCTTTTTGACATGTTTGGGGTAATTTTCCTGCTGGAAGACCCAAGATCTCAGACACAAACCCAGCTTTCTGACACTGGGCTCTACAGTGCGACCCAAAATCCTTTATTAATCCTCAGATTTCATGATGCCTTGCACACATTCAAGGCACCCAGTGCCAGAGTCAGCAAAACAACCCCACCAAAACTTCAATGAACCTCCACCATATTTCTCAGTAGGTACTGTGTTCTTTTCTTTGTAGGCCTCTTTCCGTTTTTGGTAAACAGTAGAATGATGTGCTTTACCAAAAAGCTCTATCTTGGTCTCATCTGTCCACAAGACGTTTTCCCAGAAGGATTTTGGCTTACTCAAGTACATTTTGGCAAACTGTAGTCTTGCTTTTTTATGTCTCTGTGTCAGTAGTGGGGTCCTCCTGGGTCTCCTGCCATAGCCTTTCATTTCATTTAAATGTTGACGAATAGTTGGCGCTGACACTGATCCTCCCTGAGCCTGCAGGACAGCTTGAATTTCTTTGGAACTTGTTTGGGGCTGCTTATCCACCATCCGGACTATCCTGCGTTGCAACCTTTCATCAATTTTTCTCTTCCATCCACACCCAGAGAGATTAGCTACAGTGCCATGGGTTGCAAACTTCTTGATAATGTTGAGCACTGTGGACAAAGGCAAATCTAGATCTCTGGAGATGGACTTGTAACCTTGAGATTGTTGATATTTTTTCACAATTTTGGTTCTCAAGACCTCAGACAGTTCTCTTTTTCTCTTTCTGTTGTCCATGCTTAGTGTGGCACACACAGACACACAATGCAAAGACTAAGTGAACTTCTCTCCTTTTTATCTGCTTTCAGGTGTTTTTTTTATATTGCCCACACCTGTTACTTGCCCCAGGTGAGTTTAAAGGAGCATCGCATGCTTGAAACAATCTTATTTATCCACAATTTTTAAACGGTGCCAAGAATTTTGAGCAGCCCATTTTTTAAGTTTTGTGTGACATTATGTCCAATTTGCTTTTTTTCCTCCCTTTTTTTGATTTGTTCCAATACACACAAAGGGAATAAACATGTGTATAGCAAAACATGTGTTACTGCAATACTTTTCTGTGAGAAATACTTGATTTTCTGGAAACATTTCTGGGGTGCCAACAATTTCGAGCATGACTATATATATATATATATATATATATATATATATATATATATATATATATATATTAGGGCTGTTACTGATTAAAAATTTTGTGTTCGATTAATCGTTTTTATTTTTTTTTATCGATTAATCGACTAATTTTGATTAATTATAACGCACATACCGATCCAACTACTTTTAGCTCATCTCCTTGCAGGCTGATTCCCAGTGCAGCTACCAACCACTGGAAAAATGGATAGCAGGATAAAAAAAACACACAAAAGGCAGCGCTCGCTGGGAATAGCATTAAAACTTTTATAGTCTTCAAGTAGGTAACAAAATAAATATTGCACTGGAGATAAAATCGATGTACAGTAGCTACATAAACTGTAAAAATGGTGAGAGGCATACCAAAAAAATGTGTACAACGTTACCACTGCTGAATCCAGATGAAGAGGGGTTAACATCAGTCCGTCGGCATGTAGATGTCCCGTGAAGGGAACTATCACAACTCCCAGGTTGATAGAGGGAAGTGATAGAGGGAAGTGTAACAGCCCTTGCGTGTGGCAGATAGTAAGGTCCCGCCAGCATGCAGATATGAAGGCACAGCAAAGGAGCCCTTCAGGTTGACAAGGATCTCCGATGGAACTCCCTGAAGACCCGGGAGCCGGCGGAGAGGTGAGTACCGATCAAAATAATTTTGATCGATCAAAAACATTAATCGAGGAATAGTTACATTTCCACAGCCCTAATTTATATATTATATTATATATATATATATAGCCAAAAAATTAATTCTCAGTTGATCAGGTACCCCTGCCTGTCTACATAGCTTCGATCTACACTGCAACAGCAGCACAGCCCAATCAAGTACCTCTCCTCCAGTCAGCAAGTAATCAAATGCTTCCAATATGACCTGGGTTTTAGAGGTTTTTCCTCTGTTTAGTTATATGCTCATTTCAACTGTATTTATGTGTAAAGGCCATTTGATACAATGTAAGTGTAGCGGCCCCCTCACTCCGCTCTTGTCTTCAGCTCGTCTTTCTCTTGTCTAGGGGTACCTTAGAGGGGAGGGAGCGGGGACACCATGCCTGGCCTTCACCACATGTGTCAGTGCGGTATAAGCAACGTTCTTGTTTTACCTTCGGGTCAGTGCTGTGCACCTGGATCCTCCATCACAGAGTTACCTTGAACAATGTCTGTCAGGAAATGAGCCCCACACCATTAAAGTCCAACACTCCTTTATTTTCATGCGAATGAACACAATCAGTTGAACTCCCTTGAGGAATAGAACAGGAAAGGAGGTGTGGATGCGAATAGGCCCAGACACAATGCGTTCTCCACTTTCCTTCCTGAAAGTGGGCTGTGGTCTCCGAGCGAGGGGAGATTTCCCTCCAGGCGGTCTCCGACGAGAGGCTCACCCGTCACCGGCAATATGCTGCACCGGGTCTTCAAGTGAGGAGCTCCCCCCGGTCCATTGCGCTTTCCGGATTCGGGTACCCACTCCCGGGGTTCCCTAGGATCTCCTTCCCTCGCGGAACTCAGTGTTGGGCACTGAGCTCCAGACCTCCATCCGAGTACCTCACCCCAGGCCAAAGGTGCCTGAGATGGAACACGACCGCCGACTGTCGTCTAGGCCACCCAGAGGACCGACACGAACCACCGCCCTCAGGCTGAAGGTGCCTGGGACTCCGACCCCGTGACCAAGATGGCCGGCCCCTTTATACCCTCTCCCAGCAAGCACGGCTGGTTCCCCGCCCCACCATACCGCTGCCGAGGGAGGACAAAAAGGGGTACAGCACACAGCAATGGTTCAACCCCAACCCAGGGCGACAGCGCCACCCACTGGGCCGCAGGGAATTACACATCACTGATGTCTCTGCCAAGTTCAAAGTACATACCCGCTACATAAGCTTATTACACGGTGTCCTTGGTTGACCTGTGAGTTGGTGGTTCCCGAAAAGGAAGGTTTAATGCTGCTGGCAAGATTTTCCTACTCTTTTTAAAAAGATTACCACCCCCACAGGTCATTTTATATACCGTAAGTAGGGACTCATTAGTGCCCTTAAGAAGTTGGTTAGGGGAAAGTCTGTCAAAATGTAGTTGTTGCTACCTGTTGCTTGTAAATTACTACATTGTGTGGATTTACTGAGAGTTATGGTCTCTTGCAATTGAAAGGACTTGTTTGGAGGCTTTACTATCTAAACTAAATAGGACTACATCATGGGGCACTATTCAAGGGCACTCAGAGAATTTTGTTAGGGATGTGTTGAAGATGTTATTATGTAGTGGTCAAATGTCTTAACTACCTCAGTAAAATATCCTAATTGTTCATCTAAATTGCCCAGTTTGAAGTCTTTAACCACTTCAGCCCTTTAACTAATTTACCCCCTTCCTGACCGGGCCATTTTTTGCGATACGACTGCATCGATTTAACTGACAATTGCGTGGTCATGCGATGCTGTACCCAAACAAAATTGATGTCCTTTTTTATTCCCACAAATAGAGCTGTCCTTTGGTAGTATTTGATCACCTCTGCGGTTTTTATTTTTTGAGCTATAAAATTTTGAAAAAATATATATATATATATATATATATATATATATATATATATATATATATATTTTACTTTTTGCTGTAATAAGTATCCCCAAAAATGTTTTAAAAAATCAAATTTCTTCATCCGTTTTGGTCAATATATATATTCTACATATTTTTGGTAATAAAAATAAAATCGCAATAAACGTATAGATTGGTTTATAGCGTCTCAAAACTATGGGAAAGATTTATGGCATATTTATTTTTATTTTTTTATTTTACTAGTAATGGCAGTGATCTGTGATTTTTATTGGGACTGCAGACAGATTGGACACTTTTGATACATTTTTGGGACCATTGACATGTATACAGCAATCAGTGCTATAAAAATGCACTGATTATTGTGTAAATGTCACTGGCAAGGAAGGGGTTAACACTAGGGGGCGATCAAGATGTTAACTGTGTTCCTTCAGTGTGTTCTAACTGTAGGGAGAAGGAACTGACTAGAGGAGAAGACAGATCGTTGTCCCTAGCTAGTAGGAACACACGATCTGTCTCTCCTCTCCTCACAGAACAGGGATTTGTGTGTTTACACACACGCGTCCCTGTTCTGGCTCTCGTGCCCGTGATCGCGCATGGCAGGCAGTCATTGCGACCGCAGGCCACACGCATCGGTTCACCCACAGTGCAGTGCGCGCACACGCCTGCTATTCCTGCTTAAAGGGTCGACGTACAGCTACGACGGCTCTCGGGAACGTGCCGACCTGCCGCAGTATAATGACAGTGGCTGTTCGGCAAGCGGTTAAAGAGGAACTGCAGTCTGCGCACATAATTTGCAATAAAAACATCTTTGCCATTCTGAAGCTTCCTGCCAACCACTTTGCATATTATTTTATATATACTGTGGTTCTGTACTTGCCAAACATACTGCAGAAATCTCCCTCCACTGAGTCTGGCTGCAGTCATTTTAACTGTGGGCAGCTGAAGCTATTGCCTGTTCACTTCCTGGATTTACACAGACACACCTCCAGCTCTGCAGTCCTGAAGCTCTCATTGGCCCTCTTATGACTCACCCCCCCTCCCTTCCTGGCAAATTCTCACGAGTGAGAGAGAGAGATCTGTGCATGATGTCATAAGCCTAGGCTTTTTACCAGACAAGAAACAGGAAGTGAGCTGTATAAGATATTTACTGGCAGAAAAAAAAAATGTTTTACTATCCAAAGTTAAAACAACAAGGGCAGAAGAGTTAATAGATGGAAAGATGAAAAAAATTACTGTAGGTCCACTTTAAAGAGGTGCATGTAAGGCATTAGCAAGCGCGGTTTCACAGTGTCCCCACTCAGTGCCTTAAGCCCCACTCACTAGCATGCTTGCTGTTAGCACATGTCCATGCTGCAAAGTCCAGTTGGCTACTGGTGTATCTCCTCTCCTGATGTGAGTTCCGTTGTACGGGTAATATACAGGAGGCTGATATCAAGATTAATTCAGTCCCTTATAACAATTGCATTTAAAAGATACAATGTTGATTAATTGCATTGTTTTTTGTCTGCTTGGAGTTCAGCTCAAAGAAAAACAGTACAAGAATGAAACGTTCTTGCCATCTGTTTTGCTATATTAAATGAGTGATTGTATCCCTTTTATGTTATTTAAGATTGAGGGGATATTACTTCTCATGCCTCACTATAAGACACTAACACTAGGGCACTACACATGGCTGGTGCAAGGATTTTTGACACCCTAGGCCGAAACCTAATTTTGCCGCCCTCCCTTTGGCCCCACCCCTGACTCCACCCCCTTTGCCCTGCCCATGAAGTGCCCATCAAATGCAGCCTCACCAGCGCCCATCAAATTCAGCCTCACCAGCGCCCATCAAATTCAGCCTCACCAGCGCCCATCAAATTCAGCCTCACCAGCGCCCATCAAATTCAGCCTCACCAGCGCCCATCAAATGCAGCCTCACCAGCTCCCATCAAATGCAGCCTCACCAGCTCCCATCAAATGCAGCCTCACCAGTGCCCATCAAATGCAGCCTCACCAGTGCCCATCAATGCAGCCTCACCAGTGCCCATCAATGCAGCCTCACCAGTGCCCATCAATGCAGCCTCACCAGTGCCCATCAATGAATGTTTGCTTGCTTCCATTCATTCGGGAGTTGGGACACAGACACAGTCCACCACTGCAGCTGCGCCTCTGACACTATGTACGAATGGAGCAGTAGATGCCTGCTGATGCTGAGACATAGTTGCTTGCTGCAGAGAGAAGAGAGTAGGAACACCAGTGGCCGGGCGCCCCAGGCAGCAGTGTGCCCTAGGCGGCTGCCTAGTTAGCCTAGTGGTAGCATCGGTCCTGGCACTACAGGTGTGCAGGACCTTCACTCTCCCTATGAATCACACATCTGTGACTTTCCGCCCACAGGATAACCACACATTCTGGGTTTAAAGTATTGTTATTTCCTCTCTTTGTTCTCTACATTGAGGTAAAAAAAAAGAAAAAAACTCCCCCTCCCCAGCCCCACCATAAACGTACCCGAGCTCGATATCGATCCAGCGATGTGCACATGAGCAGTGTTGCTCTCTTTTCTCTCCCTCCTCCCTGGGAGGTCATTGGCTCCTGCTGCTTTCAATCACTGCCTGTGAGGAAAGAGCAGGGGACAGAAGGGCGGGGAGCGAGCCATGCTGTGTGTGTCAATGGACACACAGAGCACAGCTTGGGGTGGAGCCAGTATGAGCACCCCCATAACAAGCAGCTTGTTATGGGGGCACTCAAATAGGGAGAAGCCAGGGGAACCAGCGGGGGACCCTGGAAGAGAAGGATCGGGGCTGCTCTGTGCAAAACCATTGCACAGAGCATGCAAGTATAACATGTATATTATTAAATAAATTCCCTTTACAATCACTTTTATCCAAACAGAAAATGTCTATATGTAAAACAAATTCTACATCTGTTATGTAGAGGTATCAACCAAATGATCCCACAAACAGTAATGCGTAAATTGAGGTTTACTGCATGGATGCAAAGATAAATTGACAAAATAAAAAGATGTATACACTCACTGGCCACTTTATTAGGTACACCTGTTCGATTGCTTGGTAACACAAATTGCTAATCAGCCAATCACATGGCAGCAATTCACTGCATTTAGGCACCTAGAAGTGGTGAAGACAACGTGCTGAAGGTCAAACCAAGCATCAGAATAGGAAACAAAGGGGATTTAAGTGACGGGCCGGTCTGAGTATTTAAAAAACTGCTGATCTACTGGGATTTTTATACACAACCATCTCTAGGGTTTACAGAGGATGGTCCAAAAAAGAGAAAATATCCAGTGAGCGGCCAATGTGTGGATTAAAATGCCTTGTTGATGTCAGATGTCAGAGGAGAATGGGCAGACTGGTTTGAGATGATAGAAAGGCAACAGTAACTCAAATAACCACTTGTTACAACCAAAGTATGCAGAATGCCATCTCGGAATGCACAACACATCAAACCTTGAAGCAGATGGGCTACAGAAGCAGAAGACTGCACTGTGTGCCAGTCCTGTCAGCTAAGAAAAGGAAACAATTCACACTGGCTCACCAAAATTGGACAACAGAAGATTGGAAAAACATTGCCTGGTCTGATGAGTCTCGATCTCAGCTGCGACATTCAGATGGTAGGGTAAAAAGTTGGTGTAAACAACATGAAAGCATGGATCCATCCTACCTTCTATCAATGGTTCAGGCGGGTGATGGTGGTGTAACGGTGTGGTGGAATGGGAGATTCGCATCATGGATATGTGGCCGACAAATATGCCTACTGCATGATGCGATCATGTCAATATAGACCAAAATCTGAGGAATGTTTCCAACACCTTGTTAAATCTATGCCACAAAGAATTAAGACAGTTCTGAAGTCAAAAGGGGATCCGACCCAAAACTAGCAAGATGTACCTAATTAAATGGCAGATGAGTGTATAATAAGAAAAGATGAGCTCAGTGTTTGGTGAAAACGTAAGTTCAGACCGAATACTGTCTGTTCAGACATTCGTACAAAACGCCAAACATTTCAGAGACAAGGCGTGGACGAATGTCACAGCTTCTGGCTGTCATTGGTTGCTAGGGAAGCAGTGGTAGCCTAGTATTGCCTAAATATGGCCATTTGACCATAGTAGGGCAGTAACATTGCTACTATACCACTATCCCCTCCCCTTCCCTTATATATCAGCTGATATCTCAGGGAGCTGTCATTTGGCTGTGGGTAGGGTTGGGAGTGGTTGTGTGTGGCGGCTCGTTTGTTTTTTTGTTTTGTTTTGTTTTTCAGTAAGTTGGTGGGCATCACGATTGACAATGGATTTATAACCATAAAACATTTTTGGGGATTTTTTTTTTTTTGATAAAGAACTTGGCAAACATTAAGGTATCTTTGTTTCTAAGTGATTTTTTTTGTGAATGAATAAGGATACTATGTGCCCCATAATTATTAAAAAAGAGGGGGCTTATAGATTCTGGTAAGCCCCCACACACAGACCCCCCACAACCACGGTTGTGGGGATGAAGCTCTTCAACATTGGGACAAGGTGCTCTGCTAGTAGAAGGGGTTCCGTTGGCAAGACACCTCCTCCCCCATGTTGAGGGTATATGGCTTGGGGAGGGAAGGGGTGCACAACTCACCCACTCCTTTCCTGGACAGCCAGGCTGCATGTGCGGATTAAGGATTGGGTTTGGTATTTAGGGGTATGTTGTTTTTTGCATGGGAAACCCCCTTTGTATCCATACCAGAACCTAATGCTGCGTACACACGACCGTTATTCATGTCATGGAAAAAAACAACGTTTTTCTCGACGTGATTTTTCGTGTTTCCTCTCAAGCCTGCCTTGCATACACACGTTTGTGAAAAAAAATGCTCAAGCAAAGCGCGGTGACGTACAACACGTACGACGGCACTATAAAGGGGACGTTCCATTCGAATGGCGCCACCCTTTGGGATGCTTTTTCTGATTCTCGTGTTAATAAAGTTTGGTGAGAGACGATTCGTACTTTTCACTCTGTTACAGCGTGACGAATGTGCTATCTCCATTATGAACGCTAGTTTTACCAGAACGAGCGCTCCCGTCTCATACTTGATTCTGAGCATGCCCATTTTTTTTCCCCTCGTAAAAGCATACACACGACCATTTTTCACAACGTTAAAAAGTAAGACGTGAAAAACGACGAGAAAAAATAGAGCAGGTTCGATTTTTTTTTTTTCGGGCATTTTTCTCGTCGAGAAAAATGCTCTGGAGCATACACAACACCGTTTTTCACGACCATTTTTAAAAATGGCATTTTTCTCGTCATGAAAAACGGTCGTGTGTACGCCACATAAAGAGTTTGTTTGAGAGGTTGGATTGTACAGTAGAAGATGAAGAAATACAGAAATATGGTACATCACCCAGCACTATACAATGATTTGTTATCAAAACTGGCTTTGCATTGCCAACTTACCTCTGCATTGCCAACTCATTATCTACAGGTATAACTTAGTGGTCTGTAAAATGTGTCTATCATAAATAATGCTTACACTTGTCCAGAAGCAGAAAGAAAAGTACACGTCTAAAATAAATGTACTTAATAGCTTAAAAGTCCATAGACCGCTATATCTTTCTGCTTAGTGAGCTGACACCAATTACACCTAGAAGTGCCATATAGAAATCACAGCAACTGTGATATACTGTATGTTGTTTCTACTGCCTATGTACAAGCTCACCTTGATTTCTCCTGTGCATGAGCAGGAGACTTACCCTATCCATTAATGCCACCTTTCCAAATTACCAGGTCAAGAAACAGGCACAGGTTTGCTGGTACAAATAAAATAAAAAAAGGGAAGTTTTTGTTAAAAAAAAGAAAAAAAAAAAAAAAGAAAATTATCCTCCAAGTTGCATTAACAAAATAATTGAGTATGGTAACCACTTGCTTAAAGGGCACTTAAACCTCCTTCCTGCCAATGCAAATTTTCAGCGCTGTCACTCTTTGAATGACAATTGCGCGGTCATGCCACACTGTACCCAAATGAAATTTTTATCATTTTTTCCCCACAAATAGAGCTTTCTTTTGGTGGTATTTAATCACTGCTGGGTTTTTTATTTTTCAAAAAAAAAAGACTGAAAAAAATAAAGAAACGACAGTTTCATAGTTTGTTGTACAATTTTTAAAGTGGTTGTAAACCCTTTTGTGTTTTTTTTTTTTTTCTAACCTGCAAGACAAAGCTATAATGAGCTAGTATGACTAGCATACTAGCTCATTATGTACCACTTACCTTCGATCGGGGCCCCCGAAGTCGTCCGTGTCCCTCCTCTAGCCGCATCCATCGCTGCGGCAATAGCCGGAATGTTACTTCCGGGTATCGCCGCTGCAGCCAATCACAGCGCCGCTCCGGCGCTGTGATTGGCCAGAGCGGCGAAGACGTGACTCCGCGCATGCGCGCGTGAGCTGTCAAATTCGGCTACGTCGTCGAATGTTGCGACCTAGCCGAATTTGTGAATGGGGTGACGTCAGCGTCGCCGCATTTACATACAAATATCTCCTTAACCGTGTAGGTTAAGGAGATATTTCATGCACCTACAGGTAAGCCTTAATCTAGGCTTACCTGTAGGTCTTTGTTTAAAAAGTGGGTTTACAACCACTTTAAAACAGGTAATTTTTTCCTTCATTAATGTGCGCTGATGAGGCAGCACCGATGGGCACTGATGGGCTGCACTGATATATATCTGTAGGTGGCACGGGCAGGTGACACTGGAGAGCACTGCATAGTAGCAGTGCCTCTCCCTGTTCGGGACCGGTGTCCCTCTGTCAAAAGCTGGTAATCAGCTTTCCCCCCCCTCATAAGGGGAAAAAGAAAGCTGATTACCGATCTTTTGTTTACATATGTGATCAGCTGTCCTTGGCTGACAGCTGATCACATGGTAAGTGGCCGGCCCCTACTCCGATCTGTGAAAAGCTGAGTCTCATTGACTCAGTGATCACAGAGTGCGCCGCGCACATCCCACAGGGGGCGCACAGGCAGCTCATGCACCGGAGGACAGTGGCCTCCCTGCAATTAAGGCCTGCACTTTTGCCGTCATTCGGCTATAGCATGGGCGGGAGGAGGTTAAATATAGTAGATTTATCTCCATTAAACATAACCAGAAATCTCTCTGAAACATCTCCCTAACCCAGCCAATTCTTGCACCTTGTGGTGGAGATACATGTCCCCTCTTGCCATTCCCATGGGGATACAGTACATAAAGTAGAGGAAATCTGACAAATGGAAGATCTCACTCTATCTCCGAAAAACTAATTTGATGTTTACAGGAACACTTGGTTCTCTTGGATCAACTTTATACACTGACTTAGGGAATCAACTTAAGATTTGTAAGGGAGCTCCCTTCAGTCCATTCTCTTTTCCTCTGATAGAAACTGCTCCCTCCACATTTTATCACCCCCCTAATTTGTTTCCCTTCTCTGTCCTTCTGACTTCGTCCATACCCCCCCCCCCCCCCCCCCACCGATCCCCTCTCCCTACCATACTCTTTCCGTCATGTCCCTCCCCACTTTAAATATCAATGCTCCCAATCAGATCTCCTCTTTTCCCCACCTTTCCCATTATAAAATGGAAAAATTAAGGACTCCGAGAGTGGACTTCCCAAAACTCTATAGATAGTGTACAACCCTTGTCTCACACACATTGTACTGAAGATATAAACTGAATGCTTTATTTTTCCTTGGCATAAAGCTTACTGTACATTTAACTTTACAATGCTGTCATGCAAGACATGATGATCTATACTATGCATCCTCTTAGAGCCTTTGATAAAATAAAGAATAAAAAAATAAATTAATTGTAGGAGCATTGACTAGTAGTAGTTGGTCACATTAAACTGGACTTGTTCTATAATGTTGAAGATGTTTTGTAACTTACCAATCTACATCTTCAGGGGGCTTGGTAAGATATGAAACATCTTGAACATTACCAAAGAAGTCCAGTTGAATGTGACTAACTACTACTAGCTATACTAGCTATACTATAACCTGGATAAATGAGAGCCTTCACAGACATATATAAAAAATGACCCTTGTTTTTAGCAGTGCAGTGGACCACGACACATGGTACTGTCTCCACTGGTTGCTAATACAAAAAAAGGTCACTGCCCCTACCTATAACTGGTGTTCACAGCAAGGAGCACTGGTAGGGCAGACACATGTCAAAAAACAAAGAATTTCCAAGCTCAACTTACCAACCAGCCAGCAACTAACCAAATTCACCTGTCTAATAGTGGGTTAAAAACAGGGGTTTAGTTGCACGCATTTGCAAATACATGCGTAAGCTGCAGGCCCCGTCAAGGCTCCCTGTATACTGCAGACCCTAACTCTAAAATTTAAAGAGTCTCCTCAGTGGGAGCACATGTATGCTGATGGATAGATGAAGGGCAGATGACTGGAGGGAGCCCAATTCTCCTTAAAAGAGCACACTAAACACCCAGCACATTGCACAAAGGCAGCAAGGGTGCTAGTGAGTTGCCTGACCAGAATGACAACAATACAAAAAAAAAAAAAAAAAAACGAAACCCCTGTTTTTAACCCACTGTTAGACAGGTGAATTTGGTTGGTTGCTGGCTGGTTGGTAGGTTAAGCTTGGAAATTCTTTGTTTTTTGACATGCGTCTGCCCTTCCAGTGCTCCTTGCTGTGAAGACCAGTTATAGGTAGGGGCAGTGACCTTTTTTTGTATTGTTGTCATTGTGGTCAGGCAACGCACTAGCACCTTTGCTGCCATTGTGCAATGTGCTGGGTGTTTAGTGTGTTCCTGCTCCTTTAAGGAGGGTTGGGCTCCCTCCAGTCATCTGCCCTTCATCTATCCATCAGCATACATGTGCTTCCACTGAGGAGACTCTTTAAATTTTAGAGTTAGGGTCTGCAGTATACAGGGAGCCTTGACGGGTCTGCAGCTTACACATGTATTTGCAAATGCGTGCAACTAAACCCCTGCTTTTAACCCACTGTTAGACAGGTGCATTTGGTTGGTTGCTGGCTGGTTGGTAAGTTGAGCTCCACTGGTTGCTGGCTGGTTGGTAAGTTGAGCTCCACTGGTTGCTGGTTGGTTGGTAAGTTGAGCTCCACTGGTTGCTGCCTCCAACCTTGTTAACTGCAAAGCTACTTTGTACAACATGAGTGATGACTTAAGTAAATAAAACTAAAGAAATGCTTCCTCCTAGTAGCAGCAGACTGAGGACATCCTTCCCGTCAGGCAGGCCTTGAGAGTCATTGGAATTGATCTCAAGAATTGTTTTTCCTTTTTTTTGTTAAATAAATGGTGTCTGTAAATTGTGACATGTCAGAACTTTTTACGTAATATAATGTAATGTTATACATAAAAAAAAAAAAAAAGTGATGTGAATATATCAAAAGCTCATCAAATATAATGTGCATCCATTCTTATCTTTAATCTTCATCAATTAGAGTGCATGAAATAGTGTAGAAAGGATTCAGTGCAGCCACCGGAGGACACATTCTCACCCTGAACAGTGTCCCTTAATATAACAAACACAGAGGTTGTAACATTGAGTTTCCCTTAACAATCTTTTCCAGGAGCGCTCAATGGAATAAAAATAAAAGACTGCAGAGTGCTCAGTTAAATAAAAAAATCATATTAAAAACTGAATAAAAAAACTCTACTGCTTCCAGCAGAGACAGATACTAGCCACGGGAGATTTCTGTCCCCTAGAATAAAGAAAAAAGTCCTATATAAGACCTTTTAAAATATTAAAGCCTGACTTCAGCTTTGCTATAATTTTAAATAGTTCATTCGGACCAAGCTGGCCCCAATAAACTATTTATTTTGCTATTACATATGGCTGCTGTCAGCATTGTATGAACTGTGTATAGCAGTGATATGCAATTAGCAGACCTCCAGCTGTTGCAAAACTACAAGTCCCATCATGCCTCTGCCTTTGGGAGTCATGCTTGTGGCTGTCAGAGTCTTGCTATGCCTCATGGGACTTGTAGTTCTACAACAGCTGGAGGTCCGCTAATTGCATATCCCTCGTGTATAGCATCAGCTACATACGGTATACAGCACGGTGTTCTGACAGTGGCACAGAGACACCCAACCTGTTCCCGGAACAAAAACGAATCAGACTGAGCTCGGATCAGCCATTCACAGGAAGCCTAGTATTTTTCTTAATGAATATTAGGCTTCTTCTGAATGGCTGAGGTGGAGATTGGGATGTCATCCACCCATCTCAGCCACTCAGATCAAGCCTGTGGATGAACAGTCTGTTTGGTGAAATTTTGATATATTCATATCACATAAATGGATTGCATCATTTACTTGTTATAAATTATGTAAAACTTGTTATAATTATGTATGTAATGTATATAATTTTGTATACATTTTTGAAACTATGGGGTTGATTTACTAAAACGGGAGAGAGCAAAATATGGTGCAGCTCTGCATAGAAACCAATCAGCTTCCAGTTTGTTTGTTTTTTTGTCAAAGATTTTGCACTCTCCAGTTTTAGGAAAATCAACCCTTATGTTTTCAGTATTTGTACACATGAATTATTGCCATTAACCATGGCTATTCACGTTTTAGTAGCCAACACATATTGTGAAAAACACACAAAAGGAAGGCGCAAACGCCTAGTGCATTGCCATAAATAGGGATGAGCTTCGAGTTCGAGTCGAACTCATGCTCGACTCGAACACTGTCCGTTCGCCGAACAACGAACAATTTGGGGTGTTCGTGGCAAATTCGAAAAGTCTATGGGAGAAATCTAAAGTGCTAATTATAAAGGCTTATATGCAAGTTATTGTCCTAAAAAGTGTTTGGGGACCCGGGTCCTGCTCCAGGGGACATGTATCAATGCAAAAAAAGGTTTAAAAAATAGACGTTTTTACGGGAGCAGTGATTTTAATAATGCTTAAAATGAAAAAATAAAAGTGAAATATTCCTTTAAATTTCGTACCTGGGGGGTGTGTATGATATGCATGTAAAGTGGTGCATGTTTCCCGTGCTTAGAACTGTCCCTGCACAAAGTGTCATTTTTGAAGGAAAAAAAAGTCATTTAAAACTCACTCGCGGCTATAATGAATTGTCGGCTTTTATCAATACATAGAAAAGTCATTGATAAAAAAAAAAAAGCGTAGGGGTTCCCCCAAATTCAATTACCAGGCCCTTTAGGTCTGGAATGGATATTAAGGGGAACCCCGCCGCAAATTTAAAAAAAAATGGCGTGGAGTCCCCCCTAAATATCCATACCAGGCCCTTGAGATCTGGCATGGATTTTAGGGGAACTCCACCCCAAATTAAAAAAAAATGGCGTGGAGTCCCCCCAAAAATCCATACCAGACCCTTATCCGAGCACGCAACCAGGCCGGCCGCAGGGGAAGAGGGGGGGACGAGAGAGCGGCCCCCCCTCCCTCCTGAACCGTACCAGGCCACATGCCCTCAACATGGGGAGGATGTCCCCATGTTGATGGGGACAAGGGCCTCATCCCCACAACCCTTGCCCGGTGGTTGTGGGGGTCTGCGGGCGGGGGGCTTATCGGAATCTGGAAAACCCCTTTAACAAAGGGGACCCCCAGATCCCGGCCCCCCCATGTGAATTGGTAAGGGGTACATTGTACCCCTACCATTTCACGAAGAAAGTGTCAAAAAATTTAAATAAAAACACACAAACACCTTGGAAAAGTCCTTTATTAAAAAATTAAAAAATAATAATAAAAAAAAAAAAACATTCCAGCGATGAAATCCAGTGTCCCGCGGCGATCCCGATGTCCAGCGCTGTCCGTCATTGGTTGTGCCTGTGCGGACCTGATGGGGAACTTCCTCGCTGTGTTTTAAATGTATAGACCCGCCCCTTCTAAAGTTCCCCGTCAGGTCCGCTCAGCGGACCAGATGCGGAACGCGAGAAGGGGCGGGTCTATTCATGTATTACACAGCGAACGAAGTTCCCCATCAGGTCCGCCCCCTCGGTATGTCCGACCCCGCCTACGTCATTGGCCTGAGCGGGGAACTTCCTTCACTGTGTAATTTAAATTTACACAGTGAAGGAAGTTTCCCACTTTGTGCAGGGACAGTTCTAAGCACGGGAAACATGCGCCACTTTACATGCATATCATACACACCCCCCAGGTACGAAATTTAAAAGGAATATTTCACTTTTATTTTTTCATTTTAAGCATTATTAAAATCACCGCTCCCGTAAAAACGTCTATTTTTTAAACCTTTTTTTTCATTGATACATGTCCCCTGGGGCAGGACCCGGGCCCCCAAACACTTTTTAGGACAATAAATTGCATATTAGCCTTTATAATTAGCACTTTAGATTTCGAACGTTCGAGTCCATTGTATTTAATAGGGTTCTAAAGTTCACACGAACATTCTGTCTGTTCGCAGGTTCTGGTGCGAACCGAACAGGGGGGTGTTCGGCTCATCCCTGGCCATAAACCTTTATAATGGCCCGTACACACAATCCGAATAACGTACAACAGATCGTACAACTTTTTTCTCTTAATAGTCGCAAGTAGAAATTTAATAGGTTACTAAAGTCACGAAAATTCCCGTACGACAGAGAAAAAATAAAATAAAATCGGAAGTGATGTCATGTGTTGTAATGTATTTGTAGTGTATTTTCGGACGACAACTATACTGACTAAATGAAAATCGTACGATCTGGTATCAAACGAGAAAAATTTTCGCACTTGTCCGATCGAATAATATCGGATGAACTGTCGTGATCGGCTCTCGAAAGCAGTGTACACACGATCCGAAAATCGTACGATTCTTCCTCGAACGACAGTTTTCGTACGATTTTCAGATCGTGTGTACGGGCCATTAGTCATAAGTTGCAAAAAAAAAAACATGCTTAAAAGTGTGTTTAGAAAATAGGCATTGTATCACATCATATTACTCTCCAGCACCGGGGACTGCATTGCACGGCCGATTGGTCCCTATGTAAAGGCTTACGTGTTTCGAGGGAAGTGTCCCCTTCCTTATTTTTTATGAACTGAAATGTAACCACTCTCCACCAATACCCTCCTTTATAAGGAGAGTAGCGATACCCCTGAGAGGGCTGCTGGATTAAACCGTTACCCCACCTTTCACTGTCCCAGAACTAAGAGTCTATGTTAGGAAGTTTCAAACAGATGTGAGCGCCAGTCACTTCAGTCTTTTTCCAATGCTTTATTAAAGGAACTTGCAGCAGTAAAAGGATAGAGGGTTAGGGGAAGTTCAGATACCTTATTTGCAGATCACTGATTGATTCCTTGGATCCAGAGGACAAACAGCTTTCTGTCATTGGATCTTGCAACAACCGGATAGGCCTCTCACACCGACCTAGCAGCCGGTATGAAACACGGACAAGTCTCTGCCACAGACTTAGCGATACGTGGAACTCCTGGATAATCCTCTGCCTCAGGATTGTTTAGCCAGTAGTCAGTTAGTTGTAGGTCAGCTGCACAGTACCAGAACCTTTAAGCCATCCGGCAGTACTGTGAGGTAGGTTAACTTGGGTGCATCCTCCAAACGAGTCACCAGGCCCTTCCTGAGAAACCAGCCTTCAGCCTGGTTCTCTCCAGTAAGGGTCCCCCCTGGATCTTCTCAGTTTGAGTGGCTTCTTCCACGCAGGCAAGACAGCACAGGACCACCTTCAGTTAAGTAGGCCCCAGACAGACTTCTGGGCCTACTCGTAGTAACACAGCCTCGAGCCAGCAGGGCCCGAGGTAGAAGACAGCAACTGCCACATACCTTAGGCCAGGAGGGCCATGAGGTCAGAGAGCAATAATCATGGCGTCTGTCCCTTAAATATCCTCTCCCAGAATGCACAGCAGTAAGAACACTCCCACTGGGCTGTTTCTGGGGAAAGAATAGTCAATGCACTTAGCTTGCTGTATTTCTCACACTGGCCTGTGGTGACAGTGACACCTACTGGCAACAGTGAGAAATGCGCACAACACAGCCAAACTGTAACAGAAGCAAATCAACTTTATTGAATCACTCTGAGCTATTTACAGCTCAGATAACACTAAATTTACCACATAGCCCCTATTCTTCAGGAACAGGGCGCTACAGGAGGTTTACTCTGAGGTGGGCAGCAGCAGTGGAGCATTCCCATTCTTGTCTAGCGATACCATCTAGATGTCTATATCTCTGGAGCACTGGAGGGGGTTTTTCTATCATTTAACAATTTGTTAACTTTTATTATAGCAGGGCACAGGACACTTTTTTTCAGTTATTTATTATAAATGTAATGGTTTCATTGTGGCACTACCAGCTTGTTATCTAAAGGTTTTCCATGGAGCGTTTTTAATTAAAATATGTGTTTTCTTGTATACAGCGCAAATGAGGACGCGGCATCTAGACTCCTAGATTGCTAGGATACAGGCGGCTCCTGTCACCTCATGTCTTAGGTTGCTGGGGCGCAGGTGGCTCCTGAGGCCTAGTATCTTAGGCTGCTGAGCTTGTCCTGCCAGCTGGCGACCTTGGTATTTAGGGCTAGTAGTGTACATTTTTAATTTATGCTGAATGCCTGTCATATGTAAATGTTAGCACAAACATTTAAATGTGTAGCTTGATAAATATGGTCTTTTTTTGCGCAGCTGAATGTAGCTCCAGATTACAGAGCTGTGCTCACCTGTGTACATGGACCCATCCCATAACATGCAGCTGCATTCGGATCAGTAAAAACACATTATGAATTTGAGCGCAGCGTATTTTGCGCCTGTATGCGTGAACCCCAAAAGTTATCAAGCCATCACCAGAACAAGTGCTCCCTTATGAAGACTTCCCCTTGATTCCTGTTCTTGTAACAACCCTTAGTTTTGGATGCACCTTTGATTTCAGGTTTCATAAGAGCCCATTCACACAGGGACGGCTTTGGATCCGACTTCAAGTCGCTCCAAGTCGCCCCTAGTCGCCTCAAGTCGCGCTGCATGAGAAAATCAATGTAAGTGAATGGAGCCGTCTTAATGCACACTACTGCAGTCGCTCCGACTTCAGAAAAGGTTCCTGTACTACTTCAATCCGACTTCTAGGCGACTTGTAGGCAACTTGTACCCATTGATTTCAATGGAAGTCACCTCAGAAGTCAGATCACTGTCTTAACAGAAGCAACAATACAGGAAGTGAACATACATTTCTCAGGCAAACCCCTCCCTCCCCCTCCCTCCCACAGAGCTGATTCTTGTTTGATTGGCCACTGGAAAGCCTCCTGTCGCGCTGTGATTCATACACAAGTCGTGTCCAAGTTGCCTCCCAAAGTCGTGCTGGAAGTCGTGTTGCCCCTGTGTGAATGGAGTCTAAGTGTATAAAATGAAAAATGCCTCACATTTGTTTACTAAAAGCCATTGTAAATAGTACAGGAGCCTCTATTTCTGGCCTCCTTCTGAAAATGCTTAATGCCTAGATGTGTATGGCTATAATAGCTCTGGGTAACAGACTTGGAACAAGCATGCTGTAAATTAGTGTCAAAATTCCTTATCCCTATGCTTGACCTGGGTCAGTAACACAAAGCACAGAAGTTAAAGTGTTACTAAAACCACAACAGTAAAGTCTGTATATGCAGCATAACATGCTTGTTATACTCACTGTGGAACTTAAGGGGTTAATCCTCTGCATTGTGTAAAAAGGCCGTTTTATCCTGTATGCACAGATCCTCCCCCTCCTGCACTGTCTATTTGGGGAAAGCCAGCTAACACAAGCAGGGTAGCCAACCTGCACTTGCTCAGTTGTTTCTTTTATGCTGGAGAGAACATTCATTTGTTCTCAGAGCTAGCCAGATCACATGATATTGGCATCACACTTGTGGGCATGTATACAGGCTGTAGAGGAAATCTCCTCCTACCTGAACTCAGCGCTGGAGAAACTGTGCAGTTTATCATGTAACCGTGGTATACAGATCAGCCAAAAAGGTATATAGTGGCAATATTTTAATGTAAAAAGAAGATTTGTAAGCTGTGGGCACTGTGGGGGGGGGGGGGGGGGTGGGGGGATAAACTATTTTCATATTAGTGGGTTTAGTAACACTTTAAGCCATCAGCATGACAGCCAGGGAACTGACATTCTCAAAAAGAATCCCACATAATTATTTTGTGAAGGGTGCACTTTAAGTGTTCATGTGGACAGACCAGAGGTGCTCAATGTGTGTTATGTTAATGACTGTGTGTACTTTGCCATCAAAAAGATTCATCTTTCTATATGCTCTGTTTTGCATGTGATGAATGGTGTCTTGTTATTGTGGGTGGTCAAGAAAATAAAAGGGGTTGATTTACCAAAACTGGAGAGTGCAAAATCTGGTGCAGCTCTTCATAAAAAGACAATTCGCTTCCAGGTTTTAGGCTCCGTTTACATCTAGGCGTTGCTATATTACAGGCGTTTTTGCAGAGTTTTTGTGCAGGCATTTTAAAGTTGGCAAGTCACCAATGAAAAGCAATAGAAACACCTGTAATCTTAACTTGTTTATCAGAATACAAATGTTGCAAAACGGTCTTTTTTTTTAGGAATATTAAGGCCCTGTTTTGCACTAAATCTAAAGCCTGTTTTTTCATTCTTAATTTATTGCCTACAGACATCTGTGCAGTTGCTTGGGCTCGCTAAAATTATGTATTGGTCTTTCGATCCCTGTGGGCTTTATAAATAAAAGGAATTGCATCCAGCATTCAAAACGTATAAACAAGCAATGGACCAGGGGCATGCCAAAATAACATTTTGACATGTCTGGTATTTACCATTTGATTTGGTGTGTCCTAATATTTCGTAGCTAAATACAGACATACCCCACTTTTAAGTACACAATGGGGTTTATATACTAAAGCTGGAAAGCGCGAAATCAGGCTCACTTCTGTATAGAAACCAACAAGCTTCTAACCCCAGCTTGTTCAATTAAGCCTGGTAATAAAACCTGGAAGCTCATTGGTTTCTGTGCAGAAGTGAGCCTGATTTTGCGCTTTCCAGCTTTAGTAAATAATCCCCATTGTGTACTTAAAAGTGGGCCTGTAGAGTTCCAAGGAGATGTTCCATATCATGCAAAACTTTAATCCCAAGTGGTTAGTGAATCAGGTATTTTGTTTCAGTTTACAGCCGGCAACCAGAAATATTATGCGGGCATGGTGCTTCCCAAACTTTGATCAGTGACGTACCATCATCACAATGTATGCAGACCTGTTGTATGTTACCATGCACAACTCTCAGGTGCATAGATACAATATTGTTTCAGCTTCGAAATGACACTACACAGCCCTTACTTTAAACATAAATGTTAACCTTTCTTCTTGTCTACCTCATGATTCCACTCATGGATCCCCTTATCTCTCTTTATGGCCTCTAATGCCGCGTACACACGATCGTTTTTAATGTCATTGAAAAAAACGGCATTTTTCTCAACGTGATTTTTCGTGTTTTCCTCTCAAGCCTGCCTTGCCTACACACTATCGTGGAAAAAAGTGTTTGAGTAATGCGCGGTGACGTACAACACGTACGACGGCACTATAAAGGGGAAGTTCCATTTGGATGGCGCCATCATGTTAGTAAAGTTTGTTGAGAGACGATTCGCGCTTTTCAGCCTTGTGCTTTTCAGTCCGTTACAGCGTGACGAATGTGCTATCTCCATTACGAACACTAGTTTTACCAGAACGAGCGCTCCCGTCTCATACTTGATTCTGAGCATGCGCATTTTTTTTCACGTCGTTAAAGCCCACGCACGGCCGCTTTTCATGATGAGAAAAACGACGATGTAAAAAACGTCGTGAAAAATTAGAGCATGTTCCAATTCTTCTCGTCGTGATTCTCGCCGTTTTTCGTGTTGGGAAAAATGCTGGAAAGCCCACACACGATCATTTTTAATGACCATTTTAAAAAATGTAATTTTTCTCGTCATTAAAAACGATCGTGTGTACACGGCATAAGACTGTGAGCAAAAAGTGTTTTCCTAAAAATTGCCCTAGATCTCATACAGGCTCACTATCATAAACCATAAGTAAATGCATTTATGATGTTCAGGTAGATCCTGAATGCAATCATTGCCATCATAAATACTGACCAGCTAAACCCGACCTCTAGGAATGGTTCAAGAATGAATTATCCTGTCCTTTTGTACAAAACTAAGTATGTGCACAAATGACCAAAAAAAATAAATCCATCCTTAAAATTCATTTTGGGAAGATAACTCCTTCATTTTCAGTATTAACATGCTTTTGCAAATAGTAGACTGAGTAAAGAAAATACATTTGTAATTAGAAAAACTAAAGGGGAATGTGAAGCAACTTCCGGACACTGCCATCCCTGACCTGACCAGACTTGGTCCTCAGTGTTTTCTTAGTCACTGGCCCAGAACTTACATGAAGCTAATGAAGTCAAAAGAAAGTCACAACCCCTAAATTCGGATGAAGCCTTGGAGTTGGCATAATAGCAAGGCAACTGGCATTTTCAAAAGTGAAGGTCAGACATAAAATTGTATCTAAAGCCAATTATATATATATATATATATATAAATAAGTGATAAGGGCATTAACTCTATTAGTCCTGGTGACCACTTTCTTCAAGATTGAAAGTGAGGGAAAATGGTCAACAGAACAAGAATAGAAAGGAAACTTCCAATAGGAACTTGTGTTCTGGTGACCTGACAACCGAATAAGAGGGAATATCCCCTCAGTATAGAGAGATTAGTTCTTATTTTCTGATGTTTTCTGGGATAGGAAGCGAAAGGGTGTCAGATGGCAAAAAAAAAAAAAAACACTAACAGGGCCTTTTTATTGCCCTTTCCTACTCAAACAGAAAAATAAATACTTTAGACATACTCTTAAAGTGTTACTAAACCCACAACAGTAAAATCTGTCTGTATATGCAGTAAAGCATGCTCGTTCTACTCCTTGTGGAACCTAAGGGGTTACTCCTCCCCACTATGTAAAAAGGCTGTTTTATCCTGCCTTCTGATCCTCCCCTTCTTTTACAATCACTGTGCTGATAGAACGGACCCCTAGGAGGCACTCAGCACATGCTCAGTTTGGTGTGTTTTGCTAGAGAGCTCCTTTTTTTGGGAGGGTGCATGTGATCAGCATAGGCCCAATCAGCACTTTCCAAACAGAGGGTCGGGGTTCATGTAGCCTCAGAGGACACTCAGATGAGAATGAAAACTCCTCCTACAAGCTTTAACCAGTGCTCGGCTGGACACTGATAGAAGTCACAAGACTGTTATATACTGCTAAGGAGAAAAGGTATTTAGCACTAGCAGCTTATATTTTACTAAAATAATTGCATTTTCATAGTAAATGCAGGGTTCTGGGTTTAGTAACACTTTAAGTATTGTCAGGTGATCCTCTACCCAACTTCAAGCCATCATTAAGCAAGCACTATGTATGACACTGAACATTTTTTGGGTTCCAATACTGTCTGACAGTCTGATTTTTTTTTTCACAGAGATACAGTAAGCAGGTATAATGAATAGTATGAGGATTTTCCTTCAGTTGAAGTTTGTATAGTATACTGTAATTGGCTGCAGGTGAAAACACCTAAGAAGAAGATATTAAATTGCAAATCGGTATATTACAGCCAACAGTGTGAGCAGGAATCTTAGCACTCTAATCAAATCCCTTAGCCCCCTTAATATACATTGAAAGAAACTCTAAAATTCTGGTGCCACCTAAAATGTATGATAAAAGGTAATGGCATTTAAGTAGATATTGTGCAGTTCGCATTGCCTTTTTCCAGCCATTAAAATATACAATAGTGGCCATGATATCTTTAAATAGATCCAATCATAACTGATTCCAGTGAGGATTGGGGCAATCATGAGTAAATTTAAACCTGAAGAGATTATTATTCTCAACCCTGTCATCACCTTTCCATACACTTTCCAAAATGCTCAAAAACCAAGAAATCTTCATCAAGTTCTAATAATATCTACTGTACTGTGTAGACCAATCTGCAATATTGTCTATAAGATAAAGTAATAAGAGATGGTAATGAATGGCAAGTAAAGCTCTACAAATAGGATATTGGGACAGCTGTCAGTTACAAGTGCCTTTTAATGATTTGGGTTTGATCTGTGATGATAATGTTCCTGTTCAGACAGTGTAGTGTCTAATCAAAAACAGTAGTGCTGTTAACCCACCAGCACAGGAACAGGCTGTAGAATTTTGAAGCTAATTAGAAATAGTATGACTTTTTTAAATATTGCTCCTTTAACCATTACATAGACAAAAGTACATGTATTAAAATTCTGCAATGCTTGTACCAAAATGGGTATATATCTGTCATTAGGAATAAAGGACTGTAAATTATTCAATTTACTGACGTACAGAGTTACTGTGTGCAATGAAAAGGATTTATAAGGCAGCATAGAAGGATTAAAAGTGCCAGGATAGATTTACTTCCATATGTAATGAAGGGGCCTAACTTCACAAATGCAATCATTATTGATGAGCATGCACCACTGGCTAAACCCTATCATATTATGGCATATCACTAGTAATCCAACCTATAATATACCAATAATCCACGTAGTGCCAGAATACAACTATAGCTAAAATTCATGAAATCTGGCACGGTACGCCTTTCGTTCCCAGAAAAGACACCCAGGGAACCAGTTAACTCTTGCAAACATGCTGTGGTTTACTGTAGAGAAAGCGATGCCCTCTTTGACCGATTAGTGAGTCTGTACAGAAGTTTGGCTACACAGCAGAGGCTATCACAGTGCTTGCTTTTCACATTTCATTAGGAATAGCATGAGAGACACAAAGGGGGTTATTTACTAAAGGCAAACCCACTTTGCACTTGGAAGTGTGGTCGCTGTACATCCGAGGGGGACATGCAAGGAAAATAAAAAACAGCATTTTAGACTTCACATGATTGGATGATAAAATCAGCAGAGCTTCCCCTCATTTCAGATCTACCCCTCAGATTTACAGCGACTGAACCTCCAAGTGTACTTTCAGTGCAATTTCAAGTGCACTTTGCACTTGTAGTTAGGGTTGCCACCTCATCCCTTTAAACCCGAACACATATGAATTACACAGGTTCCTAGGCTAATTTATTGCAGATAAGGCACCAAGTGAGTTTAATTACCACCATAATAAGCCACAGAACCTGTGTAATTAATATGTGTTCGGTTTAAAGGGATGAGGTGGCAACTCAAGTGGATTTGCCTTTCCTAAATAACCCCCAAAGTCCTAGTACAGATCTGTTGTTTGAATAAGCTGTCAGTCTTATGTATTCTGTATAAAATTGCCATACCTAGGTCTAACAAGCACTCAAAAGACCCTATGGTAATATTTAAACATATCTGTATCATGGCAGATGCTACAATCTATCCAAGTCTATGCTACCAGTCTATCCAAGCAGATAATCCTTAGGAGTTTTACAATGTGCAAAATAATGAATTGTGTTGGAGACAAAATTGCTATTTGTATTTTATTACTGTGAAAAAAAATAAAAAATATAGTGCAGAAATGCCATTTTAATGGAAGCCTTTATGGATAGGGCATACATGCGAGTTCAGTTCATTATGCACGACTGATGAAATGACATGCCAATGCTTAAAAAAAAAAAAAAGGGAAGGGGGAAGAAAAATTGTCAGTAGGAATGAAATGTTCAGCATGCAGGAATACATAAAACTGTTCTTGCTTAAAGCACAGTTTCTAGCACAGATCAGCTAGAAGCTGGAAGCACAGATTTATGGAAAGCACTGGTGCATTAAGCAGCAATCTGCACATTGATGTGTGCTGGAGTATACAAGACAAACTAGCTTGTAAGGATTTAACTGGTCTCACTGGCTGCCCTGCTCACCTGTCGTCCAGACATCTGCCTCTCTCTGTGACAATGCATCACTTGCCATGGAGCTAACTAGCCTGAAACTTGCCACTCCAAATCCCTACAAAATAACACAACACCTAGTGCACAATGGGCAAGGACCTCCTGATTTCAGGGAATGACCCTCTTTGCATTGGCTGCCATGAAGACCAGTTTGCTGCTGTATTTCTAGATAGCCTTGAAGTTGTAAAGCTGCTTTCACAGCACAGCATCCTTTGACAGGTACATTGTCATTCTCTAGATATTAATCTAATACAGCCTTATGGCTATGAATGGAAAGCACACAGAATCCTTCCCTCAATACCAGGGTAAAAGCCCCAACACTGGCATCCAGCTTTACCTTTAACCATCCGGGTGATAAAGTTTATCCAGCAATCCTAACTAGCAAAGTTACTCGTACTGGAATGTACAGTTCGGGCTTTAGCTGTTAGCACTTGCCGGTAATATTCCTAATTGCTAAAATATGTCGATAAATCATTAACAGCTTTAATTAGCAAGGCTTGTAAAGTAACATTATCTTTGCCCTTACCTGTCTAGTGATCTGATGGCCAACTTGCACGTTGTCAGCTGCCCAGCTAGCAGTTGGCAGCCTCCAGAGGCATCCTCCGACCTTTATCCCGACAATTGCTGCATTAGATCGGAGGTGAATGGCAGTTGGTATCCAGAGCCTGTGCCAGCTGCTTCTTGGTGTCTGCGATGTACTGTATACAGCAGCTTCAGCACTTTATGTCTCAGAGTAAGTGCAATCTCACAGGAGGATGTGGAAAAGCAGAAAACCCTCCTAGAAATCTCCAGCTTTGGCTTTCAGGGAATAGCTATCCAGTCCTGCAGTGCTGAAAAAAAAAAAAAAAAGGAGTCCCCCTAAACTGACAGCATCCATAAATCAGGTAGAGAGAGAGGTCTCCCTCAGTCTGTAGAATAGTAGGCAGTGATGTGCTCTAGCAGTGCTGGAAGGCTCTGTGATCTCCTTTAGTTAACATCTCTATCCAGATCTCTCTCCTTGCTGCAGCTCCACTCAGCTGCACTATTATTCAAAGGCCCACAGCACTGCCTACTGCTTAACTCATTAACTGCCATTTGATCTGGAGACTCTGCTGCCACAGCCTGTGTCTCTCCTTATATATATATATATATATATGCATTACATCCCCAGGAGGAAACATTCCTTTTCTGATGCAGCCTGAAAATCTGTGTTCATTGCATAGCCCAAGTAATGATGGAGCATAACATACAAGCATGTGTATAGGAAAAATGTGCCTGTATGCACACCTGAGCACAGCGTGTTCCACTTCCTAGTGATTTTTAAAGCGATTTTTTATTTTATTTTGCAGGCGTTTTACGAGCTTTTTGCACATGTATCAGACGTTTGTTTCCTTGGCCAAGGGAGAAGAGCAGGTTTATGGCTAAGTTTGGATGTGCGGCAGACTTTCCACGGAGGGCTGCTTTCTAGAGGCATTTGACAGGCAGTGGAGAGACGCCTCCTCCAAGTCTTTTTTAACCCTGCGCAAAAGCGCAAAAGCGTGTGCGATACATGTGGTTGCAGTACGGTCTCATTCACAGGGGTAGAACTTTGAGTAGTAGTAAAGAGCCCACTTTGTGATTTTTACCTACAATCATAGGTGTGCACAGGGGGTGTGCCGGGTGCTCCTGGGCACACTCTAATCACCCCATGCGGCGCTGATTCCCCCTGCTGATATTTCACCAAAGCCCCCAACCGAGCTCCTAAAAATCTTTTTTTTAAATAACACAAATAACAACGTACTGACACCGTCCACTGCCCTACTGACAAGTCCACCTCATCCCTTTAAAACCGAACACATATTAATTACACAGGTTCTGTGGCTGATTGAGGTGGTAATTAAACTAGCTTGGTGCCTTCTCTGCATTAAATTAGCCTCAGAACCTGTGTAATTCATATGTGTTCGGGTTTAAAGGGATGATGTGGCAACTCTAAAGTCCACTGCTCTACTGACACCATCCACTGCCCTACTAACGCCGTCCATATTTTAATAAATTTGGGGTGCACACCCTAATGCCAAAAGCTGCGCACACCTATGCCTACAATAAAGCCTTGTACACACGATACGATTGCTGGCATGGGATTGTCTGTTGACAGACTGTTGTCCTAAAATCTAGTACGCTCCTTTTGATAATTGTTGTTCAATTTTTCGCCAACAAATGTTGGATGACAGGCTAGTAAATTTTCGTCAGACAACGGTTTGACATCAGATTTTCGTATGGTCATTACACAATTCCGTCACACAAAAGTCGAAAGTACAAACACGCACACTCGGAATCAATGCTCACCAAACACAAAATTAGCAGAAGGGGCCCAAAGGGTGGTGCTCAAGAGTGGAAATTCCTCGTAGTATGTCACTACGTTCGTGTATGTGGCACGACAATTGTGTACCGTTAGTATGCAAGACAAGATCCTGGCACACGCCCTTTTGACAAAAATCAGACGCTCGGTTGGCCCACAATCGTACCGTGTGTATGAGGCTTAAGGCTTACCTGTAGGTAAAATGAATATCTCCTAAATGTGCACCGTTTAGGAAATATTCGCCCTGGATGCAGCCAGTTATCTCACCGGCGCATGCGCTCTGAAGGTCCAGACATAATGTGCACACCACTCAGGAAATTGATAAGTTGCTGACCACTGTAGGTGCCCGCCCCGGCTCGCCACCATGAATATGCAGATGAAGACAAAAGGATGGCTGCACACCACAACAGAATCTAACGCTTTTAAAACTCATTGTCAGACACCAAACAGGATCACTATTGATGCGTTTCAGACAGACGATTCTTGCTTACTTATAACACACATAATGCAGACCTTCATGCTGAAACCAAAGGCTCCCGTGCGTGGGAGTGACATCATTGCGGCTCCGGCCAATCACAGAGTCGTAGCACGCGATCCCGGAAGAAAGACCGGGGGAAGATGTCAGCCCTCTCAGCAGTTACAGCACGCCACTGGAGGGCTTCATTCCAAGGTCAGTATTTCAAATTGTGCTGGTATGCATAGCATACTAGCACATTATGCAATTGCCCTACAGGTGTTTTTTTTTTTTAAACCTCCGAGGTTTACTATCACTTTAAGGCTCCGTGCACACTAGCATTTTTCTTAAAGAGGAACTGCAGTCTGCTCACATTATTTGTAATAAAAACATCTTTGCCATTCTGAAGCTTCCCTCCAACCAATTTGCATATTTTATATATACTGTGATTCTGTACTTGCCAAATATGCTGCAGAAATCTCGCTCCACTGAGTCTGGCCGCAGCCATTTTAACTGTGGGCAGCTGAAGCTGCTGCCTGTTCACTTCCTGGATTTACACAGACACACAGAGCCACACCTCCAGCTCTGCAGCCCTCCAGCTCTGATTGGCCCTCTTATGACTCCCCCTCCCTCCCTCCCTTCCTGGCAAACGCTCATGAGAGTGAGAGAGAGAGCTGTGCATGAGGTCATAAGCCTAGGCTAATGACCAGACAGGAAACAGGAAGTGGGCTGCATAAGGTGTTTCCTGGCAGAAAAAAAAAAATTACTATCCAAAGTTAAAACAACAAGGGCAGAAGATTTAATAGATGGAAAGTTGAAAAAATTACTGAAGGTCCACTTTAAGCTCAAGAAAAACTAGAAACAAAATGCTTGATGAAAAATGCTGATAATAGCACTTTTGCGCCAGGTTTTAGTAGCATTTTAGTAGCATTTAGAAGCAGTTAGGAGCATTCTGCGTTTTTTTTCTGCTGGAAAAATGTTCCAAGAAACTCTACAAAAACATTTTTTTTTCTGCTCCTAGATGCTGAAGCTCAAAAAATGCTAATAGCTTAAAATAGTGTGCATGGACACATAGGATAACACTATTTATCTTCTAGGAACTTAAAAATGCTAGTGTGCATGGAGACTGAAGCTGAATTCCAGGCACAAAAACCTTCATTTAAATATATTCCTCTATCCTAGCCACAATCAATGTAAATTCCCTTAGGCTGGGTTTACACCATTACGAATTGGATATGGGATCTCCGCATCCAGTTCGCAATAGCAGGAGATTTTGACCAGCTCTCTATGGAGCCGGTTCACATATCTCCGCAGCAGGTCCGGTGAGTTTTGCAGAAAAATACTGTGCGTCTTTTGGTCCATTTCAGGTCCGAATTTAGCCAAAAATTCGGGCTGAACTTGGACCTGAAACGGTAAACCAGGACGCACATAACCCCTGTGGTGAGACGCATGTGGTTCATATGTGAACCAAGCCTTAGTGAACGCCAAATGCCTTAGCAAACCCAGTTATTACCTTGTAAAAGTAGTAGTGTCATCATAGGCGTGTGCAGGTTGGTGTGCCAGGTGTGCCTGGGCACACCCTAATCACTATGTGCGGTGCCGATCCCCCCCCCCCCCCGGCCAGGCTTCTCCCTGTGTTGCGCTTCCCCCAGCAGTGCTGCTGAATTCCCTCCTTTTCTCTCCCCCCGTCTGCTACTGGGGATGTTTCAGAATCAATAGAGAACTTTATTTTCTAAATGAACACAGTGAACACTCACTCACTGTGTTTATTTATAACTTAAAGTGGAAGTGCGCCCAAAAAAATAAAAATATTAAAAACCAGCAGCTGCACATACTGCAGCTGCTGGAATTAAATAATAGGGCACTTACCTGTCCTGGAGTCCATCAGCTGTCGGGTGCTGCCAACACCATTGCGGGTAAGGGTACCCAGCAGTGTAACCTTTCGGCTTCACGCCGGGAAACCTACTGCGCATGCGTGAGGCCCACTCCTCTCTCCTTCTGGGCCGGGCGAGGAGGAGGGAGGAGTAGGAAGCCCCAGCCGTGACGTTAATAGCTGCGGCTGAGGCTCCCGGAAGTGGGAAAGGATACCTGTCCTGTGGTCTGATGAGACCAAAATAATCTTATTTGGTTCAGATGGTGTCAAGCATGTGTGGCGGCAACCAGACGAGAAGTAGAAAGACAAGTGTGTCTTGCCTACAGTTAAGCATGGTGGTGGGAGTGTTATGGTCTGAGACTGCATGAGTGCTGCCAGCACTGGGGAGTTACAGTTCATTGAGGGAACCATGAATGCCAACATATACTGTGACATACTGAAGCAGAGCATGATCCCCTCCCTTCAGAGACCGTACCGCAGGGCAGTATTCCAACATGATAAAGACCCCAAACACACCTCCAAGACGACCACTGCCTTGCTAAAGAAGCTGAGGGTAAAGGTGATGGACTGGCCAAGCATGTCTCCAGACCTAAACCCTATTGAGCATCTGTGGGGCATCCTCAAATGGAAGGTGGAGGAGCGCAAGGTCTCTAACATCCACCAGCTCAGTGATGTCATCATCGGAGGAGTGGACGAGGACTCCAGTGGCAACCTGTGAAGCTCTGGTGAACTCCATGCCCAAGAGGGTTAAGGCAGTGCTGTAAAATAATGGTGGCCACACAAAATATTGACACTTTGACCCCAATTTGGACATTTTCACTTAGGGGTAGTGATGAGCCGAACACCCCCGGGTTCGGTTCGCACCAGAACCCGCGAACGGACCGAAAGTTCGTACGAACATTAGAACCCTATTAAATACAATGGATGCGAACGTTCGAATTCTAAAGTGCTAATTATAACAACTATTATGCATGTTATTGTCCTAAAAAGGGTTTGGGAACCCGGGTTGTGCACCAGGGGACATGTATCAATGCAAAAAGAAGTTTTAAAAACGGTCGTTTTTCGGGAGCAGTCATTTTAATGATGCATAAAGTGAAAAAAAAAAAGTCAAATATTCCTTTAAATATCGTACCTGGGGGGTGTCTAAAGTATGCCTGTGAAGTGCCACGTGTTTCCCGTGTTTAGAACTGTCCCTGCACAAAATGACACTTCTAAAGGAAAAAAAAGCCATTTAAAACTGCTTGCGGCTTTAATGTAATGTCTGGTCCCGGTAATATGGATGAAAATCTTTAAGAAAAATGGCATAGCTACCCCATGACCCCCCCCTACCCCAGCCCATTACCAGCCCCTTTGGGTCTTGTATGGATATTAAGGGGAACCCCGCACATAAAATAAAAAAGGCCCTATATACTCTGAACAGCCGTATACAGGCGGTGCATACAAGACAGGGACTGTAGGTTTGTTCTTATGTAGAATCTGTTTGTAATTTTGAACAGGTACATTGTTGAAGTGCAGCTCCAGCCCAAAAATCTATTTTTAAACTTTTTGGAAAACATAGGTAAGGGTTATCACCCCTGTAACATTTGTTTTGCTGTCTGTGCCCCTGTTCAGAACATTTCACCTCACTTTCCGTCCCAATGACAACTGTTTTTGAAATGTGGTGTTTTTCTTGAAACAAGGATTGCTGATAAAGCATCAGTACAGAGGAGACACCTTTCTCCCATATTTATTCTTACAGGAGAGAATTTTCCTTCCTAGTGGTAGATTTCCTCTCACTTCCTGTTGTCTTCTTGCGTTTGCAAGTAGGAGTCGTTTGTAAGTTGGATGTTTGAAAGTAGGGACCTGCCGTATATACTCTGCAGAAATAGGCCCCTTAGTTGTTGGTGTTGGCACAACACTGTAAGCACTCACAGTTACTCTTGGTTGGTGCTGGAACGCCCTGCTGTCAACTATTATATCAGGAATTTTAATTACATATAATTGTTGAACAGTGGTAGTAAAAATTGGGCCTTTGATGGTGGTGCTGGTGCCACAACACTGTAAGCCCTGACAGTTACTCTTGGTGGGTGCAGCAATGGGCCCTGCTGTGAATTATTAGATCAAGAATTGTAATTGCATGCCCCTGTTGAACAGGGGCTGAAAAATTGGGCCTTTCGTGGTGGTGGTGGTGGTGGTGGTGTTGCCACAACACTGTAAGCCCTCAGAGTTACTCTTGGTGGGTGCAGGAATGGGCCCTGCTGTGAATTATTAGATCAAGAATTGTAATTGCATGCCCCTGTTGAACAGGGGCTGAAAAATTGGGCCTTTCGTGGTGGTGGTGGTGGTGGTGGTGTTGCCACAACACTGTAAGCCCTCAGAGTTACTCTTGGTGGGTGCAGCAATGGGCCCTGCTGTGAATTATTAGATCAAGAATTGTAATTGCATGCCCCTGTTGAACAGGGGCTGAAAAATTGGGCCTTTCGTGGTGGTGGTGGTGGTGTTGCCACAACACTGTAAGCCCTCAGAGTTACTCTTGGTGGGTGCAGCAATGGGCCCTGCTGTGAATTATTAGATCAAGAATTGTAATTACATGCCCCTTTTGAACAGGGGCTGAAAAATTGGGCCTTTCGTGGTGGTGGTGGCGTTGCCACAACACTGTAAGCCCTCAGAGTTACTCTTGGTGGGTGCAGCAATGGGCCCTGCTGTGAATTATTAGATCAAGAATTGTAATTGCATGCCCCTGTTGAACAGGGGCTGAAAAATTGGGCCTTTCGTGGTGGTGGTGGTGGTGGTGGTGTTGCCACAACACTGTAAGCCCTCAGAGTTACTCTTGGTGGGTGCAGCAATGGGCCCTGCTGTGAATTATTAGATCAAGAATTGTAATTACATGCCCCTTTTGAACAGGGGCTGAAAAATTGGGCCTTTCGTGGTGGTGGTGGTGGTGGTGGCGTTGCCACAACACTGTAAGCCCTCAGAGTTACTCTTGGTGGGTGCAGCAATGGGCCCTGCTGTGAATTATTAGATCAAGAATTGTAATTGCATGCCCCTGTTGAACAGGGGCTGAAAAATTGGGCCTTAGGCACTGGTGGCACAACACTACAACCCCTCACAGATACTGTACTTGGAGCACAGCAATGAGCCCTGTTGCAAAGTATTGCTTCAAAAATTGTAATGACACGCCCCTGTTAAACAGGGGCTGAAAAATTGGGCCTTAGGCACTGGTGCCACAACACTCCAACCCCTCACAGATACTGTACTTGGAGCACAGCAATGAGCCCTATGGCAAATTATTGCTAAAAAAAATGTAATTACACGCCCCTGTAAAACAGGGGCTGAAAAATTGGGCCTTAGCCACTGGTGGCGGCACCCATAAACAAAAATGATCTTCCAAGCTATCATCATCAATCGTATCATTGAGGACTCGGAGGAGGAGGATAGCCAGTCAACATAACAGCACAGGCACTCAGCATCAGCATCAGTCTTGAAGGGATGTGACATGTTAAAATCAATTAGTCTGTTATATCAGCATCAGGTGTGTGGTAGCTGGTGGTGATCCAAGACTGGTTCATCTTGATGAAAGTCAGTCGATCAACCGAGTCGGTGGACAGGCGCACCCTGTGATCCGTGACAAATCCTCCAGCAGCACTGAATGTGCGTTCCGAAAGAACGCTGGATGCAGGACAGGCCAGTAGCTCAATTGCATACTGTGCAAGCTCTGGCCAGTGATCCATCCTCAAGACCCAGTAAGCCAGAGGATTTTCGGTGGGGAAGGTGTCCAAGTCTGACCTTGCCCCTAGATATTCCTGCACCATGTTTATCAGACGCTGGCGATGGTTGCTGGAACCGATCATACTTTGGGGCTGCGGACTAAAGAATTGTCTGAACGCATCGGTCAGACGGCCACCTTCCCCACCGCTCCTTCTTTGACTGGCCGAAGCCTCAGCAACTCGTTGTCCAGGACCAGGAGTTTGTAACCTCCCAGTCTCTGGGAACGCGTTGCACAGACCTTTCTGCAAGGCCTCCCGGAGTTGTCTCATCCTCTGCTCCCTCTGCGACGGTAACATAAGGTCCGCAACCTTACCCTTGTACCGTGGATCAAGGAGAGTGGCCAGCCAGTAATGGTCCCTCTCCTTGATCCGAAGAATACGAGGATCCTTCCGCAGACTTTGCAGGATCAGGGAGGCCATGCAGCGTAGGTTTGCTGAGGCATTCGCTCCGGAGTCCTCTGGGTCACTAAGGACGACATGATCCGCAGCCACCTCCTCCCAGCCACGTACAAGTCCACTGGTTTCTTGGGACTGTAAATCATCCCTAAAAGACTGCTGCTGATGATGCTGAGTGCCAGCCTCCACCTCCATGCTGACACAATCCTCCTCCTCCTCCTCCTCCTCCTCCTCTTCCTGTGCGATGGGTGGGACAGAAGGAACACTGTCTGGGTAAAGGGGGCCTTGAGAGGCAAGGAAGTCCTCCTCTTTCTGCCTCTGTTCTGCCTCAAGTGCCCTGTCCATTATTCCACGCAGCGTGTGCTCCAACAGGTGGACAAGAGGTACAGTGTCACTGATGCATGCACTGTCACTGCTCACCATCCTCGTGGCCTCCTCAAATGGTGCCAGGACAGTGCATGCATCCCTGATCATGCCCCACTGGCGTGGAGAAAAAAAACCAAGCTCCCCTGACCCTGTCCTGGTGCCGTAGTCGCACAGGTACTCATTGATGGCCCTCTGCTGCGTGTGCAGCCGCTGCAGCATGGCCAACGTTGAGTTCCACCTGGTGGGCATGTCACATATAAGGCGGTTCTTGGGCAGGTTCAACTCCTTTTGCAGCTCAGCCAGGCGAGCACTGGCATTATAAGATCTGCGGAAATGCACACAGACTTTCCTGGCCTGCCTCAGGACATCCTGTAAGCCTGGGTACCTGCCCAAGAACCGCTGCACCACCACCATAAGGACGTGAGCCACACAGGGCACATGGGTCAGTTGTCCCTGTCGGAGGGCGGAGAGGAGGTTGGTGCCATTGTCGCAAACCACCATTCCTGGCTTAAGCTGGCGTGGCGTCAACCACCTCTCGGCCTGGCCCTGCAGAGCAGACAGGACCTCTGCCCCAGTGTGGCTTCTGTCCCCCAAACACACCAGCGCAAGCACGGCATGGCATCTTTTTGCCTGCGTACTTGCGTAGCCCCTTGAACGCCTACGGAGCACCGCTGGTTCCGAGGACAAACCACAGGAAGAGGCCATGGAGGAAGAAGAAGAGGAGGGGGTGGAGGAGAGAGGTGTGTCACAACCAGTAGTAGCATTTTGGAGGCGTGGCGGTGAAACAACCTCCAACACTACTGCACCTTGTCCTGCATCCTTCCCAGCTGCCAAAAGAGTGACCCAATGGGCCGTGAAAGAAAGGTAACGTCCCTGTCCATGCCTGCTGGACCATGAGTCAGCGGTAATATGCACCTTACCGCTGACCGCCCTGTCCAGCGAGGCCAAGACATTGCCTTCCACATGCCGGTAGAGAGCCGGAATAGCCTTCCGTGAGAAAAAGTGGCGTTTGGGAACCTGCCACTGAGGAACCGCACATTGCACAAACTCACGGAAGGGGGCCGAGTCTACCAACTGAAAAGGCAGCAGTTGAAGCGCTAGCAATTTAGCCAAGCTAGCATTCAACCGCTGGGCATGTGGATGGCTGGGAGTGAACTTCTTTCGACGGTCCAGCAGCTGGGGCAGGGAAATTTGCCTGCTAGAATCGGACGTCGGTGTACTGCTAGCAGAGTGGCCGCAAGTACTTGGCTGTGACACACCTAATTCTACACCTTCATTCCTCTCAGTGCATGTTTCAGAGAGGACTGAAGTTATAGTGGGGTTGGAGATCCCAGCTGATGCGGTGCAAGGAGAGGTCCGCTTTGTTCTTTGGTGTGGGTCTTTGAGGTAGGCTTGCCAACGAGCTGCATGGCAGGTCAACATATGTCTGGTCAGGCATGTGGTACCCAAGCGGCTGATGTTTTGGCCACGCGATATACGCTTGAGACATATGTTGCAAACAGCAGCTGTGCGATCTGATGCACTAGCCTCAAAAAAGGCCCACACCAAAGAACTTTTTGAATGACGGGCAGAGGCAGCGCCCTGCACAGGCGGAGCTCTGCGGTGTGATTCCGTCGGTGTACTGCCCTTACGCTGGCCACCAAAGGGCATCCTGCCTCGTTGGAGATGTGCCTCCTCCTCATCCTCCTCCTCCTCCTCCTCTCTCCTATTAGGCACCCACGTGGAGTCAGTGACCTCATCATCACCTCCCTCCTCATCACTGGAGCCAATCTGGCAGTATGCTGCAGCTGCTGGAACATGACTGCCAGATTGGTGTCCTTCTTGAGCATCCCCTCTGTCTGCTCTCACGCTACTGCCTTCCTCTAGCTGGGTTTCATCATCAGACCCTTCGAAACGCTGGGCATCCTCCTGGAGCATGTACCCAACACTGTGCTCAAACAGTTCGGGGGACTCCTCAGGAGGAGGACATGGTGGGTCTAGGGAAGGAGTGACTGATGATGAGTCTGACATTGATACCAGGGAAGAGGACGCTTTGGCAGCTGCTTTTCCAGTACCCTGAGCCTGGGTGAGAGAGGATGAGGAGGAGGAGGAGGGCTTGGTCATCCACTCTACCAAGTCTTCGGCATGATGTGGCTCAACATGTCCAGCTGCCGAAAAGAAGGACAAGCGTGTCCCATGGCCATGTGCTGATGACAATGCACCGCGTCCACGACCAGCACTGTTGCCCCCAGACACAGAGCCTGCTTGCCCTCTTTTATTGCTTCCTGACTGTCTGCCTCTCCTTGTTTGCCTTCCAGACATTCTAATAGATGGCCTGCAGGGAGATGGGAAAAAAGCAATAAGGGCTACCTTCAGGTGTCCTTCTCTGTCCCTTTACTTAAGGATTTCTAAATATGGTTGAGGATGATTGCTTTTGCACAGAATAGCACAACGACAATTTCCCTGACTGTCCAAAAAAACAAGGATTTCAAAGATGGTTGATGAGGAATGCTTTAGCACACTATAGCACAAGGAGAATTCCCTCACTGTCCTTCCATGTCCCTAGAAACAAGGATTCGCACAGTAAAAGACACTGACACTCTCCCTACCTATAGTTTTCTGTCCCTAGAAAAAATGTTTTTTTAAAGCACACTATAGCACAAGGAGAATTTCACTCACTTTCCTTCCCTGTCCCTAGAAACAAGGATTCACACAGTAAAAGACACTGACACTCTCCCTACCTATAGTTTTCTGTCCCTAGAAAAAATGTTTTTTTAAAGCACACTATAGCACAAGGAGAATTCCCTCACTGTCCTTCCCTGTCCCTAGAAACAAGGATTCGCACAGTAAAAGACACTGACACTCTCCCTACCTATAGTTTTCTGTCCCTAGAAAAAATGTTTTTTTAAAGCACACTATAGCACAAGGAGAATTCCCTCACTGTCCTTCCCTGTCCCTAGAAACAAGGATTCGCACAGTAAAAGACACTGACACTCTCCCTACCTATAGTTTTCTGTCCCTAGAAAAAATGTTTTTTTAAAGCACACTATAGCACAAGGAGAATTTCACTCACTTTCCTTCTTTGTCCCTAGAAACAAGGTTTATCACAGTGAAAGAAACTGACACTCTTCCTTCCTATAGTTTTCTGTCCCTAGAAAAAAATGTTTTTTTAAAGCACACTATAGCACAAGGAGAATTCCCTCACTGTCCTTCCCTGTCCCTAGAAACAAGGATTCACACAGTAAAAGACACTGACACTCTCCCTACCTATAGTTTTCTGTCCCTAGAAAAAATGTTTTTTTAAAGCACACTATAGCACAAGGAGAATTCCCTCACTGTCCTTCCCTGTCCCTAGAAACAAGGATTCGCACAGTAAAAGACACTGACACTCTCCCTACCTATAGTTTTCTGTCCCTAGAAAAAATGTTTTTTTAAAGCACACTATAGCACAAGGAGAATTTCACTCACTTTCCTTCTTTGTCCCTAGAAACAAGGTTTATCACAGTGAAAGAAACTGACACTCTTCCTTCCTATAGTTTTCTGTCCCTAGAAAAAAATGTTTTTTTAAAGCACACTATAGCACAAGGAGAATTCCCTCACTGTCCTTCCCTGTCCCTAGAAACAAGGATTCGCACAGTAAAAGACACTGACACTCTCCCTACCTATAGTTTTCTGTCCCTAGAAAAAATGTTTTTTTAAAGCACACTATAGCACAAGGAGAATTTCACTCACTTTCCTTCTTTGTCCCTAGAAACAAGGTTTATCACAGTGAAAGAAACTGACACTCTTCCTTCCTATAGTTTTCTGTCCCTAGAAAAAAATGTTTTTTTAAAGCACACTATAGCACAAGGAGAATTCCCTCACTGTCCTTCCCTGTCCCTAGAAACAAGGATTCGCACAGTAAAAGACACTGACACTCTCCCTACCTATAGTTTTCTGTCCCTAGAAAAAATGTTTTTTTAAAGCACACTATAGCACAAGGAGAATTTCACTCACTTTCCTTCTTTGTCCCTAGAAACAAGGTTTATCACAGTGAAAGAAACTGACACTCTTCCTTCCTATAGTTTTCTGTCCCTAGAAAAAAATGTTTTTTTAAAGCACACTATAGCACAAGGAGAATTCCCTCACTGTCCTTCCCTGTCCCTAGAAACAAGGATTCGCACAGTAAAAGACACTGACACTCTCCCTACCTATAGTTTTCTGTCCCTAGAAAAAATGTTTTTTTAAAGCACACTATAGCACAAGGAGAATTCCCTCACTGTCCTTCCCTGTCCCTAGAAACAAGGATTCGCACAGTAAAAGACACTGACACTCTCCCTACCTATAGTTTTCTGTCCCTAGAAAAAATGTTTTTTTAAAGCACACTATAGCACAAGGAGAATTTCACTCACTTTCCTTCTTTGTCCCTAGAAACAAGGTTTATCACAGTGAAAGAAACTGACACTCTTCCTTCCTATAGTTTTCTGTCCCTAGAAAAAAATGTTTTTTTAAAGCACACTATAGCACAAGGAGAATTCCCTCACTGTCCTTCCCTGTCCCTAGAAACAAGGATTCGCACAGTAAAAGACACTGACACTCTCCCTACCTATAGTTTTCTGTCCCTAGAAAAAATGTTTTTTTAAAGCACACTATAGCACAAGGAGAATTCCCTCACTGTCCTTCCCTGTCCCTAGAAACAAGGATTCGCACAGTAAAAGACACTGACACTCTCCCTACCTATAGTTTTCTGTCCCTCGAAAAAATGTTTTTTTAAAGCACACTATAGCACAAGGAGAATTCCCTCACTGTCCTTCCCTGTCCCTAGAAACAAGGATTCGCACAGTAAAAGACACTGACACTCTCCCTACCTATAGTTTTCTGTCCCTAGAAAAAATGTTTTTTTAAAGCACACTATAGCACAAGGAGAATTCCCTCACTGTCCTTCCCTGTCCCTAGAAACAAGGATTCGCACAGTAAAAGACACTGACACTCTCCCTACCTATAGTTTTCTGTCCCTAGAAAAAATGTTTTTTTAAAGCACACTATAGCACAAGGAGAATTCCCTCACTGTCCTTCCCTGTCCCTAGAAACAAGGATTCGCACAGTAAAAGACACTGACACTCTCCCTACCTATAGTTTTCTGTCCCTAGAAAAAATGTTTTTTTAAAGCACACTATAGCACAAGGAGAATTTCACTCACTTTCCTTCTTTGTCCCTAGAAACAAGGTTTATCACAGTGAAAGAAACTGACACTCTTCCTTCCTATAGTTTTCTGTCCCTAGAAAAAAATGTTTTTTTAAAGCACACTATAGCACAAGGAGAATTCCCTCACTGTCCTTCCCTGTCCCTAGAAACAAGGATTCGCACAGTAAAAGACACTGACACTCTCCCTACCTATAGTTTTCTGTCCCTAGAAAAAATGTTTTTTTAAAGCACACTATAGCACAAGGAGAATTTCACTCACTTTCCTTCTTTGTCCCTAGAAACAAGGTTTATCACAGTGAAAGAAACTGACACTCTTCCTTCCTATAGTTTTCTGTCCCTAGAAAAAAATGTTTTTTTAAAGCACACTATAGCACAAGGAGAATTCCCTCACTGTCCTTCCCTGTCCCTAGAAACAAGGATTCGCACAGTAAAAGACACTGACACTCTCCCTACCTATAGTTTTCTGTCCCTAGAAAAAATGTTTTTTTAAAGCACACTATAGCACAAGGAGAATTCCCTCACTGTCCTTCCCTGTCCCTAGAAACAAGGATTCGCACAGTAAAAGACACTGACACTCTCCCTACCTATAGTTTTCTGTCCCTAGAAAAAATGTTTTTTTAAAGCACACTATAGCACAAGGAGAATTTCACTCACTTTCCTTCTTTGTCCCTAGAAACAAGGTTTATCACAGTGAAAGAAACTGACACTCTTCCTTCCTATAGTTTTCTGTCCCTAGAAAAAAATGTTTTTTTAAAGCACACTATAGCACAAGGAGAATTCCCTCACTGTCCTTCCCTGTCCCTAGAAACAAGGATTCGCACAGTAAAAGACACTGACACTCTCCCTACCTATAGTTTTCTGTCCCTAGAAAAAATTTTTTTTAAAGCACACTATAGCACAAGGAGAATTCTCTCACTGTCCTTCCCTGTCCCTAGAAACAAGGATTCGCACAGTAAAAGACACTGACACTCTCCCTACCTATAGTTTTCTGTCCCTCGAAAAAATGTTTTTTTAAAGCACACTATAGCACAAGGAGAATTCCCTCACTGTCCTTCCCTGTCCCTAGAAACAAGGATTCGCACAGTAAAAGACACTGACACTCTCCCTACCTATAGTTTTCTGTCCCTAGAAAAAATGTTTTTTTAAAGCACACTATAGCACAAGGAGAATTCCCTCACTGTCCTTCCCTGTCCCTAGAAACAAGGATTCGCACAGTAAAAGACACTGACACTCTCCCTACCTATAGTTTTCTGTCCCTCGAAAAAATGTTTTTTTAAAGCACACTATAGCACAAGGAGAATTCCCTCACTGTCCTTCCCTGTCCCTAGAAACAAGGATTCGCACAGTAAAAGACACTGACACTCTCCCTACCTATAGTTTTCTGTCCCTAGAAAAAATGTTTTTTTAAAGCACACTATAGCACAAGGAGAATTCCCTCACTGTCCTTCCCTGTCCCTAGAAACAAGGTTTATCACAGTAAAAGACACTGACACTCTCCCTACTGTGGCAGAGCGAGGCTCTGTCCCAGTGAAAAAAGGGTTAAAGTGGACACAGAGCCTGCATATCGGCTGAGTGCAGAGCTACAGAGCGTCAATTTTAAAAAACAGAGAAAACTGCTCTGGCAGTTTTCTCAGATTTTGCTATTTCTACATGGGGCTTCTATGGCTTGGAGATCCTTCAGAGTCTTGGGTGGGATGGGATCTCCAACCCTGTGTCCGGGTCTTGTGGACAGCCAGCATGGTGTGTGCTCAGGTGCACACAACCAATATAATGAGGGGCTGGTGAGAGTGAAGGAGAGTGAAGGATGGTGAGCAGCTTGCTTACTGCAGTGGCTGCTGGTGAGTGTCTCTGTGTGAGGACAAACGCTGTGTGCGTTGAAGGGCTTTAAGCTGTGTGCGTCCAAGGAGCCAGAAGCTGTGTGCATTAAGGGACTTCAAGCTGTGTGCGTTTAGGAAGCCCAAAGCTGTGTGCATCCAAGACTGTGAGACTGGAAGATCTGGTGGTTTAAAGGTATCAGTACCTAAATCAAGCAGAGGAACTGCTAACAAGAGAGCCAGGAGGCTTGGTATGTTTTTCTTATTTTTGGACTGCTAAATGAAGTTAAACCCCTGCGTGGGAATCCTGAAGGGACAGATTGCTTTTGTTTTTTCTGTTTAAATAAACGTGGGCTACCAGGCCCTTAACTAGAATGCCTGTCTGATATGGACTCACTGCATAAAAACGCATCTATCCACTTGAGCTAAAACACCCCAATATCACACTACCTATAGTTTTCTGTCCCTAGAAAAAATGTTTTTTTAAAGCACACTATAGCACAAGGAGAATTCCCTCACTGTCCTTCCCTGTCCCTAGAAACAAGGATTCGCACAGTAAAAGACACTGACACTCTCCCTACCTATAGTTTTCTGTCCCTAGAAAAAATGTTTTTTTAAAGCACACTATAGCACAAGGAGAATTTCACTCACTTTCCTTCTTTGTCCCTAGAAACAAGGTTTATCACAGTGAAAGAAACTGACACTCTTCCTTCCTATAGTTTTCTGTCCCTAGAAAAAAATGTTTTTTTAAAGCACACTATAGCACAAGGAGAATTCCCTCACTGTCCTTCCCTGTCCCTAGAAACAAGGATTCGCACAGTAAAAGACACTGACACTCTCCCTACCTATAGTTTTCTGTCCCTAGAAAAAATGTTTTTTTAAAGCACACTATAGCACAAGGAGAATTCCCTCACTGTCCTTCCCTGTCCCTAGAAACAAGGATTCGCACAGTAAAACACACTGACACTCTCCCTACCTATCCTTCTCTTTCCCTAAACTAAAGGAATCCAGGTTAAGCAAGAAAAAAATAAATGTCACTGTCCCTGCCTATGTTTCTCTTTCCCTGCTCCGGAACACACTACACTAGGCCGCCGTGCTGGCGGCCTTTTATAGTGTGGGGCGTGTACTAAACACCCTCAGCAATAATTGGCCACAGGCATCCTGCCTGTGGCCAATCATTGCTCTCCTCGCTGCCGGCGCTGTGATTGGCCAAGCATGCGGGGTCACAGTGCATGCTTGGCCAATCACAGCGCCTGGATGACACTGCGATGGCGTAGTGCATTGTGGGCCGTTCGCGTCACTCGAATTTGGCGCGAACGGCCCAAATCGTTCGATCTTCGTCGAACGATCGAACAGCCGATGTTCGAGTCGAACGTATGTTCGACTCGAACACGAAGCTCATCCCTACTTAGGGGTGTACTCACTTTTGTTGCAAGCGGTTTAGACATTAATGGCTGTTTGTTGAGTTATTTTGAGGGGACAGCAAATTTAAACTGTTATACAAGCTGTACACTCACTACTTTACATTGTAGAAAAGTGTAATTTCTTCAGTGTTGTCACATGAAAAGATAGAATAAAATATTTACAAAAATATGAGGGGTGTACTTACTTTTGTGAGATACCGTACATGTGTTTTTGGTGTGTTTTCCTGCATGACTAAACCTCCTCCTAGCAACATCAACTTCTCAAACACTTCCCAAAAACACAAAATGGATGAAAAATGCATCAACAAAATGCGTGAAAATGCAAAATGCGCCACAAAACTCGCTGAAAAAATGCATCTACCGCACATACATAGATGTGAACTTAACCTAACGCTGAATCACTGCACAGGCCTGGAAGAAATACACAAAACACACCAAGATTCAGTGCCGGTTCACACTATGTGGTGCCGGAACCGCCTGTGATTTTGAACAGGAATCGCACCCCATTCCTTTTTAAATTCACATGCAAATCTTCAGCAGTGCAATTTGAGCCATTATTTGGTATGGTTCAAATAGCACCCAATCCAAAAAGTCCAGGACACTTTTTTGGCCGTACCAGGATCGAATTGCATGGGTGTGAAGCAACCGCACTGTGTTTTGCGAACATATTTCGGGGTGTCGTTAACATACAACAGGGTGCGATTTGGTTGCGGTGCGGAATCCGCACAGAATTCAATATGAATTTGCACCGCATCAGTGTAACCGGCACTCAAGGAAGAACACACATGACTGTATTTGACTAAATCAGCGATCAGCTTGAAGGGGGAGCAGTTTGAGGTGGTAAAAACGTGGCTTAACTGTCTTTTTTTTATGGCTTCTCCTAACCGTGAGGTTGGGTGCACACTTATGTGAATTGGATGCTGCTTTCTCCGCATCCAATTCACATGACAGGAGAGTGTGCCCGGGTCACAATGGAGCTGGTTTACGCACCTCTGGAGCGGCCGCGGTCTCCATTTGGAAAGGGTCCTGTGCGTCTTTGGTTCAGATTCAGGTGCAAATTCAGGCAAAAGTTCTGATCCAATTCGTACATGAATCAGTGAACAAGGACCAGACCCCTCGCTGTGAGTCGCGGCCACAGCACGTGTGAACCGAGCCTAAATGTAAATGAGCCCTATAGGAGGAAGGACAATTTTTAGGTGAACATGTGTATCATGCGTTTACGGGGGCAACCATTGAGGTCTAAAGTCTTATACACACGATAGGAATTTCTGCGGACAAAGCGTAGGACTTTTGTCTGAAGGGCGTTGGCCGTGAATTTGTCTTGCATACAAACGGCAAAGAATTGTCGGCCAACAAACACTAAACTACGTGGTTTTTCTGCTCTTTAGCGCCACCCTGTGGGCAACTTCTTCTAATGTTGTGTTATGGTGAGCATTGCTTCCGAGCATGCGTGTTTGTACTTTGGATTTTTGTGTGACGGGCTTGTGTACACACGATCGGTTAATCCGACAACACACAATTGTTGGCGGACAATTTTAAAGCATGCTATCCCACATTTGTTGGTGGAAAATCCGACAACAATTGTCCGATGGAGCATACAAACGGTCAGATTATCTGACAACAGCCTGCTATCACACAATTCCCAATGGATTATTCGATCATAAATCCCTATTTACACTTGAGAATTTTTAAGCTTGTTTCCCTACACCTGGCTACGTTCAACATGCAGAATCCCAATCTTTCTAGATGTCCCTGTCACCCAATGTTTATGCTCAGAAAAGTACATGAGCTCTTTATTAAGCGTATTCAGTTTTTTTTCTTTTCCCCATAGACCTCAATATGTACACCTGTGAACACATGACACATGCATATGCATACACGTTAAAAGAGAAGTATGGGTTTCCTTTTTTTTGCTTACATCTATTCTATGTGAGCTGCTGATATCTATAAACCCTCCCAGCCCTCTCAGAAGTGCCCCCATTCTGTTTAAATCAAGATAAATACCTGTGGGAGGTTCTACAGTCTTTCATACAGCATCATCCTGACAATGGCCTGGATATGAAGTCTGGATCCACCCCCTTTCCTGTCATTTTGCTTGATTAATGTCCTATCTCCTCCATCTGCTAATTCCTGAAACTTTACAGAGCATAGCTGCTCCCCCCTCCCTTCTCCCTCCTCTCTCCCCCCTCCCTCCTCCTCTGCAGCACGTTTCAATGCTCAGAAGAGTCGGCAGAGATTTCAGCACTTCAGTGAGTGTAATGTGAGAGAAGCCACTGATAGTGCTGTGTATGAGAATCTACTTGTAGCGGGGTGTTCCCCTTTAATGCAGAGAGACAAGAAGTTCCAGGTGAGAGGTGAGTCGGGAGGAAGTAAAGAGACATTATGGAAGTGAAAGCAGAGGAGAGAGAGACTACATCTCCCAGTACATCTTGCAGCACCCAGGGTGCATTGCTCCAGAACAGAGACTGCTGGGGCAGACTTTATAAAGGGGAGGCGGAGTTTTGGTCGGCCTCTTTGGACACCCCTCTCCTAGCAAGAGGATGTCTGTGCTGAACTGCTGTGTGCACAAGGCCTGAAGCCTGGGCCGTGTGCTCCTTTCCAAAGAGCCCTCTGCCAGCCTAGCAGAGCCTTAGAGACATCTAATCCTCCTTGCTGCAGTACACCAGAAGGATTGAAGACTTGGATGTCGGTGGATTCCTGTTCCTAGACGAATCGATGGAGGAAAGGGACTTGGACTTGTCCAGGTGGTGAGAGCTGTTTAAAGACAGATACTTTATCTTTACTATTCGTTGGGATTACAAAGTTGTTCTTCAAGTGCACCACCGAGAGATTGCTAGCAAATATTGTTTCACTGAACTTCCATTTAGATCAGTCAGGCCTGACTGCATAGGTAGACATTGTTGGGTGTTAGTCTACCCATGAGGGGAAGTAGCTGTAAAAGGGCAGCGCTAGAGTTGCATAGCAATACTTTATTATTCTGATTACTCTGTTTATCTTTATTACTGTTTATTGCAGGGATCTGCAACTTGTTATACTGTTGTTTATTACTTGCCCATTAGCCTCAGTAAAATATCTGGGTAAAGTACATTTGGTGTCAGTTCCGCTTACTTTAATAGGAGTTTTAAAGTATATTCTGTGTATGTTTGTTATAGGACTGCGTCACCAACAGTTGCGGTCACGCGGTCCTATCCCTCTATCACCAGCTGTGCCACGGGAGGTTAGAGCCGATTGCCAGGGGTTGACAGCAGTGCACTACAGGACCCAAATCAATATCAGCGGCTCTCTTAACTGGGGGTAGCGCTACATACTCTATATATTTCTATCTATCAGCACAGCCACGGCTCTTAGGGGAGGGGGGACAGAGGCAGGGGGTGTGTTGGTGTGTTGGTGCAGATGTACACACCCCCTGAAACGTTTCAAACTGAAAATGGACCGGTTTTGCCAGCTGAAGGAAAGTTCATGTGCAAATGCTGTAAAAACTAAAAGAGGTAGAAAAAAAAAGATTAGCTGATGTGTGACTAATGTAATATGTACTAGTTATTTAACCCATCCCATACTTCTCCTTCAAGCCTGAAAATCTCCTTTCCTCCTGTAGAACTGCTCTCCTCCCCTTGCCTAGTCCAGCAAACAAATGCTTGATGCTGGCTGCTTGTGCAAAGACACTTGCGTCAAGTCTATACAAAATCATTAGTAATACACTCTGCTTAGATGTGAATGCAAGCTCTGGGGGCAAAACCTCTGGATGCACTCAAACAAAAACTCACGTGATTTTTTAAGCATAGGGCATAGGGCATGGGGTGACTGAGTCTGCAAGTGTGAACGGGACAAATAAAATGGTTGTTGTTGTTAAGCGTAGGGCAACATCTAAAAATGCTGAATAGGGCTAGTTTCATAATTTAAAAAATAAAAATAAATTTGTCATTATTTTATATCTAGGCTTCTTCAGTTCTTTGCAAAATGATTACATGATAGTATTTTGTTCTTGTTTTTGTTTTTGGTGTGCTCTGACACATTCGGATTTCTCTACATAATGCAATCGTTTTGGCACCCATGCAGCAGTTACAGATACATTAAACTGTTGGCAGATCTGGGTTCTGTTACTGCCGCCAATGAGTTCTGCTGCGGCTGCTGAAATTGTTGCTGGGCTCCAAATTCTATTACTACTTAGTTCTGCATGTCTGTGTCACACAGCACTAAAAATGGTTCTTTTTGTCTAAAAATGTTATTTTACCTAGATGAAAAGAAACGTGTGATACTTATTTGTTTGTATAACTGAAGTCTGATTACATAGGCGATCTTTTCTCTTTCAGATTATTTCCCCCTTTTCCTGTTATGTTATAGTGATTTGTCACTAAAGCCTCATACACACAATCAGATTTTCATCGGACAAAGCGTAGGACTTTTGTCCGAAGGGCGTTTGCCAGGAACTTGTATTGCATAGAAACGGCAAAGAATTGTCGGCCAACAAACACAAAATGACGTGTGTTTTTTTAGCTCTTTGGCGCCACCCTGTGGGCAACTTCTGCTAATTTTGTGTTATGTGAGCATTGATTCTGAGCATGCGTGTTTGTACTTTGTATTTTTGTCCGACCGACTTGTGTACACACAATCGGATAATCCGACAACACACAGTTGTTGGCAGACAATTTTAAAGCATGCTATCCCGCATTTGCCTGCGGAAAATCAACCATTGTACAAACGGTCAGATTTTCTGACAATGGCCTGTCATCACACAATTCTCGTCGGATAATCCGATCGCGTGTATGAGGCTTTAAAATATCTTAATTGTTTTCTATGAGATGGCTAACGGTGAAAGTGATTTTTTTGCTCTGCGTTTCGGCAGCAAAGTGGCTAGTGATAGTTGCTCTTACTGCTTTCTATGAAATGTTGCGGCAATCGCTATGCTTAACTACAAATCGCTGAAGGAGAGCAGGTTGTTGCAGAGCACAACCCAATGCTGTAGCAAATCAGTAACTCTAGAAATTGTTCCCATGCCATTTTTTGATTTTGTATTTTTGCATGGGGTCCCCCTTAAAAATTAATTCCAGACCCCTATCCAGGACAAGGGACTGGTATAGTTTTTTTTTTTCTGCAGAACATTTGGCCTTGAATGATTCAAGAGGGGTGTCAGTATGCAGGTCTGGACCTGCGCCCTCTACTGTGTCCCTTCTTGCTGAGCCCCCCTGGGATGTTGGACAACCTTTTGACTGATCTTGCCTTGAACCTTGAACCCTTTGCTCCTCCCATGAACATTCTTTTTTTTTGTTCATCAGATTATTGAGCTCTCTCCAGGGAATATCTCACTCTTATCACTTCTGCTGCCATCCGTATTTCCGCTAACACTCATTATTGAACTTTGGCTTCGTACGTCAACTACCCTTCTGCTTGATCCCAACTAGTGATGAGCCGAACACCCCCGGGTTCGGTTCGCACCAGAACCCGCGAACGGACCGAAAGTTCGCACGAACATTAGAACCCTATTAAATACAATGGATGCGAACGTTCGGATTCTAAAGTGCTAATTATAACGACTATTATCCATGTTATTGTCCGAAACAGAGTTTGGGAACCCGGCTTCTGCACCAGGGGACATGTATCAATGCAAAAAGAAGTTTTAAAAACGGACGTTTTCCGGGAGCAGTCATTTTAATGATGCATAAAGTGAAAAAAAAAAAGTCAAATATTCCTTTAAATATTGTACCTGGGGGGTGTCTAAAGTATGCCTGTGAAGTCCCACGTGTTTCCCGTGTTTAGAACTGTCCCTGCACAAAATAACATTTCTAAAGGAAAAAAAAGCCATTTAAAACTGCTTGCGGCTTTAATGTAATGTCTGGTCCCGGTAATATGGATGAAAATCTTTAAGAAAAATGGCATAGCTACCCCATCAACCCCCCCCCCCCACCCCAGCCCATTACCAGCCCCTTTGGGTCTTGTATGGATATTAAGGGGAACCCCGCACACAAAATAAAAAAGGCCCTATATACTCTGAACAGCCGTATACAGGCAGTGCATACAAGACAGGGACTGTAGGTTTGTTCTTATGTAAAATATGTTTGTAATTTTGAACAGCTACATTGTTTAAGTGTAGCTCCAGCCCAAATACCTATTTTTAAGCTTTTTGGAAAACATAGGGAAGGGTTATCACCCCTGTAACATTTGTTTTGCTGTCTGTGCCCCTGTTCAGAACATTTCACCTCACTTTGCGTCCCAATGACAGCTGTTTTTGAAATGTGGTGTTTTTATTGAAACAAGGATTGGTGATAAAGCATCAGTAGAGAGGAGACACCTTTCTCCCATATTAATTCTTACAGGAGAGAATTTTCCTTCCAAGGGGTAGATTTCCTCTCACTTCCTGTTGTCTTCTTCCGTTTGCAAGTAGTAGTCGTTTGTAAGTTGGATGTTTGAAAGTAGGGACCTGCCGTATATACTCTGCAGAAATTGGCCCCTTAGGTGTTGGTGTTGGCACAACACTGTAAGCACTCACAGTTACTCTTAGTGGGTGCTGGAACGCCCTGCTGTCAACTATTATATCAGGAATTGTAATAACATATAATTGTTGAACAGTGGTAGTAAAAATTGGGCCTTTGATGGTGGTGCTGGTGCCACAACACTGTAAGGCCTGACAGTTACTCTTGGTGGGCGCAGCAATGGGCCCTGCTGTGAATTATTAGATCAATAATTATAATTGCATGCCCCTGTTGAACAGGGGCTGAAAAATTGGGCATTAGGCACTGGTGGATCAACACTGCAACCCCTCACAGATACTGTACTTGGAGCACAGCAATGAGGCCTGTTGCAAAGTATTGCATCAAAAATTGTAATTACACGCCCCTGTTAAACAGGGGCTGAAAAATTGGGCCTTAGCCACTGGTGGCGGCACCCATAAACCAAAATGATCTTCCAAGCTATCATCATTAATCGGATCATTGAGGAGGAGGAGGAGGATAGCCAGTCAACATAACAGCACAGGCACTCAGCATCAGCATCAGTCTTGAAGGGATGTGACATTTTAAAATCAATTAGTCTGTTATATCAGCATCAGGTGTGTGGTAGCTGGTGGTGATCCAAGACTGGTTCATCTTGATGAAAGTCAGTCGATCAACCGAGTCGGTGGACAGGCGCACCCTGTGATCCGTGACAAATCCTCCAGCAGCACTGAATGTGCGTTCTGAAAGAACGCTGGATGCAGGAGAGGCCAGTAGCTCAATTGCATACTGTGCAAGCTCTGGCCAGTGATCCATCCTCAAGACCCAGTAAGCCAGAGGATTTTCGGTGGGGAAGGTGTCCAAGTCTGACCTTGCCCCTAGGTATTCCTGCACCATGTATATCAGACGCTGGCGATGGTTGCTGGAACCGATCATACTTTGGGGCTGCGGACTAAAGAATTGTCTGAACGCATCGGTCAGACGGCCACCTTCCCCACCGCTCCTTCTTTGACTGCCCGAAGCCTCAGCAACTCGTTGTCCAGGACCAGGAGTTTGTAACCTCCCAGTCTCTGGGAACGCGTTGCACAGACCTTTCTGCAAGGCCTCCCGGAGTTGTCTCATCCTCTGCTCCCTCTGCGATGGTAAGATAAGGTCCGCAACCTTCCCCTTGTACCGTGGATCAAGGAGAGTGGCCAGCCAGTAATGGTCCCTCTCCTTGATCCGAAGAATACGAGGATCCTTCCGCAGACTTTGCAGGATCAGGGAGGCCATGCAGCGTAGGTTAGCTGAGGCATTCAGTCCGGAGTCCTCTGGGTCACTAAGGACGACATGATCCGCAGCCACCTCCTCCCAGCCACGTACAAGTCCACTGGTTTCTTGGGACTGTAAATCATCCCTAAAAGACTGCTGCTGATGATGCTGAGTGCCAGCCTCCACCTCCATGCTGACACAATCCTCCTCCTCCTCCTCCTCCTCCTCTTCCTGTGCGATGGGTGGGACAGAAGGAACACTGTCTGGGTAAAGGGGGCCTTGAGAGGCAAGGAAGTCCTCCTCTTCCTGCCTCTGTTCTGCCTCAAGTGTCCTGTCCATTATTCCACGCAGCGTGTGCTCCAACAGGTGGACAAGAGGTACAGTGTCACTGATGCATGCACTGTCACTGCTCACCATCCTCGTGGCCTCCTCAAATGGTGCCAGGACAGTGCATGCATCCCTGATCATGCCCCACTGGCGTGGTGAAAAAAACCCAAGCTCCCCTGACCCTGTCCTGGTGCCGTAGTCGCACAGGTACTCATTGATGGCCCTCTGCTGCGTGTGGAGCCGCTGCAGCATGGCCAACGTTGAATTCCACCTGGTGGGCATGTCACATATAAGGCGGTTCTTGGGCAGGTTCAACTCCTTTTGCAGCTCAGCCAGGCGAGCACTGGCATTATAAGATCTGCGGAAATGCACACAGACTTTCCTGGCCTGCCTCAGGACATCCTGTAAGCCCGGGTACCTGCCCAAGAACCGCTGCACCACCAGGTTAAGGACGTGAGCCACACAGGGCACATGGGTCAGTTGTCCCTGTCGGAGGGCGGAGAGGAGGTTGGTGCCATTGTCGCAAACCACCATTCCTGGCTTAAGCTGGCGTGGCGTCAACCACCTCTCGGCCTGCCCCTGCAGAGCAGACAGGACCTCTGCCCCAGTGTGGCTCCTGTCCCCCAAACACACCAGCGCAAGCACGGCATGGCATCTTTTTGCCTGCGTACTTGCGTAGCCCCTTGAACGCCTACGGAGCACCGCTGGTTCCGAGGACAAAGCACAGGAAGAGGCCATGGAGGAAGAAGAAGAGGAGGGGGTGGAGGAGAGAGGTGTGTCACAACCAGTAGTAGCATTTTGCAGGCGTGGAGGTGGAACAACCTCCAACACTACTGCACCTTGTCCTGCATCCTTCCCAGCTGCCAAAAGAGTGACCCAATGGGCCGTGAAAGAAAGGTAACGTCCCTGTCCATGCCTGCTGGACCATGAGTCAGCGGTAATATGCACCTTACCGCTGACCGCCCTGTCCAGCGAGGCCAAGACATTGCCTTCCACATGCCTGTAGAGAGCCGGAATCGCCTTCCGTGAGAAAAAGTGGCATTTGGGAACCTGCCACTGAGAAACCGCACATTGCACAAACTCACGGAAGGGGGCCGAGTCTACCAACTGAAAAGGCAGCAGTTGAAGCGCTAGCAATTTAGCCAAGCTAGCATTCAACCGCTGGGCATGTGGATGGCTGGGAGTGAACTTCTTTCGACGGTCCAGCAGCTGGGGCAGGGAAATTTGCCTGCTAGAATCGGACGTCGGTGTACTGCTAGCAGAGTGGCCGCAAGTACTTGGCTGTGACACACCTAATTCTACACCTTCATTCCTCTCAGTGCAGGTTTCAGAGAGGACTGAAGGTATAGTGGGGTTGGAGATCCCAGCTGATGCGGTGCAAGGAGAGGTCCGCTTTGTTCTTTGGTGTGGGTCTTTAAGGTAGGCTTGCCAACGAGCTGCATGGCAGGTCAACATATGTCTGATCAAGCATGTGGTGCCCAAGCGGCTGATGTTTTGGCCACGCGATATACGCTTGAGACATATGTTGCAAACAGCAGCTGTGCGATCTGATGCACTCGCCTCAAAAAAGGCCCACACCAAAGAACTTTTTGAATGACGGGCAGAGGCAGCGCCCTGCACAGGCGGAGCTCTGCGGTGTGATTCCGTCGGTGTGCTGCCCATACGCTGGCCACCCAAGGGCATCCTGCCTCGTTGGAGATGTGCCTCCTCCTCATCCTCCTCCTCCTCCTCCTCTCTCCTATTAGGCACCCACGTGGAGTCAGTGACCTCATCATCCCCTCCCTCCTCATCACTGGAGCCAATCTGGCAGTATGCTGCAGCTGCTGGAGCATGACTGCCAGATTGGTGTCCTTCTTGAGCATCCCCTCTCTCTGCTCTCACGCTACTGCCTTCCTCTATCTGGGTATCATCATCAGATCCTTCGAAACGCTGGGCATCCTCCTGGAGCATGTACCCAACACTGTGCTCAAACAGTTCGGGGGACTCCTCAGGAGGAGGACATGGTGGGTCTAGGGAAGGATTGACTAATAAAGATAATGATACCAGAGAAGAGGACGCTTTGGCAGCTGCTTTGCCAGTACCCTGAGCCTGGGTGAGAGAGGATGAGGAGGATGAGGTGGGCTTGGTCATCCACTCTACCAAGTCTTCGGCATGATGTGGCTCAACATGTCCAGCTGCCGAAAAGGACAAGCGTGTCCCATGGCCATGTGCTGATGACAATGCACCGCGTCCACGACCAGCACTGTTGCCCCCAGACACAGAGCTTGCTTGCCCTCTTTTTTTGCCTCCTGACTGTCTGCCTCTCCTTGTTTGCCTTCCAGACATTTTAATGGATGGCCTGCAGGGAGATGGGAAAAACAGCAATAAGGGCTACCTTCAGGTGTATACTGTGCAGGAGGCTTAGCAACAATGACACTGACACTGTCCCCTGCCTATCCTTCTCTGTCCCTAAACACAAGGATTTCAAATATGGTTCAGCAAGATTGGTTTAGCACAGAATAGCACACTGATAGTTTCCCTCACTGTCCTTTTCTGTCCCTACAAACAAGATTTAGCACAGAATAGCACACTGATAGTTTCCACGAGTGTCCTTCTCTGTCCCTAAACTCAAGGATTTCAAATATGGTTCAGCAAGATTGGTTTAGAACAGAATAGCACACTGACACTTTCCCTCACTGTACCTCTCTGTCCCTAAACTCAAGGATTTCAAATATGGTTCAGCAAGATTGGTTTAGAACAGAATAGCACACTGACAGTTTCCCTCACTGTCCTTCTCTGTCCCTACAAACAAGATTTAGCACAGAATAGCACACTGATAGTTTCCACGAGTGTCCTTCTCTGTCCCTAAACTCAAGGATTTCAAATATGGTTCAGCAAGATTGGTTTAGAACAGAATAGCACACTGACACTTTCCCTCACTGTACCTCTCTGTCCCTAAACTCAAGGATTTCAAATATGGTTCAGCAAGATTGGTTTAGAACAGAATAGCACACTGACAGTTTCCCTCACTGTCCTTCTCTGTCCCTACAAACAAGATTTAGCACAGAATAGCACACTGATAGTTTCCACGAGTGTCCTTCTCTGTCCCTAAACTCAAGGATTTCAAATATGGTTCAGCAAGATTGGTTTAGAACAGAATAGCACACTGACACTTTCCCTCACTGTACCTCTCTGTCCCTAAACTCAAGGATTTCAAATATGGTTCAGCAAGATTGGTTTAGAACAGAATAGCACACTGACAGTTTCCCTCACTGTCCTTCTCTGTCCCTACAAACAAGATTTAGCACAGAATAGCACACTGATAGTTTCCACGAGTGTCCTTCTCTGTCCCTAAACTCAAGGATTTCAAATATGGTTCAGCAAGATTGGTTTAGAACAGAATAGCACACTGACACTTTCCCTCACTGTACCTCTCTGTCCCTAAACTCAAGGATTTCAAATATGGTTCAGCAAGATTGGTTTAGAACAGAATAGCACACTGACACTTTCCCTCACTGTCCTTCTCTGTCCCTACAAACAAGGTTTAGCACAGAATAACACACTGACACTCTCCCTACCTATCCTTATTTGTCCCTAAACACAAGGAATCCAGGATTAGTAAAGGAAAAAAAAAATGACACTGTCCCTGCCTATGCTTCTCTTTCCCTGCTCCGGAACACACTACACAAGGCCGACGCGCTGGCGGCCTTTTATAGTGTGGGGCGTGTACTAAACCCCCTCAGCAATAATTGGCCACAGGCATCCTGCCTGTGGCCAATCATTGCTCTCCTCGCTGCCGGCGCTGTGATTGGCCAAGCATGCGGGGTCACAGTGCATGCTTGGCCAATCACAGCGCCTGGATGACACTGCGATGGCGTAGTGCATTGTGGGCCGTTCGCGTCACTCGAATTTGGCGCGAACGGCCCAAATCGTTCGTTCTTCGTCGAACGATCGAACAGCCGATGTTCGAGTCGAACGTATGTTCGACTCGAACACAAAGCTCATCCCTAATCCCAACCTGTGATCACTTGTCCTTGGCTTGTTTACTGACCTTGGCTTGTTTACTGACTACACTTCTGCTTGATCCCTACCTGCTATATCTGCTACTGGACCCTAGCTGGTTCACCTCCTGGTGGGGTGATCACGAGGATGCGACCTGGCACACATCTACACCATCAGGAGCTCTGGTGAACAACTGTTAGTGCTTACACTCCACACCGCGGGTGAACTCGTGCCATCTGCCAGGGTAACCTCCTGCTGCACTCATCCAGCTGGTCAGTGGGCAACACTCTTCTGCTATATTTACTGGTCCCCAAGCCTGACCCTTGACAGTGACAAGAAGAGATGCATGCTTGCTGCCCCTTAACCACTTCAGCTCCGGAAGGTTTTACCCACCACTTCCTGACCAGGTAACTTTTTGCGATATGGCACTGCATTGCTTTAACTGACAATTGTGCAGTTGTGCGACGATGTACCCAAATAAAATTGATGTCCTAATTAAAATGGATGTCCCTGCATCAAATTTGCATAGTAGAAGATTGTGACCAGCTCTCTATGTAGTCGGTTCACACATCTCTGCAGCGACTCCGGTGCGAATTACACAGGAGTCCTGTGCGTCTTTTGGTCCGTTTCAGGTCTGAATTCAGCCAAAAATTCGGGTGGATCGGGGGGGGGGGGCAAGGGGTCAATTGCCCCCCTGAGAAAATAGTGAGCAGGCTGGGCTGATGCTGACCCCCCATCAGCCGTTGCTGACAGGCTATGTGAAGGGACACGGGCAGAGCCGCAGCTGCAGGGGATTTCCACCCCTCCTTTTCCTCCTTGAGCCGAGCAGCTCTCATTCACCCGGCAATGCCTGCTCTTATTGGCTACATTCAGGGCCAATCGCTGGGAAACTATTAAGAGAGGATTATGGGACATGTAGTCCTGGATACCAGCAGGCCCAGGACGATTCCCTGAGAGTGCACTGCAGCCCCCAACATGCCGAGCGGGAGGAGGAGGGGGAAGAGGAAGAGGGGAGAGAGGACTGTGAGAGGAGAAGAGGAACCATGAGGCTGTCGGGTGTAAGGAGCCAGTGATTCTACTATATATTCCCCAAGGTAAGAACTTAACTCCAGGTGGGGGTATGAGGGGGGGTGAAGGCTTCCATAGAGGTACAGGACATTATCACTGGCTGCTCCCACTCTGTCCTCCCCTCCACCTTGCTGCATCCACCCTGTCCTCCCCTCCACGTGGCTGCATTCACCATGTCCTCCCCTCCACCTGGCTGCATTCACCATGTCCTCCCCTCCACCTGGCTGAATCCACCCTGTTCTCCCCTCCACCTCGCTGCTCCCACTCTGTCCTCTCCTCCACTTGGCTGCTCCCACCCTGTCTTCCCCTCCACCTGGCTGCTCCCACCCTGTCTTCCCCTCCACCTGGCTGCATTCACCATGTCTTCCCCTCCACCTGGCTGCATTCACCATGTCTTCCCCTCCACCTGGCTGCATTCACCATGTCTTCCCCTCCACCTGGCTGCATTCACCATGTCTTCCCCTCCACCTGGCTGCATTCACCATGTCCTCCCCTCCACCTGGCTGCATTCACCCTGTCCTTCCCTCCACCTGGCTGCTCCCGTCCTGTCCTCCACCTGGCTGCATCCACCCTGTCCTCCCCTCCACCTGGCTGCATCCCCACTGTCCTCCCCTCCACCTGGCTGCATTCACCCTGTCCTTCCCTCCACCTGGCTGCTCCCGTCCTGTCCTCCACCTGGCTGCATCCACCCTGTCCTCCCCTCCACCTGGCTGCATCCACCCTGTCCTCCCATCCACCTGGCTGCATCCACCCTGTCCTCCCCTCCACTTGGCTGCATCCACCATGTCCTCCCCTCCACCTGGCTGGTCCCACCCTGTCCTCCCCTTCACCTGGCTGGTCCCACCCTGTCCTCCCCACCACCTGGCTGAATCCACCCTGTCCTCCCCTCCACCTGTCTGCATCCACCCTGTCCTCCCCTCCACCTGGCTGCATCCACTCTGTCCTCCCCTCCACCTGGCTGCATCCACCCTGTTCTCCCCTCCACCTCGCTGCTCCCACTCTGTCCTCTCCTCCACTTGGCTGCTCCCACCCTGTCCTCCCCTCCACCTGGCTGCATCCACCCTGTCCTCCCCTCCACCTGGCTGCATCCACCCTGTCCTCCCCTCCACCTGGCTGCATCCACCCTGTCCTCCCCTCCACCTGGCTGCATCCACCCTGTCCTCCCCTCCACCTGGCTGCATCCACCCTGCCCTCCCCTCCACCTGGCTGCATCCACCCTGCCCTCCCCTCCACCTGGCTGCATCCACCCTGCCCTCCCCTCCACCTGGCTGCATCCACCCTGCCCTCCCCTCCACCTGGCTGCATCCACCCTGTCCTCCCCTCCACCTGGCTGCATCCACCCTGTCCTCCCCTCCACCTGGCTGCATCCACCCTGTCCTCCCCTCCACCTGGCTGCATCCACACTGTCCTCCCCTCCACCTGGCTGCATCCACACTGTCCTCCCCTCCACCTGGCTGCATCCACTCTGTCCTCCCCTCCACCTGGCTGCATTCACCCTGTCCTCCCATCCACCTGGCTGCATCCACCCTGTCCTCCCCTCCACTTGGCTGCATCCACCATGTCCTCCCCTCCACCTGGCTGCAACCACCCTGTCCTCCCCTTCACCTGGCTGGTCCCACCCTGTCCTCCCCACCACCTGTCTGAATCCACCCTGTCCTCCCCTCCACCTGTCTGCTCCCACCCTGTCCTGTCCTCCACCTGGCTGCATCCACCCTGTCCTCCCCTCCACCTGGCTGCATCCACTCTGTCCTCCCCTCCACCTGGCTGCATCCACCCTGTTCTCCCCTCCACCTCGCTGCTCCCACTCTGTCCTCTCCTCCACTTGGCTGCTCCCACCCTGTCCTCCCCTCCACCTGGCTGCATCCACCCTGTCCTCCCCTGCACCTGGCTGCATCCACCCTGTCCTCCCCTCCACCTGGCTGCATCCACCCTGTCCTCCCCTCCACCTGGCTGCATCCACCCTGTCCTCCCCTCCACCTGGCTTCTCCCACTCTGTCCTCTCCTCCACCTGGCTGCATCCACCCTGTCCTCCCCTCCACCTGGCTGCTCCCACTCTGTCCTCCCCTCCACCTGGCTGCAACTACCAATACTTTTTCAAGACACTGTGTATTTATATGTGTGTATATATAATTGTGTATATGTGTGTGTATATATAATTGCATTTTATAGTTGGCCCCATACTTTTGTCCCTGTCCTCCCATGTGCCCCCCTAAATATGAAAGCTGGAGACGCCACTGTCTCTCACCGCCCCGCTGCATCACTGCATTTCTGCATCTAAAAGAAGACTGCCATTACTGTGCAGGCGCGGGCAGCAGAGAGATGACATCATTTCCCACTGCCCGCCCTCACTCTGGGACAACAGGGATACTGTCACTGGCCACTGGCAGTGACAATCTGCATCTTGTGACAGGCAACTGTGGCAAGTGACAAGCCCCATCTGAAGGTAAGTGACGTGGCAAGTGACACACTCAGGGCTCCCACTGACTCTGCATTATGGTGAGTTGAACTATTTCATTTTATATTACAATGTAATAATAGAAATAATGCCCTTCAATCATCCTGACACCATATTAACCATGGTGTCAAGATGATTGAAGCGCCAACACCAGCCATTGCCACGACAAATTGCCCACAAAATTTTTGGCAGTGCCCCTCCCGAGATTAGACTCTGGATCCGCCCCTGTACCAATGGTAGCATATTGATTATTAATCTAATTATCTGTTACAGAAATCAATAGAACATAATGATAGGCTAAAAACATTAAACACATTTTATTTTTATGAATGCTTTTGTGGCCATCACATCAAATAAACTCTTCATTATGATTCACCAATGTATGACCCCATTTATCAAACTGAAGCATATCACATGCTCGTAAGTCAATATCAGTAACAGAAAGACGGACTGTCAGGATTTCCTGATAGTTTGCAGCAGATAAACTTTTGTGCATTTAAAAAAACACATTGTTTTTGACCTTTATATAACGAAAGAGTAAATACAAAAATATTTGGTCTGTTTATAAAGGCAAAGGTGAAACATTAATAAACCACAGCAGTCATGACACATTGTTCTGAGTTCTCGAACCAGAGGAAAGGTAAAATCTTGATTTCTGGCTTACGAGAACTGGGTATCATTGCTGTTTACATTGCCACATTCTGTATACGGTATGTAAAGAGCTTTTAATATCATTCAAGGATAAAGGGGCCAGAGTTTCAAACATTGGAAAGAAGAACTGAGTATATAGAAAATAAGGACAATTTTTTTTTTCTTCTTCTTTCTGTAAGAGCTAAAATTCCTGACTGTATTTTTTTGTTCTTTTTGTATTTGTGTTTGAAATGGCAATAAAAAGTAATTAAAAAAATAAAATAAAAATAAGGACAGTGTATTATTGATAGGTACAGAAAAAGCCTTGTGTGACTTCATATCACAGGAAAATATCTGCCATCTGCTGCACAGGAAATTACATAAATGTTATATATTACATTTGTAGCTGTAGGAAATTTTGATATACTTGTTAGTTAATTAATTAGCAGTCTTGTCACATAAATACAAAACTAAAAATGTATAATCATCCATCATGATATGCATATTAGAAAGTTATACTGTTACCTTATCTATCAAACAAATAACAATCTTTCCTAAAACTCAGCCATGGGCTGCGTATCATTTCCAAAATACTCAATACAAATTTTTACGATAGAACAGTCTCCCACTGTACCTCTTCTCGTCACAAGAAGTACTTATACTTGTCTGTCCTTCAACCTGGAAGAGTATTCATAAAGGGTTTTATTCATAAAAAAAAAAAAAAAAATAGCATAGTTAGGCTCCATGCACACTGGACGCTAAAATAATCTTATACAAACGCCAGTAGCTTTGCAGTGAGTCTTTCAACATTTTTTAACCTTTTTGCAATAGCGTTAATTAGTGTTTTTTAGCGTTTTTCCACGTTAGCGTTTTTTAGAGGTTTTTTTTCCAATTTTTTTTTCTCAATAGATCAAAAATAAAAAATAAAACGCTGGTGAGCCACGTTTTTGAGCGTTTATTTACGTTTATCAGCGTGTATGAGCGTTTATAAGCGTTTGGCGTTTTTTGTGGTCAGAAAAACGACTCCTGAACGTGATTTTAGGAAAACAGCCCATAAACTCCACTGCTGATAAATGTCCAAAAACGTCCATGTGTACATGGACACATAGGATAACATAGAAGGGAGTTTAAGGGCTTTTTAAAAAAAAAAGCCCAAACTCCAAAAAACTTCCGTTTATGAGCTCCAGTGTGCATGGAGCCTTACTTGTCCAGTAAATCTGCAAACACATTTGTTCTGTGCGAATTGGTCAAAACGCATGTTTATTCGCCTATTTTCTCTCCTGAACAAATGTGTTTTTAGTATTTGCAGCAATATAAACATAGAGAGTACATATGTTTTTGTAACAAGAGATACAATGTAACAATTCTGGAAAAGGCTAGAGGGAATATGCAAATAAATGTAACCATTGGTATTCATATAACTATATGTATTTCCTATGCTTCTCAACCTCATCTAGTGGCCACACTGCAAATAGTAAAAGAACATTTCTTCAAAAGAGAACATAGCCTAAACAGTTTAGATTTTTTGCCCAAGTCGCACAGAATGAATGTACATGCAGCTTAACTTGGTTCAGCCTGCAGTCAGTGAAGCCTAGAACATCCCAAAATAATCATACACTGCTCCACTGACTACATAGGAGCCAAAAAAAAAATGTACCTGACCTTTTTAGCAACCTATCTAGGAGGGTGCTACATTTAAAAGGCACAATAAACCTAGACGCCAGGTAAACAGCTAAACATAATGCTGAAATATATATATGACAGCCATAGGTGTGCGCCGCCTATGTATTAGGCCCCTTTCACACTGGAGCGGGCAGGTGCGGTGGCGGTATAGCGGCGTGATTTTCAGCGCCGCTATACCGTCGTTATCACCGCGGTATGCGGCCGCTAGCGGGGTGAATTTAACCCCCGCTAGCGGCCGAAAAAGGGTTAATACCGCCCGCAAACCGCGGCTATTGCCGCGGTTTGCGGGCGGTATTACCGTGGTGTCCCATTGATTTCAATGGGCAGCCGCGGTAAAGAAGCGGTGAACACACCGCTCCTTCACCGCTGTAAAGATGCGGCTAGCAGGACTTTTGGAGCGGTCCTGCTAGCGCACCGCTTCAGTGTGAAAGCCTTCGGGCTTTCACATTGAAGAATACAGGGCACGATTTTTTCAGGCGGTATAACAGCGCTAATATTAGCGCTAAACCGCCTGAAAAACGTGCCAGTGTGAAAGGGGCCTTAGGGTGTCCACCCTAAAGCTCAAACACACACACACACGTGTGTCTATATATATATATATATATATATATATATATACATACATATATATGGCCCTGGGACATTGATCTCCCTGCTGGCACAGAGAAGAACATAACCACTTTTCTTTTGGCAGAGGGAGATATTTCCCATCTTCCTGGCGGCACACAGAGTGATAATGCTAATGCGCATGGGGTGATTAGGGTGTGCCCAGGCACACTCGGCACACCCTATGTGCATGCCTATTTTGACAGCTGTTTTTCCTGCAAAAGGGTTGTTTTTTTTGTCCCCATCCAATACTGAAATTTACACCACCAAGACAACACAGCAAGATTGGTAATTTGACCTTTTCTACTTACTTAGGTAATACAGTTTGGATTGGACAGTGATACAGGAGCAGCAGTCTCATTCTAATTTCTCCTTCTGTCAGCATGTTTCTTGTCAGCACATGTGATTGGACCCTTGTATTGCCCTCCCCTCACCTAGTCTGTTGTACATATAATTGCAGGAGACCAAGCCAAATTCAGGGATTATACCATTATGCCTAAAATATAGATATCATGATTTTTTTTTTTTATAAATAGCTGCAATTAATAATGTGTTTAATATTTTACCAGGGTTCGGTGTTTAGCACTCTGCATTAAAGCAGAAAAAATGAATGATAAAACAGTTAAAGCTTTGTCAGCATGGACAGGTAGGGCTTTGTGTGTAATGTCCATTTACTCTACTTTATGTCAGCATTCTGTTATCTACTGCAGCTACAGCACATGCAAAAAATTTCACTGGGTCACTGGGATTGTACTTTCAGAAAAGTTTGCTATGTAAAATCTGCCTCTCTGTAATCTTCGACTCATCAGTTACATTCAGCCTTCCAAAGCAGGTTTAAATCTGATTGGTGCATGTGAGATAATAAATGCAGTGGGTGTATTTGCAAGAAATACCTCTACTGCAACAAAGGTATGCGTTCTTAGATGATGGACATAGTCAAGGACCCCTGTGCAAGAATTATATACCCCTTTACCAAATACATACCCGTTGTGACTGGTGACACAGTTCCTTGGTGTATAGAAAACTATACTTGATATCTCTTTGAGCAATCAATCACTTTGCTGCCCTCTTTTTTTTTATATTATTAGTGTGGGCTTTTTTGTCTTTTATTTGAGGTCAATGGTCACTTTTAGCTGCTGTCCCATATTTTTTTTTTTTTATGCAAGGCTTCCCTTTAAAAAATATATATTATGTTTCAGGGGTAGTATTTTGAGGGTTTGATTTACTTTGAGGCTATATTGTTTTTTTACTGTATGTTGATAAGGCCTTAATTTTAGGGTGTTGTGGAGATTTTTATGAAGATGTAGTTAATATGTATTGTCATAGTGTCACCCAGTGTTAGTACTTCCGCAACCCGCTCTAAAGAGCTGACTGGGGCAGTCTGAGGCTGGTTGAATCGCGTCTGGTAGGGGAAAACGTCTTGAGGTTGGAGTGTGATGTTTGCAGGGTGCGGATATGTCCGCCGACGGGGGCCCTCTGTGCATTAGCATGGACGATCATTGAGGAGGGGATATGCTCGCTCTGCAACGACATCATTGGTTATAAGCGGATAGGCGCTCTTGTCTCTTCTGTGTCTGATCAACATTGATTGGGATTCGTAGCGTGCGTCTGCAGATAGCCTCCCTCCCCCATTCAATAATAGTATAATCTGAATATGCGTTATTCTATGGAATAGCGCAGAATAAGGATTCCTATCAACGGTAATATGAGAACGTTGTCAGAGCCGGGGAGAGCGTCCATGTTTTAAAGCAATACGGCTTTGTTTGCTGGGAGCATGCGCGCTCTCCCTGCATGGACACGCCCATAGGACTTTAGCCATTATGTTATTGTATTATTGTATTCTTTAAGCTATATTTCTTGAGTGGTATTCATGTACTGAATTGTATGGGACACCCTGTTGGAAGGGATGTCCTTGTATTGTCATTTTCCCTGTGTGAAGGTCACATGCTGTGACATCACTTCCTGTTGGTAACTTCTTTAGTGAAGATCACATGCTGTGACATCACTTCCTGTTGGGATTTTAATAAAAGAGCGAGAGACACTGCTCCCAGGCAGTCATGCTGGTATGCTGAGATGAGAACAGAGCTGGCTGTGTGATGCTTGCTTCAGGTTATGGATGGGATTTTTTTTCTATTTTTAATGAATTCCAGTTTGGGGTGCTCAAAACAAAGCATTCACTGACCATCTGTTCTTGGAGCTGCTTTTTTGTCTGCAACACACCATTGCATCATTGCAAATGCAAGAACAGTGTGCATCTAAATCACCTTGCGATAAATAACTCCTTTTCAAAGCACCCCCGATCCCTATTAATAAAATAAAAATTAGGAATACACTAGTTAGGCCTATTATCCCTGATTAAAGCTGCCCCGCTGCTGGCCCATTTTACACTGTTGTATCCTCTGCAGTAACTTAATTCTTGTAAAAAAAATCCCAGCCTGTACTCTTTGTCGCTAGTAAATTTGGCACAAGCTTTGCTTAATAAAATGGTCCAGCTGCTGGCCAATTTTGCAATTACTGTATCATCTACGGTTTATTAATTGTTGTGGTAGAACACCTACCTTCACCCTTTTGGAGGAATTCATAAAGGGTGTTATACATAGCACTAAACGTGTTGCAGGCCACTTCACTTTTGATTGCCACCACAGTCCAATAGTGGCTTTCATATAAAAAAAGTAAAAAGGACCTGATGGGGAACCAGCCTTTCATGTTTGGGTAATGACATCACCTGTATCCTCTTTACATTTACCTTTTCGGCCAGGAAATCTCCTGGACCACAGTAGAAAGGGGCCAGGGATACAGCACTGTATGGGAAGCTGTCACATACATTACAACTTCCCAGCATAGGCATGGCCCATTCTGAGCACTAGCATACCTCTGTACGCCAGCTTAGAGTTGCTCTTAATAACCGCCAGCTTCCTAATTTGAGAACTAGAATTAATTCTTTATCACTGCTATAGCGACAGATTCTTAAAGTTGCAGTAGTAAGAATAACCAGAATTTTCCGCACGTGCGTACAATGTTACTGAAACTGGTGCAAATTCTTGTCTGAATAAGGTGCAAGCAATTCTTAAGGTAAAAGTGCCTTTGTTTCTAGAAAGTTTTTGGCCTATTATCCCTGTATAAAACTGTCCTGCTATTAGACAATTTTTCTGTTCTGTATCATTTGCAGTATCTTAATTGTTGTAGTTTTGCCCTGTGCTCGTAGTCGCTAGAAAATTTGGGATTTGCCTTGGTATTTAAAATTGTCCTGCTGCTAGCAAATTTTAAACCACTGTGTTATCTGTGATCAAGGCCGGATTTACATCTCAGGAGCCTATAGGCAGAGAATTCTAAAGCGCCGCCCAACAAACAAATAATGCAAAAATTCCCCATCCTCACAGTCCAAATCCCTCTCCCATCACATACCTTTGCCCCCCAATCCTACCTTCCAGCTCAAATCCCCGCTCCTAGCACAATTCCTCTTTCCTTCCAAATCCCACCTCCTAGCATAAATCCCCCCCCCCACCAAATCCCAGCTCCTAGCACAAATCCCCACTCCTAGCACAAATCCTCTCCCTTAAACACCGACTTCTAGCTTAAATGCTCCCCTCAAATATCCACTCCTAGCATAAATACTCCCCCCAAATCCCCCTCCTAGTGTAAGTCCCCCCCAAATCCCTCCTCCTAGTACAAATCCTCTCCCCCCAACCCCTTGCCCCCCTCCTAGTACAACTCCTCTCCCTTAAATCACCACTCCTAGCATAAATACTCCACCCAAGTCCCTACTCATAATGTAAGTTTTTCCCCCAAATCGCCCCTCATAGTAAAAATCCTCTCCCCTAAATCCCCCCCTCCAAGCACAAATCCTCTCCCTCCTAATACAAATCTCCCCCCCCAAATCCCCCCTCCTAGCACAAATCCCCTCAAATCCACCCTCTTAGCACAATCCCCTCCAAATTACCCTTCCCAGCACAAATCCCTGCCCCCCTCCCCTGCTAGCACAAATCTTCCCCAATTCTTCCCCCAACACATATGTTTCCACCCCATTCCTCCTTCTAGCACAAATCCCCTGCATTATCCTTTCCTTCCTAACAAAAAAAAGCCTCCTCTCCAATCTTACAGGAGTAGTGAGGAGGTGCAGGCTCTCTGTGCCCCCCCAGACCAGCCCCCCATAAACATTGTACCCACGACTGCTGCAAGTCTTTACAGGAGAAGTGTCAGCTGGGATAACACTGCTTCTCCATACAGCAGATAAAACAGGATCCTCTTTGATCAGACAGTACACGGATTAATTATCCATCCCCTACCTCTTCCAAGGACTGGAAATGTGAGTAGGGGGCAGGTAGTCAAGCTGTTTACAATGCGATCTAAAAGGATCCTGTGTAAGCTGCAGTATGGAGGAGTGCTCCCATGACAGATGCTGGAAGAGCACTGAAACTAAGCCCACACCTACTACCAGCTCTCTTCTTGCTGACAATTCTCATGTCCGGACTTGCAGGGGGCTTGGGCACAATGTTCATTGAGGGGCTGGCTGGGAGGCACAACTGAAATCTGGGGGACGCAGCCCACCTTAGCACCACCCTAAATCTGGCCATGTACAGATGGGCGCCCCTCTAGGAAGGGCAATCGTAGGCACATGCCTACAGTGCCTAATGGGAAAGCCAGCCCTGTCTGTGATCTTTTAATTATTGTAGTAAAACACCTATACATCTATATTGTTTATCTCAGGTACATTTTGGCTAATTCAGCCTCATTAAAAATGTCCTTCTGTTGGCCAATTTTACATTGCTGTAAACCGGACAGCTGTAGAATAGTTTTGCATCAGCAAAAACAGGGACAGTCATAGCACACTACTGGCCAATTTGTATTTGCCTATCAAAGCGAGTCTTTTACCATTTGATAAAAAAGCATGTGTCATTGCTAAAACTACCTAAACAAGGACTTTTAATCAACCCCAAATAAATCAGATTGGGGTGCTGCAGCTAAATGTGATTCAAGCTATCTGTAAACAAAAAATAAAATCAATTGCACAGCCAAACATGTGCTGTCGCTGTGACTATCCATGAAAATCATACTGTTCTGTAACACTACGTGTAAAGCCTCGTACACACGGTCAGACTTCAAACAAACTTTTCCGTGGTTTTTAGTCCGAAGGGAGTTGACCGGGAACACCCATAGCATACACACGGCAGGACTTTTCTGCAAACTTTCCCAAAACTTTCCCAACATCACGTGGTTTTTCTGCTTTTTTCTGCTCTTTACCGCCACCCTTTGGTCACCTTCTGCTATTGTTGGTTGATTTTAACATTGGTTCTGGGCATGCGTATTTGTACTTCGGACAAAAGTCAGATGGATTTCTGTACACACGGTCGAACTTTGCACCATCGGACTTTAGTTGCCGAAAAGTTTGTCCGTTTGCAGAGCGAACTTTTGTCCGATGAAAACCGAAAAAGTTTGTCCGATGGAGCGTACACACGGTTGGATTTTTTGGAAAACTTGCTAATTTTGAAGTTTGTTGGCAAAAAGTACGGGCCTTAATTTAAAGGCATTCCCAAAGAGTGTTGTCTAAAGGATTTGTGTATTTTAAATGTTCTTAAACCCAAACCCCCCCCCCCCTTTTGCTGTGCTGTGTTTTTTTTTCCACCTGTTCATGTTCCCATTGTAATGTCCAGATTCCCATGCTTTTAGTGACAGGATTTTACTTATTAGCCCTAACAATTGCCAGAGTTTAACAATACCCCGCCCTGCCCTCATAGATTTTAGTGAGATTTGCCTCTAAAGCCCCGTACACACGGTCGGACTTCCATCGGACTTTTCCGTGGTTTTTTGTCCGAACGGAGTTGGTTGGGAACACCCATAGCATACACACGCTCTGACTTTTCTACAAACTTTCTTAAAACTTCTTACAACATCACGTGTTTTTTTCTGCTCTTTTCTGATCTTTACTGCCACCCTTTGGTCAACTTCTGCTATTGTTGGTTGATTTTAACATTAGCTGTTTTGTCCATCGGACTAAAGTCCGATTGGTTATCTGTACACACGGTCGGACTTTGCTCCATCGGACTTTTGTTGGGCAAAAGTTTGTCCGTTTGCAGACCCAACTTTTGTCCGATGAAATCCAAAACCAAACGAAAAAAGTTTGTCCGATGGAGCGTACACACGGTCGGATTGTTCGTCCAACTTGCTTAAAACGAAGTTTGTTGGGCAAAAGTCCGACCGTGTGTACGGGGCTTTAGTTCAGTTATGAAGAATTTCAAACATGATCCGCTAAACCCCTGCAAATTAAACAGAGGCAGATTAGCCAGTCAATAATTACAGGTTGCCGTGAATTTTCCTATTTTAATAACATATGACTTATTCAGTCTGAGAGGGTTACAAGAGTTTATCCCACCATACTAATATTGATCTGGTAGCCCTTGTTACAAATGTCAGAACTGCCAGGTCCTAAGTGTGGGACAGATAGAAAGCCTCACAGAAAAATAGATAATGCAATGGGAAATGACACATGCATGATAGCTCACTGAATTGAAATAAAATAATGATCTTTGAGAAAATGCTAATTTCATGAAAAAAATACCCACTAAAGTGCTTATCATATTTGGGAATTGAACATTTTTGGAAAAAAAATGATGAGATAAAACAATGAATGGAGTTGAAATAACTTTTCTATGTACCCCAAGTAAATTACTGTAGCCTAATAAGTCACTGTAGTACCACACTGCACTGCAATATCACATAATACTGTATCATGCCAATATAGCAAATTTTATAAATGGTCACAAGAAAATATTGCCCTGAAATAGAATCAAACAGTGCTTTATTGTATTGGGCCCCAAGATCTCAAAGGCCCCTGTGCACCTGCACAGGCTGTCCAGCTGGCATGTCCACCTATGGAAAGATGATAGATAGATAGATAGATACACTATATTGTCAAAAGTATTGGAACGCCCTGCATTTACACGCACATGAACTTTAATGGCATCCCAGTATTAGCCTGTAGGGTTCAATATTGAGTTGGCCCACCCTTTGCAGCTGTAACAGCTTCAACTCTTCTGTGAAGGCTGTCCACAAGGTTTAGGAGTGTGTCTATTGGAATGTTTGACCATTCTTCCAGAAGCACATTTGTGTGGTCCGGCACTGATGTTGGACAAGAAGGCCTGGCTCGCAGTCTTCGCACTAGTTCATCCCAAAGGTGTTCTATCAGGTTGAGATCAGGACTCTGTGCAGGCCAGTCAAGTTTGTCCACCCCAAACTCGCTCATCCATGTCTTTATGGACCTTGCTTTGTGCACTGGTGAGCAAATAATTTGGTGGAGGGTGTATTATGGAACTCTTAGGCCCCGTTCACACCTATGCAAATTGGTTGCGGCTTACACCGCATCCAATTCGCATAACATTATAAAATACATTGATTCCAATGAGGCTGGTTCACATATGTGCGATGCATTCGCACTGCACATTGCCTAAAAAACGTGTGCGTTCTCTAGGCATTGCGGTGCGGCTCAGGTGCGAATTAAGGCCCATTATGTTCTATGGGCACGCATCTGATTCGCACATGTGTTGTGTTCTGAACAGGGATCTTGAGGGGGAACTCCACGCCAAATGAAAAAAATAAAAAAAACGGCATGGGTTCCCCTCCAAGAGCATACCAGGCCCTTAGGTCTGGTATGGACTTTAACGGGAGCGCCTATGCCAAAAAAAACGGCGTGGGGGTCCCCCCCAAAGTCCATAGCAGACCCTTATCCGAGCCGTACCAGGCCGCATGCCCTCAACATGGGGGGTGGGTGCTTTGGGGCAGGGGGGGAGAACTGTGGCCCCCCCACCCCAAAGCACCCTGCCCCCATGTTGATGAGGACAGGGCCTCTTCCCTACAACCCTGGCCGTTGGTTGTTGGGGTATGCGGGCGGGGGGCTTATCGGAATCCAGGAGCCCCCTTTAATAAGGGGGCCCCAGATCCCGGCCCCCCACCCTATGTGAATGAGCATGGGGGGTACATCGTACCCCAACCCATTCACCTGGTGGAAAAAAAATGGCAATTAAAAACACTACACAGGTTTTTTAAGTAATTTATTAGTCAGCTCCGGGGGTCTTCTTCCGACTTCGGGGGTTTTCTTCCAACTTCGGGGGTCTTCTTCCAACTTCGGGGGGTCTCTTCCGACTTCCGACTTCGGGGGTCTCCGGTGTCATCTCTGCGCTCTCCGGTTCTTCTCTCGCTCTCCGGTTCTTTCTTCCTTCTGCCGGGCCTCCACTATCTTCTTCAAGCTCTTTTGCTAGCGGGGGCCCGGTCTTCTTCGTCGCCTTCTTCCCTCTTCTCTCCTGGAGATGTTGACTCGTCGCTGTCTCCGGCTGTAATGCCGTATGAGCGGAGCGCATTCACTTTTATAGGCAATAGACAATTTCATGCTCCCAACTTCATAGGAACTGTTTGGGGTGCACCAGTGCACAAAGCAAGGTCCATAAAGACATGGATGAGCGAGTTTGGGGTGGAGTAACGTGACTGGCCTGCACAGAATCCTGACCTCCACCCGATAGAACACCTTTGGGTTGACCTGGAGACTGCGAGTCAGGCCTTCTCGTTCACATCAGTGCCTGACCTTACAGATGCACTTCTGGAAGAATGGTCAAACATTCTCATAGACACACTCCTAAGCCTTGTGGACAGCCTTCCCAGAAGAGTTGAAGCTGTTATAACTGCAAATGTGGGCCAACTCAATATTGAACAATACAGACTAAGATTTAGTATGGCATTAAAATTCATGTACAGTGAAACCTCGGATTACGAGCATAATCCATTCCAGGATAATGCTCGTAATCCAAAGTACTTGCGTATCAAAGCGAGTTTCCCCATTGAAGTCAATGGAAACGAAAATTATTTGTTCCACATTGACTTCAATGGCATGCAATGCCGCATGCAGCCAGAGGTGGGAGGGGTGCCGGTGAGCCTCGGAAACGGACGGAAAGGCCAGAGGATACCTCGGCTGACCTCGGCAAACCTCAGAAAGGCTCAGAAACTGAGTATTTCCGTGTCTTTCCGTGTTTTTCCCAGCATTTCCGAACGGCTGCGATCGGCGCCGTTTGGCTCCGCTCGGCTCCGGCACCCCATTCACCTCAGGCCAAACACAGTGCTGCACACCGCTTTGGCCTGAATCCTGCTCGTTTTGCGAGACAACACTCGCAAACAGAGTTAGGATTTTTTCAAATACAGCGCTCGTATTGCGAAACGCTCGTTAACCGCGTTACTCGCAATCCGAGGTTCCACTGTACGTGTAAAGGCAGGCATCCCAATACTTTTGACAATATAGTGTAGAAAGATAGATAAAGGTTCGCCATGTAACTTTTTTTTTTAATTGAATTTGGAACAGGCTCATATATAGCAATTATCTTTCGGATAAAGTCTGTGTCTTGCAAGAACATGACAAAATCCATCTTATTATTTAATTTCACCACTATGACTCTGTAGTGTTCCCATGCCAGCATCTATAAACATGCCCCTGAGTCTGATCTGTGAGCTCTAAACTCGTACAAGTCTCTGCCATATTACCTTTAAAAGTTACTTGCAGTTCTCGATGCATGTTTCTCTTGAGTGTCGTTATCTAAAAATCCAACATGAAACCAATTTGTGTTTATTGTAAAATCTGGAATGGGATTTTAACAGTAGCATTTTATTTTTGTCCTTACAAAAAAAGAACAGATTGTTTCGACAAATATCCATGAGGAATGTAATCTAGAGAAGATACACAGGAACAATGGTTTAAATCAGTGTGTACAACATAAATCAGCCTACAAGCTGTGTGAAGGCTGTTGCTGTTCCAGGAAAGCAGGCTTAGCATTCGTAGATTAAATCATTCTCAATCTTTTGAATCAGTTCACTTCTGAAGTGGGCTTGGATTGATCATATTCTTGCCAAAAGCATATATAGTGTTCTTAAAACTTTAAGATTGCTTTAGGTATATTTTGAATACTGTTCTCTACATGAATAGAACAATAGGGGTTCACAGCTCAAAAACATATACGGAGAAAATAGCCCAATCCAAATATTGATTTTGTGTTTTTTTTTTTTCCCTTGAAAATGGCCCTACACCTTAGAAACTCTGCTAATGCCTAGGAAATACAAACTTCAATAGATTGTATCACACTGCCACATAAATAACAGGGATTCTGGCAATAGGTCTCCTACTATTCTGTTATGCATGGGCATCCCTCCCAACTTTTTGAGATGGGAATGAGGGACACCTATCAGAAAAAAGTATGCAGGCATAGGACACACCCCTTGCCACGCCCCCTTAACCTCCTTAGCGGTAATCCCGAGTGTGGCTCGGGGGGAATTTTTACTACCAAAAGCGGTAACCCCGAGCCACACTCGGGATCGCATCGTAGTATTCAGGGAAAGTTACTTACCTTGTCCCCTGGATCCTGCGATGTCTCCTGCTGTGTCTACGAGCTGTCTCCTCCTCCGCTCGATTCACAGTGCCCGAGTGCCGAGCTCCGTTCCCTGCGAGCATTGCAACGCATGGGGACGGACTACGGCGCCAAATTCAAAAAATTAAAAACACAATATACATACGATGTCTCCCCGCTGTGTCTACGAGCTGTCTCCTCCTCCGCTCGATTCACAGTGCCCGAGTGCCGAGCTCTGTTCCCTGCGAGCGTTGCGACGCACAGGGACAGAGTACGGCACCAAATTCAAAACACAATATACATACAGTACACTGTAATCTTACAGATTATAGTACTTGTATAAAATAATTACACACCCCCATTGTCCCTAGTGGTCTGTCCAGTGTCCTGCATCCAGTTTTCTATTGTAAATACAGTTTTTTCTGCCTGGAAACTGGAGATTGTCCATAGCAACCAAAAAGTGTCCCTTTACGTCAAAAGTGGTTTTAGACCAGCTAGAAAACAGCGATAATAAATTAGAATCACTTGCAGAATTGAGCGATAGCGATTTGTGGGGAAATTCGTCATCAAACACTGAAAGTAATGACAGCGACAATTCTGTAACTGAGCAAATTTCAGTGTTTTTGATTTGATTACATTATTGAATCATTTTTATTATTATTATATTATTATTTGTAATAATTATTTTAGTTATTTATTATATTATAATTAATGATTTTATGTTTCAAACTTTATCATACCCGGGATGTCTACTAGACTCTTGTTTGGACAGATTTAAGTGAGTTATTCCTAAGAATTGCAGGCCTACAATATAAAACACCAAATTTCCATGCAAAACAATTGTACCGCTTTGAGCATCAAAAATCTGACATAATCATACCGCCAGGGAGGTTAAAGGAGAATTGTACAAAAAAACAAGATTGGTTAAACCCACAAGTGCTTTTTTTTACCACTACTATTCCTTTATATTGGCTTTTGGAATTTACAAATGCAGCAATTTAGATATCAGGTGAAAGGTTTAGCTCTGGAAAACACTTTTTGATATATAAAAGGTGCATTTTATATACAACTATATAGATCAGACCAATAATGAGGGAAAAATTAGGAGGAATGAGGGACAGAGGGACGTTGTTTCAAATCAGGGACAGTCCCTCAAAATCAGGGACAGTTGGGAGCTATGCATGGGTGAAGGATGCTTCCTTTAAAACACACATTTGCATTTCACATACTAAATGTGAGTATAAAGGATTTGAATGAGGGTGTATAGGGCAAGATTTCCCTTCTATTTTTATCCATGTGGATTCCAGATAGGAAGTGAGGAAATGGGGCCATCTAGACAGGAAAATACAAGCAGCAGTATAAATACGGCAGTGGTTCTAGCGTTTCCTACACTACATAAGAAGTATTTTTTTTGCTGTCCCTGTCTTTGTTGAAGAGATTTTCTATCACTTCCTTTTTTACAACCCACCTATTAAGACAGAAATAAAGGGGGATCTCCTCAGACAGAAATGGTCTTGAACCCTTCCCCACAGTTGCGATTCAACCATGCTGTAAATAAAGATATTGTAGCAAGACATTTTATACTGAGATCTTCAATATGCAAATGACACCCTCAGCAAAACTGATAAAACAACAATTCAATGGTGGTTGGTATTATAGTGTGTAGCGGGGGTTCCAAATTTAGGGACTGCTTTGCCAAATTTAAGGGTGAATCGAGTGGGGGTTGGCTCAAATCTTTTCAATTTGTTGGACTCTGTCTTGTTGCTATTTCACCTGGTGTGCAGTTCCCCTAAGAAGTATGGGTGGCGCTGTCATCTATACTCGGGTTTGAACCACAGGTGATAGGGCAGCGATTTGGTGTCTCCTCTCGGCAGCCGTACAGTGGATGTGGTGGACCTGCTGGGCATGCCGGGAGGGGGTACAAAAAGGGGCAGACGCGGTGGAGCGAGGGTTGTTGTTGTAGTTGCCATAGCAGGGACCTGTACCTGGGGGAAGGTATTGTGTGGAGTCCAGTTTCGAGTGCATGGCCCTCCAGGCCATGGGGCCACGTTCACTTCAGTCCCAGGCACCTTTAGTCCTGGGACTGCAACTTCAGCCCTGGGCCCAGCACCTTTAGCTGGAGCCCACTTTGGGAGGAAGAATCCTGCCGCCTTGCGAGGGGACCGTTGTTACGGACATATATGTCTCGCTTAAATGCTTAAAATAAGTGATTAAAAACCTTTTGTCTATATAAAATGAAATCAAACGATAGCGGTGGGAAAAGAGAAAACAATGACATTTATTTATACAGAAACGATACCACCTAATAGCAAGGTGATACCAATGTTACACGATACATAATAGGAATATTGCTATGACAAACATGATAATACCTATGATGAAGATGATACCGATGTTACATGATAATACCAATAGGAACAAGAGAGCAAAAGAGAAGTAAGATTCTTCTTAAAAATGGGAGAGAGAGACGGAGAGAGAGACGGAGAGAGAGGGAGAGAGAGGGAGCGAGAGGGAGCGAGAGGGAGCGAGAGGGAGCGAGAGAGAGCTTACTACGTCACCATGCTGCTCAGATCAAGGGCCAAATAGACTGACCATTGGGTCTGCATTCAGATAAATACACTCTGGTAAAACCCCTCCCCTCCTCACCCCCCCTTTCCATATGCTAAGACCTTGCATTCCCTCAAGGGGTGGGGGGGGGTTGTTAGCTTGGGTGAAATACTCAGTCACAACTACCATTTTTATCATCACGTTCTTCCTGTTCCATTGTCACCTCCCACCTCCTTTTGAAGTAACATCAGTCTTAGGGTTGTCCCGATACCACTTTTTTAAGACCGAGTACAAGTACCGATACTTTTTTTCAAGTACTCGCCGATACCGATTACCGATACTTTTTTTTAATGTCAGGTGACAGTTTTCAAGCACAATACAGATTAGGTGGCACTGATATGCAGCACTGATAGGTGGCACAGATTAAGCAGCACTGATGAGCACTGATATGATTAGGTGGCACGGATATGCAGCACTGATGAGTACTGACAGGTGGCGGGCACTGATGACTGGCACTGACAGGTGGCACTGATAGCTGGCACTGACAGGTGGCACTGATGGCTGGCACCAACAGATGGCTGGCACTGACAGGGGGCTGGCACTGATAGATGGCACTGGCACTAATAGATGGCAGGTGGCTGGCACTGATAGCATTGACAGGTGGTAGTGATAGATGGTACTGACAGGTGGCTGGCACTAATAGGTGACACTGAGTAAGCAGCACTAATGAGAACTGACAGATAGCGGGCACTGACAGGTAGTGGGCACTTATAGGCACGAGAGGATTTATTTTTCTATGCTGCCTCTGCGACGCCCATCTTAGTACACCCTGCACTCGGCCTCAATAAAGCAGCAGCGGACATCTTGTTACACCCAGCTCGAACTACATGGGCTGGGTGTAACAAGATGTCCGCTGCTGCTTTATTGAGGCCGAATGCAGGGTGTACCAAGATGGGCGTCGCATTTTTCAAGCACTGACAGTGTAACACGGAGCGTCACTTCCTTTAATGTGACGGCTCCGGTCGACGATGGATCATGATGCGGCTGCAAGCTTACCCGCCTGAGGACTCTCCGCTCCGCCCCTCCCGCCCTCCGCTTGCCGACTCCGCCCGCTGACTTCTCCTCTCCACTCTGCTCTCCGCTCCGCCCTCCGCTTGCCGACTCCGCCCGCCGACTCCGCCCGCTGACTTCTCCTCTCCACTCTGCTCTCCGCTCCGCCCTCCGCTTGCCGACTCCGCCCGCCGACTCCGCCCGCTGACTTCTCCTCTCCACTCTGCTCTCCCCTCCGCTTGCCGACTCCGCCCGCTGACTTCTTCCATCCCAGGTATCGGCAAAGGCATCGGGAGCATTTGCGCGAGTACAAGTACTCACGCAAATGCTCGGTATCGGTCCCGATACCGATACTAGTATCGGTATCGGGACAACCCTAATCAGTCTACCAACAAATGGTCAGATAATAGGCTTTTGTCAGATGAAATTCCACAGCTGTGTATGCTGTTGATTCTAAACATGTTCTAACACTATAGAGTCATTGTAAGATAAATTTAAGTCACCTTAATAATAAAGTATTGTAAAAACATATACAACCATATATACACGTAGAATCCTTTTAATTAGAGAGTTCCCTTGAAGCTTCTTGTTATAAACATGGATTTGAAAAATCTCCACCACAGTCCCCCCTGAAGTTCATTCTTGAACTTATGTCCTCCCTCAATGATTTTGTACCCACCCACAACGGCCCAGAAGCCCTGACCCTTCCCCCACCACCATTGCGGCCTCTTCCTTTCTTGAACCCGCCGTAACCCATCAAGGTAGACTTGAGACAGTCCTGGTGCCTTTGAGACATCCGACCCATGAGAGTCTGTACTGCAATGTTTCATCGCCCCTCTGCATTGGAAGAGCGGAATTCAAACATTACTGGCGGGATCCTTGCATATTTAGTCCTGTAGCTTGGAAATATGGTGTTATGATTGTCACGATTGGATCGGACCGCGAGACAGCACTTTTCAGCATGGTGAAGGAAAGTTTCAGAAGAGTCTTATTCGTGGCACGTTTTTCTTAAGAGATGCGTTGCTTCTTCAGGTAGTGGTTGGGCGGGCCTCCGGACAGTCGTGCATAAATAGAAAAAACAAGAACAAAAAGGAGAATGTCAGACAGGAGTTATTGGTGGGATGTCAGACAAGAGTAGTGGCGTGGCCACTAAGACTAAATATCTAGGAGGGGTGCAATGTGTACGAGTAAGGTGGGATCCCCACAGGGTACCGAGACCGAGCCACGGCCAGTATCATCCATTGCCCTTGATGGTAGGGATAGTCAACACTGTCTGCTATTGTTAGGTCCCTGGGTTCACCACACCTGTTCACGGGGCTCAGGTTAAAGCAGTGGGCAGACTAGGGGAGGTACAATTACATTAAGACATAGGACCTGGATGTCCAGGGATACTTTGTGAAATATGGTATTTGTATGTTTCAGGAACCCATTCTATAGAACCCACTGGACTCTTAAAAAAATGGAGTCAGGCAGAGATGGTAAACCCTTACAATTCACAACTCATCTCTGATATTCAAACAAAAGTTCCAGAAGATGAATACATTTATTTTCCAAGATAAAGCAGAATATGAACCAAAGAAAGTAGGAAAGAGAAAAGAAAGAGAGAGAAAAAAAATACAATAAGCAACAAAACATACAGGTTCAATGCTGCTTCGACCCAGACCGTTTGTCACCCATTTCCCTTTATGTCAAAGAGCACTGACTCTGCATTCAAAAAAACCAAACAATATATAACTGTCCTGAAACAGTGCCTCGAAAAATATATTGTGGCTGTTGCAGCAGCAGCTTGGCAGAAAAAAATAAAAAATAAATAAAAATAAAAATAAAGGAGGAAAAAATAAAAATAGATAACTCTTCTATCCTATTAGTGATCAACAGGTGAACAGGATCACTGTCACTAACCATTTACAAGTCGGGTAGAAAAACAAAAAATAAAAATATTTTAAAAAGGAGAGGCTAAACCAATGGTTGCCAAAAAACTTTTTTAGAATTTAGTCACCCCGACTGTCCTTTAATATTACAGATTGAACAGGCTTATCCCTAGAACAAAAACAAGAAAAATATAGTTCTAGGGTCCTCTCTTAAATGCGCAAGCTACTCTAAATCGGTCTCTTAATAGTGACCCGCATTGGGACCGCAACAGGGTGGGGTTTACTAAAGTTTTTGGCCCCAGAACATCCTGATTTCCTTCTCCCTTGTTATCTCCTCCCATGCTCCACCTCAGGACTGCTCCAGAACCTCTGGAACTCCCTACCTTTAAAACCATATGCCCAGCCAGGTGCTCCCCTTTCCACACCTAGGTGTCCCTAAATACTCTTTTATTCCAGGAAGCCTACCCCGCCTCCACCTAAAATGTTACCTCAGCACGCTCCATATCAGATAATTCCCAGCGGCTATTATTTTTGTTCCACCCCCTCCCCTTAGATTATCAACCCCTAGAGAAGGGCCTTTTTATTCACGCCTTGCCCAAACTGTTGGCACCAATTAAATCCTGTTGCCCAAAGTTTAACTACCCATCTTTTAACTCCTCCCCGAATCCCAACGGAAGTTTCACTAAGTGTAAGGGGATGTCAGGTTTTATAAAAAAAAACTTTCTTTCGGGGCTATAGGGGTGAAACCCGGGGTTCCTTCTATATCCCTCCCAAGGACAAGAGTGTAGGTACAATAGACTCCCCGAGGTAGTGTACCCTGCTGAGTACAATTCAACCTGATGCTGACAACAGTGTATCATTAGCCATGTGATATCAGCATCAGTACCCCAGCATCCGGTATTGAGTCTAACACCTACACCATCGAATCAATGACAAAAACCCACAAAATTCTATCCCAGTGACCATGCCCAGGGTATATCATGCACCCCTACCTACTGTTAGGTTCAAGAAACACCCTTGTTCCATGACTAACGCCACATCAGTATCCTCCAGGTCAAAGAACTAAACTCGCCTATATCCCAAATAATACCCAGGTGCTTCCTTCCCAGCAATGATCTCCCCATCCAGAACAGAGTGAAATACATTCACCACTGTGTATTGGCCGTGCAAGGGACATTGTGGTCACACCTCTGACAGAGGGAAATATCAACCTGCCCCCAGCTTCCGTACCCTCTGATCACATGTGGGTCCCTTAGCCACAAATGCAACAAGATAGAATCCCCAGTCAGTAAGCCACTGGTGCCCTCAACTCTACAGACCGAGTCTGCATTTCTGTAACACCTTTCACAATCCAAACCAGTACAGCCCATCCAGTCATTCGACTACCACTTTGGATTAGTGTAGGCGACGTGTTTTGGCACAGTCTTACTGAGTGGTGATGGTAACTCATCAGGCCACTGCCCCTCATAGAGAGATTTGTAGAGACAGCTTGATGCTGGTTGATAACTCCACCTGCCCATGTGTGCACACCAGAGCAAATGACATATATCTGCCCTGTACCATCTCACACTCTCTACCAACCTCTCACCATGGTTGATGGAATCTTGAGCCACTTTACACTGTGGTTCTCTTTCCCCCCCATATAGTGCTGAACACATCCCCCCTCTTCCGGTTACTCCTCCGAGATAAGCGTCCTGTACTCTGTGTCCGCACATTTCTGGGAGCAAGCCACTGGTACCATGACCGCGCTTGATTCAGTGTGTATTCAGTACATATAGGATAATAGGTTTTCATCAACCATTATGAGATGCTGGAGTGCCATGTGGTGATGGAATACTGTAGATACCTGCACCATATTCAGTGTCCCACATGTCCCCCAAAAAAAAAAAAATTTCCTCCTTTCAATCCCTGTTCGGACTCAAACCCCTCAGAACCAGATGGACTCCAGTGTGTAACCCAGTAGAGTGATAGGATAGTACCCAAAGTGACCGTAATATAGGCACAATGTTCCGTCCCTGTCATTAGGGATGAGAATAGTACTAGTTACATTTTGACAACCCTGGAACTGAGTCATCCACCACTCCATAGGACTCATAGTCAATTCAGATACTACCACACATGCCTGTCTTTAGAAGGTGGAACTTGTCACACTGAGTAAGAGTCAGTCAACTCTCCGAGGTTTTTAATTCCGGCCAGTGCAAGTTGAATGTCCTACCCCTTCCCTAATATGTAGCCCAGGACCTCCCGATGTGTTCCTGATTATCTCCAGCTCCATGGTGTTTATGGTACCCAGTGACCCGCCTCCCGTTCCGAAGACAGTCGCCATCAAGCCTCTTTTTTTTTCCCTAAGTTATGGGATATGGTCTGGATACCCGGATTGAAAACCACCTGCCACCAGGTACACCCAATCCCTCATATAGACTGCACACCTTCTCCCTCCTCTTTCAATTCGGTATTCAGACAATGTTATACTTCACCCCTACAACACAAGCTGCCTACACTATTCAGACAGGACTCACATGAATGACAGGAGCCTAGCGCCACACTGGGGCACTGGTCTTCTTGGCCTGCAAGACACAGACAACTAGTTAAGGTACACAAGGACTCTAGGACAGGAAGGACACCTATGGGTGTAAACTGAGGAGAATACGGCATGCCCACACATACCTCGGACATGAGGGCTCTTGGAAAAGCCAAGCGCTGGTAACACCCCATACAACCTTCCTGCACAATTTTTCCCCAGACTCAACCAAAACTATACAATATGAGGCCAGACCTATACCCTCTCAACTTGTATGCAATCAGGCAGGCCCTCATACTACACCTCTGCAGGTAAATCTAAAAATAAATGGGAAAACAAAATTGCATAATGTGTATCCAGCTTGAGGAACTGCTGCTACCAGACACACCTGACCAGCAGACTAAGACAAATCCCTTGCAGCACTGAGGCGCTGGGACCACTGAACAGTAGGGGGTACCCGAGCCGACCGGTGTGCCTTGAAACACACAGATATTTATTAGGCAATTGGTAACAAATAGCCACATAAACAGTCCCAGCAGGAAACTATGAGAAGGGTTGGTTTGCCCTATTTCAGAGAGATGGGATTGCTTGGTGACACGGTAGGAAACAGGTTTGAACTACATTTGGGGACACACAGATAGCTAGGGACATTAGCATACCTTAGCTTCAGGCAATGAGCCAAACTTGTACAGCCAGGTATGGTTGGGCGTGTACCTAATTACAATGACAGCGAGGGGGGGTGTAAGCAGTCCTACTCCTGAACACAAGTTCGCCCAAAGTAACATCAGACCATTACCCTTTTACCACTAAGTGCAGTACCCCTGGCAGAGATTTATAATGCTCCTTAGCCTCACATATGAGTGCCAATTATCCCCGGCAGTCTTACTCAACTTTTACTTTATAACAACTAATATGCAGACTTCAGTTAATTGGTTCTGCTACTCAGTAGATCAGAACATACAACACACACTGGGTGGTCCAAAACACAACCGAATGGACTGACAACTAGACATTCCAACTAGATAATGGTGGCGACAACCTAAAACATTTACATGTGAAACCCGACCAACCAGGAAAAAAAAATTTTTTATCACGTTGTCATCTGGAGGCTACGATTTCCTCTTGTTCTGAAAGCCAGAAAACCCAATTATCGACTCTGAGGGATAAAATTCCAATAAAAGTTAGGGATAAACATTCCATTTTTCGCAATTTACAAAAAACAATTCCAGTAACAAGACATTAGCATATGAAACACAAATATACATTACTTTACATTACATAAACCGTGCACTTTTTTTAAAATATCAAAAATTGTTGAGCTCAACTTTTAATTAATATGTATTACATGATACACATTAATGCCACGTGGATTTGTGTTATTTAGCAAACTTTTTAGCAAATTTAGCAAACTTTTTAACAGTACCATTTATCAACCAATCATAATACTTCACCACAAAATCCCTTGCTGAATCGTCTTCTGTAACATAAACACATTTTAGTAAAAGCACTTTCACACAAAAACTATTACAGCCTGGCTCAGGTCATTTGCATGTCAATACAATTCGTTTTACGTTCTCACAGATCTGGTTGGAAAGAAAGGGGGGTCATTTCGGGCTGTCAGCAGCTGAGAACATAATGTCACAGATCCGCACTACACCTCTCGCATAGTCTCCACACACACATATTCACACACTTGGTCAAAGATGACCTCTAGACATCACACAAATCTGAATCTTTTCTATCATAACCTGTACTTCTTAAACCCATAACATCTGTTTGGTCAGGTTCCTCCTTGTCCCCCTGTTCATCATTATTCTACCATCCATGCACAATAAGCATCTTTCCCAAGCATTTGGCTTGACCGTACCATTTTTTTTTTTTCAAAATACAGTTTCCCAGTCCACCATTCCCAACATTGCATATTTCCCAACTCAAGGCCCCTGTATCAATCCTTTCTTCCTTCGGGGTCAAGTGGTAAGGTTCCCCACGGTTAGACTCCCTCTTTGAAGCGATTTAATTACCCATCCTTTACGGACGAAAGACCTTGAACTGTTTTTTTTTTTTTTTTTAATCCTCAGAGTTAGCTACTCTCTGACCAATGATTGGGTCGACGGGTACTGCCCCGTCGCCGTTACTAATATTTTTTCACTACTTGCCAGAACAATCCCTGTTCTGACTATAGTCCTTCAAAAAATTAGCCTGGAAATCTTCCCAACTAAATAAATAGTTTAATCTCCCCGTGGACTTCTCCAAAGTATTCCAAAAAAAAAAATGACTATCATGGGGCTTCCCAAGCGTTGAGCTTGATTAGACCCTATGATTGCTTGTAGTGCAGGAGGCAGTTTAACTGATGCCCATGATTTTTAGCAATTACAATATCATGATGGATTAATAGTCCCATGCAAAGGTATAGATCCGGCCAATCTCAAGATAAGATCAATACAAAATGGTGGATGACCACCCAATTTTCCCGCCAAAACCAGCATGGGACATACCCCATGGGTTCCCACACACAAAGGAAAACAAAAATAGTCTCCCCCAGATTGCAACACAGAAAAAAACGCACTACTCCATTCGCACCAAACATCCAAATCTGCCCCAAAATCTTACAATCCACCCGTTAGTAGTTTACACAGAAAGATAGATTCCCATACATCCAGCTAATTCAGTGTGATTTAGTCTCCGTTTCCACTGATGCAATTCGCCATGCGACCTTGGACCCAAAGTCGCATTACAAATCGCTTACCCTTGATTTCAATAGCACCCATTCCAATCTATGTGACTTAAAGCTGCAGTGACTCTATCAAAATCGCATTCAACACCACACCACAGTCGCACTAAAGCTGCATTTCAACGTCACATGACATTGGAGTTGCGCCAGTGGAAACGCAGCCCTATACGCACAGGTTTGTTTCAATCCCAAAGATTGGCCTAATCTTATTCAAAGGGTCAACTGAAATTGATTCCAAACAGAGTCCTTATCATTCATACCGACACCCTGCTGCAATTTCATTCTATATACATACATTATTCAAAAATCAGTCTCATCAAAATATTCGCCTAGACAAAAAGGTAAAAAGTTAAGTTCTGAGAAGTTTTTGTTAGGTATTCAGACAGGTTAAAAAGACATAAGAAAACGCTTAGCATTTCTGGCGTTAGGACCAGCTCTGTCTACCATACGAGAAATAATACTCGCCCAATTTTAAACTTCCTCACATGCCGGGCAACATCTGTTACGGACATATATGTCTCGCTTAAATGCTTAAAATAAGTGATTAAAAACCTTTTGTCTATATAAAATGAAATCAAACGATAGCGGTGGGAAAAGAGAAAACAATGACATTTATTTATACAGAAACGATACCACCTAATAGCAAGGTGATACCAATGTTACACGATACATAATAGGAATATTGCTATGACAAACATGATAATACCTATGATGAAGATGATACCGATGTTACATGATAATACCAATAGGAACAAGAGAGCAAAAGAGAAGTAAGATTCTTCTTAAAAATGGGAGAGAGGGAGAGGGAGAGGGAGAGGGAGAGGGAGAGGGAGAGAGCTTACTACGTCACCATGCTGCTCAGATCAAGGGCCAAATAGACTGACCATTGGGTCTGCATTCAGATAACTATACTCTGGTAAAACCCCTCCCCTCCTGACCTTTCCATATGCTAAGACCTTGCATTCCCTCAAGGGGTGGGGGGGGGGGGGGGGGTTGTTAGCTTGGGTGAAATACTCAGTCACAACTACCATTTTTATCATCACGTTCTTCCTGTTCCATTGTCACCTCCCACCTCCTTTTTGAAGTAACATCAGTCTACCAACAAATGGTCAGATAATAGGCTTTTGTCAGATGAAATTCCACAGCTGTGTATGCTGTTGATTCTAAACATGTTCTAACACTATAGAGTCATTGTAAGATAAATTTAAGTCACCTTAATAATAAAGTATTGTAAAAACATATACAACCATATATACACGTAGAATCCTTTTAATTAGAGAGTTCCCTTGAAGCTTCTTGTTATAAACATGGATTTGAAAAATCTCCACCACACCGTTTCTGGAAGAGGAGGCTGGGGGAGGACCGTTATGAAGGACTGGTGAGTGAATCACAGTGAAGGAAGGGGCCCAGTAACTCCCTGGAGGGATGTCATCCATCCGGAAACCAGGGGCCTAACATCTGGACCAGTAGGAGGTTTGGGGCACCACAGATTCTGTGGCAGAGGATCTCCTGAACGCATCCATTAGGGAACTAAATTTGACTGTTCGAGCTACAAGCCGGCTGCTAGTGCCATTGGGTGACTATCCGGGTGAGCTGTACCCACTCGGGATCGAGTGCCGTCGAAGCCAGGAGTGCCTGAATTCCATCTGTCTTCTTAACACCTTTCTCCTTTCATGCATAAGAAAATAAAGCTCTACGTTGGAGTGAGATACTGGTGTGGACCTTGGAGTTACTTGGGGCATAGAGACTTTTGTCCTTACATTCTAGGGACAGAAACCAACACTGAGGGGACTCGCTGCAAAGACCCGTAAGGAAACTAAGTGTGCTTAACCTCTGTAACCCAGGGGGTACGGGCATGGAGAAGACCACGCGTGCTTTTCCTCCCCAGTGAACGAGCCAAAGAGTGGAGAAGGAGGGTGGCGTGGGCTTCAAGTGCAACAGATGTTTTGTTTACAATATGCAAGGTACCATCTACTGATTGAAATAGAGGTTTACATTTTTAGGGAAGCATCATTAAAGTAGAAGTCCAGTCAAAACTAAGCTTAAACTTGCTCACATCCCCATTCTAAACCCTATACTAACTGCTCTGCATAGGAAAGATCCATTACTTACCCTATATAACTCTCTCAAACCATCCTCTCCACTCCTCCCAAGACCTCCTGCTCTATAGCTCCCTTGTCTCCTCCTCCCATGCTCGTCTCCAGGACTTCTCCAGAGCCTCTCCATCCTCTGGAAATCACTACCCCAATCTGTCCGGCTACCTCCTACTCTGACCACTTTTAGGTAACCCCTGAAAACTCACCTCTTCAGCTAACAACCAAATCTTCTACTTCTCCCACCAGTTCATTCCTCACAGTTACTATCTTTTGTTTCAACAGCCCCTCCCTATTAAATTATAAGATATCAGGAGCAGGGCGCTTCTAACCCTCTTGTATTGAATTGTATTGTTGCTTTATTGCCTCCCTTTATTTTGTAAAGTGCTGCACAAACAGTTGGCACTATATAAACCCTGTATAATAATATATAAACCCTGTATAATAATAATCTAAGAGCGCTCCGGTCCGGTCACATGATTGGTTTTCAGAGCCGGATTCAGGGTAGAGGAGAAACAGTTGACAATGGATACCCCATATTTAAGTCTATGGGTGACATCACCACCCAGGCTCTGCAGCTGTTGTCGGTGAACTCTCCTCTCCCCTGAAGCCGGCCTCTGGGTAGATCACATATTCGGACTAGAGCACCCTTAAATAAGGTAGGTATGTTGTATTATTTTCATACAAGATTTATACAGAGTCAGTAGCAATTTACAAAATAAAGGTAGTGCAGTTACAATACAATGTCAGACAAGAAGTTTAGGAGGGCCCTGCTTGTGACAAGCTGACAAGCCAAAAGGGAATGTAGCGGGGTCTTTAAATTTAGTTGGGGTATACCTGGGTAGTAGTGTGACCCAGGTGTGTAAATTGTGAGAGGTTTTGGACCCCTTTGTATTCGTGGAGGATTGGGTGGTGTATTATCCTCCTCGGCCTGTGGGTGGCGGGGTACCCACGGGCTCAAGGTAGAGTCACTGCCGCAGTGCTATCCCTTTTGTCCCTTTCCGGAGATGGTACGGCGAGGGCGGGGAACCCGCCGTGGTGTCGATGGGAGGAGATAAAAGGGGGAGACGCCCTTGCCACGAGGTCTTCGAGGATCTTCTCTTCACGCACCCAGGCACCTTAGGCCTGGGTGCGGGCAGTTCGGAGTTCCGGCCCAGGCGCCCTAGGCCTGACCGGAATGGAGTTGGAGTCCTTCCCAGGCACCTTCAGCCTGGGGTGAGGTACTAAATCGTAGGCCTGGGGCCCAGTGACTTCGACTGGGTCCCACAAGGGCGAAGTGATCCGAAGGTCCCCGAGGTGGACGGGACCCGCATCTGAGGTGAGGAGGCCAGGGAGGTCATCCGTCCGGAGAGTCCGGAGCAGCATCAACCCGGTGACGGATGGGCCTCCGGTAACTCCCTTAGAGGGACATCTTCCCTTGATAGGGGCCACAGCGCAGCAAAGGTACTCCTAAATACGTTCTCTTGAGTTGCTGGTAGAGACTCACAAGTTCTATGTTCTGTACTAATCAAGGCTACAATAACCGCTGATGAGACCACAGTGGTTTAGATTGAAATCAGGATAGTGCCTCGACCTGCTCATCCCACCGTATCAGGCTGTTATAATGTTCCAACCAGATGGCTACTGAAGCACTGTTTGTTGTGGATCTTGCAATAAAACAAGAGTTGGACTGTGATCGGCGTGTGGACTCTGGTTAATGGGAGCAAAGGGAGGTGTCAGCATAGCAGGACTGAGTTTCATAACTAAAACGCATTGGCCCGAGGAAAATACTGATACTGGCCTTCACCTCACCCACAGCTATGGGGAGGACATGGGCCGTAGCGCATCTCACCCTGTCGTGTGACATACCCCTAGACAAAGGAGATGGGGTGAGGCCGCTACACGTGGGGGCTCGCGAGTCCGGGATGAAATGTGTATTGACTTTGAAATTTGGAATGGCTGTGTCTGAACTTTGCTGCCCGGAGGAGTTCCGAGCGGGTCGGCCATGTGATTGGCCGAAGTGCGTCCCTGTGCTCGAAGTCGTGTACATGACCCCAAGACGGGAAAGGCCCATGCAGAAAGAGCGGGAAGAGGGAGGAGTCCAGCCGTGTGAAGTACTACATGTGGGGACTTTTACTGCACTGCACCATGAGGCACCCCGTGACTGCGCAATTCGTGGGCGGAGACCGAAGAAAGCCCGTGAAAATGTGCAAGTTGTGGGAGGAGTCTGGCCATGTGAAGAGATACACGTGGAGACTCTGGCACGTGGTCAGTGCGTGATGGAGCAGCAGATAGTCGGGATGGCCTCAAGCTCCCCGTGGATTCCGGTTCCCTACCCCACGAAGATGACTGCTTTTGCTGCTCCCCTTACAGACACAGGGATAAGACTCAGGCCCCGAGGACAGTTGGCTCTGTACACATGCAGAGACACGGAGGCCCTCGACGTGATCTGTCCCGGATGCTCGGGACTGGTGGTCCACCTGAAGCCATTCGGGCGTTGTGAGGCGTGTAAAGAATTCCTGTTCGAGGTGGAACCATCCACAGTAAGGCCCCGGGCCTTCCGCCTCAACAGCCTCACAGGTACCGCTACTCCGGAAGGGGAGATCCAGGCCTTTGCGGAGGTCCCCGTATGCACTGACCAGGGCGACGTGACTGCCCAACCAGTGACTGAGAGAGAAAAATCTGAGGATGCTGCTTCGGTCACCACAGATTCTCTGCTCCCACCTCCGAAGAGGAAAAGTCGGCCTGGTGCAGGCCTCCTATGGTCGTGGAAGAGCTTCACCCCGTCGCTTGCCGGGCCTGGATGGATCCGGTTGGAAGAGTCCTGGACATCCTAGTGCTTCAGAAGGTCCAGGTGAGCCAGGGGATGGGACTGTGGTGGTGGTTGGAGGTGTCGGGAGTTCACAGTCGGTGGAGCCCGCAAGGGAGGGTAGTTCCACGTCTACTAGAGACTACCTTCCCGCTGAGATGTATGACACCTCCGACCTAGAATCGCTGTCAGACTGCGGAGATGACGGGGAAATAGATGAACTGTTTCACCGGAAGGGCTGGGATAAACGCCCGTTACCCGTGCTATGTGAACCGCAGGATTCCCCTATGTCTATAGGAGACAGCACACCCCGGGTGCAGGCCCTGGAGCTTACGAGGAAGTCTAGTCCTCCGACCAACTTGCCACATTCCACAACATCACCCGTTTTGGTAGCGGGGATGCAGCGCGCTTCATTGCGAGCACCGAGAGCAAGGCCATCTGAGGTTGTGAAAGTACCTCGGCACCCGGAGGCCATTGTTCAGCCAGGAGAAGGTGAGCGGGATGTCATGCCTCCTTTGGCCAGATTGCAAAGACTTTTATCCCAGAGAGTCGTGAGTATGGATGGGAATATCCCTACTTGCCTCAGGATTTACTTTATGAAGTTGAAGTCCTGCGACAGAGATGGTATGACAAATTTGTTTGGGAAAAACTCAAAGTGCCTCATGCTCGGCGATATCTGTCCTGTTCGCCACCAGTGTCGAAAAAGTTCAAAGACTGCAGAGCAGACTGGATGTTGGGTCGCCACATTTATGCGGACAAGGTGCTTATCTGCTGGAAGGATAAAGAGGACGTTAACTATTCGATTGAGGTCTTCGATAAGCACCTAAAGCCTTTGTTTTTGCCTGACCCGAAGTTCTATTTGTGAGAAGAGACTCACTTGTCTTTTTCCTGCAGCTTCTGGAAATGTCCTTGCCGGAACATCTGAACTGTACCCTGGTTTTTTATTTGGGTTTTTTTTTTTTTTACTCTTTGGAGGAATGAGAGCAGTTTTTGTTTGTTCTCTCTTCTTTCATAAATGAAAGACAGAGACTTTGGGGGTAGAATCAGTGTAGGGACGCAGGAAGAATGAAGATTTCACCAAGTGTCATTACCGCGGCACTGTCACCAGGTGGCAGTGTTGTGCAACGGCTGTTGTGATTCTACACTTGCATTACTTTGCTCATTGAAGTGAATGGGTTTCTCGGCTGATAGACTCATTCGTTTCAAGTCAATACAAAATGTTAGGATGTTATGTTTTCTTTTGTTTCCCTATTGCAGGAGATTCGTCCGTCAAGACTACTGAGTATGGAGTGGTTCTTAGACAGTGAAGGGAGGGATTGTATATGTGTATATGTTCAGATGGTTTTATGGAAAAGTTTTATTGTGTTATATTTCCCTTTCCCTTGAGCAGGTCTTGGCACAAACAGGATCTAAATTTTTAGGGATAGCCTCTGGGGTCAGTCTTATGTCACCACTCCATTAGAGACATGGGTTTGCACCAGACGCTGGGGACCAGCGTTAAATCACAGGGGGAGTATGTAGCGGGGTCTTTAAATTTAGTTGGGATATACCTGGGTAGTAGTGTGACCCAGGTGTGTAAATTGTGAGAGGTTTTGGACCCCTTTGTATTCGTGGAGGATTGGGTGGTGTATTATCCTCCTTGCCCTGTGGGTGGCGGGGTAGAGTCACTGCCGCAGTGCTACCCTTTTTGTCCCTTTCCGGAGATGGTACGGCGAGGGCGGGGAACCCGCCATGGTGTCGATGGGAGGAGATAAAAGGCGGAGACGCCCTTGCCACGAGGTCTTCGAGGATCTTCTCTTCACGCACCCAGGCACCTTAGGCCTGGGTGCGGGCGGTTCGGAGTTCCGGCCCAGGCGCCCCAGGCCTGACCGGAATGGAGTTGGAGTCCATCCCAGGCACCTTCAGCCTGGGGTGAGGTACTAAATCGTAGGCCTGGGGCCCAGTGACTTCGAATGGGTCCCGCAAGGGCGAAGTGATCCGAGGGTCCCCGAGGTGGACGGGACCCGCATCTGAGGTGAGGAGGCCGGGGAGGTCACCCGTCCGGAGAGTCCGGAGCAGCATCAACCCGGTGACGGATGGGCCTCCGGTAACTCCCTTAGAGGGACATCTTCCCCTGATAGGGGCCACAGCGCAGCAAAGGTACTCCTAAATACGTTCTCTTGAGTTGCTGGTAGAGACTCACAAGTTCTATGTTCTGTACTAATCAAGGCTACAATAACCGCTGATGAGACCACAGTGGTTTAGATTGAAATCAGGATAGTGCCTCGACCTGCTCATCCCACCGTATCAGGCTGTTATAATGTTCCAACCAGTTGGCTACTGAAGCACTGTTTGTTGTGGATCTTGCAATAAAACAAGAGTTGGACTGTGATCGGTGTGTGGACTGTGGTTAATGGGAGCATAGGGAGGTGTCAGCATAGCAGGACTGAGTTTCATAACTAAAACGCATTGGCCCGAGGAAAATACTGATACTGGCCTTCACCTCACCCACAGCTATGGGGAGGACATGGGCCGTAGCGCATCTAACCCTGTCGTGTGACGTACCCCTAGACAAAGGAGATGGGGTGAGGCCGCTACAGAGAAGGACAGGGGATACAAAGGGTAATCAATGAGCTGATGGAGAATGTAAATATTCACTTTTTACATACATTCAGTATAGGCTTCCCTAAATGTGATGTGTTTTCAGGGATCGCCTATAGGCGGACAGAATAAGAGATAGTTGAAGAGTTTAGGATAGGGAATCCAGAGGATGGGAGAGCCCCCTGTAGAAGTCTTGGAGGTGATGAGGGAGCTGAAAAGTAAGAGATCTTGGGAGGAGCAAAGAGGACAGTTTAGATGATATTTTCAGATAAGATTGGTGATGTAGCTTGAAGCAGAGTTGTGAATGGCTCTGTATATTATTTTTGTTTTATATTGTATTTTGAATTGTATTCATTAGAAGAGTAGAAGCCAGTTCAGCAGAGGGGTGCAAAATTTATACATTATGAGCTCAGTTTTGGAAATATTGAGCTTTAGAAATCTGCATACATACAGTGCGTTAAAAAGTACTCCTTGAAATTTTCCACTTTTGTCATGTTACAACCAAAAACACGAATGTATTTTATTGGGATTTTATGTGATAGACCAACACAAAGTGGCACATAATTGTGAAGTGGAAGGAAAATTATAAATGGTTTTCATTTTTTTTTACTAATAAATATCTTAAAAGTGTTGCGTGCATTTGTATTCAGCCCCCCCTGAGTCACTACTTTGTAGAACCACCTATCACTGCAATTACAGCTGCAAGTCTTTTTGGGTATGTCTCTACCAGCTTTGCACATCTAGAGAGTGACATTTGTGCTCATTCTTCTTTGCAAAATAGCTCAAGCTCTGTCAGATCGAATGGAGAGAGTCTGTGAACAGCAATTTTTAAGTCTTGACACAGATTCTCAATTGGATTTAGGTCTGGACTTTGACTGGACCATTCTAACACATGAATATGCTTTGATCTAAACTATTCCATTGTAGCTCTGGCTGTATGTTGAGACTGGGTTCACACTAGTGCGAATTGGATGCGGTTTTCCCCGCATCCAATTCGCATTACAGGAGATTGTGACCGCTTCTCAATGGAGTCGGTTAACATATCTCCGCAGGAGCCGCAGAGTGGATTACAAAGGGGTCCTGTGCGTCTTTGGCTTGGTTTCAGGTCTGAATTCAGGCAAAAATTTGGGTCTGATTCCCCCCTGAAATGGAGAACAGGAATGCACCGGACCTCTGCCGTGAGCCGCATGCGAAGACAGTGTGAACCCAGCCTTAGGGTTGTTGTCCTGCTGGAAGGTGAACCTCTGCCCCAGTCTCAAGTCTTTTGCAGATTCTAACAGGTTTTCTTCTAAGATTGCCCTGTATTTGCCTCCATCCATCTTCCCATCAACTCTGACCAGCTTCTCTGTCCCTGCTGAAGAAAAGCATCGCCACAACATGATGCTGCCACCACCATGTGTCATGGTGGAAATAGTGTGTTCAGGGCGATGTGCAGTGTTTGTTTTCCACCACACATAGCGTTTTGCTTTTAGGCCAAAATGTTACATTTTGGTCTCATCTGACCAGAGCACCTTCTTCCACATGTTTGCTGTGTGACTCACAAGGCTTCTCACAAACTGTAAATGGGACTTCCTATGACTTTCTTTCAACAATGGCTTTCTTCTTGCCATTTTTCCATAAAGGCCAGATTTGTGGAGTGCACGAATAATAGTTGTCCTGTGGACAGATTCTCCCACCTGAGCTGTGGATCTCTGCAACTCCTCCAGAGTTACCATAGGCCTCTTGGCTGCTTCTCTGATTAATGCTCTCCTGTCAGTTTAGGTGGATGGACATGTCTTGGTAGGTTTTCAGTTGTGCCATACTCTTTCCATTTTTGATGGATTGAACAGTGCTCCATGAGATGATCAAAGCTTGGGATATTTTTTTATAACCCAAACCTGCTTTAAACTTCTCCACAACTTTATCCCTGACCTGTCTGGTGTGTTCCTTAGCTTTCATTATGCTGTTTGTTTACTAAGGTACTCTAACAAACCTTGAAGGATTCACAGAACAGCTGTATTTATACTGAGATTAAATTACACACAGGTGGACTCTATTTACTAATTAGGTTACTTCTGAAGGCAATTGGTTCCACTTGATTTTAGTTAGGGGTATCAGAGTAAAGGGGGCTAAATACAAATGCACGCCACACTTTTCACATATTTATTTATAAAAAAAAGTGAAAACCATTTATCATTTCCCTTCCACTTCACAATTATGTGCCACTTTGTTTTGGTCTACCACATAAAATCCCAATAAAATACATTTACATTTTTGGTTGTAACATGACAAAATGTGGAACATTTCAAGGGGTATGAATACGTTTATGAGGCCGGGTTCACACTGGGGTGACAAACGCTCCGACATTGGGAGCTCATGTCGCATGATGTGTGAAAATCAATGTTTCCCTATGGGAGCCGTCTTAACTGGTCTGACACATGTCGGTCCGACTTTGAAAATGCTCCCTGTACTACTTTGGTCCGACTTTGATCCGACTTCAGCCCATTGACCATCATTGAAGTCGGATCAAAGTCGGACCGCAGTCTTGCATGACGTCATGAGAAGCCTATATAAATCGTTGATGAGCTAATAGCCAGCATTACAGCCGGAGGAAGCGACGTGTCAACATCGAGAAGGAGAAGAGGGAAGAAGATGCCGACGGCGACGGGAAGACCGGCCCCTCCACTAGCAAAAGAGCTGGAAGAAGATAGTGGAGGGCCCGGCAGAAGGAAGAAAGAAAGAACCGGAGAGCGAGGGAAGAAGGCGACGGAGAAGACTGGGCCCCGCTAGCAAAAGAGCTGGAAGAAGATAGCGGAGGCCCGGCAGAAGGAAGGAAGAACCGGAGAGCGCGGAGACGACACCGGAGACCCCCAAAGACGGAAGAGACCCCCGGAGTCAGAAGAAGACCTCCGGAGCTGTGTAATAAATTACTTTAAAAACCTGTGTGTGTTTTTTTTTATTGACATTTTTTTCCACCAGGTGAATGGGTAGGAGTACGATGTACCCCATACTCATTCACATAGGGTGGGGGCCGGGATCTGGGGGCCCCCTTATTAAAGGGGGGCTCCCGGATTCCGATAAGTTCCCCGCCCGCAGACCCCGACAACCAACGGCCACGGTTGTCGGGAAGAGGCCCTGTCCTCATCAACATGGGGGCAGGGTGCTTTGGGGTGGGGGGGCCGTAGGTCGCCCCCCTGCCCCAAAGCACCAAACCCCCCATGTTGAGGGCATGCAGCCTGGTATGGTTCAGGAAGGAGGGGGCCGCTCTCTCATTCCCCCTCTTCCCCTGCGGCCTGCCAGGGTCTGGTTTGGATTTTAGGGGAACCCCCATGCCGTTTTTTCGGCGCAGGGGTTCCCCTTAAAATCCATACCAGACCCAAGGGCCTGGTATGCTCTTGGAGGGGGAACCCATGCCGGTTATTTATTTAAAATTTGGCCTGGAGTTCCCGCTCAGGATTCATACCAAACACACTGCCTGGTATTGGCGGGGATCCAAGTCGGATCCCCGTTCATTGAAAGTCAGACATATGTCGGCTTCATGTTGCAGGGCAAAGTCGGATCCAAAGTAGGATGGCTGTCGTGTCGCACAAGTGTGAACCCGGCCTAAGGCACTGTATATGTCAATTCATAAATTAGAGGGGTATGGAAATGTACAGATTGCTATAGGTTTTGATTTACTAAGGAAATTATTTATCCACTTAGCTCATGAAGCTGTGTTCAGTTCAATCAGTCAATCATGTGCAAAGGAAATTTCTGTTTTAAATCACTCTGCACACACTAGGATGTTCAAAGTGGACACATTTTCACTTTTCCTAGTGAGAAAAGTATACTTGTTTAGTACATTTCCCTTTATATATGTTAAATTATTAAGTTGAAATTCTGATGAAGACTAACCCATAAAGTCAACTTAGTGGGACTTCTTAATGCTTAGAGAGCAAACCCAAGGAAAACATGACTAGTAGGGGTTACACAAAATAAAAAAGGATTAAAAAAAAAAAACTGTCTGAGGAACACTGCTTTGTGCGTATAAAACATTATACATTTGTGTGATTTTTTTTCAACATTGGGCATAATTATGCAATTAATTTATATTTGATTATTTGTCTTAGATTGGAAAACAACTGTTAATGAGGTTTTAAACTGGTGTCTGTAATTAATGTATGTTTAAAAAGTGAGCATTTAAGAATGGATCAAAGAAAAATAATTGGATTATAGCTTGTTTGTACTCATATGCCTTGCTATGTATGAAAGACCTCTTTTTTATGTAATATGTATGTTACAGTTTTGTTTGTGGGTGTACAAAGATGTAAAGGAGACATGGATCATGTACAGTAACTGCAGAACAGATAAGCATATGGCCTGCTGTCATATTTATTGCTTTTAAAACAAAAATCAGTACATTTATTGACTAAGAAAAGCTTGAAATAAACCAACTATGGTCACAACTGTAAGGATGATTATTATGTAAAAGCACAGAATTAATATAAATATGCTACAGTAAACTACACTTATGAGTATGAGTAAAAAGATACGTTGTACTGGAAGTCCAAGCCTTATAAACATAGGCTAACTCATAACAAAGCTCAGTTCAAATCCTGTATTACAGTGGCCTATTACCCAATTATAGATTTAAAGCAAAGGAGCATTTAAAAAATATATATTTTTGGCCTTCCCCCTACCACCTTCCTCCTCTACACATCCTCTCTATGCCCCAGCAGCTGGTTTACTTTAGGCAGAATGGCAGTCAGCATCATTCTACCCATTTCTTGTTGACACACCCCCTGACATCATGCAGCCTGGGCTGAATGTACTCCAGGAGGCCTACCTTCTGCCAGGAAGAAAAGAGGAATGACCCTTGATATGACCATACAAGCTAGAGGCCTACAGGAAAAAAATATGGGGGTACAGAGGGGGAAGAAATTGAGGGGGGGGCCTTAGAGGGTAGGGGGAGTTCTTCTTTAAAGAGGAACTGAACTCTGGGCGCTGTGTCCAAAAAAAAAAAGGAGGCAGAGAACAAAGGACCAGTGGCGGTGCGTCCATAGAGGGCGCACCGCCACTGAAAGACAATACACAGATTCATGCATTGCATGAATCTGTGTATTGTCACCGCTGCCGTGCTGCCCACTATACATATGGCCGGCCTCCTGGTGAGCACCGGCCATATGAATTAGAGCGGCGGCCGGCGGTGGGTGTAACTTGGAAGTGCCTATCAGAGCCAGCGGCTCTGATAGGCTTTCCGAATACAGCTCTCACGCTGTATTCGGCTTCCAAAAACTCCTCCCAGGTACGCATGGGGGTGCGTTCCTGGAAGAAGACTGTGTGGAGGTTTCAGCCAATCAGGTTCACCGGATCTGGTTACCGGTAACCTGATTGGCTGAAGCGACATTGAGGGCGGGAGAACACATCGAGGACGGCGCGGACCGAGGAAGGTAAGTGCAGGGCTGGGGGGGGGGGGCAGGCTGCATTTGGGGCACAAACTGGCTGAATATGGGGCACAAACTGGCTGAATATGGGGGACAAACTGGCTGCATTTGGGGGGAACTGGCTGAATATGGGGGACAAACTGGCTGAATATGGGGGGAACTGGCTGAATATGGGGGACAAACTGGCTGAATATGGGGGGAACTGGCTGAATATGGGGGACAAACTGGCTGAATATGGGGGGAACTGGCTGAATATGGGGGACAAACTGGCTGAATATGGGGGGAACTGGCTGAATATGGGGGACAAACTGGCTGAATATGGGGGGGGGAACTGGCTGAATATGGGGGGAACTGGCTGTATATGGGGGACAAACTGGCTGCATTTGGGGGAACTGGCTGTATATGGGGGACAAACTGGCTGCATTTGGGGGAACTGGCTGTATATGGGGGGAACTGGCTGCATTTGGGGGGAACTGGCTGTATATGGGGACAAACTGGCTGTATATGGGGGCACACTGGCTATATATATGGGGACACACTGGCTGTATATGGGGGCACACTGGCTATATATATGGGGACAAACTGGCTGTATATGGGGGCACACTGGCTGTATATGGGGGCACACTGGCTGTATATAGGGCACACTGGCTGTATATATATGGGGGCACACTGGCTGTATATGGAAACAAACTGGCTGTATTTGAGGGGGTAAACTGGTGGCGTTTGGGCACAGTGGCTGCGTTTAATAGGCACAGTGGCGGCAATTGATTTTTTTTTTTTCAGTTTGTTTGCGCCCCCCCAAAAATTTTGAGCACCAGCCGCCACTGCAAAGGACTAGTCATTAACTGTGGTTTGCAATTGATCTTTATCCATTACTGGCTTACTATACCTTTTTGTCACATACTTGGTTGAAGCCAGGTTGACATTGAAACATTAGGTTTCCCTTCTGACCAATACAACCTGAAGAAGGAGATAGCTTATAGCAGAACGAGAAGTGGCACAGGGGCCTGTAATGGGTCCGGATGCAGAAGATCGGAGCTATTGCAGGTGCAAAGAGAAAATCCATAGCCAGGAAGAGCCAAGTATGCAACAGAGGCGCAAAGACAGAAACAGGAGCAAGATCAAAGTCCAGGCCAAGGTTAATAACAAGCAGTGTAAGGTGTAAAAGGTGTAGTCAGGATATGAGCCATGGTCAGCAACAGGAGATGATGAGAGCAGAGTCAGAAGACAAGCTCAAACATTTGTTATCTGAATGCAGATCAAGTCATAAATCACAGGAGCTGATGACCACTTTAAAAAGGAAGTAAACCCTCTTTTAAAAAAAAAAAAAAAAAACCCTGCAAGAGAAAGGCATAATGAGCTAGTATGCATAGCATACTAGCTGATTATGAATGACTTACCTTAGATCGATGCCCCCGAAGCGCTCCTCTTTCCCCTCTGCCGCCATCTTGCTTTCGAGTCCCTTCCGTGTATCGCCGCTCCGGCGCTGTGACTGGCCGGAGTGGCGATGACATCACTCTCGCGCATGCCGCCGGACCGGCATAATCCCGGCATGTCCCATTCAGAAAACCGGGACGCTCAGTGCGCCTGTGCCGTTGTCTACGGCGCGCATGCGCCGTAGACATCAGTGCAGTGTTTTCTGCAAATATCTCCTTAAAGAGGAAGTAAACCCTCTAAAACATTTCCTAAAAAACAAACCCCTGCAAGAGAAAGGCATGATGAGCTAGCACACATAGCATACTAGCTCATTATGTGGCACTTACCTGAAATCGAAGCCCCCGAAGTCCTCCTCGTGCTCCTCCACCGCCGCCGCCATGTCCCCTCTGTGCTTCTTTCCTAGTATCGCCGCGCCGGCGCTGTGATTGGCCGGAGCGGTGATGACGTCACACGCATGCACGTAGGGCTGGCATGCTCCCATTCAGAAAACCGGTATGATCCCATTCATGAAGCCGACCCGCTAGTGCGCCTGCGCCGTTGTCTACGGCGCGCAAGCGCCGTAGACATCGGTGCAGTGTTTTCAGCAAATATCTCCTTAACCGTGTAGGTTAAGGAGATATTTCTTACACCTACAGGTAAGCCTTAATCTAGGCTTACCTGTAGGTCCAAGTTGTCAAAGTGGGTTTACAACCACTTTAACCGTGTGGGTTAAGGAGATATTTCTTGCACCTACAGGTAAGCCTTAATCTAGGCTTACCTGTAGGTACAAGTTGTCAGAGTGGGTTTACAACCACTTTAAAAACCACTGGTTGGGGCATTTACACTAAGGCCTGTCTGAAGTTCCTTCTCCTTTTGGAGAAGCCTATTATTTGCATAAATTTCCCAGAAAAAACAGCTTCCCAGTATTTTCTTTGTACTTCAGTGAAGTCCCAGATTTATTGACAAAGAATAGATTCAGCAGTGTGCAACTATTAATATACGCAGATTCCAAAAGATGATTCTATTTTAATGAAGGCCAAAAAATGAGTAACTGAAGTGACCATCAAAACAAATTTATATGTACTCATATCATAAATATGCTACTTTATTGATATAGTAAAGAAAAAAATCCTGTATTATTCTGCAAAACTTACCTTTAAAGCTTATGTTTATTCAAATATGTGTATAGCCAATACTTTTTTATTTTTCTTTTTGGTTATGAATAGAGTGGGGGAGGACTACTAGGTGATCTAAATTGCTTGTAACCCTAAAAGAAAAAAAATGGATCCTGTTCCTTTAAAACATGAAAAACAGCACAGTGCTTGTGCTGTGTAATTTGGCCCTTTGTATCATCTAAATACAATACCTGGCTGATCCTGCCTGGTTCTGCCTGCCTCTCTGTAAACTGACCACGTTTTATCATGGCTGCTGAGCCCTGACACCGTGGTTAGTTTACGTGCTGCCGTCATCCACTGTGCTCTCTCCCCCCTTCCTGCCTGTCAGCTCTGATCTGCTCCCCTCCTGCTGCTATCATAACTGAGTATTTTTGCTACAATCCTCTCTGTTACATTAAATGATGTGTCCAGTGTGTGGTTTTAAAAAAAAATAAGCCACTGTATACCTTTTTCATAGCGCTTACGTGACTGCCCGCCGCTCTCCTCCTCTCCTCTCCTCCTCCTGGCTGACATCAGCCCCTCTGTAGTTATCAGACTGGTGGAGGAGAGCGGCGAGCAGTCACATGAGCACAGAGCGGCACAATGAAATAAGGTATACAATGGCTCATTTAAAAACAAAAAAAAATCATACACTGGGCACATCATTTAATGTAACAGAGGGAATTGTAGTAATATCATACAGTGGCTTTTTTAACCACTTCAAGGCTGGCCATACACGGTTCGAAACTTGGGTGGTTCAGCAGGAACTGCCCGAGATTCGAACCGTTAATGGGCAGGCTAAATGTGCCGATAGATCGATCAACTTGTGTACAATTCGCCTGCTGGATTTTCTTGCAAATATCGTTAGCGACTGCTATAGCCACTAGCGAAAATCACAGTCTTCTCCCAGCAGGTATGGCCTTCCTCTATATTTGTACTGGTAACCATTGTCACATAGGCAGAAATTGACAGGAGATTCAAAATGTTACAGTTGTTACCAGAACAAGGGTAAAGCTTTCAATGGGATCAACTACTCTAGTGTTTATGAGGGTAACGCCTTCCATTTTGTAGACATTTCCTCTCACTTCCTGTTGTATCTCCAGGACAAGAAGTGAAGGGAAACCTACCCAAAAGGTCAAAGACAGCAAAAGACAGGTGTTGTAATTCTTTCCTGCTTTAACAAAACCTAATAAAAAGTTTTTGATATGCATGCAATTTAATCAGCATATGTTTCTCCTATGTTTTTTTTTAAATTTGAATGCAAACAATCTTCAAATTATTTTTCACAAGAAGAAATAATATGTTTTTAATTACAACATATAGCATAGCCTGCGATTCTGCAAACAGTCCATGTATCTCATCCCCATAAGGTTATAATAAATTATACAACTGTAGCTTCTGGTCTCCTGGTCCTAAGTTGTCATGGGGATTTACTTAGGAAGAATGGCTTTCTCTGGGGAACCCCTGGTTTGATACAAACTAATAGCCACCACCACCAGTGATTCCTGAGAATAGGAGCTTTGCTTGAAAACATATCATTCACAACGCTGTGTTATAATTGCACAAAAATTTGAGATTGAATTTAATGCAAAATTGATCACAAAAATGAGTTTCTTTCAAGGGAGCTCCATGCAAATGAACAATTAAAAAAAATACAAAATAAAAACCTTTATTGTGATTAACTGCAATGGTCGGCTTGTATTCTGAGCTAAATAAAGGGCAGCATTCTAAATATCTGCCACAGCTCTGACACTATTATTCCCTTTGTATTTTTATAGTATCCGAAAGATCCAATTTTATACACGCTCCCCTTGCTGTGTCTAAGTCTCTCAGGTGCATCCAATTGCCTAATGTAATTACCATCACCTGTGACTCATTGCGAACTATCCTACTTCTCATTCTGAAATGAATGAGAAGGGCAATAAGGAATTGCCATCCTGTATCCTCTGTAGTAATCACACGTTGAGAAGTGTAGGCAGCCGGCCATGGCTTACCGTATTCTTGCTGTGTAACCTTTTAAAAATGTGAAATATCAAGATAAAGAGGTTAGACTAGAGCCTAGTTATGTTAAAAAATCATTTAATTTTACTTCTTTAATGTATTAGTATGGGAAAAATTAAAAAATGATATATATGAATGCAGTCGTGACAGGCTGCATTCATATACCGTATATACTCGAGTATAAGCCGAGTTTTTCAGCACATTTTTTTGTGCTGAAAATGCCCCCCTCGGCTTATACTCAAGTCACCTTTTTGCGCCTGATCTCTCAGACGTTGGGGACCCGGTACCGGCCGGCCTTAGGTCCCCTGGACCCCAAACTTGGCACACATGCTCCACTCTTCCTCTACAAGTGCGCAAAGTTTGTTGTCCAAGGGACCTACGGCCGGGGAGCACCGATTTTCAAAGCCGGGCACCCCTTCCGTAGACTCCGTTGTTAAACAGTAATTTCTCTGGTGACTTTGGGGACCCGCTACCGGCTGTTCGTAGGTCCCCTGGACCCGGAACTTGGCACACATGTAGCCCCATTTCTCCTCTACAAGTGTGCAAAGTTTGTTTTCTGGAGGACCTATGGCCGGGGAGCAACGATTTTTCAAAGCCGGGCACCCCTTCCGTAGACTCCCATGTTAAACGTCAGTTTAGTCATGGACACAGTGAGGCATGCACATGGACACAGTGAGACAAAGTGAGGCACAGTGAGGCACAGTGAGGCATGGACACAGTGAGGCATGCACATGGACACAGTGAGTCATGCACATGGACACAGTGAGGCATGGACACAGTGAGGCACAGTGAGGCATGCAGATGGACACCCTAGGCTTATACTCGAGTCAATAAGCTTTCCGAGTTTTTTGTGGTAAAATTAAGTGTCTCGGCTTATATTTGGGTTGGCTTATACTCGAGTATATACGGTATGTCATTTTTTAATTTAATACATACTAATACTATTTTTAAAATTTTACCCATACTAATACTAATAGCATTAACACATTTTTTTTTTTTTTTTTCTAAGTCCCTCTGTAACACAATTTTATTACCTGTTGATCCCATCAGTGGAACTGTTATTTTTAGGCCCCATGCACATTGAATATTTATTCAGCTCCTAGGGGAGTTTGGCGTTTTATTTTTCCTGAACTAAAGAAATAAAGTAGGCACTATTCGAATAAAAAAGGGTTTTTCCTTTTCACACGATTGGATGATGGAAATCAGCAGGGCTTCTGCTCATTTACTAAGCTCTGGAGCAACTGCTCTTGCAGAGTGCAATCGCACTTTGCAAAGTGCACAGTCTATTTTCCTTTAGTAAATCAACCCCTATATCTGTACATTTTTTCTTTTAATAACACAAGTTGATTTGATTTTTTTTTGTGCACGAATTCATCACAAATGGGACATTAATATATGAATTGCATGATTTTGTTGATTTATGTCCTACAGGTTTTGCTTTTTGGAATAGTTCAATTTGTAGCACAGTATTGATAATTGTAGCGTCTAAGGTATAAATCACTATTTTTTCATGCATGTGATTGGGTACTCATTGCAAATTGAAGCTTTACCTCATTTACCAACTCTGAATCAACTGCACTTGCAGGGTGCAACTGCACTTTGCAAAGTGCACAGTCTATTTACCTTTAAGCCTGGTACACACGATCGGATTTTCCGCGGAAAAAGCGTAGGACTTTTTCGAAGGGCGTTGGCCATAAACTTGTTTTGCATACAAACGGCAAAGAATTGTCGGCCAACAAACATGAAACTACGTGTTTTTTCAGCTCTTTAGTTCCACCCTTTGGGCAACTTCTGCTAATGTTGTGTTATGGTTAGCATTGCTTCTGAGCATGCGTGTTTGTACTTTGGAGTTTTCTCCGAAGGACTTCTGTACACACGATCGGATAATCCGACAACACACATTTGTTGGCGGAAAATTTTAAAGCATGCTATCCAACATTTGTTGGCGGAAAATCCGAATTTCAGGGTAAACGTGCTCCACAACCAATGATACAAATGCACACTCACCAGAGCCCTAAGGCCCGCTGGACCACAATGCGTGTGTTATAATGCCAATAAATGCCAGCATGGAGCTCCAGATTAGTTTCTCTCCGTCTCCCAGATGTTCTCTCCCCTGAGCGGAATATACAAGAATCACCCAGAAAGAAAATAAGACCCCTTTCACACTGAGTAGTTTTTCAGGCGGTTTAGCGCTAAAAATAGCGCCTAAATACCGCCTGAAAACTCCTGCCCCAGCAGTCTCAATGTGAAAGCCCGAAGGCTTTCACACTGAGGCGGTGCGCTAGCAGGACCGCTCCAAAAGTCCTGCTAGCAGCATCTTTGGAGCGGTGAGAGGAGCGGTGTGTTTACCGCTCCTTCACCGCTCCTTCTCATTGAAAGTAATGGAAAACCGTGGTAATACCGCCGGCAATGCGCCTCTGTAGAGGCGCATTGTAGGCGGTATTAACCCTTTTCCGGCCACTAGCAGGGGTTAAAACCGCACCGCTAGCAGCCAAATCCCGCCGCAATTCGCGGCAATTACGACGTATAGCGCTGCTAAAAATACCGCCACCGCACCCAACGCCCCAGTGTGAAAGGGGCCTAACAGAGTGATCATGCAACACAGTTTTATAAAAAATTCCACCCAAAACCAATCCCCCAATTATATGTGCTTACGTGTCAGGGTGCCCAGACCGGCACCAGCGCGATCAGCATATACGTGTGTGTCTATATGTGCAATCACAACGCTGCCGCTGAATGGTACAGATAAAGGCGCCGTCTGTCTCACCAGATCCCGTCGAGTGTTCCACTGTTTGAACGGTTGTGATGTCACCTGCGGTCCATGGGAATGCCAACAGCAATCTGACCTCTATGCATTTCGCTATATAGCGTCATCAGGAAGTGACTTACTTCCTGATGACGCTATATAGCAAAATGCATAGAGATCAGATTTAGAGGCAGAAGAAATCCCACAGCCAGTGTATCCAGGAGCAGCAGAGTTTTGCCATTGAAAATGCTTGTCATGCCTTAGTGCAAGCGCTAGATGCGTTTAGCTTTTGAGCATTAATTAATTTCAATGGCCAGATTACATTATTATTTTGGCCAATGAAATGAATTAATGCTCAAGTTTTTAATGCGCCTAAATGCATTACATTACATTCAGTTTACAAGTGTCAAGCATTTTTTCTACCTAAACTCTGCTGCCAGGAGGAAAGAAGTTTAGGAGAATTAGCAAAACGTGTGCATGGGGCCTTATACTTCCTATGATTATTTAAACAAAAAAAAAAAAAAAACGCATGCCCCTACCTAGAGTAGAGGTAACAAACTGGTATTCCCATAACAAAGGAGTTACTAATGCACAGATACCAGCCCACAGACTCTTCAGTATTCAGGGGAGGTTTGAGTTGAGATGCATTTCCCCCAAACAACCTGGACCCCCACTCCCAAAAAAAGCACCCAAACCTAATGCTGTCAGGCATCAGGCTCTTCAGACTAAATCAAAATATGGTGAATAATCTCACTAACTGAATAATCCACCTCCATATGTCGGGAACTCAGAGAGAAAAATATCAGTTAATATAGATCCCAAAACCAGTTCCTCGGGGAAGCTGTGATCACATACTTGCCCCCAATGGTGGGTAAGTGGTTCATAGGCCCCATCCTTGCCAGTATCCCCTCCTGAGCACCAGAGGTGCTGAAGAACCCACTGCCTGTCAGGACAGGGAACTGCTTTGAGAGTGGGACCCTTGTTTTTTGGGGTGAAAAGGCACTCTCTCATTACTGAAGGGCATTTGGGCTGGTAGCATCATAGCAGGAGGACTGAACTTCCGCAGCGCCATTGCATTGGGGCACATTGACCTACAGGCTATCCGAATCCTTACCATACTGTACGTGTGTAATTCCATAGATGTAGTTGTATTCACCCAGTGCATATTTATCCTATTGTAAATACGGTGCACAGCAGTGTGGAATGCAGGGGAAATATTTTCAAATCTCAAATAATTATTCACTAGGTAAATTGCCAAGTGAATCATTGATAAATATATTAATTTAATCTTCTGCAGTCAAAACAATTTTTGTATATTTTAAAGCGGTATCAAACCCAAAACCAAAAATGTGGTTAAATGTTATAAAGTGCCTCCACTCTGGATGAAGGAGCACAGAGACACCCTTGGACAGCAGCACTGTTAATTTGTGGGGGAGGGAAGTGTTAGATGTACTAGCAGATTTAGATACACTAACAAACTGAAGCTGCACACTCTTTATAAGCAGTTACAGTAAACATTTTTTTTTTTTTTTCGGGGGGATAAAGGTTTGACATACAGTAAATAAAAGCTAATCATTGTAAGCACCCATGTCAGTGTTAAATGGTTTGACTCAACTCTATAAACTGCTACATCTGCAGATCAGCTTGTTCTTTTGAAAAACAACAGACTTACTGGCCAGATCAGCAGGTGAAAATAAAGGAAAGAAAGAATAAAAAAGGAAACGAATGCAGCCATCACATCTAAGAGTTGGTAAGCTCTAAATTAATAAATATTTGCCTTTTGCTTAAATACTTTACAATATATTACTATGAATTCTAATGCTGGCCTTAGGCATTACACAGGTGGTGATCAACTTACTGCCCAGGGAACACTTTTCACTGATATTGTGTGAATATTGGTGGTTTGCAGATTTCTTCTAGATCTGTGCAGTGTGAAACTGCCTCTTTGTAGGAGCTTCTTGAAATAAAGGCCAATCACTGCTGCTCACTCTCCTCCAGGGATGAGCCGAACACCCCCCTGTTCGGTTCGCACCAGAACCTGCAAACAGACAGAATGTTCGCGTGAACTTTAGAACCCTATTAAATACAATGGACTCGAACGTTCGAAATCTAAAGTGCTAATTATAAAGGCTAATATGCAATTTATTGTCCTAAAAAGTGTTTGGGGACCCGGGTCCTGCCCCAGGGGACATGTATCAATGCAAAAAAAAGTTAAAAAAATAGACGTTTTTTCGGGAGCAGTGATTTTAACCACTTAACGACCGCCCACTGTAAATATACGTCAGCAGAATGGCACCGACAGGCAGAATCACGTATATGTACGTGATTGCCTTTGTATAGTTGGGGGGTCCGATCGGACCCCCCTTCTTTACAGTGGGTGGTCGTTTTACCTTCGGGAGCGATCCGGCATGAGGGGACGGCCGTTCGATTCTGGCCCCCCCTCTCGATCGCTCCCGGCGAATGAGAGAGCTTCCCCTGCCTGCCAGGAAGGAGGAAGTGATGTCATCTCTCCTGCGGCGCTCATATATACCGAGCGCCGTACAGGAGAAGATGCAGGTTAGTACACAAAACAGCACACTGACACCAGGACACATAGGCACATAAATCGCCCCCCCAGATCACCCCCCAGCCCCCCCCCAGCCCCCAGTCACAGTGTCACTGATTGCAGTGACCATTTATTTAGTGATCACTGCAATCAGTGACATTTGTGACTGTAAAAGTGTCACTACATTTAGTTTTAGGTCCAGTGTAGCCCCCTAACCCCCCCTAATAAAGGTTTAACCCCCTGATCACCCCCCAGATAACCCTTTCACCCCCTATCACCACTGTCACTAAGCAATCATTTTTCTGATCGATGTCTTAGCGTCGGTGATGCTGATCGGTAGCCAGTAATTTTTTTTAGGTTCGCCGCAGGTTTTTATAGCGTCGGGTACCCCCATATATTACCTAATAAAGGTTTAACCCCCTTGATCACCCCCCAGGTAACCCTTTCACCCCCTAGCACCGCCGTGGCTATGCGATCATTTTTCTGATCGATGTCTTAGCGTCGGTGATGCTGATCGGTAGCCAGTAATTTTTTTTAGGTTCGCCGCAGGTTTTTATAGCGTCGGGTACCCCCATATATTACCTAATAAAGGTTTAACCCCCTTGATCGCCCCCCCAGGTAACCCTTTCACCCCTATCACCACTGTCACTAAGCGATAATTTTTCTGATCGATGTCTTAGCGTCGGCGATGCTGATCGGTAGCCAGTAATTTTTTTTAGGTTCGCCGCAGGTTTTTATAGCGTCGGGTACCCCCATATATTACCTAATAAAGGTGTAACCCCCTTGATCACCCCCCAGGTAACCCTTTCACCCCCTAGCACCGCCGTCACTATGCGATCATTTTTCTGATCGATGTCTTAGCGTCGGTGATGCTGATCGGTAGCCAGTAATTTTTTTTAGGTTCGCCGCAGGTTTTTATAGCGTCAGGTACCCCCATATATTATCTAATAAAGGTTTAACCCCCTGATCGCCCCCCCAGGTAACCCTTTCACCCCCTATCACCACTGTCGCTAAGCAATCGTTTTTATGATCGTTGTCTTAGTGTCGGTGATGCCGATAGGTAGCCAGTAATTTTTTTTTAGGTTCGCCGTCAGGTTTTTATATAGCGTCAGGTACCCCCATATATTACCTAATAAAGGTTTTAACCCCCTAATTGCCCCTAGTTAACCCTTTCACCAGTGATCATCATATAAGTGTTACGGGTGACGCTGGTTAGTTAGTTTGCTTTTTATAGTGTCAGGGCACCCGCCGTATATAACCCAATAAAGGTTTAACCCCCTGATCGCCCGGCGGGTGATATCAGTTAGGTTTTAGCGTCAGAGAGGGTCTGCGTCACACCCCAGGCAGCGTCAGGTTAGTGCCAGTAGCGCTAACACCCACACGTGAAGCATACACCCCCCTTAGTGGTATAGTATCTGATCAGCTCAATATCTGATCTGATCAGATCTATACTAGCGTCCCCAGCAGTTTAGGGTTCCCAAAAACGCACTGTTAGTGGGATCAGCCCAGATACCTGCTAGCACCTGCGTTTTGCCCCTCCGTCCAGCCCAGGCCACCGAAGTGCAGTATCGATCGATCACTGTCACTTGCAAAACACAACACACATAACTGCAGCGTTCGCAGAGACAGGCCTGATCCCTGCGACTCCAGTGCTGTAGGAGGTAATTTCACCACCACAGTTAAAAAAAAAAAGCATATATGCCGAAGCATTGGGGCAGCAGGAGCGGAGGAGCGATTTTGCTCCTAATGCCGCGTATATACGGTCGAAATTCCGACGGAGGCTTGCCCGTGGAAAAGTCTGACCATGTGTACGCGGCATAACTTTTGCGAGAAGATGCCCCCATGCTTCGGCATATATAAATGGTGCATGTATGCCCATCATTAGAAGTGGATGGATGAAGGGCAGTATTCTAATGGTGGGCATACCCACCGATCAATCTTTTTTTTTCGTTCAGCCAACAGGCTGCATGAAAAAAAAGATTACAATACATGTCCAACAAGGACCAGCAACGTACTGGTATGTTGCTGGACTTTGAATGTTTATACCAGATTGATGCCTGCAGGTTTAGGTATCATCTTGGTATCATTCTTTTCAGCCAGCGGCCGGCTTTCATGTAAAAGCAATCCTAGTGGCTAATTAGCCTCTGGACTGCTTTTACAAGCAGTGGGAGGGAATGTCCCCCCCCCGGATATAAAAAGCGCCATTGGGAAATTGGGAAAGCATTTTATCACACCGATCTTGGTGTGGTCAGATGCTTTGAGGGCAGAGGAAAGATCTAGGGTCCAATAGACCCCAGTTTTTTCAAAAAAGAGTACCTGTCATTACCTATTGCTATCATAGGGGATATTTACATTCCCTGAGATAACAATAAAAGTGATAAAAATAAATAAATATGGAAGCAACAGTTTAAAAATAAAATAAAAAAGCAAAATTAATAATAAAAAAAAAGCACCCCTGTCCTGCCCTGCTCTTGCCCAATGGCGAACGCAAGCGTCGGTCTGGCGTCATATGTAAACAGCAATTGCACCATGCATGTGAGGTATCACCGCGAAGGTCAGATCGAGGGCAGTAATTTTAGCAGTAGACCTCCTCTGTAAATCTAACGGGGTAACCTGTAAATGCTTTTAAAGGCTTTTAAAAATGTATGTAGTTTGTCGCCAATGCGCGTTTGTGCGAAATTTTAAAGCATGTCGTGTTTGGTATCTATGTACTCGGCCTAAGATCATCTTTTTTATTTCATCAAACATTTGGGCAATATAGTGTGTTTTAGTGCATTAAAATTAAAAAAAGTGTATTTTTTCCCAAAAAAATGCGTTTGAAAAATCGCTGCGCAAATACTGTGTAGAAAAAAAAATGCAACACCCACCATTTTATTCTGTAGGGCCTTTGCTTTAAAAATATATATAATGTTTGGGGGTTCAACATAATTTTCTTGCAAAAAAAATATGTTTTCATGTAAACAAAAAGTGTCAAAAAGGGCTTTGTCTTCAAGTGGTTAGAAGAGTGGATGTAAGCTTCCTAATCTTGTGTATAAAATGCCAGAACAGTTCAAAACCCCCCCCCAAATGACCCCATTTTGGAAAGTAGACACCCCAAGCTATATACTGAGAGGCATGTCGAGTCCATGGAATATTTTATATGTTGACACAAGTTGCGGAAAAAATAATTTTTTTTTTTTTTTTTTTTGCACAAAGTTGTCACTAAATGATATATTGCTCAAACATGCCATGGGCATATGTGGAATTACACCCCAAAATACATTCTGTTGCTTCTCCTGAGTACGGGGATACCACATGTGTGAGACTTTTTGGGAGCCTAGCCGCGTACGGGACCCCAAAAACCAAGCACCGCCTTCAGGCTTTCTAAGGGTGTCAATTTTTGATTTCACTTCTCACTGCCTATCACAGTTTCGGAGGCCATGGAATGCCCAGATGGCACAAAACCCCCCAAATGACCCCATTTTGGAAAGTAGACACCCCAAGCTATTTGCTATTGTGAGTATTTTGCAGATCTCGCTTTTTGTCACAAAGTTTTGAAAATTGAAAAAAAAAAGAAAAAAAAAAAGTTCTTTCTTCATTTTCAAAAACAAATGAGAGCTGTAAAATACTCACCATGCCTCTCAGCAAACAGCTTGGGGTGTCTACTTTCCAAAATAGGGTCATTTGGGGGGGTTTTGTGCTATTTTGGCATTTTATGGCCTTCAAAACTGTGATAGGTAGTGAGGAGTGAAATCAAAAATTTGCGCCCTTAGAAATCCTGGAGGCGGTGCTTGGTTTCCGGGGTCCCGTACGTGGCTAGGCTCCTAAAAAGTCCCACACATGTGGTATCCCCGTACTCAGGATAAGCAGCAGAATGTATTTTGGGGTGCAATTCCACATATAACCATGGCATGTGTGAGCAATATATCATTTAGTGACAACTTTTTGTAATTTTTTTTTTTTTTGTGTCATTATTCAATCACTTGGGACAAAAAAAAAATATTCAATGGGCTCAACAGGCCTCTCAGCAATTTCCTTGGGGTGTCTACTTTCTAAAATGGGGTCATTTGGGGGGGTTTTGTGCTATTTTGGCATTTTATGGCCTTCAAAACTGTGATAGGTAGTGAGGAGTGAAATCAAAAATTTGCGCCCTTAGAAATCCTGAAGGCGGTGCTTGGTTTCCGGGGTCCCGTACGTGGCTAGGCTCCTAAAAAGTCCCACACATGTGGTATCCCCGTACTCAGGAGAAGCAGCAAAATGTATTTTGGGGTGCAATTCCACATATAACCATGGCATGTGTGAGCAATATATCATTTAGTGACAACTTTTTGTAATTTTTTTTTTTTTTTTGTCATTATTCAATCACTTGGGACAAAAAAAAATATTCAATGGGCTCAACATGTCTCTCAGCAATTTCCTTGGGGTGTCTACTTTCTAAAATGGGGTCATTTGGGGGGGTTTTGTACTGCCCTGTCATTTTAGCACCTCAAGAAATGAGATAGGCAGTCATAAATTAAAAGCTGTGTAAATTCCAGAAAATGTACCCTAGTTTGTAAACGCTATAACTTTTGCGCAAACCGATAAATATACGCTTATTGACATTTTTTTTACTAAAGGCCTAAATGTATGACTAAAATTGAGTTTATTCGATTTTTCTTATAACAAAAAGTAGAAAATATCATTTTTTTTCAAAATTTTCGGTCTTTTTCCGTTTATATCGCAAAAAATAAAAATCGCAGAGGCAATCAAATACCATTAAAAGAAAGCTCTATTTGTGGGAAGAAAAGGACGCAAATTTCGTTTGGGTACAACATTGCATGTCCGCACAATTTACAGTTAAAGCAGCGCAGTACAAAATTCTGAATTCACCTCTGGTCCTTTAGCTACCAAATGGTCCGGGGCTTAAGTGGTTAATAATGCTTAAAATGAAAAAATACAAGTGACATTTTTCTTTAAATTTCTTACCTAGGGGGTGTGTATGATATGCATGTAAAGTGGCGCATGTTTCCCGTGCTTAGAACTGTCCCTGCACAAAGTGTCATTTTTGAAGGAAAAAAAGACATTTAAAACTCACTCGCGGCTATTAATGAATTGTCGGCTTTTATCAATACATAGAAAAGTAATTGATAAAAAAAAAAAAAAAAGCGTGGGGGTTCCCCCAAATTCAATTACCAGGCCCTTCAGGTCTGGAATGGATATTAAGGGGAACCCCGCCACAAATAAAAAAAAAAATGGCGTGCGGTTCCCCCTAAATATCCATACCAGGCTCTTCAGATCTGGCATGGATTTTAAGGGGAACTCCACCCCAAATTTTAAAAAAATGGCGTGGAGTCCCCCCAAAAATCCATATCAGACCCTTATCCGAGCACGCAACCTGGCCGGCCGCAGGGGAAGAGGGGGGGGACAAGAGAGCGGCCCCCCTCCCTCCTGAACCGTACCAGGCCACATGCCCTCAACATGGGGAGGATGTCCCCATGTTGATGGGGACAAGGGCCTCATCCCCACAACCCTTGCCCGGTGGTTGTGGGGGTCTGCGGGCGGGGGGCTTATCGGAATCTGGAAGACCCCTTTAACAAAGGGGACCCCCAGATCCCGCCCCCCCTATGTGAATTGGTAAGGGGTACATTGTACCCCTACCATTTCACAAAGAAAGTGTCAAAAATTTTAAATAAAAACACACAAACACCTTGGAAAAGTCCTTTATCAAAAAAAAAAAAAAAAAAAACATTCCAGCGATGAAATCCAGTGTCCCGCGGCGATCCCGATGTCCAGCGCTGTCCGTCATTGGTTGTGCCTGAGCGGACCTGATGGGGAACTTCCTCCGCAGTGTTTTAAATGTATAGACCCGCCCCTTCTAAAGTTCCCCATCAGGTCCGCTCAGCGGACCAGATGCGGAACGCGAGAAGGGGCGGGTCTATTCATGTATTACACAGTGAAGGAAGTTCCCCATCAGGTCCGCTCTACGAGGGGGCGGACCTGATGGGAACTTCCTTCACTGTGTAATACGTGAATAGACCCGCCCCTTCTCATGTTCCGCATCTGGTCCCAGGCCTCCGCATTAGTACCTCACCCCAGGCTAAAGGTGCCTGGGATGGACTCCATCTCCCGCTCCGGCCAGGTCAAGGGCACCTGGGCCCGGAACTCCAGCACCCAGGCTGAAGGTGCCTGGGCGCGGCTACGCCCTCCGACTCTGAACCCCAAGGTCAGGGCGTCCGCCCCTTTTATCTAAAGTGCTAATTTTAAAGGCTTATATGCAAGTTATTGTCATAAAAAGTGTTTGGGGACCCGGGTCCTGCCCCAGGGGACATGTATCAATGCAAAAAAAAGTTTAAAAACTGAAGTTTTTCGGGAACAGTGATTTTAAGAATGCTTCAAGTGAAACAATAAAAGTGAAATATTCCTTGAAATTTCGTACCTGGGGGGTGTGTATAGTATGCCTGTAAAGTAGCGCTTGGTTCCAGTGCTTAGAACTGTCCCTGCACAAAGTGTAATTTCTGAAGAAAAAAAGTAATTTAAAAGCACTCGCGGCTATAATGAATTGTCGGCTCCCGGCAATACAGAGAAAAGTCATTGATAAAAATAAAAAAAAATGCGTGGGGGACCCCCAAATTCAATTACCAGGCCCTTCAGGTCTGGCATGGATATTAAGGGAAACCCTGCGTCAAATTAAAAAAAAAATGACATGGGGTTCCCCCCAAATATCCATACCAGACCCTTCAGGTCTGGTATGGATTTTAAGGGGAACTCCACGCCAAATTAAAAAAAAAAATGGCGTGGAGTTTCCCCCAAAAATCCATACCAGACCCTTTATCCAAGCACACAACCTGGCAGGCCGCAGGAAAAGAGGGGGGATGAGAGAGCGCCCCCCCTCCTGAACAGTACCAGGCCACATGCCCTCAACATGGGGAGGATGCTTTGTGGATCTATGACCCCTCAAAGCACCATGTCCCCATGTTGATGGGGACAAGGGCCTCATCCCCACAACCCTTGCCCGGTGGTTGTGGGGGTCTGTGGGCGGGGGGCTTATCGGAATCTGGAAGACCCCTTTAACAAAGGGGACCCCCAGATCCCGCCCCCCCCCTATGTGAATTGGTAAGGGGTACATTGTACCCCTACCATTTCACAAAGAAAGGGAAAAGTCCTTAATTAAAAATAAAAAATAAATTTAAAAAAATTCCAGCGGTGGTAATCCACTCTCGGTATCTTGCGATGGGTGAGCTCCTCTCCGGGGTCCAGCGATGGATGATCTCTCCTTTCTGGGGTCCAGCAATGAATGACCTCTCCTCTCCAGGTCTAGGCTCCAACGATGATGTCCAGCGCAGGGAGGAACAGCAAGCATCCTGTCTCCACCGGAGACACCCCGGGAATCCCGGCAGCCTGACAGGTCTATTCTGTAGCTGAGGGCGGGGCCACCCATCACGTGACCCCCTCCCCCTCTGACGCAAGGGGAAACCCGGGCCCCGCCCCCCTCTGATGCAACGGAAACCTGTGTTACATCAGAGGGGGGCGCGGTCACCCGCACGTCTCTGGGGAAGCCCAGGTTTCCCCTTGCGTCAGAGGGGGACGGGGTCATGTCAGGGGTGGCCCCCGCCCTCAGCTACAGAAGAGACCTGTCAGGCTGCCGGGATTGCCGGGGTGTCTCCGGTGGAGACAGGATGCTGTTCCTCGCTGTGCTGGACATCATTGTTGGAGCCTGGACCTGGAGAGGAGAGATCATCCATCGTTGGACCCCAGAGAGGAGAGATCATCCATCGCTGGACCCCAGAGAGGAGATCACCCATCGCAGGATACCGATAGTGTATTACCACCGCTGGAATCTTTTTTTATTTATTTTTTATTTTTAATAAAGGACTTTTCCCAACGGTGTCTGTGTGGTTTTTTTTTTTTTAAACTTTCTTTGTGAAATGGTAGGCGTACAATATACCCCTTACCAATTCAAATAGGGGGGGCCGGGATCTGGGGGTCCCCTTTGTTAAAGGGGTCTTCCATATTCCGATAAGCCCCCCGCCGGCAGACCCCTACAACCACCGGGCAAGGGTTGTGGGGATGAGGCCCTTGTGCCTATCAACATGGGGACATGATGCTTTGAGGGGTCACAGACCCCCAAAGCATCCTCCCCATGTTGAGGGCATGTGGCCTGGTACGGTTCAGGAGGGGGGGCGCTCTCTCGTCCTCCCTCTTTTCCTGTGGCCCTCCAGGTTGCGTGCTCGGATAAAGGGTCTGGTATGGATTTTTGGGGGGAACTCTACACATTTTTTTTTTATTTGGCGTGGAGTTCCCCTTAAAATCCATACCAGACCTGAAGGTTCTGGTATGGATATTTGGGGGGAACCCCACGTAATTTTTTTTTTTTATTTGATGCAGGGTTCCCCTTAATATCCATACCAGACCTGAAGGGCCTGGTAATTGAATTTGGGGCGACCCCCACACATTTAAAAAAAAATTATCAATGAATTTTCTCTGTATTTCCGGGATCCGACAATTCATTATAGCCGCAAGTGCTTTTAAATTACTTTTTTTCCTTCAGAAATGACGCTTTGTGCAGGGACAGTTCTAAGCACGGGAAACAAGCGCTACTTTAGAGGCATACTATACACACTCCCTAGGTATGAAATTTAAAGGAATATTTCACTTTTATTGTTTCACTTTAAGCATTATTAAAATCACTGCTCCCGAAAAAACGTGAGTTTTTAAAACTTTTTTTTGCATTGATACATGTCCCCTGGGGCAGGACCCGGGTCCCCAAACACTTTTTATGACAATAACTTGCACATAAGCCTTTAAAATTAGCACTTTATATTTTTCATGTTCTAGTTACATAGACTTTAATGGTGTTCGAATGTTGCGAACCGAACTGGGGGGTGTTCGGCTCATCCCTACTCTAGATCAACAGCTTTGAATATCATGCGTTTATTTCTCAACTTACAGATTCCGGTCGACAACCCTGGCAATAGGGCTTGACGCTGCGAAAGCGTTCAACAACGTTGAGTGGCCGTATCTATGGGAGGTCCTGAAATGCTTCGGATTGAGGGAAGATTTTATTAAATGGGTTCAGCTGCTATACACAAATCCCACAGCTATGCATTAATGGGCAACTCACTGACTCTTTCTGTCTTCACAGAGGCACAAGACAGGGGTGCCCATTGTCGCCCCTGTTGTATGTTTTTGCCCTGGAACCTTTGGCAGAGACAGTCAGAGCTTCACCATTAATAGCAGGTTTTATAAGAGGCCATGTGGAGGACAAAGTCTCTTTATATGCAGACGATACCCTCCTTTACTTAGGAGACACTACCACCTCATTGCAGAAAGTTATGTCCCTAATAACTCAGTTTGGCACCTTTTCTGGCTTCTCCATAAACTGGAGTAAGTCAGCCCTTCTACCACTAGATGAAATAGCCAGCCCCCTACCGGCCTGTGCCAAGTCCCTAAAGATTGTGCCCTCCTTTAGGTACTTGGGGGTACTAGTAACTAAGGACCCTTACAAGTACTTAACTCTGAATCTACTCCCCATTATTACTAAACTACAAGTTAAATGCACTGCTTGGTGCAGGCTCCCAATCTCAGTCACCGGTAGAGTCAATCTTATAAAGATGGTATGGGCACCCCAGCTTCTGTATCTACTTCACAATTCCCCTCAGTGGGTTCCCCAAATGTGGTTTGTAAGTATTGAGACCCTTTTAGGAGTCTTATCTTGAAAAAGAAGGTTGCTAAAATTAAATTGTCCACACGTCAATACAGCAAGGACCAGGGGGGGTTGGCGGTACCAAACATGAGACTCTACTTCCTGGCCTCTCAGCTACAACACTTGGGGGTTGGGTAGAGGAGGACCCAGCAGACCCAACCTGTAAATTACTTTTCTCTGAAATGGCGTAACTACTGTCATGGGTCAGTCATTTCCCTGCACGTATACAAGGGTTGAGTATACTGTACATGTGACTGAAGGGTGGGGAATGCCTTGTCCTCAAATAATTGTCCAATTAAAGAATACAGCTTCCTGGCAGGCTTCGCCACATGGTTTGGAAGGGCATCTGAACAGATCCAAGCTCATCTGTGGTCTGGAATTTCTCTTCAAAGAAACAGCGTACAGTACTTCCTATGCTTAGGCACTTCTTTGTCTACATCCTCATACCTGTATATCTGTTTTGTGGGATGTACTGATACCTCTTCTGCTACTCTCACAAGATTTGGAGTAAAAAATGTTAATGTCACTACTGTGCTACTCCCTGTTCTCCTGAGGGATTGCTGGAGAGGAAAGGAATTTGTTCCTAATGATATACAGACAGTCTCCACCCTGCTTCTGCTTCATCTGTACTTTTACAACCTCCCCTCCAGATTTTAGAATATTTCCTCACCAGTCATCAGTCATCAGATCAGCAGTCATTAGAGGAACATCTCTGACAGAGGAAGTAAGGTCTCTACCAACATGGCCAACTTCAAACAGACACAGCGTTGAACAAAATATGGAAAACTGGTAATGAAGAAAAGAGAGACCGCAGTCAATATTGGGGACTTGTCTCCTATCATCTTTGGCATGGCTTTCACAGTTAAGTTCCTTTGTCAGAAGACTTCCAATTACATAAAAAATTGTGTGGAAATGTATTAAACCGGAAACTAGACGCTATTTGCTCTAGTTTTTTTTTTCAATTCCCCCTCAATGAATAAACATTGTCTGAAAAGTAGAAAAATAAATAATCCACTATAAAATAAAAAGTAAATCAAATAAGGAAAACCATTTTCATTTATAAAACTCGCCATGCAGTTGTAATGGGTCCATGGACTTTGTACACCTACTTTGGAGTTTTTTAATGTTTTGGAAGTTGCTACTAACCTTAGGGTCTTTGGGCTTCTCCTATTACCTCAAAAAAAAAAAAAGAAACACAGTATGTATTTTATGATGTATTTTTGTTAACAAGAGTTGTTCAGATCATATTTACACCTGAATCAACTTTCATCTTTCTATAAAGCTAAAATAAAGACTTTACAGGCTTTTCATTATGGAAAAAAAACTATAACCCAAGGCGCTTGGTTATAAACCACTTCCTTCAGCTGTGAAATAAACATTCAGTGTATGAAAAATCTATTTAAAAAACTGCAAATGCAACACTTGAAGTTGGACTGGAAATCCAAAGGACGTTCATTCTGTAACAGAGGAGAATAAACAGAGGAGCAATAGAGCTACATAGTGTAGTAATACCTTTATTAAAATAATACACAAAAAACAGATGGTAAATATTGCACTCACAAGTGTGGATACAGATGAAGAACATATAGGAAAGCTCAGCCCCAGAGTCCTATGATGTGTCCAGTACACAGCCTGTGCAGCCAGAACTATGACCAGGAAGATGGATCGCACTACAGAACTCTAGAAATGGTGGTATAATGATCAGACACTACTGCTGAGAAATAATAATAGGCCACTCTTACTCCTGTCAACTCGCAAGGCACCCTGGGAACGCATTATTGGAAAAATAAACTTTCTCTTCATCTTCAGAGGTTGAGGATATGCACACACTTTCAAACTAAGAAAAAATATTTCAGCAGTACTAATACAGTAGTTTGAGTCAGTAAATTATGCTCTTTATGTGACTTTAGTACTCCTTTGTACATTCTTAACACAGACTTTGTTGATTAAACTCCATGAACATTGAGGTTTAAGTGGTATCTCGATTTTATACGTTAGTAAATTTGTAAATCAGCGCTAATTAGCGATTCCGTGGATATGCAAATGCCAATTTTTACTAAGTTTACTAAGTTATTATATAGCACTGCACTGCAACCATGATCCATATATGTGAAAGAAACATATTTATGTGAGACGTGCTCTACTTTGTGTGCATCTATTGATGTATATTGCAATTAGTATTCCTAGTTTTTTTCCTTCTTTTGCTAACGAATGCAGTTATGAATGATTATTACAGAGTAATGTCTGCTATTCTGCTATTCTGTAAAGTTACATGTATTGATCATTTAGGTTACCTATTTGTTGTATGTTGGTTTTTTTCATGTTTTTTTTTTTAGGTGACTATAAAGCGGTAATTATTTATGTTCATTCTTTAATCATACTACACTATTATGCAGGGCTCAGTGTACTTAACACAATGGCTTGGTGGTCTGCTCAGATGTCTCCACAGCATTCAAGGTATGAGTTCAAATCCCAGCCAACCTACCATCCACCAGCTGTGTTTATTTTTTTCAGTACACAAGTCAAAATAAACAAATAAAGGAATGTGAACTGCCTGTTAACTAGATGTTTGGAATTCCACACCATAATATTATTGAATACTTTCATACCATTGCATGCATTTGACGAGTTAATATAATAGAATCAGCCAAGCTAAAGTTCATTGCAACATCTGAGGTTGGGGGCTTCAAGATTCTGATATGCCCCCTGCCTGCAGACTCCAACATCCAACTGCCAGGGTTGTTGGGAAGAGGCCCTTGTCCCCATGGTGCTTTGGGAGGGGACCCCAAAGCACCCTCCCCATGTTGAGTGCATGTGGCCTGGTATGGTTCAAGAGGGGGGTGCTCGCTCATCCCCCCCATCCTGACCTCCAGGCTGCATGCTCGGATAAGGGCCTGGTATGGATTTTGGGGGGCCCCATGTAATTTTTTTTACATTTTGGTGTGGGGTCCCCCTTAAGTACAGGGAGGGTTTTTTTTCCTTGATTTTGAAATTATGGAAAAAACAAACTGATGTGCATTTGCTAATTATGCAGCTGAGTACAATGCACGTTTTCAGGAGGTGATACCGTCTGTGGGATTCAAACTCATGGCTTGAACCTTTGAAGGTAGTAGGGCAAACCACTATGCTACAGAGCTGAGCACAAACTTACATAGAAAATACCTTTACTAATGCTTGATTCTATGAAATAATGTTTTGCATTTCAGGCAATAATATTATAGTAACAACCATGCTCATGCTGATGTGGCATTGGCTAATAGGCGTTCGCCTCTTTTCGGCATATGCTGCTGAGTACAATGCAAGCTTTCAGTAGGTGATACCATCTGTGTGATTTTCAGCCATTTAAGCACAATTATATTGAGAATGTATGTTTACTAGTGTTTGATAGTGGGTGATGGTGCGATTTTACAGCACTTTTTTGCCGCGATTTTGATGCGACTTTAAGCAATGCCTGTGTAATCTTGAGGTCTATGGACGCAGGAGTCGCAGGGAAAGCCATGCAATTTTGCTGCGATTTTCCTGTGATTTTGCGGAGGGCAATTTTGACACGATTTCAGGGAATGCCTGTGTAATCTTGAGGTCTATTGACCTTCAACTTGCATCAAAGTTGGACCAAAGTAGTACAGTGAATACTTTGACGTCGATGTGACTTGAAGTCGCACAGATATGAATGGTACTCATTGAAAATCATGGGGTATGACTTGTCATGTGACTCTGATGTCCAAAGTCACAGGAAAAGTCGCACAAGTGTGAAAGGGGCCTCATCCCAACTTTCCTGCACAGATGTCTAGTGAAATCGCATAGGTCCCAACTTCCCTGATTTGGAATGTTGTGTAAATTTTATGAAGATGTGTTTAATATGTATTGTCATAGTGTCGCCCAGTGTTAACACTCCCGCAGCCCGCTCTAAAGAGCTGACTGGGACAGACTGACGCTGGTTGAGTCCCGTCTGGTAGTGGAAAATTTCCTGAGGTTGGAGAGAGGTGTTTGCAGAGTGGGGATATGTCCGCTAGCGAAGGGCCCCTGTGCGATGCACAAAACTATCGTCTGGAGGGGATATGTTCACTCTGCAAGGACATTATCGGTTATGGGGGGATGGGCGCTCTTGTCTCTGCTGTGTGTCTGATCAGCACATGTCAGGATGCGTAGCATACACCTGCAGATAACCTCCCATCCACTGGAGCGGTAGTATAATCCGGGTATGCGTTGTTCTCTGGAACAACGCAGAATAAGGATTCATACCAGCGGTAATACAGGAGTCTTTGAGTTGTTATGGTCAGAGACAGAGTTCATGTTTGTTAGCCATGCGGCTTCCTTTGTTTAGTTGAAGAACATGGCTTCCTGGTAAAGCATACACACTATCCCTGCCCAGACAGGCCCATAAGACTCCCTTAGCCATTATTCAGTGGTTGTTTTATTAACTAATCCTGTTGGAAGGATTTTCCTGTGATTTTTTTCCCATGGAGGAAGCGATTGGCTGTTGGATCCATCACTTCCTGTTTGTCATTGCTTTTGTGATGTTTGATTAAAAGCCAAGGGGGTGCTGGGGGGAGGCCCAAAAGAGCATGTTGCTGAGAACGTAATCTGTGGTGATGTCTGTTTACTTGAGGATATACAGGAAATAGAGTGATAGGTAAGGTACATTGTACCATGAGACGGAATGTGTGCTTATTAGCACAGGAGATATGGTGTGCGCTCAGCGTACAGCCGGATTTCCATATCAGGTGGCGAGACAGGTAGGAGTGAATAGGGCCTCGTTAGCATCGGATCGAGATGAGGGAGAGAATGGATCCATGGTCTGATGCGTTAGGAAGGCTCTGCTTTGCAAAAGAACACATTTTTTGTCTTTTGGGATAATGGTACTCGGGATTTCGATCGTATGTCTGTTGTGTGTGTGATTTGTCAGTATGGATTGGGATATTTGCAACCTGGATTATTTGTGTAAGGAGACTGTGTGTGTTGTGTGAGTGACTGATGCTGTCTAATAAGTTTGTGATGCATATGAGAAATGTAGATGTATAAATTGTGATTGTGTAATGTAAGGGACAAGTAGATTGTATGAGTCTTGTCCTCATGGTTTAGTGAACTTTGATGGTCGTTTAAAAAAAAAAAGTTTTGTTTAAGGTTGCCTTGTGAAAATGGCTGCTGCATATTTAAGTGACCATGTGGCAAAGGGGGAGGGGCGGCCAGGCATGTGGGAGCTCTAATGTTTTGTGTTGAAAAGGCTCATGCCTGTTTTTGAACTTTGTATGGCTGGTCCATGCAAGGTTTTTGAGCTGCTCTCATGCTTTTTCCCATTGTATTTTCTTCTATTGCTAAAAGACTGAAGGCAGCATTCTGGCTGTTTGTTTTGGTTCTTTTCATTTTTGTTTTGGAAGCTAGGAAGTATCTCCCCCACATTTGTATCTGAATGTTTGTCTCATGTTTTAGTCTTCTCATTGTTTATATGTAGTAACATTAATATGTACCGCAGTGATCCTCCTACGCGTCGCGGCTGTTGTATTTTTGTAGGAACGGGAAAGTAAGGGTTACAGAGGGTTTCATTGAATTGGTTTTGAAGAATGTCATTGACAATTTACCATTGTACAGGAATGTCATTATTGTTTGCCATTCTTTGCAGGTTATATATGAAGAATAGAGTAATAATTTTTGCTTATAAGTATTTTTTCAGGTCCAAGGAGTTTCTGAAAGTGTATGTACATGGAAAGCAGGTGTATGTAGACAGCTGTACACATGGATAAATACACACGTCTAAAGGGGTAAAAGTATCATAAGCTATTTCATTGTTTCTTTTTTCCTGCACCACTCTAAATCCTACATTTCTTCCTTCAGTTTGTAATGTGGAAAAAAATGGGGGGATAATTGTAAGTGACAGTTTTTCAAACTAATAATACTAACCTTTCTAATTCTAACCAAGTTCGTGCCACGACTGTCTTTCTTTGATGGAATTTGGATCAGCAAGCAACAGTCTGGTAAAGGATGCTCCCATAAGTACCTTGTTGTCAATGGTTCCAGGTATTACACCCCAGATGGTAAGCCACGCACAGGTTTTGCAGTGATCACAGTCATTAAAAGGGTTGTAAAGGTTCGTTTTTTATTTTCTAATTAGGTTCCTTTAAGCTAGTGCATTGTTGGTTCACTTACCTTTTCCTTCGATTTCCCTTCTAAATGTTTTTTTTTCTTTGTCTGAATTTCTCACTTCCTGTTCCTCCTCAGTAAGCTTGCCCCCATCATCCGAGCCGTTGTGGCTGAGGGTTAGTCAGCATGCTTGCTCCCTCCCTTGGGACTACATCCCTGCGGGGAGACGCTGTGTTCACAACCAGGTGACTGGGTCGTTGTAAAGAAGCTTGAGGGACAAGACCACGCCAGCCACTGCAAAAAACTGCTCAACCACATCAAAGAATGAGGAGTATCTTTGTTTATTTATATTTTTTTGTTTAGTATATTTTAGCAAGGGTAACGATGAAAAGCATTCCAACTTATTGTTTAAAGTGTATTCTCCAGCTAGCAAAGAAAGCGAACAGGATCAATTGCTGGGTCTACTCTGAATCTCCACCGAGCTTTAGTCCCCAGCGATGACAGCCGTACATGCTATATATGATGTTCAAATTGGTAAGAGGAGTTTTGACAAACTAGTAAAGACTCCAAACAGACACTTGTCAATAGAATTTAACGATACATTTCTAGAGGGTAAAATTTGTTATAGTTTTAACAATAGCTCTGCTTCTTGCCAGTTTGGGTATCGGGACAACTAGGAAGCCCACAAGTGTGTTTCAACTTTAGTTTGGTACTTATGTGGACCTACAGCTTATAAGGTAATTCCACCTAATGCAAGAGGTTTGTGCGTGCTGGTGAAACTCGGATTTTGCAGCGGATCATAGTTGAAGGAAGTAGGGATATATACTCATTTTGTTTTTGTTTCTATTTCTTCTATATGCCGTGATGAGGTGCTACTGTTGCCTGATTGGACGAGTGAACCCGAGCCCAAGCAGATGACGATGCCCTGAAACCCAACCCACGTACCAGACGCAGAGGATCCCAGACCGACCGGCAGTTACCATAGCTCACCATGTCCGCCTTATAAGTCATCCTCCTGAAGAACAGAGTCTACAAGTCAAGCCGTGTTATGGACTCATATGGACTGTAAGGACTGATTCATTTCCAACTGTAAGAAGAAGATCAAGATTCATCGAGGGACACATGGGAGCATATGACAAAGAGGAACTGTTGTGGAAATTTCATAAAGATGTATTTAATATGTATTGTCATAGTGTCGCCCATTGTTAGCACTCCCGCAGCCGGCTCTAAAGAGCTGACTGGGGCAGACTGACACTGGTTGAGTCCCGTCTGGTAGTGGAAAACTTCCTGAGGTTGGAGAGAGGTGTTGGAAGAGTGGGGATATGTCCGCCAGCGAAGGGCCCCTGTGCGATGCACAGAACAATCGTCTGGAGGGGATATGTTCACTCTGCAAGGACATTATCAGTTATGGGGGGATGGGCGCTCTTGTCTCTGCTGTGTGTCTGATCAGCACATGTCAGGATGCGTAGCATACACCTGCAGATAACCTCCCATCCACTGGAGCGGTAGTATAATCCGGGTATGCGTTGTTCTCTGGAACAACGCAGAATAAGGATTCATACCAACGGTAATACAGGAGTCTTTGAGTTGTTATGGTCAGAGACAGAGTTCATGTTTGTTAGCCATGCGGCTTCCTTTGTTTAGTTGAAGAACATGGCTTCCAGGTAAAGCATACACACTATCCCTGTCCAGACACGCCCATAAGACTCCCTCAGTCATTATTCATTGGTTGTTTGTATTAACTCATCCTGTTGGAAGGGTTTTCCTGTGATGTCATTTCCCATGGAGGAAGCGATTGGCTGTTGGAGCCATCACTTCCTGTTTGTCATTGCATTTGTGATGTTTGAATAAAAGCCAAGGGGGTGCTGGGGAGAGGCCCAGAAGAGCATGTTGCTGAGAACGTAATCTGTGGTGATGTCTGTTTACTTGGGGATATACAGGAAATAGAGTGATAGGTAAGGCACATTATATCATGAGACAGAATGTGTGCTTATTAGCACAGGAGATATGGTGTACAGCCGAATTTCCATATCAGGAACAAAGTCCCTCGGACCCTCTTCCCTCTCATTTTGTTCTGATCTATAAAATTGTATATAAATATATTTCTAAATTGCTTTGTTTGTAAATTTTACTTCATTGAACAACTAATATATACATACACTTTTTTGGCTTAGTGTGTTAACACTTGGGTATCCATACAGCCTAGGGAGATAGCGCGGACTTTCCACATACTATTATGTAAATTATCAAAGCCAATCTAAAGGAATATTATTGGTAAAAAAAGCACTTGGGGGTTAAACTAATATATCTTTTTTAATGATTCTCCTTTAAGGAGGCGTGTTAGGGGGTGTGTCCTATGCCTACATACTTTTGCTGATCGGTGTTCCTCATTCCCATCTCAAAAAGTTGGGAGGTAAGAAATCGTCCCCTGAAGTCGCCCAAAGTAGTGCAGGAACAACTTTTTGGGAATTGGTGCGGCGTCGCAACAATTCAGACAGTTCCATTGCCTTCAATAGGCGCCGATTTGGTCTGCAATTTGACATGTCAATTCAGAGCTATGTGAACATGGGTAAAGTTGCATAGATATGAATGGAAATCATGGGGGCAACTTTTCATGCGACTCTGAGGTCCAAAGCTGCATGAAAAGTCACCCAAGTGTAAAAGTAACCTAATGAGATTAATTGATAACACCTTTGAATTAGGCCACATTTGCACTTGTGCGACCATAAAATTGCACAGCTTTGCCGTGACTTGAAGCAATGCCTGTGTAATCTTGTGGTGTATGGACCTCAAATCGCATAAAAGTCAAACCAAGTTAGTACAGGGACGAATTTGCCCCACTTTCAGGATGCACAAGTGACAATAGGGCCAAATTTACAGGTGTTATCCATTCACACTGCTGCGACCTGAAAGTCACACAATTTTGCTGCCACTTTGCCGCTAAAACTTGGCCCCAACTTCTGGGAATGTGATAAAGCGACCTATGTACCTCAAGTCGCATGAAAGTCACACCAATGTAGTACAGAGACTACTTTGAAGTTGGGGTGCCTTGAAGTAGCACAGATATGAATAGTTATCATTGAGAATCACGGGGTACAACTTGTCATACAACTCTGAGGTCCAAATTTGCTGGGAAAGTCACCCAAGTGTGAAACAAGTTATATATATAAATAAAAGGAGCTTTCTTTTATATTTGCAGAGTCCTTACATGTTTCTGCTACACCATTGGCATGGTTATATCTTCTTAGTCCTCCCCATAAAATTTTCAGAAATTTGTGCTTAAAGTAGAACTATAGGCAACACTTTTTTTTTCTATTTTGGATAGAGTAAGGAAGGGTTATAGCCCCTGTCAGTTTATTTTTTACCATCTCTGTCCCATTGCAGAGATTTTCCATTCACTTCCTGCCCCATAGCCAAACAGGAAGTGATGAGAGGAAATCTATGCAAATTTAGGGAATCCATTGCCCCCCCCCAGGCCCTAAGAACTAGTGTCCCCACTCGAAAATTTCAGGGAGGGTCTTAAACTGAAAGGGTGTGGCCTTGATAGGAAGGGGTGGGTCATATTTAAATTAGGGGGTGCACAAGTTTAGTCAGGTCTAGGGCAGCACAAAACCTAAATACACCACTGGCCCTGGTTCACACTGACAGCGGGAGGAAATGGTGCGATTTCAGCTGAACTCACACAATTTCATTCCCGCATGTCAGTCCCGACTTCGGGGGGAATTTCAGAGACATCTGTGTAGGTTTCTGCACAGATGTCAATGAAACTCGCACCTTGAAGTCGCCAAAAGTAGTACAGAAACGACTTTTGGGAATTGCAGCGCCACACCGATTAGGACGGGGCAATTGCTGCCGATTTAGCATGCAATTTGACATGCCAAATTGCACCAATGTGAACCAGGGCTGTCACATACAACACTGCCTATCCACCAGCTGAATCCATTACCTGCAATTCTCCACAGCTGTTATATACAACGACTCCACATAAACATCTTTATCATTTACGTGCAGGTGTGCTGAAGAGTTTAGTTTTTTTGGTGCACAATTATATCTTATAATTTCTATGGGTATAAGATATTGCACTTCCCCAAAACCACCACCCCCCAAAACTAATTAAAAACAAGAAAAAAAACAAAAAAAAAAAAACAACAAGCTCAATAATGTACTTTTATTTTACCAGCAGAAACCAAATTATGTACATTCATTTACTAGCATAAAAAAATATATACAGTATATATGGTGCTACATTTAGCAAAACCGTTAGAAATTGGGTTTTAAGGGTCCTGCTCATAGGAGCCTACAATCTAAAATTTGTCTAAGCCTCAGAGTGGACACAGCTTTACTTTCAGTGTGTAACGGGCAACACATTTCATAATACAACTACTCACCCACCAACCCACATCACATTTTTATCTGCAAAGTCACACACCTTGACATGGACCCATGCATCCTGAGGTAGCTTCCTTCAAGAACAGTTCAACCTCCATCTTATTTCACTGGACTATTTTATGTGGACTTATTGGCACTGTGCCAAGCACTAATAGAAAGTTAGAATAATCACCTCTCATACCAGCCTCTTCAGCTATAAGAAACTATAATTGCATTAACCTTATACTGTTTTCAGAATATTTAGAAATCGACTCATCTCAGTTTATAAAGCTTTTAGAAAAATTGGTTATTTTTGGTTTGAGATGACTTAAAGGGAACGGCTGGGCGGTCTGGTTAGCAGATTCCTACCTAGAGTGGGCCTGCTTCCAGGCCTCTTGGTTGCGGGAACCCTAGACACTATATATGGTTTCAAGATAATATTACAAGGAAGGTGAAGTTCACTACCCATCAGTTGTGGTAGACTATTACTAAGCATACATAGATATGGATTATCTAACACTATTATAATTAGTTGTACACTGCCCCAAATAATTAAAAGGCTAAGACAAGTACTTAAGTTGGAGATACAAAATCCCCGTTCCTCCTAGACCAATCTAATTCCCTACACTTAAAACTAATTTTAACTCTATACATATCCACAAAGGCTCCTCCCTCCTACCCGCAAGAGTCACTTCTGATAACCGTTTTCTTTCCTCTTTTTTTGGGGAATAAAAACACATATCGTCCCTGTACCCTACGGGTGACAACTAGGGCCAAGACTCATTTCAGGTGTTTCTACACCACCCTTACTTAACTCATTTAATACCTGAAAAGCATACAGAAATTACTTTAACCCTCCCCACCCTCACCTATCCCATCTTCCTCCCTCCCCACCATCTATTTTTTTTCCTTTACCTAACACTTATTAATTTAGTACCAAAGACTACTCAGAAATGTAATTTTCCTTCTTAGGCAACTCACCCACGATTATCTCACATAATGTTAATGGTCTCAACATCCCAGAGAAGCGATCCTCAAAGAGCTCAGAAAAGTTAAACCATTAATTGTATTTATACAAGAGACACACTTCAAAGGACAAAACATCTCCAAAATCATCCATAACCTGTATACTGTAGCCCACCACGCGACAAATCCATTAGCCAAAACAAAGGGAGTCTCCATACTAATCAATAAATACGCCCCGTTTGAACTCAAACAACAATTGGTAGATCCTGAGGGTAGATTCATTTTTCTGAAGGGCACATGGGAAGGATCCCCCCTTACACTGGCAAATGTGTACTTCCCAAACAAGTCGCACATAACTTTCTGCAGCAAAATAGTTAATGATCTAAAACGGTTCGCAGAGGGATGTATTCTACTAGGAGGGGATTTTAACATTCCCCTTTCGCCGCTGCAGGACACATCGACTGGACATTCCCATGTATTCTACAGAATCCTGAAAATAATTAAGGCTCTACTACAGTCAATAGCTCTAGTAGATTCATGGAGATCGACCCACCCAACAGAAAGGGACTATTCCTTTTATTCAGCACCTCACAAAAGGTATTCAAGGATAGATCTAATCTTTGTTTCACAAAGAGATCTTTCCAACTTAGTTAGAGCGGAAATAGACATTATTACCCTATCTGATCATGCCCCCACAGCAATCACAATGAGATTTAGCCCACCTAAAAGCTCAACATTCAATTGGAGACTCAATGCTACCCTATTGACTGACCAAACAATACATGCAGGTATATATGAAACCATCAGGACTTATTTCCTGAATAATGTCGACTCAGATACTAACCCTCTAAATTATTGGGAAGCCCACAAATCTGTGATCAGAGGAGAACTAATTAAATGGGGAGCCAGGAAAAAGAGAGAAAAAGAAAAGGAAATAACTAATTTATCTAACACGATAGCTAAATTAGAGCTACAACACAAAAAATCATTATCCGCTAAAGTAGAAGAGGAACTTAACAATAATAAGGAAAGCCTGAAACATATATTAAACCTACAAACCCAAAAGTCCCTTTTCTTTAAGATTTTTTTTTTATGAACACGGTGACAAAAGCGGAACGCAATTAGCCAGAGCCCTGAAAGACGCGACATTAGCGACCCATGTCCATGCCATACGCAACAAGCAAGGTACACTAGAACACCAACCAGAGAAAATAGCAAAAATCTTCCATAATTTTTACTCCAAACTCTACAATTTACCAACTCAGCATAAACCTCTCCACATAATAACATCTAAAGATAAAACAATCAAAAACGATCTAACAAACAGTAACCTACCCTCACTTCATGGAGAGGTTGTATCAACCTTAGACGACCCCATAACGGAAGCTGAATTACAAGAGGTGATCAAAGAATTAAAAGCAGGGAAAAGCCCAGGTCCTGATGGATTTACCTCACAGTATTACAAAACTTTCCCGCAACTACTATCCAACCCTTTACTAAAAGCTTTCAATTATCTAGCCAAAAGCAAACATGACTCTAATTCCCTACTCAAAGCACACATAGCAGTAGTCCCCAAACCAGATAAAGATCACTCAGATTGTGCGAATTTCAGACCAATCTTATTGTTGAACGTTGACATTAAACTGTTGGTGAAAATCATAGCCAACAGATTGAAACCATTCCTTTCACAAGTCATCGGTCCAGAACAAGTAGGCTTTATGCCAGGGAGGGATGCTAGAGACAATATTACTAAGTCCCTAAACCTCATTCATTATGTAAGGCACACGAATATCGAGGGCCTCCTCCTCTCTACGGATGCGGAGAAGGCCTTCGATAGGGTCTCGTGGGACTACATGCTAGCTACCTGCTCGCATATTGGATTAGGTGAGAACATGTTAAACTGGATCAAGGCCTTATACATCAACCCCCAAGCTAAAATTAAGATTAATAATGTATTATCAGACCCCAAAAAAATAAGCAACGGTACACGTCAGGGATGCCCCCTCTCCCCGTTAATATTCATTTTATCACTGGAACCCCTAATTAGAACCATAAGCAATTCCCAAGACATTAAGGGATTTACAATACACAAACGAAAATATAAAGTAGCTACATACGCAGATGACCTCCTTTTTTTTTGTCACACAACCCCATATATCTATTCCCAATCTTATAGAGGTTTTCAAAAACTTCGGAAATATATCTAATTTTAAAATTAATCAAACAAAATCAGAAGCACTTAACTTAAATCTCACCCAGAACAAATATGATCTACTTAAGAGCAACCATAACTTTAAATGGGAACAGGACACCCTCAAATATCTGGGAATCAAATTAACCCCATCCATTGATCGTCTCTTCTCAGCCAATTTTATACCTCTTTTAAACTCCATTGCCACGGACTTACAAAAATGGACCCCCAAGCTCTTCTCTTGATTTGGAAGAGCATCTATCTTAAAAATTACTATCCTCCCAAGACTGCTCTACTTCTTTAACGCCCTACCAATTACAATACCCACCTCCTTCTTTTCCAAACTACAAAATATACAAAGAAAATTCCTTTGGGCCGGCAAAAAAACAATAATAAACCTACGTCTCCTTACACTACCAAAAGACAGGGGGGGAATTGGACTGCCCGATTTCCAAAAATATTATATCGCCTCCAACATCACTAGACTGATAGATTGGCACTGCCATGAGAAAAATAAAGACTGGTTACAATTAGAGCGAGACCACAACATGAAGCCAATCTTATATTATCCTTGGACCACTAACTCCAAACACACCAGAAAAATATCTCACCCTTTAGTAGCAGCCACACTAAACATTTGGCATAAGATAGCCCTTCCACACAAACTAGCTACAATCCCAGGTCCATTAACCCCGGTCGCCGATAATCAAGATTTCGGGCCCGGTGAAAAACAACCAGTACTCCCAACCCCCACCAACACCAATAAATTATTGGTCACCCACTGCCTAAAAGGGATATAAAGTAAAATTTCTTGAAGAATTTAGAACAGATTATGGTGAGCCATTACCTAATGCATGGTTTCATATGCAGCTGAAAGACTTCCTAGTCAACTGTAAACATAAAAGCGCATATTGTAATAGAATTACTCAGTTAGAACAAATATGCTATTTTAGAAATCAGGTCTTAAAGACCACCTCTTTAGCTTATTCCTGGCTGAGTCATTCGCAAACAGAACCATACAACAAACATAAAGACATCTGGGAAAGTGACCTAGGCCTGAAATTCAGTGATGCACAATGGGAAAAGGCATGCATTTTTGCTCACAAATGTTCGCTAAGCACAAAATACCAGGAAATTTGTTATAAAATATTAACGCAGTGGTATATGACCCCAGTGAAAACCAAAAAGTGGTCAAACGCCTCATCCGGTATTTGTTGGAGATGTGATAAGGAAATAGGATCTTTCTTACACATTTGGTGGGAATGTCCCCCAATCCTTGACTACTGGACCCAAATAACAACATGGATTAAACACATCACAGAGACCAAGATTAATCTGAATACAGCTGCATGCCTGTTACATATCAACCACTTTACAATTTGCAAATATAAAAAGGCACTAACAAGGCATTTACTGACAGCAGCTAAAACACTAATTCCATTGCACTGGAAAACTACCAAAAGTCAGACAGTCAAGGATTGGTTAGACAGAGTTCAGTACATACACAAAATGGACGTGATTGTAGCAATGAAGAGGGAAAACACTGAGAGTTTTCATAAACTTTATCAACCTTGGGTAATATTTGTGTATTCTAATGAATACCAACTATTGACAAAACGAGACTTTAGAAAAGCTTCACGTCTAATAAATAAACTCTCAGCTTTATTTTTACATCTTTACATGAAGATGTATAGAAATCTTCCTGCAAAGGCCATAATGGAATTGTGAAAAAATTACTATTATTATGTAAACACCTATTGTCTTTGGTACCGGATCTCTCCCCCTCCTTTTATTTTCTCACCCTCATCCATTCCTCCCCCACTTTCCACCCTACCCTGCCCTCCCTCCCCCTTTATCAAGTCCTTCAAGTCCTACCCTCTTCCCACCCCCTCCTCCCCTTTCCTCTTCCATTCCCCATTAAGGTATAATATGGTAATTTTATCTTCCCCCTATACAGATGTATGTACTCTAGACTTGTGCACAACGGAAAAATTCGTTCCGTTTCGGTTCGTTTCTTTCCGGTCCTGTTGATTCGTAATCATTCGTAATTTTGCTAGACAGGATTTTTCGTGTTCGGACTCATTCGTATTTTTGCAAGCGACATTTTTCGTTGAATTTTTTGTTGCTTTATAATTCGTACTTTCGGTAGAGTACATTGTTTTTCATTGATTCTGGACACAACTCCTACTTTCGTAACTTTTTTTGGGTTCGTTGATTCGTAATTTTCCGTGTCTCTCTCACAACGACGCTGCCTATTATGCCTAATGTGCTTCGAATGGATTTGTACTTTTCTAAATACATAGCGGTTATTTGTAACGATTCGAAATCTCGTATTTTACTTTCGTTTTTTACATGCGGCTATAGGCTCCGCCCCTGTACACCATTTTGAGAGGGTTCAGCACGGTGAGGGAGAAGCAGAGAGCAGAGCAGAGTGTTATTGTGCTTCGAATGGATTTGAAATCTCGTATTTTACTTTCGTTTTTTCATGCGGCTATAGCCTCCGCCCCTGTACACCATTTTGAGAGGGAGTTCAGCATGGTGAGGGAGAAGCAGAGAGCAGAGTGAGTGTTATTGTGCTTCGAATGGATTTGAAATCTCGTATTTTACTTTCGTTTTTTCATGCGGCTATAGCCTCCGCCCCTGTACACCATTTTGAGAGGGAGTTCAGCACGGTGAGGGAGAAGCAGAGAGCAGAGTGAGTGTTATTGTGCTTCGAATGGATTTGAAATCTCGTATTTTACTTTCGTTTTTTCATGCGGCTATAGCCTCCGCCCCTGTACACCATTTTGAGAGGGAGTTCAGCATGGTGAGGGAGAAGCAGAGAGCAGAGTGAGTGTTATTGTGCTTCGAATGGATTCGTACATTCGTAACTTTTTTCATAACGAATTATGCCGAAGACCTTCGGGCATTCGATATTTTGCGGTATAATTTATTTCGGATTCGGTTTTATTCGTAATTGCTCTGTTCGGAAATTCGAATGCTTACGAATGTCCGAAAGTTGCTAAATTCGGACGAATTTTGATTCGTTACGAAACGAATTGCACAAGCCTAATGTACTCTATCTCATTATATTTTCTGTTATTATGTCAAACCATGAATGCATGGCCAAACAGGAACAATACACACACAACATTGACAGCATGGCCACTAAACCCCATTTTGATGGAAAGAATGCACTAGAATTTCAGCAAACAAACAGCTCTACTGGGGCATTTGTCATTATGCACAATATCATTCCTTCTTCCCCACAAATCACAGCAAAAAAACTTACCTTCTCAGGCCAAACTAACCCCCCCTACTGCAGACCTTTATATAAGATAGGTTGTATTGCTAGCACACTGACACACGCCCAATAGAAGTACACGCCCACCAGTATCTTTCAATCTGTCTATTTATGTATGTCTAAAGTGATTGCACCTGATGAGCAGGAACATATAATACTATTTGCAACTGTGTTAACCCTTGTCAATGTGCATCAATTCTCCAACTACAGGCCAAAGATCAAAGTCCATTTACATGCACATAAACAAAGCAACCATTTTCTAAACATATGTACCTGTGTAGTGTAAACCCTACAATTTTAAATGTCCAAGTCCCTGGGCATGATTAGTGCTAACAAATATTAACATCAGTCCCTGATTGCAATGAGCTTCCAATCTAAAGTCCAAAACTAACTTTCTTACATTAGACTATTTAGACAGGAGACAAATAAAATGGCAGCATGTCTTGAATTGTGGTGAGAAACCCACACAGGGAGAACATACAAACTTCAACACAAGCATTGGCATGTTGGGGAATTGAACAGCAATCTCAGTGCTGCTAGACAGAATTGCTACCCACTTAGCCAGCAGGCAGCCTCATGCATGCTGTCTGCATCTCTGTGGTGTGAACCAGCCCTAAGTCCATAGCCATGCTCAGTGTCACAAGTAGGGATGAGCTCGGTGTTCGAGTCGAACATACGTTCGACTCGAACATCGGCTGTTCGACCGTTCGGCGAACATTGAACGATTTGGGCCGTTTGCGCCAAATTTGAGTGACGCGAACGGCCCACAATACACTGTGCCATCGCAGTGCAATCCCGGCGCTGTGATTGGCCAAGCATGCACTGTGACCACGCATGCTTGGCCAATCGCAGCGCCGGCAGCTAGGAGAGCCATAATTGGCCACAGGCAGGTTGCCTGTGGCCAATTATAGCTCAGGGGGTTTAGCACACGCCCCACACTATAAAAGGCCGCCAGCGTGGCGGCCTTGTGTAGTGTGTTCCGGCGCAGGGAAAGAGAAGGATAGGCAGGGACAGTGTTGATATTCTTTGTGCTATTCTTGTGTGCAGGGAGAGAGAAGGATAGGCAGGGAGAGTATCAGTGTCATAATTTTTGCTAAACCTTGTGTGCAGGGAGAGAGAAGGATAGGCAGGGGACAGTGTCAGTGTCATATTCTTTGATAAACCTTGTGTGCAGGGAGAGAGAAGGATAGGCAGGGACAGTGTCAGTGTCATATTCTTTGCTAAACCTTGTGTGCAGGGAGAGAGAAGGATAGGCAGGGACAGTGTCAGTGTCATATTCTTTGCTAAACCTTGTGTGCAGGGAGAGAGAAGGATAGGCAGGGACAGTGTCAGTGTCATATTCTTTGCTAAACCTTGTGTGCAGGGAGAGAGAAGGATAGGCAGGGACAGTGTCAGTGTCATATTCTTTGCTAAACCTTGTGTGCAGGGAGAGAGAAGGATAGGCAGGGAGAGTGTCAGTGTCATATTCTTTGCTAAACCTTGTGTGCAGGGAGAGAGAAGGATAGGCAGGGGACAGTGTCAGTGTCATATTCTTTGCTAAACCTTGTGTGCAGGGAGAGAGAAGGATAGGCAGGGGACTGTCACGAGGATGCTATACACAGACATCCAATACAGGTGGTCAGATCATTGGGCTACACATTAAGGAATCGGGAACAGAGTAAGTGAAAAATATATATATATTTATTAAAGATAAAGACACACGTGTAAACAAAACCACAGCAAACCATAAGCAAGAAACGAATACAAAGGAACACAACAAACCCCAAAAACAACCTAATCTAACTAGCTAACTAATATGTACAAAAGAGAACACACATACATGAACAAGGAAGGGATGAGAGACAAGGGGAGCAGAAGGCCAGATACTGGGAGCAGACAGCAAGGGGAAGCTGGTATCAGGGGACAGGTATCAGGGGACAGGGTACAAGGATCAGAGTCCAGGACAAGGCAGGGAACAGATCAGGATCAGGTTCAGGACCAGGTAACGGATCAGGTTCAGGCAGGGACCAGGCTTACAGAAGGAATTCTGGAGCACTGAGCTTTGTTAAGGGCGGGTTTATATAGTCCAGCAGACCCAGATCAGGTGTGCTTGATGGCTGGTGGAAAGTCTTGGTGAGGAGACACCCGCTGGTGGTCACCAGAACTACACCCACTGCTGCCGAATGCAACAGTGCCATCAGCAGGTGAGCCCAGTAATGACACCATTCCTGACAGTACCCCCCCCTTAAGGAGTGGCCTCCGGACACTCCATTCAGCCCTTGGTTGGACAGTCCGAGTGGATGCGGAAACACCCAAAAAAGTCTCCATACTATGTCTGCGGACTTCTTCGCACTTCCTAGGCCAGAGTCCTTTAGTTCACTGGGGGACGTGCCACTAGAGTCTGAAAATAGGGCGCGCATCCCACCACCAGGGTCAGGAAGTTTAGATTTAGAAGTAAAAATTAGCAGGGCAACGGGCAAGAACCCATCGGAGGCAGACCACGCAGGGGCATTACATTCAGGCTGGGTGACCATCAGGATTAAAATAGTGGAAAAAAGGGCATCCATCAGGAAGACGTCAGCGGCCAGCTGGGCATCAGGAACAGGTCTTAGCAGGGACCATATCCTCAGGCTGGACAGCGGGCTCCGAGTCATCAGGCTAGGCAGCGGTAAAGGAACCACCAGGAAGAGTATCAGGAATGGAACCATCAGGAACTGGATCGTGAGGCTGGATACCAGGTACAGGGTCACCAAGCAAGACAGTAGGCTCTGGAACATCAGACTGGGCAGCGGGAAACGGAGCAGCAGACAGGAACATCTCCGGCTGGGCAGCAGACGGAACATCTCAGGCTGGGCAGCAGGTGGGATCATCTCAGGCTGGGCAGCAGGCGGGATCATCTCAGGCTGGGCAGCAGGCGGGATCATCTCAGGCTGGGCAGCAGGCGGGATCATCTCAGGCTGGGCAGCAGGCGGGATCATCTTAGGCTGGGCAGCAGGCGGAGTCATCTCAGGCTGGGCAGCAGGCGGAGTCATCTCAGGCTGGGCAGCAGGCGGAGTCATCTCAGGCTGGGCAGCAGGCGGAGTCATCTCAGGCTGGGCAGCAGGCGGGGTCATCTCAGGCTGGGCAGCAGGCGGGGTCATCTCAGGCTGGGCAGCAGGCGGGGTCATCTCAGGCTGGGCAGCAGACGGGGTCATCTCAGGCTGGGCAGCAGACGGGGTCATCTCAGGCTGGGCAGCAGACGGGGTCATCTCAGGCTGGGCAGCAGACGGGGTCATCTCAGGCTGGGCAGCAGACGGGGTCATCTCAGGCTGGGCAGCAGACGGGGTCATCTCAGGCTGGGCAGCAGACGGGGTCATCTCAGGCTGGGCAGCAGACAGGAACACGTCAGGCTGGGCAGTAGGCTCCACAGACTGAGAAACGGGCATCATAACCTCAGGCCAGGAAACGGGCACCGGATCTTCAGGCGGGGTCTCATGCACCGAATCTTCCGACTGGGACACCGGATCTTCCGACTGGGACACCGGATCTTCCGACTGGGACACCGGATCTTCCAACTGGGACACCGTCATCAGGACTTCTGTTCGGAAGACAGGAACTTCAAGTTGGCAGGCTGGCACAGGAACTTCAAGTTGGGAGGCTGGCCCTGGAACTGCAGGCTGAAAGGCTGGCCCTGGCACTGCAGGCTGAAAAGCTGGCCCTGGCACTGCAGGCTGAAAGGCTGGCACAGGAACCTCGGGCTGGCAAACTGGCACAGGAACCTCGGGCTGGCAAACTGGCATAGGAACCTCGGGCTGGCAAACTGGCACAGGAACCTCGGGCTGGCAAACTGGCACAGGAACTTCGGGCTGGCAAACTGGCACAGGAACCTCGGGCTGGCAAACTGGCACGGGAACCTCAGGCTGGCAAACTGGCACGGGAACCTCAGGCTGGCAAACTGGCACGGGAACCTCAGGCTGGCAAACTGGCACGGGAACCTCAGGCTGGCAAACTGGCGGCACAGGGTCTTCAGGCTGGCAGGCTGGTACAGGGTCTTCAGGCTGGCAGGCTGGTACAGGGTCTTCAGGCTGGCAGGCTGGTACAGGGTCTTCAGGCTGGCAGGCTGGTACAGGGTCCTCAGGCTGACAGGCTGGTACAGGGTCCTCAGGCTGACAGGCTGGTACAGGGTCCTCAGGCTGGAAGGCTGGCACGGGAACCTCAGGCTGGAAGGCTGGCACGGGAACCTCAGGCTGGAACAGGTTGGTGGGTGTGGAGGCAGGTTGGGATACCGGTAAGATTGTGTGGGTTGGAAAGTACTTCCGCTTCTTTTTGGGCTTAGTCACTGCAGGTTTGCAAGTACCGGGGGGAATATATGAAAAGGTTGGGATTGGGCAAATGGAAGAAAATGGCAGAGGTGCAGGGACAGTGGCTGGAGGAGGTTCTTGTGGATTGGCTACGGATAGGAGGGAAGAAGCAGGTGGATTGAAGGCAGGGTAAGTGCAGCAGGAGGAGACAGGGTACTGATACTTCATTGTTAGCTGGGTGCATTGTTCAGAAAAAGTGGGAATTGTGGGAAAAGGAGAGGAAGACATCCCAGCAGGTTGGTATCTAGACATACAAATGGATGGTTGGGAGCTGACAGGGGCTGAGTACAACAAACTTGACCAGGCCTGTATTAAGGATTTCACAAAATCAGGTTTGCACACTGCTTGTCTGACCAGAGACTGCACTGAATCAATACATGCTGCAAGCACCTGTTCAGGACAAGCTGAGTACTGCTCATGGAAAAAGGCTGAGTCATCCTCCAACAGCCACACCAAAGATTCTACTTGAGCTGCATTAAAAGGAGGTGTATAATCGTCAGTTCCAATAGAGGCATCAGACAGGGCCAACTCTGTACAGATACAAATCAAAGCTTGTACATCCTCAAACACAAAATTGCCCTGATCCACAAAAACGTGAGCTATGCGGATGCATTCTAATAACTGCTCTCTGGTATATTCTCTTAGTGTCTGATAACAGAAATCTCTGTCATCTGTTGCCAGGAGCGAAAGATAAAAAATATCGTCCACCTCCATCTCAGTAATTTTAACAAGTGCTCAGACCCAATTCCAAGGTGCAGCCGATCTGATTGTATGGCTCCAGAATTCTGTCACGAGGATGCTATACACAGACATCCAATACAGGTGGTCAGATCATTGGGCTACACATTAAGGAATCGGGAACAGAGTAAGTGAAAAATATATATATTTATTAAAGATAAAGACACACGTGTAAACAAAACCACAGCAAACCATAAGCAAGAAACGAATACAAGGGAACACAACAAACCCCAAAAACAACCTAATCTAACTAGCTAACTAATATGTACAAAAGAGAACACACATACATGAACAAGGCAGGGATGAGAGACAAGGGGAGCAGAAGGCCAGATACTGGGAGCAGACAGCAAGGGGAAGCTGGTATCAGGGGACAGGTATCAGGGGACAGGGTACAAGGATCAGAGTCCAGGACAAGGCAGGGAACAGATCAGGATCAGGTTCAGGACCAGGTAACGGATCAGGTTCAGGCAGGGACCAGGCTTACAGAAGGAATTCTGGAGCACTGAGCTTTGTTAAGGGCGGGTTTATATAGTCCAGCAGACCCAGATCAGGTGTGCTTGATGGCTGGTGGAAAGTCTTGGTGAGGAGACACCCGCTGGTGGTCACCAGAACTACACCCACTGCTGCCGAATGCAACAGTGCCACCAGCAGGTGAGCCCAGTAATGACACCATTCCTGACAGGGACAGTGTCAGTGTCATATTCTTTGATAAACCTTGTGTGCAGGGAGAGAGAAGGATAGGCAGGGGACAGTGTCAGTGTCATATTCTTTACTAAACCGTGTGTGCAGGGAGAGAGAAGGATAGGCAGGGAGAGTGTCAGTGTCATATTCTTTGATAAACCTTGAGTGCAGGGAGAGAGAAGGATAGGCAGGGGACAGTGTTAGTGTCATTGTTGCTAAGCCTCCTGCACATTATACACCTGAAGTTAGCCCGTATTGCTGTGTTTTCCTGGTGTGTTACACCAACATGCATTTGCAGCACTTACAGCGGGCGGAGTGTGCCTCCTGCACATTATACACCTGAAGCTAGCCCGTATTGCTGTGTTTTCCTGGTGTGTTACACCAACAGGCATTTGCAGCACTTACAGCGGGCGGAGTGTGTCTCCTGCACATTATACACCTGAAGTTAGCCTGTATTGCTGTTTTTTCCTGGTGTGTTACACCAACAGGCATTTGCAGCACTTACAGCGGGCAGAGTGTGCCTCCTGCACATTATACACCTGAAGCTAGCCCGTATTGCTGTGTTTTCCTGGTGTGTTACACCAACAGGCATTTGCAGCACTTACAGCGGGCGGAGTGTGCCTCCTGCACATTATACACCTGAAGTTAGCCCGTATTGCTGTGTTTTCCTGGTGTATTACACCAACAGGCATTTGCAGCACTTACAGCGGGCGGAGTGTGCCTCCTGCACATTATACACCTGAAGTTAGCCCGTATTGCTGTGTTTTCCTGGTGTGTTACACCAACAGGCATTTGCAGCACTTACAGCGGGCGGAGTGTGCCTCCTGCACATTATACACCTGAAGTTAGCCCGTATTGTTGTGTTTTCCTGGTGTGTTAAACCAACAGGCATTTGCAGCACTTACAGCAGGCGTAGTGTGATTCCTGCAAAATATACTCCTGAAGCTAGGCCTTATTGCTGTGTTTTCCTAGTGTGTTACACCAACAGGCATTTGCAGCACTTACAGCGGGCGGAGTGTGCCTCCTGCACATTATACACCTGAAGTTAGCCCGCATTGCTGTGTTTTCCTGGTGTGTTACACCAACAGGCATTTGCAGCACTTACAGCGGGCGGAGTGTGCCTCCTGCACATTATACACCTGAAGTTAGCCCGTATTGCTGTGTTTTCCTGGTGTGTTACACCAACAGGCATTTGCAGCACTTACAGCGGGCGGAGTGTGCCTCCTGCACATTATACACCTGAAGCTAGCCCGTATTGCTGTGTTTTCCTGGTGTGTTACACCAACAGGCATTTGCAGCACTTACAGCGGGCGGAGTGTGCCTCCTGCACATTATACACCTGAAGTTAGCCCGTATTGCTGTGTTTTCCTGGTGTGTTACACCAACAGGCATTTGCAGCACTTACAGCGGGCGGAGTGTGCCTCCTGCACATTATACACCTGAAGTTAGCCCGTATTGCTGTGTTTTCCTGGTGTGTTAAACCAACAGGCATTTGCAGCACTTACAGCAGGCGTAGTGTGATTCCTGCAAAATATACTCCTGAAGCTCGGTCTTATTGCTGTGTTTTCCTAGTGTGTTACACCAACAGGCATTTGCAGCACTTACAGCGGGCGGAGTGTGCCTCCTGCACATTATACACCTGAAGTTAGCCTGTATTGCTGTGTTTTCCTGGTGTGTTACACCAACAGGCATTTGCAGCACTTACAGCGGGCGGAGTGTGCCTCCTGCACATTATACACCTGAAGTTAGCCAGTATTGCTGTGTTTTCCTGGTGTGTTACACCAACAGGCATTTGCAGCACTTACAGTGGGCGGAGTGTGCCTCCTGCACATTATATACCTGAAGTTAGCCCGTATTGCTGTGTTTTCTTGGTGTGTTACACCAACAGGCAATTGCAACACTTACAGCGGGCGGAGTGTGACTCCTGCACATTATACACCTGAAGTTAGCCCGTATTGCTGTGTTTTCCTGGTGTGTTACACCAACAGGCATTTGCAGCACTTACAGCGGGCGGAGTGTGCCTCCTGCACATTATACACCTGAAGTTAGCCCGTATTGCTGTGTTTTCCTGGTGTGTTAAACCAACAGGCATTTGCAGCACTTACAGCAGGCATAGTGTGATTCCTGCAAAATATACTCCTGAAGCTAGGCCTTATTGCTGGTTTTCCCATCTCCCTGCAGGCCATTAGAATGTCTGGAAGGCAAACAAGGAGAGGCAGACAGTCAGGAGCCAATAAAAGAGGGCAAGCAGGCTCTGTGTCTAGAGACAACAGTGCTGGTCGTGGACGCGGTGCATCACCATCGCCATCAGCACGTGGCCATGGGACACGCTTGTCCTTCTTTTCGGCAGCTGGACGTGTTGAGCCGCATCATGCCGAAGATTTGGTAGAGTGGATGACCAAGCCCTCCTCATCCTCCTTATCCTCTTTCACCCAGGCTCAGGGTACTGGCAAAGCAGCTGCCAAAGCGTCCTCTTCCCGTTTCGAAGGGTCTGATAATGATACCCAGCTAGAGGAAGGCAGTAGCGTGAGAGCAGAGAGAGGGGATGCTCAAGAAGGACACCAATCTGGCAGTCATGTTCCAGCAGCTGCAGCATACTGCCAGATTGGCTCCAGTGATGAGGAGGGAGGGGATGATGAGGTCACTGACTCCACGTGGGTGCCTAATAGAAGAGAGGAGGAGGAGGAGGAGGAGGAGGAGAAGGCACATCTCCAACGAGGCAGGATGCCCTCGGGGGGCCAGCGTAAGGGCAGCACACCGACGGAATCACACCGCAGAGCTCCGCCTGTGCAGGGCGCTGCCTCTGCCCGTTATTCAAAAAGTTCTTTGGTGTGGGCCTTTTTTGAGTTGAGTGCATCAGATCACACAGCTGCTGTTTGCAACATATGTCTCAAGCGTATATCGCGTGGCCAAAACATCACCCGCTTGGGCACCACATGCTTGACCAGACATATGTTGACCTGCCATGCAGCTCGTTGGCAAGCCTACCTTAAAGACCCACACCAAAGAACAAAACGGACCTCTCCTTGCACCGCATCAGCTGGGATCTCCAACCCCACTATACCTTCAGTCCTCTCTGAAACCTGCACTGAGAGGAATGAAGGTGTAGAATTAGATGTGTCACAGCCAAGTACTTGCAGGCACTCTGCTAGCAGTACACCGACGTCCGATTCTAGCAGGCAAATTTCCCTGCCCCAGCTGCTGGACCGTCGAAAGAAGTTCACTCCCAGCCATCCACATGCCCAGCGGTTGAATGCTAGCTTGGCTAAATTGCTAGCGCTTCAACTGCTGCCTTTTCAGTTGGTAGACTCGGCCCCCTTCCGTGAGTTTGTGCAATGTGCGGTTCCTCAGTGGCAGGTTCCCAAACGCCACTTTTTCTCACGGAAGGCGATTCCGGCTCTCTACCGGCATGTGGAAGGCAATGTCTTGGCCTCGCTGGACAGGGCGGTCAGCGGTAAGGTGCATATTACCGCTGACTCATGGTCCAGCAGGCATGGACAGGGACGTTACCTTTCTTTCACGGCCCATTGGGTCACTCTTTTGGCAGCTGGGAAGGATGCAGGACAAGGTGCAGTAGTGTTGGAGGTTGTTCCGCCGCCACGCCTCCAAAATGCTACTACTGGTTGTGAAACACCTCTCTCCTCCACCCCCTCCTCTTCTTCTTCCTCCATGGCCTCTTCCTGTGCTTTGTCCTCGGAACCAGCGGTGCTCCGTAGGCGTTCAAGGGGCTACGCAAGTACGCAGGCAAAAAGATGCCATTCCGTGCTTGCGCTGGTGTGTTTGGGGGACAGGAGCCACACTGGGGCAGAGGTTCTGTCTGCTCTGCAGGGGCAGGCCGAGAGGTGGTTGACGCCACGCCAGCTTAAGCCAGGAATGGTGGTTTGCGACAATGGCACCAACCTCCTCTCCGCCCTCCGACAGGGACAACTGACCCATGTGCCCTGTGTGGCTCACGTCCTTAACCTGGTGGTGCAGTGGTTCTTGGGCAGGTACCCGGGCTTACAGGATGTCCTGAGGCAGGCCAGGAAAGTCTGTGTGCATTTCCGCAGATCTTATAATGTCAGTGCTCGCCTGGCTGAGCTGCAAAAGGAGTTGAACCTGCCCAAGAACCGACTTATGTGTGACATGCCCACCAGGTGGAACTCAACGTTGACCATGCTGCAGCGGCTGCACACGCAGCAGAGGGCCATCAATGAGTACCTGTGCGACTACGGCACCAGGACAGGGTCAGGGGAGCTCGGGTTTTTTTCACCACGCCAGTGGGGCATGATCAGGGATGCATGCACTGTCCTGGCACCATTTGAGGAGGCCACGAGGATGGTGAGCAGTGACAGTGCATGCATCAGTGACACTGTACCTCTTGTCCACCTGTTGGAACATACGCTGCGTGGAATAATGGACAGGGCACTTGAGGCAGAACAGAGGCAGGAAGAGGAGAACTTCCTTGCCTCTCAAGGCCCCCTTTACCCAGACAGTGTTCCTTCTGTCCCACCCATCGCACAGGAAGAGGAGGAGGAGGAGGAGGATTGTGTCAGCATGGAGGTGGAACCTGGCACTCAGCATCATCAGCAGCAGTCTTTTAGGGATGTACGTGGCTGGGAGGAGGTGGCTGCGGATCATGTCGTCCTTAGTGACCCAGAGGACTCTGGACCGAATGCCTCAGCTAACCTACGCTGCATGGCCTCCCTGATCCTGCAAAGTCTGCGGAAGGATCCTCGTATTCTTCGGATCAAGGAGAGGGACCATTACTGGCTGGCCACTCTCCTTGATCCACGGTACAAGGGTAAGGTTGCGGACCTTATCTTACCGTCGCAGAGGATGAGACAACTCCGGGAGGCCTTGCAGAAAGGTCTGTGCAACGCGTTCCCAGAGACTGGGAGGTTACAAAGTCCTGGTCCTGGACAACGAGTTGCTGAGGCTTCGGTCAGTCAAAGAAGGAGCGGTGGGGAAGGTGGCCGTCTGACCGATGCGTTCAGACAATTCTTTAGTCCGCAGCCCCAAGGTATGATCGGTTCCAGCAACCATCGCCAGCGTCTGATATACATGGTGCAGGAATACCTAGGGGCAAGGTCAGACTTGGACACCTTCCCCACCGAAAATCCTCTGGCTTACTGGGTCTTGAGGATGGATCACTGGCCAGAGCTTGCACAGTATGCAATTGAGCTACTGGCCTGTCCTGCATCCAGCGTTCTTTCAGAACGCACATTCAGTGCTGCTGGAGGATTTGTCACGGATCACAGGGTGCGCCTGTACACCGACTCGGTTGATCGACTGACCTTCATAAAGATGAACCAGTCTTGGATCACCACCAGCTACCAAACACCTGAAGCTGATATAACAGACTAATTTATTTTCAAATGTCACATCCCTTCAAGACTGATGCTGATGCTGAGAGACTGTCCTGTTATGTTGACTAGACATGTGCACTGCCAAAAAATTTGTTAGTTTTCGTTTTCGTTTCATTCGTTTTTTTTTTTTTTCGTTTTTCGGGTCATTCGTTATGATCGCAATTCGTAAATTCGTAAATTTGTACATTCGTAAATTTATACATTCGTAAATTTGTACATTCGTAAATTTGTACATTCGTAAATTTGTACATTCGTAAATTTATACATTCGTAAATTCGTACATTCGTAAATTTATACATTCGTAAATTTATACATTCGTAATTTCGGAAATTTTTTGCAATGCTTTGCAGCAGGGCTCATTTCTGCACTCCAACTAGAGTATTTGGGTTAGGTTGCAGTGTCGTGGCACCAGCACCAGTGCCTAAGGCCCAATTTTTCAGCCCCTGTTTAACAGGGGCGTGTAATTGCAATTTTTGATGCAATACTTTGCAACAGGGCTCATTGCTGTGCTCCAAGTACAGTATCTGTGAGGGGTTGCAGTGTTGTGGCACCAGTGCCTAAGGCCCAATTTTTCTGCCCCTGTTTAACAGGGGCATGTAATTACAATTCTTGATCTAATAATTCACAGCAGGGCCCATTCCTGCGCCCACCAAGAGTAACTGTGAGGCCTTACAGTGTTGTGTCAACACTAGGGATGAGCCGAACACCCCCGGGTTCGGTTCGCACCAGAACCTTCGAACGGACCGAAAGTTCGCGCGAATTTTCGAACCCTATTCGTTATAATGGACGCGAACGTTCGAAATCAAAATTGCTAATTACAACGGCCAATATGCATGTTAATGTTATAAAACAGGTTTGGGGACCCGGGTCCTGCCCCAGGGGACATATATCAATGCAAAAAGAAATTTTAAAAACTAAAGTTTTTTCGGGAGCAGTCATTTTAATGATGCATAAAGTGAAAAAAAAAAAAGTGAAATTTTCCTTTAAATACGGTACCTGGGGGGTGTCTAAAGTATGCCTGTGAAGTGGCATGTGTTTCCCGTGTTTAGAACTGTCCTTGCACAAAATGACATTTGTAAAGGAAAAAAAGAAGCCATTTAAAACCACTTGCGGCTTTAATGTCATGTCTTGTCCTGGCCGCCATATGGCTGAAAATCCTTGAGAAAAATGGCATGGCTACCCCATCACCCCCCCCCCCACCCCAGCCCCTTTGGGTCTTGTATGGATACTAAGGGGGACCCCGCACCCAAAATAAAACCCTATACCTACAACCCTATATACTCTGAACAGCAGTATATAGGTGGTGCAAACAAGACATGGACTGTAGGTTTGTTCTTAAGTAGAATCTGAACAGGTACATTATGAAGTGTAGCTACATCCCAAAAAAATCAATTTTTAAGCTTTTTGGAGAACATAGGGAGGGGTTATCACCCCTGTAACATTTGCTGTCTTTGCACATCTGTTCAGAACATGTCACCTCACTTTCCGTCCCAATGACAAATGTTTTTGGAAAAGTGGGGTTTTAATTGAAACAAGGATTGGTGATAAAGCATCAGTAGAGAGGAGATACCTTTTTCCCAAATTAAATCTAACAGGATAGAATTTTCCTTCCTAGGGGTAGATTTCCTCTCACTTCCTGTTTTCTCTTGCCGTTTGCAAGTAGGAGTCGTTTGTAAGTTGGATGTTTGAAAGTAGGGGCCTGCCGTATATACTCTGCAGAAATTTGCCCTATTAGATATTGGTGTAGCCACAAGACTGGTGGGCACAGGAATGGGCCCTGCTGTGAGTTAATAGATCAAGATTTGTACTTGCATGCACCTGTTGAACCGGGCAGAAAAATTGGGCCTTTGGTGGTGGTGGTGGTGGTGGTGGACGGTGTTGCCACAAGACTGTAAGCCCTCACAGTTACTCTTGGTGGGTGCAGGAATGGGCCCTGCTGTGAGTTATTAGATCAAGATTTGTAATTGCATGCACCTGTTGAACAGGGCAGAAAAATTGGGCCTTTGGTGGTGGTGGTGGACGGTGTTGCCACAAGACTGTAGGCCCTCATAGTTACTCTTGGTGGGCGCAGGAATGGGCCCTGCTGTGAACTATTAGATCAAGATTTGTAATTACACGCCCCTGTTAAACAGGGGCTGAAAAATTGTGCCTTAGGCATTGGTGCTGGTGCCACAACACTGCAACCCCACACAGATACTGTACTTGGAGCACAGCAGTCACACCTGTTGCGAAGCATCTTTTTAAAAAATTGTAATTACACGCCCCTGTTATACAGGGGCTGAAAAATTGTGCCTTAGGCACTGGTGCTGGTGCCACAACACTGCAACCCCTCACAGATACTGTACTCTGAGCACAGCAATGAGACCTGTTGCAAAGCATTGCCTAAAAATTGTAATTACACGCCCCAACAGGGGCTGAAAAATTGTGCCTTAGGCACTGGTGCTGGTGCCACAACACTGCAACCCCTCACAGATACTGTACTCTGAGCACAGCAGTCACACCTGTTGCGAAGCATCTTTTTAAAAAATTGTAATTACACGCCCCTGTTATACAGGGGCTGAAAAATTGTGCCTTAGGCACTGGTGTGGTGGCATGGATCATTGAGGAGGAGGAAGAGGATAGTCAGTGAACATAACAGGACAGTCACTCAGCATCAGCATAGGCAGTCTTGAAGGGATGTGACATTATAAATTATTCCGTTATATCCGCTTCAGGTGTCTGGTAGCTGGTGGTGATCCAAGACTGATTCATTTTTATGAAGGTCAGTCGATCAACCGAGTCGGTGGACAGGCGCACCCTATGATCGGTGACAAATCCTCCAGCAGCACTGAATGTGCGTTCGGAAAGAACGCTGGATGCAGGACAGGCCAGTAGCTCAATTGCATACTGTGCAAGCTCTGGCCAGTGATCCATCCTCAGGACCCAGTAAGCCAGAGGATTTTCGGTGGGAAAGGTGTCCAAGTCTGACCTTGCCCCTAGGTATTCCTGCACCATGTATATCAGACGCTGGCGATGGTTGCTGGAACCGATCATACCTTGGGGCTGCGGACTAAAAAATTGTCTGAACGCATCGGTCAGACGTCCACCTTCCCCACCGCTCCTTCTGCTACTGACCGAAGCCTCAGCAACTCGTCGTCCAGGACCAGGAGTTTGTAACCTCCCAGTTTCTGGGAACGCGTTGCACAGACCTTTCTGCAAGGCCTCCCTGAGATGTCTCATCCTCTGCTCCCTCTGCGACGGCAAGATAAGGTCCGCAACCTTACCCTTGTACCGTGGATCAAGGAGAGTGGCCAGCCAGTAATGGTCACTCTCCTTGATCCGAAGAACACGAGGATCCTTCCGCAGGCTTTGCAGGATCAGGGAGGCCATGCAGCGTAGGTTAGCTGAGGCATTCGGTCCGGAGTCTTCTGGGTCACTGAGGATGACATGATCGCCAGCCACCTCCTCCCAGCCACGTACAAGTCCACTGGTTTGTTGGGACTGTACATCATCCCTAAAAGACTGCTGCTGCTGATGCTGAATGCCAGGCTCCACCTCCATGCTCACACAATCCTCCTCCTCCTCCTCCTCCTCCTCCTCTTCCTGTGTGATGGGTGGGACAGAAGGAACATTGTCTGGATAAAGGGGGCCTTGAGAGACAAGGAAGTCCTCCTCTTCCTGCCTCTGTTCTGCCTCAAGTGCCCTGTCCATTATCCCACGCAGCGTATGCTCCAACAGGTGGACAAGAGGTACAGTGTCACTGATGCATGCACTGTCACTGCTCACCATCCTCGTGGCCTCCTCAAATGGTGAGAGGACAGTGCATGCATCCCTGATCATGCTCCACTGGCGTGGGGAAAAAAAGCCAAGCTCCCCTGACCCTGTCCTGGTGCCGTAGTCGCAAAGGTACTCATTGATGGCCCTCTGCTACGTGTGCAGTCGCTGCAGCATGGCCAACGTTGAGTTCCACCTGGTGGGCATGTCACATATTAGGCGGTTCTTGGGCAGGTTCAGCTCCTTTTGCAGCTCAGTCAGCCGAGCACTGGCATTATAAGATCGGCGGAAATGCACACAGACTTTCCTGGCCTGCCTCAGGACATCCTGTAAGCCTGGGAACCTGCCCAAGAACCGCTGCACCACCAGGTTGAGGACGTGAGCCATACAGGGCACATGGGTGAGCTGCCCCTGTCGCAGGGCGGAGAGGAGGTTGGTGCCATTATCAGAAACTACCATTCCTGGCTTAAGCTGGCGTGGCGTCAACCACCTCTCGGCCTGCCCCTGCAGAGCTGCCAGAACCTCTGGCCCAGTGTGGCTCCTGTCCCCCAAACACACCAGCGCAAGCACGGCATGGCATCTTTTTGCCTGCGTACTCGCGTAGCCCCTTGTACGCCTACGGAGCACCGCTGGTTCCGAGGACAGAGCACTCGAAGAGGACATGGAGGAAGAAGAAGAGGAGGGGGTGGAGGAGAGAGGTGTGTCACAACCAGTAGTAGCATTTTGGAGGCGTGGTGGCGGAACAACCTCCAACACTACTGCACCTTGTCCTGCATCCCTCCCAGCTGCCAATAGAGTGACCCAATGGGCCGTGAAAGAAAGATAACGTCCCTGTCCATGCCTGCTGGACCATGAGTCAGCGGTAATATGCACCTTACCGCTGACCGCCCTGTCCAGCGAGGCATGGACATTGCCTTCCACATGCCAGTAGAGAGACGGAATTGCCTTCCGTGAGAAAAAGTGGCGTTTGGGAACCTGCCACTGAGGAACCGCACATTGAACAAACTCACGGAAGGGGGCCGAGTCTATCAACTGAAAAGGCAGCAGTTGAAGTGCTAGCAATTTAGCCAAGCTAGCATTCAACCGCTGGGCATGTGGATGGCTGGGAGTATACTTCTTTCGACGGTCCAGCAGCTGGGGCAGGGAAATTTGCCTGCTACAATCGGACGTCGGTGTACTGCAAGTACTTGGTTGTGACACACCTAATTCTACACCTTCAGTCCTCTCAGAGCAGCTTTCAGAGAGGACTGAAGATATAGTGGGGATGGAGATCCCAGCTGATGAGGAGCAAGGAGAGGTCCGCTTTGTTCTTTGGTGTGGGTCTTTTATGTGTGCTTGCCAACGAGCTGCATGGCAGGTCGACATATGTCTGCTCATGCTTGTGGTGCCCAAGCGGCTGATGTTTTGGCCACGCGAGATACGCTTGAGACAAATATTGCAAATAGCAGTGGTGCGATCTGATGCACTCGTCTCAAAAAAGGCCCACACCAAAGAACTTTTGTGATAACGTGCAGAGGCAGCGCCCTGCACAGGCGGAGCTCTGCGGTGTGGTACAGTTGCTGTGCTGGCCTCTAGCTGGCCTCCAGGGGGCATCCTGCCTCGTTGGACATGTGACGCTGCATCCTCCTCCTCCTCCTCCTCTCTCCCTTCAGGCACCCACGTGGAGTCAGTGACCTCATCATCCCCTCCCTCTTCACCACTAGAGCAAACCTGGCAGTAAGCTGCAGCTGGTGGAACACTACTGCCAGATTGCTGTCCTTCAGCATCCCCTTTCTCTGCGCGCACACTACTGACTTCCTCAAGCTGGGTATCATCATCCGAGCCTTCGAATCGTTGGGCATCCTCCTGGAGCATGTACCCAACACTGTGCTCAAACAGTTCGGGGGACTCCTCAGGAGGACATGGTGGGTCTAGGGAAGGGGTGGCTGATGATGCCATTGAGTACGCGTTGGCAGCTGCTCTGCCAGTACCCTGAGCCTGGGTGAGAGAGGATGAGGAGGATGAGGAGGGCTTGGTCATCCATTCTACCAAGCCTTCGGCATGATGCGGCTCCACATGTCCAGCTGCCGAAAACAAAGACAAGCGTGTCCCATGGCCACGTGCTGATGACGATGCACGACCACGTCCACGGCCAGCACTGTTGTCTCTAGAAACAGAGCCTGCCTGCCCTGTGTTCTTGCCTCGGCACGCTCTGCCTCTCCTTGGCGGTCTTCCAGCCATTGTAGTCGGTAGTGTATATAGTATAAAAAATAGAACTCCTATGTGTGCTCACAACACACTGTAGGTCCTATGGGTGCTGACACTAACACACTATAGGTACTATGTGTGCTGCTGACAAGAAAATATAGGAGCTCTGTTTGCTGCCACTAACACACTAGAAGTCCTATGGGTGCTGCTGAGAAGAAAATATAGGAGCTCTGTTTGCTGCCACTAACACACTAGAAGTCCTATGGGTGCTGCTGAGAAGAAAATATAGGAGCTCTGTTTGCTGCCACTAACACACTAGAAGTCCTATGGGTGCTGCTGAGAAGAAAATATAGGAGCTCTGTTTGCTGCCACTAACACACTAGAAGTCCTATGGGTGCTGCTGAGAAGAAAATATAGGAGCTCTGTTTGCTGCCACTAACACACTAGAAGTCCTATGGGTGCTGCTGAGAAGAAAATATAGGAGCTCTGTTTGCTGCCACTAACACACTAGAAGTCCTATGGGTGCTGCTGAGAAGAAAATATAGGAGCTCTGTTTGCTGCCACTAACACACTAGAAGTCCTATGGGTGCTGCTGAGAAGAAAATATAGGAGCTCTGTTTGCTGCCACTAACACACTAGAAGTCCTATGGGTGCTGCTGAGAAGAAAATATAGGAGCTCTGTTTGCTGCCACTAACACACTAGAAGTCCTATGGGTGCTGCTGAGAAGAAAATATAGGAGATCTGTTTGCTGCCACTAACACACTAGAAGTCCTATGGGTGCTGCTGAGAAGAAAATATAGGAGCTCTGTGTGATGCCACTAACACACTAGAAGTCCTATGGGTGCTGCTGAGAAGAAAATATAGGAGCTCTGTTTGCTGCCACTAACACACTAGAAGTCCTATGGGTGCTGCTGAGAAGAAAATATAGGAGCTCTGTTTGCTGCCACTAACACACTAGAAGTCCTATGGGTGCTGCTGAGAAGAAAATATAGGAGCTCTGTGTGATGCCACTAACACACTAGAATTCCTATGGGTGCTGCTGAGAAGAAAATATAGGAGCTCTGTTTGCTGCCACTAACACACTAGAAGTCCTATGGGTGCTGCTGAGAAGAAAATATAGGAGCTCTGTTTGCTGCCACTAACACACTAGAAGTCCTATGGGTGCTGCTGAGAAGAAAATATAGGAGCTCTGTTTGCTGCCACTAACACACTAGAAGTCCTATGGGTGCTGCTGAGAAGAAAATATAGGAGCTCTGTGTGATGCCACTAACACACTAGAATTCCTATGGGTGCTGCTGAGAAGAAAATATAGGAGCTCTGTTTGCTGCCACTAACACACTAGAAGTCCTATGGGTGCTGCTGAGAAGAAAATATAGGAGCTCTGTTTGCTGCCACTAACACACTAGAAGTCCTATGGGTGCTGCTGAGAAGAAAATATAGGAGCTCTGTTTGCTGCCACTAACACACTAGAAGTCCTATGGGTGCTGCTGAGAAGAAAATATAGGAGCTCTGTGTGATGCCACTAACACACTAGAATTCCTATGGGTGCTGCTGAGAAGAAAATATAGGAGCTCTGTTTGCTGCCACTAACACACTAGAAGTCCTATGGGTGCTGCTGAGAAGAAAATATAGGAGCTCTGTTTGCTGCCACTAACACACTAGAAGTCCTATGGGTGCTGCTGAGAAGAAAATATAGGAGCTCTGTTTGCTGCCACTAACACACTAGAAGTCCTATGGGTGCTGCTGAGAAGAAAATATAGGAGCTCTGTGTGATGCCACTAACACACTAGAAGTCCTATGGGTGCTGCTGAGAAGAAAATATAGGAGCTCTGTTTGCTGCCACTAACACACTAGAAGTCCTATGGGTGCTGCTGAGAAGAAAATATAGGAGCTCTGTTTGCTGCCACTAACACACTAGAAGTCCTATGGGTGCTGCTGAGAAGAAAATATAGGAGCTCTGTTTGCTGCCACTAACACACTAGAAGTCCTATGGGTGCTGCTGAGAAGAAAATATAGGAGCTCTGTTTGCTGCCACTAACACACTAGAAGTCCTATGGGTGCTGTTGGGGTGCAATGCTGTGCTAACAGCACTGCGGTTGGTACTACTGCAATACTGTACTAACAGTAAGCACGCACCAGACTAATCCCCAGCAGCAGCTAATAACACACTAACTGTGCAATCAGCAGCAATGAACGATCAATGACTTAGGTAGCAATGGTTTAGCAAAGAAATAGCCAATGGTTTAGCAAAGAAGAGCAAATCTTTCAGTATCAAGCAAAGACTGAATCAGCAGACTAATCTCTCCTAAAGCCGGAACTCATGTGACCGGGGCCGATGGCGTGGCGGCCTTTTAAATGGTGGGGCGTGTACTAAAGCCCCTGAGCTGTAATTGGCTACAGGCGTCCTGCCTGTAGCCAATTATTGCTCTCCGAGTTTCGGGCGCTGTGATTGGCCAAGCATGCGGGGTCACAGTGCATGCTTGGCCAATCATCAGCCAGCAATGCACTGCGCCGGCCGCGCCGGCCGCAATGCATTGCGGGGCCGCTCGCATCACACGAATGTGATGCGAACGGCCCAAATAGTTCTGGGCTCGACGAGCGAGCGAACGCCCGATGCTCGATTCGAACATGGGTTCGAATCGAGTACCGGGCCCATCCCTAGTCAACACCACCACCACCACCACCAAAGGCCCAATTTTTCAGCCCCTGTTCAACAGGGGCATGCAATTATAATTATTCATCTAATAATTCACAGCAGGGCCCATTCATGCGCCCACCAAGAGTAACTGTGAGGGCTCACAGTGTTGTGGCAACACCAACCTGTAAGGGTCAAATTTCAGCAGAGTATATACGGCAGGCCCCTACTTTCAAACATCCAACTTACAAACGACTCCTCCTTGCAAACGGAAGGATACAACAGGAAGTGAGCGGAAATCTACTCCTAGGAAGGCAAATTCTCTCCTGTAAGAGTTAATATGGGAAAAAAGTGTCTCCTCTCCACTGATGCTTTATCACCAATTCTTGTTTCAATAAAAACCCCAAATTTTCAAAAAACATTTGTCATTAGGACGGAAAGTGAGGTGAACTGTTCTGAACAGGTGCACACTGCACAGACAGCAAAACAAATGTTACAGGGGTGATAACCCTTCCCTACGTTTTCCAAAAAGCTTAAAAATAGATTTTTTGGCTGGAGCTACACTTAAACAAACAATGTACCTGTTCAAAATTACAAACAGATTCTACATAAGAACAAACCTACAGTCCCTGTCTTGTATGCACCGCCTGTATATGGCTGTTCAGAGTATAAAGGGCCTTTTTTATTTTGTGTGCGGGGTTCCTATTAATATCCATACAAGACCCAAAGGGGCTGGTAATGGGCTGGGGTAGGGGGGGGGGGTGGGGGGTGTGATGGGGTAGCTATGCCATTTTTCTTAAAGATTTTCATCCATATTACCGGGACCAGACATTACATTAAAGCCGCAAGCAGCTTTAAATGGCTTTTTTTCCTTTAGAAATGTAATTTTGTGCAGGGACAGTTCTAAACACGGGAAACACGTGGCACTTCACAGGCATACTTTAGACACCCCCCAGGTACGATATTTAAAGGAATATTTGACTTTTTTTTCACTTTATGCATCATTAAAATGACTGCTCCCGAAAAACGGCCGTTTTTAAAACTTCTTTTTGCATTGATACATGTCCCCTGGTGCAGAACCCGGGTTCCCAAACCCTTTTTAGGACAATAACATGCATAATAGTCATTATAATTAGCACTTTAGATTTCGAACGTTCGCATCCATTGTATTTAATAGGGTTCTAACGTTCGTGCAAACTTTCGGTCCGTTTGTGGGTTCTGGTGCGAACCGAACCCGGGGGTGTTCGGCTCATCACTAGTCAAAAGCAATATACAATATAATGTCTTAAGTGTTGGGACACATGCCTTTATACGCACATGAACTGGAATGGCATCCCAGTCTTAGTCCATAGGGTGGGTCAAAATTTATTTGGCCCACCCATTGCAGCTACAACAGCTTCAACTCTTCTGGGAAGGCTGTTCACAAGGTTTAGGAGTGTGTCTATGGGAATGTTTGACCATTCTTCCAGTAGCGCATTTGTGAGGTCAGGCACTGATGTTGGACGAGAAGGCCTGGCTTACAGTCTCCGCTCTAATTCATCCCAAAGGTGTTCTGTTGTGTTGAGGTCAGGACTCTGTGCTGGCCAGTCAAGTTCCTCCACCCCAAACTCACTCATTCATGTCTTTATAGACCTTGCTTTTTGCACTGGTCCAAATCATTTGGTGGAGGGGGATTTTAATCTGGGGTTGTTTTTCAGGGGTTGGGCTTAGCCTCTTAGTTCCAGTGAAGGGAACTCTTAAGGCATCAGCATACCAAGACCTTTTGGACTATTTCATGCTCCCAACATTGTGGGAACAGTTTGGGGATGGCCCCTTCCTGTTCCAACATTACTGCACACCAGTGCACAAAGCAAGGTCCATAAAGACATGGATGAGGGAGTTTTTGTGGTGGAGGAACTTGACTGTCCTGCACAGAGTACTGACCTAAACCCGATAGAACACCTTTTGGCTGAATTAGAGCAGACTGCGGGCCATGCCTTCTAATCCAACATCAGTGCCTGGCCTCACAAATGCGCTTCTGGAAAAATGGTCAAACATTCCCATAGACACACTAAACCTTGTGGACAGCTTTCCCAGTAGCTGTTATAGCTGCAAAGGGTGGACCAAATAAAATTTTAACCCTATGGACTAAGACTGGACTGCCATTAAAGTTCATGTGTGTGTAAAGGCAGGCGTCCCAATACTTTTTACTAGATAGTGTATCTGGCAAGATTTACAATGATGGTGGAACCCTCCTACACATAAATACTACATTTAGACATAGCTTTAGGACCTGAGTCAGGAGTTATGTTTAACAACATAGGGAGATGAGACAACTTCTCTACATGAAGCAGCATATTTGGGATTCAAACCCAGACCCTCAGAGATGCTAAGCAGAAGTCCAAACCACTAAGCCACAGAGCTGCCACATGTGGAAACCTCCTACACATAAATACACATATACTTCATTTATTTTGCCATATAGGTGGTGGAATTACATTACTCAAGAGTTAAGCCTCGTACACACGGGCGGGAATCCCATCGAAAAAAAAAACGTTGGTTTTCTCGACGGGGGTCCTGGCAAGCTTGTCTTGCCAAGCCCTGTGTACACAAGGGCCATTCAAAAGAACCGCCGTTCTTTTGAATGGCAAGAACGCGGTGACGTCATCGACTACGACGAGCCGGCGCTCGTCACATTCGATGTCATCGCCGCCATCTTGCTACACCCTACACTATCCTTGTATGCTACCATGCATGCGTCGAAGTCTCATCGAGCATGCGCGTGTTTCCCTGGACAGGTAAGCATACAGACGAATAGAGAGCAGGTTCTCTATTTTTCTCGTCGAGATTCCAGGCAGTTTTCCTGCAGAGAAACCATACACACGAACGGTTTTCACAGCAAAAAGCTCTCCCAGCAGTTTTCTTGCCGAGAAAAATGGTCATGTGTACGAGGCTTTATTCTTCTTGATTTATGCTGTGATATTTGGTGATTCTTGGTGGGTAAGTGTAGAATAGTGATGTTACCCTCTATTTTTTGGGAATTACATTTTGATTTCTGATGTTAGTATACATATCACATTTTTGGGTTCAAATTATGATTATTTGGAACTAATAAAAAAAACACACAAAATTGGGACTCATTTTAAATTTGCATGAGCAATGGTATTGTTTGTGTACAAAATAGATGAAGTAGAAGCAACATTGATGCAAAGGAAAATTAATTTCAGGGAACCATACATCTCATCTCAACATTAAAAGTATTTATTTGGGGAAGTTACAATTGTACCATTAGAATTAATGGCTGAAGCTTGCATTGGACTATATAGCGTTGATTTTCACTCTGAAAAATACATTTTAACCCATCGCTAATTTTGGTATTTACTAGCGCCCTGTTAAAAAGCCATGGGAGTTAAAATTAGAGTAGTTTGCAGGTCTGAGCATGCTTAGTTGTGCTGGCACCTAGTTGTACAGAGACGGGGAATTTATCTCTTCTCAGACTTTTAAAGATATTTCAGTGTAGAAATCATTTTTTCACACAGTTTAAAAGCAGGTTATCTTTTAACAATATACCACATATTTCAGTACCAATTGGGCAATTATATCATGCTCTAAACATTATTTTCATGTGCACTACACCAGGTTTTAGCAGAGTAAGGGTTTGGGCACTATTTGTTTTCAGGGAGCTATAGTAAATTCGATTTTGGGAGTATTTTATCACCAGCGCTATAGTGAATGCGGTTTCAGTGCTAATTTGCATTAATCAGCGCTAATTAGTGCCGCGCTGCTATAGTAAATGACACCCAAAATGTCTCTTCTGCAATACAGGCTTCCTACCTACTTGCAAGAAGATTTGGAAAGTACACTGAATTGAGCATGCACAGCTTAGGAGTCTATTTACAAAAAAATTGCTGTATGAATGTAAAAAACACACAACTGCAGTGAATTTTTTTTTGTGTATTCGGATTAGTTCTAATGATCCTGAAGCTATCTAGTGGCCACAATGTGATATTTTTTCCTGAAATACCTCTATCAAGAAAACACTGCACTGTGGCCACTAGATGGTGCTGATGATCATAGGAGATAATCATTATGGACAAAATACGACCAGTATTTCTTGTGGCTGTGCGAATGTTTCGTACGGCAAATTTTTCTTATCGATAGACCCCCTATGTGTACATGTACATTGAGGCATGCCAAGATGAATAATCTCCCATGAGCATGTGAGAGAGGTACTTAATCCCAGCCTGGCCAATCAATATGGCCGAGGATCCCGAACCCAGAATAAGCCAGGGAAAATATATTGACAAAGGAGAGGCAGCTCACTGGAGGGGAGGTTTTAGTTCCACTTTATTGTCTGAAAACATATACCTCACTAGGTCAACCTTTCAGTCAACATCTTTTTAGTGACACAAATGGGAATTTCTGTATTATTATTTTTTACATGATCCAGATAAAAGTAGACACCTGTCACAGTGCCTGCACATAGCCTTTTTATGCTTCTGAATGACCTTAGACCCTGAGTCAGCAGACACTCCATATGTAACTCTGACCTTCACTAAAAAAATTCTGACCTCTAGTGCTTCTGGGAAGCCCAGGAACACCAAATATATGTACAGACAACTTTCAGTGCCCTCTGTTTAATGGCATGGATGTCATTACAGTTTGGTAGTTTTGTTTCAAATTCAACACATTTTTAATTTTTTTTCAAATTCTTAATTTGTAGAAAAGAATGAAACATCCGTCAAAGTAGTGAACAACAGAATAGGTACAATATCTCACATAACACAGAGTCATTTCAAAGTAGCATGGTATTATAGAGCGAGATACAGAAATGCAAGATATTCTGACATCCCAACACATTTTTTATTAATTGAAATGTTTCAAAAACATTTTATATAGATTTAAATCACTGCAATCTTTGAGTATACAACAGACAGCTAAATCACAGAAACACATAGGGGTTGATTTACTAAAGACAAATAAGATTTTCACATTGCAAGGCAAGATGTATTTTGCAAGGGAGTTATCCCCAGAGCTTATTGAAGAGTTTAAAATTTTCACTTTGAAAAGAATACCCAATCACGTACAAATAAAAATAAAAAATAAATGTATTTTTGCTTGCACATGATGTGATAATGCAAGTCAGCAGAGCTTCATCTAATTCACTATGATCTGGGGAAAATTCCCCTGCAAACTTCAACTTTCTTTGCAAAGGGAACAGTCAATCTATTAGGTGTACCCTGGAATCAATGTCAATTGGTTCACCACATCTCTTGGCTTCACCCTTTTCTTGGTGAACATTATATATTATTAAACATAAATATATTTTAAATATTTTATACTGTATATGTTGAGAAGCTGTTTTTATAACCAAATGTTTTGTAATTCTGTTTGGCCAGTCTTGTGAATCAGACACTTCCAGTTTGCAGCTTCCTATGCCATCCATTGGCTTGTTGAACAATGGCACTGCTGATTCATTTTCCAGTGAATGGGCACGTGACACAAGAGGCTGCCAACACCATTTTTTTTTCCTACTCCATAAAAAAAGTACATCACATTTATTTACAAAATTAATGTTCACTTTGCTAAGACCCCTTTCACACTGAGGCAGTTTTCGGGCGTTTTAGTGCTAAAAATAGCGCCTGTAAAGCATAAAAAACGTGATGGTGACTGCGCTGTAGTGTGTCAGATAAAGTAAAATTGGGGAATGATGAAGTCGTGATATGACGACACGCGTCAGGACGGAAGCACAGACACACCGCCAGCAGATCTGAGAGGAGACAAGCTCGCCGCTCGTAAGGATTCAACATCCCGCTCTGACTTTTAAATGTGAGTTTTTTACTTTGATTTTATTAAAACGCCCTTAGTGGTTTCAGACCCACACTATTTTTCCTTCCTTTATTTTGTACATCTCAACTTTGTGACTGCCGCTGCTGATACCTGAGGGATGCACTGATTACACCATAGATGCTACACCCTTTTCCCACTGGCACGAGCTCGGCGCTCGTTTGGATTGAGGTCCACGCTCACTTCATCACAAGTGAGTGTGTGAATGTATGCACCAGTGATCCATCTTGCTGCACTCACAAAGTTGCGCTATTGATGTGCTTTTTGTTTGTGCTTTTCCATATACACTCCAATGATTAACGGTGCCATAAAGACCAGCCCATAAGGACGCGATACCCTCCCTAACTACAGAGAGTTGCTGCATACCACCCCCCCCTCCAACAGGGAGGTAAGCCAGGTGTGATCACAGGGTGGATGCCACAGGACTTTCTCCAAGCATTTGGTGACGGGACCTTATTCACATATATTATCCATTTACCATAAACCTATTATTAGTTATTTTTGGAAGTATTGGGAAGTCACCACCAGGACTTTTTTTTGGGACTGTTTTTTCTTTACCAGTTCAGTTCACGTATGCACTGAGTGTGTTACTCTATTTATCCTATCCATCCTATCCTTTTCAGTTATGGATAATGTTTGTGGATTACTAATATGTTTTAGTGATTAAATTTTTTAACACGTGCTGTACATTTGTATTATTTAGATATTGGTTGTGTAGCGGCCACCCCCCCACACCCCGTCTTCTTCTTTTGGCTCAGGGGTATGTCACGCGACAGGGGTGAGGGTGCGCTACGGCCCATGTCCTCCCCACTACTTGCAGGCGAGGTGAAGGCCAATACCTAATGTTTCCTCGGGCCGGTGTCTTGAACATGTACTGAGTCTGTCATGCAGGAAACTTCCCTCTGCTCCCATTAACAGAATCCATACACCGATCACAATCCAACGGTTAGATTTATTTCGTATCTTCAGTTACAAGGCAATGCGATGGCATGATACGGTGAAATGAGCAGGTCGAGGCACTATACTGATCTGGGTCCCTACACCCCCCATACTATGACCCAGGGTTGTAGGAGTCTCGACATGAATACCTCCGTTGCGCTGCAGGCCTCTATCAGGGGAAGATGTCCTCCAAGAGAGTTACTGAAGACCCATCCGTCACCGGGTTGACACTACACCGGGTCTTCGAACGAGTGACCTCCCCAGCCTCCTCACCTCAGATGCGGGTCCCCTCACAAGGGGCGCCCTGGAGCAACTTCACCCTCGCGGGACCCAGTCGGAGCCACCGGGTCCCAGGCCCCATCAATAGTACCTCATCCCAGGCTGAAGGTGCCTGGGATGGACTCCATCTTCATCCCGGCCAGGCCTAGGGCGCCTAGGCCGGAACCTTGGACCGCCCGCACCCAGGCTAAAGGTGCCTGGGTGCGTGAAGAGATCCTCCGGACCAGAAAGACCTCGTGGCGAGGGCGTCTCCCCCTTTTTATCCCCTCCCGTCGACACCACGGCAGGTTCCCCGCCCCGGCCGTACCATCTCCAGGAAGGGACAAAGAAGGGTAGCACTCTGGTAGTGATTCTACCCCGAGTCAGTAGGTACACTGACACCCACTGGTCGAAGAGAATATTACACCACCCAATCCTCCACGAATAAGAAAAAGGGGTCTGAACCCTAACATAATTACACACTTGGGTCACACTACTCCCCAAGTGTACCCCACTAAATTGAAGACCCCGCTACACACTCCCCCCTGTGGTTTGACGCTGGTCCCCAGCGTCAGGTGCACACCCATGTCTCCCAAAGAGTGGTGACATGAAGTGGGCCCCAGAGGCTATCCCTAAAATTTCTGGATACTAAATGTGCCAAGACCTGCTCAAAAGGAGAAAAAGAAGAAGAAGAAAAAAAAAATATAAAGCAATAAACATTTGTATAAAACATCTGTCCTGTACACATGTACAATCCCTCCCATCGCTATCTAAGAACCACCCCACTCTCAGTAGTCTTGACCGACGAATCTCCTGCAGAAGGGAAACAACACAAAAAAAAACACATCCTAACATTCTATGTTAACTTGGCATGAGTGGGTCCGTCAGCCGAGAGACCCGCTCACTCCAATAAGTAAGTAATGCATATGTAAAATTTTCAAAACATTCGTTGCGCAACACTGCCACCTGGTGACAGAGCCGCGGTAATGACACTTGGTGAGATCGTCATTCTTCCTGTTTTTCCTACTCTGACTCTACCCCCCCAAAAAAAGTCTCTGCCTTTGGCACATGAAGAAAAAGGGAGAAAAAAAACAACAGCTCCCAAGTCTCCAGTGAGTAAAAGAAAAGCCCAAATCAAAACAAAAGTAGGGCACAGTTCTAGGCGTCTGGGAATGTCTCATCCAGAAAGTTTCAACAGCAACAAGATAGGAGCTCACTCCTCCTATAAGTAGAACCTTGGATCCGGCAGAAACAAAGGCTTCAGATGCCCGTCAAACACTTCCACTGAGTACTCAACATCCTCTCCTTCTTTCCTACAGATGAGCACCTTATCAGCATGAATATGGCGCCCAAGTCTCCAATCAGCTCTGCAATCCTTGAACTTTTTAGACACAGGCGGCGAACATGACAGGTATCGCCTGGCATGGGGTACTTTAAGTTTTTCCCATACAAACTCGTCATACCACCTTGGTCGTAGGACCTCAACTTCATACAGTAAGTCCCGGGGCAAATAGGGGTACTCCCACCCGTATTCACGAGCGACTCTCTGGGAGAAAAGTCTCTGCAGTCTAGCCAAAGGCGGCATCACATCTCGCTCACCTTCTCCTGGCTGCACGATGGCCTCCGGGTGCCGAGGTACCTTTACCATCTCAGGTTGCTTGGTCTTTGGTGCCCGCAACGAAGCACGCTGCGACCTCACCATCAAAGCGGATGATGTAGTTGAATGAGGAAAGTTGGTCAAAGGGTTAGATTTCCTCTGGAACTCCAGGGTCTGCGCTCGGAGCGTATTATCTTCTATGGACATAGGGGAATCCTGTGGTTTACTCAGCACAGGTAGCGGGCGTCTGTCCCAGCCCTTAGCTCACCTGGACCTACTGAAGAACTGGGATGTCCGGGACTCTCTTCTCTACCGGCGCCATCCAGGCCAGGCAAGCGGCGGGGTGAAGCTCGACCACGACCACAGGAGGCCTGCACCAGGCCTATCTTCCTCTTCGGGGGTGGTAGCAGGGAGTCTGTGGTGACCGAAGCAGTGTCTTCGGATTTTTCTCTTTCAATCTCTGGTTGGGCAGTCACTTCGCCCTGGTCAGCGCGTACGGGGACCTTCGCAGAGGCCTGGATCTCTCCCTCCGGAGTGGCGGTTCCTGTAATGCAGTTGAGGCGTAGGGCCCGGGGCCTTTCCGTGTATGGTTCAACCTCAAAAAGGAATTCCTTACAAGCCTCACATCGCCCGAATGGCTTTAGTTGGACCACCAGTCCCGAGCATCCGGGACAGATCACACCGAGAGCCTCCGTGTCTCTGCATGAATACAGAGCCAACTGTCCTCGGGGCCTAAGTCTTATCCCCGTGTCTGTCAGGGGAGCAGCAAATGCAGTCATCTTCGTGGGGTAAGGTACCGGTATCCACGGGGAGCTTGAGGCCATCCCGACCACTTGCTGTTCCATCACGCGCTGACCACGCGCCGGAGTCTCCACATGTATCGCCACATGTGGCCAGACTCCTCCCACAACTTGTACGTTTTCGCGGGCTTCCGCCAGCCTCCGCCCACGAATTGTACAGTCATGGGGTGCCTCGTGGCGCAGTGCATTAACAGTCCCCACATGTAGTACTTCACACGGCTAGACCTTTCCCTTTCTACGCTCCTCTGCGTGGGTCTTTCCCGACTTAGGGTCATGTCCACAACTCCGAGCAGGGATGCACTCTGGCCAATCACATGGCCGACCCGCTCGGAACTCCTCCGGGCAGCAAAGTTCAAACACAGACGCTCTCAGTTCCATCGCCAAGACACACGATATCCCGGACGAGAACCCCCACGTGTAGCGATACCTCCAACTAAGAAGGTCGCAGATTTAGTTGGGCCCTGAAGACAGCTCCGCCAACCCCCGGCAATATGCTCAACCCCCTACTGGCACAGCTAGTAAGGGGAGATAGGACCGCGTGACCGCAACTCTAGGTGACGCAGTCCTATGGCAAACACACACAGTGATATACTTTAAAACTTCTATTAAAGTAAGTGAAACTGACACCAATGTACTTGACCCAGATATTTTACTGAGGCTAATGGGCAAGTAATAAACAACAGTATAACAAGTTGCAGATCTCTGCAATAAACAGTAATAAAGATAAACAGAGTAATCAGAATAATTAAGTATTGCTATGCAACTCTAGCGCTGCCCTTTTACAGCTACTTCCCCTCATGGGTAGACTAACACCCAGCAATGTCTACCTATGCAGTCAGGCCTGACTGATCTAAATGGAAGTTCAGTGAAACAATATTCGCTAGCAATCTTTGGTGGTGCACTTGAAGAACAACTTGTAATCCAAACGAATAGTAAAGATAAAAGTATCTGTCTTTAAACAGCTCTCACCACCCGGACAAGTCCAAGTCCGTTTCCTCCATCGATTCGTCTAGGAACAGGAATCCACCGACATCCAAGTCTTCAATCCTTCTGGTGTACTGCAGCAAGGAGGATTAGATGTCTCTAAGGCTCTGCTAGGCTGGCAGAGGGCTCTTTGGAAAGGAGCACACGGCCCAGGCTTCAGGCCTTGTGCACACAGCAGTTCAGCACAGAGATCCTCTTGCTAGGAGAGGGGTGTCCAAAGAGAGCGACCAAAACTCCGCCTCCCCTTTATAAAGTCTGCCCCAGCAGTCTCTGTTCTGGAGCAATGCACCCTGGGTGCTGCAAGATGTACTGGGAGATGTAGTCTCTCTCTCCTCTGCTTTCACTTCCAGTAATGTCTCTTTACTTCCTCCCGACTCACCTCTCACCTGGAACTTCTTGCAGCACCCAGGGTGCATTGCTCCAGAACAGAGACTGCTGGGGCAGACTTTATAAAGGGGAGGTGCAGTTTTGGTCGCTCTCTTTGGACACCCCTCTCCTAGCAAGAGGATCTCTGTGCTGAACTGCTGTGTGCACAAGGCCTGAAGCCTGGGCCTTGTGCTCCTTTCCAAAGAGCCCTCTGCCAGCCTAGCAGAGCCTTAGAGACATCTAATCCTCCTTGCTGCAGTACACCAGAAGGATTGAAGACTTGGATGTCGGTGGATTCCTGTTCCTAGACGAATCGATGGAGGAAACGGACTTGGACTTGCCCGGGTGGTGAGAGCTGTTTAAAGACAGATACTTTTATCTTTACTATTCGTTCGGATTACAAAGTTGTTCTTCAAGTGCACCACCGAAAGATTGCTAGCGAATATTGTTTCACTGAACATCCATTTAGATCAGTCAGGCCTGATTGCATAGGTAGACATTGCTGGGTGTTAGTCTACCCATGAGGGGAAGTAGCTGTAAAAGGGCAGCGCTAGAGTTGCATAGCAATACTTAATTATTCTGATTACTCTGTTTATCTTTATTACTGTTTATTGCAGGGATCTGCAACTTGTTATACTGTTGTTTATTACTTGCCCATTAGCCTCAGTAAAATATCTGGGTCAAGTACATTGGTGTCAGTTTCACTTACTTTAATAGAAGTTTTAAAGTATATCACTGTGTGTGTGTTTGCCATAGGACTGCGTCACCTAGAGTTGCGGTCACGCGGTCCTATCTCCCCTTACTAGCTGTGCCAGTAGGGGGTTGAGCATATTGCCGGGGGTTGGCGGAGCTGTCTTCAGGGCCCAACTAAATCTGCGGCCTTCTTAGTTGGAGGTATCGCTACAGTTGTATATGTCACTTATATTGCCTTACTATTCACTGTGTTATATAGTTTTTTCTTTTGTTGTTCTGATCATATTTTGATCAGTCCTTTATTAGTGCACGTACTTTTGTGTCACTGTGCACATTGCACATCGCTGTTAGCGGAATACCAGCTAATTACTTACTCACTCTGTCTCTCATTTTCCCTCATTTGCCCCTTCCCCTTCCCCTCCCCCTCCCTTCCACCTTTTTTCACCTGTGTTTTGTCCTATCCCCACCATTTTTTCATTCACACTTCCTCTCCCCTCCCCAATTTTACTTTATCTGACACACAACAGCGCAGTCACCATCACGTTTTTTATACTTTATTGTTCATTTGGACCAGACCCCTCGGTGATTGCTGCAGTATCTCATCCGTTTCCTATCCCTCCCCCTTACCTCCTACCCGTTTCACTACTCAGTTAGCGCAAGGGTTCTTTTTGTTTTATAGCGCCTGTAAAGCGCCTGAAAACTGCCTCTCATGCCTCCCCAGTGTGAAAGCCAGAGTGCTTTCACACTGGGGTGGTGCGCTTGCGGGACGGGAAAAAAAGTTCTGCAAGCAACATTTTTGGGGCAATGTAGGAGCGCTGTATACAGCGCTCCTACACCACCCCTGCCCATTGGAATGAATGGGCAGCGCTTCCCAAGCGTCTGAAAATCACTTCCAAAGCACCACAACACGGGTACTTTTATCCCCTTCTTAACCCCTTGGGGGTTAAAAGCTCCCCGCTAGCAGCCGAAAAGCTGCTAACCGACCCAGTGTAAAAGCAGCCTCTAGCCCCATACACACGATCGGTTTGACTGATGAAAACCGTCCGATGGATGGTTTTCATCAGACCAACCGATCGTGTATGGTACCCATCGGGCTTTTTTCCATCGGTTCTAAAAAATAGAACTTGTTTTAAAATTTTTCGATGGATAAAAAACCGATGGGAATTTACGATCGTCTATGGGCAAGTCTATCGGATCAAAAAACCACGCATGCTCAGAATCAAGTCGACGCATGCTCAGAAGCGTTAAACTTCATTTTTCTCGGCTCATCGGAGTGTTTTACGTCACCACGTTTGGAACGGTCGGTTTTTTGACTGATGGTGTGTGGGCAAGACTGATGGAAAACAGTTTCATCGGATATCCGATGGACAAATCCATCGGACGAAAATCCATAGGTTATCCGATTGTGTGTACGGGGCTTAAGTGAACAACCCATGCCCCTTTAGTAAATCAACCCAATTAACTTTAAGTCAAGTGGACTTGTCATTAAGATTCACACAACAAATGAATTACAGGGACACGTGTCAGCATTGCAAAATCACATCATAATTTTGTATAGGAAGTACTATTTTATTGCCAATAATAAAAAGCTTTTGGCTCCCAGCTGCTTGCCTAGTTCATGGTTGCTGGCTACAAATTATGACTGCAGAGAACTTGAAGTTTTCATAGATCCATTTTTTATTTATTTTTTAATACAGTTATACGTATTGATAAGATTGTTTATACTGGGTAGACCTATTTCTTATATCAAGAATACCTGGTTTAACAGTCAAAAGTATAAAAGATAGCTTGTAGATAAATTTGCTTACACTATTTAAAGTGATTGTAAACGATCACCTTGTAAAACAACCCATTCATTTTAAAATAGAAATGAAAAGCAAAAATGTTTTGTATAGATATAAAAAAACATTATAAATAACTTTTTTCCCTTTTTTGTAAGTGATCACATTCCCTCTGTTCTCAGCTGCATAAGAGCTGGGGGGAGAAGAAGCAACAGCACACTGAGCTTCCCATTGAATGGCTGTGCAGCGGGGCATTTCAGGACAAGTCTGATCATTGGAGGAGAGAAAGCCGAGTTCCCAGCATAGCTAGAGAACTGACCATGGTGTGTTCTCCTGCTTAGTATGGTCAGTTTTTAATAGGAAAGCAGAGCGACTGGCAGGAACACCAGGGATTTCACATAAAGGAAGCAATACAAAGAGAACAGGATACTTTCTCGTACAAGTACATGGTACAGCAGGTACATATCAGGAACATGAAGAGTTGGGGTAACAAACGTTTTAGGGTCCAATTTGCTTATACTCATTTTTAAATCAGTTTTTTTTTTTCTAAATTATGGATGACATAACAAGGAAGCAGACAAACACGGTAAAAAGCAATTTTATGAAAAAAAAATGTCAGGACCAGAAGGTGGTGGACGTGTATTTTTTCGGAGAACAATGATATTGTTTAGTGTCACTTTAATGAAGACTTTATGGTGCTAATCATGTGATACAGTGAATATGTTTTCTTTTAGTCAGATAAGCAAAAAATAGTACATATTAATTTCATGCAGTCTTTCATCTAATTAGGAAAGAGCTCTAGTCTCATCAAATTTCAGCAGTTTCGGTTTTCACCTGTACTGAAAGAAGCTTGTAGTTTACTGAATTGAAATGAGATAACACAGCAGTGACTTATATGGTTCAGCATTAGTTTTTTTTTTTAGTTTTTTTTATTTATTTATAACAGAGGAGTTGATCCACACGGACCCCAACAGTAAATAACAGACATATACATCCAAAAGAAAATATGGTACAGCAGTACAGGGGGACCCCCTTGGAGCTCAGATCTCCTAGTGGTCGGTCGTATAATTAAATTCCCCAATGGGGGGGTGAAGCTCCAACTGGTCCCCAGTGCATCCCTCCGCCGCCAACCTGAACATGTCCGTCAGGATACCGTTGATGTCAGAATGCCCGGGTCCTGTGGAGATCGCCTCCCTTCTAGTTTTATCCAAATAGTATAGAAACAGGAGGTATAGTACCTCAGATAGAAAAGAATTGGGTCGAACCCAGCAAAAAGGAAAAGGAAAGAAAAAGGAAGGAACATAGACAGCGATAGAAGGAGGGGGTAGGGAATAAGACAGGGAAGGGCAAAAGGGAAGGGTAGGGGGAGGGGGGAGGGGTGGGGACCAGGTAGACATACATCTAGGTGATGGTGACTAACCTATCAGAATGTCATGACCCCGGCGCGTTGAGGGCTGGTTGCAAACGAGACACACCTCCGGGGGATGAGGAGTCCGGGCACAGACTCATGTGGGCAGCTCAACCCCTCTAAGGGTCCGCCCTTCGTCAGAATATTTAAAAATGTTCCATAACTGCCAGGTCCTGGAGTATGTCTCGCGTCTATGCTGGCTAGAGAGGATCAGGTCTTCCATGAGGCTGATGTCGTCAACTCTGCGGAGCCACTGAGCAATGGATGGGGGGGGATGTGGATTTCCAGTTGAGGGGTATGCAGGCCCTAGCTGCGTCCAGAAGGTGGCGGACCACCGATCTCTTATAGACTTTTGCAGGCATGTCAGTCACCTGCAAGAGGAAGTAGGCTGGCGTTTCAGGCACGGTACGATCGGTAAACTCTTGGGTCACCCTCCTTACCTCCTCCCAAAATCCCCGCAGCCGTGGGCAGGACCAGAAGACATGCAGGAGGGTCCCCTCCTCCCCCCGACACCTCTAGCAACGGTCAGAGGTATCAGGGAACATTTTGTGTAGAAGGGAAGGGGTCCTATACCAGTGTGTGAGCAATTTGTAGTTCGCCTCCTGGGTCCTAATGCAAAGAGACGACTTGTGAGTGAAACGGAGTATGTGCCGCTTCGTGTCGTCGGAAAATTGGCAGCCGAGCTCCCGCTCCCACCTAGTAAGACAGGGGACCCGGAGGGGTCCCGGCGGCTCTATCAACCTGCCATAACACCACGAAAGCGTGTGCTGAATCCTACCCGACTCCGTACATAACTCCTCCAGAGGTGTAAAGGGGTGTGTTGAGTCGCTGGGCGGGGTCGGTATGGTCGAAAGGAAGTGGCTGAGCTGCATGGCTCTCATAAAATCTAGGCCGTACGAGCCCCTCGGGTCCGACAGCTCTGCATACGACCTCCATCGCCCCCGTACACTAAAGTGGGACGCCTGGTGAAATCCCGCCTCTCTAAGTGCGAGAAATCTCCTGTCCTGCAGTCCCGGGGAGAACCGGGGGTGGCCCAGCACCGGGCGCAGAGGGGAGACTGGGGACGAGAGTGAGGGTCGCTTCAGTAGGGACGAGCACACACCCAGGGTGTTGCCTATCAGGGGGTGTCTTTTCAGTGTGGGTGGCAAATCCGAATGGCACCAGGGGGCTCTGTCGAGGGGTATGTCACTCTGATCTTGTTCGAGGCTTGTCCACAGTTTGGTGCCCCTATGTCTGCACCAATCCAGGAGCCGACCGAGGTGAGTCGCCCTGTAGTATGCACGGATATCCGGCATTGCAAGGCCCCCATGTGATTTCGGGAGGCAGAGTACAGTCCTGGTAAGGCGTGGGCGTTTCCCAGCCCAAAGGAACCTGGTGAAGGCCGCATGGACTTGCCTAAAATAGGTCCCAGGGATGGCTATCGGGATGGCCTGTAGGAGGTATAGGAACTTAGGTAGTATTGACATTTTGAGGATGGCGCATCGGCCAAACCACGAATGGAGCCCGCTGTCCCACCCGTCTAGAAGCTCCCGAACTGTCTTTAGTAAAGGGGGGAAATTTAATGCGAATAGTTTGGTTAATGTCATGGGTATGAATGTCCCCAGATATCTCAATGCCAAGTCAGTCCACTTTAACCTAAATCCGTCTTTAAGTTGTTTAAGTTGGGCCGCTGCTATCCCTATGCCCATCGCCTCCGATTTGGTGAAGTTAATCTTAAGATTGGAGAGGGAGCCGAAAACCTCAAATTCTCTCAAAAGGTTTGGGAGGGATATCGTGGGGTTTGTGAGGGAGAACAGGAGGTCATCGGCGTATGCCGACACCTTATACTGCGTCCCATTCTTTTCCACTCCCGTGATATCCGGGTTCCGGCGTACGTGACAGAGAAAGGGCTCCAATGTCATGGCGAACAACAGAGGGGACAGCGGGCAGCCCTGTCTGGTCCCATTCTGAATTAGGAACGTCTCAGACAAGACCCCGTTCGCCCTCACCCTGGCCGTCGGTGCCGTATAGGCAGCGGTCACCCAGTTCAGCATCGTCTCCCCCAGCCCTATGTGTCTCAATGTCGCGAACAGGAATCCCCAGTGAACCCGGTCGAACGCCTTTTCGGCATCGGTACCGAGGAATATGCAAGGCGTCTCGCTTTGAATTGCAATATGTAACAAGTTAAGGACTTTAGTGGTATTATCCCTGGCCTCTCTAAATGGGACAAACCCCACTTGGTCTAGATGGATCATGTCAGGGAGGTATGTTTGCAGTCTAGTGGCCAAGATCTTAGTAAAGATCTTGAGATCTGCATTCAGCAGGGATATCGGGCGGTAACTTCCACATAGCCCCGGATCCTTTCCCTCCTTAGGTATCACCGAGATCTGGGCCAAAAGCGTGGAGTCGTGGAAACGCATCCCTGATCCAACGCCATTGAAGAGATCTGCCATATGCTGGCCCAAGGAGGGCAGGAGGGCCCTGTAGTAGGCGGTGGTCAGACCGTCCGGGCCGGGGGCCTTGCCTGGTTTGGTATTCTTAAGTGCCACCTGGATTTCAGTCAGCGTAATGGGTTCCTCCAGTGCAGACCGCGTCTCTACCGTAAGTGAGGGCATGAGGGACCGGTCCAAATATTCCCGCGTGGACTCCAGAATAGGTCTCGTGTCAGGTATGTTGTAAAGGGAGCGGTAAAAGGCCCCAAACTCTTGCGTAATATGTTGGGGAAGGCTAGCCTTCTGCCCAGTAGCGGTCTGAATGTGTGGTATGTAGGCAGCCGAACGCTGAGTCTGCAGCGTTCGGGCCAGGAGTCTCCCACATTTGTTGCCCAACTCATATGATTTCCTGCGGCAGATCTGTATCGCCGCCTTGGCCTTAAATTGGAGAAGATCTTTTATCTGCGATCTGACTGTATCTAGGTCTAAACCCAATTGTTTGGATGGAGAGGCCTTGTGGGCCACCTCCAGGGCCTTCAGCCTGGTGAGGAGCAAGTCAAGTTGCGCCGTCCGTTTGCGTTTTAGTCTGGAGCCGTGCCTTATCAAGCCCCCCGAATTACAGCTTTGTGGGCCTCCCACACCACCCCGGGGTCACTGTCGGTCGTTTTGTTTGTGGAAAAATAAAATCCCAATTCCCTGACTAAGTCAGCCAGGACCACCGGGTCCTGGAGGAGGCTCTCATTCAGTCTCCACAGAGAACGTTGCCCCGTCGATGTGGCGGATAGCGAGTACCGAAGCCCGACCGGCGCATGATCCGACCACGTGATGGATCCGATGTAAGTCTCCCGAATCGCGTGCAGCTGTCCATGGGGTATCAGAAAGTAGTCGATACGCGAGTAGGACTGGTGGGGTTTTGAGAAAAAGGTGAAATCCCGTACACCCGGGTGCATAAGGCGCCAGGCGTCTATCAGTTGGGCAGAATGTAGCGCATTACCAATGCGCTTACGTATGTCTCGGGTGGTGGAGGACATCCCAGAGGAAGTGTCTTCAGACGGGATCAGTGGCATGTTCAGGTCTCCCCCCACTATCAGTTGTCCCTCAGTGAAATGCAGGAGGTGTTCCATGCGCCTCCTGATGAACGCGTCTTGGTGTTCATTCGGGGCATAGAGACTGGCCAGAGTAATTTTCCTGTCCCCTAGTATACCCTTCAAGTATAGGTAGCAGCCCTCCGCGTCAGTCAGTGAGTCTATATGTTTCCATGGGACCTTGGCCGAGATAAGAATGGACACCCCTCTGGATTTAGCCCCTGTGTACTTAGAGTGGTAGGCCAAGGGGAAGTGTCTATTTTTAAGTATTGGGATGTTGTCCTCCTGGAAGTGTGTCTCCTGTACAAAAACTATATCCGCCCTCACGCGCCACATGTCTTGTAGCAACATCCGTCGCTTTTCCGGGGTATTAAGCCCCTTAGCATTAATGGACACAAAATGGATGTCCCCCATATTTAAATAGGGATAGAATCAGGGAGGGTATAGGGGGTTAGGGAGGGGGGGTAGGGGGGAGTGATTGGGAAGTTGAGGTAGAACCAGAAAGTGGAAACGAGATGAGAGGGTAGCAGTACAGATAGAGAAAAGAAAGGGAGAGTACTCCCTATGAAACGAAGAAACAGAAAGTTAGGAGGCTGGCACTAGAGGGTGCCGCTGCTGAAGAGAAGCTAAATTAGCCCTAATGGCTTGGGTGCTCCCCAGGAAAATCCTGGGATTGGAGCACAGTCCTAAACGGGGAAGTGGACAGACAGAGCCAGAGTGAGAGCCCCCAGCCCTCTCCGCCCACCCCTCGGCAAACTATCAATGTAGGGTATTTAGTAAACCAGTACAGTTACACAGGCAATACACAATGCATCACGTAAAACATATAGAACAGAAAAAGTGCAAAACAGAGCAACGACATTACAGACAGTGCAACACAGCTTGGGGCATAAGCCCCAAGCACCTCCCCGACCCACAGCAGCCCGACCTCCCCTCCGTCCGCCCCCCCCCCAACAAAATGTCTGTCCCCAAGAGGCACAGCAACCATCCGGTGCATAGAACCTGAATGAGTTTTCATTGTGTTTCCTCTGTTAGTGCAAGAGTGGGAGCACCAGTCCGCCGGGTTGTACAACAAGAGACCCCCATCGGGGTCCCCCCGGTAGCCATCCCCCACCCCCTCCCCCCGGGCAGTGCAGCAGGATACAAGATCAAGGGACCCAAGACATACCCCCTCCCCCCCAAGCCCGGATCACCCCCCCCACGGAGCCATCCCACCCCCACCAGGCAGGACCTATGCTGCCAAAGTGAAAGGGCATTGCCTGATACGTCCCTACCATGTGGATGCAGTGGAACTACAGCAACCCGGGGGGAAAATAACACACTCCAGGGGCGGGGGCAGACGTCCGGATACAAATCAGTCCACCCCTCTCACACACCTCCATGCAAAGTGTCTCGGAAAGGGCCCGGGGTGGAGACGGGGGACGGCAGCCATCCAGCGAGCCGCTGTACTATAGTTGCAAATCCCGGTGCGGGGCAAGACAGGAGGGCGGTCGGGCGAGGCACCAAAGGGGGATCATGGCCATTTAGCTAGCGGTGGTCAGGGTAGGGCGGCCCACGGCCTACTCACGTGCCTCTCCTCTGGATGCAGATCGGCGTCTCCGTCTGCCTCTCTGCCGGCGGGGCGGCAGCGGGCCGTGTTGCACCGCTGGTCCCGATCTGCCCATCTGGCGAGGGAGGATCTGGAGCCAATCTGGAACTGGAATTGGCAGCACTTCCAGGAATCGAAACAGGGCAGGGAGGTCAGCCATGGTCTGGAGGGTAAATGTTCCAGAGTCTGTGCGGAACGTCACCGATAGTGGATATCCCCAGCGGTAAGTAATGTCCTTTTGTTTGGCCACATCCAGAACGGGGCGCAGCAGGGCTCTTCTCCGTAGGGTTGCCCTCGATAGATCCGGCAGAATCCGGATTCATGCATCGCCTCTTTCCACATCTCCATGGTCCCAGGCCGCCCGCAGGATCGACTCTTTCTGCGCATATCTGTGGAGCCTACAGATCACGTCTCTCGGCCTATCTGGATCCAGGGACTTGGGGCCCAGGGCTCTGTGCGCTCTGTCTAAAATGACATCCGCGTCGGGGTCCCCCAGCACCGTCCGGAACACCTCCGTCACTGCTGCCCCGACATCCTCCATGGACTCTGGGACACCTCTGAGCCGCAGATTGTTGCGACGGCTACGGTCCTCGATGTCTTCTAAGTGAAGCTAGAGATCGATCGCGGTGTCCCGGTGCTGGTCCCTCGAGCGCTCCAATTCCGAGACCCTATGCTCCAGGGAGGTCAATGATGTCTCACCCGTTCCCACAAGATCCGCCAAGGTGGACACCTCCCCTCTCACCTCCTGAATGTCCCTTCTGTGGGTCTCCTCCAGGCAAAGGATCAGGGCCTCTATAGCCGTCCGGGTCGGTAGGGCCTGCAGCATCTCCCGAATGTCCTGGTCCAGGATTGTTACTTCCGGAGCATGCAGGGGGGACATCCCGGCTCCCCGGGGCTCAGTTAACACGTCCTGAGAGCGGTCTGGAGTCCCAGAGGTCCCCGGTTCAGACATCCCGAGACCAGGCGCCTGGGCCTTCTGCAGGCCTCCACGTGCAGAGCCACACGCCGCCGCCACTGTCGCTCCGGGGGTTGCTTCTTTGGGGTTAAAGAAACATCGGATTTCTCCAGAAATCTTGCCTGCCGGGGTCCCCCCTGTCACTGCTCGAGTCCTGTGCCTTTTAGTCAGGCTCATACCGGTTTACGGCTGTGGATTTGCCGAGATGTAGGGGATCAGGCCGGGAGCTCAGGAATAGCACAACCTGACACAGCCATGTCCAGGCCACGCCCCCCCCAGTATTAGGTTTTAATCCTTTAATCAAACAAAGGGAGTTGCAAAACACGTTTTTTTTTTATATGTCTTTAGCTAATCCACACTCCAAAGATATGCTAGTAGCTTAAATGGCATCTGACTAAAATTGGACCTAGTATTATAGTCTACTAAGCATGCCCAAGATGGCTGCCTCACCATTTGCCCAAACAGAAGACAGCAGATAAAGCTCAGAGTTTTCCCAGGGAGAAACAAGCTTTGGAAATATAAAATAAAATAAAAATATTATTATACAGGATTTATTATACAAGATTTATTATTATACAGGATTTATATAGCGCCAAAAATTTCAGCGCTTTACAACATGGGGGCAAACAGTACAGTTACAATAGAATTTAATACAGGAGGAATCAGAGAGCCCTGCTCGTTAGAGATTACAATCTAGGAGGGAAAAATGAAAATGTTTACTTATACAACAAATAAATATATGTAGCTACTGTGATGCATAGCTGGATCAATCATGGATCATTGGGATGTAACCATGTGACAATTGTTGAGCACTTTATTACCATCCTTTTCCTTTCTGCTGCATGATAAATCAGAATATTGTACATATTGGTCTCATTTGATTTGATCAATAAATCAAAAGAAAAAGAGGCAAGAACGGTTTGGTATATTTTTGTGCATTTTATAATTTAATGGTAAACTTAGGTTGAGTGTTTCTATTTTGAGTAATGATCTCTAATATTCAGTCAGAGAAATATGTCTCAAGCCCTTCAATCTTTGCGGCTTTTCACTATGGTGTTGAACATTTAAATAGAAGGCAAAACTGCTGATTTTCAGCTCTCAAGTTCTTAGCAAAAGTGGTATAAATGAAAAAAGTAAAAGGCAATTTTCACATAGCTTCACAATGTTGCTATAATAATATATATACACTGTAGCTTCACAGGGAAGAGATTATATTGCAGGATTAAATTTAGAAAAGAAGAGGGAAGACTAAAGGGTAAAAGTCGTCAATAAAGTAAAAATATCTACAATAATTATTAAACATTTCCATGTGTGTAAACCTTAATAATTAACTTTTTTGCCCCCTTTTAGTCTGTAAAATATATAATCATAATAACTTTAGTATATCTGTTTGATAACTAAAAAAATATATATCTGTGAACTTCTGAACACCTCCACCTATGTTGTGGAGATAAGGAGAAGGGGGCTAAAGTCCTAACAAAATTCTTGTTCTAGGTTGACAATACTACTACTCCACAGATACAGTAAGGTGGGTGGGACTTGACACCCTACGGCAGGAAGCGTGTAACAGGCAGAATCACAAAAGTTAAAATAAAGGAAAAAAAGTCTGAAAAAATGAATCTAATAAAGCCACCACATCTAAGAAATGTGAAACTGCAATAGATAAAAAGAGAATGTAAGTGATATACCAATGAGACAAGGTATTCCTGGGAGAAAAATGAATGCCCTTCTAGGTGGAGCTACCTATGTATCAAATTCAAATAAAGCATTTCAAATTGCATTCACGTCTGGACCTGCATTCCTAGGTAGATTCACGAGAATGTAAGTGATCCTTCCTTGGGAAAAGGTATTCTTGGGTGGAGGTTCCCATTACAAACTAAGACCCTTCTAGGTGTAGGCACACAGTATACTGCCATATGTATAGATATATGGCCTCATATTGAGGTGGTTATACCAGGATCATGGTTGAGGCTACAACCTCGATCACTCAAGCCACTCGATTACATTTATAGGTGGTGGAAGGGGGTCCTCCCCTCTTGCTACCACCTTTCATTGGCTTTCCCATCCCACAGGGGTGCCCGAGACTGATCCGACCGGTGAGATCCCCTGCACAGCACAGAGGGAGAGGAACTGATGTTGTTCCTCCTCTTCTGTGAGATCAGCAACCAGAAGCGACAAGAATTTTGTCACTTCTGGTCTTGGTTTGTTTGTTTACAAGCCGTTACCAGCTTGCGAAGCATCTGATCAAACCAATCTCAGTTTGTTCAGATGCTTTAGAGGCCAGAGGAGTGACCCCAGATCTCTCTATAAAGAGGACTTGTGACTGCCCATACTATCAAAAGGGATGCTTTTCTTCCCTTGTGATAACAATAAAGTTGATTAAAAAAAATAAGGGTACAGTCTAAAAAAATAAATGAAAATACAATAAATAATAAAATTAGAAAAAATAATTAAAGTGTCCTCACCGCCCCCCCCCCCTGTGTTCACGCACAAAGGCGAATGCGCATGTAGGCCTGCACGCATATGTAAACTGTGATCGCACCACACATGTGAAGTATCCCCTCCAAAGTCAGAGTAAGAGCAATAACTCTAGCACCAGACCTCCTGTGTAACTCCAAACTGGTTTACTGTAAAGGCTTTTAAAGCGCCACCTATGGAGATTTTTAGGTACTGTAGTTTGCCACCGTTCCAGGGGCATGCACAATTTTAAAACGTTAGGTATCTATTATCCTGAAAACTTGCATTTGATAAAGTGCTGCAGAAATATCGTGCAACATAAAAAAAATTGCAACAACAACCATTTTATTCTCCAGGGCATCTGATTAAAAATATAAAGTTTCTGCACTTTTTTTTTAACTCTATTAAATATAAAAGGTGTGGAAACTTTTTGAAGACCCCTCGTACAATGTTTGGAGGTTCTAAGCAATTTTCTAGCAAAAAATGCTGATTTTTACAAGTATGTGAGAAATGTCAGAATTGGCTGGGGGGTGGTTAGGAATTACAGGACACTAGATGGTAAAGCTCTCATCTGTTTTTCCAGGTGGTACTACAACATTGGGTGTAATTGCTATGAAGAGAGGGTCATCTCACATGATTTCCCCCCTCCCCTCAAAACAATTTCAAATCATTTAGTTAACCTTCCAGGTCCTCATCTCAACTTACGGGTCCTGCTATCTCTAAGTGTACAGACCATTTTTACTATTTTTCAAGTTTTTTTTTTATGTTTTCCCATTTTTGTTGATTGTTTTGACAGTTTGTAAAGTACTCCCAGACCATACATTTTCTGAAAGCACAGAAACCATAGAATAAAAAAACATGGCGCTTCTAAGTTTGTAAATTTTTGCAATAGTTGTGTAACTGTTTACAAAAACAAATTTTCTATACAAATACAATAAAATCATTATAAGTGCACACAAAATCAACATAACTTACAAAATTCTGACTAAATCTAAAATATAAAACTGTATTGAGTTAATAACGAACAAATATTTGTAAATTTCAAATTGTGACTTTTTGAAAAATGGCACAATTTAAAGTTAATACACAACTTAAACTAAAACTCTACAGGTTGGCTCCATTATCCTTTTCAGTGTATTACTGTATATATAAATGCATGCCCAACTTTGTTTCTCTGGAGAGGAAGATTTTTGGATATTTATATTTGTGAGCTGAAATTTCTTTTATATTTCAAAACTTTACCAATTAGTTCTCCACACAAGGCTTTCCATCTCAATAAACTTAGCATAACATTTTAATGCTGGTAAAGGACGTATCAATCCCCTTGCTGCATTCTCCATAATGAATATTAAATAGAAAGGAAAAAGGCTTCAGTGTGTGTAGGAAGTGTTGGTTATGGATGGGGGTTTCAAACATAAACTAAAATAATTGTACAGGGCCTTAATTCATAATGTTAGGCGCATGATAATTGATCCTATAGAGTAAAATACCAGCATTTAAAAAGTATGATTTACAGTGCACAATCCTGCTACCTTCTCTCTGAGAGCAAAAATATTGTTTAAATCGTTAAATCTCATATACGCTTTAACATAGTAATGTAATTGAAAAAGTAATTTTTTTGACCCCTGTCTGACTGCCGGATCATGTGTGTGTGTGTGTATATATATATATACAGTGGGTACGGAAAGTATTCAGACCCCCTTAAATTTTTCACTCTTTGTTATATTGCAGCCATTTGCTAAAATCATTTAGGTTAATTTTTTTCCTCATTAATGTACACACAGCACCCCATATTGACAGAAAAACACAGAATTGTTGATATTTTTGCAGATTTATTAACCACTTCCATACTGGGCACTTATACACCTTCCTGCCCAGACCAATTTTCAGCTTTCTGCGCTGTTGCACTTTGAATGACAATTGCACGGTCATGCTACACTGTACCCAAACTAAATTTGTATCATTTTGTTCCCACAAATAGAGCTTTCTTTTGGTGGTATTTGATCACCTCTGCGATTTTTTTTTCTGCTAAAAAATAAAAAAAAGACCGAAAATTTTGAAAAAAAAAAAAGTTTTTTTTTGTTTCAGTTACAAAACGTTGTAAATAAGTTAGTTTTCTCCTTCACTGATGGGCACTGATGGGGCTGCACTGATGGGCATGGATAAGGTGGCACGGATGGGCACCGATGAGGCGGCACGGATGGGCAACGATCGGCGGCACGGATGGGCAATGATCGGCGGCACGGATGGGCAACGATCGGCGGCACGGATGGGCACGGATGGGCACAGATAGGCGGCACGGGTGGGCACAGATAGGTGGCACGGGTGGGCACAGATAGGCAGCACAGATGGGCACAGATGGGCACGGATAGGCGGCATGGATGGGCACTGATAGGTGGCACGGATGGGCATGGATGGGCACTGATAGGTGGCATGGATGGGCGCTGTACTGTACTAATGGATGCCAATCAGTGCCAAACAATAATGTCTGCCAATCAGTGGTGCCCATTGTGGGCACTGATTGGCATCCATTGTGGGCACTGGTTGGCATCCATTTAGTATATAATTAGCATCCCTGGTGGTCTAGTGTGCAATACCTATAGGTGGGCTTCCCTGGTGGTCTAGTGGCATCCCTGGTGGTCCAGTGGGCATCCTCGGGGGGGGCTGCGCTGATAATGGATCAGCACAAACCGCCCCCTGTCAGAGGAGCAGCCGATCGGCTCTCCTCTACTCGCGTCTGACAGACGCGAGTGAGGAAAAGCCGATGACCGGCTTTTCCTTTTTACATCGTGATCAGCCGTGATTGGACACGGCTGATCACGTGGTAAAGAGTCTCCATCGGAGACTCTTTACCTAGATCGGTGTTGCGGGGTGTCAGACTGACATCCCGCAGCAACGATCGCCGCGATGCGCGCCCCCGGGGGCACGCAGCGGCTCAAAATCCTGAGGACGTCATATGACGTCCAGTCAGGATTTTGAAACCACTTTGCCGCCGTCAATCTGTTATAGGGCGGGCGGCAAGTGGTTAAAAAAGAAAAACTGAAATATCACATGGTCCTAAGTATTCAGACCCTTTGCTCAGTATTTAGTATTTGCACCCTTTTGATCTAATACAGCCATGAGTCTTTTTGGGAAAAGATGCAACAAGTTTTTCACACCTAGATTTGGGGATCCTCTGCCATTCCTCCTTGCAGAACCTCTCCAGTTCTGTCAGGTTGGATGGTAAACGTTGGTTGACAGCCATTTGTAGGTCTCTCCAGAGATGCTCAATTGGGTCAGGGCTCTGGCTGGGCCATTCAAGAACAGTCACGGAGTTGTTGTGAAGCCACTCCTTCGTTATTTTAGCTGTGTGCTTAGGGTCATTGTCTTGTTGGAAGGTAAACCTTCGGCCCAGTCTGAGGTCCTGAGCACTCTGGAGAAGGTTTTCATCCAGGATATCCCTGTACTTGGCCGCATTCATCTTTCCCTCGATTGCAACCAGTTGTCCTGTCCCTGCAGCTGAAAAACACCCCACAGCATGATGCTGCCACCACCATGCTTCACTGTTGGGACTGTATTGGACAGGTGATGAGCCGTGCCTGGTTTTCTCCACACATACCGCTTAGAATTAAGGCCAAAAAGTTCTATCTTGGTCTCATCAGACCAGAGAATCTTATTTCTCACCATCTTGCAGTCCTTCAGGTGTTTTTTTAGCAAACTCCATGCAGGCTTTCATGTGTCTTGCACTGAGGGGAGGCTTCCGTCGGGCCACTCTGCCATAAAGCCCCGACTGGTGGAGGGCAGTGATGGTTGACTTTCTACAACTTTCTCCCATCTCCCGACTGCATCTATGGAGCTCAGCCACAGTGATTTTGGGTTCTTCTTTACCTCTCTCACCAAGGCTCTTCTCCCCCGATAGCTCAGTTTGGCCGGATGGCCAGCTCTAGGAAGGGTTCTGGTCGTCCCAAACGTCTTCCATTTAAGGATTATGAAGGCCACTGTGCTCTTAGGAATCTTAAGTGCAGCAGAAATTTTTTTGTAACCTTGGCCAGATCTGTGCCTTGCCACAATTCGGTCTCTGAGCTCTTCAGGTAGTTCCTTTGACCTCATGATTCTCATTTGCTCTGACATGCACTGTGAGCTGTAAGGTCTTATATAGACAGGTGTGTGGCTTTACTAATCAAGTCCAATCAGTATAATCAAACACAGCTGGACTCAAATGAAGGTGTAGAACCATCTCAAGGATGATCAGAAGAAAGAGTTAAATATATGAGTGTCACAGCAAAGGGTCTGAATACTTAGGACCATGTGATAGTTCAGTTTTTCATTTTTTTAATAAATCTGCAAAAATGTTAACAATTCTGTGTTTTTCTGTCAATATGGGGTGTATATTAACGAGGAAAAAAAATGAACTTAAATGATTTTAGCAAATGGCTGCAATATAACCAAGAGTGAAAAATTTAAGGGGGTCTGAATGCTTTCCGTACCCACTGTATATATATATATATAGATGTATAGAGATATAGATATGTCTCTATATATCTATATAGATATATAGATTTATCTATCTATCTATCTATCTATCTATCTATCTATCTATCTATCTATCTATCTATCTATCTATCTATCTATCTATCTATTTATGAAGACATTTGATTATTTATTTATTTTTGGATGTGTTCTATAGCAGAAAGTAAAAAAATATATATATATTTTTTTTTTTTCAAAATTGTTGGTCTTTTTATGTTTATAGCGAAAAAAATAAAAAAAACTGTAGTGATCAAATACCAACAAAAGAAAGCTCTATTTGTGGGGAAAAAGGACATACATTTTATTTGGGTACAGCGCTGCATGACGCATGCAATTTTCAGTTAAATGAACGCAGTGACATATCGCAAAAAAATGCCTGGTCATGAAGGGGGGTAAATCTTCTGGAGGTCAAGCAGGCAAAGAATATGTGGTGATCCTACCATGAAGGTTCATGTTCAGGCACTTCCTGTTATAGGGTGCCAATTGTCTCCCAGTTGCACTCCTGCATTGTCACGCTTTAACATGCAGCCCTGCTAAAGACTACAAGCAGCCATACTGAAACGCTTGTTCAGGCATGGTCCACCATTTTCACCGTTGTTTAGGCTGCAGTGGCATTTGTGGTGCCTTTAGTTTTAGAATGTAATTGTCCAGGATATAAAGTATTAAGAAATAGAAAATCGGTTAATACTTGGAAATGCAAGACACTTTTTAAAATAGTTTTATTTAGGAATATTTTTATTATCAATATACCTATGTTCAAAATACTACAATCAATGATTATATAACAGGAACATATATGATTTTAGGTGACGCACATTTTGCAAAAAAATTGCCATCTGTTATTTAAAGCAGAGTTCCACCCAAAAATAAAACTTCTGCTTTTCGGAACCCTCCCCCCCTCCGGTGTCACATTTGGCACCTTTCAGGGGGGAGGGGGGTGCAGATACCTGTCTAAGACAGGTATTTGCACCCACTTCCGGGCACAGACTCCCGTTGGAGTCACGCCACTTCCCGTCCCCCCGTGCTGTCTCCTGGAAAACACACTGGTCCCAGGAGAGAGCAGGGACCAGTGGGAGCACTCTGCGCTACTCGCGCATGCGCAGTAGGGAACCGGGCAGTCAAGCCGCAAGGCTTCACTTCCTGATTCCCTCACCGAGAATGGCGGTGGGGGCAGCAGAGAGACGAGCGATTGCTCGTCTTCGGCTGCCGACATCGCGGGCGCACTGGACAGTTAAGTGTCCATTTATTAAAAGTCAGCAGCTGCAATATTTGTAGCTGCTGGCTTTTAATAAAAAAAAATTCGCAGGACCTCCGCTTTAATGTTCAGGTGAACCTGACAACTTTCCTCACTCTAACCTTTAGTCCTTAAAGGCTTGTTAGGATAATATAAAAACTGGAAAGGAAAGACAACAGAAATGCAAAGCTAATGAGTTTGTTTTGGCAGGGCAGTTTTTGATTTACATTTTGTATTATTTGATGGTTGGTGAGTGAAAGGAAAGGTAATCAGAAATAGAGAAACTTGATCTTCCTTTTCACAAACCCTAATTAATTAAGAATTTGGAAGTGCTTAGTCAAGGGCATCCATTCAGTTTTCAGTGCCTCTATGTAGGAACCATCATTTAATTAGAAAATGACTTTATGGTCTTCTGTTCACCACATCTCACTGAATCGTTTTTCTCACATGTCTATTTATTTATTTTTGTGCAGCATTTATTCACCACACAATTATTTAAATTGGCTGATTAAAATGATTATTTTCTGCATTACAGATTGTTAATTTATTTCTACTATTTTATTTTACTGAAAAAAGGCAAAATATCTTACTGGCATTTTAGTGATCAGAGCCCTCCCCACATCTGATTATCAAAATGATGGATGATCCTTTTTTTTGGAAAAGGCTTTTAATAGTTAAACATATGTCACCAGTATTCTTGTCTGTGAAATACACATACCGTATATACTCGAGTATAAGCCGACCCGAATATAAGCCGAGGCACCTAATTTTACCACAAAAAACTGGGAAAACGTATTGATTTGAGTATACGCCTAGGATGTCCATCTGCATGCCTCACTGTGCCTCACTTTGCCTCACTGTTTCCATATGCATGCCTCACTGTGCCCATGCCTCACTGTGCCCATGCCTCACTGTGCCCATGCCTCACTGTGCCCATGCCTCACTATGCCCATGCCTCACTGTGCCCAAGCCTCACTGTGCCCAAGCCTCACTGTGTCCATGAATAGACTGACGTTTAACATGGGAGTCTATGGAAGGGGTGCCCGGGTTTGAAAAATCGGTGCTCCCCGGCCGTAGGTCCCCCAGACAGAAAACTTGTAGAGGAGAAATGATGCTACATGTGTGCCAAGTTTCCGGTCCAGGGGACCTACGACCGGTCGGTAACAGGTCCCCAAATTTACCGGAGAAATTACCGTTTAACATGGGAGTCTATGGAAGGGGTGCCGGGCTTTGACAAATCGGTGCTCCCCGGCCGTAGGTCCCCCGGACAACAAACTTTGCACACTTGTAGTAAAAGAGTGCGATTGCATGTGTGCCAAGTTTGGGGTCCAGGGGACTTACGGCCGGCCAGTACTGGGTCCCCAAAATCCGGGAGATCAGGTGCAAAAAGGTGACTCGAGTATAAGCCGAGGGGGCATATTCAGCACAAAAAAATGTGCTGAAAAACTCGGCTTATAATCGAGTATATACGGTAAATCTCAGGTAGCAAGATGTAGCAAGTCATATCTAGAAATGCTGAGGGCCACAAGACATAGCATTTTGTTCACCAGCTACAATGAACATTTGCTTATTTTAAAAGTGGTTAACATTCGAAAATACACAGAATTACATTTCTTTTCCACATGGCTTCCAGTCCTGCTAACATTTTCCTTTTCTTTATGTGTTTATTTAAACAGAAAATCATTAAGGTGGCTGAAAACATACTGTATAGTCAGTGAAGTGACTAGCCTCAGGGAAAACACAGAAGTGAAGCAAATCAACAAATCCTCCTACATAATTTGTACCTGTTTATCTGCAGCCTTCTCTTCTCTACATCCATTCAAGTTACAGAATTTAGGCCTGATTCACAGCAATGCATTTTTTGTGCTTTTTGTATTTTGCAGATTTGCACTACAGTCCATTTAACATGGCTTCCTATGGAACACGCTCTTTAGTGCAAATCTGCAAAATGCAAAAAGCACTAAAAATGCATAGGTGTAAATCAGGCCTAAGACAGCATTTCTCAGTTTCAGAAGGGAGGGGGCAGGGATCTGATGTCATGCACTGTACAGCATACAGCACAGAGCTGAGTGTAATCTGAGTGGAGAGAATGGGCACACCAGTACTCCACACAGTCTCATATTTGGGACTTACACAGCTGAGGCTGTAAATCACCTTCTGTGTGCTGGAGGGGGCCTGGGCCATCCACTGGGATTGTCTGGTATCAGCATAGACTATCAGAAGTGACTCATGAGGATAGCAAAGAAATGGCACAGGAGATAGAAACCACACTCCACTTTGGATAGTGGCAAGTAAACATTAGAGAGGGGTATGATTTCCATGCCTCAACACCCCCCCCCCCTGCCCAAAAACACTGTAAATTAAATTTTAAATGAAACCTTCCCATTTTAATTTCATACCTTAGCTTCCTGAAAACATTGAAGAACCCTAAGGGTCCTTTCACATGGGCGGTCCGCATGGCAGACTCTGCTTTGCTCAGCGGGGGATCGATCCAGGCAGATGACAGGTCCATCTCCAATCACTGTGCAGAGATGGACTTGTCAGAGTCCTGCTCTCCTCTATGGGAAAATCCGATGAAAAGGATCACTTATCCATTTTCATCCGATCCCATCTGATCTGATCCGCTAGACAGATGGAAAATAGGGTCACTATCCCTCTGGATTTCACGAACAGGATCAGATTGGATAGCGGTGGATACTCCAGATGAGGCCAGACCAGTGTCTTGTAGAGTGGGAGAATTATCGCTTTTTCCCTGGAGTTAATCCCCTTTTTAATGCATGCCAATAGTCGTGATGGGTAAGTGTCAGTCTGAAGCAGTGGGTGTTTCCAGGCAGACTGAATTTGCAAGCAAACCAACAAATGTGTTACAGAACTTCCATAATTTAAAGAACTCAAATCCAATTAATGAATGGGGTGAGCCTAGAACAGTCAGGCTGTGGAAGAAAGGGCAAGATTATGCTAGATGTCCTCCAGCCAGGGAATGAGACAAGCTCTGTCTGACATACTGCAGCTTCTAATGCAAACTGTGATGCCGCGTACACACGATCACTTTTCTCGTCGGGTATTATTACTTCTCTTGGACGAGAAAAACGGCCGTGTGTAGGCTTTCCAGCATTTTTCCCGATGAGAAAAACGACAAGAATCATGACGAGAAAAATTAGAACATGCTCTAATTTTTCTCGTCGCGAATCGCAGCATTTTTTTCCGCTGCAGTTTTCCTATAGGGAAACACTGCCAGGGAGCCTACACACGGACAGTTTTCTCGACCAAGAGAAAACCTGTCATGAAAACCGGCCGTGTGTAGGGGACCAAGCCGGTCCACGTTTTTCCCATCGGGTTTCACGGCGGTGTTCTCACCGCCGTGAAACTCGATCGTGTGTACACGGCATGAGAAGCTTACAGTGTGCAGTGCAATCAGTGTATTTTAGTACAGAATAACAACCTACATTTATAATAGAGTTTAAGCCCATCCAGTGAAATATGTTAGAGGGGTGATTCTGGGGGAGGGACCATGTTCTTAGGCTTGTCTGCTGAATAAAGTTCTGTCTGTGATGACATCATTGTAGTGTGTGTCTTTCTTTGCATTATACCAAATACAGTTTATGTAATTTAAAAAAAGGCAAGCTGGCAGCAGGTTCTTCTGATGATAGAAACACAACATTGTATTGGCCTTTATTTTGAAGGCTGCAAAGCTGTTTATAAATCTATCTTTTCTATTTTAACAGATGGCCACCTTTGAACCAACCAGAATCTTTTTTTAACTGGCAAAATGCTACTTCTTACTACCCGAGATGCAACTAACAAAAAAAGCAGCAAAGTAATTGCATATATGTCTGAACTGATCGCTCCCCCTACATCATTATAATCTTCTTGCCAATCTTCATTCCCGTCATGTCAGCAAGAGTGTGAGACCTTCTCTTGACAATTAAAGTCTGATTATGGCTAAACCTTGTATTAAGGGTCCTACTCCTGAGCCTCTTCCTCTGATCCCAATCCATATGCTGTCTTCTTAACTATAGTTTCTTCTATTAGCCTCCTAGGTCATGCACTTTCTAGGATAAAGAAACACAGGGAGGACGTAAAGGCAACAGATTCCTCCACATTCACAATTATCTGGTCAAACAAAAAATCTAACAAAGGATTTCACACTCACTGGAAATTGAATTGTGGTTTAACCAAAACTTAGAGATTGCTATAGATTTTAATATCTATTTTGCCTAAAACCCAAATACCTAAATATGCATTCATTTCAATAAATGCTAGTTGTCTGTCTATTTCTAATTTGAGTATTTCAAAGTCACAGGCCTAGATCAAACATTCAGTAAATAAAAACTCATGTCTACAAATCTCTATGCTTGTTCCAGGTCAGAGATTTACTACTGAAGCCAAAACATGAGCATGAGTGGCAGCTAGCATTTTCAAAGCGATAGAAGAGTAACAACAAAAAAAAAAAACGTGTGCCCTGTTTTTTATTTTATTTTATATATACTGTATGTATAAATATATAGTTCAAAACCTAGAAAGTGTTATTTTACTAAAAGAGTAGTTGATGCTTAGAATCGGCTCGGCTGTTATATCGGAGGAGCGGGAGGGGATATCCCCCCTCCCACCGCCTTCCGCCACTCTTACCGGGCCTCCTGTCCCACAGGGAGACCCGATCCCCGATCCGGCACTTCCGCCAGCTAGAGAGAGACTGGCACAAAGCCGGAAATGGCTTTGCTCCAATCTTCTCTCTGTAAACACGGAAGCGATGTCACAACGCCACTTCCGGTTTACTTGGCTGCCAATGGCACTGTTTTTTAAAAAAGTGACAGTATTCAGAATCGCCGCCCCCACCCCGCGAGCTTGCGCAGCAAAGAAAACACACACGTAAGTCGCACCCGCACATGTAAACGGTGTTCAAATCACACATGTGAGGTATTGCCGCGATCGTCAGAGCGAAAGCAATAGACCGCCTCTATAACTCTAACCTGGTAACCGTCATTTTTTTTTAAGCGCCGCCTATGGAGATTTTTAGGTACCGTAGTTTGTCACCATTCTACGAGTGTGCACAATTTCAAAGCATGATATGTTGGGTATCTATGTACCCAGCGTAACATCATCTTTCCCATTATACAAAAAAATTGGGCTAACTTTACTGTTTCGTTTTTTTGAATGCATAAAAGTGTATTTTTCCCTAAAAAATGCATTTGAAAGACCGCTGAGCAAATACAGTGTAACATAAAATATTGCAGCGATCTCCGTTTTATTCTCTAGATTCTCTGCTAATATATATATATATATATATATATATATATATATATATATATATATAAAATGTTTGGGGGTTCTAAGTAATTTTCTAGCAAAAAATACAGATTTTAACTTGCAGGCAACAAATGTCAGAAATAGTCTTAGTCATTAAAGGGCTAAACATGCTCTTTACAAACGTAGATCTATACTGTATGTATGCTGTATATATACTTTTTTTTTCTTTCTTGTTCAACTTTTTTTGTCAGAGTATAGATCTATGTTTGTCTGGAGCATGTTCAAACAAATGGCATGTGGGGCTAGACATGCCTGGGAATGCCCTTAACCTGCCTAGAAGCCTGATGCATCTGTACATCCTACTACAACAAAATTATTACAAAGAAAAGCAAATGACCGCTTTGGACATTTTACTTCTGTTTGTAAACAAAAGTAAAGCCCTGTACACACGATCGGATTTCCTATGGATTCTAATTTGATGGATTTTTCCATCGGAAATCCGATGAAGCTGACTTCCATCAGTCTTGCCTACACACCATTAGTCAAAAATCCGACCGTCCCAAACCCTGTGACGTAAAACACTCCGACAAGCCGAGAAAAATTAAGTTCAATGCTTCTGAGCATGCGTGGGTTTTTTTGTCCGATGGAGTTCCACACAGATGATCGGAATTTGCTATCGTTGTTTTCCCATCGGATAAATTTAAAACATGTTCTATTTTTTCTCACCGATGGAAAAAAGACCGATGGGGCCCATACACGATCGGTTTGTCCGATGAGAAAAGTCCATCGGACTGTTTTCATCAGTAAAACCGATCGTGTGTACACGGCATCAGAGATTCCTTTACTTATACCAGACCCTTATGCTAGTTGAGGGTCTGAAAGAGATGTTATTAAAGTGTTACTAAACCCAGGACCCTGCATTTACTATATCTGGGCTCCCACAGTACAAAAACATGGAAATGCAATAGTTTTAGTAAATATAAACTGTTAAATATATTTTCTCATCAGCAGTTAAAGCAGTCTTGTGACTTCTATCAGTGTCTGGTTAAAGCTTGTAGGAGAAGTTCTCATTCTCCCCTGATTGTCCTATAAGCCTGCAGGACCTCTTACCCTCTGTCTGGACAGTGCTTATTTGCCCTGTGCTGATCACAAGCACTCTCCCAAGAAAAAATAAACAATTCGCACCAAACAGAGAATGTGCAGCTTGCCCCCAAGGCTCTGTTCTATAAGGTGATGGTTTGGGGACTGTGGAAGAAGGGGAGGATTTTGAGAAGACAGGATCAAACAGCCTTATTATATAATGCAGAGGATTAACCTCTTAGGTTCCACAGTGAGTATAACAAGCATGCTTTACTGCATATACAGGCTGATTTTACTCTTGTGGGTTTAGTAACACTTTAAGGTAGTCCTCGGGAGACAAAAAATGTGTTGGATTCCCCCAAAAATAAATACCAGATCCTTTTCCTTGATGAGGGCCTGGTATGGATGTACCATACCCGTACCGTACCGTACCATATCATCCATACCTGGTATGGATACTTCTTTAGCAACCAATAACAGAAAGGTAACTGTCATGTATAGTAGGCTCCCGGCAAACAACTAAAAAGACTGGAGTTCAGAAGAACACACAAAACACCCAACTTGTGCTTGAATGAAATTTTTAGCTCATCCCTTGTATTTATTATAAGGTATGATTAAATCAGCTTTCAATATCTACAGTGGATTTCACTACTCTCACTCTGTTCTAATGCTGGGCTGCTCGGATTTGGCACTTCCTGGTTGTGCTGAAGCTTTCTTGTTCCTCCCCTCCCACACATTTATAGCTATGGGTCAATAGGAATATATGAGAAGTGGGAGGGAGCAGGTAAGCTCCAGTATTACAAGGAAGTATTATCCAATCAGAACTGCCTGGAATTCGGGCAAAGTGGAGAGTTTTTCCCCATTGGAGCTGCATTGCATTATGGCAAAGTGGGGACACTGAAAGATGCTGTTTCTATGTGCTTTCTATTCAACACCTTGTGAGCAGATCTCTGCCAGACCAGGATCTTCTGATAAGAACAGCTCACAGATTTTTTCAAGTTCCTCTTGTTATCAGAGCCATCAATGGAAGTCTTTCACTATTTACTTCCTTTGCAGCCCTGACATATAGCATTATCCAATGCAGAGCTCTGCAAAGTAAGTAGAGTCATGAAAGATTTCCTTTTCAAGTTTTCTGAAAAGTGACAGTGATGATTCAGGGAATTCGATTTTTTAAACACTGGTTCCAACCCATATATTAAAACTACAATACAAAGAGACCTTTTGAAATATTTTGGTCTTTTAGTTGACATCAACTTTCCAGATCAGGAGGCCTAGGTGTCCCTGATGTTACTTGATACTATTTTTCAGCCCATATCTGACACTCTGCATTATGGTCATCATTTGCTTCCTTTAACCACTTGGCGCCTGGGCCATCGTCAAAAGACGTCCGCAAAGCGGCTCTCAATTGCTGAGAGGACGTCCATGGACGTCCTCCTATTTACTTCCGCGATGCGTGCCGCCGGAAAAGCTGTGCCCGCCGTGTCAGGCGGGTGCCGATGCGCGTGCCTGGTGGCCGCGATGTCCACCAGGTATCCGCGATCGGCTGTTACAGAGCCAGGGACGTGGATCTCTGTGTGTAAACACAGAGATCCACGTCCTGCTAGGGAGAGGAGACTGATGGTGTGTCCCTTGTACATAGGGACAACCATCGGTCACCTCCCCCAGTCAGTCCCCACCCCCCACAGTAATAATCACTCTCAGGGAACATATTTAACCCCTTCCCGCCCCCTAGTGGTTAACCCCTTCACTGCCAGTCACATTAATACAGTAATCAGTGCATATTTATAGCACTGTTCGCTGTACAAATGTGAATGGTCATAAAAAAGTGTCAAAAGTGTCCGATGTGTCCGCCATAATATCGCAGTCACAATAAAAATCGCAGATCGCCACCATTACTAGTAAAAAAAATAAAAAAATAAAAATAAAAAAATCATAATTCTATTCCCTATTTTGTAGGCGCTATAACTTTTGCGCAAACCAATCACTATACGCTTTTGCGATTTTTTTTATTTTTTACCTAAAATATGTAGAAGAATACGTATCGGCCTAAACTGAGAAAAAAATTATTTTTTTTAAAAAAAATAGTTTTTTAAAAAAAAATTGGGATATTTATTATAGCAAAAATTCAAAAATATTGTGTTTTTTTCAAAATTGTCGCTCTATTTCTGTTTATAGCGCAAAAAATAAAAATGGCAGAAATGATCAAATACCACCAAAAGAAAGCTCTATTTGTGGGAAAAAAAGGACGTCAATTTTGTTTGGGAGCCACGTCGCACGACCGCGCAATTGTCAGTTAAAGCGTGACAGTGCTGAAACCTGAAATTTCGCCTGGGCAGGAAGGGGGTTATGTGCCCAGTTGTCAAGTGGTTAATGAGCGGATGGAAATTGAAAAATTATGGATTCCACCCATGCTTCTATCAACACTGTTAAGCCTTTTTTTAGCTTAATATGGCTGTTAACAACAGGGTGCTCAAAACAAGAGCTTTATAACATGGATATTAGTATGTCTTCTCTGTAAGGAGTTTCAATCTTGGCCAATTGATTAAACCAAAGGGCTCTTTGTTTAATCACAGTACATTTAAATAGCAGTTACATTAGAAATTGGGCTCTCTGCCCAGTCTTTGCTGGGTATATGTAGTACTGTAACATATGATGTGGTCCAATTCTTATAGTAAACCTGTTACAAAATTAGACAATTCAATCTATACAGATGGTGATAAATCCATAATCAGAGGTCAACAACGCTGGTGGAAATCACATGTCAAAACAATTAGTAAATCCAGAAACTTAGGCAGCTTAGGTTATGTGTAAATCTCAGCTTTTCCCGTACAAGTCAATTTGTCTCAGCTTTCCAAGCCTCCATATTTGTATGTTAATGTGACGTCTGGCCTCATAACCAGTGGTGACACACAAGAGGTTTTGTGTGACCTGAACAGGAGCAATGGTAATTCAGATCTAAACTTACCAGCCAATAAATCTGTAACTGCTGATCAATTTGCCAAGAAGTTTGCAACCACTTTATGCTACAGGTAATAAGCCTATAATAAGGCTTACCTGTAGCTACCCAGGATATCTCCTAAACCTGCACAGTTTAGGAGATATCCCCTGTCCCCTACATGTGCCAATGTCATCGACACATGCGCACTTAAGCAAACTGAAGCATTGTTTTCAATTTTACTCACAACAAAATAGAAAAAATGAGCATTTAAAAAGTTTGATAGCTGCGGCTTGCAGTGTGCTTGTGTCCTCAAGGCATCACATGATGCATTTCAACCAATGGGTCGTCATCAGGGGTGTGGCTAGTGGACACATGCATGCAGTTATATACACACAGCTGGAACTTTTATTACCGAATGTGTGTCGAAACCAGAGGCGGCCGGAACTGCTAAATGAATGTGTTCTAATGGCCGGAAATGTTAAGAGCGACACATCCAATGAGGAAAAAGTCTGCACACATTAATCAAAAATGGTGATCATATTAAATGCACATTCAAATCTAAACAATAAACATATAATGAAAAATGCACAAGTAAATGATCTATATAAGTGAGTATGAGAAATAAAATATGTGAACTACAGCTCCACATACTAAACATCAAACAAATAACAAATCTTAAAACTATATTGTTCAAAATAAGACTTCATTAATAGAAGTCTTATATATATAATAAAAGAAACCATAATAATAAATACAACAAAGTACCATGAATATAAATAAAAATACAGAAATAAAAAGGACTGACCATGCAGAGATTAGATCTTTAGTTGTTATTTATAAAACAATTAACGTCCCAATCAATGCTAAGTCTGAATGGACATAACATTTAATTTCATATATCCAGCAGGTCTCCATTTTGGATATCTCATGTCTCACAAAGCTTCCTCTCCAATGTGGGGTGAATCTGTCTATAGCAATGAATGGGATACCTGCTGTGTTCTAATTATGACATTCCAGATAATGCCTAGAAACACTGTGTTTCGGAAAACCTTGCCTTATGTTAGCCACATGTTTATTGATTCGAACATTCATGGCCCTAGTGGTGCAATCTACATAGAAGTTGCTGTTGACTGGAATTGGCTAATCCGTTTACCTTGATTTTTATTAGGATGACAAACATCTCCTGCAATTAATAGGATTATTCCCTATAATGATACCTATGTGCCTCTCCCTAACAATGCAACTACCAAATACAAAAATGATACAAGTAAACGTATAGAATCAGGTTTTGAAGAAAAGATTCTCATTAAGAAAGAGAAATCCTTCCTTCTACTTACTGCATCTAAAGTACCAGTTATTTACTATCTCCCCAAGGTCCATAAGGATCCTGTAAATCCACCAGCTAGGCCCATCATAAGCAGACTAGATTCAGTAACGTCTAGAATCAGCAAATACATTAAAAGTTACCTGCATCCACTTGTTTCCAAAACCCCTTTAATCTTTGAAGGATTCCACACAGGTGATCAAGTAACACCACTACACACTATACAACTTTTGTTGTCTGATTTCCTTTACATTTACCAAAACTATGTAGTGCAACATACAAATTGAAACTCTTAAGGTTTGACCTTGAATTATATGGTTTTCGTAAATCTGAAGAAAAAAATCTACAGAAAATTGGATAGGGTGTATCCAGCCTTACTTGGAGAGATGTGGCCTCCCTCTACACCATCATATCCCACAAACAGGATTATGAGGCAGTGGAAACTTTTTTGGACAGAGACCTCTCCTTATCCACTCTTGAGAGGGATTTTTTGCTGGAACTGTTGACGTTCGCAATGTCCCACAACTACTTTTGGTTTGGGGTTTCCTTCTATCGCCAAAACTGGGGGGTGGCAATGAGAGCGATGTTTGCCCAAAGCATGGCCAACTTGTTTATGTCCAGATGGGAGAAGGATGTTGTCTATGCCAACAGAAGACCCGAATTGGTCTTCTGGGGAAGGTATATAGACGACGTCCTCCTCCTATGGGATGGCAATCTCACATCGCTGAATTCATTCTTTAAACAGCTTAATGAAAATTCCCTGGGAATCTCTTTACAACATGAAGCCAGTTCTTCTAAGATACATTTTTTGGATCTTAATATAGAAATCAGGGAAAGGACTTTGGTCCCTTTGACCTATTTTAAGTCAACTGACCGCAATAGCTATATTGGCGAGGAAATCTGTCATCATCCATCCTGGCTGAGGAGTGTCTATGAGGACTATATTAAACAAGCTGTGGTCTTAAAATCTAGATTTATTGATAAGGGTCATGTAGCTAATGAGCTTGACAGAATTATCAGTAAGGTGGGAAGTGCAAATAGAGCTCTTCTTCTCGGTGGGAACACTGAGAAGAAGAAGGTGAATAAGGATTTCAAATTTGCATTTATCACTAGGTTTTCTTGACAATATCTGGACATTAAAAAAACCATGTCCAGACATTGGAAAGTACTTAAAAACTATAGGGTATTGGGGCCAGTCATCCCTGATTTTTCTGAAGTTATATTTTGAGGTGGGCCTCCTCTCAAGCTACAGGTGGCACCTAATATCCTAGACGCACCCAATAGGGTTTCTTTTTTCCAAAGGCTCAAAGGTTTTTTCCCTGCAGGAGATTTAGTGTTTGTCATCTTAATAAAAATCAAGGTAAACGAATTAGCCAATTCCAGTCAATAGCAACTTCCAGATATTATGAAATAGATACTTTTGTTACCTGTACCTCCCTTAATGTAGTGTATCTACTTATTTGTCCTTGTGGCCTGCAATATGTAGGTCGCACCACTAGGGTCATAAATGTTCGAATCAACGAACATGTGTCTAACATAAGGCAAGGTTTCTGGAAAACACAGTGGGGCTGATTTACGAAACGTTTGCGCCATGAGTATCGGCGCATCTGCGCGCGCAATGGCTGTTTTGGTATTTACAAAACATTAGCGCCGGTAGCGCAGCCCTATTTCCCATTTACTATAGTGTTCTCGGCGGACGGGAGGAGGCGCTGAGTGCGCCACTATGGACCTGGCGCACGGCATGTTAAAATCGAAATATAAAGAAGCTGGAAGTGAGAATATAATGGGGGTGATGTGGGGTGATGTGAGGAAGTGTAGTGACACCTGCCCAAATAACTAATATGCCCAAAATAGAGTGAGAAAGTAACTTTTTCAAAACCAGCCCACTGCGCCGGCAAGTACGATTAGAGCTGCGAGAGGTTTTTTTGAGCTCAGCACAGGAATTTTACTTGTTCAAACGCGCCAAGACACTGCGCCGGCAAAATCTTAGTAAATGTCAAGTCACGTAACTCAATTTGCATAAGTTGAACAGGCGCAGCTCTGAACTTCCCAGTTTGCCTGCAAAATGACATTTCTAAAGGAAAAAAAAGGCATTTAAAAGCACCCGAGGCTATAATGAATAAAGGCTCCCGGCAATATAGAGAAAAGTCATTGAAAGTCTTTGATAAAAAAAAAATAAATGCGTGGGGCCCCACAAATTCCATTACGAGGCCCTTCAGGTCTGGTATGGATATTAAGGGGAACTCCGCACCAATTAAAAATAAATAAATGATGTGCGGGTCCCCCACAAAATCCGTACCAGGCCCTTCAGGTCTGGTATGGATTTTAAGGGGAACCCCGCGCCAAACTTAAAAAAAAATAGCGTGGGGGTCCCCATAAAAATCCACACCAGACCCTTTATGCGAGCACGCAACCTGGCAGGCTGCAGGAAAAGAGGGGGGGACGAGGGAGCGCCCCCCCTCCTGAACCATATCAGGCCACATGCCCTCAACATGGGGAGGATGTCCCCATGTTGATGGGGACAAGGGCCTCATCCCCACAACCTTTGCCCGGTGGTTGTGGGGGTCTGCGGGCGGGGGGCTTATCGGAATCTGGAAGACCCCTTTAGCAAAGGGGACCCCCAGATCCCGCCCTCCCCCCGTGTGAAATGGTAATGGGGTACATTTTACCCCTACCATTTCACAAAGAAAGTGTCAAAAATGTAAAAAATGACAAGAGTCGGTTTTTGACAATTCCTTTATTAATGTCTTCTCTTTTCTTCCATCTTCTTCTTCCATCTTCTTCTTCCATCTTCTTCTTTTCTCCATTCGGGTTTCTTCCTCCATCTTGTTGTTCATCTTCCTCTTCCTATTTATCTTCATCTTCCTTCTTCCTTCTGTGTTCTCGTCCGCATCTTGCTCCGGCTTCTTTTTCCCTTCTTCGGCCGCTCCGTTTGAATTGGAGGTTCCTGCTGTGTGACATTCTTCAGTTCTCCTCTTGGTCCGCTGCCACCCGGTGACCCTGCCCCCCTCTGACACCACGGGGAAAGTCCCCATGAAATCCATGTGTGTCAAAAGTGGGGGGTTCACCGGGTGGCAGCGGACCAAGAGGAGAACTGAAGCGTCACACAGCAGGAACCTCCAATTCAAACGGAGCGGCCAAAGAAAGAAGAAGGGAAGAAGAAGCCGGAGCAAGATGCAGACGAGAACACCGAAAGAAGAAGGAAGATGAAGATAAAGAGGAAGAGGAAGATGAAGAACAAGATGGAGGAAGAAACCCGAATGGAGAACAGAAGAAGATGGAAGAAGAAGATGGAAGAAGAAGATGGAAGAAAAGAGAAGACATTAATAAAGGAATTGTCAAAAACCGGCTATTGTCATTTTTTTACATTTTTGACACTTTCTTTGTGAAATGGTAGGGGTACAATGTACCCCATTACCATTTCACACAGGGGGGGCTGGGATCTGGAGGTCCCCTTTGTTAAAGGGGTCTTCCAGATTCCGATAAGCCCCCCGCCCGCAGACCCCCACAACCACCGGGCAAGGGTTGTGGGGATGAGGCCCTTGTCCCCATCAACATGGGGACATCCTCACCATGTTGAGGGCATGTGGCCTGGTACGGTTCAGGAGGGGGGGGGCGCTCTCTTCTCCCCCCCTCTTTTCCTGCGACCTGCCAGGTTGTGTGCTCGGATAAGGGTCTGGTGTGAATTTTTGAGGGGACTCCACGCCATTTTTTTTTTAAATTTGGGGTGGAGTTCCCCTTAAAATCCATACCAGATCTGAAGGGCCTGGCATGAATATTTGGGGGAACCGCACGCATTTTTTTTGTAATTTGCGGCAGGGCTCCCCTTAATATACATTCCAGACCTGAAGGGCCTGGTAATGGAATTTGGGGGACCCCCACGCATTTTTTTTTCAAAGACTTTCAATGACTTTTATCTGTATTGACGGGAACCAACAATTCATTACAGCCGCGAGTACTTTTTAATGACTATTATTTTACATTAGAAATGTCATTTTGCTCTTGAACTGTTATAAACATGGAAAACATGCGCTACTTTACAGGCATACGATAGACATCCCCCCAGGTATGATATTTAGGGCCAGTTCACACTGGATGCAGCGCAGTGCATTTTTTTGATGCATGAAAAACGCAAAGAATGGCCAATGGCATAGTTCACACCACTGCAGTCCGTTCCAGTGCGTTTCAGAAAGGAAAAAAAAAATGGTCATGCTGCATTTTTTAGGTACAGAACTGTACTGGACCGCAGTAAAACACATCAAAAAAGCAACGGAACGTACCAAAAATGCACTGAAATGCACCGGAAAGCACCTAAATGCACCAGAGACGCACTGCAACACACTTGTCCTGAGTGAAAAGAGGGGGAAAAACACATCAAAAATGCACTGGAACGTGTTAAAAACGTGCATGCTGAAAAGCACCTGGAACGCATCCAGACTGCAATCCGGATGCGTTCCAGGTGCTTTTTTGATGCGTTCCAGTGCATTTTTGGTACGTTTTTGATGCAGTCCAGTGCTTTTTTTCACCCCTCTTTTTTATAACCATAGATAAGGACAGGTGTGATCCAGTGCATTTAGGTGTGTTCCGGTGCGTTCCAGTGCGTTTATGATGCGTTTTGCTGCGTTCCAGTACAGTCCAGTGCAGGTAAAATGCAGCATGTTCTACTTTTTTTGTGGAACTGGAACGCACTGGAACAAATACTGCCATTTAGAACCATATAACCAACTTTCCATACATTTTTGATGCATAAAAAACGCAATGGACTGCATGTGGTACACATATGCATACTTGGCATCATCCCGGTACCGTTGTTTAGAGCCGGCGATTGGCTTTCCAGGTATAACAACCGATGCGGCTAAAAGCCACTCGGTTGTTATACCGGAGGAGCGGGAGGGGACATCCCCCCCTCCCGCCGCCTCCGCCGCTCTTACCGGGCCTCCCGTCCCACCGGGAGACCCGATCCACGATCCGCCACCTCGGGCGGCTAGAGACAGACTGAATCGAAGCCGCGAATGGCTTTGATTCAGTCTCTTCACTGTAACCACGGAAGCGACGTCTGGGTTACTCGGCTGCCAATGGCGCTGAATTTAAAAAAGTACACAGTATTCAGAATCGCAGTTTTCGGCGATCTGAATACTTTGAAGTGAAGTGCAAAGGAGGGATTGGGGGTCTTTTAGACCTCCGATCTCTCCATAATGAGTACCTGTTCATAAAAATAAATAGGAAAAAAAAAATATTTTAAAGCGCCCCTGTCCCCGTGAGCTCGCGCAACAAAGAAAACGCATACGGAAGTCGCGCCCGCATATGAAAACGGCATTCAAATCACACATGTGAGGTATCGCCGCGATCGTCAGAGCGAGAGAACTAATTATAGCCATAGACCTCCTCTGTAACTCTAACCTAGTAGCCGTAAAAAAAAATTCAAGCGTTGCCTACGGAGATTTTAAGGTACCGTAGTTTGTCGCCATTCCACGAGTGCGGGCAATTATAAAGCATGACATGTTTGGTATCTATTTTCTCGGCGTAACATCATCTTTCATATTATACAAAAAAATTGGACTAACTTTGCTTTTAAATTTTTTTACAATTCATGAAAGTTAACTTTTCCAAAAAAGTTGCGTTTAAAACACAGCTGCGCAAATACTGTGTGACATAAAATATTTCAATGATCGCCATTTTATTCTCTAGATTCTCTGCTAAAAAAATATATATATATATAATGTTTGGGTTTTCTAAGTAATTTTCTAGCAAAAAATACGCATTTTAACTTGTAAACACCAAATGTCAGAAATGGGCTTAGTCATGAAATGGATATTATTTGTTATGTCTTTGCAAAACAGGTGTTTGTTTTAATTTTCTGGATTGTATTTTTTTGTGTGGGGGATATGTTCCCCTGAAATAATTTTGATGTTGTTAATGTGTGTCGTTTGTTCACTTTGATTTAATTGTCTGTGCTGCATTATTTTGCGAAAACTTTCTCAAGATGTTGTGAGTCTGTAACTGTTTCAAATTGACCCTGTTTTTTTTAAATTTTGGCTTCACTTTTGTTTTGTTGACCAATAAAATTTGATGCAAAGTTTTGAGGTTTGTTTTGCGTTTTCTTTGCAACAAATGTGACAGCTGATTGGCATGTCAAAACAACAGGCATGATTTGTCTACCCTGGTGCCTTCATGCTAGCATATACATGTATTGTATTGTGTGCTGCCATGGATAATCACCAGGAAATGAAAAATACAGAGCGGTAAGTATTCAATTTTCCTTTTTACTGCAGTGGTTCTTAGCCTCAGTTCTCAAGTACCCCCAATAGGACATGTTTTGTGAATTTATCTTATTGAGAATTGCTGTCCAAAATTCAAAACCATTGACTGTGATTTAAAGCACATGTGCAAGATGAAGGAAAACCTGCAAACATGGCCTGTTGGGGGTACTTGAGAAGCACTGATTTAGAGAACTGCACTAATATATAAAATAGCTCAAGGCAATCCGATTCTAATTGTGGGCATTTTGAGGGAAACAAAGTAAGTGTTAGAACCCCTGTTTTTTTTTTAGGTTGGGCTTTGTGTCCCCTTTTAGTAAAATTGGCTTCACTTCCTGTCACACAGCTAAACAGGAAGTGAAGATAAAACCCTACCAATGTCTTTTCTTGGGGACACACAGATCAATCTAACTAGTGTCCCCATTAAGCAAATTGCACTCTAGCACTTTGTTAGGTACACCCCAAATCATTGGGTAGTTTGGGGTTTAGTAAAGACAAATCCACTCTGCAGTAAAAGTGTAGCTGCTGAAAATATGAGGGATCACTGGTGATTGTAACATCCAACCATGTAAAAGCAAAGATGGTGTTTTTTTTGTTTGCTTGCATGTCCCCCTCGGATATCCAGCAAGTGCACTTGTAGTGCAAAGTAGATTTGCCTTTAGTAAATAAACCCCAAAGTCCAAAATACCTAATAATTTGGGGTGTACCCCAAAAAATGCTGGAGTGCAATGTACATAATGGGGAAAGTATTTAGATTGACCTGTGTGTCCCCAAGGAAAGACATTGGTAGGGATTTCCCCTCACTTCCTGTGTGGCTATGTGACAGGAAGTGAATTATTTGGAAGGATAAAGTGGCCAAATTTGGGAGTTGTCTTCACCCTATCAGGGGTGCAGACATCCCCAAAAACTGTCTAGACTTGTAATCCCTCTGCACTCTATCCCCAAGCAAAAATAAGAAAGGATTTCATTTAGTTTAACTTTGCAATGACACATTCCTAAGTTGAATTGTGATGCATGTCAATGGCATATTTAGACCCTTTTTAATCACTTGAGATCAGCGCTATAACTGATCGCGGCCACAGCACGGTCCTCAATTGCCGGGAGTCCGTCAATAGACGTCCTCCCCTTCGCGCGTGCGCTGTGGTCACTGAGTCACTGAGACTCGGGCGATGACAGATCCGAGTAAGGGGCCGATCCCTGCCCCTTACCATGTGATCAGCTGTCAGCCAATGACAGCTGATCACGCGATGTAAGCAAAAGCTGGGTAATGGTTTTTGTTTTCTCCTTGTGCTGACAGCGTGAGCATAAAAAAAGGCAATCACTGGCTTATGTGAAAGGGACATCGGGCCCGAAGAGGAAGAGGCAATTCTGTGACAATCAGTAGCCCTTGCCAGTGCCACCTATCAATGCCCACCACTGGTGCCAATCAGTGGCACCTAGCAGCGCTGCCTATCAGTGCCCATCACTGCCAACTATCATTGCCACCTAGCAGTGCCACTTCTCAATGCCCACCAGTGTCAACTAGCAATTCCACCTCTCAGTGCCCACCCTTGCCACCTTATTGGCGCCCATCAGTGCAGCCCATCAGTGCAGTCTCATCAATGAAGGATAAAAATTACCTTTTTTCTAAATTGTCGAAATATTAACCACTTTCCTACCGCCCACCGTCAAATGACGTCCTTGGCTTTGTGCAGTGACATCTGAATGATGCCTGCAGTTGCAGGCATCATTCAGATATCATTCTTTTCAGCCGTCGATTCTGTGCACGATAAAAATGATCATAGCGGCAGTTCCACCGATTGATTGTTCTTATAGGCGGCGGGAGGGGACGTCCCCCCCTCCCGCCGCCATCCGGTGCTTCTCCAGGCTCTCCCGTGCCATCTGGGGCTCGGAGAACGAATTGGCCGGCGCCGGATGGGAAGCATAGAGATGACTGGTGACCAGATGGACCAGTCATCTCTATAACCGTCGGAGGCCCGGGCGCGACGTTATGACATCACGCTGGGTTCCCGTATGTAAACAAAGCCGTGATCTCGGCTGTCAGCATGAGATCGGTGAATTGTTTTGACCGATCTTATGCTTTCCAGCCTGGAGGAGAGATGTGGGGTCTTATTGACCCTGCATCTCTCCATAAAGAGGACCTGTCACAATAGATTCCTATTACAAGGGATGTTTACATTCCTTGTAATAGGAATAAAAGTGATCAAAAAAACAAAAAAGTTCAAAAAAAAGAGTAAGAAATACAAAAAAGTAAAAAAAAAACAAAAAAAAAATTGCCCATGTCCCCGATAGCTCGCGTTTAGAAGCGAACACACGCGCAAGTCCCGTCCACATATGTAAACGCCATGCAAACCACACATGTGAGGTATTGCTGCGTGTGTTAGAATGAGTGCAACAATTCTAGCACTAGACCTCCTCTGTAATGCGAAAATGGTAACGTGTAAAAATTTTGAAAGTATCGTCTAGGGAGATTTTTAAGTACTGAAGTTTGGTGTCATTCCATGAGTGTGCGCAATTTTAAAGCGTGACATGTTAGGTATCTATTTACTCAGCATAACATCTTTCACATTATCCCAAAAAATTGGGCTAACTTTACTGTTTTGTAATTTTTTTTTATTCATGAAACCATTTTTTTTTTTAAAAAGGCGTTTGAAAATTTATTACGCAAATACAGAGTGAGCTAAAAATTTGCTATGACCGCCATTTTATTCCCTAGGGTGTCTGCTAAAAAAACATATATAATGTTTGGTGTTTTGAAGTAATTTTCTAGCCCTAAATTTATGATTTTTACATGAAGGAGAGAAGTGCCAGAATAGGCCCAGTGCTGAAGTGGTTAAAATATCCCAATTTTTTTTTTTTAGTCGGTCTTTTGTATTTATAGAAAAAATAAATAAACGCAGAGGTGATCAAATAGCACCAAAAGAAAGCTCTATTTGTGTGCCAAAAAAGAATACATTTTCTTGGGGTTACAGTGTTGTATGAGCGCACAATTGTCATTCAAAGTGCATCAGCGCTGAAATGTGAAACTTGGTCTGGGCAGGAAGGGGGTTTAAGTGGCCAGTGCGCAAGTGGTTAATATAAGGCTACATGCACACGGACGTTTTTCCAGCCGCTTGTTTGAGCGTTTTTAGCAGCTTAAAAACGTCTCTCCATGTTAGCCTATGACCTCATGGCCACCATGGCGTTTTTGAGCTGTAAATGGCATAGGCGTTTTTATGCCCCATGTACACGGGACGCTGGTGCAAAGTGTTCAGAACTAAGGTTGAAAGCGGCGTTTAGAAAGGCGCGCTTTGTGGCGCTTGCATGCTGTGTTTTACCACATTTGCGTCTATATGCGTTTAGTTAGGAAACATGATAAGGAGCCGCCCTAAGCTCCAAAAACATTATTATTAACGATTGCAGCTATTTTGTGAGACCAGAGTGAGTATCAGCAGCTGAGAGAGCAGCAGTGTAGTTGTATTTAGCATGTCACTTGCCACATCACTTGCCACAAGTTGTGGATTGTCCACTTGCCACGTCAGCTGCCCCAAGTTGTGGATTGTCCACTTGCCACATCACCTGCCCCAAGTTCTGGAATGTCTTGTCCACTTGCCACGTCACCTGCCCCAAGTTGTGGATTGTCCACTTGCCACGTCACCTGCCCCAAGTTGTGGATTGTCCACTTGCCACGTCCCCTGCCCCAAGTTGTGGATTGTCCACTTGCCACATCACTTGCCCCAAGTTGTGGATTGTCCACTTGCCACGTCACCTGCCCCAAGTTGTGGATTGTCCACTTGCCACGTCACCTGCCCCAAGTTGTGGATTGTCCACTTGCCACGTCACCTGCCCCAAGTTGTGGATTGTCCACAATGCAATGGAAGCAATTTCCTTATTTTTTTGATATATATATATATATTTTGAATGGTTTTTCCTCATTTGCCATAATTTTTGGGTTTATCAATGTAAAAAAAGAGGTCACCTTTAAAAACGCTTCTAAACTAAAATGTGGCTAAACGCCGGTACCCGCGTCTGAAACGTGGAAATCTTTGGCGTCTGAAGGCATTTTTAGGCTTTGTGAAAAACAATGTTAAACGCAACTGCAGATGTTTTTTTCCAGGCCAAAAACAGTGTTTTGGATGTAATAGAATTCAATGGACCCAGATCCAAAACGCAAGTACCGCGATTTTGCTGTAATTTTTTTTGTTCTTTAACCTGTTTATCGCTGGTTGTTAAAGGAAATGTAAAAAAAAATAAACATTGCCGGCTCAAAAAAAAATAGAAAAAAAAACAGTGTGGGGTCCCCCCCAGGTCCATACCAGGCCCCTGGGTCTAGTATGGATTCAAAGGGGACCCCCCCAACAACATGGAAAAAAAATGGCGTGGGGGTCCCCCCAAAATCCATACCAGGCCCTTCAAGTCTGGTATGGATTTTAAGGGAAACCCCGCGCCAAACGTAAAAAAACAAATAGCGTGGGAGTCCCCTAAAAATCCACACCAGACCCTTTATCCGAGCACGCAACCTGGCAGGCCGCAGGAAAAGGGGGGGGCGAGAGAGCGCCCCCCCTCCCTTCTGAACCGTACCAGGTCACATGCCCTCAACATGGGGAGGATGTCCCCATGTTAATGGGGACAAGGGCCTCTTCCCGACAACCCTGGCCATTGGTTGTCGGGGTCTGCGGGTGCGGGGCTTATCGAAATCCGGGAGCCCCCTTTAATAAAGGGGGGCCCTAGATACCAGCCCCCCACCCTATGTGAATGAGTATGGGCCTACCCATTCACCTGGTGGAAAAAAAGTCAATAAAAAACACAACACAGGTTTTCAAAGTAATTTATTAGGCAGCTCCGGGGGTCTTTCTGCCGGGCGCCCCACTATCTTCTTCCAGCTCTTTTGCTAGCTGGGTCCCGGGCTTCCTCGTCGTCTTTTGGGGTCTTTCTGCCAGGCGCCCCGCTATCTTCTTCCAGCTCTTTTGCTAGCGGGGTCCCGGTCTTACTCGTCGTCTTCTTCCGTCTTCGGGGGTCTTTCTGCCGGGAGCCCCGCTATCTTCTTCCAGCTCTTTTGCTAGCGGGGCCCTGGGCTTCCTCGTCGTCTTCATCACCCGGTGACCACGCCCCATGCCAATATAAGTGGGTGCCGCTCCACGGTAAGAGCATTGTAGCGGCGGACAGCGAAGAGGCAACATCGGACGGAGAGAAGAGGGAAGAAGACGACGATGAAGACCGGGACCCCGCTAGCAAAAGAGCTGGAAGAATATAGCGGGGCGCCCGGCAGAAGGCAGAAAGAACCGGAGATCGTGGAGAAGGCACCGGAGAGCGGGAGAAAAACCGGAGAGCGCAGAGACGACACCGGAGAACAGAACAAGAGACCCCCCCGAAGTCGGAAGAAGACGACGAGGAAGCCTGGGACCCCGCTAGCAAAAGAGCTGGAAGAAGATAGCGGGGCGCCCGGCAGAAAGACCCCCGGAGCTGCCTAATAAATTACTTTGAAAACCTGTGTTGTGTTTTTTATTGACTTTTTTGCCACCAGGTGAATGGGTAGGGGTACGATGTACCCCATACTCATTCACATAGGGTGGGGGGGCGGCATCTGGGGGCCTCCTTATTAAAGGGGGCTCCCAGATTCCGATAAGCCCCCCGCCCGCAGACCCCGACAACCAACGGCCAGGGTTGTCGGGAAGAGGCCCTTGTCCCCATCAACATGGGGGCAGGGTGCTTTGGGGTGGGGGGGCCGCAGGTCGCCCCCCTGCCCCAAACCCCCATGTTGAGGGCATACGGCCTGGTACGGTTCAGGAGGGAGGGGGGCCGCTCTCGTCCCCCCCTCTTCCCCTGCGGCCTGCCAGGTTGCGTGCTCGGATAAGGGTGTGGTTTGGATTTTGGGGGGACCCCCACGCCGTTTTTCAGCTTAGGGGGTTCCTCTTAAAATCCATACCAGACCCAAGGGCCTGGTATGCTCCTGAAGGGGAACCCATGTCGGTTTTTTCATTAAAATTTGGCGTGGAGTTCCCCTTCATGATTCATACCAAACACGGGACAGCGAGGCTGCCGAGAACCAGCGCGATGCCATCCCGCTGGAGACATTCTCGGCCAGCTAGTCACCTCTAGGACACGACTTGAGCGGCTGCTTCACGCTCAGGTCATGTCCAAGTTGCCTCGCAAAGTCGCGCTGTCCCTGTGTCAGCCGGCACACGAGTTGCCCCACGAGTCAGATCGGCTTCATCCGACTTCCCGGGCAACCTCTATTCAAATCAATGGGCTCCCATAGGGAACCATTCATTTTCAATAGAGCGCCGCTGACATTTTTATTTACTATAACAGTGCGCCCAGTGAAGGAGTTATCCGGCACACCAATTAAGGTTTCAACCAGTGCAGCGCACTGTTATTAGTAAATCACCCCCAGTGTGTCATAATAAGAACCCAGCGGGTAAAACGTTCATTGCTATAGACAGATTCACCCCACATTGGAGAGGAAGCTTTGTGAGAGGGGAGATATCCAAAAAGGAGACCCACTGGATATACGAATTTAAATGTTATGTTCCATACGGACTTAACTGATTTGGACGTTAATTGTTTAATAAATAACTAAACATATTATCCCTGCATGGTCAGTCCTTTTTATTTCTGCATTTGTATTTATATTCATGATACTTTGTTGTATTTATTATTATAGTTGCTTTTATTATATGTATAAGATTTCTATAAATGAAGTCTTATTTTGAACAATATAAATATATATTTCCAGAAAGGGTGTACGGCACTGCCAACATTCTTTTAAACAATATAGTTTTAAGATTTGTTATTTGTTTAAGGTTTAGCATGTGGAGCTGTACATACCTGCCGGTTCAGTTCACATATTTTATAATTTATTCCTCATACACACTTATATAGATCATTTAATTGTGCATTTTTCAATATATGTTCATTGTTTAGATTTGAATTTGCATTTGATATGATCACCGTTTTTTGATTAATGTGTGCAGACTTTTTCCTCATCAGATGTGTCGCTTTTAACATTTCTGGCCATTGGCATTCATTTAACAGATCCGGCCGCCTCTGGTTTCGACACACATTCGGGTAATGAAAGTTCCATCTGTTTGTATATAACTGCCTCAACTAGCCACACCTCTGATGACGACCCATTGGTTGAAATGCATTATGTAATGACTTGAGGACACAATCACGCTGCAAGCTGCGGCTATCACATTTTTTAAATGCTTGTTTTTTTCTATTTTGTTGTGAGTATGTTTTTAATAAATTTTATCTAATATTTAAACATGCTTTACTATGTGCTTCCTTATATTCATTTTTTTGGGTGCATTTCCCTTATTGGATGATCGTATTGAGTACTTTGTGACAGCTGGATCTCGCACAGAGATCAGTTTTTGAACCTTGGAGAAGGAGAGCGTTTGCAGTTTCTGCAGTGTGGGAGAGCAGTTCATGCTGGAATTTGGAGACATCTTTAGTATTTATGCTTACAAGCTGGTTTTGATCTGCCACCTGGTAAGAGCATCATTTGTATACACTGTGGTGTGGTGTGATGATACATAAACATTAGGTAGGCACGAGGGTCTTGTCTCTTCTATCCACCATCTCTCCTGAATTCTAGCTTTTCATTCATACCTCTTCACCGCTGCATATGAACTCTTTGTATTTGTTTTATATTGTTATCAACAATATTATGCTGGCTCCTAGTTTGTATTTATACACTTTTTTTATTCATTCATTGTCTATTTTGAGAGCGCAGATATTTCTACACCTGTTTTTATACATCATTAACATTCATGTTATGCATTGCTGAGTGCTGTATTTTATGTTTGTAGGCAGCATGGGGCAACTGCAACTTTTATATTATCTCACATGTGGGCTAGCACAACCTTATGGCCAGATGCCAAATTACTTCTTAAAGCTCCACATATAGAAGGATAACATCTTATACTCCTGCCAGTGACACCTGTCCTAGGACTGACTATGGAGACATTTTGACGGGAATAGGGTGGGGTGCCAATTGTCCTCTATCAGCTCTTCATGACACATTTTGCTCCTTACTCATGTCCAGCCCTGAAGGCCCTTACTTCAATAGGCCTAGCACACAGGTGGCTCCAAGCCCATTCCCTAGGATGGTTCTTTCCACAGCGGGCCCAAAGTTAGGGACCCTGACACTCAGTAGGGTTTGCCATGTTCCAGGCTTCCCCTACCTACAGAACCCCTGTCACTGGCCACCACCCCCTCCCTGGCTGCTCCTCCTTCTTACCATTCTTCACTTCATAACCTCAAAGGTTAACTAGTTTTGTGCTCTTCATTCCATAGTTTAATACACTCTGTGACCACACTCACATTGTATGTTCTCAAAGTAACTCAGACCAGACGACTCACTTAACCAGTTATTTTGTTTATTAAATAAAGTTGTATGTACAGTTTCTTACATTTCCCACAGGAGTATATGTAGTGCAACATCCAGCAATCACTTTACAATCCTCTGGGTTGAACGGAAAAAAAAACTATTAGTGTGTACCAGGCTTAACATTTCTTTTACTGTTTTCTATTACTGGACAGCTCTGTTTTCTGTTTAAGGCCACACCTTATTTTCTGTAAATGTCACCCCAATGCCAAAATAGCAGATCACTGATCTCACTAATCGGCTCTGAAAATCTGCCTGTAGAACATATGAGACTAAGCCCAGGTTCACACTGGGCTGAGGGAATGAAGCCTTGCGAGTTCAGCTGTACTCGCACGATTTCACTCCCGCTTGTCAGTCCTGATTTCAGCCGCGATCACAGAGAGATCTGTGCAGTTTCTGCACAGATGTCAATGTAAATCGTGGGCCAAAATTGCAAAAAGTAGTACAAAAACTACTTTTTGAAATCGGTGCAGCGCCGCAGATATGGCATCGCACCAATTAGGACGGTGCCATTTCCAGCAATTGTTGGCAAATGCCACCGATTTGACATGCGATTTGACATGCGATTTGACATGTCAAATCGCATGTCAAAATGCACCAGTGTGAACCAGGGCTAAGGAGCACTGTTGAAACAGAAATATTCAAGTTGCCATTTCTGACTTATTTCTTGATAGTATTATCAATTTTTTTTCCAGTTAGTATATACTGTATTTATATATTTTTTCTTTGTCAAAATAAACATTTTCCCAAATGAAAGCTTGTGTACAAAGAAATAGAAATGGACAACATACAGAGTGAGAGTTCATATTTGATGACTATGAGCATATCTCCTGTTTTAATATAAGAAATGTATTTGGACTCCCAAATGTATCCTTTTTTTTTAATGTAATTTATAATATTTTCAAGAAATTACAGTAAGTAATATAAGCAAGCATATTAAAATGTATCATCTTTACTGCCTTGCATGTACATTGATTTAATATTTATCTGACGTCACTAAACTATGATGCCATTCAGTTCAGGTGATACTACTACTGTTGGAACACATTTAGGTAATCTGTTGAGTAGGACTATTGTGTAAAGGCTTCCACAATAACTCACCCCTACCGTCACGCAGCACTCCTAACCTGGAGACCTCTGATGCATTTTTTTTCCTTATCTTATTCAGATGACTTCAGGCCAGTCACATGCCATGCACAGTCCTGTTCTGATATTCTCCCAGCAGTAGGCAGTTTTCAATGACACAAAGTGGCACAGATGGCGTCAGTGCCACTCTCTGCATCAGTACACTGTGATTGTAGGAGCACCTCAGGAGTCTGCTCAATGAAATCATACACTTACAGTATGTTTCCAGTCCTCTGTTTGAATGATGCCCACACTGAGGACATCTAGTAGATTGGAATTACTGACTGGGCCCGGAGACGAGTATTGCAGTCAGAGCTGCTTTTTTGTTTCAAACTCATGGTGGGTGCTATAAAACGAATTCCCAGAGCTGGGTTTTAAGGAGTCTAGAGAGAGAAAGAAAAAGAGAAAAGGGAGTGAAAAAGAATACTACATTATTTTTCCTCCATATTCCTTATTAGAGTTGAGCGGACACCTGGATGTTCGGGTTCGACGGGTTCGGCCGAACTTCGGAAAAAAGTTCGGGTTCGGGACCGAACTTTAACCCGAACCCGAACCCGAACCCCATTGAAGTCAATGGGGAGCCGGACTTCTGAGGACTAAAAAGGCTCTAAAAAAGTAATGGAAAGGGCTAGAGGGCTGCAAATGGCAGCAAAATGTTGTTAAGAGCATGGCAAGTGCTCTGCAAACAAATGTGGCTAGGGAAATAACTTAAAATAACATTAAGAAAATATGCTGGAGGCCCCCTTTTCAGCAGAAGAGGTACGGGAAGTCATTAAGAACCTCAGAAACTCAACGGCACAATGCCACACATATGGTGGGAATGCCCCAGAATACGCCCTTTCTGGAATAAATTATTCAATTTAATGGATAAGCTAGTGGGAAAATAAAATACTTTGAAATAAAGGAAGTGTTTGAGTGGTAAATAGGCTCAAACACCCTAATTCTGTAGGATTCATGGACCATTTTGTCCTCGGGGGACAGTATTGGTGTGCAGTTCCCTGCGGTCTACAGGTGGCGCTGCCATGGTAGGCTAGGGTTGAACCACGATACAGTGCTGTGCCTTTTGTGTCCCCTCTTGGCAGTAGTCCAGCGGGGCGGTGAACCTGCTGTGCATGCCGGGAGAGCATATAAAAGGGGCAGACCTTTGACCTGGGGGCTGATGTCCAGTGGGGTCCGCGCCCAGGTGCCTTCGGCCTGGGTGCATGTGTTCCTGTTCCATCTCGGGCACCTTTAGCCCGGGGTGAGGTACTATCCTGGAGTTCCTGCTGCCCTGGGTATGGAGGCCTAGGGGCGGGAGTAAAGCCTGGAGTCCAGAGCCTTCGTCTGGAGTCCGCTAAAGGTCGAGGAGTCTTAGGGTGCCCCCTCGTGTAGGGGACCCTGTTCCAGGGAAGGGAGGATCATTCTGATGGACCGATGCGGGAGTCACGGTGAAGGAAGGGTCTGTTGACTCCCTGGAGAGATGTCTTCCCCTTGATATGGGCTAGGTACGTAGAAGGAGAAGCTCAAGGTCATCTTGAGTGTATCAGAGGCCTTATTCATCCAGCCCGTGGCAGGGGCCTTATACACCCTGGTCTGTGGCAGAGACCAAAGTTCTCCAGGTCCGTGGCAGGGGCCTTGTACACCCGGTCTGTGGCAGAGACCAACCTCAAGGTCTGTGGCAGAGACCGTGCACCTAAAACTGTTTGAGAAACCTAAGCAGTGAAGTGAAGTGAATGTGCTACGTTTGTGCCTGGACCTCCTCCACACCTTAAGCTATCCTGTTTCTTTGTTCTAACCTTTTCTATCCGTGTAGAGTTTATTTTGCCATGAGAGAATAAGAGTTGTAGTTTCAGCTGGTGTGGACATTGACTTTACTGGGAATTAAAGGACTTGCCTCTACCTACAGTAGAGGTGAGAATCATCCTCTGGAGGAGTTTTGACTCCGGCTGTGGACATGGCCCGTCAAGTACACCGCTCAACCTCTTTATATAGGAGGGTACGGGCTGGTAGTGCAGTGTGCCTTTCTCCCTCCTGCGAGGAGCCAACAACATAAAGGCAGGTAAGGGGGAAAGGATCTGTGGGCTACAAAAAAATAAAAATGATAATCTTGACCTAGGAGGACGAGGTTCATATGGAGTAGGAGGTTGAAGGGGCGGTGGATGTGGATGTGTAGGTGGAAGCGGCGGTGGAGGAGGACGAGGTAGTCAACACTGGTTCAAAAATACAACAATGGCTGGGTAAGGCCGGTGATGTGTCGAATGTTGTTTTTTTAGCATAGCACAGTAGAAGACAAATATATAGAAATGGTTTATTTCACACTGCAAAATATTTTTTGTGGCCCTAAATGGCGTTTTTTGGAAGACCACAATACACCCACAGTACGTAACCGCTGAATCGCACAGCTACAGAACTGCAGAAAATGCTATTCAAAAAAAAATGTTGTTTTTTTAGTATAGCACAGTAGAAGAAAACTATTTAGAAATTGTTTATTTCACACACCTCCACATATGTATAACACGCTGCAAAATATTTTTTGTGGCCCTAAATGGCTCTTTTTGCAAGCGTACATTAACCACTTAACGACCGCCCACCGCCGATTTATGCCGGCAGAATGGCACGGACAGGCAGAATCACGTAGATCTACGTGATCGCCTTTGTGCAGTTGGGGGGTCCATCCGGACCCCCCTTCACTGCAGTGAGCGGCCGTTAAGTGTTCGGGAGCGATCAGGCATGAGGGGGCGGCCGCTCGATTCCGCCCCCCCCCTCGCGATCGCTCCCGGCCAATGAAATTGCTTCCTCCGCCATGTGATGTAAACACAGGCTGGAGGAAGTGATGTCATCTCCCTCGCCGCGGTCTTTTCGTTCCCGGCGCCGAGGAGTGAAGACAGAGGTTAGTGCTCCAACAGTCCACTGACACGTAGGTACACATAGGCACACAAATCACCCCCCAGTCACCCCCAGATCACCCCCCAGGTCACCCCAAAGCCCCCAATCACAGTGTCACTGATTGCAGTGATCATTTATTTTACTGATCACTGCATTTAGTGTCATCTGTGATTGTAAAAAGTTGCAAGGCAGTTAGGATTAGGCCCCTTTAGGTCCAGGGTAGCCCCCTAACCCCCCCTAATAAAGGTTTAACCCCTTGATCACCCCCCAGGTAACCCTTTCACCCCCTAACTTCAGCGTCACTAAGCGATTGTTTTTCCGATCGCTGTATTCGTGTCGCTGGTGTTTTAGATAGGCAGTTATTTTTTTTTTAGGTTCGCCGCAGGTTTTTATTGGTGTCAGGTACCCCCATATTTAACCTAATAAAGGTTTTAACCCCCTGATTGCCCCTAGTTAACCCTTTCACCAGTGATCACCATATAAAGGTTACGGGTGACGCTGGTTGATTAGTTTGCTTTTTATAGCATCAGGGCACCCGCCGTATATAACCCAATAAAGGTTTAACCCCCCTGATCGCCCGGCGGGTGAGATCAATTAGGTTTTAGCGCCAGAGAGGGTCTGCGTCGCCCCAGGCAGTGTTAGGTTAGTGCCAGTAACGCTAACACCCACGCGCAAAGCATACACCCCCCTTAGTGGTATAGTATCTGATCAGATCTATACTAGCATCCCCAGCGGTTTAGGGTTCCCAAAAACGCAGTGTTAGCGGGATCAGCCCAGATACCTGCTAGTACCTGCGTTTAGCCCCTCCGCCCAGCCCAGCCCAGCCCACCCAAGTGCAGTATCGATCGATCACTGTCACTTACCAAACACAACACACATAACTGCAGCGTTCGCAGAGACAGGCCTGATCCCTGCGATCGCTAACAGTTTTTTTGTAGCGTTTGATATATTTGCTGACGACAGTTAGGTGCTTTTTTTCCTGTGAATCTTACTAGTGTACCCCTAAATTTAGAGCCCAAAATGGCAAGTCGAAGGTACACTAGTAAAGAGGCCTACGAGATTCTGAGCATGACAGATAGTGAAGAGGAGGTCACGTATCTGTCAGATTCAGGCTCAGAATATCTTCCCGTAGAAGACAGTGACGTCAGCGGCCCCACGTCAGATAGCTCTGACGACAAAGTTGAGGTCCCTGCTAAGGTCAGGCGTACCCGATCCCGATCTTCTGAGGTTGTTGAGGAGCAAGAACCGCAGGTCTCTCGTATCATGGAGCAGAGTAGTACTAGCGCCGCTATTCCTTCTGGTGAACTGGCAAGCACCAGCGGCCTAGTACAGCCTGGACGTACATCCAGCACTGCAGTAACACTTGGTGACGTGGCGAGTCCCATAAGTGCAGTTCAAGCTGGCGAGGTGGCAAGCACAAGTAGTGTCCCGCTGCCACCAAGAAGACAAAGGCAGGCCCGTCGTGCCCATACTGCCCTTCCTGCAGAATTCGCCTATCCTGATTGGGTCCCCACCACTTCTGCAGAACCCGTACTTCCCCCATTCACTGCCCAACCCGGTATTCAGGTGGAAACAGCTGATTTTATGCCAATCGATTTTTATTCGCTGTTTTTCACGGAAGATCTCTATAGATCTATTGTGGACCAGAGTAATTTATATGCTGGTCAATTTATCGCCGCTAACCCCCAGTTGCCTAAAATTGCCAGAAATTGGAAACCAATTACGGTTTCCGAATTTAGGACCTTTCTGGGCCTTTCCCTCAACATGGGCACACATAAATTTCCGTCATTGCGTGCTTATTGGTCCACGCACCCAATTGACCACATGCCCGTGTTCTCTGCCTCCATGTCCAGGGCACGATACGAGCAGATTTTGCGGTTCATGCACTTCAACGACAATGAACTTTGTCGTCCACGTGGGGACCCTGAATACGACCGGCTCTATAAAATTCGGCCCCTCATAAACCACTTCAACGAACGTTTTGCAGCCTTGTTTACTCCCGATCAAGTTGTCTGCGTTGATGAGTCCCTGATTAAATTTTCTGGCCGCTTGTCTTTCAAGCAGTACCTTCCCAGCAAGCGTGCCAGATACGGGGTCAAGCTCTACAAGTTCTGTGACAGGGCAACAGGCTATGTAGTGAACTTTACGGTTTATGAGGGAAAAGACAGTCAGATTGAGTCGGTCAACTGCCCGGATTACATAGGGAGCGCTGGCAAGATAGTGTGGAACTTGGTGTCACCCTTATTCGGAAAGGGGTACCACTTGTATGTGGACAATTATTACACGAGCGTGCCACTGTTTAGTCACTTGTTTGATCATAAGATTGGAGCATGTGGCACCGTGCGACCTAATCGCCGGGGCTTTCCCCAGCGGCTTGTAGATGCCCGTCTTAGGCTGGGGGAGAGAGCCTGCTTGAAGTGTAATAACTTGCTCGCTATGAAGTGGAGGGACAATAAGAATGTTTTCCTTCTTACCTCCCTTCATGCAGACACGACAGTCCAAATTCCTACGGCGACTGGTGTTGTGGAGAAACCCCTCTGTGTCCACGAATATAACCAAAATATGGGAGGGGTGGACCTCAACGACCAGTTGATGGCGCCGTATCTAATTGACCGTAAGGCGAGACGCTGGTACAAAAAAGTGTCTCTATCATTATTCCAATTGGCTTTGCTGAACGCTCATGTGCTATACAGAGCTTCAGGCGGGACGTTATCTCTTCTAAAATTCCAGAATGAGATAGTCACAGAACTCCTGTATCCAGGCGGTTCTGCACCTCACCATCCCCAACCAAATGCAGTAAGCCGGCTGCATGAGAGGCATTATTCGTATGTCCTCCCGAGTACCCCTACCCAAAGCCACCCCCAAAAAAGATGTCGTGTCTGTAGCAAGCGCGGATTTAGGCGTGACACCCGTAGTTTTTGTCCACGCTGTCCTGACAAGCCTGGTCTTTGCCAAGGTGAATGTTTTGAACGCTACCACTCAAAAGTGAAGTTTTAGCGTAGGGTACAGCATTTCACAGACTAGGACACACTTACACAGGGTCTCCCAAGATGCCATTACATTTTGAGAGACCCGAACCATTACAGTTGTAAAGTTACAAAAAAAAGTGTAAAAAAGAAAAAAAAAACGTAAAAAACAAAACACAAAAATATAAAATAAAAAAACCAAAAATAGTTGTCGTTTTATTGTTCTCTCTCTCTCTATTTTCTCTCTATTGTTCTGCTCTTTTTTACTGTATTCTATTCTGCAATGTTTTATCATGCTTGCTTTTCAGGTATGTAATTTTTTGTTTTCAGGTGCGCCATTCAACTGCAGCGCGGAATTATTTATCTTGACAGCAACAGCGTTTGCTCCCACGATACATAAAGCCGTGACTCCAGTGCTGTAGGAGGTGATTTCACCACCACAGTTAAAAAAAAGAGCATATATGCCGAAGCATGGGGGCAGCAGGGGCGGAGGAGCGATTTTGCTCCTAATGCCGCGTACATACGGTCGAAATTCCGACCGTGTGTACGCGGCATAACTTTTTTGCGGGAGGATGCCCCCATGCTTCGGCATATATATATTTTAGGCACAGGTTGCGTTAAAACATTTTTTTATTTTTTACTAGGTTTTGTTTTGGTATTTGCTTTGCAGGTATGGCATGGTAAGGTCTTACTGTTGTACTGTAATGTTACTTTGTTTTAATGTTAACCACCATTTGCTTAGCAGGTACGCCATTCAGTTGCAGCGCGGATCTATTTATCTTGACAGCAACAGCGTTTGCTCCCACGATACATAAAGCCGTGACTCCAACGCTGTAGGAGGTGATTTCACCACCACAGTTAAAAAAAAGAGCATATATGCCGAAGCATGGGGGCAGCAGGGGCGGAGGAGCGATTTTGCTCCTAATGCCGCGTATATACGGTCGAAATTCCAACGGAGGCTTATCCGTGGAAAAGTCCGACCGTGTGTACGCGGCATAACCTTTTATGCCGCGTACATACGGTTGAAATTCCGACGAAGGCTTGACCGTGTGTACGCGGCATAACTTTTTTGCGGGAGGATGCCCCCATGCTTCGGCATATATGCCCATCATTAGAAGTGGGTGGATGAAGGGAGGTATTCTAATGGTGGGCATACCCACCAATCAATCTCTTTTTTTCGTTCAGCCAATAGGCTGTATGAAAAAAAAGATTACAATACATGTCCAACAAGGACCAGCAACGTACTGGTATGTTGCTGGACTTTGAATGTTTATACCAGAATGATGCCTGCGGGTTTAGGTATCATCTTGGTATCATTCTTTTCAGCCAGCAGCCGGCTTTCATGTAAAAGCAATTCTAGCAGATAATTAGCCTCTAGACTGCTTTTACAAGCAGTGGGAGGGAATGTCCCCCCCCCGGATATAAAAAGCGCCATTGGGAAATTGGGAAAGCATTTTATCACACCGATCTTGGTGTGGTCAGATGCTTTGAGGGCAGAGGAAAGATCTAGGGTCTAACCCCCCAATTTTTTTCAAAAAAAGAGTACCTGTCACTACCTATTGCTATCATAGGGGATATTTACATTCCCTGAGATAACGATAAAAATGGTAAAAAAATAAAATATGGAAGGCACAGTTTAAAAATAAAATAAAAAAGCCAAATAAATAATAAAAAAAAAAAAAAAAAAGCACCGCTGTCCCCCCCTGCTATTGCGCAAAGGCGAACGCAAGCGTCGGTCTAGCGTCATATGTAAACAGCAATTGCATCATGCATGTGAGGTATCACCGCGAAGGTCAGATCGAGGGCAGTCATTTTAGCAGTAGACCTCCTCTGTAAATCTAACGTGGTAACCTGTAAAGGCTTTTAAATGCTTTTAAAAATGAATGTAGTTTTGTCGCCGCTGCGCGTTTGTGCGCAATTTTAAAGCATGTCGTGTTTGGTATCCATGTACTCGGCCTATGATCATCTTTTTTATTTCATCAAACATTTGGGCAATATAGTGTTTTTTAGTGCATTAAAAATAAAAAAAGTGTGTTTTTCCCCCAAAAAATGCGTTTGAAAAATCGCTGCGCAAATACTGTGTGGAAAAAAAAAATGCAACACCCACTATTTTAATCTGTAGGGCCTTTGCTTTAAAAAAATATATAATGTTTGGGGGTTCAACATAATTTTCTTGCAAAAAAAAATTTTCTTTCATGTAAACAAAAAGTGTCAGAAAGGGCTTTGTCTTCAAGTGGTTAGAAGAGTGGATGATGTGTGACATAAGCTTCCTAATGTTGTGCATAAAATGCCAGGACAGTTCAAAACCCCCCCAAATTACCCCATTTTGTAAAGTAGACACCTCAAGCTATTTGCTGAGAGGCATGTTGAGCCCATTGAATATTTTTTTTTTTTGTCCCAAGTGATTGAATAATGACCAAAAAAAAAAAATGTACAAAAAGTTGTCACTAAATTATATATTGCTCAAACATGCCATGGGCATATGTGGAATTACACCCCAAAATACATTCTGTTGCTTCTCCTGAGTACGGGGATACCACATGTGTGGGACTTTTTGGGAGCCTAGTCGCGTACGGGACCCCAAAAACCAAGCACCGCCTTCAGGATTTCTATGGGTGTAAATTTTTGATTTCACTCCTCACTGCCTATCACAGTTTCGGAGGCCATGGAATGCCCAGATGGCACAAAACCCCCCCAAATGACCCCATTTTGGAAAGTAGACACCCCAAGCTATTTGCTGAGAGGTATGTTGAGTATTTTGCAGATCTCGCTTTTTGTCACAAAGTTTTGAAAATGTAAAAAAAGAAAAAAAAAAAGAAAAAAAAATGTCTTTCTTAATTTTCAAAAACAAATGAGAGCTGTAAAATACTCACCATGCCTCTCAGCAAATAGCTTGGGGTGTCTACTTTCCAAAATGGGGTCATTTGTGGGGGTTTTGGGCTATTTTGACATTTTATGGCCTTCAAAACTGTGATAGGTAGTGAGGAGTGAAATCAAAAATTTATGCCCTTAGAAACCTTGAAGGCGGTGCTTGGTTTTTGGGGTCCCGTACGCGGCTAGGCTCCCAAAAAGTCCCACACATGTGGTATCCCCGTACTCAGGAGAAGCAGCAGAATGTATTTTGGGGTGTAATTTCACATATAACCATGGCATGTGTGAGCAATATATCATTTAGTGACAACTTTTTGTACATTTTTTTTTTCTTTTTGTCATTATTCAATCATTTGGGACAAAAAAAAAATATTCAATGGGCTCAACATGCCTCTCAGCAAATAGCTTGGGGTGTCTACTTTCCAAAATGGGGTCATTTGGGGGGGTTTTGTGCCATCTTGGCATTTTATGGCCTTCAAAACTGTGATAGGTAGTGAGGAGCGAAATCAAAAATTTATGCCCTTAGAAACCTTGAAGGCGGTGCTTGGTTTTTGGGGTCCCGTACGTGGCTAGGCTCCCAAAAAGTCCCACACATGTGGTATCCCCATACTCAGGAGAAGCAGCAGAATGTATTTTGGGGTGTAATTTCACATATGCCCATGGCATGTGTGAGCAATATATCATTTAGTGACAACTTTGTGCAAAAAAAAAACAGTTTGTCATATTCCCGCAACCTGTGGCAAAATATAAAATATTCCATGGACTCAACATGCCTCTCAGAAAATAGCTTGGGGTGTCTACTTTCCAAAATGGGGTAATTTGGGGGGGTTTTGTGCTATTTTGGCATTTTATGGCCTTCAAAACTGTGATAGGTAGTGAGGAGTGAAATCAAAAATTTACGCCCTTAGAAATCCTGAAGGCGGTGCTTGGTTTTTGGGGCCCTGTACGCGGCTAGGCTCCCAAAAAGTCCCACACATGTGGTATCCCCGTACTCAGGAAAAGCAGCAGAATGTATTTTGGGGTGCAATTCCACATATAACCATGGCATGTGTGAGCAATATATCATTTAGTGACAACTTTTTGTACATTTTTTTTTTCTTTTTGTCATTATTCAATCATTTGGGACAAAAAAAAAAAATATTCAATGGGGTCAACATGCCTCTCAGCAAATAGCTTGGGGTGTCTACTTTCCAAAATGGGGTCATTTGGGGGGGTTTTGTGCCATCTTGGCATTTTATGGCCTTCAAAACTGTGATAGGTAGTGAGGAGTGAAATCAAAAATTTATGCCCTTAGAAACCTTGAAGGCGGTGCTTGGTTTTTGGGGTCCCGTACACGGCTAGGCTCCCAAAAAGTCCCACACATGTGGTATCCCCGTACTCAGGAGAAGCAGCAGAATGTATTTTGGGGTGTAATTTCACATATGCCCATGGCATGTGTGAGCAATATATCATTTAGTGACAACTTTGTGCAAAAAAAAAAAAGTTTGTCATATTCCCGCAACTTGTGGCAAAATATAAAATATTCCATGGACTGAACATGCCTCTCAGTAAATAGCTTGGGGTGTCTACTTTCCAAAATGGGGTCATTTGGGGGGGTTTTGTGCTATTTTGGCATTTTATGGCCTTCGAAACTGTGATAGGTAGTGAGGAGTGAAATCAAAAATTTGCGCCCTTAGAAATCCTGAAGGCGGTGCTTGGTTTCCGGGGTCCCGTACGTGGCTAGGCTCCTAAAAAGTCCCACACATGTGGTATCCCCGTACTCAGGAGAAGCAGCAGAATGTATTTTGGGGTGCAATTCCACATATAACCATGGCATGTGTGAGCAATATATCATTTAGTGACAACTTTTTGTAATTTTTTTTTTTTTTTTTTTTTTTTGTCATTATTCAATCACTTGGGACGAAAAAAATAAATATTCAATGGGCTCAACATGCCTCTCAGCAATTTCCTTGGGGTGTCTACTTTCCAAAATGGGGTCATTTGGGGGGGTTTTGTACTGCCCTGCCATTTTAGCACCTCAAGAAATGAGATAGGCAGTCATAAATTTAAAGCTGTGTAAATTTCAGAAAATGTACCCTAGTTTGTAAACGCTATAACTTTTGCGCAAACCAATAAATATACGCTTATTGACATTTTTTTTACTAAAGACATGTGGCTGAATACATTTTGGCCTAAATGTATGACTAAAATTGAGTTTATTCGATTTTTCTTATAACAAAAAGTAGAAAATATCATTTTTTTTCAAAATTTTCGGTCTTTTTCTGTTTATATCGCAAAAAATAAAAATCGCAGAGGCAATCAAATACCATTAAAAGAAAGCTCTATTTGTGGGAAGAAAAGGACGCAAATTTCATTTGGGTACAACATTGCATGTCCGCACAATTTACAGTTAAAGCAGCGCAGTGCCGAATCCCAAAAACAGGCTTGGTCCTAATGGCCCGAAATGGTCCGGGGCTTAAGTGGTTAAAGTGCAAATTTTTTTTTCTTTTTTTTTTGCCCTTAACGGGTCTTTTTTTGCACGAGCAAAATAAAATGGATTTTTTATTGTTTTTTTGCCCAATGGGTCTTTTGGAAAAGAGCACAATAAAGTGCCTTTTTTTTTTGTCCTAAATGGATCTTTTTCCAAGAGCAGAATACACCCACAGTATGGAAACGGTGTATCTCTCAACATAATATATGCAGTGCTGGTGCACTGAGCTTGCAGATAAAAGGTAGATTTTCTCTGACACTGGGCTCATAGCAGTGTAAAAAGACTGCACTGCAACACAAACAGGTAAACCTATGCAGATCGCTGAGTTATATCTCTGAATCTGGACTCCTATTCCTATATAATATACCTCTCTCCCTAAAAGCAAAAAACAGGAACCTGGCCCTACACTACACTGTCTCTCTATCTTTTCCCTCAGATTCCAGAATCAGGACTAACTCATGTATTTTTCTATCTCTCCCTAAAAGCAGCAGCAGCAGCAGACTAGATCCTCTCCCTATCTATTCTGAAGCAGAGTGACGTGTGTGCCTCTAGCTTATATAGAAGCTGGGTCACATGTTGCACTGACCAATCACAGCCATGCCATTAGTAGGCATGGCTATGATGGCCTCTAAGGGCACACCAGCTAATCAAAAGGTGATTGGCTGGCCCCTGAAACATTTCTAAATGCGTAATTAGATTGCCGAACCCGAACTTTTGCGCAAAGTCCGGGTTCGCGTTCGGGAAAAAGCAAAAGTTCGGTACGGACCCGAACTTTACAGTTCGGGTTCGCTCAACACTACTTATTATTATAGTAACGTTAAAAAACAACATATAAAGCTAGTTGTAGATTCAGCCCCGTAGTTGCCAGTCTAATTGTGGCCATATGTGATTATTGTGTGATTCAAGCAAAATGATCCAATCCAGAAACAATTCAATAGCCACGGCTACCATTTCAATTGATTTAGACTCAATTTTGATCAGATTTGATCAAACTTCATTGAATGGTAGCACCAAGATACTTTGTTCATTATTGCAATTGTATTTATATCAATTTGATTATGAGATTACATGGTGGAAACAGAGATGAATTTGATAATCTACAGTTATAAGTTACTATTATAAGTTACCTTATCTAAACTATTGATCCAAATCTTTTCCTCTTTGTGGCATATTGATCAACTAGGTTGCTGACTATAGATTGATTATTCCTATTGAAGAAACAAACACTTAAATGCAGATACCCTCCCACTTAATGTCTGTTAATTGCAACTAAATTAAAAAGGATGGAGGCAAGTTATAGGAAGGACAAGGTCTAATCTTGATTTTCAGGAACAGCTAAGGATCCATGTATTACTGTTTCTATATATAGCATGGACATATGCAGCATCGTAGCTTCACAGCAGGGTATGATTTAAAGACTAACACAGACACCACAAAGTACTTGCACTTCATCACTGTGGTTACATCAGAAATGTTAACTTTTTAAAAATGATATGTTCATGCTACACAAGAAAATGGATAAGCAATTGCTTATCCATATCCTCCTAACCCACAATGATGTTAATTGTATCTGAACTGTTTACTATCAAATGCACCAAAATCTTACACAGCACCTTAGGAGGTTTTCTAATGAGAAATTAAGTCTAACACTTACGAGCTTTAAATTAGTCGCTGAGAACAATCCAATATTCAGATTACTAGTCAATCAGCTAATACATCATTTAATGATCTCATAGTGTGAACAAAGTTAAAATCATATCACATGTAAACAAGCATGCTTTCTTATCAACATTAGGGTAACATTCACCTACTTTGAATATTATTGCTAATTTGTAATATATCATATATATGTTATATGAAACACACACATATATATATATATATATATATATATATATATATATATATATATATTTTGCTTATTCATTGTATTAACTAAGTGACCTTCCTGCTTCACTGATCCTTAAAGTATGCTGTGCTGGTGGAATTGATCACACTTGTTTCAATATATTCTCTTGTGGTTATCTGTCTGATATTTTTCCCTTGTTCAGTTTCATAGTCATGCTCCAAAGCTCTCAGGTCTTACATTTTTACTGTTGCCTAGCACAGCAGGAGTGTGCAAGTAACAGGCAAAATCATGGTCACCCTTTACCTTCTGTCCCAGTGGAAAGCATTAGCAGTGGAACACTTAGCCAAGTGTCTAATAATAACAGCAATGTGCCTTATTTTGTACAGTGAGGATAATATAGACAGCACTGAGAGGAATATAACAACTCTGCCTCACAAAAGCTTATTTTGCAACCTACAATTTGTATTTCTTTTTTAATGATGGTGTCGTTCGAAAAAAGTATTTTGTCCTAGCTACAGGGTTTAACTCTGGTATGACTGATTGAGAGTGATGTATTATGTTCTAGAATAAATAGAACAGATCCAGTTAAGGATGAGCATGACAACTTGAGCTTTTCAAGCATTTACCTGTATAGAGACTCTGATGTGGATCATTAAATGGAGATCACACTGACACAGCATCAGGGGTTTCAAGAATCAGCAAAGAGGTCTCCTTACATAAATGTATGCATTTGTCATACTTCTTCTCAACTCCAACTTTTATCTAATATTACAAACCCACCCACTTGAAAATGATTGATAATTATGTTTTGTGGGGTTTTCTTGTTTGAATATTCCACCAGCATCCAATGTCTTTTACCGAAGAAAGTCCATTAAGTCTCTATTGTCCCTACTTAGCCAGGAACCCTATACATAAAACTGAAGTTCCCAAATAATTTAACAAGCCAGCGAGTGATTTCAAAGTCTGCTAGAGATCAGCTCACCTGAACTAGGACTGGTATTTGGGCAAACCAATCCAATTAAAGCCTAATTTTAGTAAATAAATAAACAGCTCAAGGAGCTACTATCTCCTGGTTTTGTAGAAATCTTATTTTTCCTTATCCCCGTCACCGTAATCTTCAAGTGTGACTGGGGTTGAAAGAGTTGAGGGATCTATCATATTATCAAGAGTGCTAACTATGCTGAATCTTTCTTCCCCAGTCCTACATTCATATACTGTATTTCAGTTTCAATGAATGAAACACAATCTATGAATGGAGATTTTGGACTTTTTAATAATTTGCCTGTTCTCTTTTCAAATATAAGAAAGAGAGTCGCCTCTGGGTGCAGACTGTATGGATATTTTTAATCAACAAAGGGTTAAAAGTAATGGCAACTCATATTTGGGATGATAAAAGCAGGCATGTATGAGTCACAGTAGGCAGGGGTCATCAGTGTAGTCAAGCTGTCCAAACGCCTATAGCTGTATTCTCCTCAGTGATGTTCCTCTAGAGCCACTAGATGGTGCGCACTCTGTTGCAATCGAATGTATTGAGGTTTCCACTATTCTCTAATGATCAGTTTCTTTCCATATATATTAAATATATATATATATATATATATATATATATATATATATATATATATATATATATATATATATATATATACCCCGTATATACTTGAGTATAAGCCGACCCGAATATAAGCCGAGGCACCTAATTTTACCACAAAAAACTGGGAAAACATATTGACTCGAGTATAAGCCTAGGGTGTCCATCTGCATGCCTCACTGTGCCTCACTTTGCCTCACTGTGTCCATCTGCATGCCTCACTGTGCCCATGCCTCAATGTGCCCATGCCTCACTGTGCCCATGCCTCACTGTGCCCATGCCTCACTGTGTCCATGACTAGACTGACATTTAACATGGGAGTCTATGGAAGGGGTGCCCGGATTTGAAAAATCAGTTCTCCCTGACCGTAGGTCCTCCAGACGAAAAACTTTGCACACTTATTGAGGAGAAATGGGGCTACATGTGTGCCAAGTTTCGGGTACAAAGGACTTACAATCGGCCAGTACCGGGTCCCCAAATCACCAGAGAAATTACCATTCAACATGGGAGTCTATGGAAGGGGTGCCCGGCTTTGAAAAATCGATGCTCCCCGGCCGTAGGTCCCCTAGACAACAAACTTTGCACACTTATAGAAGAGGGGGGCTACAGGTGTGCCAAGTTTGGGGTCCAGGGGACCTATGGCCGGCCGGTACTGGGTCCTCAACGTTTGGGAGATCAGGCGCAAAAAGGTGACTCGAGTATAAGCCGAGGGGGGCATTTTCAGCACAAAAAATGTGCTGAAAAACTCGGCTTATACTCGAGTATATACGGTATATATATACACACACAATTTCATTATTTTATTTTGTCCTCATCATCCTATGCATCCTAGGTCATGTACAACTGTCTACATACATGCCCACATTCCGTTCTCTTCTCCCCCCCTTTTTCTTTACCCCCGACCTCGCTTCCACATACACTTCTCTCCCTTTCCCCTCTCCCCCCACCTTTTCTCTTTCTTCTTTCCCCCTCCTTTCCCCCCCCTTCCTTCTTATTACACACACACATGCCCACTCACATATATACCCTATTTACATCACATAAGCCTTCCCTGTTTCCTCCTTATGCATGTGTTTACTTATCATTAGCATACATATTTAATATTCAATTTATATATTCTTCCTATTATGTATGTACTGTATAATTCTGTATATATATATATATATATATATATATATATATATATATATACCTCCACATGTACTTTATGTTTATTTTCATGCTTACATGTGTATCCAGACATATGGTCATGATTGGCATCACTGCATCCATATATCTATTTTATTGGGAAGCAGTGGTACTCATTAGGCTTGTGCAATTCGTTTCGTAACAAATCGAAATTCGTCCGAATTTAGCAACTTTCGGACATTCGGAAGCATTCGAATTTCCGAACAAAGCAATTACGAATAAAACCGAATCCGAAATAAATTAAACCGCAAATAGCGAATGCCCGAATGTCTTCGGCATAATTCGTTATGAAAAAAGTTACGAATGTATGAATCCATACAAAGCACAATAACACTCACTCTGCTCTGCTCTCTGCTTCTCCCTCACCGTGCTGAACTCCCTCTCAAAATGGTGTACAGGGGCGGAGGCTATAGCCGCATGTAAAAAACAAAAGTAAAATACGAGATTTCTAATCCATTCGAAGCACAATAACACTCTGCTCTGCTCTCTGCTTCTCCCTCACCGTGCTGAACCCTCTCAAAATGGTGTACAGGGGCGGAGCCTATAGCCGCATGTAAAAAACGAAAGCAAAATACGAGATTTCGAATCGTTACAAATAACCGCTATGTATTTAGAAAAGTACAAATTCATTCGAAGCACATTAGGCATAATAGGCAGCGTCGTTGTGAGAGAGACACAGAAAATTACGAATCAACTAACCCAAAAAAAGTTACGAAAGTAGGAGTTGTGTCCAGAATCAACGAAAAACAATGTACCCTACCGAAAGTACGAATTATAAATCAACTAAAAATTTTACGAAAAATGTCGCTTGCGAAAATACAAATTAGTCCGAACACGAAAAATCCCGTCTAGCAAAATTACGAATGATTATGAATCAACAGGACCGAAAAGAAACAAACCAAAACTAACCGAATTTTTCCGTTGTGCACAAGAAACGAACCGAAACTAACCAAATTTTTCCGTTGTGCACAAGAAACGAACCGAAACTAAACAAATTTTTCCGTTGTGCACAAGTCTAGTACTCATCCCCTTCCCCTACCCCCTGCCCCCTCCCCCTCCAGCCCCTTCCCATCTCCTAATTTACCCTCCTCCCCCCCCCTTTTTTCTTCACCACTTCATCATTACCATTACTTCCAGTTTAGCATAAATATCGTCTTTTTAATTAGTCTTTCATTACAATTTTTTTCCCCTGGTCTATGTATTCCATACCTTTATTATCCATATATATATACATTTTCAACATTCCCTACTGCATAATCATTGCAACTTCCCTATCTGCCCCTTTTACCATTCCAGTCTCACCTCCAGTTCTGCAATAATATTATCATTTTTTTAACCAGTCATTTATTGCTATTTTCCTAGGTCCATGTATTTTATTTCACATTTTTACCTTCATAATTTTTTAATATTAATAAAAAATTTTACATAATTTTTTATATAGTTTTATATATATATATATATATATATATATATATATATATATATTTTGTATTCCCTATAATATAGTTCTCATCCACTTTACTTCCCCATTTGCACATTCTGCGTTCAACTGCCCAACACTAATCATTGGTATACATTGCGCTTGTTTTTTTCTCAATTTTTTCTCCTTTTTGCTATGATGTTTTTCTCATCCTCCTATTTATGTGGTTTGTAGCGATGTTCCCCATCCAGTATTTTAATTATTTTAATCATTTACATCCATTTAGTAGGTGTCATTTTTAATAACGTCCACTGGCCAAGCCAATACACTCCCCAAAAGGGCCGGACCAACACACTGGCCACCCCCCTTCTCCTCCCTATATATATCACTGGTTCATCCAGTCCCCCATTCACCAGCTTGACAAAGGAGCGCGGCCGTCATACCATTCGCGGCCAGCACGCTCGGAAAAAGCGCCGCACACCCGGTGACGTCATCGCCCTTCGCCTGGATCCCAGCTTGCCCTCCAAGTCTCGCTTTGACGCTCAGTCGATTGCAACAGAGCGCGCACCATCTAGTGGCTCTAGAGGAACATTACTGAGGAGAATACAGCTACAGGCGTTTGGACAGCTTGACTACACTGATGACCCCTGCCTACTGTGACTCATACATGCCTGCTTTTATCATCCCAAATATGAGTTGCCATTACTTTTAACCCTTTGTTGATTAAAAATATCCATACAGTCTGCACCCAGAGGCGCCTCTCTTTCTTGTTTTTTCTGCAGTAATTGGGAACATGGTCTCTGTTCTCCCTGGATGGCTGCCGTGAGTGTGGACCTGCCTCCTTCTCCTCTCTTTCATCCCTTCCCTTGTTGCCCACATGTACTTTGAAGTCAATCAGTGCCTATATCGCCAACTGCACTTTGTATGGACTTCCTTTTTAATACAGACAATGGGCTGTTATGTCTTTGTATGTGCCTAAACTGCATCTTCAGCACTTTGTTGTCTTACACAGATATTACTTGCTTATATATATACTTTTTGCGCCAATTACTTGTATTACTAGTAATTCTTTTCAAATATAGCTTTTCATTCATATAAGCTATAGTGCAGCCTCTATGAATGGAAGAGGAGCTGGGTAGATGGGGCAGGAATAGTTGGCTACTTTTGATGAGTGCTTGTGACAGCTTCCGCAGCTCTATTAACCCCTGGCACACTGGAAGATTACAGTTGTGGGGGTGGAGGGGAAATTGGAGGAGAAAGATTTCTACTAAACCAGGAGCCAGCAGCACAATGGACACATTGCATTGATGGTAAGTAATGCCCCTTTTGCTGATTTTTTTTGTTTAAAAAAACAGGCTGTAGGTATTTATAAGCCTGATCTTGCTGGGTGCCACATCCCATTTATAAAATAGTGTACAGTTGGCTGAGATTAGGAACTTTTTAGGCACTTTCATACAACATATAAAAGTACAAATGTATTAATATAATTTTGTTAAAACCATCAAATGAAATCAGCATCTGATCAGCCACAAGGGTATGTATACAGAGACCATACTCAAATCTACAGGTAACAACCACATATAAGTAGATGAAACCCCAATGAGTTTACATTTTTCATAAAATCTTGATCTAGGGAAATGATTGTAGATCTAAAGTATGAATTCAGAGATATAATAACATCTTCATACAAAATATGAAAGAGCAATAATGGTCATACCAATGTATAATATTTATAACTTGTACATACACTTGTGCAGAGCTTTCCTTGGAGTAAGATACAACTGAATGCTGAAATGTCTCAAAGAACAATGTCCCAAAGGAGTTTTTAATCAATGGAGCAGAAAGGGGCGCTATACGTCCCCATAGGATTGAAGGCCATAAATCATCATTTAGTTAACCAATACAGCATAGCAAATTAAAGGTAATTAATTAAAAATGAAAGGTGCAAAAACTGCCCATGTGATTTACCAAAAAGGCTTGTTCACACTGTTTCTATCCACCATCTATAGTATTCCTCAAAATGGCCACCAGATCAGCCGATGAGACTCTGCTTCTTATATACTACCACTAATAAAGTCTCATTTATATACAGGGCCAATCAAAGCCCTCCAAAATGGCACCAACCCAATCCAGGAACCATGTTACTGTGAGGCAATTAACAGGAAGAAACGTCCTGTTTCTTTGGCTTCATACTGGCTCCATCTTGATGCCAGAAGTGATGTCATCATGACAGGAAGTGACAGGGGGCATAGGTCACAGGAAGTGATGTTTCTTCCTGTTGGTTGCCTCACAGTAACATGGTTCCTTGATTGGTTTGGCACCATTTTGGAGGGCTTTGATTGGCCCATGATATACATGAGACTTTATTAGTGGCAGTATATAAGGAGCAGAACCATATGGGTTAATCTGGTGGCCATTTTGTGCAGTTTTTTACATATATGAATGTTTACGTGATTCATTAATTACTATGAATGTATGCGCTTTATATTGATAGCACAACATTCTTTTTAGTAATATTAATATGTACAATTTCTATGTGGACATTTTGTGAGTGCAGCTGTCACTGAGAAATTTTTATTTTTTACTATTTGGTGACACTTTTTGCACAACGTATTTTTTAGTTTAGTTTACTTCATTTACACTGACTGGCTAGTTGGGCTGCTTCTCCCTCTCAAAGAGTGTTGCTGTGTAGGAGATGGCAAGATATTAAAATCAAGTTAAATGTAGGCACTTACACTGTTTGTATTTAAAAATACATTTAAAGGGGATGTAAAGTCAGATTTTTTTTTTTATCTTATTGCTTTCTATGCATTAAAATAAAAAGCCTTCTGTGTACAGCAGCCCTCCTAATACTTACCTGAGCCCCCTCTCTGTCCAGAAATTTCCACGAGTGTCTCGGCTGTCCAGGACTCTCTCTCTCCTGTTTGGCTGAGACACAGCAGTAGCACCATTGGCTCCTGCTGCTGTCAATCAAAGTCAGTTAGACAATCAGGAGAGATAGCCAATCAGTTAGCCAAACGAGACTTTACAATCACTTTAACAACGTATTAAAGTGGTTGTAAACCCACTTTAACTTGCACCTACAGGTAAGCCTAGATTAAGGCTTACCTGTAGGTGCAAGAAATATCTCCTAAACCTACATGGTTTAGGAGATATTTACTAAAAATGACAGGCTCCGCAGCGATGGATGCGGCTGAAGAGGGAGACGAGGACGGCTTCGGGGGCCCCGATCTAAGGTAAGTGATGCATAATGAGCTATTATGCTAGTCATATTAGCTCATTATGCCTTTCTCTTACAGGTCGTTTAAAAAAAAAAAATGTTTAAAAGGGTTTACAATCACTTTAAGCATTATAGTAAAACTCTCATTTGTCCCTCGTTTGGAGGTGCTGTCTCTCCCTCTATTCTCTGTGCGACCTTAGTTGTCCCTCTTTTAGTCTGATGTGTACATCTCTATACAACCTGTACTATTTTACGATCAAATGTGTTATTCTGCACTAAACATTTTGCCCAAATTCTATAATCCTATCTGGATGAAAATAATATTTCCTCTGCCATTCTCAAGCCAAATTCTCCTGGGTGTTGATGATAAGCAGAGACATCAATGCTCCAAAAACTGGAGGATAAGACAGAACCAACACAATTGGAGGATAGGACAGAACCAACACACACCCCTGGCATCACTGTAACTCAGGATTATTGCATGGATAGCTACAAAAGCAGTCCCTGTCTACCAGGCAGGGACTGTTATTGTGGCTATCTATGCAATAAACCTGGATTGCAGTGACGTCACTGGTGTGAATCGGTTTTCTCTTTTTTCTTTTTCTAGTATAATACTATATTAGTTATTTTGAAAAGTCAATATAAATGGAAAATAAAGGTAAAAAAAAAAAAGTGCTTGTGTGGTTTAACTAATCATTTTCTGCATATTAGAACTTTGTGGTTTGTGTAACAGGAGCCTTAGCAGGGACGTGTCCTTTGACTACATACTGTGCGCTAAAGGCAGGGCCGGTGCAAGGAATTTTGTCTACTTAGGCGAAGATGCATTTTAGTGCCCCCCCTCCAACCATTCTCCTACCACCCCCTACCCAGGGCCGGACTGGCCTACCGGGATACCGGGAGATTTCCCGGTAGGCTGCCTGCCCTGGGGCCGCTTTGGGATAAGCTGTGGCTGCAGCGCAGCGCTCCGCTCCCTCCTCCTCCTTCCCCTCCACTACATGATGTCACACACAATCAGCGGGCATCTCCCACTGTGTGTCATGGTCCGGAGCTCAGTGTGAAAACTGCACTGTGAGAAAAGTCCCGCCCTCCTCCTAGACCAGCTCGATTCATCCATCCAGGGCTGGCGCACCTGCAGGAGTGTGTATCGGAGGTGGATAGGGATTGTCTGCTGCCGAGGATTGTGCAGGGGCGTGGGGAGGGAACTATTGCATGCAGTACATGGACAGATCCCTCCCCCAGCTCCCCCAGCTGCAGAGCTGTTCGGCGGCTCAGGGCTCTGATGCTCAGGAGCTGGCCCGCCTCCTTCATTGACATTGGTCGGGACTCATGAGGGGGTGTGACCAGGCAAGGGGTGACCCTGCCTATCACTGGGGGACGGAGCGGTCGGCCTCAGGGATGATCGCACGGTCCTTCTAGGTAGAGCAACATGGAAGTACCAAAAAAAAGGCTCTAAAAAATGCTGTTTTATTTTTTATGTAGCTACTGGACTGAGAGAAAGTGGGTTGAATACTGCTCTGCTCGATTTCTTACACTCAGGACAGTGCTACAGGAAAAAACAGATACCATCTTGAGCTTTGTCAACTTCATTACATCAGTAAAAAAGTTCTGTTAGCTGACAAAGATCAAGATGGTATTTGGTTTTTCCTGTAGCACTGTCCTCTCTGTAAGTTTTCAACCCAATTTCTCCCAGTCCTCTGCCTGCTGTCTCAAGTCCTCTGTCACCCAGTCCCCTGCTGTGACCAAGTCCTCTGTCACCCAGTCCCCTGCTGTCACCAAGTCCTCTGTCACCCAGTCCCCTGCTGTCGCCAAGTCCCCTGCTGTCGCCCAGTCCCCTGCTGTCGCCCAGTCCCCTGCTGTCGCCCAGTCCCCTGCTGTCGCCCAGTCCTCTTGCTGTCGCCCAGTCCCCCTGCTGTCGCCCAGTCCCCCTGCTGTCGCCCAGTCCCCTGCTGTCGCCCAGTCCCCCTGCAGTCACCAAGTCCCCCTGCAGTCACCAAGTCCCCCTGCTGTTGCCCAGTCCCCCTGCTGTCCCCCTGCTGTCACCCAGTCCCCCTGCTGTCAGCCAGTCCCTCTGCTGTCAGCCAGTCCCCCTGCTGTCGCCCAGCCCCCAGATGTCGCCCAGCCCCCAGATGTCGCCCAGTCCTCTGCCCTGTTGTCACCCAGGCCTCTGCCAGAAGAGGGTTCTATTTCTTACCTATCCCCCTCCTCCTGTCAGCAGTGGGGAGAGCGGCTGTGTCTCTGGAGAGGAACTGGTGGCAAGTGACATGCTGAATCTGGTGACGGGATGGGTGGCAAGTGACATGCTGATCTGGCGACGAGACTGTGGCAAGTGACATGCTAAATCTGGTGGCAAGGGACAGGTGGCAAGTGACATGCTGAATCTGGTGACTGTCAGAAAAGGGTACTCACCGAGGCCGAGATGCAGAGAGCGGCTCACTTTTGCGACTAAGCGCACCCCACCCCCTGGAGATGGGACAGAGGGTGGATGGCACAAAGAGGCACCAGCTACCGATAGGCTGAGCAGGACTTGCAAGAAGATCTCAGAAGACAGGTGCATGAACTGGTGGAGAACACAACTCAGCTGGTATGGTGGTGCAAAAGTCCAGGACAGGCCGAGGGTCAAACACCCAAAAGGAGGAAAGTCCAAAGGCAAGCAGAGGGTCAAGTACTGGAGACTGGAGCTAATCCGGGTCACAGGCTGGAAGGTCAGGTGCAGGAGGCTGGCGTCAAAGTCCGGATCACAAGCAGGGGGTCAAACACAGGAGATAGCAGCGAACTCCAATAAGCAAAGCCAAGGGTCAGGTAAGGAGAGATCAGAGTAGTCCAAAGGCAATCCGGGTCACAGCAGTAAATCAGGCAGGCAGGAAACAGGAACTCAAAATCACAGGAAGCTGAAGACAAAACAGCAATTTGCTTGGAGATTTTCTCAGCTTATATAGGCAGCCAGGATGTCATGTGACATGCTGAATCAGATTGAGGCTGTTTACTTCCTGACAGGCAGCCAGGATGTCATGTGACACGCTGAACAGATAGAAGCTGTTTATTTCCCTGACAGTGACAAGGCACGCTGAATCTGGTGACAAGGGACCGGTGGCAAGAGACATGCTGATTCTGTAAAGTGATTCAGCGCCACTAGAGATTAATAGACATGTGCAATTCGTTTCGTTCCGAATTCGTTTTTTAACGAATTTCGACAAATTCGTTAGTTCGGAAATATCCGAATTAACGAAAACTCATTTAACGAATTTTAACGAATATTCGTAAATTCAAATTTACGAATGTACGAATTTACGAATATACGAATTTACCAATGTACGAATATACGAATTTACCAATGCACGAATTTACGAATGTACAACTATCCGGAAATTCGTAAATTTGAATTTACGAATATTCATACATTCGGAAATTTGTACATTCGTACAATCGTAAATTAGTAAATTCGGAAATCTGAAATAATAATTAACTAATAACTTAACTATTACTAACTATTCAATTATAGGTATTGTAATTTCCTTTCAAATTTGGCTGTTAGTGAACTTAACGAAGTTACGAATTGTTTTCTGACATAATGAATGCCGTATCTAAACGAATGGAACGTAATGAATTAATAATAATAATAAATAACAATAATAATAATAAAAACGTTTTATTATTATTATTATTAATTTGTTCCGTTCCATTTGTTTAGATGCGGCATTTGTTATTTCAGGTTATGCGTAACTTCAGATAAATTTGTATTCGTTACGTTCGCTAACAGCCAAATTTGAAAGGAAATTGCAATACCTATAATTTAATAGTTATTTTTTCAGATTTTCAAATTTTCGGGTTTTCGAAAATATCGAATTTCCGAAATTACGAATGTATAAATTTACGAATGTATAAATTTACGAATGTATACATTTACGAATGTACGAATTTACGAATGTATAAATTTACGAATGTATACATTTACGAATGTACGAATTTACGAATGTACAAATTTACGAATGTACAAATTTACGAATGTACAAATTTACGAATTTACGAATTGCGATCATAACGAATGACCCGAAAAACGAAAAAAAAAAAAAACGAATGAAACGAAAACGAAAACTAACGAATTTTTTGGCAGTGCACATGTCTAGAGATTAATAACAGCGACGTTTTAAAATAATTATGATATATATTAAGCTGCTCCCCTGCGGATGGAGTGAATTACTCCTGTCTGAATAAATGGTATAAAAAGGGGGCGCTATTAGTACTTGGTAAATTAACTACGTGCTACCATAACTTAAATTAACAAGAAAAATTGAGTGGATATAGTATACGACACAAACATATAATAATGAATATGACCAAAAAATTGCGATTAAACAATCAACTATATAACATTGTTATAAATAAATAAAATAAATAAATAAATAAATGTGAGTCCCAATCGCGATATCTAGCGTGCTGCCATACAAAGAAATTATAACAATCAATCAGAAAAAATAAAGTCCCCTTTAAGTGCTGATAACTGTTCAAACAAGTTTTTCTCCGAATCCAACCAGTGAAGTCACCTTCTACAAATAAAATTTGTGCTGTGCTGTGATTCTTCCTTATTAAGAGTGAAAATGATATTCCTTCACCAAATCTTCACTGAAGACATACACCCAAAGTGCACAAGTAATAGATTGTGCTTACCAAATGAAGTAGACCTCTTTAATTAAAAAGATGGTCACAAACAGCTCCACCCAGCTCCACTGCAGCGAACGACGGCTTCGATGCACGCCGTCTGCGGAGATCTACGAGTCGTTCTTTATACACTCTATGCCTGCAGCCCCAGTGCCGGGATGGGCACTTTTTAATGTAAGAGGCCATCCAGGCCATATGTTTTATATATCATTTTAAATTGTTTTTTTATAATAAATTTGCGGGTTGCACTATGGAGTTCTCCTGTTTGTGTTTCATATATCCCGCCTGAGACCGAGGAAGGAGATTCTATTATTCACCAGTATTTGTCCATATGTGTGCAGGCACAATCCTGCTTAAGCTGTTTGTGACCATCTTTTTAATTAAAGAGGTCTACTTAATTTGGTAAGCGCAATCTATTACTTGTGCACTTTGGGTGTATGTCTTCAGTGAAGATTTGGTGAAGGAATATCATTTTCACTCTTAATAAGGAAGAATCACAGCACAGCACAAATTTTATTTGTAGAAGGTGTCTTCACTGGTTGGATTCGGAGAAAATTTTGTTTGAACAGTTATCAGCACTTAAAGGGGACTTTATTTTTTCTGATTGATTGTTATAATTTCTTTGCATGGCAGCACGCTAGATATCACTATTGGGACTCACATTTATTTATTTATTTATTTTATTTATTTATAACAATGTTATATAGTTGATTGCTTAATCGCTATTTTTTGGTCATATTCATTATTATATGTTTGTGTCGTATACTATATCCACTCAATTTTTCTTGTTAATTTAAATTATGGTAGCACGTAGTTAATTTACCAAGAGACATGCTGAATCTGGTGACAAGGGACTGGTGGCAAGTGACACGCTGTAAAGTAGAAATATTGTACTTTCATTCTTGAGAGTAGGTGCGTAAATTGGGGCAAGCTTGTAGGGGCGCCATAGCATTACTTTGCCCAGGGGCCCATGATGCTCTTAAGATGGCTCTGGTGCTGCCAGGCCAATCTGAGGGGGGGGGTCATTGATGTAAGGGGGGAGTGAATACAATAATGTAAGTGGCCACTGATATAAAGGTTTTCCCCTTATATCAGTACCCCACCCCCCTTACCTTAGTGTATTCTTTCTGCGGAAGGTCGTCTCTGGTCATCAGAGTCCCCCCACATTCCCAGAGTCCCAGGTGTGCCCCTTGATGATTGCTCCACTTTTACCACTTTTGACTGTAATTTGCTGATACAGTGGAACCTCGGATTACGAGTAACGCGGTTAACGAGCGTTTCGAATTCGAGCACTGTATTTTTTTTAAAATCCGGATTCGGTTTGTGAGTGTTGCCTCACAAAACGAGCAGGATTCAAGCCAAAGTGGTGTGCAATACCACCTTTGGCCTGAGGTGGGGGGCACCGTAGCCAAACAGAACCGAACGGGGCCGATCAGAACCGTTCGGAAATGCTCCGAAAATCTCGGAAATACTCTGTTCCCGAGCCTTTCTGAGATTTTCAGAATTTAGCCGAGGTGTCCTCGGGCCTTTCCGAGTGTCTCCAATGCTCTCCGGCGCCCCCACCTCTGGCCACATGCGGTATTGCATGCCATTGAAGTCAATGCGGAACAAATTATTTTTGTTTCCATTGACTTTAATGGGGAAACTCGCTTTGATATGCAAGTACTTTGGATTACGAGCATTCTCCTCGAACGAATTATGCTCATAATCCAAGGTTTCACTGTAATATATATATATATATATATAAATATGTAAAGTGACTAAATCGCTGGTGTAAATATTTAAATAACCACAAATAGATGATAAACAAATGATAAAAGCTGCATCCAAAAAATGTGCTCTGACACTGTGATAAAGTGAATAAAATGTGTGTAGTTGCGCTAAAATCAACCTACTATTTATAAAAACGATCATAAAAATGCAAACAGTGAAAATAAAATAGTGTGATAAAATCCAATAATCATAAACAAATTCAATAATTCAAGATGTGTGAACAGTTCAATTCAGGAAAAATATATAGAGGAAACGTCCATAAGGTGTGTATGGGCTTGCCTGATTAATATGCATTATCTGCAAATGATTCCCTGCTGTTAGTATGCCATCCTAATTCACAGACATGCAGGTGAAGGTTTCATATGGATTCCTATTTCAGTAATGCTCTGTGCAGCGTAACTCTCAAAAGGAACCAGAAACAGTAAACCATAGCGCAATATGCTGTTTTTATATTGTGAATTGCGATAAGTGCCAAATAACTCACATTTGATCAGTAGGACAAGCGCTTTGTACGATCAGATACACTCTAGAGCTCTCTCAGTCTCCTGGGTTTGTCACTAGGCTCCTCCCCTACGCGTTACGTCACCGGACTTTACCAAGGGTTGCCTCGCGACGAGCGAGTTATGCTTATAAGTCCGGCCAGCGCGTCAGGTTGCCATAGTGACGTCGGGAGTAAGTGGTATCATCATGCCGAAGCGCACAATATAATCAATTTATTACAACAACATGATCACAGACATAGAAAGACATGATTAAAAGTGGACATTGTCATAAAAATAGTAATCAGTATAAAAGGACATCACTCTGCATGAATACTACAGGCCTGATGGGTGACTTCCGTATTCTAATACATACTAACACTAGATAATAGTAGGGGCTCCATCTAGTGTTCACAATTCAGATTACCTAAATAATGGTTCCCCATTTAACCATATGTAAAATTACATTAAAAAGATAAAAAGTCAAAATCAATGTTTAACCCATTAGGGGGCGAGCGTCCCCATTTCATATATCCATCTAGACTCACATTTACTGAGTTCTCTGACTTTGTGGCTGCCCCTCCAATAGGGTTTATATTTTGCTATTGCCCAAAATTTAAGATGTCTAGGGTCTTTATTATGGTAGGAAGCAAAATGATGGGACACATTGTGTTTGGGGAAACCGTTTTTGATATTTTGTACGTGTTCACGTATACGTTCCCACATAGGCCTTTTGGTCCTCCCTATATACTGCATGGAGCAGGAACACTGCAATACATAGACCACACCCTCAGTCATACACGAGATGAAATCTTTGATATCACACTCTTTATGTTTGTGGGTAGATAAAAACTTGGAGCATTTTTGGCCATTTAAATTGGTATTTTTATATGCATAACACCTCCTAAACGGGAAAAATCTCTTTCCCTGGTAGAAGGTGAAACCATTAGAATTTTTTGGGGGGTCCGACACATTTTTTGCTACAATGTCTCTTAGGGTGGGTGCCCTCCTATAGATAAAATTTAGGTTTTTGAGGTAAAATGGTGTGCAATTGAGTATCAGCTGTTAAAAGAGACCAGTGCTTGCAAATAATATTTTCTACTTGTCGGTGCTGAACACTAAAATTCATAATTAAGGGGACTTGTTGAGATGGTACCGATTTCTTCTCTTTATCCAATATTAGTTGGTCCCGAGGGATTTGGTGTACTTCCCGGATCTTCTCCTTTATGAAAGTTTCATTGTATCCTTTGTGTATAAACTTTTTCCCTGTATAGTTTGCTTGTTCCAAATATACATCCTCTTTGGTGCAGTTCCTTCTGAGCCGTATCAATTGCCCTTTCGGGATGTTCACAAGCCATGGGTCATAATGGCAGCTGTCTACTGGTATGTAACTGTTCCTGTCAACAAGCTTAAAGAAGGTTTTAGTAATTAATTTGTTTTCTTCCTGTTGGATTTCTAAGTCCAGGAAGTGGATGGCTTTATCACTAATTTCATACGATAATTTGATATTTTTTTGATTATTGTTCAATCTTTCAAATAACTCAATTACCGTATATACTCGAGTATATGCCGAGTTTTTCAACACTTTTTTTGGGCTGAAAATGACCCCCTTGGCTTATACTCGAGTCAGTGTACCAGAGTCCATTGCCGCATGACCTCACCGTGCCCATTGCACAATCCGATCTGTGTACCCGAGTCCGTGACATATTCGGACGGCAGCCGTGCAGTGTTAAAAACTTGCGCTCCTCCTTGTGCTGTTCCGTGATAGGCGGAACACTCGGTTTCCCAGCAAACTCTGTGTTCAGTGTTATGCCTATCACGATTGCCCTCTCGTCCATGATAGACGAGAGGGCGATCGTGATAGGCGGAACACTGAACAGTGTTTTCTGGGAAACCGAGTGTTCCGCCTATCACGGAACAGCAAAAGGAGGAGCGCAAGTTTTTAACACTGCACGGCCGCCGTCCGAATATGTCACGGACTCGGGTACACAGATCGGATTCTGCAATGGGCACGGTGAGGTCAGGCTGCAAATTACCATGGTGAGAGGATGGTCAAGTTGAAGAGCTGCAATGGACACAGTGAGGTCAGGCTGCAATTGGGCACAGTGAGGTCATGCTGAAAATGGGCACAGTGAGGTTAGGCTGCAAATGGGCACAGTGAGGTCAGGCTGCAAATGGGCACAGTGAGGCTGCAAATGGGCATTGTTGACCCTCTTTTCCGCTTACAATAGCTTCTGCGTTCTCACCCTAGGCTTAGGCTCCATGTACACAGAAGCTGATAAACTGCAGTTTATTGGCGTTTTGGAGTTTTTTTAAAAAGCCCATTAACTGCACTCTATGTTAGCCTATGTGTTAATGTACACATAACGTTTTTTAGCTTTAATGAGCAGTGGAGTTAATTGGCTTTTTTCTGAACGCAAGAAATTTGCGTTCAAAGTGCAGTTTTTCGGCAGCAAAAAACGCAAAACGCCGAAAAACGCTCATAAACGCTCATAAACGCTCAAACGCTGGCCGCGAGTGTTTTTTTTAGCGTTTTTTAGTCCATTGAAAAAAAGAAAAAACGCTACACTGAAAAACGCTAATAAAAGCTAGTAAAAAAACGCTGATAAAAGCTAGCTTTTTCTGCTGCTTTAAAAACGACTGTTTTTTGAGCTTCTGTGTACATGGAGCCTTATACTCGAGTCAATAAGTTTTCCCAGTTTTTTGTGGTAAAATTAGGTGCTTTGGCTTATACTCGGGTCGGCTTATACTCGAGTATATACGGTAGGCTGTTTTCATCACATTTCCAGATAATAATACAGTCGTCTATAAACCTTCTATATAGGATTAACTCTTCGGGGGTGTTGGAAAAAATGGCCTGCTCTTCCCATTTGGCCATAAATATATTCGAAACACTTGGTGCATACTTTGCACCCATCCCTATCCCATTTAGCTGCCTGTAATACTCGGAATTGTGCCAGAAATAGTTATGCTGCATCCCAAAAGCCAAACATCTCAGAATATTTTTTTTCTGTTTGGAAATAATACTACTAAATGTATCCAAGGCCCATCTAGAAGCTTGTATAGCATCTTCATGTTCAATTATCGTATATAGTGATGACACATCTGCCGTTGCAATAAAATATTTTTCCTGTGCTATCATATCTATCTGAATCAGATGCTTCGTGTCCCGTAAGTAGGCACATGTTTGTATCACCAAAGGTTGCATGTATTGGTCAATATATTCACCCAATCTCGAATTTATGGATTGAATCCCATTTATTATTGGCCTTCCTGGTGGGTGAATAAGATCCTTGTGCACCTTGGGAACTGTATATATAATCGGTACTCTGCATATATCAGGTATATATTTTTCCTCCTTTTTTGTTAAGATGTTTTTGGAACTGCCCCTTAATATTAATTCAGATAATTCATCCTTATAATCTCTTGTGGGATTACCTTTCAATTTTATGTAAGTGTTTGTATCACTTAGCTGGTCCAATAACTCCTTGTTATAATATTCTTTGGACAATACCATAATTGCACCCCCTTTGTCAGCGGGTCTAATAATAACTTGTTTGTTGGACTCCAATTTCTTTTATACCCCTTCTTATTTCTTGTGGGTCACTTATTCTTAATTTTCTATTTTTCTAAATCCTGTGTGACCATTTTGTTAAAAACCTTTATGTGTACATTGTTGTGAACTTGAGGGTTGAAAAGTGATTTATTTCTCAAATGACTGTGTATCACTCTTCCAGGTGTGTCGGATGTCACTTTTGGAATATTATTTAGCATGTACTTTTTTATGTTTAATCTTCGCGTATACTTTTGTATGTCCACATACATTTAAAATTTGTTTAAGTTTCGTTTAGGAGCATATTTTAAACCTTTATCCAGAGTTAACATTTCGGTTCTAGTTAGATCTACCCCACTTAGGTTGTAGATCCCTTCCCCAACTATTCTCTTTTTCTTTTGGATCTTGAATCCTTCTCGACATCTCCTCTTGTGTTTGGACTTCTTGCACTTGTTAATTTTTCGTATCGAGGCGGAGTTCTCTCGCTCCGGCGATGATCTAAAAAAGACTGTGACTGATCCTCATCTCTATGGTCCCTCAAATCTTCATATCTGTTATGGGTGGGTACTGGGCTTCTTCTATACTCATACTGATAATGATCTTGATACCCATGATTGCCTTGTTGGTAATATTGCTGATTTTGGTACTGTGGGGGGGTCCCTCGTATCTCTTCTATATATATCTCCCTAGCCTTATGTGCTTTCGTATCTGTCTTATCTTTATATAATACACTCTTCAAATGTGCTTTAAAATGCATGGTTTTCCCTTTTATGAACAAGAAAATAATGACGTTATGCTGTCGGGCTGGTATATTAATGCTATGGGGCTGGTATGAAATGTTTTCCAAGGCTGGTTTTTACTCCCAGTCCGGCCCTGCCCCTACCCTCCACAATACAAACCCCCACGGCCAATACAGTACAGTGTCATTAGGGTACAGACCGGTCTTGTACACTGACACCGTACTGTACATTATATACAGACCAGTCTGTACCCTGCTGACACTGTACTATACATCATATACAGACCAGTATATATATATATATATATATATATTGTGACAGCAGGAAGGTAAAGTCACCTGGTTGCATCCAGGGGGGTAGATATATTTCGCCCAGATTCAGGCTTTACGCCGACTTATACAACTAGGTGGAGAGTTGTATAAGGCTAGTGGGCTCATGGATGACTCATACCTCTAGGGAGAGTGTGGGGCGTCGTGCAGACAGAGATGAGGAGACCAGCTGAACCTTGTCAGCTCATTTAGGCCTCTATAAGAACTCCCAGATTCATTAGGTGTTAGCTCATGCCTGGAACCAGACCTGTGTGGACTGTCTAGGGAGAGTGAACCCCTGTGCGGTGAGGCAAAGCCTGTGTGGCTATTTGTTTGGACTTTTACTAAACCAGGGACTTAGGGACTAGGACAGCACTAGGCTGATCCCAGTTGTTAGTTAGGAAACCTGTATGTTTAGTCAGAGGTCAACTTGACCAGGATTTATTTTGGTTATGTTTCTTTTGCTTTGCTGTGTTTTGTCACTGTAAATAGAAAATAAACCGCACCTTTTTTTGACTTTGAAAACCACAACCTCCGTTTGCTGGGCCTGTTTTGTGTGGGGAGCCCATCCCGGGGGTCACACACACCCGCTGCCGAGCTAACCCCCTCACAGTTGGTGGAGAATGCAGGCAGTTTTTTTTAAGCCAGCATGGAGGAGATACTGAAGCAGCTGGCTCTAGCAAATGCCAATCAACAGCAGACAAATGCAGGTTTGCAAAGGAGCCTTGCAGCCCAGCAGCAGACAAACGCAACTTTGCAACAGAGTCTGGAGGCTCAGCAATGAGCCCAGCAGCAATCTGAGGCCCGCTTCATAGACCTGTTGCAGAAGCAAGAGCAGAGACTACAACAACAGATGGAAGCAGTAATGCAGCAACGTCCGCAGACCAGTGAGGAAAGCCGTCCCACTAATACCGCGTCCTTTGGGGTGAGTCGTTTATTGACAAAAATGACTGGAGAGGATGATCCAGAGGTATTTTTGACCACATTTGAAAGGACCGCTGAAAGAGAAAAGTGGCCTGAGGAGCAGTGGGCGGGACTGGTGGCTCCTCTGTTAACTGGTGAATCGCAGAAAGCTTACTATGACCTAGAGCCTAACCAAGCAAAAGACTATGTGATGCTAAAAGCTGAAATATTGGCAAGGCTGGGTGTCACCCAGGCTGTCCGGGCTCAGCGTGTGCATAACTGGACTTTCCAGCTTGGAAAACCCCCCAGGTCTCAAATGTATGATCTCATTCACCTGAGCAGAAAGTGGCTACAGCCAGAGACTTTGTCCGCACCAAAGATTGTGGAACGTGTTGTAATGGATCGGTTTTTGAGAGCTCTTCCTACTGCCATCCAAAAGTGGGTAAGCCATGGAGACCCAGAGACGGCCGATGGTCTTGTGGATCGTGTGGAGAAATACTTGGCTACAGAGAACCTGACGGCCTCTTCCAGAGACACTCGGACTTTCCACCCTAAGACCAGACCATCCCCAGGGGCGGATAAGAGGATTCCAAGGGGTGAGGGTGGAGAGAGTGAGAGGGTGGGAGCTCTACCCCAAGTTTGGCGAGAACAGCCTGGGAAATCAGCGGCTCAAGAGGCGGCAAGAAGGATCGTTTGCTACCGCTGCCGGCAAGCGGGACATATTGCAGCCAATTGCCCGGTTGTGGAGGAACCCATGCAGTGTGACTTTCTGACGGGCAGACGTCAGTCGCTGTGTGCGACAGTCGCATGCACTGCCATTCGAGGAACTGAGAAACATTTATGCAAAATGTGTGTTAATGGTAGAAATGTTGTGGTATTGCTGGATTCAGGTAGCCTTGTGACCCTGATAAAGGCTGAGTTAGTTAAAACAGAGGTCTCTGGGAATAGCAAGGTAGCTGTTATTTGTGTGCATGGGGACACCCGAGAGTATCCAGTGACTACAGTGTGTTTCGAGACCCCCAAAGGTACCCTCTCTCATCCAGTGGGCTTAGTATCTCAGTTACCGCATGACGCCATTGTGGGAAGGGATTTTCCGAAGTTCTGGGAACTGTGGGATGATCCTGAGCCCCTCACTGGTGCCCCTATGTACCAGGAATGTGATAGCCAGAACTCCCCTGAGAGTGGTGAGGACTCTCCGGAATTTCCCTTATCAGTATTGGCAGGGGAGACTCAAGAAACTGGAGAGGAGCCCACCTCCTCAGACGAAAACCTACCGTCTGTGGAGTTTTCTGATCTTGAGGTTCACAGGGAAAACTTTGCCACAGAACAGTTGAAAGACCCCGCCCTAATAAAGGCACGGGAAAACGTAGTGAAAATAGATGGTGAGTTAGTGAACCCAGATAATACCTGCACTTACCCATACTTCAGCGTAGAGAAGGACCTACTGTATCGGGTGGCAAAAAGGGCAGAAGAAACCGTTGAGCAGCTTGTGGTGCCCAAACCTTACAGGAAGTTGGTGTTGGAGTTGGCCCATGGGCACATTCTTGGAGGTCATCTGGGGACAGAGAAAAGCCGAGAGAGGGTATTACAGAGATTCTATTGGCCGGGGGTGATGAAGGACGTAGAAAATTATTGTTCCTCCTGCCCTGTGTGTCAGAGGTTGGCCCCGATGCCACATTTCCGTAGCCCGCTGGTCCCTCTACCCATCATTGAGGTCCCGTTTGAGAGGATCGCCATGGATTTGGTAGGTCCTATAATCAAGTCCGCTAGGGGACACCAGTACATATTAGTTATAATGGACTATGCCACCCGTTATCCAGAAGCGATCCCTCTCCGAAATACCTCGGCCAAAACCATAGCCAAAGAGCTATCTCTTGTTTTTAGCCGGGTGGGTATTTGTAAAGAACTGCTTACGGACCAAGGTACACCCTTTATGTCCCGGGTTATGAAAGAGCTGTGTAAATTGTTCAAAGTGACGCAATTGCGTACGTCTGTGTATCACCCCCAAACCGATGGGCTGGTTGAAAGATTCAACAAAACCCTAAAACAAATGTTGAAGAAAGTGGTGGATAGAGATGGAAAGGATTGGGACTGTTTACTTCCTTATTTGATGTTTGCTATTAGGGAGGTGCCCCAATCCTCTACGGGATTCTCCCCCTTTGAGTTACTGTATGGGAGACACCCAAGAGGGCTGTTGGATATTGCCAAGGAAACTTGGGAAAGTGAGAGTTCTCCCCACAGGAGTGTGATTGAGCATGTCGCCCTGATGCAAGATCGAATTGCACAGGTAATGCCCATCGTGAAGGAACATTTGGCCCAAGCGCAGTTGGCACAGCAGAGAGTGTACAACCGTGGAGCCAAGACCCGTACCTTTTCCCCGGGGGATAGGATATTGGTACTTGTCCCTACGGTTGAAAGTAAATTCCTTGCCAAATGGCAAGGCCCCTACGAGATAATGGAAAAAGTGAGCGAAGTGAATTACAAGGTCAGACAACCAGGAAGGCGAAAGCCCGAACAGATCTATCACGTTAATCTGTTGAAAGCCTGGAGGGATAGAGAGTCCCTAGTCGCAGACACTTGGTCACCAGCTCAAACTGGTTGCGTGATTCCTGAGGTTGGAATAGCAGCCACCTTGTCACAACCCCAACAACAGGAGGTTAAGGAGTTTGTGCTTCGCAACAAGGAGGTATTCTCTGAGCTGCCGGGACAAACATCTGGGGTAGAGCATGACATCATTACCCCGCCCGGTGAAAGGGTGAAGTTAAAACCCTATCGGATCCCAGAGGCTCGACGGGAGGCAATACGGGAGGAAGTACAGAAAATGCTGAACTTAGGGGTGATAGAGGAGTCCCAAAGTGATTGGTCTAGTCCCATCGTGTTGGTGCCTAAACCGGATGGGAGCTGGCGATTTTGTAACGATTTTCGTCAGTTGAACAAAGTTACAAAATTTGACACCTACCCCATGCCACGTATAGATGAGTTGATCGACCGGCTGGGAACAGCCCGATACATGACGACTCTTGACCTCACAAAAGGGTATTGGCAAATCCCCCTGGCCAAGTCGGCCAAAGAGAAAACCGCATTTGTAACCCCAGACGGGGCGTTCCAATATAAAAGAATGCCGTTCGGGTTACAGAATGCGCCGGCCACATTCCAGCGGAAAATGGACCAGATGCTGAGGCCCCATCGGAAGTATGCTGCGGCTTACCTGGATGACGTAATTGTCCATAGCACAGATTGGGCCTCACATCTGCCAAAAGTGCAAGCAGTCCTGGACTCTGTTCGGGAAGCGGGGTTTACGGCTAACCCCAAGAAGTGTACCATTGGGCAGGAGGAGGCCAAATATCTTGGGTACACCATTGGGAGGGGAGTAATAAAACCCCAACTCAACAAAGTCGAGGCCATCCAGAGTTGGCCACGTCCCAACAGCAAGAAGCAGGTACGAGCCTTTCTGGGAATCGCTGGGTATTATCGGCGATTCATTCCCCACTTTGCTTCTAAGGCTGTGCCCCTAACCAACCTGACGAAGGGGAAAGGGTCGGTCATGATTAAATGGACCCCCGAGGCTGAGGCAGCATTCCAATTCTTGAAACAAGCCTTATGTAGCCAGCCAGTGTTGTACTCACCCGACTTCTCTAAAGACTTTGTCGTACAAAGTGATGCGTCAGATGTGGGGTTAGGAGCAGTATTGTCCCAGGTCTGGAACGGGGAAGAGCACCCAGTCATTTACCTCAGCAGGAAGTTGAAGTCCCATGAGGTAAATTACGCCACCGTTGAAAAGGAGTGTTTAGCGGTGAAGTGGGCTCTAGATTCCCTTCGGTACTACCTGCTAGGTAGGCACTTTGAAATGGTTACGGATCACGCTCCGTTAAAGTGGATGGCTCAAAACAAGGAAACAAATAGAAGAGTGAATAGGTGGTTCCTGGCCCTCCAGGAATTCAACTTCACAGTAAAGCATCGCCCTGGCGTTCAAATGGGGAATGTGGATGCTTTGTCTCGAGTACATGAATGCCTGATTGCTGGTGTTCCAACCCCGAGGTTAAAACAAGAGGGGGGGGGGTATGTGACAGCAGGAAGGTAAAGTCACCTGGTTGCATCCAGGGGGGTAGATATATTTCGCCCAGATTCAGGCTTTACGCCGACTTATACAACTAGGTGGAGAGTTGTATAAGGCTAGTGGGCTCATGGATGACTCATACCTCTAGGGAGAGTGTGGGGCGTCGTGCAGACAGAGATGAGGAGACCAGCTGAACCTTGTCAGCTCATTTAGGCCTCTATAAGAACTCCCAGATTCATTAGGTGTTAGCTCATGCCTGGAACCAGACCTGTGTGGACTGTCTAGGGAGAGTGAACCCCTGTGCGGTGAGGCAAAGCCTGTGTGGCTATTTGTTTGGACTTTTACTAAACCAGGGACTTAGGGACTAGGACAGCACTAGGCTGATCCCAGTTGTTAGTTAGGAAACCTGTATGTTTAGTCAGAGGTCAACTTGACCAGGATTTATTTTGGTTATGTTTCTTTTGCTTTGCTGTGTTTTGTCACTGTAAATAGAAAATAAACCGCACCTTTTTTTGACTTTGAAAACCACAACCTCCGTTTGCTGGGCCTGTTTTGTGTGGGGAGCCCATCCCGGGGGTCACACACACCCGCTGCCGAGCTAACCCCCTCACAATATATATATATATATACAGTGGGAAGAACAAGTATTTGATACACTGCTGATTTTGCAGGTTTTCCTACTTACAAAGCATGTAGAGGTCTGTAATTTTTATCATAGGTACTCTTCAACTTTGAGAGACAGAATCTAAAACAAAAATCCAGAAAATCACATTGTATGATTTTTAAAGGGTTTGTAAAGAAAAAAGAAAAAATAACAAACATGTTATACTTACCTCCACTGTGCAGCTCATTTTGCACAGAGTGGCCCCGATCCTGGTCTTCTGGGGTCCCTCCCCACAATCACTCACCACCTATATGCGAGCGAGCGAGCATGGTGGTGAGTGATTGCGGGCGCGCTCCAGTGATTCAGCCAGCGGCTTTTGCTGCTCACTGTATCACTCGGCCCTGCCCCCCGGCGTGCCGCGTCATTGGATGTGATTGACAGCAGCACCAGCCAATGGCTGCGCTGCTTTCAATCCATCCACTGTAGCCAATCAACGGCCAGGCTGAATGGCGAGGAGGATGTCGGGGCCGAGCGCAAGACTTTCAAGGGCTCAGGTAAGTAAAACGGGGGCTCGGAGGGGGGCGGTATTGTCGGATGTTTTTTCACCTTAATGCATAGGATGCATTAAGGTGAATTTTTTTTTCCTTTACAACCCCTTTAAGTAATAATCTGCATTTTTATTGCATGACATAAGTATTTGATACTTTAGAAAAGCAGAACTTAATATTTGGTACATAAATCTTTGTTTGCAATTACAGAGATCCTACATTTCCTGTAGTTCTTGACGAGGTTTGCACACACTGCAGCAGGGATTTTGGCCCACTCCTCCATAAAGAGCTTCTCCAGATCTTTCAGGTTTCGGGGCTGTCATTGGGAAATACGGACTTTCAGCTCCCTCCAAAGATTTTCTATTGGGTTCAGGTCTGGAGACTGGCTAGGCCACTCCAGGACCTTGAGATGCTTCTTACGGAGCCACTCCTTAGTTGCCCTGGCTTTGTGTTTCGGGTCGTTGTCATGCTGGAAGAACCACCCACGACCCATCTTCAATGCTCTTACTGAGGGAAGGAGGTTGTTGGCCAAGATCTTGCGATACATGGCCCCATCCATCCTCCCCTCAATATGGTGCAGTCGTCCTGTCCCCTTTGCAGAAAAGCATCCCCAAATTATGTTTCCACCTCCATGCTTCACGGTTGGGATGGTGTTCTTGGGGTTGTACTCATCCTTCTTCTTCCTCCAAATATAGTGAGTGGAGTTTAGACCAAAAAGCTCTAGTTTTGTCTCATCAGATCACGTGACCTTCTCCCATTCCTCCTCTGGATCATCCAGATGGTCATTGGCAAACTTCAGACGGGCCTGGACATGCGCTGCCTTGAGCAGGGGGACCTTGCGTGCGCTGCAGGATTTTAATCCATGACAGAGTAGTGTGTTACTAATGGTTTTCTATGAGACTGTGGTCCCAGCTCTATTTAGGTCATTGACCAGGTCCTGCCATGTAGTTCTGGGCTGATCCCTCACCTTCCTCATGATCATTAATTCCCCACAAGGTGAGATCTTGCATGGAGCTCCAGACCCAGGGAGATTGACCGTCATCTTGAACTTCTTCCATTTTCTAATAATTGCTCCAACAGTTGTTGCCTTCTCACCAAGCTGCTTGCCTATTGTCCTGTAGCCCATCCCAGCCTTGTGCAGGTCTACAGGTTTATCCCTGATGTCCTTACACAGCTTTCTGGTCTTGCTCATTTTGGAGAGGTTGGAGTCTGTTTGAGTGTGTGGACAGGTGTCTTTGATACAGGTAACGAGTTCAAACAGGTGCAGTTAATACAGGTAATGAGTGGAGAACAGGAGGGCTTCTTAAAGAAAAAATAACAGGTCTGTGAGAGCCGGAATTCTTAAGCCCCGTACACACGATCGGTTTGACTGATGAAAACCGTCTGATGGATGGTTTTCATCAGACCAACCGATCGTGTATGGTACCCATCGGTCTTTTTTCCATCGGTTGGAAAAAATAGAACTTGTTTTAAAATTTTCCGATGGATAAAAAACCGATGGGAATTTCCGATCGTCTATGGGCAAGTCCATCGGTTAAAAAACCCATGCATGCTCAGACTGAATTAGGAGATGGGAGCGCTCGTTCTGGTAAAACTAGCGTTCCTAATGGAGAGAGCACATTCGTCATTCTGCAAGTTATTGCTTCGTTTAATGCAGCGCATGTTTTTTTGCTTTAGAACGGTCTTTAAAATGTCATTTTGGCAGCAGATCTTTCTCATGAGTTCTGAGAAACGTATGTCTTTCTTCTTTCTTGTGATCTTAGGAATAATTAGTTTAATTCTTCAAGGCCGACCTCACAAATTACACCTTTTTTTTTGTTTTTGTCTTTAAATTTGTTGTGCATTTTTTGGTGTCAATTTCTCCTTACAACATATTTTTTTTATTTTTTACTCATGGAGGTTGGTGTCCCTTGTTATTAATTACACATTGTATTTATGAAATCTTATTGCTACTTCAAAAAAAAAAACACATCAGGCATGTTTGTTGGCTGAAATCAAATTTCCCTTTATTTCGGAAAAAAAACAAACAAAAACCGAAGGGCAACTATTCAGAAATTAGCAGAGAATATCAAGTCATTAGAACCCAAATGCAGACCTGACTATGATCAATAATAAAATCAACAACAGCATGAAATCAGGAGCAGCAGCCAAAGACATACATCATCCCAAGCTGTGGTACTCCATCAACCTTCAATTTCTGGATGAGCAGCTCAAGGCCAGGGAATCACCTCCTGCTCTTCCCTGTAGCCTTCCTTCCACGCCTCTCTGCAGCGTTCTCTCCACGGCCCCGTCCACACACCCTTGCAGGCTGGGCCACTGTGGGTGGTGATGTGGCAGGAGGAGGAGGAGAAGGAGGAGAGGGATTGGCCTGCTGCGAGATATGGGTGGCCTCAGTCAGCAGCCCCCTCGCCCCCATGTGTACGGCCATATATATGAGGTGCTCACAAAGGGCCCGTTGTCCCACCTTCATTCTGAGCAACTTATCCGCCAGATAGGTTCTAAAGCCCTCCGTAGGGTTGAGGGGGGCCCTCATAATGGCAGCAGCCTCCTGAATTATCTTTAGTGACTCCTCCTCCACTTGTGTCATCCGCCATTGTTTTGGCGGTCTGACGTGGAGGGGAGCCACTTGGGAGACCGTGCTGCCACTAGGCCTGGGGACCTGCTGAGTCCCACTTGGCCCTGCCTCCTCCTGCCTGCCACACTCCTGACCCTCTTCCTCCTGGCTTGCCTCATCCGGTTTTTAAAATAAAATGAAAAATTGGATTATTTGGGGAATCTATCACACACAATTTTGATCTCATTACTGTTTTTTTTTTTTTTTGGGGGGGGGGGGGGGATGATATAATTTATGGCTAATCCAAACAGTTCAACACAATATTACTTAGTGGACAATAATTATGATCAAAAATACTATACCTGGCTGAAGATGCGAAGATCTGGCTCTTCTAGCTCGGGAGGCTCCTCCTCCGCCTCTGCAGGGGTGGAGGGAAGGGTGGAAGGAACGCTGGATGGAAGGGTGGAAGGAAGGGTTGAGGGAAGGCTGGAAGTAGATTCCCTGGCCTCGATCTGGTCATCCAGAAATTGAAGATGTCTGTAGTACCACAGCTTGGGCTTTACTACATCGTCGGCTGCTGCTCCTGATCTCTTTGACTGGCGCACTTCCTTGTATTTTTTTTTATAGGAATTACGCAGGTTGTTGATTTTATTATTGATCATAGTGTAGTCTGCATCTGGGATCCATGGCTTCATATCCTCTGCTAATTTGGTAATAGTTGCCCGACGTACATCACTCTTGTGGTACGCAGGGTGTTTCAGTTCCCACAGGTTGCGCTCTTCCTTATATTTTTCAATAAAAGTCAGCATAACCTCCGGCTCTCGTAGTTTATGCATCTTTTTGGATCAGCAAGTAAAAAAAAAAGTAAAAAAAAGAAAAGGATCAGAATTGATTCTCCTCAACTTATCACAATATTGCCCTTTACAATCATGAACCATTATAGGCCACTGCAGGCCCGAGTTCCCTTCTTACCTTAGTTCACTTCGTTGGTTCACTTCCGGTCGTCCTTACTCCGCGCATCCCTAATAACTTCTTTCCCCTTTTTATACCCTGCGCATGCGTGTAACTCCGCCCTCGTCGCCCGCCCATGACGGACTTTTTCAGCATTTCCCCGCCCCTTAACGATCGACGCACAGTGGGAGACGACGACATGCCGCAGACACAGGTGGCTTCTTTAGTTGAAATTACCGACGAGGAAAGCCCGGAGGCGGAAACGTCCCGATCCAGCAAAAAAAGATACAAGGCGACTAATATGTCTTTTTCTGAGATGGCGGAGATGGTGGACATTCTGCGGAGGAAGGATTACGACGGCAAGCATGGCCCATACGACACCCCTAATCTCCGGAAGTCACAAATTATGGATAAAGTGGCGAAGACTCTCTATAAAAAATATGGTGTCAGGAGATCCAAGGAACAACTCCATAAAAGGTGGTCAGACCTGAAGCTCAGGGAGCCGGAGCAGTATAGGAAGCTTATAAAAAGCATTGAAAAAGTAAGTATATTTTACTGTGTTCTTTCACATTGTAATATGTATTCTTCCATGTTTTGCAACATGTGCATGGCTTGACTGGTTTCACATTTTAAAATCTCAACTTTTATGTTAAGTGTCCACTTATTTGCTAAATGTGTGGAAAAAATAATTGCTGCTCTTCCCCCAAACATGTTTGGCACATATCCACGTAAACTACATGTGGGCATGCCTCATTTTACTTCAACAATGTTTATCTACACATTGTTGGCTAGATGATGTGTTGTAAGGAAATGTAGAATGTGAATGAAAGGATAAACTGTATTCTGGGTAAAGGAGATGACACTCCAGCAGTTGTGTACTCTTTTTTGTTCTTCATCAAGATACTATACTCTGGGCCACATGACCAAATTTCTTAACGGTGTCACACACAGGTGGTCCAGTGGATACCTTGGTGGTTATCCAAGTGTATTTGTGAGTGTCCTCCAAAATAACATGTTGCTTTGTTGAGTTTGCAAGATCTCATATGTTCATCTTGAAACTCAGGGCCAAATATCAATTGGACCCCACTTTAAAACATTGAGAATCCATTTTCAGGCCTAAAAAGTCTGTGTGCTAAAGGATACATTTTTTTTCTATTCCCATAGGGGAGAGGAGAGTGGGAGGACACCATGCTCAGGAGACGAGGAACCCAACACCACAGAAACTCCCCGAAGATCCCAAAGCATACCAAGTTCAGCAGGTTCAGGAAGCGGAGGGGGAGAAAGTGGAGGTGGAGGAAGGGGAGGTGGAGGAAGGAGAGGTGGAGCTTATCAGCACAACAGGTCAGTGTCTGTCACCACAACTTCAAGGTAAATCCTGATGTAGGCCTGCATAGTTTAAAAATATTTGTTTCTTTTTAGGGACTGAACGTGGGGGTGTGTCAGGAAGTCCAAATCCTCCATTCTCGAGTGCCAGCGCCAAAATAATCATTCAGGTAATCATGGAATGCAGTAGCGAAATGGACATTATGAGAAAGAGAATGATTGTGATTGAGCAAAAATATAAAAACATGATAGATATTTTGGGGAGAATAGTGTGAACCCCCCCCCTTTTGTGTGTTTTGTTATGCGTCGGAAATTTTCTATGGGATTTCCACCAGCCCAAATGTGAAGATGCACACACTGAAGACTCAACATGTGCTATCTGCCGTCACAGGATATCTATGTCCCTGTTTTGGGGGTGCAACCTCTTCCTCCCTCCTCAAGTAGGGGAGAGGAAGGGTTTTCACCCCCAAAGCACGTCCATTGATCCCCCATGATGGCAGATAGCACATGTTTACCTTAGCCATGGGATCATGTTGAAGATACCCATTTGAGCCCCAAAAATAAAGTGTGGTTCTTCACATTTGGGATGGATCAGGGGTAACATCACCCCATCTCCTGTTTGTATTTTTCACTGTGTTATTTTATTACTTTTTCAGAAAAAAAAATTTGGCTTTTGACCCATGCATGTTTCTGCAAAAAAAGCCGCACAAAAAAAAAATTATTTCGATTAACAACCAAAACTGTGGTGCAATCAATAAAAACATTCGGGAAGTCTAAAAAACCCAAATGCAGACCTGACTATGATCAATAATAAAATCAACAACAGCATGAAATCAGGAGCAGCAGCCAAAGACATACATCATCCCAAGCTGTGGTACTCCATCAACCTTCAATTTCTGGATGAGCAGCTCGAGGCCAGGGAATCACCTCCTGCTCTTCCCTGTAGCCTTCCTTCCACGCCTCTCTGCAGCGTTCTCTCCACGGCCCTGTCCACACACCCTTGCAGGCTGGGCCACTGTGGGTGGTGATGTGGCAGGAGGAGGAGGAGAAGGAGGAGAGGGATTGGCCTGCTGCGAGATATGGGTGGCCTCAGTCAGCAGCCCCCTCGCCCCCATGTGTACGGCCATATATATGAGGTGCTCACAAAGGGCCCGTTGTCCCACCTCCATTCTGAGCAACTTATCCGCCAGATAGGTTCTAAAGCCCTCCGTAGGGTTGAGGGGGGCCCTCATAATGGCAGCAGCCTCCTGAATCATCTTTAGTGACTCCTCCTCCACTTGTGTCATCCGCCATTGTTTTGGCGGTCTGACGTGGAGGGGAGCCACTTGGGAGACCGTGCTGCCACTAGGCCTGGGGACCTGCTGAGTCCCACTTGGCCCTGCCTCCTCCTGCCTGCCACACTCCTGACCCTCTTCCTCCTGGCTTGCCTCATCCGGTTTTTAAAATAAAATGAAAAATTGGATTATTTGGGGAATCTATCACACACAATTTTGATCTCATTACTGTTTTTTTTGTTTTTTTTGGGGGGGGGGATGATATAATTTATGGCTAATCCAAACAGTTCAACACAATATTACTTAGTGGACAATAATTATGATCAAAAATACTATACCTGGCTGAAGATGCGAAGATCTGGCTCTTCTAGCTCGGGAGGCTCCTCCTCCGCCTCTGCAGGGGTGGAGGGAAGGGTGGAAGGAACGCTGGAGGGAAGGGTGGAAGGAAGGGTTGAGGGAAGGCTGGAAGTAGATTCCCTGGCCTCGATCTGGTCATCCAGAAATTGAAGATGTCTGTAGTACCACAGCTTGGGCTTTACTACATCGTCGGCTGCTGCTCCTGATCTCTTTGACTGGCGCACTTCCTTGTATTTTTTTTTATAGGAATTACGCAGGTTGTTGATTTTATTATTGATCATAGTGTAGTCTGCATCTGGGATCCATGGCTTCATATCCTCTGCTAATTTGGTAATAGTTGCCCGACGTACATCACTCTTGTGGTACGCAGGGTGTTTCAGTTCCCACAGGTTGCGCTCTTCCTTATATTTTTCAATAAAAGTCAGCATCACCTCCGGCTCTCGTAGTTTATGCATCTTTTTGGATCAGCAAGTAAAAAAAAAAGTAAAAAAAAGAAAAGGATCAGAATTGATTCTCCTCAACTTATCACAATATTGCCCTTTACAATCATGAACCATTATAGGCCACTGCAGGCCCGAGTTCCCTTCTTACCTTAGTTCACTTCGTTGGTTCACTTCCGGTCGTCCTTACTCCGCGCATCCCTAATAACTTCTTTCCCCTTTTTATACCCTGCGCATGCGTGTAACTCCGCCTTCGTCGCCCGCCCATGACGGACTTTTTCAGCATTTCCCCGCCCCTTAACGATCGACGCACAGTGTGAGACGACGACATGTCGCAGACACAGGTGGCTTCTTTAGTTGAAATTACCGACGAGGAAAGCCCGGAGGCGGAAACGTCCCGATCCAGTAAAAAAAGATACAAGGCGACTAATATGTCTTTTTCTGAGATGGCGGAGATGGTGGACATTCTGCGGAGGAAGGATTACGACGGCAAGCATGGCCCATACGACACCCCTAATCTCCGGAAGTCACAAATTATGGATAAAGTGGCGAAGACTCTCTATAAAAAATATGGTGTCAGGAGATCCAAGGAACAACTCCATAAAAGGTGGTCAGACCTGAAGCTCAGGGAGCCGGAGCAGTATAGGAAGCTTATAAAAAGCATTGAAAAAGTAAGTATATTTTACTGTGTTCTTTCACATTGTAATATGTATTCTTCCATGTTTTGCAACATGTGCATGGCTTGACTGGTTTCACATTTTAAAATCTCAACTTTTATGTTAAGTGTCCACTTATTTGCTAAATGTGTGGAAAAAATAATTGCTGCTCTTCCCCCAAACATGTTTGGCACATATCCACGTAAACTACATGTGGGCATGCCTCATTTTACTTCAACAATGTTTATCTACACATTGTTGGCTAGATGATGTGTTGTAAGGAAATGTAGAATGTGAATGAAAGGATAAACTGTATTCTGGGTAAAGGAGATGACACTCCAGCAGTTGTGTACTCTTTTTTGTTCTTCATCAAGATACTATACTCTGGGCCACATGACCAAATTTCTTAACGGTGTCACACACAGGTGGTCCAGTGGATACCTTGGTGGTTATCCAAGTGTATTTGTGAGTGTCCTCCAAAATAACATGTTGCTTTGTTGAGTTTGCAAGATCTCATATGTTCATCTTGAAACTCAGGGCCAAATATCAATTGGACCCCACTTTAAAACATTGAGAATCCATTTTCAGGCCTAAAAAGTCTGTGTGCTAAAGGATAATTTTTTTTTTCTATTCCCATAGGGGAGAGGAGAGTGGAAGGACACCATGCTCAGGAGACGAGGAACCCAACACCACAGAAACTCCCCGAAGATCCCAAAGCATACCAAGTTCAGCAGGTTCAGGAAGCGGAGGGGGAGAAAGTGGAGGTGGAGGAAGGGGAGGTGGAGGAAGGAGAGGTGGAGCTTATCAGCACAACAGGTCAGTGTCTGTCACCCCAACTTCAAGGTAAATCCTGATGTAGTCCTGCATAGTTTAAAAATATTTGTTTCTTTTTAGGGACTGAACGTGGGGGTGTGTCAGGAAGTCCAAATCCTCCATTCTCGAGTGCCAGCGCCAAAATAATCATTCAGGAAATCATGGAATGCAGTAGCGAAATGGACATTATGAGAAAGAGAATGATTGTGATTGAGCAAAAATATAAAAACATGATAGATATTTTGGGGAGAATAGTGTGACCCCCCCCCCTTTTGTGTGTTTTGTTATGCGTCGGAAATTTTCTATGGGATTTCCACCAGCCCAAATGTGAAGATGCACACACTGAAGACTCAACATGTGCTATCTGCCATCACAGGATATCTATGTCCCTGTTTTGGGGGTGCAACCTCTTCCTCCCTCCTCAAGTAGGGGAGAGGAAGGGTTTTCACCCCCAAAGCACGTCCATTGATCCCCCATGATGGCAGATAGCACATGTTTACCTTAGCCATGGGATCATGTTGAAGATACCCATTTGAGCCCCAAAAATAAAGTGTGGTTCTTCACATTTGGGATGGATCAGGGGTAACATCACCCCATCTCCTGTTTGTATTTTTCACTGTGTTATTTTATTACTTTTTCAGAAAAAAAAATTTGGCTTTTGACCCATGCATGTTTCTGCAAAAAAAGCCGCACGAATTTTTTTTTTTTTTTCGAAAAACAACCAAAACTGTGGTGCAATCAATAAAAACATTCGGGAAGTCTAAAAAACCCAAATGCAGACCTGACTATGATCAATAATAAAATCAACAACAGCATGAAATCAGGAGCAGCAGCCAAAGACATACATCATCCCAAGCTGTGGTACTCCATCAACCTTCAATTTCTGGATGAGCAGCTCGAAGCCAGGGAATCACCTCCTGCTCTTCCCTGTAGCCTTCCTTCCATGCCTCTCTGCAGCGTTCTCTCCACGGCCCCGTCCATGCACCCTTGCAGGCTGGGCCACTGTGGGTGGTGATGTGGCAGGAGGAGGAGGAGAAGGAGGAGAGGGATTGGCCTGCTGCGAGATATGGGTGGCCTCAGTCAGCAGCCCCCTCGCCCCCATGTGTACGGCCATATATATGAGGTGCTCACAAAGGGCCCATTGTCCCGCCTCCATTCTGAGCAACTTATCCGCCAGATAGGTGCTAAAGCCCTCCGTAGGGTTGAGGGGGGCCCTCATAATGGCAGCAGCCTCCTGAATTCTCTTTAGTGACTCCTCCTCCACTTGTGTCATCCGCCATTGTTTTGGCGGTCTGACGTGGAGGGGAGCCACTTGGGAGACCGTGCTGCCACTAGGCCTGGGGACCTGCTGAGTCCCACTTGGCCCTGCCTCCTCCTGCCTGCCACACTCCTGACCCTCTTCCTCCTGGCTTGCCTCATCCTGTCTTTAAAATAAAATGAAAAATTGGATTATTTGGGGAATCTATAACACACAATTTTGATCTCATTACTGTTTTTTTTTTTGGGGGGGGGGATGATATAATTTATGGCTAATCCAAACAGTTCAACACAATATTACTTAGTGGACAATAATTATGATCAAAAATACTATACCTGGCTGAAGATGCGAAGATCTGGCTCTTCTAGCTCGGGAGGCTCCTCCTCCGCCTCTGCAGGGGTGGAGGGAAGGGTGGAAGGAACGCTGGAGGGAAGGGTGGAAGGAAGGGTTGAGGGAAGGCTGGAAATAGATTCCCTGGCCTCGATCTGGTCATCCAGAAATTGAAGATGTCTGTAGTACCACAGCTTGGGCTTTACTACATCGTCGGCTGCTGCTCCTGATCTCTTTGACTGGCGCACTTCCTTGTATTTTTTTTATAGGAATTACGCAGGTTGTTGATTTTATTATTGATCATAGTGTAGTCTGCATCTGGGATCCATGGCTTCATATCCTCTGCTAATTTGGTAATAGTTGCCTGACGTACATCACTCTTGTGGTACGCAGGGTGTTTCAGTTCCCACAGGTTGCGCTCTTCCTTATATTTTTCAATAAAAGTCAGCATCACCTCCGGCTCTCGTAGTTTATGCATCTTTTTGGATCAGAAAGTAAAAAAAAAGTAAAAAAAAGAAAAGGATCAGAATTGATTCTCCTCAACTTATCACAATATTGCCCTTTACAATCATGAACCATTATATTATAGGCCACTGCAGGCCCGAGTTCCCTTCTTACCTTAGTTCACTTCGTTGGTTCACTTCCGGTCGTCCTTACTCCGCGCATCCCTAATAACTTCTTTCCCCTTTTTATACCCTGCGCATGCGTGTAACTCCGCCCTCGTCGCCCGCCCATGACAGACTTTTTCAGCATTTCCCCGCCCCTTAAGGATCGGCGCACAGTGTGAGACGGCGAAATGTCGCAGACACAGGTGGCTTCTTTAGTTGAAATTACCGACGAGAAAAGCCCGGAGGCGGAAACGTCCCGATCCAGTAAAAAAAGATACAAGGCGACTAATATGTCTTTTTCTGAGATGGCGGAGATGGTGGACATTCTGCGGAGGAAGGATTACGACGGCAAGCATGGCCCATACGACACCCCTAATCTCCGGAAGTCACAAATTATGGATAAAGTGGCAAAGACTCTCTATAAAAAATATGGTGTCAGGAGATCCAAGGAACAACTCCGTGAAAGGTGGTCAGACCTGAAGCTCAGGGAGCCGGAGCAGTATAGGAAGCTTATAAAAAGCATTGAAAAAAGTAAGTATATTTTACTGTGTTCTTTCACATTGTAATATGTATTCTTCCATGTTTTGCAACATGTGCTTGGCTTGACTGGTTTCACATTTTAAAATCTCAACTTTTATGTTAAGTGGAGAGTCCACTTATTTGCTAAATGTGTGGAAAAAATAATTGCTGCTCTTCCCCCAAACATGTTTGGCACATATCCACGTAAACTACATGTGGGCATGCCTCATTTTACTTCAACAATGTTTATCTACACATTGTTGGCTAGATGATGTGTTGTAAGGAAATGTAGAATGTGAATGAAAGGATAAACTGTATTCTGGGTAAAGGAGATGACACTCCAGCAGTTGTGTACTCTTTTTTGTTCTTCATCAAGATACTATACTCTGGGCCACATGACCAAATTTCTTAACGGTGTCACACACAGGTGGTCCAGTGGATACCTTGGTGGTTATCCAAGTGTATTTGTGAGTGTCCTCCAAAATAACATGTTGCTTTGTTGAGTTTGCAAGATCTCATATGTTCATCTTGAAACTCAGGGCCAAATATCAATTGGACCCCACTTTAAAACATTGAGAATCCATTTTCAGGCCTAAAAAGTCTGTGTGCTAAAGGATACATTTTTTTTTCTATTCCCATAGGGGAGAGGAGAGTGGGAGGACACCATGCTCAGGAGACGAGGAACCCAACACCACAGAAACTCCCCGAAGATCCCAAAGCATACCAAGTTCAGCAGGTTCAGGAAGCGGAGGGGGAGAAAGTGGAGGTGGAGGAAGGGGAGGTGGAGGAAGGAGAGGTGGAGCTTATCAGCACAACAGGTCAGTGTCTGTCACAACAACTTCAAGGTAAATCCTGATGTAGGCCTGCATAGTTTAAAATATTTGTTTCTTTTTAGGGACTGAACGTGGGGGTGTGTCAGGAAGTCCAAATCCTCCATTCTCGAGTGCCAGCGCCAAAATAATCATTCAGGAAATCATGGAATGCAGTAGCGAAATGGACATTATGAGAAAGAGAATGATTGTGATTGAGCAAAAATATAAAAACATGATAGATATTTTGGGGAGAATAGTGTGAACCCCCCCCCCCCTTTTGTGTGTTTTGTTATGCGTCGGAAATTTTCTATGGGATTTCCACCAGCCCAAATGTGAAGATGCACACACTGAAGACTCAACATGTGCTATCTGCCGTCACAGGATATCTATGTCCCTGTTTTGGGGGTGCAACCTCTTCCTCCCTCCTCAAGTAGGGGAGAGGAAGGGTTTTCACCCCCAAAGCACGTCCATTGATCCCCCATGATGGCAGATAGCACATGTTTACCTTAGCCATGGGATCATGTTGAAGATACCCATTTGAGCCCCAAAAATAAAGTGTGGTTCTTCACATTTGGGATGGATCAGGGGTAACATCACCCCATCTCCTGTTTGTATTTTTCACTGTGTTATTTTATGACTTTTTCAGAAAAAAAAATTTGGCTTTTGACCCATGCATGTTTCTGCAAAAAAAGCCGCACAAAAAAAAAAAAATTATTTCGATTAACAACCAAAACTGTGGTGCAATCAATAAAAACATTCGGGAAGTCTAAAAAACCCAAATGCAGACCTGACAATGATCAATAATAAAATCAACAACAGCATGAAATCAGGAGCAGCAGCCAAAGACATACATCATCCCAAGCTGTGGTACTCCATCAACCTTCAATTTCTGGATGAGCAGCTCGAGGCCAGGGAATCACCTCCTGCTCTTCCCTGTAGCCTTCCTTCCACGCCTCTCTGCAGCGTTCTCTCCACGGCCCCGTCCACACACCCTTGCAGGCTGGGCCACTGTGGGTGGTGATGTGGCAGGAGGAGGAGGAGAAGGAGGAGAGGGATTGGCCTGCTGCGAGATATGGGTGGCCTCAGTCAGCAGCCCCCTCGCCCCCATGTGTACGGCCATATATATGAGGTGCTCACAAAGGGCCCGTTGTCCCACCTCCATTCTGAGCAACTTATCCGCCAGATAGGTTCTAAAGCCCTCCGTAGGGTTGAGGGGGGCCCTCATAATGGCAGCAGCCTCCTGAATCATCTTTAGTGACTCCTCCTCCACTTGTGTCATCCGCCATTGTTTTGGCGGTCTGACGTGGAGGGGAGCCACTTGGGAGACCGTGCTGCCACTAGGCCTGGGGACCTGCTGAGTCCCACTTGGCCCTGCCTCCTCCTGCCTGCCACACTCCTGACCCTCTTCCTCCTGGCTTGCCTCATCCGGTTTTTAAAATAAAATGAAAAATTGGATTATTTGGGGAATCTATCACACACAATTTTGATCTCATTACTGTTTTTTTTTTTTTTGGGGGGGGGGGATGATATAATTTATGGCTAATCCAAACAGTTCAACACAATATTACTTAGTGGACAATAATTATGATCAAAAATACTATACCTGGCTGAAGATGCGAAGATCTGGCTCTTCTAGCTCGGGAGGCTCCTCCTCCGCCTCTGCAGGGGTGGAGGGAAGGGTGGAAGGAACGCTGGAGGGAAGGGTGGAAGGAAGGGTTGAGGGAAGGCTGGAAGTAGATTCCCTGGCCTCGATCTGGTCATCCAGAAATTGAAGATGTCTGTAGTACCACAGCTTGGGCTTTACTACATCGTCGGCTGCTGCTCCTGATCTCTTTGACTGGCGCACTTCCTTGTATTTTTTTTTATAGGAATTATGCAGGTTGTTGATTTTATTATTGATCATAGTGTAGTCTGCATCTGGGATCCATGGCTTCATATCCTCTGCTAATTTGGTAATAGTTGCCCGACGTACATCACTCTTGTGGTACGCAGGGTGTTTCAGTTCCCACAGGTTGCGCTCTTCCTTATATTTTTCAATAAAAGTCAGCATCACCTCCGGCTCTCGTAGTTTATGCATCTTTTTGGATCAGCAAGTAAAAAAAAAAGTAAAATAAAGAAAAGGATCAGAATTGATTCTCCTCAACTTATCAGAATATTGCCCTTTACAATCATGAACCATTATAGGCCACTGCAGGCCCGAGTTCCCTTCTTACCTTAGTTCACTTCGTTGGTTCACTTCCGGTCGTCCTTACTCCGCGCATCCCTAATAACTTCTTTCCCCTTTTTATACCCTGCGCATGCGTGTAACTCCGCCCTCGTCGCCCGCCCATGACGGACTTTTTCAGCATTTCCCCGCCCCTTAACGATCGACGCACAGTGTGAGATGACGACATGTCGCAGACACAGGTGGCTTCTTTAGTTGAAATTACCGACGAGGAAAGCCCGGAGGCGGAAACGTCCCGATCCAGTAAAAAAAGATACAAGGCGACTAATATGTCTTTTTCTGAGATGGCGGAGATGGTGGACATTCTGCGGAGGAAGGATTACGACGGCAAGCATGGCCCATACGACACCCCTAATCTCCGGAAGTCACAAATTATGGACAAAGTGGCGAAGACTCTCTATAAAAAATATGGTGTCAGGAGATCCAAGGAACAACTCCATAAAAGGTGGTCAGACCTGAAGCTCAGGGAGCCGGAGCAGTATAGGAAGCTTATAAAAAGCATTGAAAAAGTAAGTATATTTTACTGTGTTCTTTCACATTGTAATATGTATTCTTCCATGTTTTGCAACATGTGCATGGCTTGACTGGTTTCACATTTTAAAATCTCAACTTTTATGTTAAGTGTCCACTTATTTGCTAAATGTGTGGAAAAAATAATTGCTGCTCTTCCCCCAAACATGTTTGGCACATATCCACGTAAACTACATGTGGGCATGCCTCATTTTACTTCAACAATGTTTATCTACACATTGTTGGCTAGATGATGTGTTGTAAGGAAATGTAGAATGTGAATGAAAGGATAAACTGTATTCTGGGTAAAGGAGATGACACTCCAGCAGTTGTGTACTCTTTTTTGTTCTTCATCAAGATACTATACTCTGGGCCACATGACCAAATTTCTTAACGGTGTCACACACAGGTGGTCCAGTGGATACCTTGGTGGTTATCCAAGTGTATTTGTGAGTGTCCTCCAAAATAACATGTTGCTTTGTTGAGTTTGCAAGATCTCATATGTTCATCTTGAAACTCAGGGCCAAATATCAATTGGACCCCACTTTAAAATATTGAGAATCCATTTTCAGGCCTAAAAAGTCTGTGTGCTAAAGGATACATTTTTTTTTCTATTCCCATAGGGGAGAGGAGAGTGGAAGGACACCATGCTCAGGAGACGAGGAACCCAACACCACAGAAACTCCCCGAAGATCCCAAAGCATACCAAGTTCAGCAGGTTCAGGAAGCGGAGTGGGAGAAAGTGGAGGTGGAGGAAGGGGAGGTGGAGGAAGGAGAGGTGGAGCTTATCAGCACAACAGGTCAGTGTCTGTCACCCCAACTTCAAGGTAAATCCTGATGTAGTCCTGCATAGTTTAAAAATATTTGTTTCTTTTTAGGGACTGAACGTGGGGGTGTGTCAGGAAGTCCAAATCCTCCATTCTCGAGTGCCAGCGCCAAAATAATCATTCAGGAAATCATGGAATGCAGTAGCGAAATGGACATTATGAGAAAGAGAATGATTGTGATTGAGCAAAAGTATAAAAACATGATAGATATTTTGGGGAGAATAGTGTGAACCCCCCCTTTTTGTGTGTTTTGTTATGCGTCGGAAATTTTCTATGGGATTTCCACCAGCCCAAATGTGAAGATGCACACACTGAAGACTCAACATGTGCTATCTGCCATCACAGAATATCTATGTCCCTGTTTTGGGGGTGCAACCTCTTCCTCCCTCCTCAAGTAGGGGAGAGGAAGGGTTTTCACCCCCAAAGCACGTCCATTGATCCCCCATGATGGCAGATAGCACATGTTTACCTTAGCCATGGGATCATGTTGAAGATACCCATTTGAGCCCCAAAAATAAAGTGTGGTTCTTCACATTTGGGATGGATCAGGGGTAACATCACCCCATCTCCTGTTTGTATTTTTCACTGTGTTATTTTATTACTTTTTCAGAAAAAAAAAATTGGCTTTTGACCCATGCATGTTTCTGCAAAAAAAGCCGCACAAAAAAAAAAAAAAAAATTCGAAAAACAACCAAAACTGTGGTGCAATCAATAAAAACATTCGGGAAGTCTAAAAAACCCAAATGCAGACCTGACTATGATCAATAATAAAATCAACAACAGCATGAAATCAGGAGCAGCAGCCAAAGACATACATCATCCCAAGCTGTGGTACTCCATCAACCTTCAATTTCTGGATGAGCAGCTCGAGGCCAGGGAATCACCTCCTGCTCTTCCCTGTAGCCTTCCTTCCATGCCTCTCTGCAGCGTTCTCTCCACGGCCCCGTCCATGCACCCTTGCAGGCTGGGCCACTGTGGGTGGTGATGTGGCAGGAGGAGGAGGAGAAGGAGGAGAGGGATTGGCCTGCTGCGAGATATGGGTGGCCTCAGTCAGCAGCCCCCTCGCCCCCATGTGTACGGCCATATATATGAGGTGCTCACAAAGGGCCCGTTGTCCCGCCTCCATTCTGAGCAACTTATCCGCCAGATAGGTGCTAAAGCCCTCCGTAGGGTTGAGGGGGGCTCTCATAATAGCAGCAGCCTCCTGAATCATCTTTAGTGACTCCTCCTCCACTTGTGTCATCCGCCATTGTTTTGGCGGTCTGACGTGGAGGGGAGCCACTTGGGAGACCGTGCTGCCACTAGGCCTGGGGACCTGCTGAGTCCCATTTGGCCCTGCCTCCTCCTGCCTGCCACACTCCTGACCCTCTTCCTCCTGGCTTGCCTCATCCTGTCTTTAAAATAAAATGAAAAATTGGATTATTTGGGGAATCTATCACACACAATTTTGATCTCATTACTGTTTTTGTTTGGGGGGGGGGGGGGGATGATATAATTTATGGCTAATCCAAACAGTTCAACACAATATTACTTAGTGGATAATAATTATGATCAAAAATACTATACCTGGCTGAAGATGCGAAGATCTGGCTCTTCTAGCTCGGGAGGCTCCTCCTCCGCCTCTGCAGGGGTGGAGGGAAGGGTGGAAGGAACGCTGGAGGGAAGGGTGGAAGGAAGGGTTGAGGGAAGGCTGGAAATAGATTCCCTGGCCTCGATCTGGTCATCCAGAAATTGAAGATGTCTGTAGTACCACAGCTTGGGCTTTACTACATCGTCGGCTGCTGCTCCTGATCTCTTTGACTGGCGCACTTCCTTGTATTTTTTTTATAGGAATTACGCAGGTTGTTGATTTTATTATTGATCATAGTGTAGTCTGCATCTGGGATCCATGGCTTCATATCCTCTGCTAATTTGGTAATAGTTGCCTGACGTACATCACTCTTGTGGTACGCAGGGTGTTTCAGTTCCCACAGGTTGCGCTCTTCCTTATATTTTTCAATAAAAGTCAGCATCACCTCCGGCTCTCGTAGTTTATGCATCTTTTTGGATCAGAAAGTAAAAAAAAAGTAAAAAAAAGAAAAGGATCAGAATTGATTCTCCTCAACTTATCACAATATTGCCCTTTACAATCATGAACCATTATATTATAGGCCACTGCAGGCCCGAGTTCCCTTCTTACCTTAGTTCACTTCGTTGGTTCACTTCCGGTCGTCCTTACTCCGCGCATCCCTAATAACTTCTTTCCCCTTTTTATACCCTGCGCATGCGTGTAACTCCGCCCTCGTCGCCCGCCCATGACAGACTTTTTCAGCATTTCCCCGCCCCTTAAGGATCGGCGCACAGTGTGAGACGGCGAAATGTCGCAGACACAGGTGGCTTCTTTAGTTGAAATTACCGACGAGGAAAGCCCGGAGGCGGAAACGTCCCGATCCAGTAAAAAAAGATACAAGGCGACTAATATGTCTTTTTCTGAGATGGCGGAGATGGTGGACATTCTGCGGAGGAAGGATTACGACGGCAAGCATGGCCCATACGACACCCCTAATCTCTGGAAGTCACAAATTATGGATAAAGTGGCAAAGACTCTCTATAAAAAATATGGTGTCAGGAGATCCAAGGAACAACTCCGTGAAAGGTGGTCAGACCTGAAGCTCAGGGAGCCGGAGCAGTATAGGAAGCTTATAAAAAGCATTGAAAAAAGTAAGTATATTTTACTGTGTTCTTTCACATTGTAATATGTATTCTTCCATGTTTTGCAACATGTGCTTGGCTTGACTGGTTTCACATTTTAAAATCTCAACTTTTATGTTAAGTGGAGAGTCCACTTATTTGCTAAATGTGTGGAAAAAATAATTGCTGCTCTTCCCCCAAACATGTTTGGCACATATCCACGTAAACTACATGTGGGCATGCCTCATTTTACTTCAACAATGTTTATCTACACATTGTTGGCTAGATGATGTGTTGTAAGGAAATGTAGAATGTGAATGAAAGGATAAACTGTATTCTGGGTAAAGGAGATGACACTCCAGCAGTTGTGTACTCTTTTTTGTTCTTCATCAAGATACTATACTCTGGGCCACATGACCAAATTTCTTAACGGTGTCACACACAGGTGGTCCAGTGGATACCTTGGTGGTTATCCAAGTGTATTTGTGAGTGTCCTCCAAAATAACATGTTGCTTTGTTGAGTTTGCAAGATCTCATATGTTCATCTTGAAACTCAGGGCCAAATATCAATTGGACCCCACTTTAAAACATTGAGAATCCATTTTCAGGCCTAAAAAGTCTGTGTGCTAAAGGATACATTTTTTTTTCTATTCCCATAGGGGAGAGGAGAGTGGGAGGACACCATGCTCAGGAGACGAGGAACCCAACACCACAGAAACTCCCCGAAGATCCCAAAGCATACCAAGTTCAGCAGGTTCAGGAAGCGGAGGGGGAGAAAGTGGAGGTGGAGGAAGGGGAGGTGGAGGAAGGAGAGGTGGAGCTTATCAGCACAACAGGTCAGTGTCTGTCACAACAACTTCAAGGTAAATCCTGATGTAGGCCTGCATAGTTTAAAATATTTGTTTCTTTTTAGGGACTGAACGTGGGGGTGTGTCAGGAAGTCCAAATCCTCCATTCTCGAGTGCCAGCGCCAAAATAATCATTCAGGAAATCATGGAATGCAGTAGCGAAATGGACATTATGAGAAAGAGAATGATTGTGATTGAGCAAAAATATAAAAACATGATAGATATTTTGGGGAGAATAGTGTGAACCCCCCCCCCTTTTGTGTGTTTTGTTATGCGTCGGAAATTTTCTATGGGATTTCCACCAGCCCAAATGTGAAGATGCACACACTGAAGACTCAACATGTGCTATCTGCCGTCACAGGATATCTATGTCCCTGTTTTGGGGGTGCAACCTCTTCCTCCCTCCTCAAGTAGGGGAGAGGAAGGGTTTTCACCCCCAAAGCACGTCCATTGATCCCCCATGATGGCAGATAGCACATGTTTACCTTAGCCATGGGATCATGTTGAAGATACCCATTTGAGCCCCAAAAATAAAGTGTGGTTCTTCACATTTGGGATGGATCAGGGGTAACATCACCCCATCTCCTGTTTGTATTTTTCACTGTGTTATTTTATGACTTTTTCAGAAAAAAAAATTTGGCTTTTGACCCATGCATGTTTCTGCAAAAAAAGCCGCACAAAAAAAAAAAAATTATTTCGATTAACAACCAAAACTGTGGTGCAATCAATAAAAACATTCGGGAAGTCTAAAAAACCCAAATGCAGACCTGACAATGATCAATAATAAAATCAACAACAGCATGAAATCAGGAGCAGCAGCCAAAGACATACATCATCCCAAGCTGTGGTACTCCATCAACCTTCAATTTCTGGATGAGCAGCTCGAGGCCAGGGAATCACCTCCTGCTCTTCCCTGTAGCCTTCCTTCCACGCCTCTCTGCAGCGTTCTCTCCACGGCCCCGTCCACACACCCTTGCAGGCTGGGCCACTGTGGGTGGTGATGTGGCAGGAGGAGGAGGAGAAGGAGGAGAGGGATTGGCCTGCTGCGAGATATGGGTGGCCTCAGTCAGCAGCCCCCTCGCCCCCATGTGTACGGCCATATATATGAGGTGCTCACAAAGGGCCCGTTGTCCCACCTCCATTCTGAGCAACTTATCCGCCAGATAGGTTCTAAAGCCCTCCGTAGGGTTGAGGGGGGCCCTCATAATGGCAGCAGCCTCCTGAATCATCTTTAGTGACTCCTCCTCCACTTGTGTCATCCGCCATTGTTTTGGCGGTCTGACGTGGAGGGGAGCCACTTGGGAGACCGTGCTGCCACTAGGCCTGGGGACCTGCTGAGTCCCACTTGGCCCTGCCTCCTCCTGCCTGCCACACTCCTGACCCTCTTCCTCCTGGCTTGCCTCATCCGGTTTTTAAAATAAAATGAAAAATTGGATTATTTGGGGAATCTATCACACACAATTTTGATCTCATTACTGTTTTTTTTGTTTTTTTTGGGGGGGGGGGGGGGATGATATAATTTATGGCTAATCCAAACAGTTCAACACAATATTACTTAGTGGACAATAATTATGATCAAAAATACTATACCTGGCTGAAGATGCGAAGATCTGGCTCTTCTAGCTCGGGAGGCTCCTCCTCCGCCTCTGCAGGGGTGGAGGGAAGGGTGGAAGGAACACTGGAGGGAAGGGTGGAAGGAAGGGTTGAGGGAAGGCTGGAAGTAGATTCCCTGGCCTCGATCTGGTCATCCAGAAATTGAAGATGTCTGTAGTACCACAGCTTGGGCTTTACTACATCGTCGGCTGCTGCTCCTGATCTCTTTGACTGGCGCACTTCCTTGTATTTTTTTTTATAGGAATTATGCAGGTTGTTGATTTTATTATTGATCATAGTGTAGTCTGCATCTGGGATCCATGGCTTCATATCCTCTGCTAATTTGGTAATAGTTGCCCGACGTACATCACTCTTGTGGTACGCAGGGTGTTTCAGTTCCCACAGGTTGCGCTCTTCCTTATATTTTTCAATAAAAGTCAGCATCACCTCCGGCTCTCGTAGTTTATGCATCTTTTTGGATCAGCAAGTAAAAAAAAAAGTAAAAAAAAGAAAAGGATCAGAATTGATTCTCCTCAACTTATCACAATATTGCCCTTTACAATCATGAACCATTATAGGCCACTGCAGGCCCGAGTTCCCTTCTTACCTTAGTTCACTTCATTGGTTCACTTCCGGTCGTCCTTACTCCGCGCATCCCTAATAACTTCTTTTCCCTTTTTATACCCTGCGCATGCGTGTAACTCCGCCCTCGTCGCCCGCCCATGACGGACTTTTTCAGCATTTCCCCGCCCCTTAACGATCGACGCACAGTGTGAGATGACGACATGTCGCAGACACAGGTGGCTTCTTTAGTTGAAATTACCGACGAGGAAAGCCCGGAGGCGGAAACGTCCCGATCCAGTAAAAAAAGATACAAGGCGACTAATATGTCTTTTTCTGAGATGGCGGAGATGGTGGACATTCTGCGGAGGAAGGATTACGACGGCAAGCATGGCCCATACGACACCCCTAATCTCCGGAAGTCACAAATTATGGATAAAGTGGCGAAGACTCTCTATAAAAAATATGGTGTCAGGAGATCCAAGGAACAACTCCATAAAAGGTGGTCAGACCTGAAGCTCAGGGAGCCGGAGCAGTATAGGAAGCTTATAAAAAGCATTGAAAAAGAAAGTATATTTTACTGTGTTCTTTCACATTGTAATATGTATTCTTCCATGTTTTGCAACATGTGCATGGCTTGACTGGTTTCACATTTTAAAATCTCAACTTTTATGTTAAGTGTCCACTTATTTGCTAAATGTGTGGAAAAAATAATTGCTGCTCTTCCCCCAAACATGTTTGGCACATATCCACGTAAACTACATGTGGGCATGCCTCATTTTACTTCAACAATGTTTATCTACACATTGTTGGCTAGATGATGTGTTGTAAGGAAATGTAGAATGTGAATGAAAGGATAAACTGTATTCTGGGTAAAGGAGATGACACTCCAGCAGTTGTGTACTCTTTTTTGTTCTTCATCAAGATACTATACTCTGGGCCACATGACCAAATTTCTTAACGGTGTCACACACAGGTGGTCCAGTGGATACCTTGGTGGTTATCCAAGTGTATTTGTGAGTGTCCTCCAAAATAACATGTTGCTTTGTTGAGTTTGCAAGATCTCATATGTTCATCTTGAAACTCAGGGCCAAATATCAATTGGACCCCACTTTAAAATATTGAGAATCCATTTTCAGGCCTAAAAAGTCTGTGTGCTAAAGGATACATTTTTTTTTCTATTCCCATAGGGGAGAGGAGAGTGGAAGGACACCATGCTCAGGAGACGAGGAACCCAACACCACAGAAACTCCCCGAAGATCCCAAAGCATACCAAGTTCAGCAGGTTCAGGAAGCGGAGGGGGAGAAAGTGGAGGTGGAGGAAGGGGAGGTGGAGGAAGGAGAGGTGGAGCTTATCAGCACAACAGGTCAGTGTCTGTCACCCCAACTTCAAGGTAAATCCTGATGTAGTCCTGCATAGTTTAAAAATATTTGTTTCTTTTTAGGGACTGAACGTGGGGGTGTGTCAGGAAGTCCAAATCCTCCATTCTCGAGTGCCAGCGCCAAAATAATCATTCAGGAAATCATGGAATGCAGTAGCGAAATGGACATTATGAGAAAGAGAATGATTGTGATTGAGCAAAAGTATAAAAACATGATAGATATTTTGGGGAGAATAGTGTGAACCCCCCCCCTTTTTGTGTGTTTTGTTATGCGTCGGAAATTTTCTATGGGATTTCCACCAGCCCAAATGTGAAGATGCACACACTGAAGACTCAACATGTGCTATCTGCCATCACAGGATATCTATGTCCCTGTTTTGGGGGTGCAACCTCTTCCTCCCTCCTCAAGTAGGGGAGAGGAAGGGTTTTCACCCCCAAAGCACGTCCATTGATCCCCCATGATGGCAGATAGCACATGTTTACCTTAGCCATGGGATCATGTTGAAGATACCCATTTGAGCCCCAAAAATAAAGTGTGGTTCTTCACATTTGGGATGGATCAGGGGTAACATCACCCCATCTCCTGTTTGTATTTTTCACTGTGTTATTTTATTACTTTTTCAGAAAAAAAAATTGGCTTTTGACCCATGCATGTTTCTGCAAAAAAAGCCGCACAAAAAAAAAAAAAAAATTCGAAAAACAACCAAAACTGTGGTGCAATCAATAAAAACATTCGGGAAGTCTAAAAAACCCAAATGCAGACCTGACTATGATCAATAATAAAATCAACAACAGCATGAAATCAGGAGCAGCAGCCAAAGACATACATCATCCCAAGCTGTGGTACTCCATCAACCTTCAATTTCTGGATGAGCAGCTCGAGGCCAGGGAATCACCTCCTGCTCTTCCCTGTAGCCTTCCTTCCATGCCTCTCTGCAGCGTTCTCTCCACGGCCCCGTCCATGCACCCTTGCAGGCTGGGCCACTGTGGGTGGTGATGTGGCAGGAGGAGGAGGAGAAGGAGGAGAGGGATTGGCCTGCTGCGAGATATGGGTGGCCTCAGTCAGCAGCCCCCTCGCCCCCATGTGTACGGCCATATATATGAGGTGCTCACAAAGGGCCCGTTGTCCCGCCTCCATTCTGAGCAACTTATCCGCCAGATAGGTGCTAAAGCCCTCCGTAGGGTTGAGGGGGGCCCTCATAATAGCAGCAGCCTCCTGAATCATCTTTAGTGACTCCTCCTCCACTTGTGTCATCCGCCATTGTTTTGGCGGTCTGACGTGGAGGGGAGCCACTTGGGAGACCGTGCTGCCACTAGGCCTGGGGACCTGCTGAGTCCCATTTGGCCCTGCCTCCTCCTGCCTGCCACACTCCTGACCCTCTTCCTCCTGGCTTGCCTCATCCTGTCTTTAAAATGAAATGAAAAATTGGATTATTTGGGGAATCTATCACACACAATTTTGATCTCATTACTGTTTTTGTTTGGGGGGGGGGGATGATATAATTTATGGCTAATCCAAACAGTTCAACACAATATTACTTAGTGGATAATAATTATGATCAAAAATACTATACCTGGCTGAAGATGCGAAGATCTGGCTCTTCTAGCTCGGGAGGCTCCTCCTCCGCCTCTGCAGGGGTGGAGGGAAGGGTGGAAGGAACGCTGGAGGGAAGGGTGGAAGGAAGGGTTGAGGGAAGGCTGGAAATAGATTCCCTGGCCTCGATCTGGTCATCCAGAAATTGAAGATGTCTGTAGTACCACAGCTTGGGCTTTACTACATCGTCGGCTGCTGCTCCTGATCTCTTTGACTGGCGCACTTCCTTGTATTTTTTTTATAGGAATTACGCAGGTTGTTGATTTTATTATTGATCATAGTGTAGTCTGCATCTGGGATCCATGGCTTCATATCCTCTGCTAATTTGGTAATAGTTGCCTGACGTACATCACTCTTGTGGTACGCAGGGTGTTTCAGTTCCCACAGGTTGCGCTCTTCCTTATATTTTTCAATAAAAGTCAGCATCACCTCCGGCTCTCGTAGTTTATGCATCTTTTTGGATCAGCAAGTAAGAAAACAGTAAAAAAAAGAAAAGGATCAGAATTGATTCTCCTCAACTTATCACAATATTGCCCTTTACAATCATGAACCATTATAGGCCACTGCAGGCCCGAGTTCCCTTCTTACCTTAGTTCACTTCGTTGGTTCACTTCCGGTCGTCCTTACTCCGCGCATCCCTAATAACTTCTTTCCCCTTTTTATACCCTGCGCATGCGTGTAACTCCGCCCTCGTCGCCCGCCCATGACAGACTTTTTCAGCATTTCCCCGCCCCTTAAGGATCGGCGCACAGTGTGAGACGGCGAAATGTCGCAGACACAGGTGGCTTCTTTAGTTGAAATTACCGACGAGGAAAGCCCGGAGGCGGAAACGTCCCGATCCAGTAAAAAAAGATACAAGGCGACTAATATGTCTTTTTCTGAGATGGTGGAGATGGTGGACATTCTGCGGAGGAAGGATTACGACGGCAAGCATGGCCCATACGACACCCCTAATCTCCGGAAGTCACAAATTATGGATAAAGTGGCAAAGACTCTCTATAAAAAATATGGTGTCAGGAGATCCAAGGAACAACTCCGTAAAAGGTGGTCAGACCTGAAGCTCAGGGAGCCGGAGCAGTATAGGAAGCTTATAAAAAGCATTGAAAAAAGTAAGTATATTTTACTGTGTTCTTTCACATTGTAATATGTATTCTTCCATGTTTTGCAACATGTGCTTGGCTTGACTGGTTTCACATTTTAAAATCTCAACTTTTATGTTAAGTGGAGAGTCCACTTATTTGCTAAATGTGTGGAAAAAATAATTGCTGCTCTTCCCCCAAACATGTTTGGCACATATCCACGTAAACTACATGTGGGCATGCCTCATTTTACTTCAACAATGTTTATCTACACATTGTTGGCTAGATGATGTGTTGTAAGGAAATGTAGAATGTGAATGAAAGGATAAACTGTATTCTGGGTAAAGGAGATGACACTCCAGCAGTTGTGTACTCTTTTTTGTTCTTCATCAAGATACTATACTCTGGGCCACATGACCAAATTTTATAACGGTGTCACACACAGGTGGTCCAGTGGATACCTTGGTGGTTATCCAAGTGTATTTGTGAGTGTCCTCCAAAATAACATGTTGCTTTGTTGAGTTTGCAAGATCTCATATGTTCATCTTGAAACTCAGGGCCAAATATCAATTGGACCCCACTTTAAAACATTGAGAATCCATTTTCAGGCCTAAAAAGTCTGTGTGCTAAAGGATACTTTTTTTTTCTATTCCCATAGGGGAGAGGAGAGTGGGAGGACACCATGCTCAGGAGACGAGGAACCCAACACCACAGAAACTCCCCGAAGATCCCAAAGCATACCAAGTTCAGCAGGTTCAGGAAGGGGAGGGGGAGAAAGTGGAGGTGGAGGAAGGGGAGGTGGAGGAAGGAGAGGTGAAGCTTATCAGCACAACAGGTCAGTGTCTGTCACAACAACTTCAAGGTAAATCCTGATGTAGGCCTGCATAGTTTAAAATATTTGTTTCTTTTTAGGGACTGAACGTGGGGGTGTGTCAGGAAGTCCAAATCCTCCATTCTCGAGTGCCAGCGCCAAAATAATCATTCAGGAAATCATGGAATGCAGTAGCGAAATGGACATTATAAGAAAGAGAATGATTGTGATTGAGCAAAAATATAAAAACATGATAGATATTTTGGGGAGAATAGTGTGAACCCCCCCTTTTGTGTGTTTTGTTATGCGTCGGAAATTTTCTATGGGATTTCCACCAGCCCAAATGTGAAGATGCACACACTGAAGACTCAACATGTGCTATCTGCCATCACAGGATATCTATCTCCCTGTTTTGGGGGTGCAACCTCTTCCTCCCTCCTCAAGTAGGGGAGAGGAAGGGTTTTCACCCCCAAAGCACGTCCATTGATCCCCCATGATGGCAGATAGCACATGTTTACCTTAGCCATGGGATCATGTTGAAGATACCCATTTGAGCCCCAAAAATAAAGAGTGGTTCTTCACATTTGGGATGGATCAGGGGTAACATCACCCCATCTCCTGTTTGTATTTTTCACTGTGTTATTTTATTACTTTTTCAGAAAAATTTTTTGGGCTTTTGACCCATGCATGTTTCTGCAAAAAAAGCCGCACAAAAAAAATAAAATTATTTCGATTAACAACCAAAACTGTGGTGCAATCAATAAAAACATTCGGGAAGTCTAAAAAACCCAAATGCAGACCTGACTATGATCAATAATAAAATCAACAACAGCATGAAATCAGGAGCAGCAGCCAAAGACATACATCATCCCAAGCTGTGGTACTCCATCAACCTTCAATTTCTGGATGAGCAGCTTGAGGCCAGGGAATCACCTCCTGCTCTTCCCTGTAGCCTTCCTTCCACGCCTCTCTGCAGCGTTCTCTCCACGGCCCCGTCCACGCACCCTTGCAGGCTGGGCCACTGTGGGTGGTGATGTGGCAGGAGGAGGAGGAGAAGGAGGAGAGAGATTGGCCTGCTGCGAGATATGGGTGGCCTCAGTCAGCAGCCCCCTCGCCCCCATGTGTACAGCCATATATATGAGGTGCTCACAAAGGGCCCGTTGTCCCGCCTCCATTCTGAGCAACTTATCCGCCAGATAGGTGCTAAAGCCCTCCGTAGGGTTGCGGGGGGCCCTCATAATGGCAGCAGCCTCCTGAATCATCTTTAGTGACTCCTCCTCCACTTGTGTCATCCGCCATTGTTTTGCCGGTCTGACGTGGAGGGGAGCCACTTGGGAGACGGTGCTGCCACTAGGCCTGGGGACCTGCTGAGTCCCACTTGGCCCTGCCTACTCCTGCCTGCCACACTCCTGACCCTCTTTCTCCTAGCTTGCCTCATCCGGTTTTTAAAATAAAATGAAAAATTGGATTATTTGGGGAATCTATCACACACAATTTTGATCTCATTACTGTTTTTTTTTTTGGGGGGGGGGGGATGATATCATTTATGGCTAATCCAAACAGTTCAACACAATATTACTTAGTGGACAATAATTATGATCAAAAATACTATACCTGGCTGAAGATGCGAAGATCTGGCTCTTCTAGCTCGGGAGGCTACTCCTCCGCCTCTGCAGGGGTGGAAGGAAGGGTGGAAGGAACGCTGAAGGGAAGGGTGGAAGGAAGGGTTGAGGGAAGGCTGGAAATAGATTCCCTGGCCTCGATCTGGTCATCCAGAAATTGAAGATGTCTGTAGTACCACAGCTTGGGCTTTACTACATCGTCGGCTGCTGCTCCTGATCTCTTTGACTGGCGCACTTCCTTGTATTTTTTTTATAGGAATTACGCAGGTTGTTGATTTTATTATTGATCATAGTGTAGTCTGCATCTGGGATCCATGGCTTCATATCCTCTGCTAATTTGGTAATAGTTGCCCGACGTACATCACTCTTGTGGTACGCAGGGTGTTTCAGTTCCCACAGGTTGCGCTGTTCCTTATATTTTTCAATAAAAGTCAGCATCACCTCCGGCTCTCGTAGTTTATGCATCTTTTTGGATCAGCAAGTAAAAAAAAAGTAAAAAAAGAAAAGGATCAGAATTGATTCTCCTCAACTTATCACAATATTGCCCTTTACAATCATGAACCATTATAGGCGACTGCAGGCCCGAGTTCCCTTCTTACCTTAGTTCACTTCGTTGGTTCACTTCCGGTCGTCCTTACTCCGCGCATCCCTAATAACTTCTTTCCCCTTTTTATACCCTGCGCATGCGTGTAACTCCGCCCTCGTCGCCCGCCCATGACGGACTTTTTCAGCATTTTCCCGCCCCTTAACGATCGGCGCACAGTGTGAGACGGCGACATGTCGCAGACACAGGTGGCTTCTTTAGTTGAAATTACCGACGAGGAAAGCCCGGAGGCGGAAACGTCCCGATCCAGTAAAAAAAGATACAAGGCGACTAATATGTCTTTTTCTGAGATGGCGGAGATGGTGGACATTCTGCGGAGGAAGGATTACGACGGCAAGCATGGCCCATACGACACCCCTAATCTCCGGAAGTCACAAATTATGGATAAAGTGGCGAAGACTCTCTATAAAAAATATGGTGTCAGGAGATCCAAGGAACAACTCCGTAAAAGGTGGTCAGACCTGAAGCTCAGGGAGCCGGAGCAGTATAGGAAGCTTATAAAAAGCATTGAAAAAAGTAAGTATATTTTACTGTGTTCTTTCACATTGTAATATGTATTCTTCCATGTTTTGCAACATATGCTTGGCTTGACTGGTTTCACATTTTAAAATCTCAACTTTTATGTTAAGTGGAGAGTCCACTTATTTGCTAAATGTGTGGAAAAAATAATTGCTGCTCTTCCCCCAAACATGTTTGGCACATATCCACGTAAACTACATGTGGGCATGCCTCATTTTACTTCAACAATGTTTATCTACACATTGTTGGCTAGATGATGTGTTGTAAGGAAATGTAGAATGTGAATGAAAGGATAAACTGTATTCTGGGTAAAGGAGATGACACTCCAGCAGTTGTGTACTCTTTTTTGTTCTTCATCAAGATACTATACTCTGGGCCACATGACCAAATTTCTTAACGGTGTCACACACAGGTGGTCCAGTGGATACCTTGGTGGTTATCCAAGTGTATTTGTGAGTGTCCTCCAAAATAACATGTTGCTTTGTTGAGTTTGCAAGATCTCATATGTTCATCTTGAAACTCAGGGCCAAATATCAATTGGACCCCACTTTAAAACATTGAGAATCCATTTTCAGGCCTAACAAGTCTGTGTGCTAAAGGATACATTTTTTTTCTATTCCCATAGGGGAGAGGAGAGTGGGAGGACACCATGCTCAGGAGACGAGGAACCCAACACCACAGAAACTCCCCGAAGATCCCAAAGCATACCAAGTTCAGCAGGTTCAGGAAGCGGAGGGGGAGAAAGTGGAGGTGGAGGAAGGGGAGGTGGAGGAAGGAGAGGTGGAGCTTATCAGCACAACAGGTCAGTGTCTGTCACCACAACTTCAAGGTAAATCCTGATGTAGGCCTGCATAGTTTAAAAATATTTGTTTCTTTTTAGGGACTGAACGTGGGGGTGTGTCAGGAAGTCCAAATCCTCCATTCTCGAGTGCCAGCGCCAAAATAATCATTCAGGAAATCATGGAATGCAGTAGCGAAATGGACATTATGAGAAAGAGAATGATTGTGATTGAGCAAAAATATAAAAACATGATAGATATTTTGGGGAGAATAGTGTGAACCCCCCCCCCTTTTTGTGTGTTTTGTTATGCGTCGGAAATTTTCTTTGGGATTTCCACCAGCCCAAATGTAAAGATGCACACACTGAAGACTCAACATGTGCTATCTGCCGTCACAGGATATCTATGTCCCTGTTTTGGGGGTGCAACCTCTTCCTCCCTCCTCAAGTAGGGGAGAGGAAGGGTTTTCACCCCCAAAGTACGTCCATTGATCCCCCATGATGGCAGATAGCACATGTTTACCTTAGCCATGGGATCATGTTGAAGATACCCATTTGAGCCCCAAAAATAAAGTGTGGTTCTTCACATTTGGGATGGATCAGGGGTAACATCACCCCATCTCCTGTTTGTATTTTTCACTGTGTTATTTTATTACTTTTTCAGAAAAAAATTTTTGGCTTTTGACCCATGCATGTTTCTGCAAAAAAAGCCGCACAAAAAAAAATATATATTTCGAAAAACAACCAAAACTGTGGTGCAATCAATAAAAACATTCGGGAAGTCTAAAAAACCCAAATGCAGACCTGACTATGATCAATAATAAAATCAACAACAGCATGAAATCAGGAGCAGCAGCCAAAGACACACATCATCCCAAGCTGTGGTACTCCATCAACCTTCAATTTCTGGATGAGCAGCTCGAGGCCAGGGAATCACCTCCTGCTCTTCCCTGTAGCCTTCCTTCCACGCCTCTCTTCAGCGTTCTCTCCACGGCCCCGTCCACGCACCCTTGCAGGCTGGGCCACTGTGGGTGGTGATGTGGCAGGAGGAGGAGGAGAAGGAGGAGAGGGATTGGCCTGCTGCGAGATATGGGTGGCCTCAGTCAGCAGCCCCCTCGCCCCCATGTGTACGGCCATATATATGAGGTGCTCACAAAGGGCCCGTTGTCCCGCCTCCATTCTGAGCAACTTATCCGCCAGATAGGTGCTAAAGCCCTCCGTAGGGTTGAGGGGGGCCCTCATAATGGCAGCAGCCTCCTGAATCATCTTTAGTGACTCCTCCTCCACTTGTGTCATCCGCCATTGTTTTGGCGGTCTGACGTGGAGGGGAGCCACTTGGGAGACCGTGCTGCCACTAGGCCTGGGGACCTGCTGAGTCCCACTTGGCCCTGCCTCCTCCTGCCTGCCACACTCCTGACCCTCTTCCTCCTGGCTTGCCTCATCCTGTTTTTAAAATAAAATGAAAAATTGGATTATTTGGGGAATCTATCACACACAATTTTGATCTCATTACTGGATTTTTTTTTTGGGGGGGGGGATGATATAATTTATGGCTAATCCAAACAGTTCAACCCAATATTACTTAGTGGACAATAATTATGATCAAAAATACTATACCTGGCTGAAGATGCGAAGATCTGGCTCTTCTAGCTCGGGAGGCTCCTCCTCCGCCTCTGCAGGGGTGGAGGGAAGGGTGGAAGGAACGCTGAAGGGAAGGGTGGAAGGAAGGGTTGAGGGAAGGCTGGAAATAGATTCCCTGGCCTCGATCTGGTCATCCAGAAATTGAAGATGTCTGTAGTACCACAGCTTGGGCTTTACTACATCGTCGGCTGCTGCTGCTGATCTCTTTGACTGAGGCACTTCCTTGTATTTTTTTTATAGGAATTACGCAGGTTGTTGATTTTATTATTGATCATAGTGTAGTCTGCATCTGGGATCCATGGCTTCATATCCTCTGCTAATTTGGTAATAGTTGCCCGACGTACATCACTCTTGTGGTACGCAGGGTGTTTCAGTTCCCACAGGTTGCGCTCTTCCTTATATTTTTCAATAAAAGTCAGCATCACCTCCGGCTCTCGTAGTTTATGCATCTTTTTGGATCAGCAAGTAAAAAAAAAAGTAAAAAAAAGAAAAGGATCAGAATTGATTCTCCTCAACTTATCACAATATTGCCCTTTACAATCATGAACCATTATAGGCCACTGCAGGCCCGAGTTCCCTTCTTACCTTAGTTCACTTCGTTGGTTCACTTCCGGTCGTCCTTACTCCGCGCATCCCTAATAACTTCTTTCCCCTTTTTATACCCTGCGCATGCGTGTAACTCCGCCCTCGTCGCCCGCCCATGACGGACTTTTTCAGCATTTCCCCGCCCCTTAACGATCGGCGCACAGTGTGAGACGGCGACATGTCGCAGACACAGGTGACTTCTTTAGTTGAAATTACCGACGAGGAAAGCCCGGAGGCGGAAACGTCCCGATCCAGTAAAAAAAGATACAAGGCGACTAATATGTCTTTTTCTGAGATGGCGGAGATGGTGGACATTCTGCGGAGGAAGGATTACGACGGCAAGCATGGCCCATACGACACCCCTAATCTCCGGAAGTCACAAATTATGGATAAAGTGGCGAAGACTCTCTATAAAAAATATGGTGTCAGGAGATCCAAGGAACAACTCCGTAAAAGGTGGTCAGACCTGAAGCTCAGGGAGCCGGAGCAGTATAGGAAGCTTATAAAAAGCATTGAAAAAAGTAAGTATATTTTACTGTGTTCTTTCACATTGTAATATGTATTCTTCCATGTTTTGCAACATGTGCTTGTCTTGACTGGTTTCACATTTTAAAATCTCAACTTTTATGTTAAGTGGAGAGTCCACTTATTTGCTAAATGTGTGGAAAAAATAATTGCTGCTCTTCCCCCAAACATGTTTGGCACATATCCACGTAAACTGCATGTGGGCATGCCTCATTTTACTTCAACAATGTGTATCTACACATTGTTGGCTAGATGATGTGTTGTAAGGAAATGTAGAATGTGAATGAAAGGATAAACTGTATTCTGGGTAAAGGAGATGACACTCCAGCAGTTGTGTACTCTTTTTTGTTCTTCATCAAGATACTATACCAGTGTTTCTCAACTCCAGTCCTCAAGGCGCCCCAACAGGTCATGTTTTTAGGATTTCCCTCAGATGAAACAGCTGTGGTAATTACTAAGGCAGTGAAACTGATCAAATCATCTGTGCAAAATAATGGAAAGCCTGAAAACATGACCTGTTGGGGCGCCTTGAGGACTGGAGTTGAGAAACACTGTACTATACTCTGGGCCACATGACCAAATTTCTTAACGGTGTCACACACAGTTGGTCCAGTGGATACCTTGGTGGTTATCCAAGTGTATTTGTGAGTGTCCTCCAAAATAACATGTTGCTTTGTTGAGTTTGCAAGATCTCATATGTTCATCTTGAAACTCAGGGCCAAATATCAATTGGACCCCACTTTAAAACATTGAGAATCCATTTTCAGGCCTAAAAAGTCTGTGTGCTAAAGGATAATTTTTTTTTTCTATTCCCATAGGGGAGAGGAGAGTGAGAGGACACCATGCTCAGGAGACGAGGAACCCAACACCACAAAAACTCCCCGAAGATCCCAAAGCATACCAAGTTCAGCAGGTTCAGGAAGCGGAGGGGGAGAAAGTGGAGGTGGAGGAAGGGGAGGTGGAGGAAGGAGAGGTGGAGCTTATCAGCACAACAGGTCAGTGTCTGTCACCACAACTTCAAGGTAAATCCTGATGTAGGCCTGCATAGTTTAAAAATATTTGTTTCTTTTTAGGGACTGAACGTGGGGGTGTGTCAGGAAGTCCAAATCCTCCATTCTCGAGTGCCAGCGCCAAAATAATCATTCAGGAAATCATGGAATGCAGTAGCGAAATGGACATTATGAGAAAGAGAATGATTGTGATTGAGCAAAAATATAAAAACATGATAGATATTTTGGGGAGAATAGTGTGTGTTTTGTTATGCGTCTGAAATTTTCTATGGGATTTCCACCAGCCCAAATGTGAAGATGCACACACTGAAGACTCAACATGTGCTATCTGCCGTCACAGGATATCTATGTCCCTGTTTTGGGGGTGCAACCTCTTTCTCCCTCCTCAAGTAGGGGAGAGGAAGGGTTTTCACCCCCAAAGCACGTCCATTGATCCCCCATGATGGCAGATAGCACATGTTTACCTTAGCCATGGGATCATGTTGAAGATACCCATTTGAGCCCCAAAAATAAAGTGTGGTTCTTCACATTTGGGATGGATCAGGGGTAACATCACCCCATCTCCTGTTTGTATTTTTCACTGTGTTATTTTATTACTTTTTCATTAAAAAAATTTGGCTTTTGACCCATGCATGTTTCTGCAAAATAAGCCGCACAAAATTTTTTTTTTTTTTCGAAAAACAACCAAAACTGTGGTGCAATCAATAAAAACATTCGGGAAGTCTAAAAAAGGTGTGCCTTGTTCTTTCTATGCTCAATAGCAGTTCTGGATATGCAAAAAGAGTGTTTTTACCTCTGAGATTTGAGGCTATTTACTAAGGACAAATACACTTGGCACTACTAGAACCTGGGAGACACATAAACCACAAATACAAGAATGACAACACAAGTTTGTAGTAATACAATTTTTTTTTTATTTTAAAAAGGGACAATCAAAGGTCAGATGTGGTCTGGCATTGCGATGGCCCCCCTACCCGTGAAGTACTCTATGTATTTCTGACGTACTTCACGGGCACTTTGGGGGGCCAAGCCAGTACGGGCAGTGCTGAGGCCGGTCAGATTTATCAGTTCAGAGGGACCGGCCTCAGGCCCAACTGATGACACATAATTTGTGGAGAATTTCCGTAAAAAATTGTGCAACAAGCAGCAGCAGTAGACAATGTTGTTGAGTTTATAATCCGCCAAATTTATAGCTGTCTGGAACAGGCGGAACCGGCTGGCCATTATCCCGAAGGCATTCTCCACAACTCTCCGGGCTCTGGCCAGCCGGTAATTAAAAACCCTCCTCTCCGGGGTGAGGGTGCGTTGGGGAAACGGCCGCATGAGGTGTGGTCCTAGTCCAAAAGCTTCATCCGCAATGAAAACGAACCATAGCCCTTCCACGTTCTCTGCATCTGGAGGCAGTGCAAGACCCCCAGCCTGCAGACGGTGAGCGAACTCCGTCTCTGCAAATGCTCCGCCATCGGACATCCGGCCGTTCTTCCCCACGTCCACATATAGGAACTCGTACCGTGCCGACACCACGCCATTAACACAATACTATTGAAACCTTTATAGTTAAAATAGTATGACCCCGAACGGGGTGGCGGCACTATGTGGACGTGCTTCCCATCAATTGCCCCTCTGCAGTTGGGGAAATCCCACCGCTGGGCAAATTGGGAGGCCACAGTCAGCCATTCCTGTGGTGTGCTAGGGAACTGTGGAGTCAAACAAAAAGAAGACATTAGTACGGTTTATGTTTACAGTGCAAGCAGATTACACACAAAAACATTGTTGACCAACATTATTCTAATATTATTATTTAAGGGAGTTTTTCCTACCAATAAACAAAGGCCCACTTAGCAGATGCCTCACCCCCGCTGAGTGGACATTCTAAAATAATCTAAGGGGGGGGGCTAAGGTGATTGTAGGGGATCCAAAAAAAGGCTCAACCACTCTGCTGAGCTTGATTGAGAACTAATTTTTTTTTAACATCTTTAGGGGGGGGGGGAGGGTTGTCAAACTACGCGGGCAATGACCCCCAAAAAATGAAAAGGAAAATAGAAGGCTAGCTGGGTTTGCGCCCACAATAGCATGCTGGAGAGGTTAGTGAAGGGAAATAGGCATGTAGGGCCCAAAAAGGCCTTTACAGGTAAAAACATGTATGGGGAAAATGGGGACATTACCAGGATATTACAAACTGGCAAATTTGGGTTAGGAGGGAAAAAATAAGAAGATTCTAAAACAATCAAAACATATAATGTGAGGTTAAAGGAGCAAAATTACCTTCATATAGTCCTTCTGCAGGACCTGAATGATGGCCGAACACGTCTCAGGGATAATGATCCCGAGAGCCTGGGGGGAGATGCCTGTTGAGAACTTGAGGTCCTGCAAGCTTCTCCCAGTCGCCAGGTATCTCAACGTGGCAATAAGCCTCTGCTCGGCAGTGATGGCCTGGCGCATCACAGTGTCCTGCCTCGTTATATAGGGGGACAGCAAATCCAACAGACGGTGAAATACGGAGTCCGTCATCCTGAGATAATTCCTAAAATCATCAGGATTATTCTCATGGATTTCCCGCAGCAGAGGCATATGAGAGAATTGGTCCCGCTGGAGCAACCAATTCTTATGCCGCGTACACACGATCATTATTCACGGCGGTTTAAAAACCGCCATGAATAATGACATTTTAAACGAGGGAACAGCTTGTTCCCCACACACGGTCATTTTTCTCGTCATTTTTTAAAATGACGAGAAAAACGATCGTCTATGGGCTCCGCGGCAGTGTTTCCCTATGGGAAACACTGCCGCGGAAGAAATGTCAGGAAAAACGACGAGAAAAATTAGAACATGTTCTAATTTTTCTCATCGTGATTAATGCCGTTTTTCCCGTCGGGAAAGCCCACAGACGATCGTTTTTCTCGTCCAAAGGAAAAAATGTCATTTTTCCCGACGGGAAAAATGATCGTGTGTACGCGGCATTAGTCCATGAACTCCTCCTCACCCTGTTCACGGACTGAACTCGGGTTACAGTGTTAACTGCAACACCAAGCCCAAAGCCAGCACGAGCTCGAGAACGAGAACGCACTTCAAACATGGTTTTAAACCGGTCGGCTGGTCAGAACGCACTCAAACAGAACGCACCGTGGAACAGCAAGGCCTGAGAAGAACGACCTGAAAAACAGTAAACGAACGGCCAAGAAGGCACTGCAAGGCAGTAACGACCTGACTGCACACACTGAATCACAAATACAAACCCACAAGCACAAACTAAACACCAGGAAACGATCTGCAAAGCACGGAGACTGAAAAGCGCGAATCGGCTCTCACCAAACTTTTACTAACACGCGGTAACACGAAATCAGCAAAAGCAGCCCAAGGGGTGGCGCCATTAGATTTGTTCAGCCCTTTTATAGCGCGTCGTACGTTTTGTACGTGCCGTCGTTTTCTTGCCGTCGGTTTTTTAACTGATGGTGTGTGGCCAAGACTGATGAAAAACAGTTTCATCGGATTTCATCGGATTTCATCGGTCAAATCCATCGGACGAAAATCCATAGGTTATCCGATCGTGTGTACAGGGCTTCACTGGTCGGTTGGTGATCAAATACTTATGTCATGCAAAAAATGGAAATTAATTATTTAAAAATCATACAATGTGAATTTCTGGATTTTTGTTTTAGATTCCGTCTCTCACAGTTGAAGAGCTATGATAAAAATTACAGACCTCTACATGCTTTGTAAGTAGGAAAACCTGCAAAATCGGCAGTGTATCAAATACTTGTTCTCCCCACTGTATATATATATATATATATATCATACAGAACAGTGACAGTGTACAGACTGGTCTGTATATAAAATGTATACAGACCAGTATGTACACTGACACTGTACTGTATGATATATATATATATATATATATATATATATATATATATATATATATATATATATTTATATACAGTCAGGTCCATAAATATTGTGACATCAACACAATTCTAATCTTTTTGGCTCTATACACCAACACACTGGATTTTAAATGAAACAAACAAGACATGCTTTAACTGCAGACTTTCAGCTTTAATTTGAGGGTATTTACATCCAAATCAGGTGAACGGTGTAGGAATTACAACAGTTTGTATATGTGCCTCCCACTTTTTAAGGGACCAAAAGTAATGGGACAATTGGCTGCTCAGCTGTTCCATGGCCAGGTGTGTGTTATTCCCTCATTATCCCATTTACAAGGAGCAGATAAAAGGTCCAGAGTTCATTTCAAGTGTGCTATTTGCATTTGGAATCTTTGCTGTCAACTCTCAATATGGGATACAAAGAGCTGTCACTATCAGTGAAGCAAGCCATCATTAGGCTGAAAAAACAAAACAAACCCATCAGAGAGATAGCAAAAACATTAGGTGTGGCCAAATCAACTGTTTGGCACATGCTTAAAAAGAAAGAACGCACCGGTGAGCTTAGCGCACCAAAAGACCCGGAAGACCATGGAAAACAACTGTGGTGGATGAGCGAAGAATTCTTTCCCTGGTGAAGAAAACACCCTTCACAACAGTTGGCCAGATGAAGAACACTCTCCAGGAGGTAGGTGTATGTGTGTCAAAGTCAACAATCAAGAGAAGACTTCACCAGAGTGAATACAGAGGGTTCACCACAAGATGTAAACCATTGGTGAGCCTCATAAACAGGAAGGCCAGATTAGAGTTTGCCAAACAACATCTAAAAAAAGTCTTCACAGTTCTGGAACAACATCCTATGGACAGATGAGACCAAGATCAACTTTTACCAGAGTGATGGGAAGAGAAGAGTATGGAGAAGGAAAGGAACTGCTCATGATCCAAAGCATACCACCTCATCTGTGAAGCATGGTGGTGGTAGTGTCATGGCATGGGCATGTATCCCTGCCAATGGAACTGGTTCTCTTGTATTTATTGATGATGTGACTGCTGACAAAAGCAGCAGGATGAATTCTGAAGTGTTTCGGGCAATATTATCTGCTCATATTCAGCCAAATGCTTCAGAACTCATTGGTTGGCTCTTCACAGTGCAGATGGACAATGACCCGAAGCATACTGCAAAAGCAACCAAAGGGTTTTTTAAGGGAAAGAAGTGGAATGTTATGCAATGGCCAAGTCAATCACCTGACCTGAATCCGATTGATCATGCATTTCACTTGCTGAAGACAAAACTGAAGGGAAAATGCCCCAAGAACAAGCAGGAACTGAAGACAGTTGCAGTAGAGGCCTGGCAGAGCATCACCAGGGATGAAACCCAGCGTCTGGTGATGTCATCGCGTTCCACACTTGAGCCTGTAATTGACTGCAAAGGATTTGCAACCAAGTATTAAAAAGTGAAAGTTTGATTGATGATTGTTAACCTGTCCCATTACTTTTGGTCCCTTAAAATGTGGGAGGCACATATACAAACTGTTGTAATTTCTACACTGTTCACCTGATTTGGATGTAAATACCCTCAAATTAAAGCTGAAAGTCCGCAGTTAAAGCGCATCTTGTTCTTTTCATTTCAAATCCATTGTGGTGGTGTATAGAGCCAAAAATATTAGAATTGTGTTGATGTCCCAACCCAATATTTATGGACCTGACTGTATATATATATATATATATATATATATATATACACACACACTGGTCTGTATATGATGTATAGTACAGTGTCAGCAGGGTACAGACTGGTCTTATACCCTGACACTGTGCTGTACATTATATACAGACCAGTCTGTACCCTGACACCATACTGTACATTATATACAGGTCAGTCTGTGCCCTGACAAACAAAACAAAAATCTCCTGCGCTCTCGGTGTATCCTCAAAACATAGGTGGCGTGGTTCTGTCTAGAGGCAAAGTCTAAAGTCTTGCAGCCCTCCTCAGAACAATGGGTGTTCATATGGCTAGAAAAAGAAAGAAAACAGGAGGGCGCACCAACCTAGTGTATTACCACTAACAGGTTTATTAAAATGTAAATAAAAAGCAATAGTCCTACTCACAGACAAAGCTTAAATACAAACTTATCGGACAAGATGGCTGGAAATCTTGGCATTCACCGACAGGACTTGACAACAGGGAGGGTCGGACGATACCCCAAAAACATCCAGATGGCTCCATACTGTACATTATATACAGACCAGTCTGTACCCTGACACCATACTGTACATTACAAACAGACCAGTCTGTACCCTGATAAACCATACTGTACATTGTATACAGACCGGTCTGTACCCTGGCATCATACTGTACATTATATACAGACCGGTCTGTACCCTGACACCATTCTGTACATTATACAACTGGCAGACTCCGAGACTTCAACAGGAGGACAGCCGTGCAGGGAAAGGCCCCAGCAAGGCGCCACTTCTGCACATGCAGGAATGCTGTCTCTTATGGCAACAGTCCTTTAACAGTTCCTTACTCAAACATCTCAGTTCTTTCAGCTCCACTACAACTGCCTCTTGTAGTTCTTCAACACTAAGCTCCCGGCCTCTCACTAGACCCACTGATTCATTGACTTTGAATCCCTTGAGCTCCTCCAAGGTTGGCTGTGGTATCTCCCTCGAGTGTCAAGCATGCTTCCCTGCTGGGTCCCTAGTTTGGTACTCCAGATACTTCTCAAGCTTCACCCCTGCTAACAGGTAGACATGTGCATTTGTGCATGTGCATTTGTTTTCGTCCGAATTTCAGATAGATTTGTTATCGTTTTAACAAACGAAAACGAAAGCACAGAATCCGAAAACCGAAAGATCCGACATAAACAAATGCTTTATTTTCGTTTTCATTGCGACAACAGTTCGATATAGATAAGAGATTCGACGTGATGCTGACAATAACAATCTATGTCTATCGAACCTGTGGTCGAATGTGCCTAACCTTAACTCTATTAGTCCAAGATTATTCTACAATAGAGAGAAAAGATTCGACATAGAGAGAAAAGATTCGACATTATAGAGAGAAAAGATTCGACATAGAGAGAAAAGATCGCTGCTGGAATTGGGCGGGGGAAGTAAAATAAAAATAATGATGATGATGAATGTTATTGGCTGATTGTAACCAAAGAAGAGGAGCAGTACAATAGCTAGAACTAACTTGACAATTCAACATGAACGACGAAGATTCGACAAAGCATCGAAAAACATACAAATGTCGAATCTGTCATTGAAGGCTTATGGTGTCTGTCGAAAGTTAGAAGATTCGACGGTGCAGCTAAACTGTACGACGCTGCAATCGTACATTTCCGGTCAAATGCATCCGCCCATAGGCTATAGAAGAACTCTAATGTTGGTTGACAAGTAATAGTAATTAATAAATATAATTATTACTAGTCATACAACATTAGAATTCTACTATAGCTTGTAGGCAGAACATTCGAACGGAAATGTATGATTGCAGCGCCGTAAAGGTTTCGCTGCTCCGTCGAATCTTCTTTGAACATTCGACAGACACCATAAGCCTTCAATGACAGATTCGACCTTAATTAATTCAGATTTTCGGACGAATGCAATTTCTAACGAAAAACGAAATAAATAAAAACGAATTTCGGGAGTAACTAAATACATTTATTTTTCGGATGTGCACATGTCTACTAACCGGTGAGGTCCCTGGCTTGACTCACAAGGCTGTTCTGCCAGACCTGATCACCACCTGAGGTTTCCTGATTCTCCACCGTGCCCGTTCGGTGAAAATGTGGTTCCGGTACTTTCTTCAGTTACTCACTGTGGTCCCTGGTAAAGGTGGTTGGTCCCTTTGTGGCGACAGTCTTCCTTCCACCTCCGACCACTGACAGGTTCTCCGGCCGACAGAACCGTCACTTTTGTTTGGACTTCAAGCTACAGTCCCAACCCTGTGCTGCCCCCTACCTCTGGATAGGCCCTCAGACAACCTGTCAGCCAGCTGCCCACGGGATAGGCCAAATCTCTGGCCTAGCAGCTCGGGGGCGTACGACACTCATCCACCCAGACAGCCATCCAGGTGGCACAGAACAGCGATCACCAGACCTCACCTGAATATATAGGTTCTCCCAGCAGGCCAAGAGATTCAAGGAAACCATTGGCTGTGATACCCCATATACCCATAACCTGACCTTGGGTTGCCCTTCTCATTTCTAGTACCACCAATTCCCGGTCACCTAGTGGTAGAAGAGAAAAGTGGAACGAGGCCAAACTTAGGGAGAAATCAATAGATCTCTATCAATCGATCAAAATGACAAGCAATTCAATTTGTGTGGAGCTCCCTGACTAAACCCCAGGGTGCTACATCATGTATGGTTCTAGTGTATAAGACCGGTCTGTACCCTGCTGACACTGTACTGTACATACTACACTAACCTGTTTGCAGGACTTGCTCCAGTTGCTCACCTCAGTACGCGGTTCTGCTTCCAGGGATGCTTCCACAGCTGCCTCACATACAAACACACATGCTGATTCTTTCCAGCCCCTTGCCCTTGTTGACTGGCCCACTCTCTGTCATTGGATAGCTGCCAGCTCTATCCAGCCAGCCATCCAGCCCAGCAGCCAGCTCTTTCTCTGTGCAGGAAGGGAGAAGTTATGACACCACCCACCCTCTTCTTGTTTACAGAGGCAGGAGAGGAACGCAGTGGTGCTGTATTATACATAATGAAAGAAGACAGCGGGAGCAGGAGTGTCAGTGTGGCCAGCTGTCAGACTGTTCCCACTGTGCTGCTACATGTTTGTATTGCCCGTTTACAATGCACAGTCAGTGCTGAGTGTTATGGGAGCCTGCTCCTCGGCCTGTGTAAGTGGCTGAGGATCGCCACCCATCCTGACGCCGTTAAGTGGCTGCCTAAGCTGCCCTATGGTAGTGCTGGCCCTGGCTAAAGGTAATCCCTCTTTATCATTTCAGAAAGTTGTGAGGTATGTTAAAGAGCTGCATTCATTTGTGTATTTTTATAACTGCCTGGAGTTCAGCTTTAAAGGGATCCTTTGGACCCTCTTACCTGGTTCTTTTTGTGTTGATAAAGCAAAATAAGGGCAAAAAAGATTTACTAAACTGTGATGCCATTTCTACATAACAAACACATTCCTACATGCCTATTTGCTACATCTAGGGGATGCACAGTTTAAGATGGAGCACAAGACGTAGAAACAGGACATTTTTTTCTCAGAGAATAGGTGCAGGACTACCCCTTTTCTTCACCCCTACCTACCTCCAATCACTGTCCCTTGGTTCAGTGGAGTGGCGTGCGTTGTGAGCGCCCGGGGCAGGGCAAGAGATTTGCGCCCCCTAACACGTGGATTTTTACTGACCAACCTGATTCCTACACCAACCTACTTGACCACTATACTAACCTACCTGATTCCTATACTGACCTGCCTGATTCCTACACTGACCACTAAACTGACCTATCTGATTGCTATACTGACCACTACACTGACCTACCTGATTCCTATACTAACCACTACACTGACCCCCCTGATTCCTATACTGACCACTACACTGACCCACCTGATTCCTACACTGTCCACTACACACATTATTATTGCTCACTGATTGGTTGCTAGACGATACTGCACATAATTACCGCTTACTCATTATTTGCTAGAGGTTACTGCACATCATTACTACAAACTGATTGGTTGCTAGAGGTCACTGCAAAATATTATTGCTCACTGATTGCTTGCTAGAGATTACAGCAGATCATTACTGTTTACTAGGGATGAGCTCGGTGTTCGAGTTGAACATACGTTCGACTCGAACATCGGCTGTTCGATCGTTCGACGAAGATCGAACGATTTGGGCCGTTCGCGCCTAATTCGAGTGACGCGAACGGCCCACAATGCACTACGCCATCGCAGTGTCATCCAGGCGCTGTGATTGGCCAAGCATGCACTGTGACCCCGCATGCTTGGCCAATCACAGCGCCGGCAGCGAGGAGAGCAATGATTGGCCACAGGCAGGATGCCTGTGGCCAATTATTGCTGAGGGTGTTTAGTACACGCCCCACACTATAAAAGGCCGCCAGCACGGCGGCCTAGTGTAGTGTGTTCCGGAGCAGGGAAAGAGAAGCATAGGCAGGGACAGTGACATTTTTTTTTCTTGCTTAACCTGGATTCCTTTAGTTTAGGGAAAGAGAAGGATAGGTAGGGAGAGTGTCAGTGTGTTTTACTGTGCGAATCCTTGTTTCTAGGGACAGGGAAGGACAGTGAGGGAAATTATCCTTGTGCTATAGTGTGCTAAAGCATTGATCATCAACCATCTTTAAAAAATCATTTTTTCTAGGGACAGAAAACTATAGGTAGGGAGAGTGTCAGTGTGTTTTACTGTGATAATCCTTGTTTCTAGGGACAGGGAAGGACAGTGAGGGAAATTCTCCTTGTGCTATAGTGTGCTAAAGCATTGATCATCAACCATCTTTAAAAAAAACATTTTTTCTAGGGACAGAAAACTATAGGTAGGAAGAGTGTCAGTTTCTTTCACTGTGATAATCCTTGTTTCTAGGGACAGGGAAGGACAGTGAGGGAAATTCTCCTTGTGCTATAGTGTGCTAAAGCATTGATCATCAACCATCTTTAAAAAAACATTTTTTCTAGGGACAGAAAACTATAGGTAGGGAGAGTGTCAGTTTCTTTCACTGTGATAATCCTTGTTTCTAGGGACAGGGAAGGACAGTGAGGGAAATTCTCCTTGTGCTATAGTGTGCTAAAGCATTGATCATCAACCATCTTTAAAAAAACATTTTTTCTAGGGACAGAAAACTATAGGTAGGGAGAGTGTCAGTTTCTTTCACTGTAATAATCCTTGTTTCTAGGGACAGGGAAGGACAGTGAGGGAAATTCTCCTTGTGCTATAGTGTGCTAAAGCATTGATCATCAACCATCTTTAAAAAAACATTTTTTCTAGGGACAGAAAACTATAGGTAGGAAGAGTGTCAGTTTCTTTCACTGTGATAATCCTTGTTTCTAGGGACAGGGAAGGACAGTGAGGGAAATTCTCCTTGTGCTATAGTGTGCTAAAGCATTGATCATCAACCATCTTTAAAAAAACATTTTTTCTAGGGACAGAAAACTATAGGTAGGAAGAGTGTCAGTTTCTTTCACTGTGATAATCCTTGTTTCTAGGGACAGGGAAGGACAGTGAGGGAAATTCTCCTTGTGCTATAGTGTGCTAAAGCATTGATCATCAACCATCTTTAAAAAAACATTTTTTCTAGGGACAGAAAACTATAGGTAGGAAGAGTGTCAGTTTCTTTCACTGTGATAATCCTTGTTTCTAGGGACAGGGAAGGACAGTGAGGGAAATTCTCCTTGTGCTATAGTGTGCTAAAGCATTGATCATCAACCATCTTTAAAAAAACATTTTTTCTAGGGACAGAAAACTATAGATAGGGAGAGTGTCAGTTTCTTTCACTGTGATAATCCTTGTTTCTAGTTACAGGGAAGGACAGTGAGGGAAATTCTCCTTGTGCTATAGTGTGCTAAAGCATTGATCATCAACCATCTTTAAAAAAACATTTTTTCTAGGGACAGAAAACTATAGGTAGGAAGAGTGTCAGTTTCTTTCACTGTGATAATCCTTGTTTCTAGGGACAGGGAAGGACAGTGAGGGAAATTCTCCTTGTGCTATAGTGTGCTAAAGCATTGATCATCAACCATCTTTAAAAAAACATTTTTTCTAGGGACAGAAAACTATAGGTAGGGAGAGTGTCAGTTTCTTTCACTGTGATAATCCTTGTTTCTAGGGACAGGGAAGGACAGTGAGGGAAATTCTCCTTGTGCTATACTGTGCTAAAGCATTGATCATCAACCATCTTTAAAAAAACATTTTTTCTAGGGACAGAAAACTATAGGTGGGAAGATTGTCAGTTTCTTTCACTGTGATAATCCTTGTTTCTAGGGACAGGGAAGGACAGTGAGGGAAATTCTCCTTGTGCTATAGTGTGCTAAAGCATTGATCATCAACCATCTTTAAAAAAACATTTTTTCTAGGGACAGAAAACTATAGGTAGGAAGAGTGTCAGTTTCTTTCACTGTGATAATCCTTGTTTCTAGGGACGGGGAAGGACAGTGAGGGAAATTCTCCTTGTGCTATAGTGTGCTAAAGCATTGATCATCAACCATCTTTAAAAAAACATTTTTTCTAGGGACAGAAAACTATAGGTAGGAAGAGTGTCAGTTTCTTTCACTGTGATAATCCTTGTTTCTAGGGACGGGGAAGGACAGTGAGGGAAATTCTCCTTGTGCTATAGTGTGCTAAAGCATTGATCATCAACCATCTTTAAAAAAACATTTTTTCTAGGGACAGAAAACTATAGGTAGGAAGAGTGTCAGTTTCTTTCACTGTGATAATCCTTGTTTCTAGGGACAGGGAAGGACAGTGAGGGAAATTCTCCTTGTGCTATAGTGTGCTAAAGCATTGATCATCAACCATCTTTAAAAAAACATTTTTTCTAGGGACAGAAAACTATAGGTAGGAAGAGTGTCAGTTTCTTTCACTGTGATAATCCTTGTTTCTAGGGACAGGGAAGGACAGTGAGGGAAATTCTCCTTGTGCTATAGTGTGCTAAAGCATTGATCATCAACCATCTTTAAAAAAACTTTTTTTCTAGGGACAGAAAACTATAGGTAGGAAGAGTGTCAGTTTCTTTCACTGTGATAATCCTTGTTTCTAGGGACAGGGAAGGACAGTGAGGGAAATTCTCCTTGTGCTATAGTGTGCTAAAGCATTGATCATCAACCATCTTTAAAAAAACATTTTTTCTAGGGACAGAAAACTATAGATAGGGAGAGTGTCAGTTTCTTTCACTGTGATAATCCTTGTTTCTAGTTACAGGGAAGGACAGTGAGGGAAATTCTCCTTGTGCTATAGTGTGCTAAAGCATTGATCATCAACCATCTTTAAAAAAACATTTTTTCTAGGGACAGAAAACTATAGGTAGGAAGAGTGTCAGTTTCTTTCACTGTGATAATCCTTGTTTCTAGGGACAGGGAAGGACAGTGAGGGAAATTCTCCTTGTGCTATAGTGTGCTAAAGCATTGATCATCAACCATCTTTAAAAAAACATTTTTTCTAGGGACAGAAAACTATAGGTAGGGAGAGTGTCAGTTTCTTTCACTGTGATAATCCTTGTTTCTAGGGACAGGGAAGGACAGTGAGGGAAATTCTCCTTGTGCTATACTGTGCTAAAGCATTGATCATCAACCATCTTTAAAAAAACATTTTTTCTAGGGACAGAAAACTATAGGTAGGAAGATTGTCAGTTTCTTTCACTGTGATAATCCTTGTTTCTAGGGACAGGGAAGGACAGTGAGGGAAATTCTCCTTGTGCTATAGTGTGCTAAAGCATTGATCATCAACCATCTTTAAAAAAAAAACATTTTTTCTAGGGACAGAAAACTATAGGTAGGAAGAGTGTCAGTTTCTTTCACTGTGATAATCCTTGTTTCTAGGGACAGGGAAGGACAGTGAGGGAAATTCTCCTTGTGCTATAGTGTGCTAAAGCATTGATCATCAACCATCTTTAAAAAAACATTTCTTCTAGGGACAGAAAACTATAGGTAGGGAGAGTGTCAGTTTCTTTCACTGTGATAATCCTTGTTTCTAGGGACAGGGAAGGACAGTGAGGGAAATTCTCCTTGTGCTATAGTGTGCTAAAGCATTGATCATCAACCATCTTTAAAAAAACATTTTTTCTAGGGACAGAAAACTATAGGTAGGGAGAGTGTCAGTTTCTTTCACTGTAATAATCCTTGTTTCTAGGGACAGGGAAGGACAGTGAGGGAAATTCTCCTTGTGCTATAGTGTGCTAAAGCATTGATCATCAACCATCTTTAAAAAAACATTTTTTCTAGGGACAGAAAACTATAGGTAGGAAGAGTGTCAGTTTCTTTCACTGTGATAATCCTTGTTTCTAGGGACAGGGAAGGACAGTGAGGGAAATTCTCCTTGTGCTATAGTGTGCTAAAGCATTGATCATCAACCATCTTTAAAAAAACTTTTTTTCTAGGGACAGAAAACTATAGGTAGGAAGAGTGTCAGTTTCTTTCACTGTGATAATCCTTGTTTCTAGGGACAGGGAAGGACAGTGAGGGAAATTCTCCTTGTGCTATAGTGTGCTAAAGCATTGATCATCAACCATCTTTAAAAAAACATTTTTTCTAGGGACAGAAAACTATAGATAGGGAGAGTGTCAGTTTCTTTCACTGTGATAATCCTTGTTTCTAGTTACAGGGAAGGACAGTGAGGGAAATTCTCCTTGTGCTATAGTGTGCTAAAGCATTGATCATCAACCATCTTTAAAAAAACATTTTTTCTAGGGACAGAAAACTATAGGTAGGAAGAGTGTCAGTTTCTTTCACTGTGATAATCCTTGTTTCTAGGGACAGGGAAGGACAGTGAGGGAAATTCTCCTTGTGCTATAGTGTGCTAAAGCATTGATCATCAACCATCTTTAAAAAAACATTTTTTCTAGGGACAGAAAACTATAGGTAGGGAGAGTGTCAGTTTCTTTCACTGTGATAATCCTTGTTTCTAGGGACAGGGAAGGACAGTGAGGGAAATTCTCCTTGTGCTATACTGTGCTAAAGCATTGATCATCAACCATCTTTAAAAAAACATTTTTTCTAGGGACAGAAAACTATAGGTAGGAAGATTGTCAGTTTCTTTCACTGTGATAATCCTTGTTTCTAGGGACAGGGAAGGACAGTGAGGGAAATTCTCCTTGTGCTATAGTGTGCTAAAGCATTGATCATCAACCATCTTTAAAAAAAAAACATTTTTTCTAGGGACAGAAAACTATAGGTAGGAAGAGTGTCAGTTTCTTTCACTGTGATAATCCTTGTTTCTAGGGACAGGGAAGGACAGTGAGGGAAATTCTCCTTGTGCTATAGTGTGCTAAAGCATTGATCATCAACCATCTTTAAAAAAACATTTTTTCTAGGGACAGAAAACTATAGGTAGGGAGAGTGTCAGTTTCTTTCACTGTGATAATCCTTGTTTCTAGGGACAGGGAAGGACAGTGAGGGAAATTCTCCTTGTGCTATAGTGTGCTAAAGCATTGATCATCAACCATCTTTAAAAAAACATTTTTTCTAGGGACAGAAAACTATAGGTAGGGAGAGTGTCAGTTTCTTTCACTGTAATAATCCTTGTTTCTAGGGACAGGGAAGGACAGTGAGGGAAATTCTCCTTGTGCTATAGTGTGCTAAAGCATTGATCATCAACCATCTTTAAAAAAACATTTTTTCTAGGGACAGAAAACTATAGGTAGGAAGAGTGTCAGTTTATTTCACTGTGATAATCCTTGTTTCTAGGGACGGGGAAGGACAGTGAGGGAAATTCTCCTTGTGCTATAGTGTGCTAAAGCATTGATCATCAACCATCTTTAAAAAAACATTTTTTCTAGGGACAGAAAACTATAGGTAGGAAGAGTGTCAGTTTCTTTCACTGTGATAATCCTTGTTTCTAGGGACAGGGAAGTACAGTGAGGGAAATTCTCCTTGTGCTATAGTGTGCTAAAGCATTGATCATCAACCATCTTTAAAAAAACATTTTTTCTAGGGACAGAAAACTATAGGTAGGAAGAGTGTCAGTTTCTTTCACTGTGATAATCCTTGTTTCTAGGGACAGGGAAGGACAGTGAGGGAAATTCTCCTTGTGCTATAGTGTGCTAAAGCATTGATCATCAACCATCTTTAAAAAAACTTTTTTTCTAGGGACAGAAAACTATAGGTAGGAAGAGTGTCAGTTTCTTTCACTGTGATAATCCTTGTTTCTAGGGACAGGGAAGGACAGTGAGGGAAATTCTCCTTGTGCTATAGTGTGCTAAAGCATTGATCATCAACCATCTTTAAAAAAACATTTTTTCTAGGGACAGAAAACTATAGATAGGGAGAGTGTCAGTTTCTTTCACTGTGATAATCCTTGTTTCTAGTTACAGGGAAGGACAGTGAGGGAAATTCTCCTTGTGCTATAGTGTGCTAAAGCATTGATCATCAACCATCTTTAAAAAAACATTTTTTCTAGGGACAGAAAACTATAGGTAGGAAGAGTGTCAGTTTCTTTCACTGTGATAATCCTTGTTTCTAGGGACAGGGAAGGACAGTGAGGGAAATTCTCCTTGTGCTATAGTGTGCTAAAGCATTGATCATCAACCATCTTTAAAAAAACATTTTTTCTAGGGACAGAAAACTATAGGTAGGGAGAGTGTCAGTTTCTTTCACTGTGATAATCCTTGTTTCTAGGGACAGGGAAGGACAGTGAGGGAAATTCTCCTTGTGCTATACTGTGCTAAAGCATTGATCATCAACCATCTTTAAAAAAACATTTTTTCTAGGGACAGAAAACTATAGGTAGGAAGATTGTCAGTTTCTTTCACTGTGATAATCCTTGTTTCTAGGGACAGGGAAGGACAGTGAGGGAAATTCTCCTTGTGCTATAGTGTGCTAAAGCATTGATCATCAACCATCTTTAAAAAAAACATTTTTTCTAGGGACAGAAAACTATAGGTAGGAAGAGTGTCAGTTTCTTTCACTGTGATAATCCTTGTTTCTAGGGACAGGGAAGGACAGTGAGGGAAATTCTCCTTGTGCTATAGTGTGCTAAAGCATTGATCATCACCCATCTTTAAAAAAAACATTTTTTCTAGGGACAGAAAACTATAGGTAGGGAGAGTGTCAGTTTCTTTCACTGTGATAATCCTTGTTTCTAGGGACAGGGAAGGACAGTGAGGGAAATTCTCCTTGTGCTATAGTGTGCTAAAGCATTGATCATCAACCATCTTTAAAAAAACATTTTTTCTAGGGACAGAAAACTATAGGTAGGAAGAGTGTCAGTTTCTTTCACTGTGATAATCCTTGTTTCTAGGGACAGGGAAGGACAGTGAGGGAAATTCTCCTTGTGCTATAGTGTGCTAAAGCATTGATCATCAACCATCTTTAAAAAAAAAAAATTTCTAGGGACAGAAAACTATAGGTAGGAAGAGTGTCAGTTTCTTTCACTGTGATAATCCTTGTTTCTAGGGACAGGGAAGGACAGTGAGGGAAATTCTCCTTGTGCTATAGTGTGCTAAAGCATTGATCATCAACCATCTTTAAAAAAACTTTTTTTCTAGGGACAGAAAACTATAGGTAGGGAGAGTGTCAGTTTCTTTCACTGTGATAATCCTTGTTTCTAGTTACAGGGAAGGACAGTGAGGGAAATTCTCCTTGTGCTATAGTGTGCTAAAGCATTGATCATCAACCATCTTTAAAAAAACATTTTTTCTAGGGACAGAAAACTATAGGTAGGAAGAGTGTCAGTTTCTTTCACTGTGATAATCCTTGTTTCTAGGGACAGGGAAGGACAGTGAGGGAAATTCTCCTTGTGCTATAGTGTGCTAAAGCATTGATCATCAACCATCTTTAAAAAAACATTTTTTCTAGGGACAGAAAACTATAGGTAGGGAGAGTGTCAGTTTCTTTCACTGTGATAATCCTTGTTTCTAGGGACAGGGAAGGACAGTGAGGGAAATTCTCCTTGTGCTATACTGTGCTAAAGCATTGATCATCAACCATCTTTAAAAAAACATTTTTTCTAGGGACAGAAAACTATAGGTAGGAAGAGTGTCAGTTTCTTTCACTGTGATAATCCTTGTTTCTAGGGACAGGGAAGGACAGTGAGGGAAATTTTCCTTGTGCTATACTGTGCTAAAGCATTCCTCATCAACCATCTTTGAAATCCTTGTTTTTTGGACAGTCAGGGAAATTGTCGTTGTGCTATTCTGTGCGAAAGCAATCATCCTCAACCATATTTAGAAATCCTTAAGTAAAGGGACAGAGAAGGACACCTGAAGGTAGCCCTTATTGCTTTTTTCCCATCTCCCTGCAGGCCATCTATTAGAATGTCTGGAAGGCAAACAAGGAGAGGCAGACAGTCAGGAGGCAATAAAAGAGGGCAAGCAGGCTCTGTGTCTGGGGGCAACAGTGCTGGTCGTGGATGCGGTGCATTGTCATCAGCACATGGCCATGGGACACGCTTGTCCTTCTTTTCGGCAGCTGGACATGTTGAGCCACATCATGCCGTAGACTTGGTAGAGTGGATGACCAAGCCCTCCTCCTCCTCCACATCCTCTCTCACCCAGGCTCAGGGTACTGGCAAAGCAGCTGCCAAAGCGTCCTCTTCCCTGGTATCAATGTCAGACTCATCATCAGTCACTCCTTCCCTAGACCCACCATGTCCTCCTCCTGAGGAGTCCCCCGAACTGTTTGAGCACAGTGTTGGGTACATGCTCCAGGAGGATGCCCAGCGTTTCGAAGGGTCTGATGATGAAACCCAGCTACAGGAAGGCAGTAGCGTGAGAGCAGACAGAGGGGATGCTCAAGAAGGACACCAATCTGGCAGTCATGTTCCAGCAGCTGCAGCATACTGCCAGATTGGCTCCAGTGATGAGGAGGGAGGGGATGATGAGGTCACTGACTCCACGTGGGTGCCTAATAGGAGAGAGGAGGAGGAGGAGGATGAGGAGGAGGCACATCTCCAACGAGGCAGGATGCCCTTTGGTGGCCAGCGTAAGGGCAGTACACCGACGGAATCACACCGCAGAGCTCCGCCTGTGCAGGGCGCTGCCTCTGCCCGTCATTCAAAAAGTTCTTTGGTGTGGGCCTTTTTTGAGGCTAGTGCATCAGATCGCACAGCTGCTGTTTGCAACATATGTCTCAAGCGTATATCGCGTGGCCAAAACATCAGCCGCTTGGGTACCACATGCCTGACCAGACATATGTTGACCTGCCATGCAGCTCGTTGGCAAGCCTACCTCAAAGACCCACACCAAAGAACAAAGCGGACCTCTCCTTGCACCACATCAGCTGGGATCTCCAACCCCACTATAACTTCAGTCCTCTCTGAAACATGCACTGAGAGGAATGAAGGTGTAGAATTAGGTGTGTCACAGCCAAGTACTTGCGGCCACTCTGCTAGCAGTACACCGACGTCCGATTCTAGCAGGCAAATTTCCCTGCCCCAGCTGCTGGACCGTCGAAAGAAGTTCACTCCCAGCCATCCACATGCCCAGCGGTTGAATGCTAGCTTGGCTAAATTGCTAGCGCTTCAACTGCTGCCTTTTCAGTTGGTAGACTCGGCCCCCTTCCGTGAGTTTGTGCAATGTGCGGTTCCTCAGTGGCAGGTTCCCAAACGCCACTTTTTCTCACGGAAGGCTATTCCGGCTCTCTACCGGCATGTGGAAGGCAATGTCTTGGCCTCGCTGGACAGGGCGGTCAGCGGTAAGGTGCATATTACCGCTGACTCATGGTCCAGCAGGCATGGACAGGGACGTTACCTTTCTTTCACGGCCCATTGGGTCACTCTTTTGGCAGCTGGGAAGGATGCAGGACAAGGTGCAGTAGTGTTGGAGGTTGTTCCACCGCCACGCCTCCAAAATGCTACTACTGGTTGTGACACACCTCTCTCCTCCACCCCCTCCTCTTCTTCTTCCTCCATGGCCTCTTCCTGTGCTTTGTCCTCTGAACCAGCGGTGCTCCGTAGCCGTTCAAGGGGCTACGCAAGTACGCAGGCAAAAAGATGCCATGCCGTGCTTGCGCTGGTGTGTTTGGGGGACAGAAGCCACACTGGGGCAGAGGTCCTGTCTGCTCTGCAGGGCCAGGCCGAGAGGTGGTTGACGCCACGCCAGCTTAAGCCAGGAATGGTGGTTTGCGACAATGGCACCAACCTCCTCTCCGCCCTCCGACAGGGACAACTGACCCATGTGCCCTGTGTGGCTCACGTCCTTAACCTGGTGGTGCAGCGGTTCTTGGGCAGGTACCCGGGCTTACAGGATGTCCTGAGGCAGGCCAGGAAAGTCTGTGTGCATTTCCGCAGATCTTATAATGCCAGTGCTCGCCTGGCTGAGCTGCAAAAGGAGTTGAACCTGCCCAAGACCCGCCTTATATGTGACATGCCCACCAGGTGGAACTCAACGTTGGCCATGCTGCAGCGGCTGCACACGCAGCAGAGGGCCATCAATGAGTACCTGTGCGACTACGGCACCAGGACAGGGTCAGGGGAGCTTGGTTTTTTTTCTCCACGCCAGTGGGGCATGATCAGGGATGCATGCACTGTCCTGGCACCATTTGAGGAGGCCACGAGGATGGTGAGCAGTGACAGTGCATGCATCAGTGACACTGTACCTCTTGTCCACCTGTTGGAGCACACGCTGCGTGGAATAATGGACAGGGCACTTGAGGCAGAACAGAGGCAGGAAGAGGAGGACTTCCTTGCCTCTCAAGGCCCCCTTTACCCAGACAGTGTTCCTTCTGTCCCACCCATCGCACAGGAAGAGGAGGAGGAGGAGGAGGAGGATTGTGTCAGCATGGAGGTGGAGGCTGGCACTCAGCATCATCAGCAGCAGTCTTTTAGGGATGATTTACAGTCCCAAGAAACCAGTGGACTTGTACGTGGCTGGGAGGAGGTGGCTGCGGATCATGTCGTCCTTAGTGACCCAGAGGACTCCAGACCGAATGCCTCAGCAAACCTATGCTGCATGGCCTCCCTGATCCTGCAAAGTCTGCGGAAGGATCCTCGTATTCTTCGGATCAAGGAGAGGGACCATTACTGGCTGGCCACTCTCCTTGATCCACGGTACAAGGGTAAGGTTGCGGACCTTATGTTACCGTCGCAGAGGGAGCAGAGGATGAGACAACTCCGGGAGGCCTTGCAGAAAGGTCTGTGCAACGCGTTCCCAGAGACTGGGAGGTTACAAACTCCTGGTCCTGGACAACGAGTTGCTGAGGCTTCGGCCAGTCAAAGAAGGAGCGGTGGGGAAGGTGGCCGTCTGACCGATGCGTTCAGACAATTCTTTAGTCCGCAGCCCCAAAGTATGATCGGTTCCAGCAACCATCGCCAGCATCTGATAAACATGGTGCAGGAATATCTAGGGGCAAGGTCAGACTTGGACACCTTCCCCACCGAAAATCCTCTGGCTTACTGGGTCTTGAGGATGGATCACTGGCCAGAGCTTGCACAGTATGCAATTGAGCTACTGGCCTGTCCTGCATCCAGCGTTCTTTCGGAACGCACATTCAGTGCTGCTGGAGGATTTGTCACGGATCACAGGGTGCGCCTGTCCACCGACTCGGTTGATCGACTGACTTTCATCAAGATGAACCAGTCTTGGATCACCACCAGCTACCACACACCTGATGCTGATATAACAGACTAATTGATTTTAACATGTCACATCCCTTCAAGACTGATGCTGATGCTGAGTGCCTGTGCTGTTATGTTGACTGGCTATCCTCCTCCTCCGAGTCCTCAATGATACGATTGATGATGATAGCTTGGAAGATCATTTTTGTTTATGGGTGCCGCCACCAGTGGCTAAGGCCCAATTTTTCAGCCCCTGTTTAACAGGGGCGTGTAATTACAATTTTTTTAGCAATAATTTGCCATAGGGCTCATTGCTGTGCTCCAAGTACAGTATCTGTGAGGGGTTGGAGTGTTGTGCCACCAGTGCCTAAGGCCCAATTTTTCAGCCCCTGTTTAACAGGGGCGTGTCATTACAATTTTTGAAGCAATACTTTGCAACAGGGCTCATTGCTGTGCTCCAAGTACAGTATCTGTGAGGGGTTGTAGTGTTGTGCCACCAGTGCCTAAGGCCCAATTTTTCAGCCCCTGTTCAACAGGGGCATGTAATTACAATTCTTGATCTAATAATTCACAGCAGGGCCCATTGCTGCACCCACCAAGAGTAACTCTGAGGGCTTACAGTGTTGTGGCAACGCCACCACCACCACCACCACCACGAAAGGCCCAATTTTTCAGCCCCTGTTCAAAAGGGGCATGTAATTACAATTCTTGATCTAATAATTCACAGCAGGGCCCATTCCTGCACCCACCAAGAGTAACTCTGAGGGCTTACAGTGTTGTGGCAACACCACCACCACCACCACCACCACGAAAGGCCCAATTTTTCAGCCCCTGTTCAACAGGGGCATGCAATTACAATTCTTGATCTAATAATTCACAGCAGGGCCCATTGCTGCACCCACCAAGAGTAACTGTCAGGGCTTACAGTGTTGTGGCACCAGCACCACCATCAAAGGCCCAATTTTTACTACCACTGTTCAACAATTATATGTAATTAAAATTCCTGATATAATAGTTGACAGCAGGGCGTTCCAGCACCAACCAAGAGTAACTGTGAGTGCTTACAGTGTTGTGCCAACACCAACAACTAAGGGGCCTATTTCTGCAGAGTATATACGGCAGGTCCCTACTTTCAAACATCCAACTTACAAACGACTCCTACTTGCAAATGCAAGAAGACAACAGGAAGTGAGAGGAAATCTACCCCTTGGAAGGAAAATTCTCTCCTGTAAGAACTAATATGGGAGAAAGGTGTCTCCTCTGTACTGATGCTTTATCACCAATCCTTGTTTCAAGAAAAACACCACATTTCAAAAACAGTTGTCATTGGGACGGAAAGTGAGGTGAAATGTTCTGAACAGGGGCACAGAAATAGCAAAACAAATGTTACAGGGGTGATAACCCTTACCTATGTTTTCCAAAAAGTTTAAAAATAGATTTTTGGGCTGGAGCTACACTTAAACAATGTACCTGTTCAAAATTACAAACAGATTCTACATAAGAACAAACCTACAGTCCCTGTCTTGTATGCACCGCCTGTATACGGCTGTTCAGAGTATATAGGGCCTTTTTTATTTTATGTGCGGGGTTCCCCTTAATATCCATACAAGACCCAAAGGGGCTGGTAATGGGCTGGGGTAGGGGGGGGTCATGGGGTAGCTATGCCATTTTTCTTAAAGATTTTCATCCATATTACCGGGACCAGACATTACATTAAAGCCGCAAGCAGTTTTAAATGGCTTTTTTTTCCTTTAGAAGTGTCATTTTGTGCAGGGACAGTTCTAAACACGGGAAACACGTGGCACTTCACAGGCATACTTTAGACACCCCCCAGGTACGATATTTAAAGGAATATTTGACTTTTTTTTTCACTTTATGCATCATTAAAATGACTGCTCCCGAAAAACGACCGTTTTTAAAACTTCTTTTTGCATTGATACATGTCCCCTGGTGCAGAACCCGGGTTCCCAAACCCTTTTTAGGACAATAACATGCATAATAGTCGTTATAATTAGCACTTTAGAATTCGAACGTTCGCATCCATTGTATTTAATAGGGTTCTAATGTTCGTACGAACTTTCGGTCCGTTCGCGGGTTCTGGTGCGAACCGAACCCGGGGGTGTTCGGCTCATCACTACTGTTTACTAATTGTAGATGGGTGAATTTATCAGTTTAAAATATATCGAACAGCAGCTGAACACTATAACCTGAATACCAGGCACAAAGTCAAAATGGATAAAGAGAAGTGCAGCGCTTGTAAAACATGTATCAATATTCCTGTATCGATAAAGTGCAGATGTGCAGAGAAATGCAACTACATAAAATTAAATATGCATATATCAGTTAATGTGTAAACAAAACCATGTGCCATATAATAAGATGTAACAATAAAGTGCAATAATAAAAAGTGACATATGTGATAAAAAGTCCATATAAGTGACTAAAAATCCTTGTGGAAATAAAGTGACTTGGTACAAATGCTTGACCTAGTAAAAACCGTCACCCCAGTGAGATGAAAGGATTACCGGAACTCCAGCCCCCCCCCCCCCCTTGCTCAGGGAGGTCACAAAGCGTTAATTGGATCAGAGATCCTCAACCAAGGATATCCAGATCTCCTGGGCGTCTCAAGTCTCCTGGGCGTCTCCCACCAGGAGCCTCCGTATCCTGGGCGGTATTCAAAGCAAGTGTCTCGAATATCCAAAGGAAGTGCAAATCATGCAAAAGAAATAAAACTCCAAATAGCACGGTACCCCTGATGATGTCATTTATGACGAAACGATCGTCATGACACCATGCTCACACGCTCTGCGCATGTGCGAACGCTTCTACGCGTCTGTGTTGAGGATTTTTTCTACTTGTAAGGAAGCTCCTTGTTTTTACCTTGTTTTATGCGAATTGGAGACTCGTGGAGTCAGATTACCTATATGCAGCATTCACATGTAGCATTGCACCTGTTTTATTTAATTAAATTTACTTAAAGAGACAATATTGCACTATTTAGAGTTTTTTTTTTTTTGCATGATTTGCACTTCCTTTGGATATTCGAGACACTTGCTTTGAATACCGCCCGGAATACGGAGGCCCCTGGTGGGAGACGCTCAGGAGACTTGAGACGCCCAGGAGATCTGGATATCCATGGTTGGGGATCTCTGATCCAATTAGCGCTTTGTGACCTCCGGTAAGCCTTTCATCTCACTGGGGTGACGGTTTTCACAAGGTCAAGCATTTGTGCCAAGTCACTTTATTTCCACAATGATTTTTAGTCACTTATATGGACTTTTTATCACATATGTCACTTTTTATTATTGCACTTTATTGCTGCATCTTATTATATGGCACATGGTTTTGTTTACACATTAATTGATATATGCATATTTAATTTTATGTAGTTGCATTTCTCTGCACATCTGCACTTTATCAATACAGGAATATTGATACATGTTTTACAAGCGCTGCACTTCTCTTTATCCATTACTGTTTACTGACTGGTTGCTGAAGGTTACTGTGCATCATTACCACTCACTGGTTGCTAGAGGTTACTGCACATTATTAATGCTCCCCAAAATGGTTGCTAGACATTGCAGCACATCATTACGTCTCACTGATTGCTTGCTAGAGGTTACAGCACATCATTACAACCCACTGATTTGTTGCTTAAAGTTACAGCACATCATCTCACTGCCTGCACACTACAGACTGTGGAAGTGACGGGACCCACCAATAGAAAGAAAAGAAAAACTAGAACTAATTATTAGCAATGAGGTTTGAGGGGTGTGCTGTGTATTGAGTGCAAGGTTGAGGGATGCGCTTTGTACGTAATGCAGGGTTCAGAGGTGTGCTGTGTATGGAGTGCAGGGTTGAGAGTGTGCTGTGTACTGAATGCAGGGTTTAGAGGTGCGCTGTGTACGGAGTGCAGGTTTGAGGGGGTGCGCTGTCTGCAGCGTGCAGGGTTGAGGGGGTGCACTGTGTGTGGCGTGCAGGGTCGAGGGGGGTGCGCTGTGTGTGGCGTGCAGGGTCGAGGGGGTGCGCTGTGTGGCATGCAGGGTCGAGGGGGGGTGCGCTGTGTGGCGTGCAGGGTCGAGGGGGGTGCGCTGTGTGTGGCTTGCAGGGTTGAGGGGGTGCGCTGTGTGTGGCTTGCAGGGATGAGGGGGTGCGCTGTGTGTGGCTTGCAGGGATGAGGGGGTGTGCTGTGTGCAGTGTGCAGGGTTGAGGGGGGTGCGCTGTGTACATACCCCCCAAATACAAAGCTCTCTTTCCCACAGATTCCAGTTCAGAGCTCAGCCCCGGCCCCCCTCCGGCTGCTATCATCCCATACAGAGCTTTCCTCTGTAAAGGAGTACTCACAATGTCCGTGCAGCTGCAGGTGAGGAGGGGCTTCTGTCTGTGTGGATGATGCCTCATCCTCTTCCTCCTGGCCCCGGATTCCTCCAGTCCTGGGGTGGTCGGTGCAGGGTCAGAGTGCCGGTGTCCTGTCGAGAAACACTGGGGCCGTGTAGCAGCACACTGACAGGCACAGGCAGGACTCAGGAGAAGCGGCGGTGGTCGAAAGTCTGGGCTGTGGGGTGGGCTAAGTGGACGGAATGCATGTCACACGAGCCAGGATCCTGGACCTCATGTGTGGGGAGTGGCTTGTAATGGAGAGGATGCCTCGTGAGTTGCCTGCCCTCCTCCTTCCCCCCAGTCTCCGCATGGTCACAATCCCTGGGATCATCATGGATGGTCTTCAGTATTCATTTACTCACTGCTGTGTCAGTGTCACCGCTGGAGCCTAAGCCGGGCCTGCACCGCAACTTCTTCCTCATAGTGAAGCGGAAGCACTCACAGTCTCCTAGACTGCACAGCGCAGGAGAAGAGCTGCAGGTAACCTGCCACCTGCCGCTGCGCCCCTTAAAATTTAGCGCCCGGGGTGACTGCCCCCCCCACGCTACGCCACTGCCTTGGTTCCACCCCCTACCCTCCTCCCATTACTGCCCCTTTATAGAATACAGAGCCAAGTATCATTTTGTGGTGATAAGTATTTTGTATGGAATTTAATGATAACAAGAAAAGCAGTAAAACAGGTCCCCTGTAGCCAGTAACAATAGAGCCTCCACCAGCAACAATAGATCCCCCTGAACAATAATGGACCACCCGAAACAAAACCCTCCCTGGCAGCAACAATAGACCCCAAGCAGGAACAACAGATCTCCCCACAGCCAGCATCAATAGACTCTCCAGCAGCCAGCAACAATAGACCCCTCCCTCCCAGCAATAACTGACCCCCCTCAGCAACAATAGACCCCCCTGCAAAAATAGATCCATTGCAGCTAGAATAGATCCCCAGCAGCCAGCAGCAATAGACCCTGCAGCACACCCCAGCACCTCTTGCCATTACATACAGTCAGTGCTGGAGGTGCCAGAACGGTGTCCCCACCGAATTTACGCAAAAAAAAAGCCCTGCATAGAAGTAAACTTGCTAAAGTCTCCAAATGACCCCATTGCCAGTTCATTTTATTACTGGTGGATCCACCTTTATTTAGCAGACACAATTAATTTGGATAACTACTACTTCCCAGGGTTGACCCATAACTGAAATAAAAGCCTTGATTTTACTGACCTTTCTGTAACCTCCTTTCAAGTCTGTATATTCAGCAGTTCTATGGATTACACAGACAGAGAAGCTGGAGAAAGGGTGTTGAGTGGTGCAGGCCTTTAATTAATACACAGCTCTTTTAACCAGCTTTTAATTAAGTTGTCCATGATGTGCGTACATTATAATGTCTACTGATATTTTCTGAACACCCTTTTTGCTTGTCATTCATATTGCTGTTAATACTTTTTTTTTAAGGAAACTGCAGGTCATTATACTTTTTATATCAAAACATAATACTATTTATTATATGCTGTTATTATTATTAGTGCCAAGATATTACTTAAGAGCTGGTTCACACTGGAGCAATACGACTTCCAGCAAGACTTTCACAGGCAACTTGGAGATGACCTGAGCACGAACAGCAGCGTGACTTGGAGCGACTTACAATGCAACTCAAGTCGCCTCCAGGACAGGCGACAAAGCCAGTGGCCAATCAAATAATAATCTGCTCTGTGGGAGGGAGGGGTTTTCCCTTAAAAAATATTTTCACTTCCTGGAAAGTCGCTTCAGTCAAGACAGTGATCCGACTTTGGAGGTGACTTCCATTGAAATCAATGGATACAAGTCGCCTAGAAGTCGGATTGAAGTAGAACAGGAACCTTTTCTGAAGTCGGAGCGACTTCGGTAGTGTACATTAAGACGGTTCCCATTCACTTTCATTGAATTTCTAATGTCGCGCGACTTGGGGCGACTTCAAGACGGATCCCAAGTCGCCCCTGTGTAAACTGGCTCTAAAGGGTAACTCCACTTTCCTGGAAAAAAAAAATAGCAAATAAAAAAAAATAATATAGGGTATACAATTGCGACAAATGTCATATTGTAATTGAATGTTATAAAAAATGACCTTTCCTTTTCAATCTGTAGCTCTGTTCTGTAAAATGCAATGCAATATGGTACCTGGAGGTGTTCTGTACACAAGATGTGTACAGAGCACCCCCCAGAAACCTTTCCTGCTTGTGCAATTGGCTCACTGATTTTCCTAGAAGTCTGCACTAAGATATAAGTCAGAGTTTTGGCATCACCAGCAACGAAATTTTTTTTTGGGGGTGAGATACTCCCAATAGGAAATCATGAATAAAGGGATTCAGACCCTGTAATTTTACTTATTAGAGCCCGGCAGGTGCATCAGCTGGTTGATAAATATGAAACCACTCCCATTAGACCCCTTTCACACTGAGGCGCTTTGCAGGCCCTATAACACTAAAAATAGTGTCTGCAAAGCACCCTGAAAGAGCCGCTCCTCACACTCCAGTGTGAAAGCCCGAGGGCTTTCACACTGGAGCGGTGCGCTGGCATCACGCTAAAAAAAGTCCTGCTTGCAGCATCTTTGGAGCGGTGAAGGAGCGGTGTGTATACCGCTCCCCCACCGCTCCTGCCTGTTTAAATGAATGGGCACCGCGGCTATACCGCCGGCAAAGCGCCGCTGCAGCGGTGCTTTGCGGGTGGTTTTAACCCTTTCTTGGCCACTAGCGAGGGGTAAAAGCGCCCTGCTTGCTGCTGAATAGCGTTGCGAAATTGACGGTAAAGTGCCGATAAAAATAGCGCCGCTTTACCGCCGACGTGCCCACCGCCCCAGTGTGAAAGGGGCCTTAGACTCACTAGGCACATGGGCACAGAGAGATACACAGGGATTTCTTCGGAATAACAAAAGGTAGGAATCTACAGCAAAGCTTGTTAAAATCCTTGCAATGTACATAGATTACTTAGAAGGGAATTTTTTTTCTCTCAACCAAAATGGAGTTACTCTTTAAGTTTAAAATTCACATCTATTACAGTTTCTAAAGAAACTTACAATCTAACCTCTATACAATACTCATACAAGCAGATACGCCTGGCAGTATGCTTTTGGGAACCTAACATATCAATGGTGTCTGTTGTGTTTGTGGCAGTTATAGTTCACCAGTCACTTCCTAACAAGTAATAAAAGAGCTTTAAAACAAGCCCTCAGCAATCTAGCTACTTACACTGGAAAGTAGTCAAGTCTCAAAGATCCTCAAAGATGACACTAATGCCACGTACACACGATCATTTTTCCCGTTGGGAAAAATGTCATATTTTTTTTTAACAAGAAAAACGACCGTGTGTGGGCTTTTTGTCATTTTTCCCGACGGGAAAAACGGCATTAATCACGACGAGAAAAATTAGAACATGCTCTAACTTGTACAAAAAAAGCGTATACAAACGCAAACAATAACAGCGTATATAAGTACAAGATATTTCTGATAGTAATGGTTAGAGTACATGAAGTAAAGCTTTTGTTAACCCCCAAAAATTGGATCCTGTTCCTTTAAAGCATTTTATACAGCACAGTGCTTGTGTTGTGTAATTTGGCCCCCTGTAACACCTGTAATACCTGTCTGATCCTGCCAGTTTCTTCCCTCCCCTCTGCAAACTGACCACGGTATATCATGGCTGCTGAGCCCTGACCCTGTGGTCAGCTTACACTCCTCAGTCATCCGCAGCCCTCCTGTCCTCCTCTGTGCTCTCTCTCCCCTCTCCCTGCCTGTCAGTGCCTGCCCCCTCTGCTCCTGCTGCTCTCATAACTGTTAAGGCTTAATGTACATGGGTGAATAAAAAAGAAAGAGAAAAGAAACTGCGCTAAATAAATAAATGAAAGGAAACCCCAGACATTAGCTGGTAGCTTCGTGAATGTTGGGAGCTGCGATTTAAAAATGTGAACTACCATACATGGTAGGAATTGGAAAAAAATTGTGAAAATCGCGCTAACCCGTGACCAATCACTATGACAGTAATGGGATGAATTAAAAAATAAATAATAACCAATGAAAAACACAAATATAATAAGTGAAATCAGAGGTATAATACAGAGAATAAACTATAAATGTATGAACATCAAATATAGATTTATAAATAATAGTCCATCAGAAAATCTTTGAATAAATCCAAATGAATAACACCAGTGCTTCAAGTGAAAATCATATAAAGTGTTGTGTCCACATTCATCTGTGACGTTCCACCACCAAATAGCAGGATTTCTCCTTACCAGCTGTGCACGACCCCCCGTAACAGAGGGTCAATATGAGCATCAAGTAGTTTCTCCCACGAATCACCGCAGCACATAGCCCATAAGATTCCTAAAGCACCAACTTCCGGTTCTCATCAATAGGCACATATATATGGAAAGAATGGAACACACTCCACATAGTGCATTAAACCTTTTAAAATGTATTCCATAAAAACGAATTGCACTTACACGTATGCAGTTTTAAAACGCCTGTTTACGTCTGGTGTGCCGGCCGTAGCACATTCAACAGACACCCGTCCTTGTCGGAAGTGTTAGAGGTGACGTCAGCGTGCCGCTCCGCCCTACGTCCGTTTCGTAACAGCTTACTTCTTCCAGGGGCACGGGCGGCGCACTGCGTCACCTCCATTTATACTGTAAAGCAACCAAGCCTCGTTCTGGATCCAAACCATCCACCGGACATGCGCAGCCGCTCTAAGCGTCACTGCAATGTGAACGCTGGCCGCATACACTACCCTCATTCGCTGGATTGTTAAGGGACACATAGCACAACCAATGAAATCCACCTTGACCCACAAAGCATCCCCAGCGCCACTGTGGCTCGGACCCCATAGTGTATTGTATGTGCTAACCAAAGCACACACACTCATAAAGAGGCTTGGCATAAATTATAAATTTTGACCATAGTTGATCCGATCCAACCCAATCATCCATATAGACTGGACCGGAAATCTGATCAATAAAGGAATAGGGGTCACTCCGCAACCGCAGCTGGAGTGACACCTAGTGGACACTTTACAAAACATTCCATAGACAGAGACCAACGCACTGAAGGTGTCAGTCCGTGTCCAGGAAAGATACCAGATCATATCTTACCAACAAAAACTGGCTAATACGCCAGAATTACAAAAAATTAAATTAAAAATGTGACTATCTGGCATGCAGAAAAGACACAAGGAGACACATCAAAATACTTATTATGGATTGACACTTGTCCGCAATGATCAAACGACCCAAGCCCAAAAAATGGACCGGAAGTGCGGTCATTGTGGATATGGGTGCCACTCTTAGGCCGCAGCCAGAGTGACCCCTAGTAGACAATATGCAAATGGTTCTCCAAATACATGGACAAAAGCACTAAAAAGTGCCCGTTTCGATCCAGGAAGAATGCAAATATGCATACTCCCAAAACCAACCTATTGTCTCCTACATATTACAAATGAGTATCTAAATTTAAATTAAAAATGAATCCAAAAATAAATTTATCAAATGTTCAGTGGGAATGCGAACCACTAATTCCAGGGACATATGTTCCATTAATTTAGAACTCTCTAGATCTCAATCTCAGACATCAAAAATGGACCGCATAGGAACATATAAACAACCGCTTTGAACAGAAATTGTGATATAGAATATTGTGATATAGGGACTGACCCATAGTGCTGATGGACCCAATTACCAAAATTAATTAAATCTCCATAATACTATACCTAAAAATTGTGAACAGTGATAGCACTACCTAATAGTCCGTGGATGTGTAAGAAACACAAAACGAGGCCTAGTTTGTGCACTGCAACACCAAGTGATAGATCACATAATTACATGACTCTATATAATTGTGCACAGCCATATTCAAAAAATTATTATTGTGCAATAACAAAATTGTAAATTATGACATTATTTTAATAACCTGTATGTGATAATGCATAAAACTAATGACCGTTGTGTATACGTTCAAGAGTTGTTGATAAATGCGTTGACATCTGTGTCGACGTTTAACCCAAAAGGGACATAAGACTTTAATCTATGTATCCAAGACATTTCCTGTTTGGAAATCTCCCTCACAAGTGAGCTCCCTCTCCAATGGGGTTTATATTTATCTATCCCCATATAGAGAGTGTTAGACGGGTCCCTCTGGTGTACTTCATCGTAATGTCTAGAGACTGAATGCTTGGGAAACCCTGCCTTGATGTTACTGATGTGCTCATTCAATCTTACTTTTAGGGCCCTTTTGGTCCTCCCCACGTATTGCAACCCACATGGGCATTGAATGAGGTAGACCACTCCCTCTGTGGCACAGGTGATGAATGGTTCCACTTCGAACACCCTAGACGTGCTAGTGGACGCGAAGTTACAAATCTTTCTGTCTTTACACCTATTCATAGAGCAAACTCTACAGGTATTACAACGGTAATACCCCGTGAGGTTTTGAAAAAAGACCCTATTGACTTTTGGAGGATCAGAAACACTGGGAGCGATCCTGTTGCCAAGCGAAGAGACCCCCTTAAAAATAATTTGGGGTTTCGCCGGCAATATAGTTGTCAAAACTTGATCGCTTTCCAAAATGTGCCAGTGTTTCTGTATCAGCTGCTTCACCTTACGGTGTTTAGAGAATACGTTGTAATGAAAGGCATGGAGATCTTTTTAGTCCCCGTTTGGTGTGATTTATCTACCAAAAGCAGAGACCTATCCAACTCTCTAATTTCCTTCACCGTCTGGGCTAATACTTGAGAATCGTAACCCTTATCTACAAATCTAGCTGACATTATAGACGCCTGAGTGTCGAAAGTGTCAACCCTAGTGCAGTTGCGTCTGAGGCGTGTAAACTGCCCTCGAGGGACAGCCTTCAGCCAGGGTTCGTGATGGCAACTATCCCAGGCAATGTATGAGTTACGATCTGTTGCCTTGAAATATGTTGATGTCACAAATTTACCGTCTTCCACCTTAATTGTTAAATCCAGGAAGTTAATCTGCTCCATACTGGCTTCAAAGCTGAATCTGATGCCCCTTTCATTGTTGTTTAGGGATGCCATGAAATTCAAAAGGTCCAGCTCAGTGCCATACCATAGGAGGAGGACGTCATCAATGTAACGAGCCCAGAGGGCCAATTCTGGCCTCCTAGGGGCATCAATGACGTCCTCCTCCCACTTGGCCATGAACAAATTGGCCAAGCTCGGGGCGTACTTGGCCCCCATCGCCACGCCTCTATCCTGACGATAGAATTGTTGGTCAAACAGGAAATAGTTATGCGTGGCGGCATAATTCAATAGTTCCATGATGAAGTCAGTCTGGGTTATTGATAATCCAGAGTCCCTCATTAGGTATAACTTCACCGCCTCTAACCCCAAACTGTGAGGGATGATGGTGTATAGCGAAGTTACATCCACTGTTACCATCCATAGACCATTCTTAGGAGTAAGACCGGTTAACAAATTGATCACCTGTTTGGTGTCCTTAATATAAGAGGGAATCCTCCTCACTAGTGGTTGAAGGTAGTGATCGACATATTTGCCCACCCGGGATGTGATTGAATCTATCCCACTCACAATGGGACGTCCCGGGGGGCAAATGAGGCTCTTATGAATTTTAGGGAGGTAGTAAATAATTGGGATCCGGGGAGCAACAGGCACCAAGAACAGTTTCTCCTTCTTAGTGAGAATACCTAGGTGGAAACCTTGGTCCACAATGGTCTCTAGTTCTTTCTTGTACCTAATGGTGGGATCCCTATTTAAAGGGGTATAGGTCTCACTGTCCCCGACAATCCGATTTAATTCTGTGGTATAGTCACAGCGGTCTAAAACCACTATGCCACCCCCCTTGTCCGCTGGTCTAATAACCAATGATTTGTTCTGGCACAGGGAATCAAGACCTAATTCCAAATCTCGTGACATCTTAGTCTTTTTGACTCTGATGTCTTCGAGATCCCTCAGTACTACATCCCTGAAAACCCTGATAGACGGGGCAAGTGAACCAGGGGGATTAAAGAGTGAAGCATTCGATAGACCAGAATGTTGAAATTCGGTCCTAATCGATGTCCCCTCAGTGATCGGATTAAGATTCATGTACCGCTGGATATTAAGCTTACAGACATATTTATGCACGTCCATGTAGGTCTGGAACTTACTCATACCTCTCGGTGGAGCAAATTTCAGACCCTTATCAAGAAGCTTTTTTTCTGGTTCCGTTAGTACCTGTTTACTGAGGTTAAATATCCCAGTCCCTAGACTCTTTTTCTTTTTTGCTGACTGGGCATGCCTCCCCCCTCTGGTTCCTCTCTTAGCTCTATAGGCCTTCTTGGGCCTTGACTGTTCCTGGGAAAATCCCAATTCTGACTCCTCTGCCCACCAAAAGGTTCGTCATAATAACAAAACCTTGGTTGGGCATGGCCTTGGTCATATCCACCCTGGTAATGACCTCCACGATGTCCTCTCGGCGAGTCATACCCAAACACTCTCTCGTTATACCCCGCAGGGGTTCCCATGTCAGACAAAGGGACATTTTACAACCTCCCCTGAACGATTTAACTTGAAAGATAGTAAACAACATTTAAAAATGTCCATTTAGCCACGTTTATATGCCGCATTTACATTACCCCCATAACTGTTTGCAGTACATCAGTACATCATCCAGGAGGGAGGGGGAGGGAGGAACACTGTTCTCTCCCCTATGTACTTCTGCTGCATGGAGAGAGATGGGAGGAGGGAGCAGACGTAGGAGGAGAGGGGCGGGATGCTGGGAGAGGGCGGTTATGTCACTGTCCCCAGGATCGCAGACGGCGGTTCTTCTAGCTGACAAATGTGGAGGAGGAGTGACGGCTACGCTGCAAGCAACACACAGTCAGGCTGGAGCAGTTCTAGCTCCTCTGTCAATGTTAGGGTATTACAGCACAGGTGCAGAGCTGAAACTGACTCCTCTCATAGCCAACGCGCCCCCGCCCACCAGGAAACTGCCCACTCAAGTCAAGATCAGCCCTGCTAAGGGACAAAACCAGGGACAGACGTGATCTGGGGACAGTGTCCTCAGTCCGGGGACTGTCCCCAGGAACCGGGGACATCTTGTCACCCTAGTTAAAGCAGACCTTTCATCCCTTTCACTAAAAATCACATTGTCATATAGCTCTGCATGCTGACATAAAATGTTCTTACAAACATTGTTTGCTTTTACTTACAGTTTATTATTTTTTCACTTCCTGGTTGAGTGAGGCACTGGTTATATAACACTGGCCTCACTGCAGCTGCAGGCATCATTCAGATATCGCCACTTCAAGTCCCCGACGTCATGTGGCGGCGACCCGGAGGAAGTGTTTACATCCAGGTTCTCAGCACTGCAAAATGACAAAAAAATATTTAGCCGCCATGCTTCTTAAAGGCAATGTTTTTGTTGTTTTAACTTGGTATTGGTGTAGTTATGTTCCCTGTGTTGCTTGTTTGCCTTACATTGTAAAAATGGGCTTATATGTTGTGGCTGCAGCTTTTTGTTCTCTAATGTCCATGTATTTATTCACCTATCTTGTCCCTATGCACTAAAAGGATAGGCAACTTCTTGTTCTAACTTATGTCGTGTTCAATCCATGCCTTGCCATTTCTTCTATGTTGCATCACGAATGTGGAAGTGCTAATATGATGAAAACACATCTCTTCTAGCACAGTGATCCCTCTGTGAATGCTCTGTTTGTTTTGGGCTGTGTCAGATGTAGTTACTGCTCCTGCACCAGTGCTGAACTGTGTAGTATTGTGGAATATGTTGTTTCTTCACAGTAAATGTCAGTTCTTAGACTACAGACAGAAGTCATGCATCAACCTGTGCAGTGCCATGTCAGACATTCCTCATGTTTGAAAACAAACAGGAACTTCTGACCCAGGAATGTGAAAAGTTACCCTACTATAGACCGTGCGTACAGAGCAACAAATAATACCATGAAACTACATGATCAATGCACATCTTATACAGGTGAAAAACACAAGGTGCAAGTAAAAAAAGGTTTATACAGCCTTCAACGAAACCCCATTGCCAGGCTAATCATTTCATCTACAATGTTCCCATAAAATGATATGTGCATTGATTGTACTTTGTGCATACTATTTACAGTAAGTGTAAAATCCTCCCTTGTGTAGACATCCAAAAGGCTTAAGACTGCAGCTGGGCATCACCATTTGGATGTGATTTCAGCAGCCCCAGCAGACTTAGATCTGTCACTAAATTGAAACTGTAGTATTCTCTTACAATCCTGCCTTGGCAGCTTCATAAAAAGTTATGAAGGGAGGTTAAAAGAAACAGTGGAGAAGCTGAGCCAACACAGAGAGTAATTAGAAACTATAAGAAGAGGAGAGGACCACCAACGGGGCTCGGTGTGGGAAGGATTAGGAGAGAGGGGTGGGGCAGATTTATGTTTCTGTTTATATAATAGCATTGTTCATTTAATTTGTCTTTCGCATTATTTTACGCACATTCTTGTACTCACTGGAATTTATTTCACATTCCTCACTAGTAATGCTTTGTGCGTTTGGATAGGCTTGGAACACTGTTATGTATTCATATGATGGTCTTTGTACTGTTTTATGAAACATTTAATAAAAATGATTGTAAAAGAAGAAGAGGAGAGGACTATGATGTGCGAGAAAATAGGTGATTGTGCTAGGGAATTTACACTTTGCGGAATGTTGATTTCCTAGCAAGTTCAGAGGCATATCACAAGTGAATAAAATTGTTTAGGGAAAGGAAAAAATATTTTAAATACTACACTTTTCTGTGATTTTACCTGCAATTTTTTAAGTTAGTGTCAGGGTGCCTTTAATTGTGTCACATGCTTTTGTTCAAGCGTAAATCAGGCCAATTCTTTTTTGTTCTTCACATAGGGGTTAGAATGCCAAATCAATTAATTTTATTTTATTATTATTTGTAACTGGCAGCAAACCCTTTTTTCCTTACCTAATTTTATTGAGTATTCCCAAATCCTGCTATGGGAATTGCTTATGCCGCGTACACAGGATTGTTTTTCACGTCGTTAAAAATGCAATTTTTTAAATTGGGCATTAAAAACGATCGTGTGTAGGCTCCAGAGCATTTTTAACGACGTGAAAAATGGCCTAAAAAAATGAGAACCTGCTCTATTTTTTCACGTCTTTTTTTTTAACCACGTGAAAAACGGTAGTGTGTATGCTTTTACGAGGGGAAAAAAACGCGCATGCTCAGAATCAAGTATGAGACAGGAGCACTCGTTCTGGTAAAACTAGCGTTCGTAATGGAGATGGCACATTCGTCACGCTGTAACGGACTGAAAAGCACGAGGCTGAAAAGAACGAATCGTCGCTCAACAAACATGAAGGGTGGCGCCATACGAACGGAACTTCCCCTTTATAGTGCTGTCGTACGTGTTGTACATCACTGCGCTTTGCTCAAGCGTTTTTTTTAATGAACGTGTGTATGCAAGACAGGCTTGAGAGGAAACAAGAAAAATCACGTCGAGAAAAATGTCGTTTTTGAAAATGACATTAAAAACGATCGTGTGTACGCGGCATTAGAGAAACAAATTAAAATAGTGTTTTTGTTGTCTAATACAGGTTACACAAAGACTTATGCCGTGTACACACGATCGGTTTTACAGATGAAAACAGTCCGATGGACTTTTCTCATCGGACAAACTGATCGTGTATGGGCCCCATCGGTCTTTTTTCCATCGGTGAGAAAAAATAGAACATGTTTTAAATTTATCCGATGGGAAAAAAAATGATAGCAAATTCTGATCGTCTGTGTGGAACTCCATCAGAGAAAAAACCAACACATGCTCAGAATCAAGTCGACGCATGCTCAGAAGCATTGAACTTCATATTTCTCGGCTCGTCTGAGTGTTTTACGTCACGGCATTTGGGACGGTCAGATTTTTGACTGATGGTGTGTAGGCAAGACTGATGGAAGTCAGCTCCATCAGATTAGAATCTATAGGAAATCCGATCATGTGTACAGGGCTTAAGGCTCCATGTACATGGGATGTTTTTACAACTGCTCCTGAATGATTTAACTTGACAGATAGTAACCCACGTTTAAAACGCCCGTTTTGCCGCGTTTAGCCGCGTTTGCGTTTAGAAGCATTAAATTTTTTTTTTTTTAATGGCCAAAAACAAAAAACGCCTATAAACAAAACACTGCTAAATGCGGGTTGGCACGTTTAGCCGCATTTAGCCGCGTTTAGAAGCGTTTGGCGTCTGAAATGTTGGAAACTTCGGCGTCTGAACACGCAACTGCCTAAAAACGACAGTAAACGAACCTGTGTACATGTGCACATAAGATAACATTGAATGAGTTCAGGGGCAGTTGAAAAAAGTGTCCAACTGCCTCTGAACGTCCGTTTAGCAGCAGCAGTGTAAATGGGGCCTAAAAGGCAATAAGCATTTTTCTCTGTTAGAATTATTTATTTTTTTTATATATAAGTGAGTCATTTCCACTATCTTCCTTATCATACAAAGTAGATAAACTTTTCATTGTATTAATATTACCAGAGACATACCAGTACATTTTCACCAGTAAAGGTTATCTGGGTCACATGTATTTGTTCATACACTGGAGTAAATTAATCATTTCCTTCATGTTTTGTAATGCCCTAGTTGTGTGAAGGACAGCGGATAGTAAAATTCATAATACTGTATCATTGTAGAGATACAGCTGTTAAACTGAGGAGCAGATGGGTTTATCCTTTGGTACAGTTTAATTAACATTAGTACAGATCATCTGGATCATGAGAGATGACTACACTTTTAACACCATATCTGCCGTATTAAACAGGGAGCTATAATAGCTATAATAAAATTTTGCTATGAGGATATACAGTAGTTGGATTATTGAGATGAGACCTTTTGTGGGACTTGTACTAAGGACAATATGCACTTGGCATCAGTTGCACCATGAAGGACAAATGTTACCAATTCTTTGTGGCTATCTAGGATTCCTGTTTACTAATTTGATGTAGGGGAGGATAATGGGCTCCATTCACATAGCAGTATTTTACTGCATTCCAAATTTTTTTTTTGCCATTTTTTGCCATTGAGTTTTTTGCCATTCACTAAAAAACACTACTAAAATACTGCATGAGTTATTTTATGAATTCATGCAGTATTTTGGTAGTGAAAGCTTGTGGTAATTTACCACTGGCGGTAGCCGGCGTCCTTAACACAGGTTATAAATATAAAAAAAGAGGAAGCCCGAGGGCTAACGCTGCGCTAGAAAGTGAATAATAACTAAGTGAATAAAAACAAATTAAAGCAGCCAGCACCTATAAGTTCAATACAAAAAACTTAAACAAGATATATTTACATAGTGAGTGCAGCGCTAAACATATTATTAAACATGTTAATAAATTGTGAATAATAAAATCATTGAAAAAAGATAAATATCAAAAAATGAAAAAATTGAAAAAAGAAAAATAATTTTTGTAAAAGGAAAACTGATGCCGCGTACACACGGTCGATTTTTTCGACGGTGAAAACACCGTCGAGAAAATCGACGTGAAAAACGAGGAACAGCTTGTTCCCCCCACACACGGCCGTTTTTAAATGACATTTTATTTTGGTCGAAAAAAACGACCGTGTGTGGGCTCCCCGGCAGTGTTTCCCTATGGGAAAACTGCCGCGGAAAAAAACGACGGAAATCAAGATGAGAAAAATTAGAGCATGTTCTAATTTTTCTCGTCGTGATTAATGCCGTTTTTCCCGTCGAGAAAAACGACAAAAAGCCCACAGACGATCGTTTTTCTCGTCCAAAGGAAAAAATTTCATTTTTCTCGACGGGAAAAATGATCGTGTGTACGCGGCATAAGGCAGAGCCCTATTCGGATTCTGATCGATGAAAGTCTCTGAAGAGTTGACCTCCAAACAAATAAGGATAAGTTGCAGGAAAAAACAGTTTGTGACACCAATCTTCCCAAAAATCAAAAGTGCGTTTAGGTCGACACCCAGGTGTAAGGTAGCCTGCTTACCAAAAAGCCTTGACTGCTAATAACAGTCTCACCCAGCACAGGGAAATAGCGGGCTCCCAAAGACCAATGTGGTATCCGGAACAGCAGCTAGTGTTCTGTAAAATCTTCTTGTTTGTGTACATCACTGGACACAGACCATCTTCAAATTCAAAATGATAGGGCTATGCTGACACCTTCAAGCGATTAAACACTGATTGCGGTCTTTAAGTGGTTAAATATCGCATGCTGGGACCACTACTTTACCATATACCTGTTGTGAATTGATTTTTACTCCTGTTTTATGTAGTATTTACCAAGTGTTTTTGCTTTATGAGGTTAATCCAGCATAAAGCAATAGTGAATTGTCATTTTCAGGATCACATGCGGTATTTGAGAAAACACCTAAATACCGCATGCAATCTTGTTCTGTGAATGGAGGCTAGGAAGATCTCCTTTTTTAGAATAGAGATTTTTCTGTCCCTTACTTCCTGCCCCATGATCCTGTACAGAAAGCGGGGGGGGGGGGGTCTTTGTTTCTAGAATAAGAAGACATGGACAGCAATATAAACACTGACAGTCATTTTAACTCTTCATGACTCTACTAAAAATTAGACATGTGCATTCGTTTTCGTCCAAATGCATTTTCGTCCGAATTTCGAGTATTTTCGTTATCGTTTTAACAAACGAAAACGAATGCGCAGAATCCGAAATCCGAAAGATCCGACATAAAAAAATGCTTTATTTTCGTTTTCGTTGCTACAACAGTTCAATATAGATAGAAGATTTGACATGACGCTGACAATAACAATCTGTGTCTATCGAACCTGTGGTCGAATGTGTCTATCCTTAAAGTGGAATTCCACCCTGAAATATTTTTTTTACCAAAAATCTAAAAAAAAAATTTTACTTACCAGAAATAGCAGTTGCTATGCAGAAGTCCCTAATCTGCCTCTTCATCGTCCGTGGCTGGTCTTCTTCCTCGTCCTACTCGCAGTGTCTTCTGGTCAAAGGGGCGAGTTGCCTTCTGGGAACTGTGTGTATCCCAGAGAGCAGCCGGCCCATTCAGAAAACACTGCGAGACTCGCACATGAGCATTAGGAAACGGGCAGTGAAGCCGCACGGCTTCACTGCCTGTTTCCCTTAGTGAGGATGACGGCACCGGGAGCTGCAGAATGGAGGGATCGGCCTCGGGGGGGGGGGGGGGGGGCGACATCGCGGGCGATTAGGACAGCAGCTACAGTGTTTGTACAGTAGCTGCTGACTTTTTAAAAAAAAAAAAATCGTGGGTGGAACCCCTCTTTAACTCTATTAGTCCAAGATTATTCTACATAGAGAGGAAAGACATTATAGAGACAGTGTTGGGGTAGACCATTCGACATGAATGACGAAGATTAGATGAAGCAGCGAAAAACATAAAAACGTCAAATCTTTTATTGAAGGCTTATGGTGTCTATTGAAAGTTCTAAGAAGATTAGACAAGCAGCTAAACTGTACGACGCCGCAATCGTACATTTCCGGTCAAATGCTTGGCCCATAGGATATAGAAGAAATCGAATGTTGGTTGACTAGTAATAAGGATTTATAAATATAATTATTACTAGTGTCATACAACATTAGAATTCTTCTATAGCTTGTAGGCGGAACATTCAACCGGAAATGTACGATTGCGGCGTCGTACAGTTTAGCTGCTCCGTCGAATCTTCTTAGAACATTCGACAGACACCATAAGCCTTCAATGACAGATTCGACCTCAATTAATTTGGATTTTCGGACTAATGCCTTTTTTAACGAAACAAAATAAATAGAGAATAATTTCGGGAGTAACTCAATTAATAAATTTTTCGGACGAAAGCGAAATTCCGAAACAAAATATTTCAGTGTGCACATGTCTACTAAAAATGTATTTTTGTTTTTTCATCTATGGTCCTGTTGGAGAGATTTCCCATAACTACCCCTACTAGCAAGAAGTGAGGGGAAAACTTCCTAGGGACACTGATGGCAATAAACACATGTCAGAGACTTTAACCCTTTTCCAATTTATCTAAATTTATATAAAAAAAAGTTTGGGCTGATGTTGAACTTTAACGTGATAACTCTGTGGGCCACAAACATGTATTTCTTGTGTAGTGGGGTGCTATATTTAGGGGGAGTATCTGAGTGGTAATTAGGCTCAGATACACTAATTGTCAGGTTTCTTGGACCATTTCTGTCCCTGGGAGATAGTATTGGTGTGCAGTTCCCTGGGGCCTACAGGTGGCGCTGTCGCCATAGGCCCAGGTTGAACCACAGTACAAGGTTGTGCCTTTTTCTTGTCTCCTCTCGGCAGTAGTGCGGCGGGCCGGGGAACCTGCTGTGCCTGTCGGGAGAGGGATAAAACGGGGCGGCCATCTTCCAGGAGGGGTCGCGCCCAGGCACATTCAGCCTGGGTGGTGCGCGTGTCGTCTCCGGGTGCCCTAGGCCCGGAGGCCGAGTTCCTGTTCCATCCCAGACACCTTCAGTCTGGGGTGAGGTACTATTTTGGAGGCCCGGAGCCCAGCGCCTTCGGCTGGGTTCCGCCGGGGATTGAGGGCTCCCAGGGTGCTGCCTTGCGAGGGGACCCGTATCCAGGATCGAGGAGACCAGAGAGGTGACCCCTTCTGAAGACCCAGCGCAGAGTCGTGGTGACAGTGGGGGCCTCTGGTAACTCTCCGGAGGGATGTTCTTCTCCTTAACATGGGCCAAGTTTCTTCAAGAAGGAAGTGCATGTTCTGTAGGTCATAGTGGCAGTGACTCTACGCACACCAGGTCAGTGGCAGTTCCGCCCAAGAGGAAGATAGGGTTCGTGAAAGCTTCCCACGGCCGTGGTGGAGCAACGCCCCAGCGCTTACTCGGAATGGATGCATCCGAAGGGAAAAGTCCCGGTCGTCCTGGTTCTTTTTCAAGCCGAGGTAATCCGGGGGAAGAGACTCTCTTTAAGGCCCCTAGCGATGGGGATTCACATGTCCGTGAATTAGCTAGAGGGGGGTGATTTGTCCTTCACCAGGAGTTACCTTCCTGCGGAGGAATATGACACTTCCGATCTAGAGTCCATCTCTGATGCGGGTGATGACACCGCCATAGATGAACTGTTCGAGAAAAAGGGATGGGATAAGATGCCCCTGTCCTTGTCCCGTAGGTCCAGGGACCCACCCATGTCTACTGGGGAAAGTACACCCCGGGTGGTGGCTTCTGAGCCTGAGGAGGGATCTGTCCCCTTGCCTGCCCCTCCACCATTGGAGGCACCTGCTTCAACTGCCGAGACGAGTCGGATGTGACTGCGAGCCCCTGCAACTGGTCCAGAGGTAGTTAAAGTGCCTTGGCACCCCAATGCCATTGTCTTGCCTGGCGCGGGAGACCACGCTACCATGCCACCACTGTCCCGTTTACAGAGACTTTTTAATCAAAGAGTTGCCAGCGAGTATGGGTGGGAAATTTTATTTTATTTTAACTACAACCATAATGAAAAAGGAACAATTGTTTTACATAGAAACAAAGAAACAATTTATACATTACAACAACGAAAACACTTCCCCTTCTATATTTAACACTGGCTCACCATTCTAGCTCCATACAGGCAGGACCACTAATTAAAGCAGACCCGACCCGGAGCCAACTGGATCAACGCCTACAGATCTTCATCTACTTCCCCCTCTGATGACAGTAACCCATCTAACAAAACATCCCAAGAGCCTGAGCCCCCACCATTCTTGGGTTCTGGCAAAGGACCAGGCTCAGGAACTTTCTTCTTCTTCTTTTTCCTCCCTGGCTTCCTCCTAACAGCCACCCAACTAGTGTCCTCCTCCTCCTCATCATCAGATAATTCCTTAGAGCGCTTTGAAGTCCCTTTAACTGTCACCTCCATTTCTTCCTCTCCAGACTGCCCTTCACTAACAGAGGCATCAGAACTTAAAAACCAGGGGATAAGGAACCAAGAATAAGAGAACGACAAGGAGAGGAAAGCCCCTCCAGGGGAAAGGGGCCTCAAAATGTCTCCTCCTCACCGGCCTTTGCTCCCGAGGAGGTGCCTGCTGGTCAGACTCTGCACCCCCTGGGCCCTCAGACCGTCTCCTCCTTGTCGGCCTCTGCTCCCGAGGAGGTATCTCACCCCCCTCAGGTGCAGGTGCCCCACCCCCCCAGGCACATCACCCGGAGGAGCCCCCTCTCTGTAAGCCCTGGGGCACCTACTAAAAGGGTGCCCCATCTTACCACAAAGATTGCAGCAAATAAGATTACAAGACTCACTTGAGTGCCCAGACTTATTACACTTGGTGCAACGCACCACTGTGCAATCCACACTAAAGTGAGTAGGACAGCCGCATCTAAAACAACGACGGGGCTGACCAGGATAGAACACCAGGATCCTATCTCTCTCAATGAAGGCGCTGCCCGGAACATGGGCCACAGAGTTGCCCTGCCTTCTCAATCTGGTCCTAGTGTTCCACGCACCAGTCCACACCCCGCGCTCATCAAGACATTTCTTTAATGGGCACTGCACCTGACCATATCTTCATAACAATGTCCCAATGTCCTCAGGGGGCAGGCTCTGATTCCTCACAAGGATGGTGATGTTCTTCACATCCTCCTGCCTACTGAGAGGAACGAGACGGAAACCCTTCCAGGGATCCTTCCCCCTGATCAGCCCAAAGGCGTGATAAAAAGCTCCATGATTACAGGACTCATAAAGCTAATATCAAAATCAGGGGACCCTGTGGGATGGATCACTGCGAAAATCTCAGCGACCTTTATCCCTAAGGACAGGATCAAATCCACCACTTGTCCCCTATTGGAACACTGACCAGTTCCCTCCCATTTCAGCTGTACGACGTTCCTGCGCCTGCGCTCTGGGCCACCCGCACCACGAGACCAGGGGTTCGCCCCAGAAAACTGCTCCCCCGGGGGAACCTGTAAATTACCTGCCCCAAACTGGTCATACAGGCCACGCAGAGCGATATTCACACCAGCCACATTAGCGTAGGTACGCCCCTCCCTCAAAGCCGTCAAGAGGTTTACCTCTGGCGTACCCCTTAGAACCTGCTCAGGCGACTTCAGGGCACCCAAGGAAGAACCCGGAGGAACAACCGGAGAAGGGAACCCCCAAACCCGAGAGACCTCCCCCTGCACCCCCCCCACTATTCCCTGATAGTGGCTGACCCTCCTGAGGATCCTCCACCTCAGAATCCCCCGAAGATGGCTCCACCAAAAGGGCTGCCCAATCATCTGGCCACCCATCCTCTTGCACTTTTTGAGCCCCACAGGTGTCCATAGTGACACGGTCCGCCTCCCCCTGGGACCCCTCCATGCAACGGATAAAAGCCATTGTTAAATCTTCCTCCCCCACAGATCCCATTGGGCAATCTCCCCTAACTAAACCTTGCCCTGGCAATACCTCACTGGATGTCTCCATACTCTCCACCGCTGAAACAGCTCCCTGGAGACCCGCGATACCAGAAGTGACGGATGCCGCCGACCGGAAGTGACCCGACGGGTCAGATACTACCTCCGGGTCAACATCTACTTCCGGTTCAAACCCATCCACCTCGATCGCGGGACCTCCTCCCGCAATCGCATCACTTTGACTAGCTGACTTCCCATTGGACCCTCGTGACACAGAAACAACCCCCCCTTTCAGAAGAACGGCACACCACTCTGAGTGTCAGCAATAACAGTTTTTACCGCCGTAATCACGGCTCCTCCTCCCACAACCACATAACTCTTGCCAACTGACTTCCCATTGGTTCCCTGTAATGTAGAACCTCCCCCCTCCTCGCGGGAAGACGGCGTTCCACCTTGTTTGTCCGCCATTACTGGTGTCTTCTCTACCTTACCACAGGCCATCTCCACACCCACCATCACTGGGGCGGTCATACTGGCTTGGTTATCTCTACCCATCTCCCCCTTAGACACCATCCCCTTACCCTGGGCCAGGTTTACAGCAGCGGTGGCCGACACTGTAGCTGACGGCTCACCCTGCTCACAGGCTTCAGGGATCATTGAGGATTTGGCTGCAGACTGCACCGGTAAGACTTTCTGTAATTTCTTCTTAGAGTCCTGTAGCCTGGGGAGTCTGACTACCGAGGTCTTTCCTTTCTTTGGGGTGTCTTGCACTTGGCTACTCGCTATATCACTGGAACCCACCTGGTTAACCCTGACACCTGCCTCTCTCACAGGCTGGGTCTTGGCTGGCTTACCGGGAACCTCCACAGCATTTTCACCAGAGCCTACAACCCCCTCACCACTCTCCCCTTCAGTCTCTTTCCTTGTCTCAGTCCTTGTTTCAGACCTTGGAGCTGTCACCTCCTTGACCAAGTCTTTCTCACCATCTTCATTTGTAGCCACCGCTATTTCGGCACCTGCTTCCGGAGTTGCCACCTCCATGGCCTGGTCCGCTCCTGCAGATTGACTAAGGCGCTGGTTGCAACGTCTCACCGCCTGGGAACCTTCCTCGTTTGCCAGACGAAGTGTCTTCCCAATTCCCTTCACAAAACTCCTTTCTTCTGTACTGGAATCAATGAGGCCCGCCATGATCCTTCCAATCCGGTTACACTGTTTCTTTAAGGTATCAATAGCAGCTTTAAACTCCGGCCTCTTTAAGCTGCTGACCTTGTCTCTCCTGTTCCTTAATTCTGTAAGGACTTTCATCTTTTCACAGTACACCTTAGTGGCTTTCACCATTAGGTACTTAGTCTTTTTCCTCCTTTCCAGAGATTTCGCTGGATCCTCTCCTGGCTGTACCAGAGACCAGTTATTAAGCCCAAGCTGGGTCTCCAGAAACTGCCTCTCTTCTGTAACAAGATCCAGGAGCCTAGGGGCTCCCTGAGGCTCCTCAGGCCGAAGAGCAGGCCCAGGGCCTGGACTGGAAGAGGCCATAGCTTCCCCTCCTCCCAGAACAGCTCTGGAGGTCAGGAGCTCAGCAAACACACCTCCTCCAAGGCGAGTATGGGTGGGAATACCCATACCTACCAAAGGAACTTTTGTTCGAGGTGGAGGCCTGTAGACACCGGTGGTACGAGGACTTTGTGTGGACACATATCAAAGTACCCCAGGCCAGGAGATACTTCTCATGTTCACCCACGGCCACTCTGCGGTTTAAGGACTGTAAAGCTGCCTGGATGTTGGGTCGGCACATCTATGCAGACAAGGTACTCATTTGTAGGAAGGACAAGGACAATGTTGAGTACCATATAGACACGTTTGATAAACATTGGAAGCCGCTGGTGTTGCCTGACCCACATTATTACTTGTGAGAGACAAGACTCAGTTTTTTTTCTTGAGTACACTCTCTTTTCAAAGCTCAGGAACTCTTTGCCCTAATTAAAGGGTATTCTGCTCATTGGAGGAGCGGGAGCTGTTTCTGTTTTGCTGTTCTCCCCTCTCTCCCCACCGCAAAGGTAACAAGGACTTTGGGGTTGTAGACAGAGTAGGGCCACAGTTCAAGAAGAAGAGGATTTTGCCATCAGTGATTTCATCGTGGCACTACCACTAGGTGGCGGTGTTGTGCAACGATTGAAAGGACAATCAGTATTATACAGTTACTTATTGGAAGGAGGGGATTCTTCTCTCGGGGAGGATCTTTTCATTCCAACTAATGTTATTTCAGGTTTTTCTTCCCCCTGCAGGTGAACGCCAAGCAAGACTGCTGAGTATGGAGTGGGTCTTAGTTATTTCAGCGGGAGGGAAATGTAAATTTTATTGAAAATTTTATGTGACCTCAAAATGTGTTTTTTTCCTATGCACATGTGTATTTCTCTTTTCCCTTCTGTGTTTCCCTTTCCTTTCCTGTGCTAGGGTCCGGCACAAACAAACAGTTTTTAAAATTGCCATTTTTTTTTGGTAGTCTGTCTCTGGATCGGGCTTATGCTGACTCAGGCCTGAGAGGCATAGGTTGGTTCCAGACACTGGGGACCAGTGTCCATCAAGTGAGGGGGATGTGTAGCGGGGTGCTATATTTAAGGGGAGTATCTGAGTGGTAATTAGGCTCAGATACACTAATTGTCAGGTTTCTTGGACCATTTCTGTCCCTGGGAGATAGTATTGGTGTGCAGTTCCCTGGGGCCTACAGGTGGCGCTGTCGCCATAGGCCCGGGTTGAACCACAGTACAAAGTTGTGCCTTTTTCTTGTCCCCTCTCGGCAGTAGTGCGGCGGGGAACCTGCTGTGCCTGTCGGGAGAGGGTATAAAAAGGGGCGGCCATCTTCCAGGAGGGGTCGCGCCCAGGCACCTTCAGCCTGGGTGGTGCGCGTGTCATCTCCGGGTGCCCTAGGCCCGGAGGCCGAGTTCCTGTTCCATCCCAGACACCTTCAGTCTGGGGTGAGGTACTATTTTGGAGGGCCGGAGCCCAGCGCCTTCGGCATGGGTTCCGCCAGGGTTTGAGGGCTCCCAGGGTGCTGCCTTGCGAGGGGACCCGTTTTCAGGATCGAGGAGGCCAGGGAGGTGACCCCTTCCGAAGACCCAGCGCAGAGTCGTGGTGACAGTGGGGGCCTCTGGTAACTCTCCGGAGGGATGTTCTTCTCCTTAACATGGGCCAAGTTTCTTCAAGAAGGAAGCGCATGTTCTGTAGGTCATAGTGGCAGTGACTCTATGCACACCAGGTCAGTGGCAGTGACCAAATAGGGCAAGGCCCTATTCACCAGGTCAGTGGCAGTGACCAACTTCACCAAGTCAGTGGCAGTGACTTTCATATTCACCCGGTCTGTGGCAGAGACCATGCGCCCAAACCTGTTCGTGAAATCAGAACAGTAAAATAAACTAAATCAAGTTTGTGCCTGGACCTCCTCCCACCTTATCTGACCTGTGTCTCGTACCAACCTGTCTGCTCTCATAGAGACTATTTGTTATCCATGGTGAAATAAATACAAAAGTTGGACTTTCAGTTGGTGTGGACAGTTACTTTACTGGGGAGAATTAAGGACTTGTCTCTGGCTAAATGCAGAGGCGAAATCAGCTCGGGAGGATTCTAACACCAGCCGCAGGCAGGCCCGAAAAACTAACACCGCTCAACCTCCCCATCCAGGAGGGTACGGGCTTGTGGTGCGGTGTGCCTCATTCTTTCCTGCGGAGGAGCCAAGTAAACAAAAGCAGGTAAAGTCTGGGGTGGGTGCGCTATACTTGTGTTTATTAATTTGTTCGAGAGACCGCTGTAAGAGTAAGATTACACTAAAATCAATATTACATAATGGCATGTGTTGTTGATGATGATGTCTGGCTGGGGATTGTGAGCCAGAGTAGTACAGGCTTGATGAACTTTATATAACTTGTTTATTATGTTATAGGTTGCTGGACAGTGTCCACCTGATCTTCACTGCCAGCTGAACGACCAAAGATGTGGCATTTATTGGCATATGACATAGAGCTAGCCTAAAGAAAGGTAATCTATTAAGGAGTATAAGATATTTGGCACCATTACATTTTAGATCCTAGGGATGTAAGCAGTCTACTGGGATACTGCCAAGTGTTCTAGGTACAGAGCAGTTGTAGGCAATAATAAAATATAGTGGGAATTTTGTATTCACTGTAAAGCTTGAGAATAGAATGGGAACATGTTACTATGAAGTATATGCTCTTATAAGGCCAAAAACTGAAATATTTGTGAGATATTCTAGATTGTAAAACAAAACTTCATGGGTCTTAATGTGAACCTATGGCAAGGCTATAGACATAGATATTCTTAACAATCAGCAGATGAGCTTGAAAACAAGCCCACACGGATTTCCATAGCTGAAGGCACTGTGGAGAAATTCATCCGTTTAGTTCACAAGAGAAGTCATCCAAGTTGAGTCTCCCTTAACTCTGCACTCCCCTCTTCCAGAGCACCCACTTTACATTAACACGAGTGCTACTAATGTTTAGGGCAGTATGCCCCCAGGGATAAATGCCCAGAATGCAAGATGTCTGCGTTCTGGGCATTCATCCCTGGTTGCAAACTTCCCTCAATCTTAGTAGCACTTGGTGCGCTGTCCAGCCCTGTCAAGCCACAGCAGCTCTCAGCCCTTATAGACTCTGGCAGCAAGACTGGATGATGCACATGTGCCTTCCACTTGCACCTAAACACTGGAGCCATATGCATCTAGGCTACATACCCAGTGAGCATGGCGCCTTAAGTGCAATAAAATAACTTGGTTTGTTTCATTATTAAAATGTTATATATAATATGCAACACACAATATCTCTTGATATTAATTGAGTTATTCACTACAGTAAGGCTTATTTTTCATGGTCCTGTCTGGGGAATAAACTGTTTGGGTCCTAATAAACTGAAGCATCACAATATGTAAAGAGCTAATACATTTTAAACACTGCAGACTGAAGGCATCTGATTAAAGTTGTAAATTAAATACTATATATGATGAAAGTAATATCCCAATCTTGTATGCAATTATATATATCTAAAAAGTAAATGCCACAATAAGGAATTAAAATAACTCCATTGATTGGAATGCTGTGATATTGTGCTTCTCTTTAACGATATTTACATATTCGGATTGGTTCTCTCTTATCCTCATGCACAAGAGAAACTGAGCCGGCTGCCAAATCCCCCAGGAGACCCATAAAATGCTGTATTTCACATTTGCAATGAAGGTTCCCCCTCTGGGTTGCACCTTGTGTGTCCTAATTTCCCTAATTAATTCAACTGATAAACCTGAAATAGTGGTGTAAGGCCGCAGGGAAATCTTATTTCATGTGATACAGCCAACCAAAGCCAACGACAAACATTAAATTCCCTCACACCTGCAATTCTCAGACCTGCTCTCATTTTGCTGCTCTTTCCTTGATACGCCTGTGCACACATGGCATAATTGCGGTTCCCGTTTATTTTATGGTGTCCTCAAGGAATCTTCATTCTCCTTTCAAGACTTCGGCAAGGAAACCTAAATCTTGGTTGCAGAGTGAGCTGTCACTTAAATCTCAAGTTCACCTTTTCACTTTCCTACCTTTGATATATTTGCTGGTCTGTTCTTATTTTTGTCATCTATAATTACCTTTCCGTCTGCGATTTCATAATACTTCAATTTGCATTCTTCAGACCCCGCTAACTTTTTTATTTTTTATTTTACTGGTTACCAAGGGTTTTCACATGGCTTTGAAGAGATGTGGAATGACTATTACCATGCAGGCTGAATATTACAGTAAAGATATATTAATCTTACAATATAGGCTTGTTAAAAGTCCAGCTATTCATACTTCATCTATCAAGTGGTACACAGCAGATTGGAACTCCCTGTGGATACTGTGCCAGATATCCCTGCAGCCTTGGGAGCCATTGATATAACTGTCAAGAGTAAAAGATTTGTGTGTATTCTGAAAAGCACTACGGTTGTCAAAGGGGGAATGAGAATGTGAGGGACACAAACTCTGAACTGTTGAGTTGTCTTGAATTATTTACCTTTGCAGTGCTGTTGCAGTCATTTTGTAAACAATAAACTTGCTGCTACAACTCCTGTGTCTGAGTTTTGAGCCAGTTGAAAGAATACAATAATATTAATTACCATATGAAGGTGATTTACTAAAGGCACTTTGCAAGGGGACTTTTACTTTGCACTTTTCCCAGAGCTTAGTGAATATGGTCTGCTGATTTCCATCATCGAATCATGAACAAGCAAAAATTTTATTTTATTTTTTTTCTTTGCACATGATTGGGTACTCTTTGCAAGGTGACATTTTACCTCATTCACTAAGCTCTGGGGAAAATTTACTTTGTGCAAATTTCCTTGCAAAGTGAGGTAAACCAGATTCCCAGGACCAGAAAACCAGTACGGGCTTAAGCTCATATTCATGCGAGTGTGCATTGCTCACATGCTAATAATTCTAGACAAAGAGGCAATAGTACTATTCCAGTTCATCGTGCTTGCATTCGTCCGTGCACTCGCACTTATACACACGTACATGTGCATACGAATTAGCATGCGCACTTAGTGTCCAGTGGCCTATTTAAACAGTTTTTTCACCATGAGCAGTTGCTGAATGGTCTTCAGCTTTTACCTGTATTGCTGAGACCCTATCCTTTGAACCTGCTTATATGTGTTTCTCCTGGACTTTGCCTTTGCTCCTGCATTAACCTTGTTCATCTTATCTCTCTGACCTCGGCCTGTTTATCAAACTAATCTTTGCTTGCTAATTCTGTACTGCGCTACCTGGCTGTTATGGACCTTGGCCTGCTTTCTGGACTTGTTCTGCCTGCTGACTTGGTTGGTCCCTTGTTGTCGAGCTGCCGCTGGTCATTACCTGCATACCGGCTCTGCTACAATCTCCTGCTCTGGCGCAGAGCTACTTCAGTTTTCTGTTATTAGGACTGAAACTCCCAGCTTCATCCATCTAAAGAGCGGACTTCGCATGTCAGCTCCTCCAGCACCCATGCCACTCCGGACGCTTACACTCTCTGTCTCCACCTTCAGGCTGGGTTCACACTGATGCAAATTGGATGCAGGTTTCCCCGCATTCAATTCACATGACAGGAGAGTGTGACCAGCTCTTAATGTCCCTGAAATGGAGAACAGGGACGGATCGGACCCCTGCTGTGAGCCGCGTCTGCACACAGGGTGAACCCAGCCTCAAGAGTGTTGGGCAGGAGGTGTAAGAGAGGCCTCCACAAAATTCCAGCCGTCACCAGATATGTGATAAAAGTGAACAGGCCATTTGCCTTTAGTAAATAACCTCAGCTAAAAGAGGGACCAAAGAATGACAAGATAGGTAGCAGAAAAGTGTACCTAGCTTTGAAGACTAATAAATATTTGTCCCTAAATAATATACCAAGAGTCGGATATCTGTATTGTACCTTTATAGTCAGCATGTTGTGTACATTGTATAGTGCAGTGCTGTAACTATTGCCAGGTAGAGATGGGCCGAACAACCCCCTGTTCGGTTTGCAGCAGAACTTTTGAATATCGAAAAAATTCGGAACCGAATAAGGAACCCTATTGAAGTCTATAGGACCCAATCTGGAAAAAAAATTAACTATTTTGAAGACTTATATGCAAGTAATGGGGCATACAGTGGTTATGGAGGGGTCCGGGTACTGCCCTGGGGGGACATGTATCAATAAAAAAAAAGGTTGTAAAAAACATAATTTTTTAATGAGCAGTGATTTACTACTGCTTAACCACTTGCCGACGGTGTAACGCACATTTACGTCAGCAGAATGGCTCCTGTGCGCATAGCTGTACATTGCTTTAAAAAACCCGCCGTGCTCTGCCACGAGCTCCGTGACCGCGCCCGTGGTACCCGTGGACTCGATGTCCGCCGGTGTCCCGCGATCGTGTCACGGAGCGGCAGAACGGGGGATGCCATTGTAAACAAGGCATCTCCCTGTTCTGCCTAGTGACAGGACACTGATCTTCTGCTCCCTGTCATCAGGAGCAATGATCAGTGTCATGTCACAGGTAGCCCAGCCCCCACACAGTTAGAATTACTCCCTAGGACACACTTAACCCCTTCCTTGCCCCCTACTGGTTAACCCCTTCCCTGCCAGTGTCATTTACACAGTAATCAGTGCAATTTTTTAGCACTGATCGCTGTATAAATGACAATGGTCCCAAAATAGCGTCAAAAGTGTCCGATGTGTCCGCCATTATGTCGCAGTCACAATTAAAATCGCAGATCGTCACTTATTGTGATTTTTTTTTACCAAAAATATGTAGAAGAATACATATCGGCCTAAACGGAGAAAGAAATTTGTTTTTTTTAATATATTTTTTGGGGATATTTATTATAGCAAAAAGTAAAAAATATTGTTTCTTTTTTCAAAATTGTCGCTCTTTTTGTGTTTTTTTGCGCAAAAAATACAAAACCGCAGAGGTTATCAAATACCACCAAAAGAAAGTTCTATTTGTGGGAAAAAAAGGATGTAAATTTTGTTTGGGAGCCACGTCGCACGGCCGCGCAATTGTCAGTTAAAGCGACGCAGTGCCGAATCGCAAAAAATGGCCCTGTCATTGGGCAGCCAAATCCTCCGGGGCTGAAGTGGTCAAAGTGAACCCACCAAAATGAGAAATAACAATGAAAATGAAACATTCCTTTAAATATAATGCCTGGGGGTCCCCTTAGTCTGCCTGTAATGTGGCACATCTGTACCATTTATAGAGCCTGCTACAGCAATACTGACATTTATAAAGCCAAACAAACTGAATTTTCCATTCAAGCTTTCTTTATCTTATAAACAACAGCTTGGAGAGCCAGTCTGTATGCTGAGGCCACAATGCAGTGCACTCGTAAAAAGATTAGAAATTGTTTGGATAAATTCTGGTGTCTCTTTCGCAGACTTGGATAGAAGTAACAGGTGCGGAAAAATTGGGCTTTGGGTGTTGGTGGTGCCTTCACACCATAACCCTATAGAGGTACTCTTGATGAAAGCAAGAATTGGCCTTGCTGTCAAAAATTGCAATGATATGCACCTGTGAAACAGGTGCGGAAAAATAGGTCTTTGGGTGTTAATTGTGCCCATAAAACCTACACCAATTTTTTTTTGGTTGGCAAAAACAAACTGAAATATTCTGGAAAAGAAAAACATCAATTGCAGCCTCACTGTGCCATCAAACACAGCCACTGTACCATCAAACACAGCCACTGTGCCATCAAACACAGCCACTGTGCCCATCAATTGCCACCACTGTGCCATGAAACGCAGCCACTGTGCCCATCAAACGCAGCCACTGTGCCCATCAAAAACAGCCACTGTGCCCATCAATTGCCACCACTGTGCCCATCAAACACTGCCATTGTGCCCATAAAACGCTGCCACCATGCCATCAAGCGCCGCCACTGTGCCATCAAATGCTCCCACTGTGCCATATCAAATGCTGCCACTGTGCCCATCAAATGCTTCCCTCACAGTGCCATGGAAACGTCTGCATCTCCTTGTTGGCCTCCCAGACATGATAGGGGTGGAGGTGTGCTTATTAACAAAATGTAATAAAGATGTGGAAATGTGTACGTGGATGCACTTTAATCAATCGAAAGTGGTGTTTGGTGCACTTTAACCTGAGTACTCACCACACAGACACACTCCACTGACACACTACATTATACTGCAGTAAAACTGCACTGACGCACTGAAATATACTGTGGTAAACGTGCACTAACACACTAATAAATATACTGCGTAAAACGTACAGTAACGCACTGATATATGGTATACTGCATTAATCATGCGGTAATGCACTGATATATACTGCGTTAAACGTACAGTAATGCACTGAATTATATACTGCATTAAGCGTGCAGTAACGCATGGATATATACTGCAGGAAACCTCCCCTGACAAATTAAACTGACACTAAAGTAAAAATGAATGGTTACACTACACTCACACTATCACTAGATTCACACTAAACTGATATTATACAATGACAATAAAAGCACAATAGCACACTAACTGGCTAGCAGCACTGAACACAGCCCTGTTCTATCTCTCCATACCAATATCACATTGCAAATGGCCGCTATGGGGGAGAATATTTTTTATAGTATGGGGCGGGACTAAGAGCAATGAGCCATGATTGGATAGAGTCATCATTACTTTCTCCCATCATGGCTCTGACAGTGCTCTGTGCCCTGATTGGGCAAAGCTTTCATTGCTTCAGCCAATCAAGGCTTCCAATGCACTGCACGGCCACACATTTTTATAGGGGCTTTTATATAGAATAAATAGTGAGGGTATCAAATAATATTTCTAAAGTAGATTTAAACTCTAACTGAATATGATTTATAAACAATTGCCATGATTTTTGAGTTAAATACTTGTTTTCACCATTTACCACTAACTAGTAATCTCCATTAGAAGCCCAAAAGACATGATGACAATGCAGGAGCACAATTGATGGACAAGAATAGAGCATTATCACTCAATAACAGGAAGTGCCTGAGCAAGGAACATCATGACAGGATCATCAGCTATTATTTTAACCACTTGCCAACCACCCATCTAAATTCTACTGTGGGTGTGTGACCGGTACAGGGACAGTCACGTACCTGTACGTTGATGTTTTCTTCCGGGTCCGCTGATCGGCTGCAGTGTAAACACAGGTACAGGACCTTACTGGTTCTTTTCTTCCTGAACCCATTTTTTTTTCTAATGTCAGATAGCATCAGGGTCAGTTAGTGTCCCTCCCAGCCATGGTCTGTGCACTATCGCACTCACACTATAGGTCACTGATCCCCACCTTTGCTAATATAGTGTATGTATGGATCAATAGAGTGGAGAAAATAATTATTTGATCCCCTGCAGATTTTTTAAGTTCTCCCACTTACAAAATAATGAATGGTCTATTATTTTTTTATCATTTTAAATGATAGAATATCTGTCTTAGAGACAGAATATCAACCAAAAATCCAGAAAAAAACACATGATAAAAATGGTATAAATTGAGTTGCAGTTCAGTGCGTAAAATAATTATTTGATCCCCAAGCAAAACATGACTTAGTACTTGGTGGAGAAACCGTTGTTGGCAAGCACAGAGGTAAGACGTTTCTCAAAGTTGGTTACCAGGTTTGCACACATCTCAGCAGGCGGAGCTACGCAATACGCACACCACGCTAACCTCATCCGGAAGTTCAGCTGGAACGCAGCTGCAACGCACGCTGCGAACACCAGCTTGTACCGTTCGCTGATTCATATGCGATTGTGGAACTGTTTCTTTCCATTTGTTTTTGTTTTTGTTCTTATTTTAAATAAAGTCCAATTTTTTACCGCACTATGGGAGCATCCCTGTGTTTTTACCACTGAGGTAACTGGAAGTCTTATCCACGGAAATTGTATTCCCTGGGGAAGTTGGAGTAAGATCAAACCAAGAGACACCGCTGACACCGCTGACATCTCTTTCTGCATGCGTGGAAGTCCCTGGAAAGTGATTTGGAATATCTTTTTCATGCTGTTTACCCCCGTGGGGGTGAAGGGATCTGGTGAGTGGGGACACATGTGGGGGATGAACTATCTGCATAGCTGAAGATCAGAGTCTTACCTGCCATTGAGATGAAGAGGACTGTTTATTTCATTACCAAGTTTACCATATTTGTCACCACAGACCCTTTTATTAGCGATTAGTCATTCAGACTTTAATATATACTAGTGCTTCTGCCTGGAGGCATAGCACATTGGTTCCTATTTTATTTTAAATTGTATATTTACATATATCTTTGTTCTTTAGCCTGCTCACTTGCTGATTGTTTAAACGTTTAGATATATTTTGATGCACTTCTTGGTCAATGTTATGTGATGCAATTTATGAGATATCTTTTGGTCACTTACAGTATATTGCACATACTCACAGTTTTTGACATTTGTGCTGTGTCTCTGGTATCTCTTACCTAGGTAGGGACAAGCATTTCATTTTATTTATCATATTAGTTTAGGGGGCACGACTGCACATGAGCATTTGCTACACCTAATAATTTTGACACAACCTTTTCACCTTTACTGGTCCGAGTAGGGCCAGTGAGCAGCGCCATACCCCATTTATACATATTCTTTCACTGCTAGGACCCTCTTTGAGGGGCCCAATGGGGGGGCTGCAGCTCATTACTATTATTTTCACATATAATATTTACATTTTTTCACTGTGTCTAAGGCAATTATTCACACAATTCTCCTAAGCGTGGGCACACAGCACTATTTTTATCTTCTCAACACATGTCTGTGTATTGTGCATTCTGGACATTTCTTTCCCCATACACTGTCCAATCTGATTGGATGACATTTACATCCACTCATTTCTCTGAGTAATTCATTTCCCCATACACTGTGCAATCAGATTGCACAGTGTATGGGGAAACAATTGTCCAGAATGCACAATACACAGACATGTGTTGAGAAGATGTTTTCATGTAAGTTTTGGCTCCACCAATGATTATAGACTATCACCATAAAATGCACAATTACAAGTCCAGGAAACATCTGCACAGTTGTTGATAGGAGGAAGATCTCTAGAATGATTATTGAGTTGTCTCAAAAAGAAATGAATGAAAGGAATAAAAGTGGAAGCAATATTCTCCATGTGATAAGGAAAAGCTCATTAACATGATCAGCATTACAATGAGCACAAGCCCAATGTATAAGCAGTTGTGCACTCTGTAGAACGCAGATGTGCCCGTGTGCAACACACATATTTAACAAGCTAAAGCGTGTGCGCCCCCCAGGCGAGCATAAAATGGTGTGCTTTGTCAATGCACATGTGCAGTTGAGTAAGCTGAAAGATGGGTGTAAAAAGGCTTGATTAGTTGTAAGACAGATCTACATGTTCTGGACAGAATTTGTGCATTTAAACAATATTATATACATACTTTTTAGCCTGAAAACAGAAGATGGTAAACTAGTAAAGTTATCTGCAGTATTCAGACAAAAATGTTGAAGTTTACATTGGCTGCGCTTGCTAATGGTAGGCGTGAAAGATTGCGCAAGTGCGCAACATCGCTTCCTATGTAAATATGGTTTGGTGCATATAAGTGCATCTTAATTTTTGATAAATGTTTTGAGTCCCGTTTTTTGTACTCCAATTTCTCCACTGCACCACAGGCGCAGGTCTTTAGTAAATCACCCCCTATGTTTTGGTGCTGATATCTGTGAAAACTCTTCAATGGAACCCCTATGACGGATACGTTGGAACAGACAGGTAACGACAAGACCCAAATATATAACCAGCAGCACATACGGGGTGTGCTACAAGTCTGAAACAAAATAAATAGAAATTAGGAAGATTGAGCTTATTTTTCAGGCAGTCAAATTAAGTGGGCTGATCAAGTGTTATGATATAGCTTAGCAAATGTACATCTTATGTAGCATGCACTTATAGCACTTATAGCAAGTATCAAGATTGAGTGGGGTGATTGCTAGGATGCTTACTGTGCATTATATAAAAAATACACAAATTTAAACAGTGACTTTAATATGTAATATGAGGCTTATTTCTGTGTTGCCTTTTGCCCTGTTTCCTGTTGATGAATACAGTTCTGTTGCTACCAATACATTACTTTTGTCTTCTACTAACTTTTACTTGGGTGTGTTGGGGTTATAATGATCTTTCTTCACCACTTTCTGATGATGTACCAGGCAGTTTAATTCAACAAATTAAAAAAACTACCTAAGACGTTGGGAATACCAAAGCAATGTATTGGTGCAGTTGAGAACTGGGTTGCTACCAGAAGTCAATTATAAACCTGAAATAAAATGTATCCTTTTTTGAGGCAATGAAATTTAAATCATGTAACACCAACATATAGATACTTTTTAGCCCTTTTAACTATAGTTGTCAAACTAACATATTCATTTTTTTTAGGGAGCTAGTCCTGAAACTTTAATTATTTCAATGTTTTGTGCTAGAAGTAGCAACAAGAGGGTGTCATTGCTGCTCCTTAGTTAGTGCCAGAACAATACAATACAACACCGACTCACTCCATTGCATGGTAGGTAAGAAGGCTTGTAGTAGGATTCAATCTGTCTGTCATGTAGACCGTCATCATTTTCACATTCTTCAAATTTTTCATAAATTGCACAGTGTTCTTTTTATTTTGTGTAGAGAGCCTTACAGGTTGGCAGATGATAGCAAGGTAGAGTAGTGGGGTGTTGTGAAATTCTTTGCAAATACGTGTACAGCTACCGGTCCACAGTTAGCCAATGAGACCTAATTCAAAGACATACAGTATATTGGGGTATATGAGATCAGTAGCAGACACCAAATGTATGCTGAACTCTTTCTTATTTTATTGGATGACTGACATGAGTATTTATAATGGAAAATGTACAAATTAAGCAGTAATTGGTCATTGGTCAGATGTTGATGACATTAGTTTGACTTTATGGGACTTCAGGATTTTTAAATATCCTAATTTATACTTTTATGATTCAGTATCTCAAGACTTTGCAGCGATCCTTGTGGTCACAGGTTTCAACACTCAAATGTCCAAATTGCAAATGTGTATATTAAACATAAAGGGAAGCAAAAGCAAAGATTTGTTTGTACAAGTCATCTAATATTTATTGTAAAAGTATTAATAAGTTGAGTATATATCTTCCCACTTTAAGGGTATCATAGATAAGTTTGAGAGCAAGGACAAAACACATTTAGAGACAAAAGTAGAAAGTTCAAGTAAAGTGTCCCATTCTGCTTAAAAAAAAAAAAATGGGTACCCTTCTATACATTTTCTTTGCCACCGGAAAGTATAAACGCTAACTTATTTTTTCTCAAATAGAAAATTAAATCAGAGACCTCTTTATTTTGTAAATGAAGAGAGACATATTTTCTACACAATCGCTATTGCATTTTCGAAAGGCATTCCAGTATTTTTCTCTGATAAGATTAGTATTTTCCTAGTCTGCTTGACTGAATCTTTTTACTCATGTACTGTTTGAATTGAAAAGAAAATGGAAATGTAACAAAAATTATCTTCTGATGTACTACTCTATTGCACCTTTTGAAAACAGTATGCAGTGTTCTTGTAAAGAAGAGTGCTACATTCTGGTTTTGGAGACATAGCTCAGGTTTTTAAACACATTTCTGGTCAGTTTGAGTTAATATCATTGTTCTCTTTACTCCCTCACTGTTTAGAATGAAGAAAATAAAAACAGGATATGTTTTAGTCTTCCAAATGGCAGGGTAAAGTAAGGCATTTCAAACTAACAAGTTTTATGAATTACTTTAATTTCAAGAACTGTATAATTGTTTTACTGCTTCTGATTTAAAAGAAAGTGACTGCTTTACTAAAGGATCAAAGAACATTCACTTTTTAAAGTGAATTTTCCAAACACTGAAAGATAAGCTTAAACTGAAAATCCAGGATTACCTGTGCCCTCCTGAAGAAAAGTCAGTGGAACTTTATATCACAGATGACCAGAAATTGAAGTCTAGAGTACACGGCTCATTTTTCCCAGATATTTTCATTTTCCCTTGTGATATCAGCAATAAATTCAAGTAGGTCTTATCTGCAAAACTTTTACAGTTTGGTGCTATTGTACAACAAATTCATAAAGAAATACTGCCATATCGTTCATAAGGACAGTGCAGGTAAATAAGACCCCTTCCATTTTGGGGTAAATTATTTATTGTTTCACACATGTAAATTATTGTGTCACATCCGTGACACAATTCTTTGACAAAATGTGTCTTTTATTACCTCTGGAACTGATATTTGATACAGTTCCATTACTCTCCCAACTTCTCCAAAAGCAACAGATTTATGTACACTTTACTGACACATACATACATCTGTTGCAGGTTCCGTCATTTGTCACCAGGGATGAGCTTCGTGTTCGAGTCGAACCCATGTTGCTAGCTGCAGACAGTCAGTGTTTCACTTAGTGTACTGTGTGCTTTGCATAGCGTTCACCTAAAGCTTACCTGAATACAGTTAGTGACTAGGGATGGGCCGAACACCCCCGGGTTAGGTTCGCACCAGAACCTTCGAACGGACCGAAAGTTTGTGCGAATTTTCGAACCCTGTTCATTACAATGGACGCGAACGTTCGAAATCAAAAGTGCTAATTATAACGGCCAATATGCATGTTAATGTCATAAAACAGGTTTGGGGACCCGGGTCCTGCCCCAGGGGACATATATCAATGCAAAAAGAAGTTTTAAAAACTAAAAAAATTTCGGGAGCAGTCATTTTAATGATGCATAAAGTGAAAAAAAAAGTGAAATATTCCTTTAAATATGGTACCTGGGGGGTGTCTAAAGTATGCCTGTGAAGTGGCATGTGTTTCCCGTGTTTAGAACTGTTCCTGCACAAAATTAGATTTGTAAAGGAAAAAAAGAAGCCATTTAAAACCGCTTGCGGCTTTAATGTCATGTCTTGTCCTGGCAATATGGCTGAAAATCCTTGAGAAAAATGGCATGGCTACCCCATCACCCCCCCACCCCAGCCCCTTTGGGTCTTGTATGGATATTAAGGGGAACCCCGCACCCAAAATAAAACCCTATACCTACAACCCTATATACTCTGAACAGCAGTATACAGGCGGTGCAAACAAGACAGGGACTGTAGGTTTGTTCTTAAGTAGAATCTGAACAGGTACATTTTTAAGTGTAGCTCCATCCAAAAAAAAACTATTTTTAAGCTTTTTGGAGAACATAGGGAAGGGTTATCACACCTGTAACATTTGTTTTGCTGTCTGTGCACCTGTTCAGAACATTTCACCTCACTTTCTGTCCCAATGACAGATGTTTTTGGAAAAGTGGGGTTTTTATTGAAATAAGGATTGGTGATAAAGCATCAGTAGAGAGGAGATACCTTTTTCCCAAATTAAATCTAACAGGATAGAATTTCCCTTCCTAGGGGTAGATTTCCTCTCACTTCCTGTTTTCTCCTTCCGTTTGCAAGTAGGAGTCGTTTGTAAGTTGGATGTTTGAAAGTAGGGGCCTGCCGTATATACTCTGCAGAAATTTGCCCCATTAGATGTTGGTGTAGCCACAACACTGTAAGCCCTCACAGTTACTCTTGGTGGGCACAGGAATTGGCCCTGCTGTGAATTATTAGATCAAGATTTGTAATTGCATGCACCTGTTGAACAGGGCAGAAAAATTGGGCCTTTGGTGGTGGTGGTGGACGGTGTTGCCACAAGACTGTAAGCCCTCACAGTTACTCTTGGTGGGCGCAGGAATGGGCCCTGCTGTGAATTATTAGATCAATATTTGTAATTGCATGCACCTGTTGAACAGGGCAGAAAAATTGGGCCTTTGGTGGTGGTGGTGGACGGTGTTGCCACAAGACTGTAAGCCCTCACAGTTACTCTTGGTGGGCGCAGGAATGGGCCCTGCTGAGAATTATTAGATCAAGATTTGTAATTACACGCCCCTGTTAAACAGGGGCTGAAAAATTGGGCCTTTGGTGGTGGACGGTGTTGCCACAAGACTGTAAGCCCTCACAGTTACTCTTGGTGGGCGTAGGAATGGGCCCTGCTGTGAACTATTAGATCAAGATTTGTAATTACACGCCCCTGTTAAACAGGGGCTGAAAAATTGTGCCTTAGGCACTGGTGCTGGTGCCACAACACTGCAACCCCTCACAGATACTGTACTTGGAGCGCAGCAGTCAGACCTGTTGCGAAGCATTGCTTAAAAAATTGTAATTACACGCCCCTGTTAAACAGGGGCTGAAAAATTGTGCCTTAGGCACTGGTGCTGGTGCCACAACACTGCAACCCCTCACAGATACTGTACTTGGAGCACAGCAGTCAGACCTGTTGCAAAGCATTGCATAAAAAATTGTAATTACACACCCCTGTTAAACAGGGGCTGAAAAATTGTGCCTTAGGCACTGGTGCTGGTGCCACAACACTGCAACCCCTCACAGATACTGTACTCTGAGCACAGCAATGAGACCTGTTGCAAAGCATTGCATAAAAAATTGTAATTACACACCCCTGTTAAACAGGGGCTGAATAATTGGGCCTTAGCCACTGGTGTGGTGGCACCCAGAAACAAAAATGTTCTTCCAAGCTATCAAGGAATGGATCATTGAGGAGGAGGAAGAGGATAGTCAGTGAACATAACAGGACAGTCACTCAGCATCAGCATAGGCAGTCTTGAAGGGATGTGACATTATAAATTATTCAGTTATATCCGCTTCAGGTGCCTGGTAGCTGGTGGTGATCCAAGACTGATTCATCTTTACAGTAGGTGCCGCCGATATTGTATATCTATCGCGCTCCCATCGCCGAGATTCTCGGCGACAGGAGTGCCGAGATCTCGGCAACAGGGTGGTGACACGTGTCGCGCTCGCTGCAATAGCGAGGAGACGCGACACTGTATTGAGCGGGGATCCGACGTGGATTCCCGCCAATACCAGGCACTGCGTTTGGTATGAATCCTAAGCGGGAACTCCACGCCAATTTTTAAAGAAAAAAACGGCGTGGGTTCCCCCTCCAGGAGCATACCAGGCCCTTGGGTCTGGTCTGGATTTGAAGGGGAACCCTACGCCGAAAAAATAGCGTGGGGGTCCCCCTCAAGATCCAAACCAGACCCTTATCCGAGCACGCAACCTGGCAGGCCGCAGGGGAAGAGGGGGGGATGAGAGAGCGGCCCCCCCTCCCTCCTGAACCGTACCAGGCCACATGCCCTCAACATGGGGGGTTTGGTGCTCTGGGGCAGGGGGGCGACCTGCGGCCCCCCACCCCAGAGCACCCTGCCCCCATGTTGATGAGGACAGGGCCTCTTCCCGACAACCCTGGCCGTTGGTTGTCGGGGTCTGCGGGCGGGGGGCTTATCGGAATCCGGGAGCCCCCTTTAATAAGGGGGCCCCCAGATCCCGGCCCCCCCACCCTATGTGAATGAGTATGGGGTACATCGTACCCCTACCCATTCACCTGGTGGAAAAAAATGGCAATAAAAACACAACACAGTTTTTAAAAGTATTTTATTGCACAGCTCCGGAGGTCTTCTTCCGACTTCTGGGGTCTCCGATGTCGTCGCCGCGCTCTCCGGTTCTTTCCTCTGCCGGGCCACCGCTATCTTCTTCCAACTCTTTTGCTAGTGGGGCCCGGTCTTCTCCGTCGCCTTCTCCTCTCTTCTTCTCTCCGGTTCTTTCTTTCTTCCGCCGGGCCTTGGCTAACTTCTTTTTAGCTCTTTTGCTAGCGGAGGCCCGGTCTTCTCCGTCACCTTCTTCTTCTCCCGCTCTCCGGTTCTTTATTCCGCCGGGCCTCCGCTAACTTCTTTTAGCTCTTTTGCTAGCGGAGGCCCGGTCTTCTCCGTCGTCTCGTCCGGCTCTCCGTTGTCCTTCTGCCGGCCCCTCCACTACCTTCTTGTAGCTCTTTTGCTAGTGGAGGGGCCGGTCTTCCCGTCGTCGCCGTCTGCGTCTTCTTCCCTCTTCTCCTCCTCGATGTTGACTCGTCGCTTCCTCTCGCAGTAATGCTTAATCTTCGGTCCGCAGAGATTAATATAGGCTTCTCATGACGTCACAGTCACATGCTCCGGGGCACATGATCCCGGAGCATGTGACTGTGACATCATGGGAACATGTGACTGACGTCATGAGAAGCCTATATTAATCTCTGCGGACCGAAGATTTAGCATTACTGCGAGAGGAAGCGACGAGTCAACATCGAGGAGGAGAAGAGGGAAGAAGACGCAGACGGCGACGACGGGAAGACCGGCCCCTCCACTAGCAAAAGAGCTACAAGAAGGTAGTGGAGGGGCCGGCAGAAGGACAACGGAGAGCCGGACGAGATGACGGAGAAGACCGGGCCTCCGCTAGCAAAAGAGCTAAAAGAAGTTAGCGGAGGCCCGGCGGAAGAAAGAACCGGAGAGCGGGAGAAGAAGAAGGCGACGGAGAAGACCGGGCCTCCGCTAGCAAAAGAGCTAAAAAGAAGTTAGCGGAGGCCCGGTGGAAGAAAGAAAGAACCGGAGAGAAGAAGAGGGGAGAAGGCGACGGAGAAGACCAGGCCCCGCTAGCAAAAGAGTTGGAAGAAGATAGCGGTGGCCCGGCAGAAGAAAGAACCGGAGAGTGCGGCGACGACACCGGAGACCCCCGAAGTCGGAAGAAGACCTCCGGAGCTGTGCAATAAAATACTTTTAAAAACTGTGTTGTGTTTTTATTGCCATTTTTTTCCACCAGGTGAATGGGTAGGGGTACGATGTACCCCATACTCATTCACATAGGGTGGGGGGGCCGGGATCTGGGGGCCCCCTTATTAAAGGGGGCTCCCGGATTCCGATAAGCCCCCCTCCCGCAGACCCCGACAACCAATGGCCAGGGTTGTCGGGAAGAGGCCCTGTCCTCATCAACATGGGGGCAGGGTGCTCTGGGGTGGGGGGGCCGCAGGTCGCCCCCCTGCCCCAGAGCACCAAACCCCCCATGTTGAGGGCATGTGGCCTGGTACGGTTCCGGAGGGAGGGAGGGCCGCTCTCTCGTCCCCCCCTCTTCCCCTGCGGCCTGCCAGGTTGCGTGCTCGGATAAGGGTCTGGTTTGGATCTTGAGGGGGACCCCCACGCCGTTTTTTTGGCGTAGGGTTCCCCTTCAAATCCAGACCAGACCCAAGGGCCTGGTATGCTCCTGGAGGGGGAACCCACGCCGTTTTTTTCTTTAAAAATTGGCGTGGAGTTCCCGCTCAGGATTCATACCAAACGCAGTGCCTGGTATTGGCGGGAATCCACGTCGGATCCCTGTCTATCGGCAATGCGTGTCGCTCATCGTGAAAGGAACATTTTTTCCTTTCCCGATGACAAGACAGCTCGGCGCTGGCTCTCGCGACGGAGCTCATAGGGTGTCAATCTCGCCGCTAGAAGCGGCGAGATTGACACAATATCGGCGGCACCTACTGTATGAAGGTCAGTCGATCAACCGAGTCGGTGGACAGGCGCACCCTGTGATCGGTGACAAAGCCTCCAGCAGCACTGAATGTGTTTTCGTAAAGAACGCTGGATGCAGGACAGGCCAGTAGCTCAATTGCATACTGTGCAAGCTCTGGCTAGTGATCCATCCTCAAGACCCAGTAAGCCAGAGGATTTTCGGTGGGAAAGGTGTCCAAGTCTGACCTTGCCCCTAGGTATTCCTGCACCATGTATATCAGACGCTTGCGATGGTTGCTGGAACCGATCATACCTTGGGGCTGAGGACTAAAAAATTGTCTGAACGCATCGGTCAGAAGTCCACCTTCCCCACCGCTCCTTCAGCTTCTGACCGAAGCCTCAGCAACTCGTCATCCAGGACCAGGAGTTTGTAACCTCCCAGTCTCTGGGAACGCGTTGCACAGACCTTTCTGCAAGGCCTCCCTGAGATGTCTCATCCTCTGCTCCCTCTGCGATGGCAAGATAAGATCCGCAACCTTACCCTTGTACCGTGGATCAAGGAGAGTGGCCAGCCAGTAATGGTCCCTCTCCTTGATCCGAAGAATACGAGGATCCTTCCGCAGGCTTTGCAGGATCAGGGAGGCCATGCAACGTAGATTAGCTGAGGCATTCGGTCCGGAGTCTTCTGGGTCACTGAGGACGACATGATCGCCAGCCACCTCCTCCCAGCCACATACAAGTCCACTGGTTTGTTGGGACTGTACATCATCCCTAAAAGACTGCTGCTGCTGATGCTGATTGCCAGGCTCCACCTCCATGCTCACACAATCCTCCTCCTCCTCCTCCTCATCCTCTTCCTGTGTGATGGGTGGGAGAGAAGGAACACTGTCTGGATAAAGGGGGCCTTGAGAGGCAAGGAAGTCCTCCTCTTCCTGCCTCTGTTCTGCCTCAAGAGCCCTGTCCATTATCCCACGCAGCGTATGCTCCAACAGGTGGACAAGAGGTACAGTGTCACTGATGCATGCACTGTCACTGCTCACCATCCTCGTGGCCTCCTCAAATGGTGACAGGACAGTGCATGCATCCCTGATCATGCTCCACTGGCGTGGGGAAAAAAATCCAAGCTCCCCTGACCCTGTCCTGGTGCCGTAGTCGCACAGGTACTCATTGATGGCCCTCTGCTGCGTGTGCAGTCGCTGCAGCATGGCCAACGTTGAGTTTCACCTGGTGGGCATGTCACATATAAGGCGGTTCTTGGGCAGGTTCAACTCCTTTTGCAGCTCAGCCAGCCGAGCACTGGCATTATACGATTGGCAGAAATGCACACAGACTTTCCTGGCCTGCCTCAGGACATCCTGTAAGCCTGGGTACCTGCCCAAGAACCGCTGCACCACCAAGTTGAAGACGTGAGCCATACAGGGCACATGGGTCAGCTGCCCCTGTCGCAGGGTGGAGAGGAGGTTGGTGCCATTGTCAGAAACCACCATTCCTGGCTTAAGCTGGCGTGGCGTCAACCACCTCTCGGCCTGCCCCTGCAGAGCTGCCAGAACCTCTGCCCTAGTGTGGCTCCTGTCCCCCAAACACACCAGCGCAAGCACGGCATGGCATATTTTTGCCTGCGTACTCGCGTAGCCCCTTGTACGCCTACGGAGCACCACTGGTTCCGAGGACAGAGCACTCGAAGAGGCCATGGAGGAAGAAGAAGAGGAGGGGGTGGAGGAGAGAGGTGTGTCACAACCAGTAGTAGCATTTTGGAGGCGTGGTGGCGGAACAACCTCCAACACTACTGCACCTTGTCCTGCATCCCTCCCAGCTGCCAATAGAGTGACCCAATGGGCCGTGAAAGACAGGTAACGTCCCTGTCCATGCCTGCTGGACCATGAGTCAGCGGTAATATGCACCTTACCGCTGACCACCCTGTCCATCAAGGCATGGACATTGCCTTCCACATGCCGGTAGAGAGCCGGAATCGCCTTCCGTGAGAAAAAGTGGCGTTTGGGAACCTGCCACTGAGGAACCGCACATTGAACAAACTCACGGAAGGGGGCCGAGTCTACCAACTGAAAAGGCAGCAGTTGAAGTGCTAGCAATTTAGCCAAGCTAGGATTCAACCGCTGGGCATGTGGATGGCTGGGAGTAAACTTCTTTCGACGGTCCAGCAACTGGGGCAGGGAAATTTTCCTGGTAGAATCGGACATCGGTGTACTGCTAACAGAGTGCCCGCAAGTACTTGGCTGTGACACACCTAGTTCTACACCTTCATTCCTCTCAGAGCAGGTTTCAGAGAGGACTGAAGGTATAGTGGGGTTGGAGATCCCAGCTGATGCGGTGCAAGGAGAGGTCCGCTTTGTTCTTTGGTGTGGGTCTTTAATGTGCGCTTGCCAACGAGCTGCATGGCAGGTCGACATATATCTGGTCATGCTTGTGGTGCCCAAGCGGCTGATGTTTTGGCCACGCGAGATACGCTTGAGACATATGTTGCAAATAGCAGTGGTGTGATCTGATGCACTCATCTCAAAAAAGGCCCACACCAAAGAACTTTTGTGATAATGTGCAGAGGCAGCGCCCTGCACAGGCGGAGCTCTGCGGTGTGATTCAGTTGGTGTGTTGGCCTCTAGCTGGCCTCCGGAGGGCATCCTGCCTTGTTGGATATGTGCCGCCGCCTCCTCCTCCTCCTCTCTCCCTTCAGGCACCCACGTGGAGTCAGTGACCTCATCATCCCCTCCCTCTTCACCACTGGAGCAAACCTGGCAGTAAGCTGCAGCTGGTGGAACATGACTGCCAGATTGCTGTCCTTGAGCATCCCCTCTCTCTGCGCTCATGCTACTGCCTTCCTCTAGCTGGGTATCATCATCCGAGCCTTCAAAACGTTGGGCATCCTCCTGGAGCATGTACCCAACACTGTGTTCAAACAGTTCGGGGGACTCCTCAGGAGGACATGGTGGGTCTAGGGAAGGGGTGCCTGATGATGCCATTGAGTACGCGTTGGCAGCTGCTTTGCCAGTACCCTGAGCCTGGATGAGAGAGGATGAGGAGGATGAGGATGGCTTGGTCATCCATTCTACCAAGCCTTCGGCATGATGCGGCTCAACATGTCCAGCTGCCGAAAACAAGGACAAGCGTGTCCCATGGCCACATGCTGATGACGATGCACGACCACGTCCACGTCCACGACCAGCACTGTTGTCTCTAGAAACAGAGCCTGCTTGCCCTGTGTTCTTGCCTCGGGACTGTCTGCCTCTCCTTGGCGGTCTTCCAGGCATTGTAGTGGGTAGTGTATATTGTGCTGGAGTCACACAGCACACACACTAACTCCTGCAGATGGCTGCCTTAGATGACAGCAACAGGGCCTTACGGCAGATAGAGGCTGCCTTAGATGACAACAACTGGGCCTTACGGCAGATAGAGGTTGCCTTAGATGACAACAACTGGGCCTTACGGCAGATAGAGGCTGCCTTATATGACAACAACTGGGCCTTATGGCAGATAGAGAGGCTGAGGTGGTTTTATGTGTGCTGTACTAACAGAGCACACACACACACGCTAGCTCCTGGAGATGCCTGGCTGCCTTCGATGACAACAACTGGGCCTTCCGGCAGATAGAGGCTGCCTTATATGACAACAACTGGGCCTTATAGCAGATAGAGAGGCTGAGGTGGTTTTATGTGTGCTGTACTAACAGAGCACACACACACACACTAGCTCCTGGAGATGCCTGGCTGCCTTCGATGACAACAACTGGGCCTTATGGCAGATAGAGGCTGCCTTATATGACAAAAACTGGGCCTTATAGCAGATAGAGAGGCTGAGGTGGTTTTATGTGTGCTGTACTAACAGAGCACACACACACACACGCTAGCTCCTGGAGATGCCTGGCTGCCTTCGATGACAACAACTGGGCCTTACGGCAGATAGAGGCTGCCTTATATGACAACAACTGGGCCTTATAGCAGATAGAGAGGCTGAGGTGGTTTTATGTGTGCTGTACTAACAGAGCACACACACACACGCTAGCTCCTGGAGATGCCTGGCTGCCTTCGATGACAACAACTGGGCCTTATAGCAGATAGAGTGACTGAGGTGGTTTTATGTGTGCTGTACTAACACAGCACACACACACACACACTAGCTCCTATAAATGCCTGCCTGCCTTAGATCACAATAGGACAGAAGGTGATACTGCAATGCTGTACTAACAGCACGCACACACCAGACTAATCCCCAGAATCACAGCAGTTAGACTCAGCAGCAGATAATGTCACCACTCAGCAGCAGTGCAATCAGCAGAATGAATCAGTGATGCAATCACATGATCAGTATTCAGTAGTAATGATAATGAATCAGCATCAGCAGTCTGCCTATATCAGAATCAAGCCGGAACACAGTGCACTAGGCCGACGGCGCGGCGGCCTTTTATACAGTGGGGCGTGTACTAAAGCCCCTGAGCTATAATTGGCTACAGGCGTCCTGCCTGTAGCCAACTATTGCTCTCCTCGCTGCCGGCGCTGTGATTGGCCAAGCATGCGGGGTCACAGTGCATGCTTGGCCAATCATCAGCCAGCAATGCACTGCGACTGGCGCAATGCATTGCGGGCCGCTCGTATCACACGAATGTGATGCGAACGGCCCAAATAGTTCTGGGCTCGCCGAGCGGGCAAATGCCCGATGTTCGATTTGAGCGTGGGTTCGAATCGAACACAGGTCCCATCCCTATTAGTGACTATTCTAATAGTGGTGTTCTCATAATTAAACCACAGGCAGAGAGCTACAAGTATTTTCAGTTAGTGTACTGTGTCCCTCTCTGCACAGTTTTCACCTAAAACTAACTGCTGCTGCTGTTGCTGCTTTTCCCATACTAATACCACAGCGGGCAGTTGATTCTGATAGCTGCATTATCAGTACAGACAAATATATATATATATATATAAATATACATCCCACCTTTGTGCAGCTACATCTCACTGCAGGCCATTAGTATGTCTGGAAGGCAAACAAGGAGAGGCAGACAGTCACGAGGCAATAAAAGAGGGCAAGCAGGCTCTGTGTCTAGCGGCAACAGTGCTGCTGGTCGTGGACACGGTACATCCTCATCAGCACGTGGCCGTGGGACACGCTTGTCCTTCTTTTTGGCAGCTGTCCATGTTGAGCCGCAACATGCCCAAGACTTGGTGGATTAGATTATTCCAAAAGTTCTTTGGTGTGGGCCTTTTTTCAGACGTGTGCAGCAGATCGCACCGTTGCCATTTGCAACATATGTCTAAAGCGTATCTCGCGTGGCCAAAACATCAGCCACTTGGGCACCACGTGCTTGACCAGACATATGTCGACCTGCCATGCAGTCCGTTGGCAAGCGTACTTAAAAGACCCACACCAAAGAACAAAGCGGACCTCTCCTTGCTCCTCATCTCAGCTGGGATCTCCAACTCCACTATACCTTCAGTCCTCTCTGAAACCTGCACTGAGAGGAATGAAGGTGTAGAATTCGGTGTGTCACAGCCAAGTACTTGGGGAAAATCTGCTAGGGGTACACCGACGTCCGATTGTACCAGGCAAATTTCCCTGCCCCAGCTGCTGCACCGCTGAAAGAAGTTGGCTCCCAGCCATCCACACGCCCAGTGGTTGAATGCTAGCCTGGCTAAATTGCTAGCACTTCAACTGCTGCCTTTTCAGTTTGTAGACTCTGCCCCCTTCCGTGAGTTTGTTGAATGTGCGGTTCCGGCTCCCTACCGGCATGTGGAAGGCAATGTCTTGGCCTCGCTGGACAGGGCAGTCAGCAGTAAGGTGCCTATTACCACTGACTCATGGTCCAGCAGGCATGGACAGGGATGCTACCTATCTTTCACGGCGCATTGGGTGACTCTGCTGGCAGCTGGGAAGGATGCAGGACAAGGTGTAGTAGTGTTGGAGGTTGTTCTGCCACCACGCCTCCAAAATGTTACTACTGGTGACTCTGACACACCTCTCTCTTCCACCCCCTCCTCTTCTTATTCCTCCTTGGCCTCTACCTGTGCTTTGTCCTCGGAACCAGCGGTGCTCTGTAGGCGTTCAAGGGGCTACGCAAGTACGCAGGCCAAAAGATGCCATGCAGTGCTTGAGCTAGTGTGCTTGGAGGACAGGAGTCACACTGGGGCAGAGATTCTGTCAGCTGTGCAGGGGCAGGCTCAGAGGTGGTTGACGCCATGCCAGCTTAAGCCAGGAAAGGTGGTTTCCGATAATGGCACCAACCTCCTCTCTGCCCTCCGACAGGGACAACTGACCCATGTGCCCTGTTTGGCTCACGTCCTTAACTTGGTGGTGCAGCGGTTCTTGGGCAGGTACCCAGGCTTACAGGAGGTCCTGAAGCAGGCCAGGAAACTCTGTGGGCATTTCCGCTGGTCATTTAATTCTAGTGCTCGGCTGGCTGATCTGCAAAAGGATTACAACCTGCCCAAGAACTGCCTAATCTGTGACATGCCCACCAGGTGGAACTCTACGTTGGCCATGCTGAAGCAGCTGCACACGCAGCAGAGGGCCATCAATGAGTATCTGTTGCAATATGGCACCAGGACAGTGTCAGGGGAGCTTGGATTTTTTCCCCACGCCAGTGGGCCATGCATGCACTGTCCTGGCACCATTTGATAAGGCCACGAGGATGGTGATCAGTGACAGTGCATGCATCAGTGAGACTGTCCCTCTTGTCCACCTGTTGGAGCACACGCTGCGTGGAATAATGGACAGGGCACCTAAGGCAGAACAGAGGCAGGAAGAGGAGGACTTCCTTACCTCTTAAGGCCCCCTTTATCCAGACAGTGTTCCTGCTGGCTCGGCTATCACGCAGGAAGAGGAGGAGGAGGAGGAGGAGGATTATTGTGTCAGCATGGAGGTGGAGCCTAGCACTCAGCATCAGCAGCAGTATTCAAGGGATCAATTACAGTCTCAAGACACCCATGGACTTGTATGTGGCTGGGAGGAGGGGGCTGCGGATCATGTCATCCTCAGTGACCCAGAGGACTCCGCACCGAATGCCTCAGCAAACCTACGCTGCATGGCCACCCTGATCCTGAAAAGCCTACGGAAGGATTCTCATATTCATGTGATCAAGGAGAGGGATCATTACTGGCTGGCAACCCTCCTTGATCCACGTTACAAGGGTAAGGTTGCGGACCTTATCTTGCTGTCGCAGAGGGAGCAGAGGATGAAGCATCTTTGGGAGGCCTTGCAGAAAGGTTTGTGCAACGTGTTTCCAGAGACTGGGAGGTTACAAATTCCTGGTCCTGGACAACGTGTTGCTGAGGCTCCGGTCAGTCAAAGAAGGAGCGGTGGAGAAGGTGGCCGTCTGACCGATGTGTTCAGACAATTTTTTAGTACGCAGCCCCAAGGTATGATCGCTTCCAGCAACCATCGCCAGCGTCTGGTTTACATTGTGCAGGAATACCCGTGCCATATTTTCTCAATGATTTTCATCCATATTGCCGGGACCAGACATTACATTAAAGCCGCAAGCAGTTTTAAATTACTTATTTTCCTTTAGAAATGTCATTTTGTGCATGGACAGTTCTAAACACGGGAAACACGTGCCACTTCACAGGCATACTTTAGACACCCCCCAGGTATGATATTTAAAGGAATATTTCACTTTTTTTTTTCACTTTATGCATTATTAAAATCACTGCTCCCGAAAAAAACTTCAGTTTTTAAAACTTCTTTTTGCATTGATACATGTCCCCTGGGGCAGGATCCGGGTCCCCAAACCCTTTTTAGGACAATAACTTGCATAATAGCCGTTATAATGAACACTTTTGATTTTGAACGTTCGCGTCCATTGTATTTAATAGGGTTCTAAAGTTTGTGCGAACTTTCGGTCCGTTCGCAGGTTCTGGTGCGAACCGAACCAGGGGGTGTTCGGTAGACTTGTGCACAACGGAAAAATTTGTTCCGTTTCGGTTCGCTTCTTGTGCACAACGGAAAAATTTGTTCCGTTTCGGTTCGTTTCTTTCCGGTCCTGTTGATTCGTAATCATTCGTAATTTTGCTAGACGGGATTTTTCGTGTTCGGACTAATTCGTATTTTCGCAAGCGACATTTTTCGTTGAATTTTTTGTTGCTTTATAATTCGTACTTTCGGTAGAGTACGTTGTTTTTCGTTGATTCTGGACACAACTCCTACTTTCGTAACTTTTTTTGGGTTCGTTGATTCGTAATTTTCCGTGTCTCTCTCACAACGACACTGCCTATTATGCCTAATGTGCTTCGAATGGATTTGTACTTTTCTAAATACATAGCGGTTATTTGTAACGATTCGAAATCTCGTATTTTACTTTCGTTTTTTACATGCGGCTATAGGCTCCGCCCCTGTACACCATTTTGAGAGGGTTCAGCACGGTGAGGGAGAAGCAGAGAGCAGAGCAGAGTGTTATTGTGCTTCGAATGGATTCGAAATCTCGTATTTTACTTTTGTTTTTTCATGCGGCTATAGCCTCCGCCCCTGTACACCATTTTGAGAGGGAGTTTAGCATGGTGAGGGAGAAGCAGAGAGCAGAGTGAGTGTTATTGTGCTTCGAATGGATTCGTACATTCGTAACTTTTTTCATAACGAATTATGCCGAAGACATTCGGGCATTCGCTATTTTGCAGTATAATTTATTTCGGATTCGGTTTTATTCGTAATTGCTTTGTTCGGAAATTCGAATGCTTCCGAATGTCCGAAAGTTGCTAAATTCGGACGAATTTCGATTCGTTACGAAACGAATTGCACAAGCCTAGACTGTTTGGCTCATCCCTATTTGTCCCACTACCACAGGACAGATTTCTAAAGAGTATCTATGACGCCCTTCATGAATTCCAGGGAGAGTGTTTTTGTAGGGTTCCCTGTATCTTCCTACATCTTGTACATGCACCAATTTTGGTCTCTAACTAGCAGAAAGCATTATTCTCTATGGCCATACCTGTTGCATGCACAGAATTTTAAAGTGGAACTAAAATCTCTCAAATAAAATTAATTATGTTTAATCCTTATGCTGCTAGAATTAGTAAATAGATAAGAAATTATAATATGTATACTTATTTTTTCTTCAATTACTTTCTGGTTTCTGGCCAAAGCCAAAATGATGCAAAAATGGGAAGAAATTCTGGACAGCCGCACTCCAAAAAAGTTTTTGCCTTTTATTCAAAAATAAACATAAAAAATACATGCCACAGCAGAACAGAACGGGCAGAACAGAACGGACAGAAGATCTGACGCGTTTCACACTAACAAACAGTACCTAGTAATAGCTATGACTAAGCATTGTTTGTTAGTGTGAAACGCGTCAGCTCTTCTGTCCGTTCTGTTCTGCCGTGGCATGTATTTTTGATGTCCATTTTTGAATAAAAGGCAAAAACTTTTTTGGAGTGCGGCTGTCCAGAATTTCTTCCCATTATTGCATTGTTACATGCATTGCCAGCACTAGGGATGAGCTTTGTGTTCGCGTCGAACACACGTTCGACTTGAACATCGGTCGTTCGACGAAGAACAAACGTTATGGTCTGTTCGCGCTAAATTCGTGTTGCATGACACGGCCCATAATTCACTGCAGAATCGCAGTGCATTGCTGGCTGATGATTGGCCAAGCATGCACTATGACCCGCATGCTTGGCCAATCACAGCGCGGAAAAAACGGAGAGCCGTAATTGGCCAAAGCCAGGGTGGCTTTGGCCAATTATGGCTCAGGGGGTTTAGTACACGCCCCACAATATATAAGGTCGCCTGGAAGTTGGCCTTGTGTAGTGTGTTGGCGTTTGTGAAAGAGGCAGTTTCAGAGAGATAGACAGTGTCATTTATATTGAGTTAAATAGAGCAGGCAGGCGAGTCAGTTAGCTGCTGTTACAGTGTGTAGAGGATATATATGCATCCTAGGTGTTGTATATATATTTATACACTGTATTGAGTTTAGTTAGATCCGTTCCTGTTAGTCTCTATACTTTGACAGGCAGGCAGGTGATTGTGCTAGCTGCAGACAGTCAGTTTTTCACTTAGTGTACTACTGTGTGCTTTGCATAGCGATCACCTAAAGCTCACCTGGATACAGTTATTCTCTATACTGTGACAGGCAGGCCGGTGATTGTGCTAGCTGCAGACAGTCAGTGTTTCACTTAGGGCTCTTTCACATGGATGGACCGTTCAGGTCTGCCTGTCAGTTTTTTAGACGGACCTGAACGGATGCTCCATGTACCCCTATGGAGCCACGGATGTCAGCGGTGACATGTCCGCTGACATCCAACCCGCTCCGATCCGCCAAAGTGTGACGGAGGAAAACCCTACTTTTCCATCCGTCTGCGGATCGAATCAGATGACAACGGACTCTATGGTCTGTCGTCATCCGATCCCCCATAGGGGAGAGTAGCGCTCTGACAGGTCGGTCCCTGCACAGTGTGCGGAGACAGACCTGTCATCAGCTTGCTCAGCGGGGATCGACGGAGCGATCCCCGCTGAGCAAAGTGGAGCCCGCACACGGACACGGATCGTGTGAAAGGGGCCTTAGTGTACTACTGTGTGCTTTGCATAGCATTCACCTAAAGCTCACCTGGATACAGTTATTCCCTATACTGTGACATGCAGGCCGGTGATTGTGCTAGCTGCAGACAGTCAGTGTTTCACTTAGTGTACTACTGTGTGCTTTGCATAGCATTCACCTAAAGCCTAAATTTTTGATGCAATACTTTGTAACAGGGCTCATTGCTGCGCTCTAAGTACAGTATCTGTGAGGGGTTGCACTGTTGTGGCACCAGCACCATAATTGGCACTTTAGATTTCGAACGTTCGCGTCCATTGTATTTAATAGGGTTCTAACGTTCGTGCGAACGTTCGGTCCGTTCGAAGGTTCTGGTGCGAACCGAACGGGGGGTGTTCGGCTCATCCCTAGCCAGCACCTGGAGCTTCTAATCTGGAGGAAACAAAAACAAAAAGAGTCTTGTAGCGCTAAAACCAGCAGCAATATGTAAAACATAATGTCATATGAATATAAGTCTTAAAAAACTTGCCCCCAGTGCAGCTGGCAACCTCCGGAACAAGGCAATCTCGAAACAATTATATACAATCCAGCGCTCAAATGGTGGCAAAAATGCTGAAATGTAACTTGGTGATCAAATAAAAATGATAATTTATTGATTAAAATGCATGCTGAAAATTGATTAATGTATTTGATCGGATGGAATCAAAAATACAAAGTACAATAACCTTCAAACTGGGATCAGACAAAAATCTTGATCAGTATTGAAGCATTAAAAAACGCATAGCAACCAACACCTTTGACAAAGCGCATGTGCGCGAAACATGTTAGTGTGAGGACTCTCCGACACTACAGGAGCCCACCATCCCACCAGCCAAGTCTGCACATCCCTCCTGCTCCTTGCCCCCGTCTTGGTGTTTCTTCCGGCCGCCAGTTGGAGAGCACAACAGCTACATAGCCGCATAGAGCCGCTGATCATTCCATCTCCTGCCTGCCTGCACAGCTGGTCTGATTGCGGTACAGGTACTTGCAGAGAATGTCACATCTCTTTTTGGTCTTCCTGGTCTCCTCAATTTTCAGCATGCATTTTAATCAATAAATTATCATTTTTATTTGATCACCAAGTTACATTTCAGCATTTTTGCCACCATTTGAGCGCTGGATTGTATATAATTAATCTGGAGGAAAGGCTTTTACTTTTGCTTGAACTTCCTGGAGTGGTGATATCCCTTTCTCCAAGGCCAAAATTATGTCATATATTCCAGGAGTCTTCCTTGGCCATTTTTTTCATCTGGAGGAGGGGAGGGTGAGCTTTCTCAGCTAAGCACACCCTCCAGCCTGCATGCCTGAGCTAGGGGCAGATGGATTCCAGGACGTAAATCCTAAATGAATCATCTGCCTATGGCTCCCACTGCTGCCTGTGTCTCCTGTGAGATCAGAAAATCAGTGGAGTTGTGCTACGATCAGTGATAGGAGCCAGATAAGTGTTTAGGGATGGGGGAGTTAGAAGAGTTAGTGGGATATTTGTTACCATAATGCAGAGAATGCATTAATGTAAAAAAATCTCTGACCTTAGAACCACTTTAAGTTCCACTTTAACAAATTCTAGGAGAGGCTGTGAGATGAAATACTGCACTAGCCCTACCCAGCCTAGGCAGTGTATGCACACTTCAAAATGAATGCATATAAAGATAAAAAGTATTTTATGTTTCTGAGTGGGGAAGGTTTAGAATCCCTTTCATTCGTGCGAACGTTCGGTCCGTTCAAAGGTTCTGGTGCGAACCGAACGGGGGGGGGGGGGTGTTTGGCTCATCCCTAGCCAGCACCTGGGGCTTCTAATCTGGAGGAAAGGCTTTTACTTTTGCTTGAACTTCCTGGAGTGGTGATATCCCTTTCTCCAAGGCCAAAATTATGTCATATATTCCAGGAGTCTTCCTTGGCCATTTTTTTCATCTGGAGGAGGGGAGGGTGAGCTTTCTCAGCTAAGCACACACTCCAGCCTGCATGTCTGAGCTAGGGGCAGATGGATTCCAGGAAGTAAATCCTAAATGAATCATCTGCCTATGGCTCCCACTGCTGCCTGTGTCTCCTGTGAGATCAGAAAATCAGTGGAGTTGTGCTACAATCAGTGATAGGAGCCAGATAAGTGTTTAGGGATGGGGGAGTTAGAATAGTTAGTGGGATATTTGTTACCATAATGCAGAGAATGCATTAATGTAAAAAAATCTCTGACCTTAGAACCACTTTAAGTTCCACTTTAACAAATTCTAGGAGAGGCTGTGGGATGAAATACTGCACTAGCCCTAGCCAGGCTAGGCAGTGTATGCACACTTCAAAATGAATGTATATAAAGATAAAAAGTAGGGGGGGCGTGTCCTGACGTGATCAGCGGCGGACGTGCTTCAGGGGAGCTCCGGGACTTCTGAAGTTTATCCACCGCCATCCGAGCTGCTGATTACCCATCCACGTCCTAATCCCACACCGGATTGCTCTCCTCACCCCTCTGCAGTGCCCTGGGCCATTATCCCGGAGTGATTCGCCCAGGGGACGCCCGAGATCCGCTCTCTCCAGCCGCCGCCATCTTCTCGGCCTAAGGTCTCCTGGAAGAGCCTGATCACAGCATTCCCGGAGGTAAGGGACTATCATCCGTCCCCATCCGCCACCCAGACTCCTACCTTGACTGACCTGAAGGCAGAGCCGACTCTCTGAGCCATCGGGGGCGGCCGCCATTCCATGCGGCCTTGCTAGGCCTTGAATCCCCGGTCTCTCCTGCGGATATATCCCCGCGAGTGCGCAGCGTGGCCGACCCGATCCGACTTTGGGAGCCAGGATCTCCACCCAGCACTCATCCGGTCCCCCATCCAGGGCCCTGTCCTAGTTGGTGGAGTTCTCTTACACCCCTTTGGGCGGCCCCTACACACCGGTCATCCGCCGCCATCTTGAGGCCTGCGGGACCTCTGAATCCCCGAGCCTCTGGTACTGCAGCCTCGGGACGAACGCTGAGCACCCCCAGGCACAGCTATCCCACCTCACCTAGACAGTCAGGCTGGAGAGGGGGAGCCCTGAAGGCCAGAGAAGGCATTCACCTGGGAACGGCTTGCTGTTTATGCAAGGGAACGGCGGCCATCTTGCTACACTTCAGGCCTACAGATAATTTCTCCGTCCTACCCTGCACTGGCTTTAAACCCCACGGCCTAATTCTGACACCCCACCTGCAAGAGGGGTGACCCGAGCTGCGATGATAGAAGATTTCTTTGGGTGGGGAATGGCCCAGACTGTGGCCGTCATGACAGCGTAAAGACAGAACTCCTGCATGACGGGGACGTGAAACGCTTTATTTGGACGCCACAATTAGCTGAATCATGGGGAAATCTACCAGAAGTTCCTCCACACCACGCACACTCAAAGACTCTGGAACACAAATGAGCAACAATGTCCCGGAGATGTTCAGAACTCGGCCCTCAGGCGACCAAGGGGAGATGCAGGCTTCACAAACCTCACAGGCCTCATCCATGATCTCGCTTGAAAGCACCGCTGGTCCTAGATCAGCCGCTGGAGGCGCAACAGACCCTAACCCGAGCCTACTTGACCTCCAAAGAGATCTGCAGAGAGTGGCATTAGACATCAAACATACTCTAACAACGGCCATCGCGGATCTGAAGTCAGATATCCATTCAATGAATCACCGACTGGCGGAGGTGGAGGAAACTACCCAAAATCAGGCAGTGGCGATCAGGCAAGTTCAAAAGACCTATGACTCACAACTCTCCCACATGTTTGAACTCCACAGACACGTGGAGGATTTAGACAATAGGGGTCGTAGACATAATGTTAGGGTGCGGGGGGTCCCAGAAGGTATAGACCCTTCTACACTACCACAAACGGTCTGCTCCATCTTCAATGACCTCTTGGGGCGCCCAGCTGACTCTCCCATTGAGATGGAAAGAATACATCGTGCCCTGAGACCCCCTCCCCGAGATTCTGAACCCCCCAGAGACATTGTGTGCTGCATTGTCAATTTTCCCCTCAAAGAGGAGATACTGAGGAAGGCGAGAGACAGGGGACGCATTTTGTTCAATGGCGTAGATATTAAATTATTCCAAGACCTCTCTCAAATAACTTTGCAGAATAGGCGCACTCTGCGACCCCTGCTGGATACGCTGCGGGCCCGCAATATACAGTATAGGTGGAAGTTCCCGTTTTGCCTCTCAGCGTCCATCAGGGGCCGTACTGCCTTTTTACGGACACCGGAAGATCTGCCGGTGTTCTGTGAACAACTAGACATACCATTGATCGACCTGCCTGACTGGTACTCCTTCTATTTCCCCACGGAGCCTTGGAAACCTGTCTCTCACAACTCCTCACCAAAAGCGCAACGACAACGCTCCAGACGCCGAAGATTGGACCCGACTTCGCCAGGTGACCGTTATGCCCGCCGAGACAACCTCCTGCAACATCCGGAACCTGCTGATACCCCGAGAAGGGGACATCAGGAGGCTTGACCCTGCTCCTTTATACATAAAGCCTCTACACTTCCTAGTTGAGATTTCACAAGAACGTTCCACTGCTGTTTAACTTTGTCTATGGTTCCTACACGAAGACTTCACCCCCCCAAGCCCGATCAGAACTTACTGCCCCCTCTGGCTCCAACTAACTCTATCATCCATGGTCACCTTGACGGGTGTTTCTAAGCTAAACCCCTTGGATGTCTTCCAACTCGTCAGGAACATTCATTGCCCCCCCCCTTTTTTTTTTTTCCTCCTAATTTGACTGACTCTGATTTGCTAATACAGTGTTTTCTAGGGGGCCTTCTCAGGGCCCATTCCTTCCAGGGACTACGTGTGGTATACTACCAAGAAGGTATCAGGTGATCGCATATATTGTATTTCAGGAATATGCCTTTGTCTATTTAGATCGCTCCTGGTTTCCCCCTTTTTTTTTTTTTTGAAGTCTGGTTGCTATGGGGGGATGGACTCGGCTCCTGGCAGCTAGAAGATTGTCTCTTCAACCCAGATACATTGCCCTATATAGTGGCCCCGGATGTAGGAATACCCTACTGGAATCGCCAAACCGTATTTCACGGGGGGGACCGGGTCCACTCCTCCATTCTCCCAGGGTTTCCCCCTTTTTTTTTTTTTTTTTTAATTCTTTTTTTATTTTATTTTTTCAGGGCCGAAACTGTACTTATTCTGTGGTTTGAGTTACTCTCTCCATGCTAAGCATTTACCTCTTTCATAATAAGACCTAACTTGAGCTACGTTCATGATTCAGTGGGTTGACATAGGACTTTAAGGGAAGAGTATAATTTTACCTTGAACGCAACCCTGGGGTATCCAGGGGGACTGGTCTTGGACCTGGATAATGGCTCCCCAGATTGGAGCCCAACCGGTTCAACACACAGTCCAAACTTCTTGGGGGGTCAGGGGGGGGTAGCGTTGTAGCGTTATAGCGTTACATTGTTTCATGTTTCAGTGGGTAAATGTTTATTTGTTTTTTTTTTTTTTTTTATTTATTTTTTGTTTCTATGGTTCTGGATCGGTGAGTATAGGGGCCTATGTATTTGGGGGCCCAAGGGGTCACCGATCTATACAAATGTGTGCTAATTTTTAAGACTGCATATTATCTATTCTGATATCTAGGTAGTGGTTCTGTTCCCTTTTTTTTTTTTTTTTCCGGATGCAATAGGCTTAGACAGGTCTATCATATATTTCGGATAAGTTTATTGATCGCCCCTTTTACCTTTAAACAAAGGGATGTCCCGAAGTAACAACCGGGGTGTGGGATTTCCTCATCCCTATATCCTTTCGCGATCCCCCTTTTTGGTTCCTCTTGATTTCAATCTCATGATTCTCATTTATTCACTTACTCATTTCCTCCACCCAATGTCTTTTGAGCACATGTTTTATCTCCTTGCGTCCACCGTTGTGCGGGACTCAAGTGTCCCGTTCTAGGCTTTTTATCCCTCCACAGCTTCCCGTTTGGCGGGAAGCTGACACTCCGGATTTTGATTTGTTTATTTTTTCCCCCTTTAGGCGGTTAGATTCAAATTTACCCGCCTTCGGTATTATAACGCACGCCCCGTGCTAGTGCATTGTACTTCCCCGTACGCTTACCCTCCCCCCCTCTTCTTGACTTCCTTACTTACTCCCTCCCATTTTTCTCTAAACCCTACTTGCTCCCTTCCCCACTTCCCCCCTTTTTTTTTTTTTCTCTCTCTTCCTTCTTTCCCATTTCTTTTCTTTTATTTTCCCTTATCTTCGTGGGGGGCGCTCCTCTTCCCTCACACCTGTCAGGGACAGCGTGATAGGTCCTACTTACCGCACCAACACTTAAACTGCGCACATACAGATTATACTCTCCGTTAGATTACACTAGATTACACTAAGCGGACGGAGAATATGATTACACAACATCTTTCACTGAAATGTCTCTCACTCAATGTCAAAGGCCTAAATCTCCCTGAAAAGAGATCACAGGTATTGTCAGCGTTGACTAAACACAATGCTCACTTTCTTATGCTCCAAGAAACTCCAAGAAACTCATTTCAGGTCTGATGCAATCCCCAAATTGGGGAACCATATTTACAGCCAGGCAATACACTCTTCGAACCCAGATTCCAAAACTAAGGGAGTTTCCATACTGATCTCCAAACGTGCTGATTTTCGATTGTCGGATTCGATGATCGACCCTGAGGGTAGATTCATTTTTATTAAGGGCTCCTTCGCCTCTAAACCAATCACACTAGCCAATGTGTACTGTCCAAACGAGCACCAAGTGTCGTTCTTTAGAAAAGTTTGTGACCTGCTGGTCACGTTTCAGGAGGGTATTGTACTCTTGGGAGGGGACTTTAATGTTCCATTAAATCCAACTATAGACTCCTCTACAGGCACATCCACCCTCACACATCGGGCACTTTGCCAGATTAGACTTCAAATGCAATACCTCACGCTCCATGACACATGGCGTACCATGTATCCCACTGATAAAGACTACACTTTTTTCTCTCCTCCTCACCAGAAATACTCCAGGATAGATTACTTTTTTCTCTCGCAGACGGATCTTTCCTTTCTCTCGCAGGCCACTATAGAGCCAATGTTCTTATCAGACCACCACCCCATAACAGTAACTCTTACGTTTCCTGAAGTCCACAAGACAACGAAAACCTGGAGACTGAACCCATCGCTATTCAAAGACCCTGAAAATGTTAGACAAACACGTACCCGAATCCAACTATACTTTCAAGAAAATTCTACCCCAGATGTTTCTCCCATCACGCTTTGGGAAGCACACAAATGTGTCCTAAGGGGAAAACTAATCTCGCTAGCTACGATAGCCAAAAAAAGGCACCAGGAAGACATTAAATCATTAATTGAAACAATCAATCGCCTGGAAAGAGCCCATAAACAGTCATCCATACAAGCTACACTTCAGGAGCTTTTGCAGGCGCGCGCTACTCTGGTGGAAGAACTGGGGAAGCGCACTAGAAGGCGTTACGTCCTTAGACAGAAAGTGTTCTACGAACACGGCAACAAAAGTGGGAGACTGTTGGCCCGCACAATACAGGCAGATAAGGCCTCATCAGTGATTCACCATATCCGAGATAGCCAGGGTACACTCCTTTCAAAGAATGAAGAAATAACCAAACACTTTGAAAATTTTTACTATAAACTGTACAATCTGGCTCAGGAAGGGGGCGGGGCAACTAATGTGGCCAGACGTTCCTCCCAAATATCGGACTTCTTGGCGGACTATTGCCCTAAACCTATCACCCTCCAGCAGGCTGAAGCCATGGAGAGCCCTTTCTCTATGGAAGAACTCCACTTAGCAATCAAACAGATGAAGGTGGGAAAAAGCCCAGGCCCCGATGGTCTCCCTCTGTTATATTACAAATGCTTCCAGGACGATCTTACTCCCAAAATGTTAAACACATTTAACTCCCTTTCATCCCCTCACACCTCCCTAGGCAGATTATTGGAAGCCCATATAGCAGTTATCCCGAAAGATGGGAAAGATGCCACACAAGTCTCTAATTATAGGCCGATTTCCCTGCTTAACGTGGACATAAAAATCTACGCTAAGATGCTAGCAAATAGGTTACTCCCTCTGATCCCGAGTCTCATATCATCTGACCAGGTGGGCTTTGTCCCAGGCAGGGAAGCTAGGGATAATACCATACGCACTTTAAATATTCAGCATTGGCTGGCTTCATCGGAGACCCGGGGATTCCTCCTGTCCCTTGACGCTGAGAAGGCGTTTGACAGGGTGGCATGGGATTACATGCAGGTGGTTTTGGAAGGCATAGGCCTCCAGCCACGTATGCTTGCTCACATCAATGCCCTCTATATTGACCCCTCCGCGAGGGTGAGGGCGAATGGCCTCCTGTCGGACGCCTTCTCAATAAGAAATGGTACCCGTCAAGGCTGCCCGTTATCTCCCCTGATCTTTGTTTTGACTCTAGAGCCCCTCCTAAACAGACTAAGGGCCAACACGGATGTCAAGGGAATCTCCATTGCCCATAGAGAATTTAAAGTATCGGCCTATGCTGACGATATCTTATTATCCTTACAATCCCCTTGGATATCGTTACCCAACCTTTTGAAAGACATAAACCATTTCGGCGAGTTATCAAATCTAAAGATCAATTACTCCAAATCGCATGCCTTAAATGTATCCCTCACCCATCAAGAAGTCATGCATTGTCAGGAATCCTTTCCCTTTCATTGGCAGAAGACAGCTTTTACCTATTTGGGTATCCAGGTCACTAAGAACATAACGGATCTTTATAGCCACAATTTCCTTCATGCCCTCTCTAAGCTCCAGGCAAATTTGAAGGATTGGGCCAACCTCAACGTTTCTTGGTTTGGGCGCTCGGCCCTCATCAAGATGGTCGTCCTCCCCCGCCTACTATATTTAATGCAGACGATTCCGATATATTTACCCCCCTCATTCTTTGCGGCATATAAAAAAGTCTGCACTAGATTCATATGGAAGAATAACGCCCCACGAATTAAATACTCACGGTTGACATGTTCCAAAGCAACAGGGGGCATTGGTTTACCGGATCTTTATAAGTATTATCTGGCCTGCCACCTAACTAGAGTGGTGGACTGGAAACTTCACAAAATAAGCAAAGCATGGGTGATGCTGGAAAACTCTCTCACGCAAACTCCGATTGCCACATTACCTTGGCTATCACCTCGATCCTGGCCCCTGACCCTCAAGACACACCCGCTCATTGCACCCTCCCTATCGGCCTTTAGGAAAGCAGTCGCTCTCTTTAACCTATCCTCACAACCGGGTCCGCTAACCTCTTTGAGAGGCAACCCTGAGTTCCCTCCAGGAGACTCAAACACATTCCTCCACAAGGAATGGCCACACGAGGAGGTTTTGGCGTGTCATTTCTTTCATAAGGGCCGTAGACGATCCTATGAGGAGCTCACCTCTGACTCACGTACTAACACTTTTCCTTTCTGGTCTTTCAGACAGCTGTCTCACTTTCTTACCTCTACAGATGCGAAGGTCACGTGGGATAGACAATTTACACCATTTGAAGCACTTTGCTCACGCAATACACCACAACGACACCTTGTGTCATACATTTACGCCCTATTGCAGAACGCCCCTGATACCCCCGCAGTGCAGAATGTGCGTGCTTCTTGGGAAAGGGACATGCAAATCACACTTAGGGACGATGACTGGGAATCCATTCTTACTCTGGCGCATAAAGGCTCGATGAACGTTGCAATCCAAGAAAATGGTTACAAAATTATCACGAAATGGTATAGAACCCCATCTCGTTTACATAAATTCTCACCTTCTATTCCAAATACATGTTGGAGGTGTACTGAAGAGGTAGGATCCATGATCCACATTTGGTGGGAGTGTACCTTGCTCCAGCCTTTTTGGAGGGAGGTCAATTCCATCATTACACGGGTCACCACTTTCACTCTAGATTACACTCCTGCTCAATACCTCCTACACCATACTTCCCTACCCAAACGTAATTACCAAAAATCATTGGCCATGCATATGGTTAACGCAGCCAGACTCTGCGTTCCTGCACACTGGCGGTCAAAGAATATCCCGACAATTCGAGAATGGTTAATCAGGGTCTCTAAGATAGAGGAGATGGAGGAATTGATACATATAGCTCATGATCGCTTACAGAAGTTTAGTCTGACCTGGTCCTGTTGGACACATTTTAAGACCACGGATTACTATAAATCCTTTTTCTAGAACGCTGTCCTAAAGTATTTGAAGCATACACAATCTTCATGGCAATCTTTCCTGTGTTTTGAAATGGGGCGGGGACCCGGGACGAGGAGCGGCCCCCACCTCATCTCCCATCTCTCGCTTCTCAATCCTCCCCACTACCTCTTACTTGCTATTCTTGACTGCTACCCTTTACCTACCCTTCTTTCCCCTTTCCCCCCCTTTTTTTTTTGTTTTGTTGTTTTTTTTTTTGTTTTTTTTTTTTGTTTTTGTGGTTTTATTTTATTTATTTTTCTTGTCTCTCCCGATTGTGAAGTAACCTACCAAATGATAGCCTGGAGCCTTACTAGAGGCTCCCAACACCTATGCGATCATTGCAATTTCCGTTTTCAGAAGTTCTACCATGACCCCGGATAGGCCTGCTGATATTGGCCTACGGTGGGTCCTTGCGTTCTTACGCTGGTTTACTTGCTCTCTGTCGGTTACCGGTCATTGCTCTGTTTTAATGTTGGTTATTCTTGAAATGTTCATGAGCTTGTATGTCTTGTATGTACATGTACCCTTATTTTTCTCTCAATAAAATCTTTTATGGGCAAAAAATAAAAAATAAAGATAAAAAGTATTTTATGTTTCTGAGTGGGGAAGGTTTAGAATCCCTTTCATTTTTTTATACTATCTGTTTCCCCACTGGGTAGATTTATTCTCTATTTTTATCTTGGTGACCATCGTCATTGGGACAGTAAGTAAAGAAAAAATTCAAAATTTTACAGATGTCTTCAAAAGAGGAGGTGAGGGGACATCTTCCAATAAGGACCTATTCTCCAGTGGCAACTGCTTAAGTGGAGAGTTCCCCTCCCTTTGAAGGGATTTTCTCTCACGTCCTATTGCATCCCCAAGAAAAAATGCAAAACCTTCATAAAGGGGCACGGCAGCAATAAATATACTCAGTGGCAAAGCTAGACATTCTTTCACCCAGCGCAAAGACTCAGCTTTGTCCCCTTCCGAAAAGGACAGTCTCAATAGGGCAGAGGTTGGTATCAGTAGTGTCAGTCGTTTTTTTCGTTTTTTATATTTTTTACAAAACATAGAAGATCTACTGAGAGAACACATTTTTTACAGAGAACCTGAAATATGACACAAACTCCTATTAGAAACTAAGAGAGGAAGAGGGGGTGGAGGGAGAGAGACAGAAAATGCAATAACCATACAGTATATACAGTACATATAAGCTTTAATATATTAACATGTTAATATAATTTCAAAAGTTGTTTTCAATCTTTTTATATATGCAATTATCATTAAAATGCAATAAATACATACTGCCTGGTCCTTGTTTAGGCACTTACTGTTATAGGGTGATAATTGTCTTCTAATTGTGCTTTCTGGGCTGTCAGCCAGTCACATGCACCCCTGGTAGAAATTAAATGCGGCCATGGTGCCACACATTGTGCAATCATGGTCCACTATTGTCAAGAGGCCAATCTAGATCAATGTTGTTTAGCTAATGCTGGAGTACAGGCAAGTAGACACACTTGCCACTTTGGGCAGGGGGGTTATGCAAAATGACCCTCCACAAACATGATAGTGCACTAAACCTGTTGGTAAATAAGAGAACCAGAACCTTTGATAAGTTGAAAGGAATTATAAAGTTGGCAGTGCCTCCACCCAGGACAAGACATCTCTGATCAGAGAGGATTCCCTTCCTGGGAAATTAACTACTGAAGTTATTTAATAAAAGTAATTGGGAGCAGTGGATCTACTGAAACTCACATATAACATTACCATAAGTGTACAGATTCACACCATTATGGAAATAATGCAAGTTTTATGTAAGAAAAGATGAATTATAGTACATACATCCAATGTGCAAACAATTATCATCAACAAAGGGCCCAACAGGAGTCCTGGTGGAATGGTGTGCATATACCTGGGTATATGTAGTTCTTAATAAAATTACAGATGACTGTTGCAGCAAAGTCCAGTGGCAGGGGCCCCTGTACCTCTAACTACTAGAAGCAGCCATCGGATACCTAAGCTGGTTTTAGCCTATGTTGATTATTGAGCTCTAAGCTAAAAAAATTGTTCTAGAATTCCAGACCAGAAGGGACAGGGTTAACGAAAATAACAGGAGCTGCATATAAACTATATTGCAATAAACACGTTCACCAACTAATATACTGGAAGGTGACCACTACAAACATACAATAGCACAGACTTAGCTATTTAGCACTGTGCATGTGAGATAATAAGAATAGGACAGATATACTTTGTCCATCGCAAGGATTCAGAAACACACTTAAGAAGCTGGGGGCAGTTGCAGTTAAACTGTTGGAATATAAATTTACTCTGGATTTAGCAGCATGGACAGTACACGTGGCTGAGACTTTCTTTCTCTCCACTTCCTCTTTCTGGGTTTTTCAAAGCCCCTCCCAGAGACAGGAAATGCTAATATGTAATTATACATAACAGGTATTAGCGTCTAACAGTTAAGGGCAGCAGATCCCTACAACAGGAAGTGACTGAAAGAAACTGAACATTCATATGTCTACAATCGACTGAGCGACCTCCTCATTCAGAATAACCATCTTGATCACCTTCAGTCTGGATTTCGCTCACAGCACTCCACAGAAACTGCCTTCCTAAAACTCACAAACGACTTACTAACAGTCAAAACCAATGGTCATTATTCTGTACTCTTACTCTTAGACCTTTCCGCTGCCTTTGATACAGTTGACCATCCCCTCCTCCTCAAAAAACTCAGTTTGCTTGTTCTCCGTGGCTGCGCTCTCCGCTGGTTCGAATCTTACCTATGTCACCGAACCTTCAGTGCCACTTCCTCCTCTCCTATTACCATTGGGGTCCCCCAAGGTTCTGTCCTTGGACCTCTACTATTCTTGATCTACACATTCTCCCCGGGTCAGCTGATAGCTTCCCATGGCTTCCGCTACCATTTGACACCTAAATCTATCTCTCTGCCCCTCAGCTCACCCCATCAGTCTCCTCACACATCACTGATCTACTAACAGACATATCAGTCTGGATGTCACACCACTTCCTGAAACTGAATCTAAAACCGAGCTCTTAATATTTCCTCCCCACATGCCCTTACCCCTGACTTCTCTGTCCAGATCAATGGCACATCTATCAGTCCGTCCCCACTCCCCACATGCCAGGGTGCTAGGGGTAACCTTAGTCTCTGAACTGTCCTTTTAGACCCACATCCAATCCCTGTCCAAATCATGCCGCCTTAGCTTCCTCAACATTTCTAGAATACGCCCCTTTTTAACTAATGACACCACCAAGCTTCTAATTCACTCCCTGGTTATCTCTCGCCTTGACTACTGTAACTCCCTCCTCATTTGATTACCTTTACATAGACTATCCCCCCTTTAGTCCATAATGACTTCTGCTGCAAGACTCATCCACCTCACCAACCATTCAATGTCCTCCACCCCTCTCTGCCAATCCCTCCACTGGCTTCCACTCACCCAACAAATAAAATTTAAAGTACTAACAATAATTTACAAATCTATCGATAACTCTACCCCCAGCTACAACACTAATCTAGTCTCAAAATACCAACCAAGTCGCTCTCTTCGGTTCTCCCAGGACCTCCTGCTCTCTAGCTCCCTTGTCACCTTCTCCCATGCTCACCACCAGGATTTCTCCAGAGCTTCTCCCATCCTTTGGAACTCCCTACCCCAATCTGTCCGACTGTCCCCTAATCTATCCATCTTTAGACAATCCCTGAAAACCCTTCTCTTTAAAGAAGCCTATCCTGCATCTAACTAATACACTGTTTTACCTTCTACATCAGCTCATCCCCCACAGCTATTACATTTTGTATCAATTCAATTGACTCTCCATTTTAGATTGTAAGCTTTAATGAGCAGGGCCCTCTGATTCCTCTTGTACCAAATTGTAATGTAACTGTAATGTCTGCCTTCATTTTGTTAAGCGCTGTGCAAACTGTTGGTGCTATATAAATCCTGTATAATAATTATAATAATCAGCGGGAAGATGCAACAAAGGATGTAAAAAAAAGGTAAAAACAGTATTTTATAAAATAAAAAAAAGGCAATTGTTTTTGATATACAGTGCTTAACCAAAGCTAAATTTAATCTGTAGGCAGGTGCAGTCTATATTCCCCACTACAGGTGGTGTTCGGCTGTAGCAGCAACACAGATGAGAGAGGAATCCAAGAGAAACTCTATGATTTCCTCTGTCACTCGGGCAGTGATCCAATTGGATGCACATGCCCCATGTTACCTTGGCAGTCATCTTAAGTCAAGCAGAGTCTATTTAAGACTCTTACCCCTGGGTTTGGCACACTTTATGCGTGTGGACAGATTAGGGATAGGTTCCCCATCTGTCAGGGGCAGTGGAAGTGTTAGGTAAAGGTACCAGTGGAGTAGGGAGAGAGCAGGGACTATGTCTACCACTTCAGGAAGCTTCCCATTTGGGTTGGACTTGCCAGGCCACACCTTACTCCTCGTGGCAGATGCTGTTGGTATCCCTGAGTCTAGTGATCATTGTTAATTTGCTGCATGGTTGTAAGTGACCCAGGACGGCGAGCCTCCTACTGGGCCTGTTTGTTCTATTGACCTACTGTTTCAATACAATGTCTTTGCAAGTCTGACTATTACACCACACTGCACCTATCCAACACTTGGTGTAGTCGGCAAGATATGGCCCTCTTTAAAGGTGCAAAAGAAAGAGTGGAGACCATTGCGGTACCGTTAGGAGAGGCCTTGGCCCTGGTGCCTAAGTTTAATAGGTCCAATATCTCCTTGTCTGAGTGGGAGGACGGGTTGGAGAGGACTGCATGCCTGGCCATCAACTCCCTGGAGGGTGATTACTAGCAAGCTGTGATGGTGCTACCAGAAGATAACTAGGCTGGTCTGGAACTAACTGTAGCACACCTGGAAGGCTTGTTCAGAGAGAACGTGATAGTTCCAGAGTTAATTCGGAAGTTCTTCATCTGTAGACAAGAGGACGAAAGCCTCACCCACGTTGCGGTAGCCCTCCAAAATCCATAAAAACGACTAGAGAAGAAGGATGTACACCGCTATGTCAACAAAACCGCCTCAGACAAAGTACTGAGGGACAAGTTTGCGGTGGGAATGAGGGCCGGACCAGTCAGAAGAGTCTTACATGATTGAATAAAAGTAGCAAGAACCCCAACAACGAGCCTTCAAAGTTTTCAAACAGAATGGAAACAAAAAGTGTAGCGCTAATCAAAAAAATGAACAAGAATGCATGACGCACTCAAATGAGTATATAAAAATGGTGCAATATAAAAAAAGACACTCAAATATTAAGTAAAAACAGTAAGAAGTCCTTATATATACAAAATGTCTATATGTGAAATACAAGTGAAAACTTGTGCAACTGAGTGTCCTAAAGTAATTCAAAAATGAAGGCAATGGTGAAATTCAAAAGTGGGTGAAGACTTTGAAGGGAAAGGTGACGGTGAGAAGATGAAGAGAACCACCACCAATAGGTAAGGAGCTTACCAGATAGTTTGAACCCAGAGGAACATATGTTCAGTGGGTCAAACGGGCTTGGTGTGGTGGAACCACGATGGAACCTGGACAATCTGTATGCTGCAAATTGCTGTGCTGGAAATGGCCAAACATCAACATAGAGAGAGAAACCGCAGAAGAAAGATGACCTCTTAGCAGATAACCTCATATGCAGTAGTAGTCCGGGAAAATCCCAATCAATATGAGCAGGTAAGTATCATGTAATAGAGAAAAGAAACAGCCACATAGCGTAACTCTGTATATAAATCAAAATGTAATGTAGTGGAAACACTTACATTTAAGTTGATATAAAAGCGCTTTGCAAAGAATGTGGCAACAATGGAGTCCTCCCGACGCGTTTTGTCTCCTAGGACATCATCTGGGGTGTCCCTCCACTGTTGCCCCCTTGTATATATAGGAAAAGTGACCCCAATCAAGAGAGTTCATCCCCGGCCGCATTGTCAGTGGAAATGGCATTACTTCCTGGTTTTCCTAGATGGCCGCCGGGCTTGTGTTCCAAGCCTCCATCTGGGTGCCTCTGACAAGGCCAAGCCTCGTTTTGGTCTCTGATATCATGTGACTCCCTGACTGAATGCCAGGAAGCTCTCACTGTGGAAGCAATCAAGAGAGTTCATCCCCGGCCGCATTGTCAGTGGAAATGGCATTACTTCCTGGTTTTCCTAAGATGGCCGCCGGGCTTGTGTTCCAAGCCTCCATCTGGGTGCCTCTGACAAGGCCAAGCCTCGTTTAGGTCTCTGATATCACGCAACTCCCTGACTGAATGCCAGGAAGCTCTCACTGTGTGGATGATGTATCCAAGCCTCGTCCTGGCTGCAGAGACATGTGACATGATGAGTTCCAAGCCTCGCTCTGGGAAAGCCTGATACAGTGTATTAATTCAAAAGACAGAGAACTTAAGATGGAGGCTTGGAACACAAGCCCGGCGGCCATCTTAGGAAAACCAGGAAATAATGCCATTTCCACTGACAATGCGGCCGGGGATGAACTCTCTTGATTGCTTCCACAGTGAGAGCTTCCTGGCATTCAGTCAGGGAGTCACATGATATCAGAGACCAAAACGAGGCTTGGCCTTGTCAGAGGCACCCAGATGGAGGCTTGGAACACAAGCCCGGCGGCCATCTTAGGAAAACCAGGAAGTAATGCCATTTCCACTGACAATGCGGCCGGGGATGAACTCTCTTGATTGGGGTCACTTTTCCTATATATACAAGGGGGGCAACAGTGGAGGGACACCCCAGATGATGTCCTAGGAGACGAAAAGCGTTGGGAGGACTCCATTGTTGCCACATTCTTTGCAAAGCGCTTTTATATGAACTTAAATGTAAGTGTTTCCACTACATTAAATTTTGATTTATATACAGAGTTACGCTATGTGGCTGTTTCTTTTCTCTATTACATGATACTTACCTGCTCATATTGATTGGGATTTTCCCGGACTACTACTGCATATGAGGTTATCTGCTAAGAGGTCATCTTTCTTCTGCGGTTTCTCTCTCTATGTTGATGTTTGGCCATTTCCAGCACAGCAATTTGCAGCATACAGATTGTCCAGGTTCCATCGTGGTTCCACCACACCAAGCCCGTTTGACCCACTGAACATATGTTCCTCTGGGTTCAAGCTATCTGGTAAGCTCTTTACCTATTGGTGGTGGTTCTCTTCATCTTCTCACCGTCACCTTTCCCTTCAAAGTCTTCACCCACTTTTGAATTTCACCATTGCCTTCATTTTTGAATTACTTTAGGACACTCAGTTGCACAAGTTTTCACTTGTATTTCACATATAGACATTTTGTATATATGAGGACTTCTTACTGTTTTTACTTAATATTTGAGTGTCTTTTTTTATATTGCACCGTTTTTATATACTACTCATTTGAGTGCGTCATGCATTCATGTTCATTTTTTTGATTAGCGCTACACTTTTTGTTTCCACGCTTTTTACTGTTTCTCTACTTGTTGTGTTAGCAGCTTATCCAGAGGGCAGCGTGGAATTATTTTGTATGCTACTAAAGTTTCTGAGCAGAATCTCCATAATTACAGTTCCTTTAAATTGGAATTGCTGGCCCTGGTGTGGGCCATCACAGGGAAGTTTGCGGTGTACCTCATGGGGGCAGAAAGGAAGGTTTTCACGGATAATGACCCTCTTGCCTACTTGGAAATGGCCAAATTAGGGGCTTTGGATTAGAGGTGGGTCACCCAACTGGCTTGTTTCAACTGCAAGATATGTTACATGCCGTGAAATTTTAACAGACATGGGGATGCTCTTTCCCGCTATCTGGTAGAGCATCCAGGGGAGGACATGGATTTGAGTCAGGAAGACGTGGTGGTAGACCCTATTTTACCTGTAGCTGCCTCCTGGTGTTCCCTCAAGGGTCAGGCAGCAGTGCCCTAGGCAGGAGCTGCTGAAATTCACATTCAGGAGGAGTGGGCTCTGATCCAGCAGAAAGATCCCAACCTCATGCAGGTACAACACTTTCTCTATTATCAGCACAAGCTGTCCTACCAAGAATGCCAAACACTGTCCAAAATAGTGAGAGTGCTCTTGACAATGGGATTGGCTCAATTCACAGGGTAATGTACTTTATCACCAGGCTCGCACCTCTACCGAACAGTGGGACATACTACAAATCATGGAGATCCCCAGTCACACATCCTTTGGGTCTATCAGGTGCTACATACCGTGAGTGGGCACATTGGAGCTGACCAAACCGAGGCCCTAGTTATCAGGTATTTATTTTGCCCGCAACTGGCAGAGTGGGTGCATTGGGCTAGCTGGGAATGTGCATCCTGCATAAAGCTCCTCCTGAGTACTCCCATGAATATTGCTACCTCAGAACCCTTTGAGCTGGTCATGATGGACTTTCTGATGATCTCCAGTTCCCCATCAGGGTATCATTATGCCCTGGTCTTTATTGACAACTTCACCAAGTTTGCTGGGCTATTAATATTCCTGGCTATGCTCTCTTTTGGAAAGACAGGGTAAAAGGGAAAGGTGGTGGTGTCTGTCTCTATGTGAGAAGTGATCTCAAAGCGAGTGTGAAAGAGGACATAGTTGATGCAGAGTGTGATGAGGCTGAAGCATTATGAGTGGAATTGCACAAGGGTGTGCATACTACAATGTTAATCAATGGAGTTTGTTATAGGCCACCCAGTGTTAATGAGGAGGTGGAGACTTGGCTCCTTGCACAGATAGAAAGGGCTGTAAGGGCTGGGATTCTGATAATAATGGGGGATTTTAACTACCCAGAAATTTACTGGAGTAATGGCACTGCAGGAACATTTAAAGGGCAAACATTTTATAAAACTATTACAAGACAATTTTATGTTACTGTTAATTCATAGAAGCCCCAACTAGATGCTCTCTGTAATGACACCCCAAATACGAAAGGGGTTAAAGCCGTTTAGGATATTCCATTCCCGAACACCAAGTCAGCTATCGACACTCCAGTCAGGCGAACCAGACCCATAAGAATAATTCCCCCTCACTAATGAGACAAACGCTCTGTCTTGAGGTTTCAAGCAGGAATGACAATCTTTATGGAAAAGACCACAAGTTTTATACACAGTTAAAAGAGGAGGTGCATCATATTTCCATGGAAATACACATGTGACCAGACCTAATTAACATGCTAAATACCTGTAACGGGAAGGCCCGGGGGACTCAGAATCGCTTAGGAAGTATGAAATACCCTTGCGCCAGCTTCCCCAATGGCTCTTATGTGTCAATCACCCTGTGTCTCTATTAGGGGCACAGGGTGAATGAAAACCCCAATATGGTCTATGATAGCCATATTCAAGGCTGTATATACATTGTATATAGATTGGATGTATACTGTATGTGGGGGTTAAGTATCATTGCTGTGAGGAATTAAGTTGTTTTGCATTTCTATTGTTCATTTAAGTCTGTCCTTGTGTGTATTGTAAAGTGCCAGACAGACTGGCTGCCAACCCTTTGTGGGAAGATGTGTATTGGAGATCGTATATTCTATTGTGTTGGGATCTTTTGAAGCCTAGCAGACGTCAGGATGAGGTGTTGAGTCTTGGGATGTGTGGGTGGAGCTGGGCCCTTGTTCATGTTAAATCATGTGGATTGAATTGTGTATAAAGTTACAATGTTTCTCAATAATAAATTGATTCCTACTACAGAAGAGACAGAGTGCGTCTCGTCTTCTTCCAGAGGGGTCGGCTCCTATAGGAAAGGGTCGTTTAGCTGTGGATATCGGTAGCGAGTGGATGTGTGTCTAGGAGAGGGAACATCGTAAACGGCGTTAATACCCCTTGATATTTGGGGACCCGTTACATTGGTTGGCAGCAGCGGGATTTTCCCCCCAGTTCCTGGGACACTCCAAACCACCACAGTGACTGGCCAGCGATGCAGCCGAAGGAGGGTGATGCAGGACCCCGGTCAGTTGAAGATTTGTTTCAGCAACGAGTGCGACAGCGGTTGGCATTGTATGGTGCTAACCCATCAGAGACCGCCATACGGGAAGCCATTAGAGACATCGAGCGGCAGGATGAGTGGCAACATGAGCAGAGAATGGCGCAAATACGGCAATCGGGGACAACGCCTAAAGAACCAGCCGCCATGGAAGAGGAATTCGGAAGGAGGTTGCGAGAGATGCAGGGAGGAGAAGCAGGCCATCTCCCCCCCCAACAGTTAACCAGAGCAGATGGTGTGGAGTCCCCAGCAGAAGTGCTGGCAACAGGGCAGAGTAATACCCACCTCTGCCCAGCACCGGAAACCACTGTGGAGTTTCAGGGAGCCGGGGCAGTTGGCCCCTCTCCCCAGCAACAAGCTGAGGCAGTAAAGCTTTTACTCCCAGCTGAATCACTGGCAGCAGGGCAGAATGCTACTGGCCGCTGCACACAACTGCCACTTGAGCGGATATCGGTGGATGGGACTGCGGTCTCCACTCACAGCAACCCAGCAGAAGAGCTGGCAACAGAGCCGAGCGCCACGGGCCTCGGCTCCCAACTAACAGAAGAGGGAGTTCCTGTGGTATTGGATGGGACTTCAGTCCTCACTGACACAACCCCAGAAAATGGTGTGACACTGAGACATGAGGATGTCAGCCTTGCTTTGCAAGCACTGGGAGATTTTCACCTACCACAAGTGGATGGGACTTCAGTCTCCACTTGTATACCACAGGGATGCCGGGCAGTCGACCCAGATCCCCAACAGCATGACGGACTGAGCCCAGTCACCCTGTCTTCTCTCCAGCGGCAGAAAGGACTCCAGGGAGAAGGGCCAGTCCAGGCCTCTCCCCAGCGGCGGGTGTGTTCTCTGAGAGAGGCAGAGGTTGGCTGGGTAAGCGATTCTCTGTTTGGAGAAATTTATTTGGGGTACTGTGTGGATACCGGCATTAGAAGAAGGGACCTATGGACTAACTTCGGAGTCAACCCGTCTGGGGTTCCCCCCTCTGTTAGTCTCCTGCCGAAAGGGGAAGGCCCGGGGGACTCAGAATCGCTTAGGAAGTATGAAATACCCTTGCGCCAGCTTCCCCAATGGCTCTTATGTGTCAATCACCCTGTGTCTCTATTAGGGGCACAGGGTGAATGAAAACCCCAATATGGTCTATGATAGCCATATTCAAGGCTGTATATACATTGTATATAGATTGGATGTATACTGTATGTGGGGGTTAAGTATCATTGCTGTGAGGAATTAAGTTGTTTTGCATTTCTATTGTTCATTTAAGTCTGTCCTTGTGTGTATTGTAAAGTGCCAGACAGACTGGCTGCCAACCCTTTGTGGGAAGATGTGTATTGGAGATCGTATATTCTATTGTGTTGGGATCTTTTGAAGCCTAGAAGACGTCAGGATGAGGTGTTGAGTCTTGGGATGTGTGGGTGGAGCTGGGCCCTTGTTCATGTTAAATCATGTGGATTGAATTGTGTATAAAGTTACAATGTTTCTCAATAATAAATTGATTCCTACTACAGAAGAGACAGAGTGCGTCTCGTCTTCTTCCAGAGGGGTCGGCTCCTATAGGAAAGGGTCGTTTAGCTGTGGATATCGGTAGCGAGTGGATGTGTGTCTAGGAGAGGGAACATCGTAAACGGCGTTAATACGCCTTGAGATTGGGGTGCCGTTACAATACCTAATCCTTTTAAGCAGCCTGGCTCAGAGACATTTAGGCTAGACAAGCCGCCTTGTAGCTCAGAAGACACAATCAACATTAACACACAGAACTCCCTCCCACAATAGCAGTGTTAATTACCACAAGCCACAATGAAAAGACCCTTAGAAGCTATCCTAGACCCATTTGCATTACAACAGATAGGTGGCTGGAGGTGATGACATTAGCATCTTTCAACTAACATGGATATATTTTCTCCGTCACCCTATGCCCCTATTAGAGACACAGGGTGATTTAGACATAAGAGGTGCATGGGGAGCTGAAGCAAGGGTATCTCATACTTTATAAGAGATCCTGAGTTCCACGGGCCCTCCCGTTACATCTCTCCCCTTTCGGCAGGAGACTAACACAGGAGGAGACCCCAGATGGGTTGACTCCGAAGTTAGTCAGTAGTTCCAGTACCCCAATGATGGTATTCACACAGTACCCCAAACAAATTTCTCCAAACAGAGCATTACTCACCCAGCCAACCTCTATCTCTCTCAGAGAACATACCTGCCGCTGGGGAGAGGCCTGGACTGGCCCTTCTCCCTGGAGTCCTTTCAGCCGCTGGAGAGAAGACAGGGTGACTGGGCTCAGTCCGTCATGCTGTTGGGGATCTGGGCCAACTGCCCAACATCCCTGGGGTATACAAGTGGAGACTGAATTCCCATCCACTTGTGGTAGGTGAAAATCCCCTAATGCTTGTAAAGCAAGGTTGACATCCTCCTGTCTCAGTGTCACACCATTTTGTGGGGTTGTGTCAGTGAATACCGAAGTCCCATCCACTACCACAGGAACTCCCTCTTCTGTTAGTTGAGAGCAGAGGCCAGCAGCACTCTGCTCTGTTGCCAGCTCTTCTGCTGGGTTGCTGTGAGTGGAGACCGACATCCCATCCCCGATATCAGCTCAAGCTGCAGTTGTGTGCAGCGGCCAGTAGCATTCTGCCCTGCTGCCAGTGATTCAGCTGGGAGTAAAAGCTTTACTACCTCAGCTTGTTGCTGGAGAGAGGGGCTAACTGCCCCAACTCCCTGGAACTCCACAGTTGTTTCCGGTGCTGGGCAGAGGTTGATAGCACTCTGCCCTGTTGCCAGCACTTCTGATGGGGACTCCACATCATCCGCTTTGGCTTTAGGGATGGCAATCTCCAGATTTTCCACTGCTGATTCTCTGGCATGCTGCTGGACAGGTACATTCCTCCATCCAATATCATCCCAAGCAGAAACAGGATCATCAACGTCAGTCAGCACTTTAGCTTTGGGGATGGCAACCTCCAGATTTTCCACTGGCGATTCTTCAGCCAGGATTTCAGAGTTGTCAACTGGTATTTCCTGATAGTCCCAGGCAAAGGGAGCCCCACCCTGCTGCTGAGCAGAATCTAGCAGCTGTCTGTAGGCGATCTCCAGCTCCCATTCCTGAACGGCCAGAAACTCCAAATCTTCCTCTGCCCAGTGGCCTTCTGAGACATTCAGTCTTCGCTCTCTGTGCTCCATGATTTCCTCCAAACGCCACTCCCGATCACTCCCAAAGTCAGGGTCCCTGGACAGCCTCCAATACAACAATCCCAGGCCATCATAGTCAAAGCCTTCTGTGGGGCTGTCATCCGCTGACCATGGGCACTCTTGGGCTACATACCACCGGAGGGCTCTGTAGCTCTCGTCCAACCGCATCTCTGCCCGGATCAGGCTGCTTAACTCAGCTGTCCACTCCTGCTTCGGTTGTTCCCCCAATAACTGCATTTGTACATCATACTGCGACCAGTACCTTACATAGATGGAGGGGAGAACTTTTCCCTGGTGTTGCTGCTTGAGAGCTAGCGCTTTCTTCCAGAGTTCGCAACAGATAGAATCAGACCATCCCAGAAGGACCTCCTCTGATACTGGTTCTCTATGCTGTATCTGCATCTCTTGCAACCTCCTTCTGAATTCCTCTGACCATGGCGGCTGGTATCTGTACCTCTTCTCTCCTTTCAGTTGGTGCTGCTGTGACTTCTGCTGCTGCAGCACCTTTTTGATGTAGCCAAGTTGCATCCACAGCCGCTATAACTAGGGCTATGATCTCCGCTGGAGGGTTAGGACCATAATGTGCCAGTTTTATTTTAACAGCCCGATCAAAACTTGCCTCTTTGGATGTCCTGTGTGTTACACTGGGCCTTTCGGCTATGTTAGGTCTTTCGGCTTCATCCATTTCGACTAGTTCTGCGATAATGTCCCTTTTCTTACGGTTGTTGGCCGGTCTGCCCCGGTTCTCGAGTAAGTCCTTGAGGGAAGAGAGCTTTAGCCCTTCATACTGTGCTTCCATTGTCCTGTGTCCTCTTGTAGATGTCCTTCTAGGCTGTGGAATCATCCCACTGCTTGCCAACAATGTAACGACACCCAAAATACGAAAGGGGTTAAAGCCATTTAGGATATTCCATTCCTGAACACCAAGGCAGCTGCCGACACTCTAGTCAGGCGAACCAGACCCATAAGAATAATTCCCCCACAATAACGAGACAAACGCTCTGTCTTGAGGTTTCAAGCAGGAATGACAATCTTTATTGAAAAGACCACAAGTTTTATACACAGTTAAAAGAGGAGGTGCATCATATTTCCCTGGAAATACACATGTGACCAGACCTAATTAACATGCAATTACCTAATCCTTTTAAGCAGCCTGGCTCAGAGACATTTAGGCTAGACATGCCGCCTTGTAGCTCAGAAGACACAATCAACATTAACACACAGAACTCCCTCCCACAATAGCAGAGTTAATTACCACAAGCCACAATGAAAAGACCCTTAGAAGCTATCCTAGACTCATTTGCATTACAGACAGGTGGCTGGAGGTGCTGACATTAGCATCTTTCAACTAACATGTTGAGTTCAGAATCAAACAACCAGTAAATAGTCCTTTACAGATATCCTGGGGAATATTGTGGATTAATATTACTGTCCCATTTTAAAGCAAGCCAAAACATATTCTTAATGTCCAAGATATATTTTCTCCATCACCCTATGCCCCTATTAGAGACACAGGGTGATTTAGACATAAGAGGTGCCATGGGGAGCTGAAGCAAGGGTATCTCATACTTTCTAAGAGATTCTGGGTTCCACGGGCCCTCCCGTTACACTCTCCTTGACCTGGTAATCTCAAACCATGCAGAGTTTGTAACTAATGTTCATATAAAAGAACATCTGGGTAGCAGTGACCATAACATGATTTCATTTAATGTTAGCTGTAAATAAGAAACACATAATGGGAAGATAAAAACAGTTAACTTTAGAAGGGCACATTTTCCAAGAATGAGGGCTGCTCTCCAAAACTTAGACTAGGAGGGAATATTGGCATTGATGAACACAGAACAGAAATGGGAATCCTTCAAAACGACTATGCCAACATACGGCAAAATATATTCTCATGGGCAACAAGTTTAAATGGCTAAAAATAACACCTATGTAGCTCACGGCCAAAGTAAAAAAAAACTATAAATGATAAGAAAAAAGCTTTTAAAAAATATAAATGAAGGAACACTATTATCATTTAAATGTTACGAGAAATATAACAGAATATGTAAAAAGTAAATCAAGGCCCCAAAAATTCTAAAACGAATGATAGATTGTAAAAGAGAGTAAGACAAACCCAAATAAATTCTTCAAATATATTTATAGTAAAAAGGTCAGGTCTGAGCATGTAGGCACTTTACAAATTATTCTGGAGTGGGTGACTGTGGACAAAGAGAAGACAAATTTATTAAATACCTTTTTAGCTTTGTGTATACAAATGAGCATGGGGGAGCTTATGTCCATAATGGAGATATTGACACCCCATATAAGTCACTATGGCTCAAAATTGATGGTGACTCCCCAGTGGATAGTGGGGTCTGCTGTCCATTGTGCTCTAACTGTGGACCACTCCCTGCAAAGTATTCTGATTGTGTTGTTTGTAGTTTTTCTGTTATGACCGTATTGTGTATTTGCTGCATTGTTCTTTGTTCTGTTCAATGCAGAGGACACCATATGTCTAAGGGGGGGGGGCAGGTGCAGTCTATATTGTCCACTGCGGGAGGCGCTCGGCCGCAGCGGCAATGCAGATGGAAAAGGAAGTTAAGAGAGACTGTTTCTCTATGATCTCGGTCACTCGGGTGGTGATCCAGTTGGATGCACTTGCCCCATATTGATCCTGGTCAGGCAGAGTCTATTTAAGACTCTGATCTCTGAATCTGATGCGCTTTATGTGAGTGGACAGGTTAGGGACAGCATCCCCATCAGTTAGGGACAGCCTCCCCATCTGTCAGGGACAGTGGCAGTGATAGGTAATGGTTCCGGTGGAGTATGGAGAATGCAAGGACTATGTCTACCTCTTCAGGAAGCTTCCCATTTGGGTAACACAGGCTAGGCAATACTTTGCTAATTAGTAGAAACTGTCAGTATCCCTGAGTCATTTGACTGCTATCAGTTTGCTGCACAGTTGTTTGTGCTGTGACCTACTGTTTCAATACAATGTTCTTTGTAAGTCGAGTAATTCCTGCCTATCACACCACACTGTACCTACCCAACAGATCTATTAGAGTGTACTTTAAATGTGTGTTTAGTTATTTGCCTGGAGTTCAGTTTTAAAGAGGCACTGTCACTTGTGCCATTCACGGTCTATTTAAAGCCACTTCCGGAACCAGTTTTACTATTTTTTGGAGCTTACAGGGATCTATGACATTAACTCTTCCATTATGTGACAGTTTTCAGACTTAATAATTGGCCAAAGAACTTCAACCCATACAGGGTATTTTGAATAGCTTCAATTGAATTAGTGGCAGGGGATCTATGTGCATTCAACTGGTTTGAGGGATATTTGCAAGGTGACAGGGTCTCTTTAAGCTGGACAAATAAGTAGAATATTGGTTAGACTGCTCATGCAAAACCCAACTGGTACTTTCCAAGCACACGTTTAGTCATTGAACACACATCAGTAGTGCTAGCCTAATCACATAAAAAGATCATCAATCAGCCAAGACAATTTAATCTATCTGATTTGCTGATGCCTATGTGATTGGTCAAGCAAGAGTGTTACTTATGTCTTATTGTTCCCATAATCAGATCGATTAGTCAACAATCCTCTAATGTCTATAGACACACTTGAAAGAGTTTCATTGCTACTGTTTTTTTTTATTTATTTCAGAGACTTTTATGTTATTTAGAATACAGTGCTAATAACACTTTTCTTCTTTTTCACTATATAGTCTTCTCTAACCCTTCGCCTATGTTTTTTCCTTGCAGTAGTGAGCTGTCAGAAATCATTGTTGTTTTCTTAGACTCTGAAGATGTTCCAATTTGCAGCTATAATGCCTATGCAAAATGTGTCTGAAAAATAACTTTAAAATTGATAATGTCGTGAACACAGCATTCAGAATGCAGATGAGCCCAAAAACAGAGAGTTTAGGGATTAAGTTTGTGTCAAACTCTTTGTGACCAAGGCTGCTTTTCTTGACTATTTTTTGTAATTTCTCGCTTTCACATTTTTAGTGTGGTTTATGAAAGAAATTAAAATTTATTTTTGAAAGAAAAACATTTGGTATAATAAATAATACAGACAGTTCATTCATACATGACATTTATATATGTGAGGCTCAGTACCAGAAATTACCCTTCCATCAGGCTATGTACAGCTGTAAAAAATTTATAAAATCTGGAAAACTGAAGATAAAAGAAGTTTGCAAGTAACAGCATTTTGTAAATTGACTGCCTCTTCCATGCCAGCCAGTAACCCATATGTTAGGTCACATTTAGCACAAAGAGGCCTTTATTAAAGCTTTTGAATGTACTCTATCCAGTGGTGTTCCTTTCTATTTTTCCTTTGAATTTACCCCATTGAATTCTAGGTTGTGATATTTACCGAAGTTAAGGTCAGGTTAGCCTATTTGCAGAGTGTGGCATAGTCACAGGTCACGCAGAATGTACCCAGGCAAAGGATCATACCTGTTTTGAGGCAGTGCAATTATGAAAATTGATTGTGTGGCTGATTTTTAGGTCATCAGTGGCTAGTGTACTTCACAACTGCATAGCGAGGCCTGCTAACAGCAACAGGCACAAGAAATAAAACCAAATCTCCCCTACCCCTTAATTCTCATTTATTAATGAGAAAATAAAACAGTGGTTACTTTGCTTCATCTGTGGTATACCAGGCCTTCTATCTATTAAAGTGTTTGTTAAACCATACATAACAAACACTGCCAGCCCCTCTATTATAGGCAGGCATAGCACACTGCATTAGTCTTTTATGAAAACGAGGCTTGTAAATACCGATTTAGAGCGATCCTCAGGTCAGTCACATGATCCACGGCCCCTGTATACCTCTAAAACATGGCTTCTGCAGGAGGGGCCGAGATCTCCCTCTGACGTCAGCCGAGGATACCACATGATTGCTCAGCCCCTCCTGCAGTAGTCCTGGAAACCAGCCGAGAGTCACGTGACCGGCCTGAAGATTGCGCTAAATCGGTATGTACAAGCCTCGTTTTTATAAAAGATTAATACAGTGTGCTATATCATTCTATTTTAATGGGTCTGGAAGGGACCATTTAGAATTTTATTTTATTTTTTACTAAAAGTGGCAGGGCGGGAGGGGGGAGGAGACAGAGACACAGACACTGAGCTGACCGGCAGGGAGGAGGGGTTGAGGGGGAGAAAGGAGAGCTGAGAGCAGGGCTGCAGATGATGGAGGGACATACGCTGACCACGGTGGTCAGGGCTCAGTAGCCCTGATTTTCGTGGTCAGCATAGAGAGGGGGATATAGTGGCAAAATCATCCAGTTTTTTTTTTACAGTTTAGTGGGGCATAGAATACACAGCACAAGCACTGTGCTGTTTTAATCTGATTTAAGGGACCAGGATCTCTATTTATTTATTTTTTTGTTGGGTTAACAAATACTTTAAATACATTTTTACATACAGTAAATTTTTTGTAAAGGGGGACAGATTGAAGTGAATTTATTGTTAGTAACACTTTATTTACTTTTTTTTTAGTTTTGGAAAGAGTAGGGAAGGGTTAAAATCCTTATGTTATAATTTGCTGTCTGTTACCCACTGGAGAGATTTACCTCCACCCATTCCTGGAAACATAATAGGGAGTGAGGGGAATTCCCATCTTAGGCAGTTGTCACTAGAACATTTGTTCCCAGAAGAAGATGTATCCTCACGTCTTGCTCTGGGGACATCCCCCACTTACTGGGCTCAATTCACTAAAGAATATTTACCCACTGACAGCAGAATGTAAACAAATAGCCGACAGTAAAAAAAAAACAATTAAAGTCATGTGGTTTCCCCTCAAATCCATATCAGGCCCTCCAGGTCTGGTAGGGATCTCGGTGGGTACTTCATGCCAAACATAATAAAAAAAATGGGGTGAGGTCCCACCAAAATCTTTACAAGGAAAAGGGGAAAGGGAAGGGGGAAAGGGTGCAGCCCCCCTCCTGAACCATACCAGGTCACAAGCCCTCAGCATGGGGGACTCCCCCATGTTGATGAGGACAGGGACCTCTTCCCCACAACCATGGCCCAGTGATTGTGGGGTGACTTATCAAAATCTGGAAGTCCCGCTTAATAAGGGGGGCCCTTGATCCCAGACCACGTACCTCTACTCATTCACCAAAAAATGACAAGTGTACCTAAAAACACCACAAGGTTTTTGCCAAGTCCTTTAAAAAAATTACCCAAATATCCCTACTGCTTCTGATGCTTGGCTCCCACTGACAGATTGCTGCGCCTCTACCCACTGCTTAAGTAAACAAGGGGATGGAGTCAATGTCACATTAAGGGAGTGGGGCCACCTGGTGACATCATGGACCAAATATGGATATGTCATTGACTCTGCCCCCTTGTTTTCCTAAGTGGCGGGGAAAAGTGAAACGGTCAGTCAGTGGGAGCCAAGCATTGGAAGTGGTCTTTTATTTTTGTGTGGGTCAGAGGGTGGTGTTCATCGTGATTGATGATGGATGTACATCAGGGGACAATACATTTTTTTTCAATAGAGAATTTGTCAAAAACTGTGTGGTGTTTTTATTTATACTTGTATATTTTTTGGGTAAATAGGTATGGGTGCTATGTACCCCATACCCATTCAAATTGGGGGACTGGAATCTGGGGGCATCTTTGTTAAAGGGGTGCTCTCAGATTCTGCCAAGTCACCCCCTTCACCCCCACAATCACCAGACCAGGATTGTGGGGAAGAAGTCTTTGTCCTCATCAACATGGCAAAGCACCACTCATGTTGAGGGCATGTCGGCTGGTATGGTTCAGGAGGGCAGGGCTGAACACTCGTCCCCCCTTTCCTGGCCTGCCGGACTGCATGCTCAGATAAAGGTCTGGTATAGATTTTTTTGGTGGGAGGGGAATTGCACCTTTTTTTTGGCATGAGGCCCTCTCCAAATTCCATACCCGACCCAAAGGACCTCCTATGGACTGGAGGGAACCTCATGGCATTTTTTTCTTATGTATTGATGTTTTCCTTTTCTTTGTGGTTGTTATTTACATTCTGCTGTCAGCATGGACTAACAGATAGGTCACTGGTTGTTATGGAGCTGGGTACCAGCTCCTTAACAACCAGCTAGTAATCAAATTCCTTAAATAGCGCAGGGATAGACCACAACTTATCTAACAAATGTATTTGTTTACTTTTTTTTAATGAATTGACTTTTAGACTTATTTATGTAGTATTTACTGAGCTTTTTTATTTTTGCAGGAAATACTGCACAGACCTATAGTGAATTGAGATTTTCCATATCGCATGTGATATTTGGGTAAGATGTGTCACATGACCCAAATAGTGCATGCAATATCCTTTGGTGAATTCAGCCCATTGCCTTGGTGGCAGTGGCCTTGTACTTACAGCTCATTGCCACCAAGACAGGAAGTGGGGGAAGCAGCGGCCAGATGGAAGGTGATTAATAGTTCTTAACTCTGTGATAGTAGTTTATATATCAAGGGCTCATACCCTTCCGATTACTTAAATATTGCCCACAGCTGTCTCTACTGACACCACTACTGCCAAGATCATGTTATTATTAATCACTTTTCTGCTAAAAATGCTTTGATTATACAACATTGTTCGCATTATATCATCGTTATGGTAAAAGTGAAATTTACTTTAAATGTATGATAAACTGGTTACTAAGCACTTTTTGTTTTTTATATAGAATTAGCAATCAAAATAAGGAAAACATAATAAAACCTACACTACCATATTCTAGAAAACATATAGTTAGCTATTTAATCCTAGTATGAACAGAAAGAGTGCATAATAAGCTTCACAGGCATATGGACAATGTCCAGGCTTTTACATTTAAATATTATTTGCCCATCTGCTCTAACACTGTTCAGTTCCATGACATATAAGATGATTACCAATGATTAACAATGGAAAAGATACAGCATTTGCAGATTTCATGCATAATCTAATAAACATTAAGAGATAAAAGAGTACAATAAATATAAACTTCACTGTCTCACAAGCACTTAAGAGGGCTGTTCTGTGGGTAACAGAAATTGCTCAATGTTACTGTCATTTTACCTACTAAATTAGGTCATCTGCACCACATGAAAATATACCAATGGAATATAAAGAGGGAAATAATCCCCAGTTATAGCACCAACATTTTCTGACTGAATTGTGGGATAAAAAAAGGGACTGGTGGTGTTCTGTCTTTGAGCTGGGGGCTCATGGGATTCAGAGAGTGCTCAAAAAAATAAAACATGTAAGTACTAAGTTACTTTCGTTATAATTAGTAGGTAGTTTTATAATTGTTTATGTGTAATATAGGCTTTATTCAAAGCAGATTTATCAGTAACATCAAATATTACAAAGTAGTCAAGTGTCTCGGGCCTTAGATGAGCATATATAATATTGTCACTGGTCAGCTGCAGGCAGGAGTAAAGCATTTCCTTTGTCTCTTGTCCCCCTGTGAATATTCAGTGGAACAATTTTGACACTGTAATATTATGAAAACAAGGTGGGAGGTATGAGGTCAATTTATTTGAGACTTATACTCATGAGTCATAATCTAAGGACTTAAATTACTGTCACATACCTTACGGCAGAGCCCGACATGTAAAGGGAGACCTCTCGTACAGCCCGGCCCACTGGGTATCTGCCTTTGCCTAGGAAAAGACATGTTCAGTTCATTCCGTTCCGAATTAAAATTCGGACAAATTTTCGTTATTTGGAAATACGGATGTATCCATATATCCGAATTAGAATAGTACCGAATTTAAACGAATCCGAAATAACGAAATTTGAATTCGGACGAAATTCTAATTCTTCAAACGGTGCAAAATAAGTAGATATTCGGACTCCCAGCCAAGGACGATCATCAGAGGTTTGTGCTCAATTCAGAAAAGAAACAATATAACAATTGTAGCAAAAAATGGTGGGACTTTTGAGGCATAGAGTATCCATATTTTTTTTTTTTAACATTTTATTTAATTTCTTAATAAAAATTGAGAATATTTTTTAATATTACAATTATTATTATTGACCCCTCTATAGAGGCAATGCAAGGATTTGAATTTAAATCGAATCTATTGATACTTTATAGACTCAATGTGAGGAACGGAGAGCAAATCTATGCAAGGAATTTACTTTGTCATCTATCTGCCTAGCGGATCACCTACCTATGTCACCACAACAGCAGGAATGATTTAAATATTTAAACCAAATTTTATGGCTACTATTCAAAAGATAAATACTAGACATGTGCATTCGTTTTCGTCCGAATGCATTTTCGTCCGAATTTCAGCTATTTTCGTTATCGTTTTAACAAACGAAAACGAAAGCACAGAATCCGAAAACCGAAAGATCCGACATAAACAAATGCTTTATTTTCGTTTTCGTTGCTACAACAGTTCGATATAGATAGGAGATTCGACGTGACGCTGACAATAACAATCTGTGTCTATCGAATCTGTGGTCGAATGTGCCTAACCTTAACTCTATTAGTCCAAGATTATTCTACATAGGAGAGAAAAGATTCGACATTATAGAGAGAAAAGATTCGACATAGGAGAGAAAGATTCGACATGGGAGAGGAAAGATTCGACATAGGAGAGGAAAGATTCGACATGGGAGAGGAAAGATTCGACATAGGAGAGGAAAGATTCGACATAGGAGAGAAAAGATTCGACATAGGAGAGGAAAGATTCGACATAGGAGAGGAAAGATTCGACATAGGAGAGGAAAGATTCGACATAGGAGAGGAAAGATTCGACATAGGAGAGGAAAGATTCGACATAGGAGAGGAAAGATTCGACATAGGAGAGGAAAGATTCGACATAGGAGAGAAAAGATTCGACATAGGAGAGAAAAGATTTGACATTATAGAGAGAAAAGATTTGACATTATAGAGAGAAAAGATTCGACATAGGAGAGAAAAGATTCGACATTATAGAGAGAAAAGATTCGACATAGGAGAGAAAAGATTCGACATTATAGAGAGAAAAGATTCGACATAGAGAGAAAAGATCACTGCTTGTGGGCGGAACATTCGACAGACACCATAAGCCTTCAATGACAGATTCGACCTTAATTAATTCAGATTTTCGGACGAATGCAATTTTTAACGAAAAACGAAATAAATAAAAACGAATTTCGGGAGTAACTAAATAAATTTATTTTTTGCACGAAAACGAAATTCCGAAACGAAATATTTCAGTGTGCACATGTCTAATAAATACTATACTTTAAGTTGGGGGCACACCATTAGAACTAAGGTATGTGTAATTCAGTCCCCGAAAGAACCGTCTGGGAGGAGAGCATGTATAATCTATTTTAATATAACATAAATAAAAAAATAATATTAAAAGCTGTATGACATTAAACCATGTTGCCTTCCAGCACCAAGTGTAAATCTCCCCATGAGGACACAAAAATTGTTACAGCAGTAAAAAAGCCTGGCTGGAAGTTTTAACAAAGTAGAATACATTGACTTTGAACACAGTGAAGTGGATTGCAGGATCTGGTCTTTCTAATGATTACTTTTCTGATATCCCAAACTTGTCCACCGCAGCCACCTGACCATGTTTTTCCATCTTATTTTTCTGAATTATGACTGTTTTTACCATGTTTAGTAATAAATCATGTTCTTAACAGACTGCTGACAAAGTTATGTAGGCATATGGTAGGTTTCTCCTCCACGTGTGACTGCTACAGCTAAAAAATCTTCTTATGCAATAGAAAAAGTCACTAACCACTGCGCCTCTGCTACTGACAGCTGGCAGTGGGCGCTTAGCAAGCACGCCTCTTCACGGGAGCTAATGTGCTTGGTAAGAGAAGTTGGGCTTCAGTAATGAATGACAGACTCATTACTGAAGCCAATTACTTGCTAACCAGAGTTTTCTTACTCCACTTTGTTTTTACTGAATTTCAAAAAAAAAATTCCAGACTTTTTTCTTCCTAATTAGCTACACAACTCTGTCATTGATCACTCATTACCCACAAATTATACTAGAATCCCTATCAGATATGAATATCATTTATTAGCTCTTTTCATGTATGGGATGCCTAGTTACATCCCGAAAGTCTAACATATCAGTATAGTTTCACATAAAGATATTAACTCAATTTTAAAGGCCACATACATAAAATGCTATAGAAAATTATATGATAAAAAGCGGAGGGGATGGAATGTAAGCATTGCTCTTGTATTCATTTATCATGATTTTAAGGTAGATCAATTTTAAGGTACACTAAATCACATAACTAAAGGCACAGTACATCCTATTTCTCAGCTACAATCATTCTTTCTTTGATTGCAACACTGCAATATACAGTTTGTCTATCAGTGTAAACATCAACTGAATTCTGCTCAATAGGTCCAAATTTTAACGGTGGATGGCCATACAACCACTACTTGACTTAACAAAAGTCACTTTAAAAATTAAATGAGCTGGGTGGAGAATTTATCAGTCAAACAACATCTTATCAGATACTCAGGCAGCTGTTAGCACAGTCTGAACAGGAGAAAATCAAGCCATATATGGTGACTTTAAGCCTTAGATATACATATATCATCCACAGAAGATCTGCTGTTAGATCTCCAAGATGTTTGAAACAACCTACCTGCTGAGTTCCTTCAAAAAACTATGTGCAAGTGTACCTAGAAGAATTGATGCTGTTTTAAAGTGGTTGTAAACCCTTCCGGGGAAGTTACACCTACAGGTAAGCCTAGATTAAGGCTTACCTGTAGGTGTTTGCAATATCTCCTAAACCTACACGGTTTAGGAGATATTTGCCAAAAGGAATACACCGTTGTCTACGGTGCAGGCGCAATGAGAATCCCATTCATAAAACCGGCAGAGCCGGATTTTACGGCTCCCACGTGCACGCGCGGAGTGACGTTTTCGCCGCTCCGGCCAATCACAGTGCCGGAGCAGCGATACCCGGAAGTTACCTTCTGGAGCGATGTCTGCAGCCGGAGGGGGAGACGAGGACGGCTTCGGGGGCTTCGATCTAAGGTAAGGAATGCATAATGAGCTAGTATGCTAGTCATATTAGCTCATTATGGCTTTGGCTTGCAGGTTTTTTTTTTTTTTTAATAAATAAATCAGGGTTTACAACCACTTTAAAGGCAAAGGGTGGTCACACCAGATACTGATGTGATTTGGATTTCTCTTCCGTTCATTTACTTTCCATTTTGTTAAAGGAGAAGTCCAGCCTGAGTTGTAATATTAGGTCTAATTCACTCTGTTCCATAGCCAGGTAGGCATTTGTATATCTACAACATGGGTTGTACATGCTAATCTTAATAAATAGTGTTACCCTATTACAGAGGCGTTGCTAGGGGGGTGCGGGGGGTGCGGTCCGCCCCCGGGTGACACCCGCTAGAGGGGTGACACCCTCCCTTTTTTTTTTTTTTTTTTTATTTTTTTTTTTTTTTTTTTTTACAGCTGACCCATTCATTGATTAATTTCACCCCACTGGGCTGGAAGCCTGGAACAACACCTCCAGCGCCGCAGCCGCGCCTGGTGTGTGTCCTCCGGCTCCTTATTCTTCCTATTCCTAAATTCCAATCCTCCTCCCTACCCTACAGAGCCAGCGAGCGACTCAGCCTGTCACATCATCACACTGCACTGTGATGATGTGACGACACGTCACTGCAGCACACACACAACTTTCTCCGCCCGGGCGGCGCGGCTGCTGTGTGTGACGGTCGCTGCCCACAGTGCCCAGCCCTCCTCCTCTCCACTCTCCAGGAGTACAGACTGTCTGAGACTCCAGCTGGCGGCGGCGCGGCGCACAGAATAAGAACAGGTGGGGGCGGGGGGGGGGGGTTCTCCACCGTCGGCCCGCCGGAGCACAAGATGAGGTGTGTGTATGGGGGGGGGGGGGGTTGCCTTTGTAAGAGAGCTAGTATGGGACAGTGGGAGGACTCAGTTTCAGTGTCTGGCGCCCTGCCCCTGACGGCCTGTATATGATATGATAAGGAAGGGGGGGGGATGCAAGGTGGTCTGCTGCTAGACACAGCTATAGATTTTATATATATATATATATATATATATATATATATATATATATATACTATGTAATATAGCTGGTCCAGCCGCCCCTCCCCCCACCAGACCAGCTAACTCCTGTGCTACTGTGCCTATTATATGTAATATAATATATCTGTGTCCAGCAGCCCCCCCCCCATTATCAGACAGCCAACACTCACAATATAATTTATATTAGCTGACTGAGACACCCCCAGCCTGAGCTGGTCTGATGATGATGATGATGATGGGGGGGGGGGAATGCTGCTGGCCACAGATATAGTATATTAGATATAGGCACAGTAGCTGAGTGACACACCTACCCACCCTGAGCAAGCTGGTCTCATGGGGGGGGGTGCTCTGTGTCACCAGGTATGATAGCTGAGCGGAGCCGCCCTAATCTGGCCTGATAAGGGGGGGGGTGTCCACAGACCACAGCACAGGTGTAGGCAGACAGTGACCCACACCCACATCAGATCCATCCAGCAAGCAGAAGGTCACAGCAGCATCTTCTCGTCTTCTCTGTGGCCATCAGATCCGGTCCAAGCAAGCAACACGCCTTGTTGTCAGCAGGTCACAGCATCTTCTCGTCTTCTCTGCGGCCATCAGATCCAGTCCAAGCAAGCAACACGCCTTGTTGTCAGCAGGTCACAGCATCTTCTCGTCTTCTCTGTGGCCATCAGATCCGGTCCAAGCAAGCAACACGCCTTGTTGTCAGCAGGTCACAGCATCTTCTCGTCTTCTCTGCGGCCATCAGATCCGGTCCAAGCAAGCAACACGCCTTGTTGTCAGCAGGTCACAGCATCTTCTCGTCTTCTCTGCGGCCATCAGATCCGGTCCAAGCAAGCAACACGCCTTGTTGTCAGCAGATTACAGCATCTTCTCGTCTTCTCTGCGGCCATCAGAACCGGTCCAAGCAAGCAACACGCCTTGTTGTCAGCAGATTACAGCATCTTCTCATCTTCTCTGCAGCCATCAGATCCGGTCCAGCAAACAACACACCGTTTCAGCAGGTCAGTTACAAAATCCAAATCATGCCAATGATGCCATTATCTGCTGTCCCCAGGGACAGATCCGATCCAGAGATCACCATACAGTGGGATCTCTGGATTGGATCTGTCCCTGGGGACAGCAGATAATGAAAAGTGTGGGGGCAGAGCTGCGATGAAGTCACTCATCGTGTTGGAGCCCTCGGTTAAGCCCCTTTTACACTGGGGCAGTTGGTGCGTCGGCTAGTTGATTGATAGTTATTAACGGCACTACTGTTGCCAATATATGCAGTGTTATTAGGGTGAAAAAAATTATTGGGGGGGGGGGTGACACCATGTTATACCGCACCAGGTGACACCAACCCTAGTGACGCCACTGCCCTATTATCTGTATCTGTCTGGTTTTATTGTACATTAATTGATGTGCCCCAGGACCTGTTACCAGAGATATTAAAAGAAAAAATGAATATAAGCATTTTTTTACCAGCTTTAGTTAAAGTGACCTTAAAGTCTTGTTTTACATGCATAGAAGGTAAAAAAAACATTGTGCCATAGAATGCAGAAAGCTAAAAAAAACTTGTGCCTTCACAATCACTTTAACTGGTCACATTGGTGTGGTGAGTTTATTTTGTTGGGAAGAGCTCTAGTGGTGGAAAGAGGTGCTATCGGCCTATAAATTACATAATCATGCTTTTTACTTGATTGAAGACTGAAAATCATAGTTTTTTAGAGCACTTTGGGATGAAGTCGTTAAATGACCTTTGGTCACTGTATTTTACTCATATATCACATGTTGCATATTTGCACTGAGGTTTAATTTATTCATTTATTAGCACTATTTTTGTACAGTATAGTTTTCCTTGGCTAATACCAAGGTGTCTGTCTCTATTTTTTGGTCAAGTGCCAACACTCTCTTTAAATTCAAAAGTCTTGAAATCCTAAATCTTGTATACCTTAATTGCTCTTTGTAGGCCCTCATGTCGGGCAACCACACCAAATGTTCCCTAATGTATTTCCTTCAAAACCAAACTTCCCCTGAGGGGCATAGTGTGTTATCAAATACCAATCTTTGCTCTCAATATGTTAGCAGGGTAACATTACTGTGTTAGCCACCCCAAGGCCCTGTGTTCCACAGTCATGTTATGTTGTGCTCCACCTATCAGCAAATAAACATTCAACAAATCACCATAACATTTTACAACATATTTCTTTTTCCAATTTAAAGTGATTGTAAACCCTTTACAACAACTTTATGGTACAGGTAAGCCTATAATAAGGCTTACCTGTAGCTACCCAGGATATCTCCTAAACCTGCACGGTTTAAGAGATATCCCCTGTCCCCTACATGTGCCGATGTTATCGGCACAGGCGCACTGGGGCAAACTGAAGCAATTACACATATGTGCTGTTGCTTCAGTCTGTGTGCCGTTACCGGTGGCTCCCGTATGCATGCGCGGGAATGACGTCATTGCAACTCCGGCCAATCACAGTAGTAGAAGTAACCACCAGGAGAGATGTCGCCAGCCGGAGGGGGAGACGAGGACGGCTTCGGGGGCTTCGATCTAAGGTAAGTAATTCATAATGAGCTAGTATGTACTTTGCAAAAGATTTATTAAAATACCTGCTTCCTAATAAAGGCATTTTTGAATGAGTTTAATTTTAAAACTACTTCTATTAATATAAAGTAAATCATTTATTGTAACAAAATGTTTCTCATACAAAGTGTCATGCTTCCGTACACATAGATCCAGGGCCAGGTTTTGTCTCCAAACCAAGTTGCTTGTGCTCCTGCCTATCCACCTAGGTATTATTAAGCCTTTGCACCTGTCTGTTAGTGTTTGAGCAACCTGTCTTCATGAGAAAGCTGGACCCCTCTATTCATGTGGTCTTCGCCACCATCTGAGTATTCCATATTCTGTATTGTTTGATCCTGTCTTTGTTCTCAGTGGTTTCCCTCTGGCTGTGAAGTTATATTCCCTTTGGTTTCTGTCCGTGGTTCTCTTCATTTACTGTGTATGTCTTTCTCAGCATTTGTTTCTTGTTGTTTGCCTGCAGCCCTTTCCAGCTTGCTGAGTCTCTCACTCTTTACACCCTTGCTCAGCATCCCCTCTCTCCTGTGCTTCATGCTTGCTGCTTGCGTCCTCTCCCCTGGCATCCCTTCCTAACCATCTTCAGTAGGTTTCCTTGGTTCCTTGTCTCCTGTGCATACCCCGTGTCCTTCCAGCGTGCTATTTGGTTGCACTGTGCCTGCAACGGTGTGCTAGAGAGCTGCCCTGGGTACAAAGTTACATAGTTGATAAGGCTGAATAAAGACAACCGTCCATCCAGTTCAACCTGTGTAGGTGTGTGTGTGTAAAAAATCATTTCCCATATCCCCGTATATTGATTTCACTAGGCTGCACATCCAAGAGTCTTTTAAAACTATCCATACTTCCTGCCAACTCCCCCGATTGTGGATGAGAGTTCCACATCCTTACCGCCCTGACAGTGAAAAAAAACCCTGCGCAGCTTAAGGTTAAACCGCTTCTCTTCCAGTCTCATCGTGTGGCCCTGTATCTTCTTACACTCCCTGGAATTGAAAAGTTTAATTCTTATGCTGGGATCACCGTTGATATATTTGTATATCACTATCATATCTCCTCTCAAGCGTCTCTTCTCCAAGGAAAATAAATTTAGTGTTTGCAGTCATTCAATATAATTGAAGTCCTCTAGTCCCAATATTAATTTAGTTTCCCTTCTCTGGACTCTTTCCAGCTCCAGCACATGCTTGGTGACCAGAATTTGATGGAATTCTCCAGATTTGGCCGAACCAAGGTTTTATAAAGTGTCAGGATTATCATTTTATCCCTGGAGTAAATTTCCTTTTTAATGCATGCTAATATTCTGCTGGCTTTGGTAGCCACAGCTTGACACTGCATGCTATTGCTCAGTCTGTCTTCTACTAGGACCTCTAGATCCTTCTCTATCCTGGAATCCTCTAGGGGTTCTCCTCCTAATGAGTAACTTGCGTTTATATTTTTTACCCTCCCAGTGCATTACCTTACATGTAGCAATGTTAAACTTAATTTGCCATGTAGTAGCCCACTCCATTAATTTATTCAGGTCCTCTTATAACATTTCTATATCCTGCTGTGATGTTATTGCCTATGTATGATTTATAAATATAATATAAATAATTGGTCCCAGGACAGAGCCTTGGGGTACCCCACTAACCACTCTAGACCAATATGAGTACACATTATTTATCACCACCATTAGGACTCGCCCCCATAGCCAGTTTTCTATCCAAGAGCAAACCCTATGATCTATACCCACCAATCTCAGTTTATAGCTTAAGCCTTTATGGGGGACTGCGTCATATGCTTTTGCAAAATCCAGATACACCACATTCTCTGGCCTACCTTTGTCCAAATGGCAGCTCACATCCTCATTGAACGTTAATAGGTTGGTTTGGCAAGAGAGACCATTCGTAAATCCATGCTAATTACTGCTAATTATACTGTTTTCATCAGCAAATTCTTGGATATGGTCCCTTATCATCCCCTCAATTCGTTTACAAACTACCGATGTTAGGTACACCTGTTTAGTTGTTCCATTGGCCCGCTAGATCTTGAGTTTACAGTCCCAGGTGATCTTACCCTCTGATCGTGACACATAGAATGTCAAAATTATTTCTAAAGGAAATTAGGGCTTTTTATACAGTTTGCATATGCATTTTTTTAAATGGACAAACAAAATAAAAAACTAAAAATTGTATACAAACAGTATAACCTTTTTTAATATTGGAAAGAGTTCATTGAGGCTAGTTAAGACTTTTATTTTTTATGTTTTTTAAAAGGATTTTTTCTCTGCTTCCATAGCAACTCGTTGAGAAAAATAGATACATTTGTTTTGAATTGCTGTGATGTATGAGTTATTATTTCTTTGCTATATATTATATCTCATGAATTTGCTCCAAAAAAAATTCTCCTAAAAATGTTCAATTATTATATGTGTTACTGAAAGGTGCGATTCTACTTTTTTTTTTAACCTGAAATTAACATTAATCTGTTGAAAGCCCTACTTTCCTACCTTTTCTACCCATTTCTTATTTTATCACAATCTCTGTGTAGAGAGATTCCCAAAGTAGTGTGGCAGGCTGGCATTTACATGTAACTCTTGTGGCAGAATCCTTGGCTTATAGTGTAAGAACAATTTGTGCACTGCTCACTTTAGTACTTTTAATATTTTATTTGCTCACTAAGCTACTGATGGAGGGTTAGGGGTACAGGATGCCCACAAAAGAAAACAAGATGGCTTCTACTTGCTTCTACAAGCAGTTAATGAGGTTTTGCCCTTGTAAGAGTAGCCAAGTAGATTGTAATCCAAACAAGAGAAAAGATGTAAGAAACATTTCCAATCAAACAGTATATATCAGGGATCTGCAATTAGCGGACCTCCAGCTGTTGCAAAACTACAAGTCCCATCATGCTTTGCCTCTGGGTGTCATGTTTGTGGCTGTCAGAGTTTTGCTATGCCTCATGGGACTTATAGTTCTGCAACAGCTGGAGGTCTGCTAATTGCATATCCCTGGTTTATATTATTGTTCGATTTAGGAGGCTTTCCTAATGGTAAGTGACATTAGTAGAAACAGATGTAGCGACCACACCTCTCTCACCCCTTCTCATTCTCGGCTTGTTGGTCTTGTCTAGGGGGTTAGTACTGGGAGGAGGGATGCAATACACCATGGCCCATGTCCTCCAGAGAGACTGGAGGTGAAAGCCAGAACTATCGGGTTTTGTGTGTGTGTCCCAGAGTCAAATCCTTTCTCTGAAATGACTCCCCTTGCTCCCAGTAACCAGAGTTCCACACACTGAAAAGGTCCAGCTCGTATTTATTCTCTTCCAGCAATAAATAGTCATACAGCACAGACAGGTTGAGACCCAGAGAACACTTCTGTATTTGTGGGGAGTAGGTCAAGGCACAATCCTTTAAGTAGAGCTAACCACTGTGGTGTCACCAATGGTTATGATGTATAGTCACTGCCACCGACTATATAGAACAAGAGCATAAATTACCTTCGCTATCACAGCCCCTGTCAGAGGGAAGACATCCATCCAAGAGTTACCGGAGGCCTCTCCGTCACCAGCAAATGCTGCGCCGGACTTTCCGGAGACGTTCCGCTCACCAGCCTCCTCCTCTCACCCAAGACGTTAGGGCCTCCTCGAATTCCTCCACCCTCGCGGAACCCAGTCGAAGGTACTGAGTTCCAGGCTTCCGCCATAGTACCTCATCCCAGGCTAAAGGTGCCTGGGATGGACTCCATCTCCTGCTCCGGCCAGGTCAAGGGCACCTGGGCCCGGAACTCCGGAATGCCAGCAGCCAGGCTGAAGGTGCCTGGGCGCGGCTGTGTCATCCGACTCTGAACCCCAAGGTCAGGGCGTCCGCCCCCTTTATCTCCTCTCCCTTAGCATCATAGCAGGTTCCCTGCCCCGCTGTACCAGCGCCAGGAAAGGACAAAAAGGGATGCAGTCTTGCGGTGAGTGTTCAGCTCCGGCCCAGGGCGACAGCGCCACCTGCAGGCCGCAGGGAACCACACACCACCAGAGTCCTCCAAGAACCATAAAAGGGTCTCAGATTCCCTAACAATCAGTGCATCTGGGTTACACTACCACCCAGATGCCTCCCCTAAATTCAAATACCCGCTACACAGACTAAGGGAATGGAATGTTTTAATTTGCAGAGGCTTTCAATTTGTATTGAATCATTCACGTGACTGTTAGAGGAGACCACCCAAAGTATGAATACGGACAATTCTAACTATAGGAGAAAACATAGATTTACAGAAAGTAAGGTTTCTTTTGTTACTTCATACTCTATTAAATATGGTAAAATAATACACAGAGCATACTATACTCCGCAGAGAATGGCAAAAATATATCCACATCTCGATCCCAATTGCCCTAGATGTAGAAATGAGGTTGGAACATTTTGGCATATGGTCTGGTCCTGCCCCAAGCTCCGGACATATTGGGAGGGGATAGCAGAAGTGTTGAGCGACCTGAGCGGGACTAGGGTACCAACAGAACCCTTGGTGCTTCTGTTGAGCTACTTGGAGGAAGTTTAGGGGGACTGATACACTAAATTGTGCATTACCTTCTCACTGTTCTACGCCAGAAGGGAGATAATGTTACGCTGGAAATCGGCCATTCCACCCACCCCTGAATCCTGGAAAAAAGCGGTTAACTCTGTATTACCCTTGCACCAACTCACATATGAGAGCAGGCAATGTACGGGTAAATTTGATAAAGTGTGGTCAGCATGGATAGACACCTGTGGGGAAGGGAATGCGGTTGGGTGATCCGAGGTGTACGGTTGAGGTATTTTCCTCTGGGCATTGGGGTCCCTCCCACTCACACTATAAGCCTACAGTGTACCACAGGGCGTCACCGGCATTTGATGGCCATTCCCAGCTGTGACACGCAGTCGACACCCAGTGAGGTCGGAGGGTAAGATACTGAATATGGGTCCAGATAGCCGCCCTTCTTGAGTGAGCCAGACTCGGAATGCTCCCCTGCAGGATTGACTGTTATATGCACTGTCGTTTTTATTCTTTTACTGTGGTTTAACTCGGTTGATGATATCTATGTTGAATGGGATGTATGCCTATAGCTGACTATGCTGTACTGCTGAATTGTTTAATAAAAAACTTTTCTGTTAAAAAAATAATAATTTGCCTATCCTCTTTTCAGATAGTAGCCTATAGGAAGTCCTCAGGGCAGGTTGCTATTTTTCTAGCAGAAGGGCCCATACTTTAGGATCACTATTGTCACCTAGCCTATTTATGTCACATAATAGATCTACAAGGTCTTGAGTTTCCTCGTTTGGTTCATTTAAATGTGATATGAATACCTGCCAAAATTGCAGGGTTCATGTCAAGACAAAGGAAATCAAATCCTTAAACATTTCCAATCAGTTTATTAACTGTAAAATGACCAATGCGAAATCTGGCATACAATGCACGGTTTGTCTGCTGCAATGAGTGGGCTGTACCACCCATCTGCTGAGGACACTTATAGGCAAAGAATACTTTAACATTTCAAAACAAACAGTTTTCATCAGCGTCTAAACATTCTAGAGAATTACCCAAAGGGGATTTTCAATTTCATGGCATTGAAAAAATTACTAGACCTAGAGGGGAAAATGTACATAGATGTCTCCTGGAATGAGACGTCTGGTGGATTCTAAAATTGGCCACTAGAATACCACAGGAGCTGAATGAAAGATGGGGCATTAGTCTATTTATAAAATAATTATTGTCATTATAATTACCGTATTTATCGGCGTATAACACGCACAGGCGTATAACACGCACCCTAACTTTAAGAGGGAAGTTTCAGGAAAAAAACTTTCCACAGCCGCCTCCGTATAACACGCAGGCACAGTTTACCCTCTATTTTCAGGGTAAAAAAGTGAGTGTTATACGCCAATAAATACAGTATTTTCTAAGATCTTATGTCATGATTTGTTTCCATGTGGTGTTGTATTAAATGTTATTTTTACTATTGTGTTTTCCCTTTTTATTTGCTTTGCATTGGTTTTCCATCTTTTTTCTTCAGAGATAATTGGTTTTAATTGTTCACCTGTGTGTAATTCCACATTGTGGAGGCAGAGTTGTTATATAGTGGTGGCAGTATGTTGCATAGCTAGGTATGATTAAGGCCTCCATTGGCTGAAATGCGTCAGTAGAGCTGTACCTCATGGAATTGTAACCCTTTGTGGAATAACGTTTTTTTTTTTTTTTTACTTGGTCCCTGGGTTGAGCATGGGGAGTTGGCTTCTTTCCTAAGTAAATTGCAATGTCTCTATGAAAGCAGTATCCGTTTGTTCTTAAAGGTCAAAGTTCTTCCTCTTTCTCCTTTTGTACATTCTAGGCCCTTGATCCTATACAAGCAGTCACAGGAACCATTATTAGTGATCAGTGAGATAGTCTTGCAATATCCAGCTTCTGCTCAGCTGTACCCTGAATACAATTCAGTACAGAAAACGTCTCCAAAAATGTTCCATACAGGTAGCCCTCTTCCTGCTCTGCTCCCTCTGGAAATACACTCTAGCAGGGCAACTGAAATTCCCTGAGCACTAAGCACAAACCCATGAGCTGGAGAAAGGCCCATGAAAGAAAGGTCTATACCCTTCTCTGGACCAAAACTTTCAGTTATTGTTTTGGGCAGATAAAAATGCATGCATTCTTTCCTCTCGTACTAGCTACTGGAGACATATCAACAGAAGCAGGCAGAAATAATCAATGTCCTGAGCTCTACTTAGCACAGAAAATGTAAACAAAGCTCAGTCTGGTTATAGCCTAGATGCAAAAACAACACTAAAATTTACTAGGGACACTCCAGATTAAGACTCTTAAAGCTCTCTCTATACAGCTCCCTTTTCTTTCCTCCTCCATGAATAGCTACTGAAATTCACTGTTATCACCATCTTGAATTTGGTGCTATTTTAAAAGCTGATAACATCTGTGAAAGATACTGACCCTCTTGGTGCCCTGTGAAAGTTGTGACAACTGTGCTATTAAATAAATGAATAAGAATAATGCCCTTAGTGATTATCCTCTACTTCAACTAAAGTGATGTGTATGATACCTATTTGAGGGTGTATCACTTCATATTAGATGCAAAATCCATAAACCAAATAGTGAAATCAATATTACAAAAAATCAATATTACAAAAGAGACATCCGTGCCGTATGAGTTCCTGTATCTTGATTCATACAGTTCACACCTTAAAGTGTTGTGTATATTCAATATATCCTGTGCCAAAAACTGGTAACACTCTATTCCAGTTATAGTCCCTGGTCACTGCCCCAGGTGGGAGCTGCTAGACGTCCAGTTAATTCCCTTGTAGGTTAGCCCATTAACTAAAACAAAGAAATTAATTCACAATGGTCATGTAATGGTTAGCCACTTTGATGGTGAGGGTTAGTTCCCTTATAGTTCCTCAATTCAAATGGTTAATCAACAAAAGAAACACTGACAAATAAATGAATATGTGGCATAGCCAGGAGGAGTTCATGCGGCTACAGCAAATTCATGCGTTGACATAAAAAAGTTCAAGTATCCTTCATGTATTTTTTTCAGTGACTTTGGTGATTATATATTGCCAATAGGAATCCTCCAGCTTGCAGGTAAAGAGGTGACTTTTGGTGCTCCCCCCTCATATGGGTCCCCACTCACCAGATTGACGTACCCCTACAGGGGTCACAGGATCATCGGGTATCCCCAGCAATTTATCCTCCGTTCCTTATGTTGTTCCACTTCTGCTCACTCCTCCTCCACCAATCAGATCCTCAGAAATGAACCACAGAACAGAGCTTCCATAGCGTAAAATCGCTTATTTATTTAATAAAAATAGTAAAAATTCCAAACTTAAATAAAAATAAAATTTAAAAATAAGGCCTGCAGACCTTCCTAGATTCACTCCCTTCTGGTTGTAATTACCGCCAGGTGCCAAATGAAATCTAACCGCAAACCGTATACCAATGTCAGACAAGTCCCATGGAAGTCACGCCAGCCTGTAATTACAGCCTCAGCTTCCGCGTGCGTTCCACCGCTCGAGCCTCGCTAACCGGACGTGACGTGGACGTGTCTGGATGGCCACCGGACGCGTTTCGACGTATGGTCGTTATCAAAGGTGATATCATCCCTTCGTGTCCAACGTCTATAAGCAAGCATTGGCACTTTAGCTCCGCCCCTTCAGGGCATACCTTCCTTTTCCAATTTACTATATGTGGAGTGTGTGATCGCTCACATCTATCCTATTTGGCTCCATCTAGTGGTGGTTACGTAGTTGGTTGTTACTATGCCAGTGATTGCTTATATTAATTATTTCCTAAAGACTTTTTATTACATCTGTTTATCCTCTAAGGGAAATATATAAATAAATTCAATAAATTATAACCTTAATACATTCATATAGTTCTGCATTTTGATGATTATATGCCTTATTAACTTCTTATATACTTAAGCAAACATTGGGGAGTTTAATCCCTGATACATTGTCCCCACTTTCCCTCTATGGGTATTTGTACCATTAATGACCTAGTGGGATTTTGCATTATATTTTACAATATTCTAAATTCAGGTGTAAGGCCCCCCTACTGTTATCATATATTGTTGTTATTGTATGTATATTTGTTATGATTATCCTATATATATTAGACATGTGCATTCGTTTTCGTCCGAATGCATTTTCGTCCGAATTTCAGCTATTTTCGTTATCGTTTTAACAAACGAAAACGAAAGCACAGAATCCGAAAACCGAAAGATCTGACATAAACAAATGCTTTATTTTCGTTTTCGTTGCTACAACAGTTCGATATAGATAGGAGATTCGACGTGATGCTGACAATAACAATCTGTGTCTATCGAACCTGTGGTCGAATGTGCCTAACCTTAACTCTATTAGTCCAAGATTATTCTACATAGGAGAGAAAAGATTCGACATTATAGAGAGAAAAGATTCGACATAGGAGAGAAAGATTCGACATAGGAGAGAAAAGATTCGACATAGGAGAGAAAAGATTCGACATAGGAGAGAAAAGATTCGACATAGGGGAGAAAAGATTTGACATAGGAGAGAAAAGATTCGACATAGGAGAGAAAAGATTTGTTATTATAGAGAGAAAAGATTCGACATAGAGAGAAAAGATCACTGCTGGAATTGGGTGGGGGAAGTAAAATAAAAATAAAGTTGATGATGAATGTTATTGGCTGATTGTAACCAAAGAGGAGGAGCAGTAAAATAGCTAGAATGACGAAGATTCGACAAAGCATCGAAAGTTGGAAGATTCGACGGTGCAGCAAAACTGTACGACGCTGCAATCGTACATTTCCGGTCAAATGCATCCGCCCATAGGCTATAGAAGAATTCTAATGTTGGTTGACTAGTAATAGTAATGAATAAATATAATTATTACTAGTCATACAACATTAGAATTCTTCTATAGCTTGTGGGCGGAACATTCGACCGGAAATGTATGATTGCAGCGTCGTACAGTTTCACTGCTCCGTCGAATCTTCTTTGAACATTCGACAGACACCATAAGCCTTCAATGACAGATTCGACCTTAATTAATTCAGATTTTCGGACGAATGCAATTTCTAACGAAAAACGAAATAAATAAAAATGAATTTCGGGAGTAACTAAATAAATTTATTTTTCGGACGAAAACGAAATTCCGAAACGAAATATTTCAGTGTGCACATGTCTAATATATATGCTTATCCCCAAACATTTTGTGTTTCGCTGTAATACTTTATACAAGTGTATAAAGTATTACAGCGAAACACAAAATGTAGTAATGTATTTCAAACAGATGGACAGAATATAGGCTTATACACAATAGGTATGACAATTTAGCATAAGAATCTATGGGGATAAGCATATATATAGGATAATCATAACAAATATACATACAATAACAACAATATATGATAACAGTAGGGGGGTCTCACACCTGAATTTAGAATATTGTAAAATATAATGCAAAATCCCACTAGGTCATTAATGGTACAAATACCCATAGAGGGAAAGTGGGGACAATGTATCAGGGATTAAACTCCCCAATGTTTGCTTAAGTATATAAGAAGTTTATAAGGCATATAATCATCAAAATGCAGAACTATATGAATGTATTAAGGTTATAATTTATTGAATTTAATTATATTCCCCTTAGAGGATAAACAGATGTAATAAAAAGTCTTTAGGAAATAATTAATATAAGCAATCACTGGCATAGTAAGTAACAACCAACTACGTAACCACCACTAGATGGAGCCAAATAGGATAGATGTGAGCGATCACACACTCCACATATAGTAAATTGGAAAAGGAAGGTACGCCCTGAAGGGGCGGAGCTAAAGTGCCAGTGCTTGCTTATAGACGTTGGACACAAAGGGATGATATCACCTTTTATAAAGACCATACGTCGAAACGCGTCAGTTGACCATCCAGACACGTCCACGTCACGTCCGGTTAGCGAGGCTCGAGCGGTGAAATGCACGCCGAAGCTGAGGCTGACATTACAGGCTGGCGTGACTTCCATGGGACTTGTCTGACATTGGTATACGGTTTGCGGTTAGATTTCATTTGGCACCTGGCGGTAATTGCAACCAGAAGGGAGTGAATCTAGGAAGGTCTGCAGGCCTTATTTTAAAATTTTATTTTTATTTAAGTTTGGAATTTTTACTGTTTTTATTAAATAAATAAGTGATTTTACGCTATGGAAGCCCTGTTCTGTGGTTCATTTCTGAGGATCTGATTGGTGGAGGAGAAGTGAGCAGAAGTGGAACAACATAAGGAGCGGAGGATAAATTGCTGGGGATACCCGATGAGCCTGTGACCCCTGTAGGGGTACGTCAATCTGGTGAGTGGGGACCCATATGAGGGGGGAGCACCAAAAGTCACCTCTTTACCTGCAAGCTGGAGGATTCCTATTGGCAATATATATAATCACCAAAGTCACTGAAAAAAACGCATGAAGGATACTTGAACTTTTTTATGTCAACGCATGAATTTGCTGTAGCCGCATGAACTCATCCTGGCTATGCCACATATTAATTTATTTGTCAGTGTTTCTTTTGTTGATTAACCATTTGAATTGAGGAACTATAAGGGAACTAACCCTCACCATCAAAGTGGCTAACCATTACATGTCCATTGTGAATTAATTTAATTGGTTTAGTTAATGGGCTAACCTACAAGGGAATTAACTGGACGTCTAGCAGCTCCCACCTGGGGCAGTGACCAGGGACTATAACTGGAATTGAGTGTTACCAGTTTTTGGCACAGGATATATTGAATATACACAACACTTTAAGGTGTGAACTGTATGAATCAAGATACAGGAACTCATACGGCACGGATGTCATTTTTGTAATATTCATTTTTTGTAATATTGATTTCACTATTTGGTTTATGGATTTTGCATCTAATATGAAGTGATACACACTCAAATAGGTATCATACACATCACTTTAGTTGAAGTAGAGGATAATCACTAAGGGTATTATTCTTATTCATTTATTTAATAGCACAGTTGTCACAACTTTCACAGGGCACCAAGAGGGTCAGTATCTTTCACATATATATAAGTTGAGGATCACATACACAGCCAATATATAGAAATTGGGTTTATTAGCACATAATATACACAGTCCTACACCTTATCCCATAGGGGCCTATCAGTTGGACCTGCAGAGGGAATAGGGGAAAAGGGGATAGGAGTTTCAAGGCCCCCCTTTTCCTCATGGGATAACGGCGGCATGGAGGTTTCAAGTGTCCCCGCAGGTCAGGGCGGGCTCGCGCTTTAAGGGAGCCTTGTAACTGCCTGTGAGGGGAGCCTTGAAAAGGTAATGGAATGTTCCAGAACCTCTCGAGGACCCCCTATATAAGGGGGGTCCGGACTGGGTCCGTGGCCAGTCGCCAGCGGACGGTATAGCTGTAGGAGCTCAGGCAAAAGAGCTTCCCTTTGAGCCCACAGCTTCCTACCTCCTAAAGCGGCATGAAGACGTTGCTTCGGCAGCTCCTCGAGCGGGCGGAGGCAGAAGGTGGAGAAGGCTGGCTCCGAAGATGCCTCTCCTTACCTCCGATGGAAGAAGCTCCGGAAGTCGGCGACGAGGATCCCCGTACGGATGGGCCGGCGGCCGAGGAAGACGAGGTGGATGCCGGCGGCATAGCTGTGATGCCTCGGGAAGAAGAGGTCGTGACGTCGGAGTCTTTGGTTCCAGGTCGGATCGCCGGAACGTCGCGGGGAGGAGCCATTGAGGTCGCGGGGCGGATCCAGAGGAAAAGGGGCCAGAAGAGGCCATACAGTCCTCCGGCTCCCTTGGAACGAAGTAGGGGGAGTGAAGAAGTGGCAGCATCCTCTCGCAAGAGGAGAACGGGCGACGTCATCTCTCAAAGGGCGGAGCTTCCTTCAACCAAGACACGCCCGGCGGCACGGATTGACGCCCGGCGGCACGGATTGGTCGCCCTTCGTCACGTCCGCCTGTGACATCAGGGCGGCGTTTTGAACCTTCTAGTAGAGCTGCGATTCCTATCCCAGGCTCGGTCACAGCTGGGATGTCTTCAGAGGCAGTTAAAAAAACTGCTGTAGTGGATCAAGGTATAGCTACTGAGCGAGCTGCTGGTAGTATTGGTGAGTGTGAACAAAAAAATGTATTAGCTTCTTTATCCTCTACACTCATGCAGATAGCTTCTAGTTTGTCTACTATTATACCTCAGAATTCAGTTTTAGAGGATTCTAATCTGGCGGCTTCTGTATGGGCAGCTAATATAGGTAAGGTGGCAGAACAGGTTGACTCTCATTTGGGGTTACATCCTTCTTCTCAGGTGCCCCCTCAAGGTAATTCTATATCAAATAAAGTACCGGAAAGTTTTGGAAAAGAAGCCATGCCATGCACATTATCCCCTTTGGGTTTTCATCTATCAAGCAATATGAAAGATAGAATATGGCGAGGTGATTTTATAGATATCTTAACCTTACTTCCTTCACAGAAAGAATATTATTCACGCACAGATAAGGATAAGATTGAAGATGATAAAAAGAAAACAATAGCTAGGACTTTTAATAATTGGCTCCAAGCATTTTCTATTTATGCTAGCGTTACATGTGAAAGATTTCCGGAACGGGGTCCGGGGCTTTTTCAGCATGTTGATGTTATATTAGAGGCTTATAGGTCTTTTGGGGGTTTATCGTGGTTTTTCTATGATGAATCTTTTAGACAAAAGATGGCAGTACACCCCTCAATTCAATGGGGGAATAAAGACGTAGGTCTTTGGTTAAATCTATTTGTACCTCAGAGACCGGTGGCGCCTCGTTTAAACAACACATTACCTTCTGCTTCTACGGGCTCTTATAAAAAAGGCATTTGTTTCTCATTTAATGACTCACAATGCAAATGGCCTAATTCTTGTAGATTCCGTCATGAGTGTGCGTTTTGTTCAGGTCCTCATCCAGTCACTAAGTGTTTTAAGAAATCTTCCGTGACGCCACAACAACCAGTTAGAGATTCCTTTCTTAAAGGCTTCCACTCCAGTGATTCTGGAAAACATGGAACAGTGGCTACATCTGTACCCAGACCGGGTGACGGCTCAATTACTCATTGACGGTTTCAAGTTAGGTTTTAAATTACCCTCATTTACTGGTTTTGGTTGTACTTTCGAAAAAAAATTGAAGTCAGCGGATGAATTGGCTTCAATTGTTCGGGAAAAAATAGATAAGGAACTTAAGGAAGGTAGAATTTCTGGCCCTTTTGACGTCCCTCCTTTTGAGAACTTCCGTTTGTCCCCTTTGGGGATTGTTCCGAAGAAAGAGTTTGGAAGTTATAGGTTGATTCATCATTTGTCTTACCCTTATGATCATTCCCTTAATGATCAGATTGGGGAAGATTTGTGTTCAGTCTCCTATACGTCTTTTGAAGACGCTATTGGTAAATTACGAAAGCTTGGTCATGCAGCGTTGGTAGCAAAGGCTGATATAAAATCAGCGTTTAGGCTCCTTCCCATTCATCTGGATAGTTTTAATTCATTAGGATTTCAGTTCGAAGGTAAGTATTTTTTCGACAGATGTTTGCCAATGGGTTGCTCTCTCTCTTGCTTTTATTTTGAGAGCTTCTCATCGTTTCTTGAATGGGTAGTGACTAGAATAGCAGGCACGAATAATATTTTTCATTATTTGGATGATTTTTTGTTTTTGGGTCCAGCTGGGTCAGATCAGTGTTCCTCATTGTTAAATTCCTTTTTTACAATACGTAGTCATTTTGGCATCCCTCTAGCGCATGAGAAGACGGTTTTTCCTACCAGATGCCTGGAATTTTTAGGTATCACTATTGATACTAAGGCTATGGAATTTCGGCTTCCCCCAGAAAAGATTGAAAAAATATGTCTGTTAATTTCTAAGGTTCTTCAGGCTAAAAAAGTTTACTTAAAAACTATGCAGAATCTATTGGGCCTCCTTGCATTTGCTAGTAGAGTACTTCCTATGGGGCGTATTTTTTCAAGAAGGCTTCATTTGGCCATTTCAGGTGTTAAAAATCCTTACTCCCATATTAGGGTGTCACTTGACATTAAAGCGGACTTATTAGTCTGGCAAATTTTTTTATTAGAATTTAATGGGAGATCTGTGGGGCAGGAAGATTTTATTTTAGATCAAGATTTTCAGTTATTTACAGATTCTGCAGGATCTTTGGGTTTCGCTGCCATTTGGCGGACCCATTGGTGTGCAGAACCATGGCCATTGGATTGGAAGTTGAAAGGTTTTCTAAAAAACATTGTTTTGTTGGAATTATTTCCAATTATTGTGGCCATTGAAATCTGGGGAGAACGGTTCAGGAATAAGAGGCTGTTATGTAGTACAGATAATAAGGGTGTTTTATATGCCATTAACTGCCTCTCGTCAAAATCTAAACCAGTTATAACCTTGTTGAGATATTTAGTCTATAAATGCTTGACTTTGAACCTATGGGTTAAAGCCAAATATGTTCCGGGTAAAATAAATGTGGTAGCTGCTCTTTCAAGATTTCAAATGAATCGTTTTTTCCAGCTGTTTCCAGAAGCGGACAGGAGTGGATCTGCATGCCCCCAGCAGCTTTGGAACATGCTTTAGTATCGGACAACATAATCAATTCCTTGGCACCCTCAACATGGTGTGGGTACAAAAATGCTTGGTGGCTATGGCTGTCTTTTCTTAATTCTTTACAACACAACTTGTGGGATGTTTCTGAGCAGTTAGTGTTATCATTTTTAAACAGTTTGATGGCAAAGAATTACTCTTGGTCTCACATAAATAAAACCCTATCGGGTGTATCCTTTTTTCTTAAAATTAATTCTTTACCATCTTGTTTCAAATTCTTCTCTGTTCGCCAAGCATTGAAGGGATATAGAAAATCTAATTATTCTATGGATAAAAGAAGTCCCATCACTCCAAAAATTTTGTTAGATTTGTGTAATGTTGAAGATAAGGTTTGTTTTTCTCATTATGAGGCGAGCCTTTTCAGAGCCGCATTTTCGATCTGTTTCTTCGCTGCTCTTAGGGTATCTGAATTAGTACCTAGAAATGCTGGTAGTAAGACAGGCATTAAAATTCAAGATATAATTATTACCCACACATATATTCAGCTTTTTATTGGTACATCCAAAACTGATCAGCTGGGTAAGGGTTCTTGGATCACGCTGGCTGCGTGCTCCAATGAACTCATCTGTCCAGTCTTATTGTTAAAATATTATTTGAATGGTAGACCGGCTGAGGGAGAATTCTTGTTTCTGCATCAAAATGGTTTTCCATTAACTGTTTTTCAATTCCAGGCTGTTCTTCGTAAGTCTTTGTGTCGTCTTGATTTAGGTGATGCACATATATCATCTCATTTGTTTCGTATTGGAGCTGCCACAGAAGCAGCTAGGATGGGTTTGGATTCTAATAGTATTAAGCTATTGGGTAGGTGGAAATCAGATGCTTTCAAGTTGTATGTGAGACCTGACACTATTTTTTGAATCATTTTAGGTGGGCAGCGTATAATATGGATAATTGGACACTCTTTTATCTTTTGGGCACACAGAAGAGCATCATCTAGAAGTTATACAGAATTTCTGGATCTGGATCCTAACCTGTTCTCTATATGTTGGCATGGTAAAAGAGGCATGGTTTGGGAGGAACTCTTGTCTGAGTTGGGTGCGATGGCATACAGTCATCCCCTCCCAGATATTTTGATCATTCATCTGGGAGGGAAGGATATAGGTAAACAAAACACTTTAAATTTGATTTTTCAGATTAAACATTATATTCGTTTTATTAAGGCATTGTATCCCAGCTCGATTTTAGTTTTCTCTGAAATCATTCCCAGACTGAAATGGTTGGGATCTGCAGTTTTTCGCCCTTTTGAGAAAATAAGAAAACGTATTAACAGAGTTATGGAAAAATTTATGGCCCTTGGTTATGGTTTATCCTTTCGTCATTTGGAATTAGAGGGGAGTGTTCCAGGCCTTTATCGGTTGGATGGTGTCCATCTGTCCGATATCAGTTTAGATATTCTGAATAATGATCTCCAGACATGTATTGAGCGGGCCGCGGTGTGGGTGTAGCCAGAAAGGGCTTTTAGCCCTGTCTGTCTCTTTGGGGACAGTTTAATAAATACTGAGGTGGTTTTGTAATACAGCTTGAGCTGTAATAGCTGAGCTGAGTAAGTGGTCATTATTTATATTGAGTTGGTTCAAAATTTCTATGATGAATTTTAATGAGTTATCGTATAATTGTTATTAAAACCAATAATAAAGGCCGTGGCCATATATTTATTCCAAAAAAAAAAAAAAGTTTGGAGTGATTTATTTATTATAAGGAACATGTCTGGTGATCATTTTAAGTATTTGCGGCCTGTTGTCCCATAGGGGAAAAGGGGATAGGAGTTTCAAGGCCCCCCTTTTCCTCATGGGATAACGGCGGCATGGAGGTTTCAAGTGTCCCCGCAGGTCAGGGCGGGCTCGCGCTTTAAGGGAGCCTTGTAACTGCCTGTGAGGGGAGCCTTGAAAAGGTAATGGAATGTTCCAGAACCTCTCGAGGACCCCCTATATAAGGGGGGTCCGGACTGGGTCCGTGGCCAGTCGCCAGCGGACGGTATAGCTGTAGGAGCTCCCCAACCCCCCCTCCCTGTCGCGGCCTTTATATATGTGGTGGGTCACCTTTCGTAAGAAAGGGGGACAGTTTAATAAATACTGAGGTGGTTTTGTAATACAGCTTGAGCTGTAATAGCTGAGCCGAGTAAGTGGTCGTTATTTATATTGAGTTGGTTCAAAATTTCTATGATGAATTTTAATGAGTTATCGTATAATTGTTATTAAAACCAATAATAAAGGCCGTGGCCATATATTTATTCCAAAAAAAAAAAGTTTGGAGTGATTTATTTATTATAAGGAACATGTCTGGTGATCATTTTAAGTATTTGCGGCCTGTTGTCCCATACAAAATCCAACATTAAAACAAGTCCCCAGAATACAAGGTAGCGCCAATTACCCCATACCATTTATCACAATCATTTAGTAGTTTGTCCTGTGACAGATTACACACAAGGGGGGGCAGCAGCCTAAATAAAGTCCAAATTGCGCAGAATATCACCACAAATATATGATAACATCTGTGGTAACCTTTGTGATTTGACTTTTACATAGATTTTTTCATTAGGATTAGGGATGAGCCGAACACCCCCGGGTTCGGTTTGCACCAGAACCCGCGAACGGACCGAAAGTTCGCACGAACGTTAGAACCCTATTAAATACAATGGATGCGAACGTTTGAAATCTAAAGTGCTAATTATAATGACTATTATGCATGTTATTGTCCTAAAAAGGGTTTGGGAACCCGGGTTCTTCACCAGGGGACATGTATCAATGCAAAAAGAAGTTTTAAAAACGGCCGTTTTTCGGGAGCAGTCATTTTAATGATGCATAAAGTGAAAGTCAAATATTCCTTTAAATATCGTACCTGGGGGGTGTCTAAAGTATGCCTGTGAAGTGCCACGTGTTTCCCGTGTTTAGAACTGTCCCTGCACAAAATTACATTTCTAAAGGAAAAAAAGCCATTTAAAACTGCTTGGAGCTTTAATGTAATGTCTGGTCCCGGTAATATGGATGAAAATCTTTAAGAAAAATGGCATAGCTACCCCATCACCTCCCCCCCTACCCCAGCCCATTACCCCCTTTGGGTCTTGTATGGATATTAAGGGGAACCCCGCACACAAAATAAAAAAGGCCCTATATACTCTGAACAGCCGTATACAGGCGGTGTATACAAGACAGGGACTGTAGGTTTGTTCTTATGTAGAATCTGTTTGTAATTTTGAACAGGTACATTGTTTAAGTGTAGCTCCAGCCAAAATATCTATTTTTAAGCTTTTTGGAAAACATAGGGAAGGGTTATCACCCCTGTAACATTTGTTTTGCTGTCTGTGCAGTGTGCACCTGTTCAGAACAGTTCACCTCACTTTCCGTCCTAATGACAAATGTTTTTTGAAAATTTGGTGTTTTTATTGAAACAAGAATTGGTGATAAAGCATCAGTGGAGAGGAGACACTTTTTTTCCCATATTAACTCTTACAGGAGAGAATTTGCCTTCCTAGGGGTAGATTTCCTCTCACTTCCTGTTGTCTCCTTCTGTTTGCAAGTAGGAGTCGTTTGTAAGTTGGATGTTTGAAAGTAGGGGCCTGCCCTATATACTCTGCTGAAATTTGCCCCTTACATGTTGGTGTTGCCACAACACTGTAAGCCCTCACAGTTACTCTTGGTGGGCGCATGAATGGGCCCTGCTGTGAATTATTAGATCAAGAATTGTAATTGCATGCCCCTGTTGAACAGGGGCTGAAAAATTGGGCCTTTGGTGGTGGTGGTGTTGACACAACACTGTAAGCCCTCACAGTTACTCTTGGTGGGCGCATGAATGGGCCCTGCTGTGAATTATTAGATCAAGAATTGTAATTGCATGCCCCTGTTGAACAGGGGCAGAAAAATTGGGCCTTAGGCACTGGTGCCACAACACTGCAACCCCTCACAGATACTGTACTTGGAGCACAGCAATGAGCCCTGTTGCAAAGTATTGCATCAAAAATTGTAATTATATGCCCCTGTTAAACAGGGGCTGAAAAATTGGGCCTTAGGCACTGGTGCTGGTGCCACGACACTGCAACCTCTCCCAGATACTCTAGTTGGAGTGCAGGAATGAGCCCTGCTGCAAAGCATTGCATAAAAAAATTGTAATGACATGCCCCTGTTAAACAGGGGCTGAAAAATTGGGCCTTAGCCACTGGTGGCGGCACCCAGAAACAAAAATGTTCTTCCAAGCTATCATCATCAATCGGATCATTGAGGAGGAGGAGGATAGTCAGTCAACATAACAGGACAGTCTCTCAGCATCAGCATCAGTCTTGAAGGGATGTGACATTTGAAAATAAATTAGTCTGTTATATCAGCTTCAGGTGTTTGGTAGCTGGTGGTGATCCAAGACTGGTTCATCTTTATGAAGGTCAGTCGATCAACCGAGTCGGTGGACAGGCGCACCCTGTGATCCGTGACAAATCCTCCAGCAGCACTGAATGTGCGTTCTGAAAGAACGCTGGATGCAGGACAGGCCAGTAGCTCAATTGCATACTGTGCAAGCTCAGGCCAGTGATCCATCCTCAAGACCCAGTAAGCCAGAGGATTTTCGGTGGGGAAGGTGTCCAAGTCTGACCTTGCCCCTAGGTATTCCTGCACCATGTATATCAGACGCTGGCGATGGTTGCTGGAACCGATCATACCTTGGGGCTGCGGACTAAAGAATTGTCTGAACGCATCGGTCAGACGGCCACCTTCCCCACCGCTCCTTCTTTGACTGACCGAAGCCTCAGCAAATCGTTGTCCAGGACCAGGAGTTTGTAACCTCCCAGTCTCTGGGAACGCGTTGCACAGACCTTTCTGCAAGGCCTCCCGGAGTTGTCTCATCCTCTGCTCCCTCTGCGACGGTAAGATAAGGTCCGCAACCTTACTCTTGTACCGTGGATCAAGGAGAGTGGCCAGAATACGAGGATCCTTCCGCAGACTTTGCAGGATCAGGGAGGCCATGCAGCGTAGGTTAGCTGAGGTATTCGGTCCTCTGGGTCACTAAGGACGACATGATCCGCAGCCACCTCCTCCCAGCCACGTACAAGTCCACGGGTTTCTTGGGACTGTAAATCATCCCTAAAAGACTGCTGCTGATGATGCTGAGTGCCAGGCTCCACCTCCATGCTGACACAATCCTCCTCCTCCTCCTCCTCTTCCTGTGCGATGGGTGGGACAAAAGGAACACTGACTGGGTAAAGGGGGCCTTGAGAGGCAAGGAAGTCCTCCTCTTCCTGCCTCTGTTCTGCCTCAAGTGCCCTGTCCATTATTCCACACAGCGTATGTTCCAACAGGTGGACAAAGGTACAGTGTCACTGATGCATGCACTGTCACTGCTCACCATCCTCGTGGCCTCCTCAAATGGTGCCAGGACAGTGCATGCATCCCTGATCATGCCCCACTGGCGTGGGGAAAAAACCCCGAGCTCCCCTGACCCTGTCCTGGTGCCGTAGTCGCACAGGTACTCATTGATGGCCCTCTGCTGCGTGTGCAGCCGCTGCAACATGGCCAATGTTGAGTTCCACCTGGTGGGCATGTCACATATAAGGCGGTTCTTGGGCAGGTTCAACTCCTTTTGCAGCTCAGCCAGGCAAGCACTGGCATTATAAGATCTGCGGAAATGCACACAGACTTTCCTGGCCTGCCTGGGGACATCCTGTAAGCCTGGGTACCTGTCCAAGAACCGCTGCACCACCAGGTTTAGGACATGAGCCACACAGGGCACATGGGTCAGTTGTCCCTGTCGGAGGGCGGAGAGGAGGTTGGTGCCATTGTCGCAAACCACCATTCCTAGCTTAAGCTGGCGTGGCGTCAACCACCTCTTGGCCTGCCCCTGCAGAGCAGACAGAACCTCTGCCCCAGTGTGGCTCCTGTCCCCCAAACACACCAGCGCAAGCACGGCATGGCATCTTTTTGCCTGCGTACTTGCGTAGCCCCTTGAACACCTACGGAGCACTAGCAATTTAGCCAAGCTAGCATTCAACCGCTGGGCATGTGGATGGCTGGGAGTGAACTTCTTTCGACGGTCCAGCAGTTGGGGCAGGGAAATTTACCTGCTAGAATCAGACGTCGGTGTACTGCTAGCAGAGTGCCCGCAAGTACTTGGCTGTGACACACCTAATTCTACACCTTCATTCCTCTCAGTGCAGGTTTCAGAGAGGACTGAAGGTATAGTGGGGTTGGAGATCCCAGCTGATGCGGTGCAAGGAGAGGTCCGCTTTGTTCTTTGGTGTGGGTCTTTAAGGTAGGCTTGCCAACGAGCTGCATGGCAGGTCAACATATGTCTGGTCAAGCATGTGGTGCCCAAGCGGCTGATGTTTTGGCCACGCGATATACGCTTGAGACATATGTTGCAAACAGCAGCTGTGCGATCTGATGCACTCGACTCAAAAAAGGCCCACACCAAAGAACTTTTTGAATAACGGGCAGAGGCAGCTCCCTGCACAGGCGGAGCTCTGCGGTGTGATTCCGTCGGTGTGCTGCCCTTACGCTGGCCCCCCAAGGGCATCCTGCCTCATTGGAGATGTGCCTCCTCCTCATCCTCCTCCTCCTCCTCTCTCCTATTAGGCACCCACGTGGAGTCAGTGACCTCATCATCCCCTCCCTCCTCATCACTGGAGCCAATCTGGCAGTATGCTGCAGCTGCTGGAACATGACTGCCAGATTGGTGTCCTTCTTGAGCATCCCCTCTCTCTGCTCTCACGCTACTGCCTTCCTCTAGCTGGGTATCGTCATCAGACCCTTCGAAACGCTGGGCATCCTCCTGGAGCATGTACCCAACACTGTGCTCAAACAGTTCGGGGGACTCCTCAGGAGGACATGGTGGGTCTAGGGAAGGAGTGACTGATGATGACATTGATACCAGGGATGAGGACGCTTTGGCAGCTGCTTTGCCAGTACCCTGAGCCTGGGTGAGAGAGGATGAGGGGGATGAGGAGGGCTTGGTCATCCACTCTACCAAGTCTTCGGCATGATGCGGCTCAACACGTCCAGCTGCCGAAAAGAAGGACAAGCGTGTCCCATGGCCATGTGCTGATGGCGATTCACCGCGTCCATGACCAGCACTGTTGTCTCTAGACACAGAGCCTGCTTGCCCTCTTTTATTGGCTCCTGACTGTCTGCCTCTCCTTGTTTGCCTTCCAGACATTCTAATGGCCTGCAGGGAGATGGGAAAACCAGCAATAAGGCCTAGCTTCAGGAGTATATTTTACAGGAATCACACTACGCCTGCTGTAAGTGCTGCAAATGCCTGTTGGTGTAACACACTAGGAAAACACAGCAATATGGCCTAGCTTCAGGAGTATATTTTGCAGGAATCACACTACGCCTGCTGTAAGTGCTGCAAATGCCTGTTGGTGTAACACACTAGGAAAACACAGCAATACGGCCTAGCTTCAGGAGTATATTTAGCAGGAATCACACTACGCCTGCTGTAAGTGCTGCAAATGCCTGGTAGTGTAACACACCAGGAAAACACAGCAATACGCGCTAGCTTCAGGTGTATAATGTGCAGGAGGCACACTACGTCCGCTGTAAGTGCTGCAAATGCCTGGTAGTGTAACACACCAGGAAAACACAGAAATACAGGCTAGCTTCAGGTGTTTAATGTGCAGGAGGCACACTACGTCCGCTATAAGTGCTGCAAATGCCTGGTAGTGTAACACACCAGGAAAACACAGCAATACGGGCTAGCTTCAGGTGTATAATGTGCAGGAGGCACACTACGTCCGCTGTAAGTGCTGCAAATGCCTGGTAGTGTAACACACCAGGAAAACAGAGGAATACGGGCTAGCTTCAGGTGTGTAATGTGCAGGAGGCACACTTCGTCCGCTGTAAGTGCTGCAAATGCCTGGTAGTGTAACACACCAGGAAAACACAGCAATACGGGCTAGCTTCAGGTGTTTAATGTGCAGGAGGCACACTACGTCCGCTGTAAGTGCTGCAAATGCCTGGTAGTGTAACACACCAGGAAAACACAGGAATACGGGCTAGCTTCAGGTGTATAATGTGCAGGAGGCACACTATGTCCGCTGTAAGTGCTGCAAATGCCTGGTAGTGTAACACACCAGGAAAACACAGCAATACGGGCTAGCTTCAGGTGTTTAATGTGCAGGAGGCACACTACGTCCGCTGTAAGTGCTGCAAATGCCTGGTAGTGTAACACACCAGGAAAACACAGCAATACGGGCTAGCTTCAGGTGTTTAATGTGCAGGAGGCACACTACGTCCGCTGTAAGTGCTGCAAATGCCTGGTAGTGTAACACACCAGGAAAACACAGGAATACGGGCTAGCTTCAGGTGTTTAATGTGCAGGAGGCACACTACGTCTGCTGTAAGTGCTGCAAATGCCTGGTAGTGTAACACACCAGGAAAACACAGCAATACGGGCTAGCTTCAGGTGTTTAATGTGCAGGAGGCACACTACGTCCCCTGTAAGTGCTGCAAATGCCTGGTAGTGTACCACACCAGGAAAACACAGCAATACGGGCTAGCTTCAGGTGTATAATGTGCAGGAGGCACACTACGTCTGCTGTAAGTGCTGCAAATGCCTGGTAGTGTAACACACCAGGAAAACACAGCAATACGGGCTAGCTTCAGGTGTATAATGTGCAAGAGGCTTAGCAACAATGACACTGACACTGTCCCCTGCCTATCCTTCTCTCTCCCTGCACACAAGGTTTAGCAAAGAATATGACACTGACACTCTCCCTGCCTATCCTTCTCTCTCCCTACACACAAGGTTTAGCAAAGAATATGACACTGACACTCTCCCTGCCTATCCTTCTCTCTCCCTACACACAAGGTTTAGCAAAGAATATGACACTGACACTCTCCCTGCCTATCCTTCTCTGTCCCTACACACAAGGTTTAGCAAAGAATAGATACGACACTTTCCCTGCCTATCCTTCTCTTTCCCTGCTCCGGAACACACTACACGAGGCCGCCGCACTGGCGGCCTTTTATAGTGTGGGGCGTGTACTAAACCCCCTCAGCTATAATTGGCCACAGGCATCCTGCCTGTGGCCAATCATTGCTCTCCTCGCTGCCGGCGCTATGATTGGGCAAGCATGCAGGGTCACAGTGCATGCTTGGCCAATCACAGCGCCGGGATTGCACTGCGATGGCGGTTGTTTTGTGGGCCGTTCGCGTTACTCGAATTTGGCGCGAACGGCCCAAATCGTTCGTTGTTCGCCGAACGAGCGAACAGCCAATGTTCGAGTCGAACGTATGTTCGACTCGAACACCGAGCTCATCCCTAATTAGGATGTATATAATAACACTGGCAGTGTTATAATAACACTAGTATTGGTAAAATGCCACTACCTATAGAACAGGCTAAATAAAGCATTATAATGCACAACAATTTGGGAGCCCAGCTGTTGAACTGACAGCTGGTGTCAGAAACTATATTGTGGATGCACACTCGTGGGTGGGAAAAGAGGTGTGGCCTAGGTCCAAAAGCCCAGCAGAACAAAATGGCTGCTGAAGGCGTCCAATGTGTCCCTACACCAATTCCAGCAAACAAAACAAAAATAGCAATGGCTCCAATTTATAACTAGCTGTTAGAGTAAGGTGCACATGTAAGTGCTTTGCTCAGAACAAACAAAACAAAATCTACCAGCACATTTCCAGTTAACCAGCAAAATCAAAAAATCATGCTGTCTACGAACTTGAGCTATAAACAGTTTGAGTTGCACAACATTCGCAAAGATGCGTGGAAGCCATACTGCCTCATCAAAGCTCCTCTGTAAAGTGCAGTCCTAAATCTAATATTGAAAGTCTTCATGACATAGCAGTGGATAAACTAAGGGCAGGTATGCCTGGAGGGAGCCCATTACTCCTTAAAGGTGTGATTTATGAATAGACAAAGCAGAGAAGAGGGACAGATATGTCATTAAAGACAACCTCAGGCAATCTGAGAACACCTTCTAATTATTAAAAAATAAGACAATTACGTAAGTGAATGGTGGAGGTTTAGGGGGGATTCCCTGAGTTCAGTGTACAGGCTGTAAGTCACTCCTGCAGCACCTGAAACAGGAGTTCACTGGCTGTACATAGCATACAATACTACATCAAATTTCAGCACTACCAGTGGCACTTCAGATGTGACTGTCCAGCTTTTGTTTTGGGTGAAGTTAGGAAGTATTAAATCTCCCATTGTTATGTATTATCGTTTGTGTCCCCAATAAGAAGATTTATCCTCTCTTTTTGTCCTGATTACCATTGTCTTCGGTATAGATGAGCTTAGGCATGTTCAAATCCTTGTGTGAAACCACCTGAGCTATCCCACTAGTAAGCTGTCACTGTGCAAAGCCAATCTCAAAAGCTGGGTCATTCCCAGCCCCACCAGTGCATGTATACATGGAGGTGTATACATGAGGCTGCGGGCTATGCCTTGACTGCTAATGATTGGTTTTGTGCAGTAACAGCTTCCTGGTGGGATAGCCCATGTGTCTTTAGATTGGATCAAAGGTTGTAGAGCTTGTAGACCTTTGGGTCTGGTATGGATATTAAGGTGAACTCCACGCCATTTTTTTTTAAAATGGCGTGGCCCCCCCCCAAAAAAAATCCATACCAGACCCAAAGGGCCTGGTATGGATGGGGGGAACCCATGCTGTTTTTTTCTTAATTCTGTCATAGGGCTCCCCTTAACCACTTCAATACTCAGTCTATATTATATATTGTACACTGCACTATATACTACACTGAGCACACTATATACTCTGAACTGCAGTATATATACTATACGGACTGCACTATATTCTCTGAACTGCAGTATATATACTATACGGACTGCACTATATGCTCTGCTAAAAAGTTGGGCCTTAGGTGTTGGTGGTGTCAGAACACTGTAACCCCTCGCAGTTACTCTTGTTGGGTGCAGGAACGCTCCCTCCTGTTAAATATTATTTCAGAGACTGCTTGCCTTCTTTTAGTGGTCTGTGAGCGTCTGCCTCTCCTTGGAGGCCTTCCTGACATGATGGGTATTTTTTTTTTTTAACACCGCACTACACCGTATTATATACTGTGTACACTGCCTGAAGTGTAAAGTGTATTTGAAACTGTACACCGCAGAATGCACTGTATATATATAGGCTATGCTGAATGCAGAGTATATATATATATATATATATATGTATATATATATATATATATATATATATATATATACACACACACACACTAGTAGACTGTATATATATCAAATATACTGCCTTTACTGACTGAATATATCAAATACACTGCCTGTACTGACTGAATAATAGGATTTTTATAACAGCTTACCTGTAAAATCCTTTTCTTAGGAGTACATCACGGGACACAGAGCGACATAGTCATTACTAATGGGTTATATAGATACCGTCAGGTGCTGGCACTGGCAACTTCCAAAACCGGAAGTACCCTCCCCTATATAAGCCCCTCCCATCCGGGAGCACCTCAGTTTTGTAGCAAAGCAATAAGTGTCCCCAAAGAGGGGCGGGAGCTCTGTGTCCCGTGATGTACTCCTAAGAAAAGGATTTTACAGGTAAGCTGTTATAAAAATCCTATTTTCTTTCTCGTACATCACGGGACACAGAGCGACATAGTCATTACTAATGGGATGTCCTAAAGCAATGCCCAATGAGGGGGGGGATACACCATATATAAGCTGAGCGCTATCAGACATGAGGATCTTTTGCGGCCTGCAACACACTGCGCCCAAAGGCGACATCCTCCTGACTTCTAACGTCCACCTGGTAGAACCTAGTAAACGTGTGAACTGAAGACCATGTTGCGGCCTTACAGATCTGAGCCAGGGAGGCCTGGTGATGCACTGCCCATGAAGTTCCAACTGCTCTCGTGGAGTGCGCTCTAACTTTGAACGGAGGCGGTCTCCTTCTCAAGCCATAGGCTTGTATTATGACCTGTCGAATCCACTTGGCTAAAGTAGATTTTGACGCTGCCTGACCCTTTCTGGGGCCTTCCGGCAGAATAAACAAAGTATCCGTTCTGCGAATCTGAGCAGTGGCTTTTAGATAAGCTTTAACTGCTCTTACTACATCCAAAGAATGCAATAACTTTTCCTCTACCGAAGTAGGTTTGGGGAAAAAAGAAGGAAGAACCACATCTTGGTTCAAATGAAACCTCGATACCACCTTAGGAAGAAAGGCTGGATGAGGGCGTAACACTACTCTATCCTTATGGATAACCAGATATGGCTCCTTACAGGACATAGCTGCTAATTCCGACACTCTTTTAGCCGAATAAATGGCTACTAGAAAAATCAATTTCCTGGTGAGAAGAACCAGGGAAATATGCTGTAATGGTTCAAATGGTTGTTTCTGTAAAACCGACAGAACCAAGTTTAGATCCCATGGACATATGGGAATATTAACCGGAGGACTAATACGCATCACTCCTTGTATAAAGGCTTTGACTAGTGAATGCGAAGCCAAGGGCCTTTGAAAAAATATTGACAAGGCCGAAATCTGACCCTTGATAGTACTCAAGGCAAGCTTCCTATCTACAGCCCATTGTAGGAAGTCCAGAATCCTACCCATTACGTATTTACGTGGATGCCATTTCTTGGCCTCACACCAGGCAATGTACGCCTTCCAGATTCTATAGTAGATCTGCCTGGATACCGGCTTCCTGGCATTGATCATGGTAGATACCACAACATTAGAGAGCCCTCTCTTTTTTAGAATGTGGGCTTCCATAGCCAGGCCGTCAAACCTAGGGCTGGTAAGGAAGGGTGGTATATCGGTCCTTGCGAAAGCAGGTCCGGACGATGTGGGAGGGTCCAAGGACTCCCCACAGACATTTTTACCATCTCCGCGTACCATGCTCTTCGGGGCCACGCTGGAGCCACCAGAATCACTGGTTTCTTTTCTACCCTGATTCTGCGGAGTAATCGAGGTAACAATTGTGGCGGTGTGAATGCATATATCAGCTTGAACTGATCCCAAGGGAACACTAGGGCATCCGAGCCGCAAGCTAGGGGATCCCTTGTCCGAGAGACAAACCTGTCCACCTTTGCGTTGAATCTGGATGCTAGAAGATCTACATCTGATGTACCCCACCGCTGACATAATGTCCAGAAAACCTCGGGGTGAAGGGACCCTTCCTCTGGCATAATTGCTGGCGACTTAGAAAGTCCGCCTTCCAATTCTCCACTCCTGGAATGAATACCGCAGATATGGCTGGGACATATCTTTCTGCCCATTTCAGGATGTAATTTACTTCCCTCTGGGCTGCACGACTCCTGGTGCCCCCCTGATGATTGATATATGCCACTGCTGTGGCATTGTCTGATTGAATTCTGACAGGGGACCCTTGGAGTTTGGATGTCCATGCTACTAGGGCATACCGGGCTGCTCGTATCTCTAAGAGATTGATGGGCAGGGCCTTTTCTGCATCCGACCATCTGCCCTGGAGAGACTATTGCTCCAGTACAGCTCCCCAGCCTATAAGGCTGGCATCTGTAGTGACCACCTTCCAAGAAATCGGACTGAAGGATTTCCCTTTTTCCAGATTCTGGGGAACCAACCACCAACGGAGGCTCTTGCGAACGGAAGGGGACAAGGACATTGTAAGTCTAGGGCCTGAACTATTTTGTTCCAGGCTGACAGTATGGCCCCTTGCAAATTCTTTGAATGGAATTGACCGTAGGGTACTGCTTCGAATGATGCCACCATTTTTCCCAGCAGCCTCATGCACAGGCGTATGGTCGGCTGTCTTTTCTTTCTCGTACATCATGGGACACAGAGCGACATAGTCATTACTAATGGGTTATATAGATACCGTCAGGTGCTGGCACTGGCAACTTCCAAAACCGGAAGTACCCTCCCCTATATAAGCCCCTCCCATCCGGGAGCACCTCAGTTTTTTGCCAGTGTCTAAGGTGTTGGCCAAGAAGAAACATGTGTTTTTCACTGAGCTTGCGTACAGGTTCTTTTGGGCCTCAGTAAGCTATTCCGGATCCGACCAAAAAAGCTTCATAGCTAAACGGTCGGTACCCGGGCCTTGCAGAGAAGAGCAAGGTTTTGCCTGTAATGCTTCTCTTAGGAGAGCTGGACCCTGGGATCCAGAGCTCTGGTCATACCCACGACCAAGATGTTTTCTGTGCAGGGTGCTATACAGGTCCAGGGGAGTGGAATCCTTGGGAACCCGGTCCCTGAAGGTTTGATTACAATGCCTGCCGTGATAGGTGAAGTTTGGGCTTTTGTGGACCAAACAAAGTCCTGCGGCGGGGAACAGGTAAGTGGGGGCCCCCAGGAACTTGGTTCTATTGGGGGACCCCCAAGCCTAATTTGTCTTTCTGTCTGTTACCTAATGGTATTCCCGCAAAATTCTGTGCATGCCTGTAACTACTAAAAAAATGTAATAATTTTTAATGGTGGTCAAGAAAAAAAAAAAAAAAACATTTTTTATATATATATTTAATATATTAGACTGCGGTACCTGTGTTTGTCCACTAGAGGCCGCTGTGGAATGTTTTCTTGTCATGTGGACTAGCTTCTTCTCAGCAGAGCAAAGTCCAGGCAGATGGTGAGTTCTCTTATAGGAAACTGCTTCCTCTGCCATGTTGCAGTGCTCGTCCATCCCCCGGCCTGCGGCAAAGAGGGGCCCTGGCTCCTGTCCCTTGTTACCATTTTTTGAAATTAGCGCCGAAGGCGCACGTGGCCGCGCGCGTGCGCGTGCACGCGCCTCTATATATAGAGGCGAGCCGGGAAAGGGGGCGGAGCCTGGGGGATGACGCTCTGTGCGCGCCGCAGCGCTTCTGCGCATGTGCGGGAGTCCCAGCAGTTTAAAAAAACCACAATATTGTAGTGAGCTGGCTATGAAGTACAGAGACAGAGCTGGCAACATTTAAAGGCATACAGCAAGCGGTTGATACAGGCATCCCCTAGAAAGGCACATTAGTAGACACCAACTGTTTCTTATAGCAGCATTTATGCTAGACTATTATCAGTAACTGGTGTATTTCGGCTGGAATACCTCAGCTTTGTGGCTTAGGAATATGCCATCTAAAAACTCCGGGACTAGAAATTCCAGGAGGAATAGGGGGTCTCCATCGGGCTCTGAGGATCTTGGGCATGCTTTGGCTGCACCAGTCTCCCCTGAAGAATCAGAGGTTAGTGACCGTAGAGCACCATCAGGAGTACCTGGTACTGTGGCTGTCCTCAGTTCACCTGCTCCTGTGTATGTAACAGAGGAGGTTTTTTCCTCAGCTCTGGGAGGGCTGGAAGAGAGATTGTCAGCATTGATCGCTGCTTCCCTGTCACAGGAGAAAAGCGCTCGATCTCTGTCTCCCCCCTCAGAGTGCCTGTTAACAGAGCAACAGTCCCATACAGAGGTCGACCTACCTGAGGGGGATCAGGATGAGGTCGATTCGGTTGCAGAGGAATCAACAGTGGAAGAGCCGTTCTCAGCATCACATGCTGAAAGGTTATGGGTTCAGTCCCTGACTAATATGGTCCGATCAGCATTTAAAATGCCACTTGCGGAGCCATCCTCCACTTCTGTCTCCTCGTTGGGGTCGCTAAAAGCTCCCCAGACTGTTTGTTCCTTTCCGATCCATCCTTTACTGGAGGGGCTCATTTACCAGGATTGGGAGCATCCTGACAAAATATTTACTCCCCCCAAGAGATTTCCGGTGGTCTATCCCATGGAGGATAAGTTCATCAGAAAATGGAGGGTCCCTACAGTGGACGCAGCCATCTCTTGTGTGAATAAATCACTGACATGTCCGGTGGAAAATGTCCAAATGTTCAAGGACCCAATAGATAAAAAATTGGAGTCCTTATTAAAATCTGCTTTTTCTACAGCAGGATTGGTGACACAACCAGCAGTGGCAGCTATTGGGGTCTGCCAAGCAGTGAAGGATCAGTTGAAACAGGTCTTAAGGGACTTGCCGGATCAGCAGGCTCTTGCCCTAGCTGATCTACCTAGAGCCTTATGCTTTGCGGTGGACGCTATAAAGGATTCAATCCATCAGGCCTCCCGCCTTACGCTGTCTGTAGTACATATGCGCAGGCTTCTATGGCTCAAAAACTGGTCTGCTGAAGCTCCCTGTAAAAAATTGCTGGTTAGCTTCCCATTTCATGGGGAGCGCTTGTTCGGGGAAGACCTGGACAAGTATATCCAGAGAATATCCAGCGGTAAAAGTACACTTTTGCCGGTTAAAAATAGAGTTAGAGGTCCCTCTTTTAAGAGGCCGGCTTCTCCAGTCCCTAGGACATTGGCTGTGAAACAGTTCCGACGGCCTCCTCGGTCAAATCCCGGAGGTAGAAATCAGGGACAGTTGCAGGGTAACAAAAAGCCCTGGAGCAGAAGAGGTACAAAACCTCCCCCAAAGTCAAATGCATGAAGGGTTGCCCCCACCCAATCGGGTGGGGGGGAAGACTTCAGTTGTTCACAGAGACCTGGCGGGACACGATCCGAGACAGATGGGTGCTCTCCGCAGTAAATCTGGGATACAAATTGGAGTTAAAAAACTCCCCTTCTTCCCGCTTTATAAGGTCAAACGTGCCAAGGGATCCCCAGAAGAGAGGATCCCTCCTGTTGGCACTAGAACAATTATTGCTTCAAGCAGTAATTATAGAGGTTCCCCTGGAAGAGTGGGGGTTCGGGTTTTACTCAAACCTCTTTACAGTTCCGAAGCCAAACGGGGACGTGAGGCCCATATTAAATCTAAAAGGGCTAAACAAATTCCTGCATATCAGGACTTTCCGGATGGAGTCGATCCGATCGGTAGCCACTGCCCTACAAGGGGAGGAATGGTTAGCCTCGATCGACATCAAGGATGCTTATTTGCACATTCCCATCTTTCCAGCCCACCAAAAATTTCTACGCTTTGCGGTAGAAGGCCGCCATTTTCAGTTCAGAGCCTTACCCTTCGGTCTGGCCACAGCACCAAGAGTGTTCACAAAAATTTTGGCCCCATTATTGGCCAATCTAAGAACACGAGGTGTAACGATAATGGCATATCTAGACGACTTGTTGCTGATAGACCACTCAGTGGAAAAACTAGAAGTGGTTGTTCACGAGACAATCAAGTATCTGGAATATCACGGTTGGATTATCAACCGAGACAAGTCAGCCCTAAAGCCAGTCAAAAGTCTGGAATACTTGGGGCTAAGGCTGGATTCAGACCAGAGAAAAATTTTCTTGCCTCAAGAAAAGGGGTCGTCTTTGAGAGATTTGATCCACTTAGTGGGCTCAAAAAGACAGCCATCCATACGCCTGTGCATGAGGCTGCTGGGAAAGATGGTGGCATCATTCGAAGCAGTACCCTACGGTCAATTCCATTCAAGGAAGTTGCAAAGGGCCATACTGTCAGCCTGGAACAAAAAAGTTCAGGCTCTGGACTTACCAATGTCCTTGTCCCCTTCCGCTCGCAGGAGCCTCCGCTGGTGGTTGGTTCCCCAGAATCTGGAAAGAGGGAAATCCTTCAGTCCGATTTCCTGGAAGGTGGTCACTACAGATGCCAGCCTTGTAGGCTGGGGAGCAGTACTGGAGCAATGGTCTCTCCAGGGCAAGTGGTCAGAAGCAGAAAAGGCCCTGCCCATCAATCTCTTAGAGATACGAGCAGCCCGGTATGCCCTAGTAGCATGGACATCCAAACTCCAAGGGTCCCCTGTCAGAGTTCAGTCAGACAATGCCACAGCAGTGGCATATATCAATCGTCAGGGGGGCACCAGGAGTCGTGCAGCCCAAAGGGAGGTAAATTACATCCTGAGATGGGCAGAAAGATATGTCCCAGCCATATCTGCGGTATTCATTCCAGGGGTGGAGAATTGGAAGGCGGACTTTCTAAGTCGCCAACAATTATGCCCAGGGGAATGGTCCCTTCATCCCGAGGTTTTCCGGACAATATGTCAGCGGTGGGGAACACCGGATGTAGATCTGCTAGCATCCAGATTCAACGCAAAGGTGGACAGGTTTGTCTCTTGGACAAGGGATCCCCTAGCTTGCGGCTCGGATGCCCTAGTGTTCCCTTGGGATCAGTTCAACCTGATATATGCATTCCCACCGCCACAATTGTTACCTCGATTACTCCGCAGAATCAGGGTAGAAAAGAAACCAGTGATTCTGGTGGCTCCAGCGTGGCCCCGAAGAGCATGGTACGCGGAGATTGTAAAAATGTCTGTGGGGAGTCCTTGGACCCTCCCACATCGTCCGGACCTGCTTTCGCAGGGACCGATATACCACCCTTCCTTACCAGCCCTAGGTTTGACGGCCTGGCTATTGAAGCCCACATTCTAAAAAAGAGAGGGCTCTCTAATGCTGTGGTGTCTACCATGATCAATGCCAGGAAACCGGTATCCAGGCAGATCTACTATAGAATCTGGAAGGCGTACATCGCCTGGTGTGAGGCCAGGAAATGGCATCCACGTAAATACGTAATAGGTAGGATTCTGGACTTCCTACAATGGGCTGTAGATAGGAAGCTTGCCTTGAGTACTATCAAGGGTCAGATTTCGGCCTTGTCAATATTTTTTCAAAGGCCCTTGGCTTCGCATTCACTAGTCAAAGCCTTTATACAAGGAGTGATGCGTATTAGTCCTCCGGTTAATATTCCCATATGTCCATGGGATCTAAACTTGGTTCTGTTGGTTCTACAGAAACAACCATTTGAACCATTACAGCATATTTCCTTGGTGCTTCTCACCAGGAAATTGATTTTTCTAGTAGCCATTTGTTCGGCTAAAAGAGTATCGGAATTAGCAGCTATGTCCTGTAAGGAGCCATATCTGGTTATCCATAAGGACAGAGTAGTGTTACGTCCTCATCCAGCCTTTCTTCCTAAGGTGGTATCGAGTTTTCATTTGAACCAAGATGTGGTTCTTCCTTCTTTTTTCCCCAAACCTACTTCGGTAGAGGAAAAGTTATTGCATTCTTTGGATGTAGTAAGAGCAGTTAAAGCTTATCTAAAAGCCACTGCTCAGATTCGCAGAACGGATACTTTGTTTATTCTGCCGGAAGGCCCCAGAAAGGGTCAGGCAGCGTCAAAATCTACTTTAGCCAAGTGGATTCGACAGGTCATAATACAAGCCTATGCCTTGAGAAGTAAACCGCCTCCGTTCAAAGTTAGGGCGCACTCCACGAGAGCAGTTGGAACTTCATGGGCAGTGCATCACCAGGCCTCCCTGGCTCAGATCTGTAAGGCCGCAACATGGTCTTCGGTACACACGTTTACTAGGTTCTACCAGGTGGACGTTAGAAGTCAGGAGGATGTCGCCTTTGGGCGCAGTGTGTTGCAGGCCGCAAAAGATCCTCATGTCTGATAGCGCTCAGCTTATATATGGTGTATCCCCCCCCTCATTTGGCATTGCTTTAGGACATCCCATTAGTAATGACTATGTCGCTCTGTGTCCCGTGATGTACGAGAAAGAAAATAGGATTTTTATAACAGCTTACCTGTAAAATCCTTTTCTTGGAGTACATCACGGGACACAGAGCTCCCGCCCCTCTTTAGGGACACTTATTGCTTTGCTACAAAACTGAGGTGCTCCCGGATGGGAGGGGCTTATATAGGGGAGGGTACTTCCGGTTTTGGAAGTTGCCAGTGCCAGCACCTGACGGTATCTATATAACCCATTAGTAATGACTATGTCGCTCTGTGTCCCGTGATGTACTCCAAGAAAAGGATTTTACAGGTAAGCTGTTATAAAAATCCTATTTTTTGTACCCACTAAGTGGATCAAATCTTTCAAAGACAACACCTTTCCTCGAGGCAAGAATATTTTTCTCTGGCCTGAATCCAACCTTAGCCCCAAGTATTCCAGACTTTTGACTGTTTTTTAGGGCTAACTTGTCTCGGTTGATAATCCAACCGTGAGATTCCAGATACTTGATTGTCTTGTGAACGACCACGTCTAGTTTTTTCACTGAGTGGTCTATCAGCAACAAGTCATCTAGATATGCCATTATCATTACACCTTGTGTTCTTAGATTGGCCAATAAAGGGCCAGAATTTTTGTAAACACTCGTGGTGCTGTGGCCAAACCGAAGGGTAAGGCTCTGAACTGAAAATGGCGCCCTTCTACTGCAAAGTGTAGAAATTTTTAGTGGACTGGAAAGATGGGAATGTGCAAATAAGCATCTTTGATGTCGATCGCGGCTAACCAATCCTCCCCCTTGTAGGGCAGTGGCCACCGATCGGATCGACTCCATCGGAAAGTCCTGATATACAGGAATTTGTATAGCCCTTTTTAGAATTAATATGGGCCTCCCGTCCGCGTTTGCTTCGGGACTGTAAAGAGGTTTGAGTAAAACCCGAACCCTCATTCTTCCAGGGGAACCTCCATAATTACTCCTTGGAGCAATAGTTGTTCTAGTGCCAACAGGAGGGACTCTCTCTTCCGGGGATCCCTTGGCACGTTTGACCTCAAAAATGGGAAGGAGGAGAGTCTTTTAACTCCAAACTGTATCCCAAACATACTGCGGAGAGCACCTATCTGTCTTGATCGTGTCCCGCCAGGTCTCTTGCGAACAACTGGAGTCCTCCCCCCCACCCGACTGAGTGGGGGCAACCCTTCAATGAATTTAACTTTGGGGGAGGTCTTGTACCTCCCCTGACCCAGGGTTTCTCATTACCCTGCTATTGTCCCTGTTTTTTTACCCCCGGGAATTGACCGAGGAGGCCGTCGGAACTGTTACACAGCCGATGCCCCAGGGACTGGAGAAGCAGGCCTCTTAAAGAGGGACCTCTAACTCTGTTTTTAACCGGCAAGAGCGTATTTTTACCGCTGGAAATTTTCTGGATATATTTGTCCAGGTTTTCCCTGAATAAACGTTCACCATGAAATGGGACGCTAACCAGCCATTCTTTACAGGGAGCTTCAGCAGACCAGTTTTTGAGCCATAGAAGCCTACGCATATGTACTATAGACAGCGTAAGGCGGGAGGCCTGATGGACTGAATCCTTTATGGCGTCAACCGCAAAGCCTAAGGCTCTAGGTAGATCAGCTAGGGCAAAGCCTGCTGATCTGTCAAGTCCCTCAAGACCTGTTTCAACTGATCCTTCACTGCTTAGCAGACCCCAATAGCTGCTACTGCTGGTTGTGTCACCAAGCTTGCTGTAGAAAGAAGCAGACTTTCATAAGGACTCCAATCTTTTATCTATTGGGTTCTTGAACATTTGGACATTATCCATTGGACATGTCAGTGATTTATACATACAAGAGATGGCTGCGTCCACTGTAGGGACCTTCCATTTTTTTTTTTTTTTTGATGAACTTATCCTCCATGGGATAGACCACCGGAAATCTCTTGGGGGAATAAATATTTTCTCAGGACGTTCCCAATCCTGGTAAATAAGCCCTTTCAGTAAAGGGTGAAGTGGAAAAGAACAGACAGTCTGGGGGCTTCTAGCGACCCCAACGAGGATACAGTAGTGGTTGATGGTTCCGCAAGGTGCATTTTTAAATGCTGATCGGACCATGTTAGTCAGAGACTGAACCCATAATCTTTCAGCTTGAGATGCTGAGAAAAGGTTCCCCCACTGTTGACTCCTCTATAACAGAATCAACCTTATCCTGATCCCCTTCAGGCAGGTCGATCCCTGTATGGGACTGTTGCTCTGCTAACAGGCACTTTGAAGGAGGAGATGGAGATCGGGCGTGCTTTCCCTGACAGGGAGGCAGCGATCAATGTTGACAATCTCTCTCTAATCCTCCCAAAGCTGAGGAAAAAACCTCCTCTGTTACATACACAGGAGCAGGTGAACTGAGGACAGCCACAGTACCAAGTACCCCTGCGGGGTCTCTACGGTCACTTACCTCTGAACTTCAGGGGAGACTGGTGCAGCAGAAGTATGCCCAAGATCCTCCGAGCCCGATGAGACCCCCTTCGCTTCCTGGAAGATTCAGTTCCGGAGCTTCTGGACGGCATATTCCTAAGCCTAAAGCTGAGGTATTCCAGCCGTAATACACCACTTTTACTGAGAATAGTCTAGCACAATTGCTGCTATATCACAGTTGGTGTCTACTAAAGTGCCTTTCTAGGGGATGCCTGCATCAACCGCCTCTATGTGCCTTTATATTGTTGCTAGCTCTGTCTGTGCACTTCAACAGCCAGCTATAATGTGCTTTAAAACACGCTGGACGCCCGCACATGCGCAGTAGCGCCACGGCGCACACCTGAGCGTCATCCACCCGCTCCGCCCCTTTTTCCAGATCGCCTCTATGAATAGAGGCGCGTGCACGCGCACGCGCGCGGGCACGTGCGCCTTCGGCGCCTGTTTTGAAAACAACAAGGAGCTAGATGGGAGCCAGGGTCCCTTTGCCGCAGGGCCCGGGGATGGATGAGCGCAGCAACAGGGCAGAGGAGACAGCTTCCCAGGAGAGAACATACCAACTGCCTGGATTTGATTCTGGAAGAAAAAAATCCACATTACAAGAAAAAGAACCATAGCGGCCTCTAGTGTCTAACACAGGTACCGCGGTCTTACATTTTTTTTTTTTTTTTTCTTGCCTACTATTAAAATTTTTACATTTTCTCAGTAGTAACAGGCATACACAGAATATTAGCGGGAATACCGTTAGGTAACAGACAGAAAGACAAATTAGGCTTGGGGGTCCCCCAATAGAACCAAGTTCCTGGGGGCCCCCACTTACCTGTTCCCCGCCGCAGGACTTTGTTTGGTCCACAAAAGCCCAAACTTCACCTATCACGGCAGGCATTGTAATCAAACCTTCAGGGACCGGGTTCCCAAGGATTCCACTCCCCTGGACCTGTATAGCACCCTGCACAGAAAACATCTTGGTCGTGGGTATGACCAGAGCTCTGGATCCCAGGGTCCAGCTCTCCTAAGAGAAGCATTACAGGCAAAACCTTGCTCTTCTCTGCAAGGCCCGGGTACCGACCGTTTAGCTATGAAGCTTTTTTGGTCGGATCCGGAATAGCTTACTGAGGCCCAAAAGAACCTGTACGCAAGCTCAGTGAAAAACACATGTTTCTTCTTGGCCAACACCTTAGACACTGGCAAAAAACTGAGGTGCTCCCGGATGGGAGGGGCTTATATAGGGGAGGGTACTTCCGGTTTTGGAAGTTGCCAGTGCCAGCACCTGACGGTATCTATATAACCCATTAGTAATGACTATGTCGCTCTGTGTCCCGTGATGTACGAGAAAGAAATAGAGTTTACACTGTATATATAGGCCACTGAATGCAGGGTATATATATACATATATATATATATATATATATATATATATATCAATTACACTGCCACTAACTAACTAACCTGCCTGCCTAATCTAGCTCAATCTCTATCACCATCCACTATAACACACTATACGAGCGCTGTGTAAGCAGCCTTATATAGTGTGGGGCGTGGACTTAGTCCCCCTGAACCCTGCCTTTGGCCAATTATGGCTCTCGCTGAGGAGCGTGCTGTGATTGGCCAAAGCATGCAGGTCAGGTGTATGCTTTGGCCAATCATCATACAGCAATGTACTGCGATCTCGCAGTGCATTATGGGGTGTTCTGCAGCGCTGAAATTTTCCGTGAACACCTCATAAAATTTGCTGTTCGGCGAACACCAGATGTTCGAGTCGAGCTTACGTTCCATGCCAATGGACCTTACTTTGTATAGTAAACGCTTATGGGGATTTGCAAAATCCAGATAAACCACGTCTACGCGCCTTCCTTTATGTAGATTGCAGCTCACCTCCTCATAGAAGGTTAATAGATTGGTTTGGCAAGAACGATTTTTCATGAATCCATGCTGATTACTGCTAATGATGCAGTTTTCATTACTAAAATCCTGTATATAGTCCCTTATCATCCCCTCCAAGAGCTTGCATACTATTGATGTTAGGAAATCTGGTCTGTAATTCCCAGCGATGTATTTTGGCCCTTTTTTAACCACTTCAATACAGGGCTTTTTATACCACCTCAATACCGGGCCTATTCTGGCACTTCTCTCCTACATGTAGAAATCATTATTCTTTTGCTAGAAAATTACTCAGAACCCCCAAACATTATATATGTTTTTTTAGCACACCCTAGGGAATAAAATGACGGTCATTGCAACTTTTTTACTTGCACTGTATTTGCGTAATAATTTTTCAAACGCCTTTTTTTGGGGAAAAAAATGGTTTCATGAATTAAAAAATAACAAAACAGATGATGTTGTTCCGAGTAAATAAATACCTAATATGTCACGCTTTAAAATTGTGCACTTTCATGGAATGGCGCCAAACTTCGGTACTTAAAAATCTCCATAAGCGACTCTTTGAAATTTTTTACAGGTTACCAGTTTAGAGTTACAGAGGAGGTCTAGTGCTAGAATTGTTGCACGCGCTCTAATGCACGCGGCGATACCTCACATATGTGGTTTTAATGGCGTTTACATATGTAGGTGGGACTTATGTGTGCGTTCGCTTCTGATCGCGAGCTACCAGGGACAGGGGCGTTTTAAAAAAAATATATTTTTTTATTTTACTTACCGTAATTTTTTTAATTTTTACTTTTTTTTTACTTTTTTTTTATCACTTTTATTCCTATTACAAGGGATGTGAACATCCCTTGTAATAGGAATGGTGTGTGACAGGTCCTCTTTATGGACAGATGCGGGGTCAATGAGACCCCACATCTCTCCTCCAGGCTGGAAAGCATGAGATCGTGAAAAAAAATGTCACTGATCTCATGCTTACTAGCCGCAATTGCGGTTTTGTTTACTTCTGAGAACCCGGGCGTGACGTCATCACATCGCGCCCGGGCCTCCGACGGTCATAGAGATGACTGGTGACCATCTGGTCACCAGTCATCTCTATGCTTCACCTCTGGCGCCAGACGATTCATTCTCCGGGCCCCCGATGGCACGGGAGAGCCCGGAAAAGCAGCGGATGGCGGCGGGAGGGGGGTTGTCCCCTCCCGCCATCTAGATGAACTATCAAGCGGCAGAACTGCTGCTATGATCGTTCTTATTGTGCACAGAATCGCCAGCAGAAGACTATGGGCGGTATTGAAGTGGTTAAATATTGGTGCTACATTGGCTTTTCTCCAATCACCTGGTACCATTGCAGTCAGCAGACTGTCAGTAAAAATCAGGAACAATGGTCTGGCAATTACTTGACTGAGTTCCCTAAGTACCCTCGGGTGCATGCCATCTGGTCCTAGTGATTAATTAATGTTAAGTTTCCCAAGTCTATTTCTAATTCTGTCCTCTCTTAGCCAAGGGTGCTTCCTGTGATGTGTCATGAGGACAAACACTGCAGATTTGGTTAATGAAGCCCCCAATTCCCTAGTGAAGACTGAGGAGAAGAATAAATTCAATACCTTTGTCATCTCCCCATCCTTTTGCTCTCCTCCGCTATGTGTCTTTCGTGTTCTGTCTTAGCCACCCTAATTTCACCCTTGCATTCTTTGTAAATTCTGAATGCTGACAATAATCTCTCAGCCTTGTTTTTTTTGAAGGCCTTCTCCTTTGCTTTTATATGCATTTTTACATTGGAGTTAAGCCATCCAGGTCTTTTGTTCACTCTTTTAAATGTATTTCCCAATGGGATGCCCTGGCTAATGCCCTTATTTAATATTCTCTTAAAGCAACCCCATCTCTCCTCTGTGTTATTTGTTTCTAAGATTTTATCCCAATTTATATCTTCTAGCAAAGTTCAAAGTTTAGGAAAGTTGGCTTTTTTGAAATTCAGTGTCTTTGTGTTCCGCCTTGTGTTTCCTCGTTGTGTGATTTATACTGAAGCCAAGTGACCTGTGATCGCTGTTTCCTAATTTGCCCCATATCTCCACATCCGTAATCAGGTCTGTGTTGTTGGTAATCAGTAGATCTAGTAATGCCTTGTTTCTAGTTGGTGCGTCTACCATCTGGCCCATGAAATTGTCCTGCAAGACATTTAGGAACTGGCTAGCCTTAGACGAATGCGTGGTTCCCTCCGCCCAGTCTATGTCTGGATAATTAAAATCCCCCATTATGATAACACTTCTACCCATAAGGATTCCACTTCCTCCCTAGCTTCCTTATTGATGTCATCTCCCACATTCACTTGTACATTATTCTTGATCTATAGCATACCCCTCCCCTTTTTTACCATGTCTATACCTGCGATAAAGGGAATACCCGTGAATGTTTGCCAGCCAATCATGAGAGCTGTTGAACCAGGTCTCTGAAATTCCCACAAAATCAAAATCCTCCTCATTCAATAGTATATCTAGTTCACCCATCTTGTCCACCAGGCTCCTGGCATTGGTGAACATTCCACGCAGTTGACAGGTCACATACTGTCCTCTTATTGGTTGTTCCGGGATTGCAAATAGGACTTGTTACTATACTTACCTCTGGTTTATGTGCTTTAGTCAGCCTACCAGTATGATAGTGTATAGTCTATGGTAATGTAACTAGAGGAAGAGTTTGCTTTCCTCACTGTGTTCTTCCTGTTTAGTGATGAGCCGAACACCCCCGGGTTCGGTTCGCACCAGAACCCGCGAACGGACCGAAAGTTCGCGCGAACATTAGAACCCTATTAAATACAATGGATGCGAACGTTCGGATTCTAAAGTGCTAATTATAACGACTATTATCCATGTTATTGTCCGAAACAGAGTTTGGGAACCCGGGTTCTGCACCAGGGGACATGTATCAATGCAAAAAGAAGTTTTAAAAACGGATGTTTTCCGGGAGCAGTCATTTTAATGATGCATAAAGTGAAAAAAAAAAGTCAAATATTCCTTTAAATATTGTACCTGGGGGGTGTCTAAAGTATGCCTGTGAAGTGCCACGTGTTTCCCGTGTTTAGAACTGTCCCTGCACAAAATAACATTTCTAAAGGAAAAAAAGCCATTTAAAACTGCTTGCGGCTTTAATGCAATGTCTGGTCCCGGTAATATGGATGAAAATCTTTAGGAAAAATGGCATAGCTACCCCATCAACCCCCCCCCTACCCCAGCCCATTACCAGCCCCTTTGGGTCTTGTATGGATATTAAGGGGAACCCCGCACACAAAATAAAAAAGCCCCTATATACTCTGAACAGCCGTCTACAGGCGGTGCATACAAGACAGGGACTGTAGGTTTGTTCTTATGTAGAATCTGTTTGTAATTTTGAACAGCTGCATTGTTTAAGTGTAGCTCCATGCCAAATTCCTTTTTTTTAGCTTTTTGGAAAACATAGGGAACGGTTATCACCCCTGTCACATTTTTTTTGCTGTCTGTGCCCCTGTTCAGAACATTTCACCTCACTTTGCGTCCCAATGACAACTGTTTTTGAAATGTGGTGTTTGTATTGAAACAAGGATTGGTGATAAAGCATCAGTAGAGAGGAGACACCTTTCTCCCATATTAATTCTTACAGGAGAGAATTTTCCTTCCAAGGGGTAGATTTCCTCTCACTTCCTGTTGTCTTCTTCCATTTGCAAGTAGTAGTAGTTTGTAAGTTGGATGTTTGAAAGTAGGGACCTTCCGTATATACTCTGCAGAAATTGGCCCCTTAGGTGTTGGTGTTGGCACAACACTGAAAGCACTCACAGTTATTCTTGGTGGGTGCTGGAACGCCCTGCTGTCAAGTATAATATCAGGAATTGTAATAACATATAATTGTTGATCAGTGGTAGTAAAAATTGGGCCTTTGATGGTGGTGCTGGTGCCACAACACTGTAAGGCCTGACAGTTACTCTTGGTGGGCGCAGCAATGGTCCCTGCTGTGAATTATTAGATCAATAATTATAATTGCATGCCCCTGTTGAACAGGGGCTGAAAAACTGGGCCTTTGGTGGTGGTGGTGGTGGGGATGGTGTTGCTGGTGGCACAACACTGTAAGGCCTGACAGTTACTCTTGGTGTGCGCAGCAATGGGCCCTGCTGTGAATTATTAGATCAATAATTATAATTGCATGCCCCTGTTGAACAGGGGCTGAAAAATTGGGCCTTAGGCACTGGTGGCACAACACTGCAACCCCTCACAGATACTGTACTTAGAGCACAGCAATGAGGCCTGTTGCAAAGTATTGCATCAAAAATTTTAATTACACGCCCCTGTTAAACAGGGGCTGAAAAATTGGGCCTTAGCCACTGGTGGCGTCACCCATAAACCAAAATGATCTTCCAAGCTATCATCGTTAATCGTATCATTGAGGAGTAGGAGGAGGATAGCCAGACAACATAACAGCACAGGCACTCAGCATCAGCATCAGTCTTGAAGGGATGTGACATTTTAAAATCAATTAGTCTGTTATATCAGCATCTGGTGTGTGGTAGCTGGTGGTGATCCAAGACTGGTTCATCTTGATGAAAGTCAGTCGATCAACCGAGTCGGTGGACAGGCGCACCCTGTGATCCGTGACAAATCCTCCAGCAGCACTGAATGTGCGTTCTGAAAGAACGCTGGATGCAGGACAGGCCAGTAGCTCAATTGCATACTGTGCAAGCTCTGGCCAGTGAACCATCCTCAAGACCCAGTAAGCCAGAGGATTTTCGGTGGGGAAGGTGTCCAAGTCTGACCTTGCCCCTAGGTATTCCTGCACCATGTATATCAGACGCTGGCGATGGTTGCTGGAACCGATCATACTTTGGGGCTGCGGACTAAAGAATTGTCTGAACGCATCGGTCAGACGGCCACCTTCCCCACCGCTCCTTCTTTGACTGCCCGAAGCCTCAGCAACTCGTTGTCCAGGACCAGGAGTTTGTAACCTCCCAGTCTCTGGGAACGCATTGCACAGACCTTTCTGCAAGGCCTCCTGGAGTTGTCTCATCCTCTGCTCCCTCTGCGACGGTACGATAAGGTCCGCAACCTTACCCTTGTACCGTGGATCAAGGAGAGTGGCCAGCCAGTAATGGTCCCTCTCCTTGATCCGAAGAATACGAGGATCCTTCCGCAGACTTTGCAGGATCAGGGAGGCCATGCAGCGTAGGTTAGCTGAGGCATTCAGTCCGGAGTCCTCTGGGTCACTAAGGACGACATGATCCGCAGCCACCTCCTCCCAGCCACGTACAAGTCCACTGGTTTCTTGGGACTGTAAATCATCCCTAAAAGACTGCTGCTGATGATGCTGAGTGCCAGCCTCCACCTCCATGCTGACACAATCCTCCTCCTCCTCCTTCTCCTCCTCTTCCTGTGCGATGGGTGGGACAGAAGGAACACTGTCTGGGTAAAGGGGACCTTGAGAGGCAAGGAAGTCCTCCTCTTCCTGCCTCTGTTCTGCCTCAAGTGCCCTGTCCATTATTCCACGCAGCGTGTGCTCCAACAGGTGGACAAGAGGTACAGTGTCACTGATGCATGCACTGTCACTGCTCACCATACTCGTGGCCTCCTCAAATGGTGCCAGGACAGTGCATGCATCCCTGATCATGCCCCACTGGCGTGGTGAAAAAACCCCGAGCTCCCCTGACCCTGTCCTGGTGCCGTAGTCGCACAGGTACTCATTGATGGCCCTCTGCTGCGTGTGCAGCCGCTGCAGCATGGCCAACGTTGAGTTCCACCTGGTGGGCATGTCACATATAAGGCGATTCTTGGGCAGGTTCAACTCCTTTTGAAGCTCAGCCAGGCGAGCACTGGCATTATAAGATCTGCGGAAATGCACACAGACTTTCCTGGCCTGCCTCAGGACATCCTGTAAGCCCGGGTACCTGCCCAAGAACCGCTGCACCACCAGGTTAAGGACGTGAGCCATACAGGGCACATGGGTCAGTTGTCCCTGTCGGAGGGCGGAGAGGAGGTTGGTGCCATTGTCGCAAACCACCATTCCTGGCTTAAGCTGGCGTGGCGTCAACCACCTCTCGGCCTGCCCCTGCAGAGCAGACAGGACCTCTGCCCCAGTGTGGCTCCTGTCCCCCAAACACACCAGCGCAAGCACGGCATGGCATCTTTTTGCGTAGCCCCTTGAACGCCTACGGAGCACCGCTGGTTCCGAGGACAAACCACAGGAAGAGGCCATGGAGGAAGAAGAAGAGGAGGGGGTGGAGGAGAGAGGTGTGTCACAACCAGTAGTAGCATTTTGGAGGCGTGGGGGTGGAACAACCTCCAACACTACTGCACCTTGTCCTGCATCCTTCCCAGCTGCCAAAAGAGTGACCCAATGGGCCGTGAAAGAAAGGTAACGTCCCTGTCCATGCCTGCTGGACCATGAGTCAGCGGTAATATGTACCTTACCGCTGACCGCCCTGTCCAGCGAGGCCAAGACATTGCCTTCCACATGCCTGTAGAGAGCCGGAATAGCCTTCCGTGCGAAAAAGTGTCGTTTGGGAACCTGCCACTGAGGAACCGCACATTGCACAAACTGACGGAAGGGGGCCGAGTCTACCAACTGAAAAGGCAGCAGTTGAAGCGCTAGCAATTTAGCCAAGCTAGCATTCAACTGCTGGGCATGTGGATGGCTGGGAGTGAACTTCTTTCGACGGTCCAGCAGCTGGGGCAGGGAAATTTGCCTGCTAGAATCGGACGTTGGTGTACTGCTAGCAGAGTGCCCGCAAGTACTTGCCTGTGACACACCTAATTCTACACCTTCATTCCTCTCAGAGCAGGTTTCAGAGAGGAGTGAAGGTATAGTGGGGTTGGAGATCCCAGCTGATGCGGTGCAAGAAGAGGTCAGCTTTGTTCTTTGGTGTGGGTCTTTAAGGTAGGCTTGCCAACGAGCTGCATGGCAGGTCAACATATGTCTGATCAAGCATGTGGTGCCCAAGCGGCTGATGTTTTGGCCACGCGATATACGCTTGAGACATATGTTGCAAACAGCAGCTGTGCGATCTGATGCACTCGCCTCAAAATAGGCCCACACCAAAGAACTTTTTGAATGACGGGCAGAGGCAGCGCCCTGCACAGGCGGAGCTCTGCGGTGTGATTCCGTCGGTGTGCTGCCCATACGCTGGCCACTCAAGGGCATCCTGCCTCGTTGGAGATGTGCCTCCTCCTCATCCTCCTCCTCTCTCCTATTAGGCACCCACGTGGAGTCAGTGACCTCATCATCCCCTCCCTCCTCATCACTGGAGCCAATCTGGCAGTATGCTGCAGCTGCTGGAACATGACTGCCAGATTGGTGTCCTTCTTGAGCATCCCCTCTCTCTGCTCTCACGCTGCTGCCTTCCTCTAGCTGGGTATCATCATCAGATCCTTCCAAACGCTGGGCATCCTCCTGGAGCATGTACCCAACACTGTGCTCAAACAGTTCGGGGGACTCCTCAGGAGGAGGGCATGGTGGGTCTAGGGAAGGATTGACTAATGAAGATAATGATACCAGAGAAGAGGACGCTTTGGCAGCTGCTTTGCCCCTACCCTGAGCCTGGGTGAGAGAGGATGAGGAGGATGAGGTGGGCTTGGTCATCCACTCTACCAAGTCTTCGGCATGATGTGGCTCAACATGTCCAGCTGCCGAAAACAAGGACAAGCGTGTCCCATGGCCATGTGCTGATGACAATGCACCGCGTACATGACCAGCACTGTTGCCCCCAGACACAGAGCCTGCTTGCCCTCTTTTTTTGCCTCCTGACTGTCTGCCTCTCCTTGGTTGCCTTCCAGACATTTTAATGGATGGCCTGCAGGGAGATGGGAAAAACAGCAATAAGGGCTACCTTCAGGTGTATATTGTGCAGGAGGCTTAGCAACAATGACACTGACACTGTCCCCTGCCTATCCTTCTCTGTCCCTAAACACAAGGATTGAAAATATGGTTCAGCAAAAAAGTTTTAGAACAGAATAGCACACTGACACTTTCCCTCACTGTCCTACTCTGTCCCTCCCTACAAACAAGATTTAGCACAGAATAGCACACTGATAATTTCTACGAGTGTCCTTCTCTGTCCCTCAACTCAGGGATTGAAAATATGGAACAGCAAAATAGTTTTAGAACAGAATAGCACACTGTCAGTTTCCCTCACTGTACCTCTCTGTCCCTCAACTCAAGGATTGAAAATATGGAACAGCAAAATTGATTTAGAACAGAATGGCACACTGTCAGTTTCACTCACTGTACCTCTCTGTCCCTCAACTCAAGGATTGAAAATATGGTTCAGCAAAATAGTTTTAGAACACAATAGCACACTGAAACTTTCCCTCACTGTAGCTCTCTGTCCCTCAACTCAAGGATTGAAAATATGGAACAGCAAAATTGATTTAGAACAGAATAGCACACTGTCAGTTTCACTCACTGTAGCTCTCTGTCCCTCAACTCAAGGATTGAAAATATGGAACAGCAAAATTGATTTAGAACAGAATAGCACACTGTCAGTTTCACTCACTGTACCTCTCTGTCCCTCAACTCAAGGATTGAAAATATGGTTCAGCAAAATAGTTTTAGAACACAATAGCACACTGACACTTTCCCTCGCTGTAGCTCTCTGTCCCTCAACTCAAGGATTGAAAATATGGTTCAGCAAAATAGTTTTAGAACAGAATAGCACACTGTCAGTTTCCCTCACTGTACCTCTCTGTCCCTCAACTCAAGGATTGAAAATATGGAACAGCAAAATTGATTTAGAACAGAATAGCACACTGTCAGTTTCACTCACTGTAGCTCTCTGTCCCTCAACTCAAGGATTGAAAATATGGTTCAGCAAAATAGTTTTAGAACACAATAGCACACTGACACTTTCCCTCACTGTAGCTCTCTGTCCCTCAACTCAAGGATTGAAAATATGGAACAGCAAAATTGATTTAGAACAGAATAGCACACTGTCAGTTTCACTCACTGTAGGTCTCTGTCCCTCAACTCAAGGATTGAAAATATGGTTCAGCAAAATAGTTTTAGAACACAATAGCACACTGACACTTTCCCTCACTGTAGCGCTCTGTCCCTCAACTCAAGGATTGAAAATATGGTTCAGCAAAATAGTTTTAGAACAGAATAGCACACTGTCAGTTTCCCTCACTGTACCTCTCTGTCCCTCAACTCAAGGATTGAAAATATGGAACAGCAAAATTGATTTAGAACAGAATAGCACACTGTCAGTTTCACTCACTGTAGCTCTCTGTCCCTCAACTGAAGGATTGAAAATATGGTTCAGCAAAATAGTTTTAGAACACAATAGCACACTGACACTTTCCCTCACTGTAGCTCTCTGTCCCTCAACTCAAGGATTGAAAATATGGTTCAGCAAAATAGTTTTAGAACACAATAGCACACTGACACTTTCCCTCACTGTAGCTCTCTGTCCCTCAACTCAAGGATTGAAAATATGGAACAGCAAAATTGATTTAGAACAGAATAGCACACTGTCAGTTTCACTCACTGTAGCTCTCTGTCCCTCAACTCAAGGATTGAAAATATGGTTCAGCAAAATAGTTTTAGAACACAATAGCACATTGACACTTTCCCTCACTGTAGCTCTCTGTCCCTCAACTCAAGGATTGAAAATATAGTTCAGCAAAATAGTTTTAGAACACAATAGCACACTGACACTTTCCCTCACTGTAGCTCTCTGTCCCTCAACTCAAGGATTGAAAATATGGTTCAGCAAAATAGTTTTAGAACAGAATAGCACACTGTCAGTTTCACTCACTGTACCTCTCTGTCCCTCAACTCAAGGATTGAAAATATGGAACAGCAAAATTGATTTAGAACAGAATAGCACACTGACACTTTCCCTCACTGTAGCTCTCTGTCCCTCAACTCAAGGATTGAAAATATGGTTCAGCAAAATAGTTTTAGAACACAATAGCACACTGACACTTTCCCTCACTGTAGCTCTCTGTCCCTCAACTCAAGGATTGAAAATATGGTTCAGCAAAATAGTTTTAGAACAGAATAGCACACTGTCAGTTTCCCTCACTGTACCTCTCTGTCCCTCAACTCAAGGATTGAAAATATGGAACAGCAAAATTGATTTAGAACAGAATAGCACACTGTCAGTTTCACTCACTGTAGCTCTCTGTCCCTCAACTCAAGGATTGAAAATATGGTTCAGCAAAATAGTTTTAGAACACAATAGCACACTGACACTTTCCCTCACTGTAGCTCTCTGTCCCTCAACTCAAGGATTGAAAATATGGTTCAGCAAAATAGTTTTAGAACACAATAGCACACTGACACTTTCCCTCACTGTAGCTCTCTGTCCCTCAACTCAAGGATTGAAAATATGGTTCAGCAAAATAGTTTTAGAACACAATAGCACACTGACACTTTCCCTCACTGTAGCTCTCTGTCCCTCAACTCAAGGATTGAAAATATGGTTCAGCAAAATAGTTTTAGAACAGAATAGCACACTGTCAGTTTCCCTCACTGTACCTCTCTGTCCCTACAAACAAGGTTTAGCACAGAATAACACACTGACACTCTCCCTACCTATCCTTATTTGTCCCTAAACACAAGGAATCCAGGATTAGTAAAGGAAAAAAAATGACACTGTCCCTGCCTATGCTTCTCTTTCCCTGCTCCGGAACACACTACACAAGGCCGCCGCACTGGCGGCCTTTTATAGTGTGGGGCGTGTACTAAACCCCATCAGCAATAATTGGCCACAGGCATCCTGCCTGTGGCCAATCATTGCTCTCCTCGCTGCCGGCGCTGTGATTGGCCAAGCATGCGGGGTCACAGTGCATGCTTGGCCAATCACAGCGCCTGGATGACACTGCGATGGCGTAGTGCATTGTGGGCCGTTCGCGTCACTCGAATTTGGCGCGAACGGCCCAAATCGTTCGATCTTCGTCGAACGATCGAACAGCCGATGTTTGAGTCGAACGTATGTTCGACTCGAACACGAAGCTCATCCCTATTCCTGTTCCATGAAAAGACATATTCTGATATTTCTCCATGAAAGTAAAGTGTATTGCTGTATACAAGAAGCTTCCAGCGTATTATTTTAATACTCTGCACAACAGGCTATGGATCCCAGGCACCCAGCAGGCACCCAGTCACCCAGGCATCTAGGCACTGGAGCAAAGTATTCTGCAAATCAGTGAGTACTGAATACAAGCTACTGAAAGATGGCAAGCAGTTCAGATGTGAAGTTTGCAATTGCAAAGCTCAATGCCAATTACCAGCTGTGGAAGTTTAAACTGGAACTGTTTTTCACCAAGGATGACTTGTGGCAAGTGCTGAATACAAACAGATCCACAGGCAGTGAGACGGAGGAATGGGATAGGAAGGAAAGACAGGCAAAAGCAATTATAAGCTTACTAGTGGAAGATGACCAGCTTATTCACATAAGAACAGAGAAAACGGCCAAAGGTATGTGGACTTCATTTACAAAAGCTGCATGAGCATTCAAGCCTCAACAGCAAGCTCTTTCTGCTAAGGAAGCTTTACAAGATGAGACTACAAGAAGGCCAGCAAATGTGTGACCACGTAAATGCTATGCTAGAGATCATAGAGCAGCTGCATGCCATCGGAGAGGACATCAAAGATAGCCATATTGTTGCCCTGCTCCTCTGCAGCCTTCCAGAGACATATACTGCTCATATTAACACTTTAGAAATCAGACCCGAGCAGGAGCTAATGCTAGATTATGTCAAAGGAAAATTGATTGATGAATATGACAGAAGGAAAGAAAATACGCACCATGATGACAAAGCTCTTAAGATGTACAAAGGCACAAAACACAACAAAGAAATCAGAGCCTGTTTTTGCTGTAAGAAGACCGGTCACTTAAAAAAGGACTGTTTTATCTAGAAAGCCAAGCAGCGAAAGCTAGAGCTATCCACAAAAGACAGAGTTAAAGAAACCACAAAGGAAACTGCAAACACATCAAGGAGTGGCACCTTTAAAGTAACACAGAGCGGCAAGCCACACGGCTGGTGCATGACTAGAAATGTGACTTTCTTCACAAACATTGATTACAGTGCAAAAGACAATGTTTTCCTAGAAAACCGGTAGTGTTTATTTTGATAAGCGCCCATCATCAGAAACACAGATCCCTGAAAGCTGTGCAGTGAATATGCCCTACAAACCAGAAGAAAATGTCGTCCAAAGCAAACCTGTGCAGGAGTCAGAACAAGAGGTGGAACTCACAATGCCTAAATCAAGTTCCCCACCAGATCCGGATGAACTGCCTGAAGTCAGAAGATCCACTTGGACTACAAAGGGGATACCACCCCGCAAGCTGTCATACACTGTCAAAACAAACAGCATACTTGAACTAACATCCTGGGAAGACATAGAAAAACTGCCAAAATGTGACGCCAATAAATGCAGAAAGGCAGCAGAAGAAGAATTATAGTCACTTCAAGAAAATAAAACCCGGACACTCACAGAGCTCCCTCCTAACCGCAAAGCTATAGGAAGTAAGTGGACTTATAAAGTAAAGTCAGACACAGAAGTAAATATTCACAAGTAAAAAGCCAGTCTAGTTGCCAAAGGTTACTCCCAGAAATTTGGTGAAGATTACGATGAAACATTCGCTCCCATTGTAAAAAACACTCCACCATCAGATCGCTTCTTAGCGTTGCAGCCGGGAGGGCATGCAAGTCAAACACCTAGACATTAAAACTGCTTTCCTATATGGAGACATTAAGAAAGATCTCTACATGGAGCAACCACCAGGGTTTGAGCAAGGAGACAACCTTGTGTGTAAACTACAGAAGAGCATCTACGGTCTTAAGCAATCTGCAAGGATGTGGAATGAGAAAGTGAACAAAGAACTTACCAGAGAGGGATTCTCAAGAAGTAAAGCAGACCCCTATCTCTCCTCCAAGAATCAAGACAGATGGATATACATCCTTATTTATGTTGATGACATTATAACCTGTTTTAAACAAGAAGGGGATTACAATCAGATTTTGAAAATCAATGAACTAGGGAACATTAGCTACTATCTGGGAATCTCAGAAAATCTCAGAAATCTTGGAATAATTTAACAATTCCATATACAAGATGCAAATGAAGTGAAAACTCCTATGGAACCAGGCTATCAAAAGCACAATGAAGCAGAAAACATGCTACCGAACAATGACATGTATCGCAGTGCAATCGGTAAGCTGATATATGTTGCCACTGTGACAAGACCAGGCATAGCCACAGCAGTGGGCATACTGTGCAGGAAAGTCTCAGCTCCCTGTCAGCGTGACTGGAACACAGTGAAGAGAGTGATGCAGTACCTCAAAGGAACAATTCAGATGAAGTTACGGTTACCAGCAACATCAGATCCAAAACTGGTTGGATATGTGGATACTGATTGGGCCGGTGACTGCACAGACCGCAAATCCACAAGTGGATTAATCTTCCAGTATGGGGAAGAAACCATAAGTTGGTCTAGTCTAAAGCAAACAACTGTTGCTGTATCTTCAACTGAAGCAGAGTACATTGCAGCAGCACACACATGTCAAGAAGCGATATGGATTCGGCATCTTTTTGTGGACATTGGGATAGACGTGTCAAAACCAATTCCCATTTTTGAAGACAACCAGGGATGTATAAAGCTTACGCAATCAGAAATGGTCAATCCTAGGACCAAACACATCGATGTCAAGTATCACATACTGAGGGACAATCAAGAGCAAGGTGTTATTGACATTCATTTTTGCCCATCAGAGGAGATGACTGCTGATACACTCACCAAGCCTTTGTTGAAGGAATGTCATAGCTATTTGCAGAAGAAGCTGAATATAATTTGACAAAGCACATGCTGTTGATAAGGGGTGTTGGAAGAACAACAACATGTAATATACTGTGAACTATATATTGAATGCATTATACCTTTCTCTTCAGCAGGTGGCACTGCAGTATGATAGTGTGAATTCTATGGTACAAAGTAATAACAGGATGTACCGTCTGTATCTTAGTGCATGTACTTGTATCCTCCTTGTTCCTGTTCATTATAAAGACATGCTTTGCTAATCCTCTATGAATGTAAAGTATTTTCTGCATACAACAATCTTCAAAGCACATGATTCAATAACTTTGCTAATATAAAAATCGACTAAAACTAAAACAATTCAGATTAATAAAATACGAATAGGGATGTCCCGATACCGATACTAGTATCGGTATCGGCACCGATACCGAGCATTTGCCTGAGTACTTGTACTCGGGCAAATGCTCCCGATGCTTCACCCGATACTTGTGATCAGCAGTGATCAGTGCGGTGGGGGAAGTTACCAGCACCGATCACCGCTGTATATATTTAAAAGTAGTTTCTCCGAGTCCACTTCTCTCTCTCTCTCTCCCCCCCTCGCGCGGGTATCAGCTGCTTTAAAATCAGCGGTGATCGGTGCTTGTAGCTCCCCCACACACGATCACCGCTGATTGTCCCCGTATCCTCCTCCAGCCCCCTCCGTTTTGCTGCTGTCCCAATCCGTGTGTCCCTCCGTGCTGCCGTCCCAATCCGTGTGTCCCTCCGTGCTGCCGTCCCAATCCGTGTCCTCCTCCGTGCCGCCGTCCCAATACGTGTCCCCCTCCGTGCTGCCGTCCCAATCCGTGTCCTCCTCCGTGCCGCCGTCCCAATAGGTGTCCCCCTCCGTGCTGCCGTCCCAATCCGTGTCCCCCTCCGTGCCGCCGTCCCAATCCGTGTCCCCCTCCGTGCTGCCATCCCCCTCTGTTCTCCTCCTCCACCCCCTCCATCTGTCAGGATGGAGAGTGGAGGTAGGAGCCGGTAAATCTGGCTCCTTACTGTTCGGAATGTACAGAGTCAGTGATCACTGACTCTGTCCATTCACATAACTGAAACATCATAAACTGTGTTTACAATGTTTTAGTTTATGAATGAAGAGAAGCCGCGGTCTTCTCTCCATTCATTTTCAGCGCAGCAGAGGCTGCTGAGAAAGGGACTGGGGAATCTGTCCCTAGTCCCTTTCTCTGTCTCAAAGGGGAGATGTCAGAGGTCTGTTAAGACCCCTGATATCTCACCAAAGCCCCCCAACAGGGCTGATAAAAAATAAATAAAAAATAAATAATAAAGAAATGAATTGTAAAAAATAAATAAAATAAAATAGAAGAAAAAACACACTGACACTGTCCACCCCCCACCCCTTAAAAAAAGAAAACATTATAGAAAATCAATCAATAAATAAATAAAAAAAATTGTAAAAAAAAAAAATTGTCAAAAAAAAATTTTTTTTTTTTTAAAAGAGATTAAAAAAAAAGTATCGGTATTCGGTATCGGCGAGTACTTGGAAAAAAGTATCGGTACTTGTACTCGGTCTTAAAAAAGTGGTATCGGGACAACCCTAAATACGAATAAAGCTAATATGGCATTTTAGTCAAAAGACTGACTAAATCGAAATCGAAATTTGACATCAAAATTACCACTGGTCTCTGGAAGGGAATGTTTCCCTGATGGGACACAAGCAGAAGAAAAAAACTGACGGGGTCATAACCCTCCTAAATGCTATCCAAAAAAAGTTTTGTCTGTAGGAATTCTTTAACTGGTTAAACTGCACACTTCCAACACACATTAAAACCTTAATCCCTGTAAGAACCAAGTGTGTTGTCTACCTCTACTACCCTCCTTCACAGATACACTTTAAAGATATCTTGAGCCTGTTGACCTACAGAAGAATTGTACAGAACAGATAAATCTATTTCTTTTGAATGCAGCTAAAGCTTTGTATGTCTGTGGTGCTAATGAAACATCCTTTGAATAATCATAAGTATTTTGTGTTATGGTATTGTACTCATTATAACTTGGAGTGAGGGCATGAAAAAGCATGTGGATTAAAGCTGGAAAGCAAGAGGATTAAGGGATTAGAGTGGAAGTAGAGACACAGCAGATACTGTCTGCTCATACTTCATTCTTGTTGCATTTATTTATTTTGGTTCTCGTAGATTTCGATCAGATCTTTAAAAAATTCATGAGGTTTCTGTTTCGTGGTCTATTTGTTCAGGAGAATCACCTCATGAAATATTGCAGCTCATCTTTGCAGAAAATCCTCAGAGATTCAGCCTCATTCACCCACAGCCATAAATTATATAAATGTCAACATGTCGCACAAGCAGAAGTCTGCTTGCTCCCCTCTAGGCAATGATTTCCTATGCTGCTGGTAACAGTGGCAATATTGTGTTTATGACTTTTCTCTTTTACGTGCTGGCTCGTTTGCACCCCGTCTTTAATGACTGCGCTATTTCAATGTTCCACAACAATGTATTTAGTCTTGGTGATGTAAAGTGAAAGGAAGGGTATTCTGATGCAATCACTGCCAAAGGCCACTGGTTCTATTTGTAGAAACAGCAAATGAGAAAACATTTTTATTCTTTAAACTTGGGCACTTTGTAAGAATTGCCATATGCGATCACGGATTAATACATAAAGAGAACATAAAAAAATTTAAAACTTGGGCTGTGCCTTTGGGTAATGCTACTGTTATTATTTTTTTTGTGTCTTGCTGTAAAGAAAAATGCCTACAACAGTTGAATTAAGGTAAGACTGCGGCTTTATTTTTTAGCTTTAGTTTTTTTTTTACTGAGAACCTAAATATACAGTACATTGTTTATATGTCGCATTGTGAGCCACAGCAACAGCTCATATTGCAACATACTGTATAAAGAATGTATGTTTAAGCAAAAAAATAAAAGAGGTTGAACTTGTAAAGGTTTTTTTTTTTAATGTAAAACAATAAAGATGGTATACTTACGTGCTCTGTGCAATGGAGTTGCACAGAATGACCCTTCACCTCCTCTTCTGGGGTCCCCCACTGGCGCTCTCTGCTTCTTCTCTTCTGTGTCTGTCACCATAGCAAGCCACTTGCTATGGGGGTAGACATGCATGCTCGCTCCCAAGCCTGGCTTTGTACTTCTATAGACACACAGATAAGGGTTGATCCCGGGTCTAGTCTCGGGAGGGGCACTGACAAAAAAATATTTTTTTTGCCGCCTGCTCACCCGCAACTAATTTCTCAGGGAGACAATTGCCCCCCCAGATCCGCTCCTTTACACAGAATGGTTCAGCCCCGCCCTCCAACTCTCTACTCACAGGATTTGATTGACAGCACCAGGAGCCAATGGCTATCGCTGTTGCCTCTCTGTCCTGTGAATGCAGGGAGAGATGAAAGAGCTGCTACAGAAGGGCACAGTGCTGGATCGAGTGGGAAATCAGATAAGTGTTTGGGGGGGGGAGGGGGCAATACTGCTACTGGGACATTTTTTACCTTAAATGAACACCAGCACAATACAGTTATTATACTTGATTATGTAGCACCCTGCTCCGATTGAGTAGGCGCTATATGTAAATTTAAGTTATCTGAGCTGTAGTTTATCTCAGAGTATTATGTTAAATTGCTGCTTTCTGTTCCAGTTCAGCTGTGTTGTGCGTTTCCACTTGGATGTGTGTGTCGCTGTCACCCCCGGTCAGTGTTGGAAATACAGCAGGCTGGATGCATTGAGTACCTCTTTACCCAGAAACAGCCCAGTGGGAGTGGTTAACCCGCTGTGCATTCTGGGAGAGGGTACTTAAGGAACAGACACAGTTTTTCGCGCTCTCTCTGACCTGATGGCCCTCTTGGCCTAAGGTGTGTCGTAGCAGTTCTTCCGCTTCTGGGCCTGCTGGCCCGAGGCCTTTTTACTGGAAGTAGGCCCAGGAGTTTCTGGGGCCTACTGGTCCATGGGGTGGTCCTGACCTGTCTTGCCTGAGAGGAGAAGCCGAGCTATTCGAGACTCAATTGGAGGACGCATCCTGGCCAAATCTGCCTCACAGTATCGCTGGATGGCTGAAAGATACTGGTACTATGAGTTTGTACTTTGACTTTACAAAAGTTCTTGGTTATACAATCCTGTGGCAGAGGATTGTACAACGACTCAAGTTATATTCATCAAGTCTGTGGCAGAGACTATGACCGAGCACCGCACCGGCTGCTAGGTCAGTGAGAGAGGCCTATCCGGTGGTTGCTAGATCCAGTTGTGGAGCTGTTTGTCCTCTGGATCAAAGAAGTAGCCATGATCCGCAAAACAATGTACCTGAATCTCCCCTAACCCTCCATCCCTCTATCAGACATTTGTTAATAAAAGCATTGGAAAAAGAGACTAAGTGTTTGGTGCAGACATCTGTGAACAACTCTTCAATGGGACCCCTATGGCGGATATGGTGAACAGTCAGGTAACGGCAGACCCAAAATTAAACCAGCAGCTCCTACGGTGGTAGTGCTACAATTACAATGGCTGCAATTGCTTTCTGAGTCACTGACTTGCTTGTTCTTGTTCAAGAAAGCAGAAATTATGGAAGTCTGAGGAGCAGCATGATAGCCAGACAACTAACATTTGCAAAGAAAAGTCAGCAGTGGTAGCAATTTTATTTCTCTCAGCAAAGGTTTCCAACGAACGTGTAACTAAAGACAGGAATACTCCTCTTTTTTTCAACAGTCCAGTGCCTGTGAGGTCCCTCGCTGGCATTTTCTGCTCAGCTTTTACAAGGTGCTGGTTTTTAGCTGTCTTGAATGTCTGGTGGGTGATTTTGTCACTCCCACAAATGCATGGGAGCCATTCATCCTGCCATGGCCGTATTTAACGCGGGGAAAAAGGGCCCAGTCACTGTTGTGGAGCCCAAAGTAGCTGCCCCTTGAGCCCGCAAATAGCTACCGTAGTTGCCAACTGTCAAACACTGTCTCGAACCAACCTTGCCTGATTGCAGCTGATCAAGGCCAATCATGGACAGTGACTGTGCCAACAGGTGCAGCATCCTGCAGTGTGTTTAACATCAGGCACATGCTGGAGACAGAGATCTCTCCCTCTACCTCCTCCCCCTGGAGCTGATCAAGCGGTCCTCAGGAATCACTCACTCCTTAGTGGCGGTGCAGAATCGTGGTGTGCTCATTACTGTAAACAGAAATCCCTCCCCCTACCTCCACCAGCACTGGTCAGGCAGTGCTTCGAACTCAAGAGCGAAAAAATCCCAGAGGAGGAGCCTGCTGCAAGGCTCGCATTTTGATTGAGTGTAACTTGGGGAGGGGATGTGCCCAGCCTGCCTTCTCTATTGCACATGTGAGGCTCAAGCTGAAGGGAGTAACTCTGTGAGGCGGATTCCAGGTTGTTAAAGTTGCAGCAGGTTGACCTCTTACATCAAAAGATCTAGTAAGCAGCAATATATAACCATATGGAGTTGCTAAGGTTCCCTGACAATGGTCATACTTCATTCCTCCTCCACTGAAGCATGCAGTATGCAGTGGAGGTGCAGTATGGGGTGGAGGCATGCAAGCTTCAGTAGAGGAGGAATGAAGTGGGATCATTGTATGATGGTGGAGACACTGAGGTTCCTTGGATTTTCAGTGGAAGGAATTTGAATCAGTGGGGGAGAACAATGTCATATCGTTGGTGTCAGTGGGAGGAATTATACTCTGTCGTTGGTATCAGTAAAAGTGATTTTACTGCTCCATGTTTGGTGTCAGTAGAAGACATTTTTGGTGTCAGTGGGGGTAACGATGTCCTATTATTGATGTCAGTGGGAGGAATAGTGCCTCAGCATTGGTATCAGTGGAAGGAATGAGGTCCTGTTCTTGGTATCAGTGAGAGGGATAGTGCTGCATTGAAATAGAGTATATGCCCAGTGTAGCGCTGCTCTGAATTACTCAGTGAGAGGCATAGATGTGCTGTAACCTCTAGCAACTAATCTGTGAGCTGTTATGTGTGCTGTAACCTCTAGTAACCAGTCAGTGAGTGGTATTGATATGCTGTAACCCCTGGCAACCAATCGCAATCGCTGCCTGATCTGCTGCAGTAAACTGGTTTTATGTCTAGCTGCTGTTTATTGTATGTCTCAGAGCACCAACACCGTCTTTAAAGTGGCTGTAAAGGCTCAAGGTTAGCCCCCCCAATATTTTTCTTGAGCCCCCTCTCGATCCAGGGGTGTGCATGAGAGCCTCAGCTTTCCGGGACTTTCCCTCCTCATTGCCTTAGACAGCAGAGGAAGCCATTGGCTTCCACTGCTGTCAATCACAACCAGTGAGCCAATGAGAAGAGAGAGGGACAATGCCAAGCCACAACTCTGTGTGTGAGTGGACATGCAGAGCAACGGCTTAGGAACGTGCCTGCTTGGGTGTCCCCACAGCAAGCGGCTTGCTATAGAGGCACTTGGCAGGAGGGAGGGGCTAGGAGCACCGGCAGGGGTCCAGAGAAGAGAAGGATTGGGGCTTCTCTGTGCAAAACATGTGTATAACATGATTTTTTTTTGTGCCTTTAATATCACTTTAATGTGGGGCTTGCTTTTTTATATATATATATATGGGTGGAGAGTGAAATTGCATGGAGGGCAAGAAAATGTTTGCCCAGAGTCCAGCCAATATTAAAGACGGCCCTTCATTCCATCACACTAACACTGTGCTGAAAATGTAAATAAAGCTGCACATGCAGGGAGTGAATCCTCTGCAGGAGATTGCAAACAGGCAGATGCGTGTATTTTATTGCAGAAGACACATTGCATGTGTATCGGATGGTTTCTACTAGTTACTATCATCCACCATGTCCCCCTGCTAACAGACCTACATTAAGGTGACCAGATTTTTTAAAGGAAATCTGGGGACATATTTATTAATTTTTTACTAGTAATGGCGGCAATCAGCGACTCTCTGCCTGTCGCCGCCCGACTCAGCCTGTCAAGTCTTACTCTCTGGGCCCCGGCTACTACTGGGTGGAGAGCGGAGGAAGATCATTCCGCCAGGGAAGACAAGGAGATAAGCAGGCAGGCGGCTGGCCGGGACTTGAGCCAAGGCAGAAGAACATGCGAGCGGAGCTGAATGAGCATGCACCCAAAACTGAAGAAACGTTCCCTCCGCACCGACCAGCACATGATCATCAGAAAGGGGCACAGATAATGGAAAAAAATACCCCCCCCCCCCAAGCTAGTGGAAGCGGCGGTGTGTAATTCAGATTTTTTTTTTTATTCTGCACTGTCTGTCTTTGGATTTGAACAGGGGCTGGGGCAATTTCAATCTGGGGACAAAACTGGGGACATACTTGGTCCGGGGACAATATCCTCAATCCGGGGACTGTCCCCTGAAACCGGGGATGTCTGGTCACCCTAACCTACATACATCACTCTCAGAGACAATGAACAGTCTTTTGCTTTTGTTTTGTTTTTGTTTATTTGGGGAATATAACTTGGTTGGGGAAAGGGGGTATAGATAGGATGCCCATAGAACAGATCACCTTTCATTGTTAAAGAATTGTTGAATCTAAAGTACTGTGAGCAGATCATGGACGCTGACATTTGCAGTCTCTCCTCTGCACCAACTCCTGCAGACTGTTAAGCCCTGTACACACGATAGGTTTTACCAATGAAAACAGTCCGATGGACTTTTTTCATCGGACAAACCGATCGTGTATGGGCCCCATCAGTCTTTTTTCCATCGGTGTTTAAAAATAGAACATGTTTTAAATTTATCCGATGGTTAAAAAACCGATAGCAAATTACTATCGTCTGTGGGGAACTCCATCGGATAGAAAACCCACGCATGCTCAGAATCAAGTCGACGCATGCTCAGAAGCATTGAACTTCATTTTTCTCGGCTCATCGGAGTGTTTTACGTCACCGCGTTTGGAACGGTCGGTTTTTTGACTGATGGTGTGTAGGCAAGACTGATGAAAGTCAGCTTCATCGGTTTTCCAATGGAAAAATCCATTGGTTAAAAAACCATAGGAAATCCGATCGTGTGTACAGGGCTTTACTCCCAGGACTCTTCTCCTTCTGCACAAAACTTCACTGCAACCTGTCAGTATCTCCACCCCTTATTGTTACACCACACCAGGGATCACTCTGAATAATCCTAGGTGGTTATCTGACTTGCTGAACGCTAATAGGCCAGGGGCCTGCAGTACCCCTTCTTGGCGACCTAGTAGTTTAGCAGCTTGAGTTAGTTGGTGGACTACTGATCCCAGCTAGCCCAACTTGCAAATCCTGTGCCTGCAGGCCACATCGATTTGACACAAAACATCACAGTCTCTCCTCTGGCCTTGCACCCAGCTCCCCTGGCATGCCTCCTCCAGATATCCACTGTGCCTCCATGGTAAAGAATTTACCCGGACATGCGTACCAACTGATTCTCCGGCTCCTCTGTTCCAGGACACATCCTCCATGACCGTGTAAGAATGAGGCTCCCTCCCGAGCTCCTCCGCCAAGTCGCGCACCCCTCCCCAGATGGGGATGGGCCTCCTGCTGTCTAACATTCCATTCTTCACTTCACCCAGCTGACAACTCCCCTCCAGTGGGCTGGACCTGAGCTTATGAAGGAGGCCTGCCCCCTGCCAATTCCAGTTGGGGATTGGTCAGGGCTCCTCACATGAGCTCCCTGTCACTCCAATTCCCAGCCCTGCCCCTCTTCCAGAACATTCTCCCTGGAAGCAGGGGAGGTGCCCAAGAACTGAAGTACAGGTGGTCACACCCATTGCTACACTAACCACTCCCTGTCCACAGATCAAAACAAGCAGGCCTAGCATGCAGCATAGGCCTGTCTAAATTTACCTGCCTGGCAGGTATCACAAAAAAATCCTCACCTCTAACACCTACCTACCCATGTCTCTTTTGCAATGAAGAGCCTGCCTGTTCGCATTTATTTATTTTTTTTTTTTTTTGCAGTTAGTTCTGCTTTAACAGGATAGGAGCAGTTAAACTATATAATGATGTTTACCTAAATTCTTGAAACAGAAATAATTGACCTGTTAAATAAAAAATAAAAAAACACTTGTTCATCTTAAAAATTTAATTAAAGCTGTCAGAACCTAGTTATATGTAGCAAGGGCCCCGACCCCTAGGGGCCTAATGGTGACCTCCAGAGTCAGGGAAAGCTGACATTCTTCTTTGTAGAGTGGGTTACCAGGCATGGTGGGTGAGGTGGATGAGGTGCAAGAAGAAATGCTGGGCGCCAGTCACTTTTTGAATGCAAGCAAAGATATTTGTTGTGTTTTTTTTTGTTTTTTGTTTTTTTAGATATTTGTTGTCTCTTAACAAGAACTGGGGGAGAGAGGGTTAGGGCCAGGACACGCTTGAGTAGATGCAATGCTAATTTGCAGACTCTGAGACTTCTATAGGTAGACAGCTATACAGTGGAAGGCCTCCAGCCGGATACGACTTCAGCATAGGTAGGACCACTGTCTCCTATGGCAACTAATCTTGCAACAGTCAATAGAAGGTAGTTGTACGTAACTCTTGGTAACACAGAACAGTCTGTTTCTTATCTCACAGTATCTCACTGTAGATCTTCACTCACTGAACTCCCAGTCTCTCACTAGGCTTCCAGATTCCAGTTGTCATTGGATCCCCCTGAGCTCTTCCACAGCTATCCCGCTGTATACTCCTCAAGTGTCACCCCTGCTATCCTGCTGGGTCCCTGGCTTGGCACTTGCTGAAGCTTTCCAACTTACTCAACGTCCCCGGTTGGTGAGCAGACTGCTCTGGTACTTGCTCAAGCTTACTCACTGTAGTTTCCAGTAGGAAAAAAGGATGGTTCCTTAGTGGCGACAGCTTCCCTTCTACCTCCGACCACTACTGGTCCCCTGTCCGGCTGAACCTTCTCAACTTGGTTGGACTGAAATCCTGCAGTCCCAACCCTACGCTGCTTCTCCTGCTCCTGGATAGGCCTCAGGCAGCCTCGCAGACAGCCGTCCAGGTGGCACAGATCCATGATCACCTGACTCCAACCAAATAAAGCGGCTCTCCCAGCAGGCCAATGGACTAAAGAAACCCCTGCCAGTTGGCTGAGACACCCCATTCATTCATACTCTGACCTTTCAAAGCCCCCTGTCATTCTAATGTCACTAGCCACAGTACCACCTAGTGCTACATCCATAGTTGCCAACAGTCACGGATTGGCCGGGACATCCCCGGGATTCAAACCCTTTTCCCGGATTTATGTCTCCGCCGGCCGCCATTTTCAAGAAGACCAAAACACGGATGTAGTACAATAGAAAATAAATCTGCTACGGCGCTGCCCAGACCCCGCGCCTCCCCGGGGGTGGGCGGCGCCGCAGCAGCTTTATCTCCTATTGTACTACATCCGTGTTTCAGCTGGCTGGCCGGCCACCCCCCCGCCCGCCCCGCTGCAGGTCTGTCTGTAATGGAAAGGGGCCGGGGTGGGCGGCGCCACAGCTTAATTTTTTTTTGCAGCCACGCTGTCGGCGCCGCCTCTATTTTGTTCCCCCTCAGGGAAGGGGAAACAGTAATGGCGGCCGAGACAGGAGACGCCTGTGGTTAAGGGGGGACTCCGCTGGGGATGCCTGTGGTAAGGGGGGACTCCGCTGGGGACGCCTGTGGTAAGGGGGGACTCCGCTGGGGACGCCTGTGGTAAGGGGGGACTCCGCTGGGGACGCCTGTGGTAAGGGGGGACTCCGCTGGGGACGTCTATGGTAAGGGGGGACTCCGCTGGGGACGCCTGAGGTAAGGGGGGACTCCGCTGGGGACGCCGGATGTAAGGGGGAACTCCGCTGGGGACACCTGATGTAAGGGGGGACTCCGCTGGGGACACCTGATGTAAAGGGGGACTCCGCTGGGGACACCTGATGTAAGGGGGGACTCCTCTGGGGACGCCTGATGTAAGGGGGGACTCCGCTGGGGATGCCTGATGTAAGGAGGGACTCCTCTGGGGACACCTGATGTAAGGAGGGACTCCGCTGCTGACACCTGATGTAAGGAAGGACTCCGCTGGGTAAACCTGATGTAAGGACGGACTCCGTTGGGGGCACCTGATGGCATCTGGTGGCAGGCGACGTGGCAGGTGACACACTTGGGGACTAACACTGATTCGGCATTATGGTGAGTTGAATGATTTCATTTTATATTAAAATGTAATAATAAAAATAATGCACTTCAGTCATCCTGACACCATAACAACCATGGTGCCGGGATGATTGAAGAGCTAACACCAGATGTTTGGAGTATCTTTATCTGTTGATTGTTAAACTCTGCAATACACATATTTCTATTGTAGTGTGGGATCTGGGCCTGCTGTCCCTCCATCCTTCCTTCTCTTTCCTTCCCTCCCTCTTTCTTTCTCCCTCCATCCCTCATTCATCTCAGACTCTAACCACACCCCATTTGAGCCACGCCCATTTAAGCCACTCCCACTACCCGCGTAAATCACGCCCATTTTTCACCTAGGGTATAACACACCTACAAACGAATTCCCCGCCCCCTTTTTATAGCAAGGCTCCACCTACATGCGAAAAAGTGTCCAGGATTTTTTTTTTTGCAATGTTGCCAACTATGCTACATCTATAACTAACATTATTTGCTTGAACTTGTGGAGTATCATTTTGGATAGAGTAAGGGAGGGTTACATAGTTACATAGTTACATAGTTACATAGTCAGGTTGAAAAAAGACAAAGTCCATCCAGTTCAACCATAAAAAAATAACTAAAATAAAATAAAAAAAATATTGTGCAATCCCATATACCCAATTCTATACCCACAGTTATAACCCCTCAAGGCATACCTGCCCTTAATCTATCCATTATTATATCTGTGCTCCTACTTACAAAATTTCCAGCATTAGGACTATGGTGCACTGGAGTGTCGTGATGTAGCCTCTGCAGCTTACGCATTTATTTGCAAATGTGTGCAAACTAAACCCCTGGTTTTAATGTGAATTGTTAGACAGGGCTAATTCAGTTTGTTGCAGGCTGGCTGCTAAGTGAGCTGGGAATTTTTGTTTGTTGTTTTGTTGACATATGTCGCCCTTCCATGTGTTCCTTGCTGCAAAGGGAAAGTAATAGTTTGGGGTGAATTGCCATTTGTTTGTACTGTTGGTTATAACCATTGTGATGTTTATTTTTTTCCATATGTGTTTCATTAGGGATATTTCCCTTGACTTCCTGTCCCATATCTAAAACCATAGCTCCCAACTGTCCCTGATTTCGAGGGACTGTCCCTGATTTGGAGCAATGTCCCTCTCTCCCTCTTTCCTCCTCATGTGTCCCTCATTTTGGTCTAATCCATATAGTTGCATATAAAATGCACTTTTCATCTTTCAAAAAGTGTTTCCCAGTGCTAAACCTTTAATCCAAATTCTAAATTGCTGCATTTGTAAATTTTAAAAGCCAAAAAAAGGAATAAAAGTGGTAAAAAAAAAAAACCCTTGTGATTTAAGTAACTTTTTTTTGTTGCTTATTTCTCCTTTAAGGGGGTGTGGCAGGAGGCGTGTCCCTTGCCTACAATTATTTGCTAGTAGGTGTCCCTCATTCCCATCTTAAAATTTCAGGAGGTATGCTAAAACCAGAAGTGAGAGAAAATCTCTGTAAAGTGAAAGAATCCCTGGTTGTCACCAGAGTCACCAGAACTAGTGTTCCCATTGGAAGATATCCCCACTATTTTCTGTTCTGGGGACAACTCAAAATTTGATTTTTTTTTTATTTTCTTCCGCTTTCAATTATTATGGTAAAAGGGACTAATAGAGAGGGCACATCTCCCTAACAAGGGCACAACTAGCAATTAAAAACCTGACATCAGGGATGAGCCGAACACCCCCCTGTTCGGTTCGCACCAGAACCTGCGAACAGACAAAATGTTTGTGTGAACTTTAGAACCCTATTAAATACAATGGACTCGAACGTTCAAAATCTAAAGTGCTAATTATAAAGGCTAATATGCAATTTATTGTCCTAAAAAGTGTTTGGGGACCCGGGTCCTGCCCCAGGGGACATGTATCAATGTAAAAAAAGGTTTAAAAAATAGACGTTTTTACGGGAGCGGTGATTTTAATAATGCTTAAAATAAAAGTGAAATATTCCTTTAAATTTCGTACCTGGGGGGTGTGTATGATATGCATGTAAAGTCGCGCATGTTTCCCGTGCTTAGAACTGTCCCTGCACAAAGTGTAATTTTTGAAGGAAAAAAAGTCATTTAAAACTCACTCGCGGCTATTAATGAATTGTCGGCTTTTATCAAAACATAGAAAAGTCATTGATAAAAAAAAAAAAAAAAGCGTGGGGGTTCCCCCAAATTCAATTACCAGGCCCTTTAACTCTGGAATGGATATTAAGGGAAACCCCGCCACAAATTAAAAAAAAATGGCGTGTGGTTCCCCCTAAATATCCATACCAGGCCCTTCAGATCTGGCATGGATTTTAAGGGGAACTCCACCCCAAATAAAAAAAAATGGCGTGGAGTCCCCCCAAAAATCCATACCAGACCCTTATCCGAGCACGCAACCTGGCCGACCGCAGGGGAAGAGGGGGGGACGAGAGAGCGCCCCCCCTCCCTCCTGAACCGTACCAGGCCACATGCCCTCAACATGGGGAGGATGTCCCCATGTTGATTGGGACAAGGGCCTCATCCCCACAACCCTTGCCCGGTGGTTGTGGGGGTCTGCGGGCGGGGGGCTTATCGGAATCTGGAAGATCCTTTAACAAAGGGGACCCCCAGATCCCGGCCCCCCCTATGTGAATTGGTAAGGGGTACATTGTACCCCTACCATTTCATGAAGAAAGCGTAAAAAAATGTTTAAAAAAAACACACAAACACCTTGAAAAAGTCCTTTATTAAAAAACAAACAAAAAACATTCCAGCGATGAAATCCAGTGTCCCGCGGCGATCCCAATGTCCAGCGCTGTCTGTCATTGGTTGTGCCTGAGCGGACCTGATGGGGAACTTCCTCCGCAGTGTTTTAAATGTATAGACCCCCCCCTCGGTATGTCAGACCCCGCCTACGTCATTGGCCTGAGCGGAAAACTTCCTTCACTGTGTAAATTTAAATTACACAGTGAAGGAAGTTCCCCGCTCAGGCCAATGACGTAGGCGGGGTCGGACATACCGAGGGGGCGGACCTGATGGGGAACTTCGTTTGCTGTGTAATACATGAATAGACCCACCCCTTCTCGCGTTCCGCATCTGGTCCGCTGAGCGGACCTGATGGGGAACTTTAGAAGGGGCGGATTTATACATTTAAAACACTGCGGAGGAAGTTCCCCATCAGGTCCGCTCAGGCACAACCAATGACGGACAGCGCTGGACATCGGGATCGCCGCGGGACACTGGATTTCATCGCTGGAATATATAATTTTTTTTAATAAAGGACTTTTCCAAGGTGTTTGTGTGTTTTTATTTACATTTTTTTACACTTTCTTCGTGAAATGGTAGGGGTACAATGTACCCCTTACCAATTCACATAGGGGGGGCCAGGATCTGGGGGTCCCCTTTGTTAAAGGGGTCTTCCAGATTCCGATAAGCCCCCCCACCCGCAGGACTTTTCCAAGGTGTTTGTGTGTTTTTATTTACATTTTTTGACACTTTCTTCGTGAAATGGTAGGGGTACAATGTACCCCTTACCAATTCACATAGGGGGGGCCAGGATCTGGGGTCCCCTTTGTTGACATCCTCCCCATGTTGAGGGCATGTGGCCTGGTACGGTTCAGGAGGGAGGGGGGGCCGCTCTCTCGTCCCCCCTCTTCCCCTGCGGCCGGCCAGGTTGCATGCTCGGATAAGGGTCTGGTATGGATTTTTGGGGGAACCGCACGCCATTTTTTTTTTTGCGGCGGGATTCCCCTTAATATCCATTCCAGACCTGAAGGGCCTGGTAATTGAATTTGGGGGAACCCCCACGCTTTTTTTTATTTTTTATCAATGACTTTTCTATGTATTGATAAAAGCCGACAATTCATTAATAGCCGCGAGTGAGTTTTAAATGACTTTTTTTCCTTCAAAAATGACACTTTGTGCAGGGACAGTTCTAAGCATGGGAAACATGCGCCACTTTACATGCATATCATACACACCCCCCAGGTACGAAATTTAAAGGAATATTTCACTTTTATTGTTTCACTTTAAGCATTATTAAAATCACTGCTCCTAAAAAAAACGGCCGTTTTTAAAACTTTTTTTTTCATTGATACATGTCCCCTGGGGCAGGACCCAGGTCCCCAAACACTTTTTAGGACAATAACTTGCATATAAGCCTTTATAATTAGCACTTTAGATTTCTCCCATAGACTTTTCGAATTTGCCGCGAACACCCCAAATTGTTCGTTGTTCGGCGAACGGGCGAACAGGCAATGTTCGAGTCGAACATGAGTTCGACTCGAACTCGAAGCTCATCCCTACCTGACATATGATCCAGTCCTTCCCCACTCTATTCAAAACAAAATAAAAAGGTTTGCCTTTAGCAGCCCCAATCCTCCCCTACTCGGGTCCCCTGCCGGTGCTCATGGCCCCTCCCCCAGTCAAGTACCCCCACAGCAAACAGCTTGCTGTGGGGGCACCCAAGCAGCCTTGCTCCCAAGCCACTGTTTTGCATGTCCATTCACGCACAGAGCCCCCTTTCTCTTCTCACTTACTCACTGGCTGTGACTGACAGCAGCAAGAGCCAATGGCTTCCCCTACTGTCTCCGCCAATTTGGAGCCGAGGCTCTTGTGCACTTTGCTGGATCGCGATGGGGCTCAGGTAAGTATTGGGGGGGCTGGGCATACAATGCATGAAGGTAAAAAACTTTGAGTCTTTGGAACCACATTAAGTTTTATTAACTCAAAAATGTATCTTCTATTGCCCTCAGCCTCCTCCACATCTCTAAATTCCTTCTTTCTTTTTTTTGCTGTTTTTTGCTATTATTGCTGCATTCATAGATCTTGTCTTGTCTCTCCTTATCAAAGCTGTCATTTTCATATGTGGCACAAACACAGTAAGGATTTGATTGACTTAAGGTCTCTAAGCAGGGTATGCATACTTTAAATGGGCTGTGGAGGGGGCGGGAGGGACTGGCTCAGGCTCTCAACCGATCATTGAGAGGCTGAGCAAGGTGTTGGTCCAGGGTTTTGGGCGGATCCTGACCAAATGATCATGATCTTTCCCCAGTCATGACCAGCTTCGTGACGTCAGGCGTCAGCAGGGTTCAGCCCGCTGATGGCTGAAAATGGGTCACAGGAGTGCAGAACAAACTGCATTCCTGTGACCCACAGGAGAAGTACAACCAAACAGACATTGGCTGTACTTCTCCTTTAAGCAGTTCTCAGACCCCAGTAACCAATAGTACATGTGTTCTCTGTTTAGATGCTTCCTCCGTCCTAATCAGCCCATTAACCAGCATGAGGAAAAGCTTATGTAGCACTACCCCCGAAAGAGCTGCTGGTTTAGTTTGGGTCAGTACTCTGTTTTGCAACCCCTCTAAATGGCTCAGACCCTCCCTTGGCACAACTGGTGTAAATGGTATTTGTGAGTCCCACTGAATGCTGGGAACACAATTTGGCATGTATAACACAATAACATGTATGAGTAGAGTTACCTTTCTCTGGTAGCAATCCCTCTGGAAACAAAGATACTTCAACAAAATGTTTCACTTAACCAAGGGCAACTTTACTTGGTGTGAGAAGCAAACGCAGTAATACACTTATGTATACAGTTGACTATGCAGGGCCCTGCAAGAGTCAATAAGGATAAAGACAAAGGGATTTCTAAAACAATGTTAAAATCTACTTATGATTTAAAGAAACAAGTATGGAGTCTAGTAATGGCGCCGACAGCTTGCGGGAGTGTGTAGGTGAGACGCCGGGTCTCCTGATCCCTCCCCGAGAAACGAGGATGCAAGCCTAAGACCCCGCGGCGCTCCTGCCCCCCTCCCCCCCCACCTGGAAGTGCACTGTCCTCCCTGTATGCTCCGGAGCAGCCCGCGGTGTGGAGCCAGCCAGCCAGCTGGGGGAACGGACGTGAGAGATCCGGAAAACCTGCACGAGGATGAGTCAGATAGAGTCGGCAGAGCGGTGGCTTTGTGTGAGAACCGTGACCCGGGAGAGAAGCTGCTAGATACAGGAAACGACGGCGGGCAGAAAGGGGGAGAAAAAGAGTCGCACCCAATTAAAACACGGGACCCCCCATACTGTCTGTATGCTAACAAACAGCATCCACTTTCCCCTCTCTTCCGTGGGATACACAGTTTAGAAAGTTACGCTGCATGCTGAAGGTTCATCCTTTTCCAGATTGCTTTCTACCAGAGGAACTTCTGAGGGACTTTCATATATCCCGGAACCAAGCTCTCTGGCCGCTGTACGCGCAGGACATTACTTGTCGGTGGCACGCTGTGTCCTCCGGCTGGAGGAACGAGCGGCGAACACGCAAGTACCGCAACGAATGCCAGATCGGTGATACTGGGACGAAAGATAGCCGAGAGCCGGGCTGAACGGACAACAAACGGGTGAGCAGTAATCTTGTTGAACTGTGATAGTGGCACCTGTATATTTGGCCATTAGCTGCATCAACCTAGGGCGTGTTTTGCTTCCAGACACCCTTGCTGCTACCTATACTCGGTATATCTTAAGGACCTAACTCACCGTTAGACAAGACATTGTTGTTGTCGTCAGCATTTGTTTTACATTTCCTCTGATATTCATCATTGAATGGCAGCCTTTTACTAACTGTGTTTGTGGATATATCCCAATGAACGGGATACTTGCGGGCATTGGAACTGCATTTTTCCATTACAGGTTCTGAACTGTTGTCTTTACCTCACATTTTTTCCATGACATTTCATCAACATGCTCTCTTCACCGGTTGGCAAGATGGCCCCTGCTACGCTGAAGGAGGAAGCAGATAAGTACTGATAAGTACCGAGGAAATGTGAGTAACCCTTAACTGGGGACTTTCGGAAAAAAAAAAAAAAGTGTGGAAAACTGGGAAAGTGTTATGCCCCATACACACAATCATTTTTCTTGCCATTTTTTTTCTTGCCGTTTTTCACGTAGTTTTTTTTCATGTTTCCTCTCAAGCCTGTATTGCGTACACACGATCATTTAAAAAAACGATCAAGCAAAGCGCAGTGACGTACAACACGTACGACGGCACTATAAAGGGGAAGATCCGTTCGAATGGCGCCACCTTTCATGTTAGTAAAGTTTGTTGAGCGACGATTCGCTCTTTTCAGTCTCGTGCTTTTCAGTCCGTGACTGCGTGACGAATGTGCTATCTCCATTACGAACGCTAGTTTTACCAGAACGAGCGCTCCTGTCTCATACTTGATTCTGAGCATGCGCGTTTTTTTTCACGTCGTTAAAGCATACACACTATCGTTTTTCACGTCGTTAAAAAAAACGACATGAAAAACGACGTGAAAAAAGAGAGCATGTTCGAAATTTTTAATGCCCGTTTTTCACGTCGTTAAAAATGCTCTGGAGCCTACACACGATCATTTTTAATGGCCATTTTTAAAAATGGCATTTTTAACGGCATGAAAAACGATCGTGTGTACGCGGCATTAGCCTCTGAAAGCACCTTGTTCCTTCAAAAAAAAAAAAAATTGGCTGAAGAAGAAGTGGTTGGTGACGACAAAAGCAAATAGTGAGCATTAGAAACTGCACAGAAAACAAGAGATAAACCAGCCACTACTTCTATGCCCTATTGTCTGAACACAGTCACCTGAAAGGTTTTAAATAGACTTAACCTGGTATGCTATGCTTGGAGATTGAAGAGGGCCAAAAGAAAATGCTATAAAACCAGGAAACTGTTTCTCTTCGTTGGGTATTTTTATCTTCTCTCCCCCCACCGTTTTGACTAACTTTACCTTACTGGGAGTTGCCTGCGATGCATTTTTTTTCTCTATTAAGCCGCATAAGCGTCTCTAATCCAGTTGGGAAATAAGAGACACGGCACGGGGTGTAGGATGGACATACCTGATCAATAGATAGGGGCGAAGTAATAAATAGCTGGGTGGAAAGCAGTAAAGGATAAGGCCTCAAAGACTGCAAGCTAAAGAAACAACATGAGCACGAGTGGAAAGGGAGCAAAAGGGGGAGCAATCCCAAAATCACCTCGCTTAAGTTTGATCCCTAGTCCGGGCCCAATGAACAAATATGTAACCTTTGGAGGAAATGGGGACAAACAGGTGGTGGAAAAGCAGCAAGAAAGTAACAGCTCCCAGATGGAGAGTAAGGAGAAGAAAAAGAAAAAAACGCAGAA